>JBANSL010000013.1:69042187-71442187 GCA_037127255.1 Persicaria tinctoria
ATACCCTAACTTAGATGTCCTATGATGATAAATAATAATTGACTTGATCATGTAAATCCTATGGCATGTTTGGAAGGTTTAGCCTAAGTCCTCGAAATGGTTTTTATGTGGATTGTGAACTTGTGATGAAATTGAGCACATATGATCCTAAGCTAAAGGTTAAAATCCAACAAAAATTGTCCCAGTGAGAATTTTGGCCTTATAGGGAGAACATTAAAAATCCCTCTGCTTTCTTGAGTGTATTTACTCTTCATGTGCATCTCTAAATGTTGTGATAGTTATTTAAGGCCAATGCATTTATATGTTTATGTTGATGAGAATTAAGTGATGGAGGCACCTTTTAAGCCAATTTTATCCTCTCTTTACCTACCCTGCATTATCCATGCTTGAAGCCATAACATTAGCCTGAGACTTTTATTATGAACTCCACAAAAAAATATCCTTAGCCAAATTGAGCCTGGCCCCCATTTGGGAATTAAGACTTAGAGTTGGTTGGAATTATGATTTGTGGAAAGAATGAGCTTGTGTTGCATTTCAAGAAGGAAGGATTGTTGAAATTAGTGAGATATGGGATGGTTTTAAATTTTTATCTTGCTATGCATATTATGTAAAAGGATTTTTGGCTCACATTATAAATGCACTATTAGTGTTATTTGGTTTTTATTTTCGAAAACAAAAAAAATCCGAAAACAAAAAAAAAAAAAAAGTTCATATGTTCGTGAATAAAGTGCATGAGCCAAATTTACCTTATTTATTTCATTATTTGCAAGATACACACTTTGGAGAGGTTGAGGAAGTTTAAAAGGTTACATACTTCATTGAGATAAATTGGAGAGTTTGGTTGATGCATATGATTGAGAAGTTATGGTTTGGTTGTAGATTTAGTAGTCTTGATTCCCGAATTTTGTTAAGCACCACATGGCCAAATAATTTCATTCCTTACTATTTCTTACCAAGCCCCATTACAACCCCGCCGAATGAAATCTTCTTTGAAGACTTCTATTGAGCGAAGTCCTCATGATATTTCTTGTTGCATTTTCATAATTGGTTGCGAAGTGGATTCTTATTTAAATTGTAATGTTTATGAGATAGTGTATGGAATTGAGTTGAGAGTTGATCTTCATAGCCTAAACACATTGAGAGTTGAGTGTAAACACATTATTCCTGTGAGGTTGGATTTATACTGCCTATGCCTATGGATCACTCATATATGTGTGATGACGTTAAATTCACCTGTCTTACATTGCTACTAATTGAGATGTTGCTTTTGACAAAGGCGAAGACTTGAAGGATGTGTTGTAGGTCTTGGTTATTGCTTGAGGACAAGCAAGTCTAAGTATGGGGTGATTTGATGTCTCCAAAGTAGCCATGTCTTTATGCATATTTTAGTTCCATATTCTTTACATTTTGCATATTTCGGGTTGGAAATATGTCGAATTTATGTAATATATGCTTATTTGTCAGAAATGGAGATCTACATAAGTTTCTATTTAATATCGCAGGATATGGAACCATTTCGGAAGAAAACCAAGAAGCGAGAACCGGAGCTCAAAGCTACTCGACATCGACAAGCCTTAGTCGATCTCGACAAGCCATGTCTAGACACCTTCCAGGATCGAGGAGGGTCATGTCGAGAAAGCCACCCAAGGATGCCGAGGAGAGATCGACCAACCATGCTCGGACATCCTTACTCGATGTCGACAAGAGGTACTCGAGGTCGACAAAGCCGAGGAGCCATGACCGAGCACATCGAGAAGACTTGCCCGACCAGCCAAGCCAGACCTAGTCGACAAGCCTCTCTACTCGATGTCGACAAGGGGTCCTCGAGATCGACGACGCCAGGAGCCATGTCCGAGCCTGTCGAGGACCAGCTAGCCGAGACGACGAGCCAAGCCCAGTCGACCAACAATTCTACTCGATCTCGACTAGCCTTACTCGAGATCGAGGAGGACTTCAGAAACCGCGTAACACGTTTTGGGGAGTTCTACTCGGATTGGGATTCCTTGGGCTCGAAGTTTGCCAAAGTCTACCCGATCTATCAAGATGCATCATGAAAGGAGAAGATCTATCCACTTGAAGACACTTTAGATATATTTCCCTATTTTAGATTTAATTTCATTATAGCTTTTATTTATCTTTAAAATCTTAGATATAGTTTTAGATATAGATATAGATATTCTATCCTTGAATAGCAAGGAATAGAAGGCTATAAATAAAGCCCATGGGGCTGGTTTTTTATTCATTCAATTTCAGACACAATTCAATTTCAGAGATAAGTAAGTAGGAGAAGTGGAGAGAGAGAGTGAGCGGCCGATTGGAGTTGTGAAGCGAGAGCGGAATTGGCTTCAAGCGGTTGTAAACTTTGGTTTATTTTAATGCAATTAGTTTTCTTTCAATCGATGATGTCTGAGTTTGCGATGAAGTGCGAGTAGTCCACCCACTTCTAGGGTTGGGGCGAGCCCGACGATAGCCCTGCGTGTTTGAGGTAAAGATCCGACCTTTATCATGTCTTGAGCATCTACTACTTGTTTATGTGTTTATTACCCATCTAATGGAGATCCATGTTAACAACTTGGATTGTAAACATAAAATCAGTAGAGACAATTAGGGTTTCTTGAAAGAGTTGTCTAATTGTTGGAAAAGGCGAAAGCTTGTCCTTTGATGCAATTCACATGATTATCTGTTTATCTCTGCCTTGTACATGCTTGGTTATCGTCGTTGCAAACCCCAATCTTGGAAGTCCTTTTCATACAGTTTAGTTCGAAATCCTAAAGCAATTGTTTTTATTTCGTTTCGTTTTAGTTTCTGTCTCCTCGATATCGAAAAGCACTCGTCGATATCGAGTACTGATTCTCGATCTAGCATCGTTGTAGCTTCTGTGTGCAGGTACTCGACAAAGCTCAACTCGACGTCGACGAAGCCTACTCGATATCGAGTAGCCTCTAGTCGAGATCGACGAGACCAAGTGCCTGTGTCTGCTACTCTGCTCGACTGGTCCGATCTTCTGTCGACTAACTCTAGTCGAGATCGAGGACATCTGTGGTCGACTTCCGTGAGATTTCTCCGCTGCCTAGGATCCGCTGACACGCTTCCTCGTGGATCGATCCTGACTTCCCGCTGCTACATCAGGAGGAGGTCTTGTAATTATTTGCAAGGGACGGAATCTGGTTTGCTGTACTTTACTTTATATTTTATTTGCATACTCGATTTCCTCCTATCAACAAAGCATACATAGTCCATGGGAAGCTTATTCAATAGATTCACTAATATGGTTGTACGGATTTCACAGTTCAATGAATAATCAGCGATCATAATTCAGATGAGAAACTTAGTGAAAGGAGATTTCTATGGAAAACGAGATCTAAGGAAAATGGAAGAACTGAAACATTTGAATGATCGGAAAATTACAGAGAGAATTGCTACAGAGGGAGGTCGAAGCTTCTATTTATACATAAAAGCTTAGAGAACTAATGGTCCGCAATGTTCCACGCGTACATCAATAAAACTAATTATCTTTGACTAAAAGAGGAGAGTGTTGAATTGTTGAATCGGCGCAACCTTCGACTGGATGAAAGCATAGAAGAGAGAAAAAGATCAAAACGACACCGGATGGCTTGTTGAATTTGACCTCATCCATTTAACTCGAAACGACGTCGTTGGGAAGCTTAAAACTCTTTCCTCTTTATTAACATTAATGACGTCGTTGAAGGTCTTCTCCTTCCTCGAGCCAGAACTGAACATATCTCAACATCCCCTTTTCAAATCGGAGCCAATTGAAGGCCCAATTTAGAGCACAAAAACTCATGTTGAGCCTGCGAAAGTCCTTTAGTGAAGACATCTGCCAACTGAAGGCCAGAGGGAAAAAAAGAAGAAGCTAGAAACCCCGATTGAATTTTTTCCGAGTGAAATGACAATCAATTTCCAAGTGTTTGGTGTGCTCATGGAAGCATAAGTTTGCGACAATTTGTTGGGCCGCCTTGTAATCACAGAATAAGGTCACAGGAAGGGAGACTGGGATGTGAAGATCCCTCAAAATATAAGAGACCAACATAAACTCAGCAGTGGTAGTTGCCATTCCCATGTATTCAGATTCAATAGGACTCCTTGAAACAGTGACCTGTTTCTTCGTTTTCCAAACAACCAACGAGAGTGTCCCAAAAACACACAATAGTCCGCCAAGGATTTGTGAGTAGTCAAGCCGCCCCATTCAGCATCAGAAAACCCAACGAGCTTAAGAGAACTCTGAATAAGATAGAACTAGCCTTTTGAAACCTTCCCACAAAGATACCACAATACATACTGAGTTGCCTACCAATGAGAAACCTGGGGTGAAGAAACAAACTGACTCAGATGTTGCACGGAATAAGACAGATCTAGCCTAGTCAAGGTCATATACAATAACCAACCAATCAAAGTTCTATAAGACTCAGGGTCAGGTAACGGATCACTTGAATCAGTAACAAGTTTCAACCGTGTAGGAAAAGGGAACCCAGAGGCTTTAGCAGAAGTCATGTTGTAATCGGAAAGAATGTCAAAGACATATTTCCAATGAGTAAGATGAGTCCCATCATTAGTTCGAAAGATCTTCATCCCCAAGAATTATCGGACGAACCCAAGATCTTTGATAGTGAACTTAGAGTCCAGGGCACTCTTAACCTAAGTAATGTGATCTATCAAGTGAAATAATAGTAATCGTGGGTGTCGACAAAGATGGACGAAGAATAAAAGGATGGATAAGAAATATGGTTAGAAATAACAAAGGGTGTTGAGTTTTTCGAGGACCCAACGAACGACAAATATCGAATGTAAACAAATATGAAAGAAATCTTCCAAAGCCAGGGTTTACCGCAACGACAGCCATGCGTGCAAAAGATAAGGTAAGACGGATAATTATGCTATTACATCAAAGGGACTAGCCTTCGCTATCACCAACAACTAGATATAGCCTTTTCAAGTAAACCTAATTGTATCTACCGATATTATGTTTATAATCCAAGTGGTTAACATGAATTCCTTTTCTTTCGATCAGCGATAAACATATAAAGGTAGTAGATGATCAAAACATAACAAATATCGACATCAAACACTTATTTCAAGCGCGCATGGCTATCGTCGGGCTCACCCCGACCCTAGAAGAAGGGCGACTGCTCACTCGTAGTAACCGAAGACATGATTGAAAGGAAATAAACTTGCGTAAAATAAATTCGAAGTCTTTACAATCCCAGCACTCCAACTTTCGCAAGAACGCCAAAAACCCTAAAAGCTTCAAAACCCTAAACTCTCTACTAGATGTGTTTCTCCTTCTCTGATTGAATGCTTGAATGAATAAAAACCATCCACTAGGGCTTTATTTATATGCTCCGATCCTTGCTAGCCAAAGAAAGGGCAATTCTATCCTAACTAGAAGACACAAACTTAATAAAAGAAGATACAAATCTAAAATAGGAACTAAAATATCTCTTTATGGTAAAGAGAGTTTAACCCATAAGGATAGAACTAAATAGGTAGATAAAAGATCTTCTCCTTCGTGTGCAAGTATTCCTCTTTGGATTTGGATTGATGGAAACGCGTCTTGGCCCAACAGGATCTCCAGTCGACGTCGACTAGGTCCAGTAGACATCGAGTGGCTTCACTCGATCTCGATTCGGTTTAGTAGATGTCGAGTGGCTTGCTTTAGCTGCTAAGTGTGGATCAGGTTCACTCGATGTCGAGTCATGTACTCCAGTCGATCTCAAGGTGTCTTGTCGAGTGTAATTCCAGTACCTTGCTCTTCCAACACTTAGCCAATTCCAGCACATTCTTTAGTCGATGTCGAGTCATCCCAATCTAGAATATATAAAATACTAGAATAAGGAGCGAAAATAAGTGTACAAACATTTCCACCAAAAAAAAATAAGTGTAAAAACATGGCATAAAACATGGACATCATTGGCCACCGGAGAAAATATGTGTTTATAGTCCTTCCCAAGTTTTTGATTGTACCCTTTGATCACCAAATGTGCTTTGTACTTATCCATATACCCATCTAGTTTGAACTTGACCCTATAGACCCATTTCGAAAGAAGTGTAGTCTTATCCTTTGGTAATGAAGTGACCTCTCAAGTCTGATTCTTATACAGGGCATGCAGTTCAAGATCCATAACATCTCGTCAACAATCATGTTGAAAAACCTCTTTGTAATGTTGGGGTTCACGAGTGCTAAGAACATTAGCCAAGGAGACAGAGAAAGCAGTCGAGTCATCAAACAATCCCAACAGTTGAACCTTCGTGGCCATCACAAAATCATCATGCCAAGCTGGAGGATTGATGGTCCTACGAGGACGTGAAGGAGCTGCCACAACTGGACTAGGGGCACTCGCAAGAGGAAGAGTTCTAGGTGACTCATAATCAGATGATGAACTGACTGGAGAAGAACTTGGGAATGATGGGCTGAAGAGCTCCGGAATTAAAGAAGGATCAACCTTATGATGCGGAGGAGGAGGAAGAAAAAACACCTCATCTTAAGAATTCAATGGGAGAGAACTAGATTGTAAACACTCACCCAAAGAAACACCAGTTTTGAAAGGAAATGAATCTTCACGAAATAGGACATCTGATGCGGGACGAACGTCGTTGACACTTTCGCCCTTCCCGAAGTTAGTAATAAAATCCAAACTTAAACACAAATCAATAAATTAGGCAATCAATCACTTGATAAACCAAATAACTATTAGTATAGCGATGAAGTCCGGTGTCGAATCCACATGGAGAAGCGATTTTCTATTCAATAACTCTAAGCAAAGACTCTTAAGACAAAACAATGATTGTAACAAGTAACAAAGATGTAAAAGTAACCAGATTTATGATTGCAAATAGATTGATATCAAAGTAGAAAGAACATTTCACCTATAATTCTCTGAAAATGGTTTGAATTCATGGTCTTCGGATTGATCTATTAATTATTCATATTCCTAGGTCTATTTGACTAAAGTTGAGAGATCCGCAGAGATTCACTCATCTTATTCAATATCACTAAAGAATAACATTAAGGACTCAAGTAATCAAGACCAATTGACACATTGACTCAACACAATCAAGACTAATAGGCACATACCGAACTCATCCCTAACCGAATATACTCAACATAGATAAATTGAAATCATCCACTACAAAGACAAAGAGACATCACTATCATCAACACCTTTGTTTGCTATCGAGAAAACAACAACGAATTCATAGCTAAGATGCAATTCCTAACATGTTGATCAGACATAGAAAGGAACAAAAATATAATAATTAAGCACAAGATGATAACTAAGCACATGAATAATCAAATAGAATCAAGTCCTCACAATCCAAACAACTATGTCTTCGAATCACAAGCGAAACTATGAGTTTAGCAACTCATAGGCCAATTCTCTCTAATTGTGTTCATAATCTAACCTCTCTCTTTCACTCTAACACTTAATGAATGGAACATAAAAACAACCTAATAAGGGCTCTAAAAGTCAGAAAAACCCTAGTAGGAAATAGAATAAACTAATAGGAAATAATGTTTTTCGGATCTAAAACCGTGTATCCCAAAAACAGGTCAACGGTGGGCGCCGCCTATGTAGTGTCTATCATTCCTCAATTGTCTTCAATAAATTCCTATACCGTTGATAACATGCATTTAGGTAGGCATAATAGGTTGCATTTAGATTAGTTAAGATGCATTTCGTGGATTGATTAAGTACAATTTGCATATTTGCTCTTTATGTTAGTGGAGTCGAAATCTACACACTTTTATTGATTATTTTAGGTAATTGTGGATCCAAGGATGAGGCATGGGTTGATGACGCATTAGATGAGAATGTATAGTTGATCGGAGAAGCTTACATGAAGATCTCAAGAGGTTCTGAGAAGAAGAAGCGAATCTAAACGAAGAACAAGTCTGCAGAAGTTGTCGCCAGACATGCTGAACTTGTTTTGCACTTTCTGGAGACCTCGGTTGTTCGATTGACTATTATGACCATGCGTTGGAAAGCTCTGAACTACAACTTTCTTGTTAACAAGAAGAGCAAATTCGAAACAGATTTTCCGTGAAAGACAATATGACGCGGCCGCAGCATGCATGCCGCGGCCGCCACCAGGGCTGCTGCAGCGGGATATGGGAGAACGGCCATTGCAGCGGCCGCAACACATCAATTTGCCGCGGCCGCCGCATTTGCCCAGAGCGCCGCGTTTCATTTAATTAAAACCCTAGTTTTGCTAGTTTGTTTGGTGGCCGGCTTAGACTCATTATAAGGTTGATTTATGTTAGTTTTTTTAGTACTTCTATTATATTCTTACGTTCATCAGACAATTTAGAGATTTGAGCGATGTCTTTCATGAGGAACTAAACTCATCTATTCTGCCTGCAATTTGAAGCTTTATTTGGATTGATTGTGAGTTTCTAATTCTCGTTCCTATATTTGAATGCTTCAACTTCTTTGTATTTAATTGTTTATTGATTTGTTCTATCTTGTCTGGCCAACTCGTTAGATCAATTCAATTGCTAAGGTTTTGTAGATTCCTGATTGTGAACCTTAACCTAAGTGGCAAACTTGTTCCTTTAGGGCTGATTGAACTAATTGAACAAGTAGGAAGTTGGATGTGTTGTTAAATCCCTCTTTAGGGACTGCAAATACCTTTGTTAATCTATGAACTTAAAGCTATCAGTTGGGTTAAATCCTTCTTTAGGGACTGTTCGATTGATAGGGGTTTCTAGGACTGATTGGACTAGTAACTATATTAGGTCGGGACAAGGGCATTCATAGGAAACCTAATAGGACAAGAAGAAGTTACAATAGATTCAACCAAATAAAGTGGAAAATTGTTGGTAGAATTGCTTCTCATAATTGTCTAAACCAAAATCATTTACTTTGCTTTCTTTAATCCGCTTTGATAAAAGGCGAAACTTTCACACTCATAAAAACCCCCCTTTTAGTTACTTTAATTGGCACTTAAATCACACTTGAATAATAATTTCCCTGTGGGATCGACCTCTTGCTTATTGCTATACTAATTATAGGTTTGAGATTTACTTTGACGGATCAACGACAGGTTTTCCCTCCGTCAACCGTGCTTCCTTGCTCCTCTCTAGCTCGTCCTTAGCCTCCATAAGCTCCAAAACATGCTTCTTAAGCTCTTCCCAAAGTCCATCTAAGGTCGGAATGTAATTCTGCAGAATAAGCACTAAAACGCGTAGATTCCGAACTCGAATACTTCACAAGCAATATACAAAACTAGACTCAAATCATAGAAAAACCATTATCTAATAGCAATAAGAAACACATATAATGCCTATATGAAATATGCATTATCAACATCTCTACTGCAAAAAACCTCATTAGTGGTTAGATCAAGGAGATGATACCCCTTTTGGTTAGGAGGGTACCCAATGAAGACACAACAATGATCCTTAACAGCAGAGCCGTGCCAACCTTTTGGGGGTCAACCCTATTCTAAAAATAACGAAGGCTAAAAACAAAAGGTTCAACTAATTCAAATAGAGATAAATGATAGGAAAAAAAAATACAAGTTTTCATTATATAATTCCAAAATCTCGGCAGTCGGCATTCGGAACTCCAAAACCAGAAGTACGAAAGAGAGAGAGATGGAAGAACCCTAGATGGAACGAAAACCCTTTCAATTTCAATAGCAAGACATGTGAAAAGGGTGAAAGACTGAAGATAGAGGGAGGCTGAGAAGCCGAGCTAAGAGAGATACCATAGATTGCTAATTTGCCAGAATTTATAATTGGAAATCTCATCTTCCCGTTGCAATTTTGCACATCTACAATTAATGAAATTTGGGAATTGGAAATTAAAAGCAAACCACGCTTCCATTGATGATTGAGAAGAGGAGGAAGATGAATCGGCTCTGGTAGGTTAGGCGTTAATGGACTACGGAGAATATAAGAAGACCTCACTTTTTTCTTTCTATTTTTTTGACGTCTCTTATTTTCCTTTTCTTAAAAAAATGGGTAAAGCTAATTGTGGGCTTGATTTTGGGCTAAGGAGGGAGACTAAATGGGCTTTTATTACCTAGTACTATATATACCTAACAACACATACGGGGCCCCAAAATTTTGGGGGCCCTGTTTGGATGAACAGTGTGAACTTGGTAAAGCACGAGCCTGCTTAACAACAAAATTGTCACTACGAGGTCTTGTACAAGCATCATAACACAAGCAACCCAGGATCTGCAAATGCTTATAAGAAGAAGCCTTCCTAAATAATTTTTGAAAGGGAGTGATCCAATTCAAAGCTTGAACTGACATAATATTGATCAAATAAGTTACAGCTAACACACACTCACCCCATAGAAAAGAAGGAAAATTGGCAAATAAGGAAAAATAACGAGTTGTATCAAGTAAGCATCGATGTTTCCTTTTAGCCTTTCCATTTTGTTGGGGTGTATATACCATGGATCGTTGATGCACAATCACAAGAGAATCAAACATATCCGAACAAGCTTTATTGACAAATTCAGACCCATTATCAGTCCGAATGAACTTAGGTGTAGCAGCAAAATGATTTCTTATGTAAGCCAAGAAATATTTTAACCGAAAAACAACTTGATCTTTTGATTGTAATAGTGTATGTCCAAGTAGCCTTGGACCCATCATCTACAATTGTAAGAAACCATTCAAAGTAGCAGCTCTGTAAGGCTCCCACACATCTATGTGTAGTAACTCTAGCATCTTATACAGGGAGGAACTGATTTGAAATAGAAGACGATGCATCTTGGAGATGTCACAGACATCACAAATAAAACCTTGAAAACTACAATCCTTATACACTAGCATTTGCCTTATTTTCCCAACAAAGGGATGCCCTATACGATTATGAAACAAAGACAAAGAATCAAACAAAGTTAAAGAACCAACAAACTTTGAAACAACACCATGTGCCTTTTCAGGAGAAACATCAAATCCCAGCTTATAGATTCCATTAGCAACTGCTCCTTTAGCTAAAAATTTCATACTCAAACAATCTTGTGAGTAGTTTATGAACGGAGATCAAATGATGATGGAAATCAGGAACATACAATACACCATAAAGCACAATATTATCCCTGGCCTTAACTGAACCAGTAAACTTCACCTTCCTTCGTGAATGATCAGGCAAACCAACAAAAATAGAATGCAAGACCTTTTCAACGGCAAGAAAATGATGTATAGAATATGTGACATGATTAGAGGCACCAGTGTCTAATATCCAAGAAACACCATGCTTATCACATATAGTAGCCAGAAGAACTTGAAGAAGGACCACCAGTGGGATATCCAACATGATCAACGCCCTTTCCTTTGATAACTTTGAGAACCTCCTGCATACAGCTTGCACAAAGTCAGGATTCATGTGCACAATTGAATAAGAGGTGTTATTAATAGACATAGGAGTGTCCAACATCTCCTAGGAACTAACAGTCACTTGAGCCACCATCTTTCCTTTCTTACCCCGTTTCCCTTTATACCAATTCGGATAGCCTATGATTTCAAAGCATTGGTCAACAAGGTGACCTTCCTCCTTGCAGTGCTCATTGGCCTTCTTGTTGTCCTTCATGGATGAACCACTTGAAGTGCTTCTTTGCTGAATTGTGAAAGCAGTGGGATCAGAAGTAATATGGATCACCTGCTTTTGCCTTTCTACCTGTTGCAGCATGTAATAGGCATTGCTTACAATTGGTAGAGGATCCATGGTCAGGATCTGATTCCGAACTTGATCATAGTCGGAATTGAGATTCATTAGAAATTACATAAGTTTGTTTTGGTTTTCCATATCCAAAACACGAGACAATATGGCACAAGAACATAGATCCAAATTCCCACAGATGCAGGTAGGAATACCACATAGAGTGTCCAACTCATCCCAACATCGCTTCATTTTCGAGAAATATGTGGTAATAGAAACATTCACTTGCATTATCTGACCAATTTCTTGCCTTAATTGAAATATAAGCGGTGTGTTGGATTGGCCATAACTTTCCGCAATTTTGATCCACAATTCCCTGGCTGAATTGGCATACATGAATGCATTAGAGAGATCTGGTACCATGGAATGAAGGATCCAACATATTACCATGCAATCGCACCTGATCCATCTCTCATAATCCACACTTCCTCTGCATCTGGCTTCTTGCAAGTTCCATCTATACATCCAAGCTTGAGCTTGGCGTCGAGAGCCATCTGAACTTGCCTTGGCCAGCCGAGGTAGTTTCCTCCATTGAAAGGAAAGCGACAGAGGATTGCTTTGCATAGAATGATTGATTGCATACGCCTTTAGATTCCGCTTGGAACTGGAACCTTCTTCGAACACCGACTTTGTTCCCGATCTCTGCGTACTGCTTTTCGAGTTCGATCCTTCCTCGAAAGTCGTCTTCGTCGTAGATTTGTGCAGCAGATAAACGATAAGCGACCTTTGATCTCAATTTTCTCCTCAAGGAGCTCTGATACCATGTGGAAAACGAGATATAAGGAAAATGGAAGAACTGAAACATTTGATTAATCGGAAAATTACAGAGAGAGTTGTTACAGAGGGAGGCCGAAGCCTCTATTTATCCACACAAGCTTAGAAAACTAATGGTCCACAGTATTCCACGTGTACATCAATTAGAGCCAAAACTAACTGCCTTTGACTAAGAGAGGAGAGCGTTGAATTGTTGAACCAGCGCAACCACCGACTGAATGAAAGCATAGAAGGGAGAAGAGGATCAAAACGACACCGAATGACTTGTTGAATTTGACCTCAGCCATTTAACTCGAAACGACGTCATTGGGCAACTTAAAACTCTTTCCCCTTGATTAACCTGAACGACGTCGTTGAAGGTCTTCTCCTTCCTCGAGCTAGAGCCGAACATACCTCAACAATTTCAAGACATAGATAGTCATTAGGTTCAGTGTCTCTGCTATACTTTTGGACAATAATAACCCTCGAATCTCTTTGAGATGGGGGTATTGCAGATCTCCGAGCTAAATACTGAGTGAAGTATTACTCCCCACTCGATCACGTCTTAGAACTACCAAACTTTGATCGAGTGAAGTGATTATTTATTACTCAAGTGTTAATATATTAAAATTACAACTTCATAGAGTTGAACAAAATTACCACATCCTCCTTTCCATTGTAATCATGGTTTTTATTTGCTTGATATTGTTCACACACTTCACACTAACATTTCGTACGTAAAGTGTGTATGAACATTATTTTAATTTCTTCTTTTACCTTCTAAACGTGCACATTATTGAATTCTTTACAAGTGACTTATCGAAAGATTATGATTGAATTCAAAGACTTCGATTAAATGTTTATTCTTATCTTATCAGGTGAAACTAGAGATGTCATTATGTCAATATGTCATCCCCCATAGTTTACTCACCTACAAAGTGGTAAATTGGGAAACTTGCAGGAGTTGTTCAACGGTCAGCTTTCATGTTTTTCAACAGTTCAAAAATGGTGGGTAGGTCGTGCCTCTCTCTCTCTCTCTCTCCTTCCAACCGAAAACGACAGCTTGGATTCATTCAACCCTCCAAACGGAGAGAGAAAATTCATTCCTTTTTCCCTTTAATTTTAAATTCCAGGTAAGGGAAGTTCCCACCACACTTTGCATTGTGTCCTCCCCCACCTTCTCAAATCTCCCCTCTTTCTGCCTCCCATTACCGACATTCCAACTCCCACCCTATACAGAATTAGAGGGAGTGAAAATTGGGCTTTGATTTCAGGCGATTTTGGTTTCTGGGTGGGTTTTTGGGTCTTTGGAAGGATAAAGGAACAAGCTTGATTGGGTTTGACTTTTCAAATTTCAAATGGTTTTTGCTTGATTGTGGAATTAGAAGCGGAGGGGAGGTGAAGGATTGAAGAGATGATGAAGGCCTCTTCGAGAAACCGATTGTCCGATTCAGCTCAAAAGGGCGTCGTCTCTCGGAAGCTTACCTTCCTGTTTTGTGTTGGATGCTTCTGCGCCGGCATGATCTTCACCAACAAGTAAATCTCTCTTTTACTGATCTGCTTTGAGTTCTCAATTTGAATGTCGGTTTGAGTATTTTGTGGGGCTATTGGTCGGATTTTCTGGTGTTGATTCTCAAGTTTGTGCTTAATTTGATTTCATCTGGATTCTCTCTCTTTTACTACAATGATTGAGTTCTGATCTGAACAATCCCCTAATTTTTCGTTTCTGATTATGTCTAGATTGAAACTTTGTCTAGAACATGCCAATTCTCTAGATTCAATTAAGCAAAATTAAGACTTCAAATTTCCATTACAAGCTTCTACATCCTCAGCACAAAAACTCTATGTCTGTATGCACTTGTAAATTTTTTTCAGCTTGAAATAAGCCCTTTTAGTCCCACATCAAAGAGATCACAGAGTTGTCTAGACGATGATGGATGCCAGAGAACAATTAGAACCAGATGTTCAATCAATTGGCAAGAGAATCAGCACCTTAGTTTCGGTCCCCACTTAGCCCATTGAAAGTTAAGTTGCACCTTTTTGGCAAAAAATGGAAGATATCTTCTTACTCGGGGTGGGTCTGTAGTCTGCTTACTCTGCTAAGCATTCCATGGAAAATCTTGCAATTTCAATGTTCAGTTGTCTCAATGGTGTTCCGGTCTTCACCGCAGCACAGCTTCACCGAGTTGTTTTTTAGCCATCATTTGGTCATTGAGAATGAAGTGTCTCCCACATCAGATCAAGGGTGGATTGACAGTCAGCTTAGCTTTACTCTTACTACTGCTCAGTTTCCTGTCATCTTGACTTTAACTGCAAGCGTGCTGTCTGCTACTTTGCTTACCCTGCCTGGTTTTAATCTATTGAGAATTTTTCTTCGAAGAAAAAAAGTTAGGTGGAAAATTGCTTACGAATGTGATGGCTTAAAATTGTAGCAGGGAAGTTGACTTTGAGTATGCCTAGCATGTTTGCTCATCATATTTGCTTGCAGGATGTGGGCAGAACCCGAACATAAAGGTATATCTCGAAGAGCAACAATGGAAAATGGGAGGCAAAATCTAGTGACCGAAGGATGTGCTCCAAAAGCTGTGAGTATCCTACTCTTTTTTATCTGCGTTGATCAGTTGTAGTTCTTTCTGTGCTCTCGATAGCTATGCATTTATGCATTTACTTTTGTGATTTCAGAGTTTTATGCTTTGAATTTGATTGAGCCAATATGTCTTGATGAATAATCTGTGGTATTCTTGACCTCTAATTATTTGCATCCTCTTTCCTTCAGAAGGATATAAAGAGAGAACCAAAAGATGTGTTAAAAGAAGTTTCCAAAACACATGATGCTATACAGTAAGTAAACTAGCCTGACTGTGGTGGTCTTCAGAGATAACTTCTGTATGGTTGTGCATTCCTTTTAACTTGAATGCTTGGATCTGGATGTAATGCAGTTTACTAGACAAAACCATTTCAAATTTAGAAATGGAATTAGCTGCGGCAAAGGCTGCAGAGGAGTCCATTGCAAATGGATCTCCAGTTTCCGATAGTTATGGGGCAGCTGGATCTACTGGGAAGAGGAAATACTTGATGGTAGTTGGCATTAATACCGCATTTAGTAGTAGAAAAAGAAGAGATTCAGTACGTGCAACATGGATGCCTCAAGGTTTTGATTCGATTTATATTTAGCATTGCCATTTTTTTTCCTTTTTTTTTTTTTTTTTCCAATCTCATCTTGTATTTTCTTGCTTTGAACTTGGATCTTTCATTCCCTAATGCCCTTGATTTTCACTTTTGGTGGTCCAGGAGAAAAAAGAAAGCAGCTAGAAGAAGAGAAGGGCATCATTATGCGATTTGTTATAGGTCACAGGTAGGTTTCCTCTATCCCTTGAATTGTGATTATGCATAGTTCCTCATTCATCCATTTCTACACCTTCCTTTGGAATTTTATCTTGAAGTTGTCTTACTATGTTAGCTGATACACTTCATAGGACAACCGTTTAACATGCAACTTAGGTACATATGTGCACAAATTAATCTGCCAATTTTGGGAGGATGGCAGAGTTCACCTAAGTTTATATTGTGCTTATCCATGTCCCTGTCATGATTTGAAAAATAGGGAATATAAGTCGTTCAATAACACTTAATAATTCATCTACTTTATAAATGATCACCACCCATCACAACCAACAAGTGGAGAGGGAAAAGTGAAAAAGAGAAGAATTCAATGACAATTATTGTAACTCACCGTTTAGAAAATACTATAAAATGACTCGTATTCTTGAACAAGATTTAAAGGCTAAATTGACTTATACTATTGTACGGAGTAGGTGTCAATTATCTGGTTTGAATGAATTCTGTGACTTGGTATTAAATCATTGGCAAAATCCCACAGCTGCACCTGGGAATAAAATAGCCATAGGCTTTATTATGTGATCTGAATGAACCAATCTCTCTTTTTAAATTTAATTTTCTTAACTTCCAATTTGTGTTTTCGATTGTTAGTGCTACAGCCGGAGGTATTCTAGATAGAGCTATAGAAGCAGAGGACCAGAAACATGGAGACTTTCTAAGACTGGTATGTACACTTTATGCTGTGTTATATACAGTGAAAAGCTTATTGCCTGTCTCCTCTCACCTAACTTAATTGTCCCGGTAACAGGAACATGTTGAAGGGTATCTTGAGCTATCAGCCAAGACAAAAACATACTTTGCTACAGCTGTTGCCATGTGGGATGCAGATTTTTATGTCAAGGTTGACGATGATATACACGTGAACATTGGTAAATTCAAACAAAAATCCCTTGTGTGTAGTTTGTCTATTTAATGGCTCGACTTATCTTGTGATCTTGTATTTTCTCAATTCTAGAACAGCTCAAAAGACCAATTGCGATGTTTTAACTTATTGTGATTTTTATGTCAGCACAGACTTGTTTTCTTCTTCCATGTCTGATTTACCTGTCTCGTTTCTCTAATATTTTAGTGCTGTGTATTTTGATGCAGCCACATTAGGAACAACTTTATTGCGACACAGATCAAAGCCTCGGGTGTACATTGGATGCATGAAATCTGGCCCTGTCCTTGCCCAAAAGTACGTAGACATTATTCTAAGTCTTCACTGTGCTGACTTTTATATTTTGCTTGCTGTCCATTTCTGATGGTGCCATGTTACTGAACTTTATTGACAGGGGAGTGAAGTACCATGAACCTGAGTATTGGAAATTTGGCGAGGAAGGAAACAAATACTTCCGTCATGCTACTGGGCAACTCTATGCCATTTCAAAGGATTTGGCTACCTACATTGCCATAAATCAGTGAGTTTCATTTCTGCTGAAGTTCAGCTGATATTCCGTCATCAGTGCATTCTCCTGATTGTTATTATTTGTTCAATTGCAAGACATGTGCTACATCGATATACAAATGAAGACGTCTCTCTAGGATCTTGGTTAATCGGGTTGGATGTTGAGCACATCGATGACCGGAGATTATGCTGTGGTACTCCACCTGGTAATTGTCTCTCTATTTCTCACCCCACCTTGGGACATAGGCCAAAAGTTATGGTATTACATAAATTTCATTCTCAACTCTTCACTTATGCACTTATTGGTAAAAGCTATGAACCAAGAAAACGAGGATTTGAGGGTGTGGTTGTTTTCTTGAATGAATAAGTGTTGTGAGGTAATATATTGATGGAAAATGCTCTAACTAGTGTTATTATGTAACTTGAGCAACCAAGGTATCTGGCATTAGTGATTGAAGTTTGCATTTTCGCTTGTGAATATGGTCTGATTTTAAAATTTCTTATCTACGACTCCCTAAAATTGTCGTTGTCATTTTATATCATCACTACTTTGATTGAATTGGTTACATATTGATGTTTGCATTTTTGCTTGTGAATTGCATTGAGTTACTGATTGAAGTTTGTATTTTCGCTTGTGAATATGATCTGATTTTAAAATTTCCTGTCAAAGAATCCTTAAAATTGTCGTCGTCATACTTTGCATTGAGTTGGTTACATACTGAGATGAAAGAGCAGCCTTCTGATATTTCCTTGTTGCCAGATTGCGAGTGGAAGGCCCAAGCAGGCAACATCTGTGTTGCCTCCTTCGACTGGAGCTGCAGCGGGATATGCAAGTCTGCCGAGAGGATGAGTGAGGTTCACAGGCGTTGTGGGGAAGGCGCGAGCACGCTGTTGAGTGCAGTGTTCTAAGTTTCACATTGTAAAGTCTTGCAAACTCCGAAAGGCACAGCCCAACGAACCCGTTAGGCCAAGATTCCCAACCTTGAATCCTGTAGGTACAGAATGCTCTTCTTTCTGAGCATTTTTTTGAATGCTTTTTGTTTGTTGTTTGTGTAAGTTGGAACTGTAAAATGAATGGGGAGGCACAGAGGAGGGGGGGGGGGGGGAGGGGGTAACATATTATATATAGAGGCAAAGATTGATGTTCTGGAAG
This sequence comes from Persicaria tinctoria, assembly GCA_037127255.1. Classification (NCBI taxonomy): domain Eukaryota; kingdom Viridiplantae; phylum Streptophyta; class Magnoliopsida; order Caryophyllales; family Polygonaceae; genus Persicaria; species Persicaria tinctoria. Next base: position 69,060,579 of record JBANSL010000013.1, read on the forward strand.
AAGTTCTGCTCAGTTGATTTTAATAGAGGGAGAACTCCTTGTTGGGTAAAACCCCCAAAAACAAAGCAAGAAATTTGTATAACCAATTCACTCTTTTGGATGCTGGAAGTGGGCAATAAGTATCAATGCTATATTCCTTTTTGGGCCCATACATGAATTGGGCCATTAAGGGCCCATTTTGCCTAATGCAGCCTCAATTGATGTTTTTTTTTAAGAACCCACATTTGGTGGTAAACTCCGAGCACACGACTCAGCCAACAAGAGTCACCTATCAAGTAAACTAGCTTGCACCGACCAACTCGACCCATTGATAGGGAGGAAGGTAAACCTTGAATGGAAATCCCAAGGAAAAGGGATCGAACCCATTGATGTATTTTTGGCGAGGAACCCACATTTAATGGCAAACTTCGGGCACGTTACCCAGCAGACAAGAGCTATGTATCATTAAACTAGTTTGTGTCGACCGACTCGACTCAATAGTAGGGAACAAGGTAAACCTTGGATTTTTACCCAAAGAAAGGGACGGAGGCAGAGCCAAAATCGGGACCTCCTAACTCCCCCTTGATCTACATCACTGGGCCACCCTGACTGGGACTTTGTTTTTTATGACGTGAAGGTTCCAAGGTTATCGACTAATCCTCTACGGGCCGAGCACTAGCCTGCAAAGCACTCGAGCCGGGTAAGCCAAGCGGCAAGCCGCAAGACATGCTCACTCATGCCAAGGTAAACCAAGGCATGAGTACCCACTATAACACAAATTGCTCCTATTGGGATTTAAACCCTTGACCTCATGGTAGTGAGGCACAAGGAAGCACCTTACTCCTACCACTAGGGGAAGAGGTCATTGGTACCCCGATTGAGACTTGATGTTGTATTTAATAAAGGGTAAATTGCAAGAAACCACCCTTTTATATATACCCATGTTTCATAAAATCAAATTTTAAATAACTTTCATTAGCAATCAACCTCCTGAAATTATTTCATTCAAATCTAGGTTAAATGTACTAAATTATAGTTGTGTCCCTCTTATATTATACGTACTACATTCTAATAGCGTTGTAACAATTAAAAAAGTAAAAAGTAAATAAATATGAAACTGGGAAAAAAAACGTAATTTTCTCTTTTCAAACAACCGATAAAATGGTATCGGCTTCTACAAAATTGCTCTCTTTTCAATCGAGTCGCTTGGTTTTCCCTTTCAGGCCACTTTCTAGTTCAGTTCTTTTTTTGAATTTCTATTCATGTGATTCCTTGAATTTGTAAATAAAGAGCGGCTATATCTGAGGTTCGAATGGGGACCTATAGATACTACCCGCAAGTCCTTTCCAGTGAGCCATTCCAGAATGGTTTATACATGTGATTCCTCCAACACTAGAAGATCGGTTGAAGTTGATTCTTCCGTTTTATCAATCAAAACCCCTTAATTATATCCTCCTAATTTCATTATTATTTATTTACCTTTTTTTTTCTTTTTTTTAATTGTTAAAATTCTATTATAATATAATATAAAAGGTGGGAAATTTTATAATTTATTAAATTTAACCTAGATTTGAAGGGAATTATTTCATGGTGGTGTAAAAGAGACCACTACTTTAGAAATGATTTCATCCTGACAGATGAAGAAGTTAGGAAACTCATAACGTATTTCAGGAAGAAGAGAGGCCATAAATTAATATAAATTAAGTATTGATGCAAAAAGGACCATCAACAGAAGTGGTGGTGCACACGCATGAGACTCTTATTCCAACTCTCAATAACCCACTCTAAAACTCATCTTTATAAACACCAGACCTCTTCATCTGTCTTTCAAAATCTACGTTGGACAAGAAAGTTCCCTCCTCAAATACCCTCAGTTGCGGAGGAATCAAGAAGAAGTAAACAATCAGAGAGAGAGAGAGAGAGAGAGAGATAACTCGATCAAATCATCGTTAAGGAGGAACTCGATCGATCTCACCCTCAATTGCTTGGATAGCACGGAATGTCGATTGAAGGCCTTGGACAGAGTCGGCCCTGGGGGTAGGCCCAAGAGGCGATCGCCTAGGGCCCCCTGCCGAGTAGGGCCCCGGAAAAAAAAATATGTTATATATATAACTAAGGTATTATATATTATTATATTTACACGTAATAAAAGATTTATGAAAATTTATACGTCAAAAAAACTCATGTGTGATGTGACTTTAAATATTTCAAGTCAACGATAAAGAGTCTAAGAAGGTCTCCGTCTTTCAATTTTTGTTATAAATGCAAAAACGAGTAGTTTTTAAGTAACAACTTATGCTACTTTAATAAATTTATTTAAGTGATTATAGTATTTTATTTGGATAAATTTGCAACGCAATAATATATTTTAAAGTGGTTAACCATACTGTTTTACATTCATGGGAAAGAATATAATATTTTTTAAAAAAAAATTTACTTTTATTTCTCACTAAATTTTTTTAATAGGATTTCTAAGGAAATATAATAAAAAAAAAGTAAACAAGTATATTAGTAAATCTATAATTCGTAGTATTTTGTTGTGTTATACCGAGAGATTGTATAATACTGAATGTCCGTAAATTTTCCTTTTAGTGATAAAAATAAAATATAAAATTTATAATCGTTAAATATATATATAAAAAAATTGCATTGTTTGATAATTTTTCTAAAAAATATTATGAATATCTGTATTAATCAAAAGACTTTTTTTTTAGTAGCCTCGGGCCCCAAAAATCTCAGGGCCGACCCTGGCCTTGGAGATGTAGAAATCCCATCCCACCTTAATTGGTTCAACAACAAATTAAGTGTACCAACATTTCCAATGAATGTTCAAGTGAATACCCATAGTAAGAGGTATGTTTTGATCTCCACACATTATAAATAAATTTATAAATAATCTTATATCTAACAATTAAATGGACATTTTTTGTTTAGGTGTCCTAGCATTAAGATTTTTCATCCAACTAAATTAATATATCCACATAAATTTTCAACTAATGAAAAATTTTCTATATTTTTTAAGAAATGGGATAACCTTGAAACATACTTTTTCGAATCTATACCTAACTATGATATTTTATACATTTTTTAAACCAATTATTAATGTTTTTTTTAACATGAGATTATATTTTAATTACTAATAAAGTCAAACGATATAAGCTGCTAGATATACAAAATACACAATATAATCTAATTAAGGTGACAAAATTATATTTGTTGCCCAAAATACACAATGAGCAATGGTCGATGCGGGCTACAAAATATAAAATTTGTTGCCAAAAAACTTTTTTGCTACGAAAAATCAGTTTTGCATAAGATATTTGTAATTCCGATGAAACGTTAGATTAGGTCGCAGTGTCGATTTGGTCCGATTTCAACCAGGTCAAGCTCGGATCTAGAATGATCCGAGTTTTGCACAATCAACAGGCCTCAAGAGAGACCCGGTGTGCACCGATTTATTTCTAGAAATAGTACAAAGAAAGCAAATACAAAGGAAAACTAGACAAACAACACGAAAAACCTCCCTGTCGCTAAGCCATCGGTGAAGTCGACATCACCGATTTCCCGCTGCTGAACCTCGCAGACACAACTGCGAACCAGGGACTCTGCTTGTAGACATTCGTCTTCCCGATCCAATCACCCTTGGATCTTCTTTGTCACTTCGAGTTCTTCACCGACTCGCCCCGTTGCTTTCTCTCTCGTGCTCTTTCTTTTTCTCCTTTCTGTTTCACTCTCTGTGTACTGTAGCGCTTCAGAAGTTCTATCCTCTGATGACGCTTGAATTCTATTTTGTAGCCCCTTGTGTTGAGTTGAGGTCGGTTGTCAAAAACGATGCGTTCGAGCTCCACTCCTCAAGTGAAAATGAAGCTGCAAAAGTGTGCTCGTGGATCCAAGCTGAGCTTCAAAGAAAAGGCCCACTGTCCACTCAAGACACACACAAGCATTCAGAATATATACATGTATATATCTGAATTCTCAAACTCCAACACAATATATATAAAGCTACTCTAAATACAAACTAATTATAGGAGAGAGACTTATACAAACTAATAATACAAAGGATAAACTAAAATTACAAATCCTAACAATATTTTTTGGCAACAAAATAATATTTAGTCACACAAAGTAATTCTTTTGGACTAGAAAATAATTTCTTTCGTCACCTAAAATTTAATTTTAAATGAAACAAACCAAAACTTTGAGTATTAAAAAAAACTCGAACTCGAGGATTAGGTACTCCTGATTTCTCGAATATTTTCCTATATCATTAATTCTGACTTTTTATTTACATGAATCAATATCTAATATAATACTAAAATTATAATACTAAAGGAGAAGTCGCCTAAGACATGTGGCGGCTTCTCCTTTAATGTAGGGATTTTTAGTTAGGGTTTAATTAAATTATTTAGTATAATCCAATTAAAAATTAAGTCAATATATATTTATCTATTAATTTTTATTAATACTATAATTAATAATTCTAATTGATTTGATCTAGATATTATGGTTAGTTAGTTTAGATATTCAAGGGATCCTAATCCTATCCTTAATAATTATCTTTACTAATTATTTTAATTATCTTAGTTAGTTTAAAACATTTTCCATTTCTATTTAATTCATTTCATACCCTTGACAATCATTATACGTTTGGCGATAATCAGTGAGTCGCCTTTCCATTTCTTAAAAACCTCTACTCTGATCATTCTATTTCATTTTTATCAAATTCTAACCATATTTTTGTAATTTTCAATTTTTGTAGGTATTTGAATCCATTGATAAAATGTTACTAACGATTTGAATTTTAAACTTTTACATTTTTTATTGCTCTATAATCGATTCTAACAATGTTTTTTTGCTCAGGTCGAAGATGAAGAATGGTTTAACTTTATTGGGTGATCTAAAGGCAAAAAAAAAAAACTACAAAATTCAAGTTCGTGTTATTCACAGTTGGAAAAGCAAAAGTTCAAAGAGTGGATAAGAAGTCGAGTTCGTGTTTTTTCTTAGTCCCGTGTTATATTCCCTACTAATCTCAGTTCTATGTGGTGTCATATTATTTCACCAATCCTTTATGTTAAATTGTGGTATTTTCGGAATTTGTTTTCTTTAAATAAATAAATAATTACTTTGTAATATTTAAGTGGTATGTTCTGTAATCCTATATGGTTGTTACAACAAATATTTTACCATAATCCAATACAAATTGAAATCCTTTATCTTCACCTATCATCGATTTAATAGGTATTTATTTTATTGGACTGTTTTGAAATTTAAATAACAATATTTTCTTGGATTATTTTACAATTCAAACAATACTTTATTATATGTTTTAGTTATAATTTGACCATTTAGGATAAGAATTAAAATCAAGATGTAGACAAATTTCCAATTATATAAATAAAATTTTTTACCAGCGTATTTGTGCAGTTTATTAATAAATTATATTTTATTACTACTCCGTATATATTATTCATATTTAAATTATTTTTATAAAAATGTGAATATTTTTTATTTTAGTTTTTTCTTTGTTAAAAATAAATCAAGGAATAATCAACTAATTGTATAAGACATGCTAATGAATTATAAATTTAGTTCACAATTTTATTGATACTATCTCATTGTCATCATAGAATGTATATAATATAATGAGATAATCCATTTTTAAAAGACCTATATTTGATTTGTCATATTATTTCTTTAATACAATGGAATTGAAGGAAACTTCATATGAAGATCTCTACCATCGATCTAAGATATAAAAAAAGTCAAATAATTCCAACAGTGTGTCATTGCATCTCTAAAATAAAAAGATTAAGTGAAAATTAATGTTTGATATTGTACATAATTAGATTTTAAAAAAAGACCGTATTTTGGACATGGGAAGTGAACTAGTTGATAAATAATTGAAGATAAAGCGTAACAAATAAATGAAGCTAAATGGATGATAATTAGACTAGACGTAGAAAAACTAGAATACATCCATATGTGGAAATATTGTTTTCGTTGAAGACAGACCTCCCAATGGCGGTCGCGATCCCCCTTGCCATCAGATTTGTCGTTTCTACAAACGACAATCTATCTAGCGTAGACTTCTACAAAAAAAAAAAAAAAGTAGTAATAACAAATTAGTAGAAATCAAAATAGTAGTCCCTCCGTCCAACAATACATGGGTTTTTAAAAGTAAATTTTTGTCCAATAATAGATGGACTTTTAGGTTTTCTAGGTAAAAAGTTGTAATGATTTGTATTGGTTTGTGTGTTGTTGACTTTTTAAAATAATTTGATTGGTTAAAATGTGTAGTGAGTGTTAAAAAATAATAAAATTTATGAAAAAATTAGTGCAATGATGATATTTTTTTAAAAGTAAGGTGTTTTATTAAAACTTGTGCAAAATGCTAAAATGTCATGTATTTTAGGACGGAGGGAGTATTAAAACTAAGGGTCTGTTTGGATTCCCATGTATTATGTTTATAATACATGTATTTAGCTTATAATACATTTAAAAAATAAGTAGTGTTTGGATGATACTTTCATAAAATGAATTATAATAGTTTTATTATCAAACTATTATTACATTATTATTTGGGGTTCTTTCTTCCACACTAGCTTTCAATTAAAATCAAAAGAGTGAAATTAGAGAGAGAATTTCTATCAATGTCTTCTATTCTCTCTCGCCCCCTTGTTAGATCTAAATCTTGAGCTTATGGGTGTTGATTTGTGGCTAAACATCAATTGGAGGGAGTAGATTTTAGCCTTCATCAATAAGACTGTAGGAGCAAGAAAACGTGGCTGTACTAAAATTCCATCCAAAATCCAACGTTCGAGAGAGGTGGTGTGGCTCTGACTTAGGGATCCGACGAGGTGGTTGTCAGAGGAGGAGCGAGCATCGTCTTTAGAGGTCCGGCGAGGGAAGTGGTTCCCGATGGTGAAGCAGGAAGGTGGAGATCCAAAGTGGGGCGATGCTCGTCAGAGAAAGGCGAGGGCGGTGATGGACGGGTTGGTGTCGATGTGCTGCACTGGCGCCGACCGGTGAACGGTAGGAGGCGGCAGGAACTGGAGATCGGCGAAGGCTAGGGGAAGCGGAAACTAGAAAGGTCTGGAGAGGGAGGGTTAGGGAAAGGGGAAACTGGAAAGGTCTAGAGAGGGAGGGCTAGGGGGAAGGGGAAGGGGCTAATTGATTTCCTTTTTTTTTAATTAGTAAATTAAATCAAACCAATTATGTTTATAATTTAATTATCCGTTTAATACATGTATTTTAATTATAATTAAAATACATTGGGAATCCAAACGGACCCTATTTAATTAAAAATAGAGTTTATTTTGTTAACACATGTATAATAAGTTCACCCACCCTTCTTGTCTCAGAGCTCGTCTTGTTTCAGAGCTCGTTTGATTGGTAAAAACTCAGAAGGTAAAACTTTTCAGGAAATAGGAGAAATTTACGTGTTTGGTTATTCTTTTTGAAATTAAAAAGCGCAGGAATTGCTCGGTATTTGTTTTACTAAAGTAAAAAATGAAGCTTTTTTCTTTTCAAAAGCCATCATATATAATAGAGTTTTCTTAAAACAAAGCATATTTTAAAATATATTTTTTTATCAAAAACACTTTATATTTTTTTTACTAAATGTTATAATTTTCCAATAATAGTTTATTTTAAAGTATTTTAATGACTAAAATTTCCTTATTTAATTAAAAATAGAGTTTATTTTGTTAACACAAATAGAATTTATTTTTTATAGCAAAAGTAGAGTTTTTTTTTTTTAACAAAACACATTTAATTTTTTTAATTAAATAAGAAATATTCGGTCATTAATATACTTTAAAATAAAATATCATCGGCAAATTATTCCATTTAGTTTGAAAATAGAAAGTTTTTTTATTATAAAAAATATTTTTAAAAACACATATTTTTAATATAATATAATTTTTTCACTTTAGTAAAACAAATACCAGGCAATTACATGTGTATAACCTAACTTATTCCATTAATATACCAAAATACATTGATTCTATATCATTATTTAACACATCTTTAACAAATTTACTAACAGAGGGACCAAATGTGTACAAAGTATCAAAGTTCAGGGACTTTAATGAACAAAAATAAAGTTCAGGGACCCATTTGAACATTTGATCAAAGTTCAGGGACTATAGATGGATTTTACCCAATTTAAATCTGGACTAATTTGGTCCATTGGTAATGGAAAATCTGTCAAATTTTGGACGGATAACTGGATTGGTACATATACAATTAAGGACCGCGATGATTGCCCACTCTCTTATAATCAAGAAGAATTGGTAAGTGACTACATTCTGGGAGAGAGAAACTTGAAGCCAAACTACCTACATCTATAGTCAATGAGATTGCATCCATACCGATCCCAGTAAACCCCTTTGAGGATAGACTGTATTGGTGGCCAGACATAAAAGGATGGTTCACAACAAGCTCAGCATATAAGCTTCTAACGAGAATGACAACGGAAAGGAAGGATCAAAATGTGTGGATATGGAAGTTAAATATACAACCTAAGATCAAAATGTTCTTGTGGAAAATCAGCCAGGACGGACTACCGACTAAGGCCAGACTTGCAAGCAGAGGGGTTCCTGTTCCTACTACATGTGATATCTGCAATGATGTTAGGGAAGATGATGTTCATTGTTTACTAGAATGTAAATGTGAAATGGTAAAGCAATGTTTAAACAATCACGAATACAATGCAATGATGCAAATCGCAATGACCAATAGAGATCTACACCAAGTTTTGGCTTGGTTAGGAGCTTCAGCGTCGAAAGACATAATACAAAAATTAGCTACCGTATGGTGGACTAAATGGTATTTTAGAAATAGGTTGACCTTCAGGAGTGAGAAATTTCCCACAAATACAACTATGACAGAATTCGTTAGAACTCAGTCTGCTAACTGGGACCGAGCTATGCAATGGGAGGAGGATGACAACTCTGAATACCATAAAAGATGCAAGGATAACAAAACAAAGACAAACCAACGAAAGGAGAACAGGAAAGTAAAATGGAAGAGGCCACCGTTGGGGGTGTTTAAAATGAACTTTGACGGATCCATATGGCAAACACAGGAAAGCAGTGCTGGCATCATCATTCGTGGCTGGCAAGGCAAACTGTTAATGTGCCTTGAACGACTGTTGACCGGCGACGCATCGGGGGGTCCGGGGGGCTCCGCCCCCCGGCGGTGGTCTCGCCCCTGGCGGTGAGATGGAAAGCAACTCTACAACCTACAGTCACTTTGTCTACCACAGAGGTAGAGTACATGGCGTTGACAGAAGCTGCTAAGGAGGGAATCTGGATGAAAGGCTTGGTCAATGATCTAGGCCTACATCAAGATCAGGCTTTAGTGTATTGCGACAGCTTGAGTGCAATATGCTTAACCAAGGATCAAGTTCATCATGAGAAGACGAAGCACATTGATGTCAGGTACCATTTTCTGAGGAATGAGAAGAGAATTAGGGTGAAGAAGGTGGGAACTGCTGATAATCCCGCTGATATGTTCACTAAGCCAGTTCCAGAGAGCAAGTTCCAACATTGTTTGGACTTGCTTAATATCACCAGCTGTTGAGTTGCCCTACGGGGCAGTCTGTGTCCGTCTTCAAGGACCAATCTGAGGCAGAGAACGTCTGGGCACTTCGTCATAGGTGCATCTGTTTATGAGAGGATTCAAGTCAAGGTGGAGATTTGTTAATGTGCCTTGAACGACTGTTGACCGGCGACGCATCAGGGGGTCCGGGGGGCGGAGCCCCCCGGCGGTGGTCTCGCTGACACCCCGCCTTTACGGTATGCGATGTTTATTGTAAACGGGCCTATCGTCTGTCTATTTTGGGCTTTCAATCCATTGTCCGTTTAGGGTTCCATGAGTCTCTTCATATACTCATGGAACGCCGACCCCTGTAACCTAATATGTTTTGCTTCCTCTAATAAGAAAACTGGTTCTCTGCCCGTGGACGTAGGCAACACAACGTTGCTGAACCACGTAAATCTCTGTGTTGTTCTTCGCTTTATCATTCTCGTTATAACACAAACCAATACACATTGCATTTTAAAAGCTTGGGTGCAGGTCCCCTTTGGTTGCAGAGGCTCTGTCGCTCAAATTAGGGGTTTTGGAAGCCAAAAAACTACATATACCAGATCTAATCATCGAAGGGGACTCCAAAATCATCATCGATTATTTACAAAAACGAGACCGTTGTCCATGGGAAATCGAGTTGTTGATGTCTGACATAACAACTACTATAACTGGCATGAGAAAAGTGTCATTTTCTCATGTGCCCCGTTCTGGAAACAGGGTGACTGACAATGCTGCACACCTTAACCATTTTATTTCGGGGTACCCCATCACCCTCAATCTAGATCTGCAGGATCTCATCCAAAAGGATGCCTTTGGATAAGGTAATTCTACCCAAATTATTTCCTAATAATAAAAAAAAAACAATTGGAACGGACCAGTAAGTTGCTAATGGTGTGTGATGATGATGATAGGAATCATTTTGGCAGAACCAGGTGGCATGAATTTAGGGATCTCTACCAGATCCCCAATCCCTTTTCACCTTTTCCCCTTATGAAAAGCATGAACCCATCCCCCTACCAAACACACCAAAACAAACAACCCATTGCCATGAATTCCTAATTTCCCCCCCTTTTCCATTTCCCAGCATAAATTATTAAACAAGGTAAAAAAATATGAACACAAATTAAACTTTTCTTCTTTTGAAAATAGAAAAATTCCCAATTCCTCATTTGTCATCATCTCCCCTCCCACCCAAAAAGCCAAATCCCCACTTATATAGACAGATAAACCACACTTCCTTGCATTTGCATTTTTCTCATCCCTCACACTTTCCATCACCAAAACCTGATTTCTTGGTGCCCTGATTTTTAGGCCTCAAGAAATCATCATGAGCAGCCAAACATGGCAGAAACCCAGATTGTTGATGTTGGATTGCTCTCTCAGGCTCTGTTTGATTCCTCTCAGTGTTGCCTCTCTTTGGCTCACTGTCACCAACAATCAAAACAATAGTGACTATGGCAACATCAAGTTCTCCAATTTCATGGGTCTCAAGTAATTTCCCCAATCCCCTCTTTCTTTCCATTTTCAATTCAGTTTTATATTGTTTTTCCTTTTTTTTTTTGGGCAGATATATGGCTTGCACAGCTGCTCTAGCTGCAGGGTATGCACTTGTGGCTTTGATTTGCACTTGGATTAGGTGCTTGGTGAACAAATCTTGGGTGTTTTTTCTCTCTGATCAGGTTCCAGTTTCAATCCCTTTCTGGGTTTGCCTTAAAATTCAATAAATCAGTGCTTAATTTGTTGATTATTCACAAATTCCCTTTCTTGCTGTCTAATTTAGCTTCTTCATTCTGGTATGGTTTCTCAAATTTTCATTGGTTTGAACAAAAATAAATCAATAAAATTAAACCCATATGATATAAATTTGAATTTTTAGCTTTTTTTTTAAGTTCTTAAGGAGGGGCTTCGTAACTAAGACGTAATCCCTCGAGAACTTGGGAGGGCCAATAGTTCATCGATACAATCCGGGACACTAAAATGAGTAGTATGACAGTCATCGAGCAATAATGCCCAGTTAGCTATAGTACCTACGACAATGTTGGCTAGTGGTGGTGGCCGGTGGGGAATGTTTTCTCCCCAAACTTTAGGGATGAAAACTGAACTAAATAGATCCTTGTGAAAATCCAAGATTTTGCCATGCTCCTTACTAGTGGATCGAGTCTCTCGACGCAAATTGGTTTACATGGTGCTTGGTTCTTACTAGTTGAATGACCGAGTCATGTGCTCGAGGTTTACCACTAAAGGTGGGAAAATAATTTTGTGATGCACCGTAGGAGCCCCGGAGGATCCGGACCGTATACATATGGGCTATTTTAGTTTTAGATTTTCAAATTAATAATAATAATGTAATGTAATGATGAGCAGGTGATGGCGTACTTGTTGGTGACATCAGGGAGTGCAGTGATGGAAATACTATACTTGGCATACAAAGGTGACATTGAGGTTACTTGGAGTGAGGCCTGCAACACTTATGGTAGTTTCTGCCACAGGATGAAGATTGCATTGGTGCTTCACTTTCTTGCCCTTTCCTTCTTTCTTGCTTTGGCTGTCCTTTCTGCTTACAGAGCTTTCAGTGTTTTTGACCCCCCTACGGCTACTGTCCCTACCGCCATTACAGAGGAGAAACAAGATGTTATTTAAGACTTGAAGGCTGCAATTTATGCAATTGTTACACTATGGTTGAATTTTGGTGTAGGAAATAGGTTAGTTCGGTAATCCTACATTGCTATGTTTGGGTGTGTAAAATGGACTGTCAAGCCTAACTGGTTGCCCCTTTTCTTTTTCTTTTAGATATATATAAAAAGAATTCAGATCGACAATTAAGATTGTGTCTTTTGTCTTTTAAGAGCATCATTTCGGATAAGGATCAAAAGATCTGGGTTGTGAGTGAGTTGTATTCCGTTGGTAAGGTGATCAAGGTGTGCTATTTTAGCGGCCACCAAATTGCATTTGAGGAAAGTGCGTGAGAAAGAGATTGTTTGGATTGTGGACATATGGGTTAGGATATTTGTTACAATCATCTTGATATTCTAGAGACATTTCCAAGTTCACAAACCTTATAGTTATTCATTTGGATTTGGAAAATAGACTAGCATATAAAAAAAATAATCCATCTAAAATGTTGAAAATTTCGCCTAATAGCTCTAGCTTTGACATTATTTGTGTGGTATATTAAAGTTGTAGTTATTTTGCATAATTTTTTTTAATAAGGAAAGAGTTCAATAGACAATACATATTAAGTCCGTTAATAACTCATAATTGATCCTCCTTTCGCTCTAAAATAGATTATTTTTTCACGAATTATATGGGTTTTAATATAGTATTACAATTCTCTAAAGCATTACTCCCTCCTTTCGGTAAATATGTCATTTTAAAGTGTTAATCTTCTTTTTAAAAAAATATGTCATTTTAAACATTTTGAGCTTTACTTTATGAAAATACTTTTGTAATTTGTAATGATTAATGTGTTGTTAGTTATAATTTTCGATAAATTAAAAAGCACTGTGTTGTTGAACCGCTATTGGTTGTGGAGGCAGCCTTCAGGGGGGACTCTCATGTGCTATTTACATTGTTATTTTGGTCTTTTGATCGATAACATAAACCCATCAGATTCAAACCTAACTTGATGTAGGTGATAAATGTGTTCATATCAATATACCCATGCCAATAAACAGCCCGAATTTCGGTCTCAAGAACTCAATAAGCATCCAGATTTGGAATGAATGAGTTCTGGGCTGGTAAATCTTAAAGCCAAACAACAGGTTCAAGGGCATCAATGTCCCTGTTTTCTGCAACAAACCAATCTTCCTAATCCTTTATTTGAGAAGCATCCGCTTCTCCGCTTCCGCATCAAAGGAACACCTGCAGATACAGGGAAGTAAAACCTCTCATGCTTTGCTATGGGGACGGATGAATACAACTAATAAGAAACAAGCATGTATGTACTTCCGCAAATGGAACTATCGTCTCTTCTGTGACAACCCAAGAAACGTTTATGAACATAGAATCATATTTCATCACACATCAAAAACATAAAGACTGGTTCAAAAAGGAAGAGATGAGGCACAACCTGGATGTGAATCATTTAAGCAGTGGCCTGCAGCAACTCCCTTTCAGCATGCTCCTTAATCCTTCTTTCAAGCTCTGGCCTGAAGTGCCTGATAAGACCCTGAACCGGCCAAGCAGCAGCGTCACCCAAGGCACATATGGTGTGTCCTTCGATCTGCTTAGTTAACTCCTGAAGCATATCAATCTCCTCCAGTTTAGCATTCCCGACTTTCAGTCTCTCCATCATCATCCATAACCATCCAGTTCCCTCCCTGCACGGGGTGCATTGTCCACAGCTTTCGTGCTTGTAGAAGTACGAGAGCCTAGCAATTGCATCTACAACATCAGTTGATTTGTCCATCACGATCACAGCTGCTGTCCCTAAACCTGACTGGACAGCCTTTAGAGCATCAAAGTCCATGAGAACATCATCGCAGATACTCTTAGGGATAAGTGGCACCGAAGAACCCCCAGGAATTATAGCGAGTAAATTGTCCCAACCACCTCTGACCCCACCACAGTGCATCTCGATCAACTCCCTCAATGGCATGCTCATTTCCTCCTCAACTGTGCAAGGCTTGTTGACATGGCCTGAGATACAATATAGCTTTGTTCCAGCATTATTTTTCCTACCAAAGCTAGCAAACCATTCAGGACCACGCCTCAAAATGGTGGGGGAGACGGCAACAGTTTCAACATTTGTTACAGTTGTAGGGCATCCATACAGCCCTGCATTAGCTGGGAAAGGAGGCTTCAACCTTGGCTTTCCTTGTTTCCCTTCAAGGCTCTCTAAAAGTGCAGTCTCTTCACCACAAATGTAGGCACCCGCACCATAGTGGATGTGAACATCAAAATCATACCCAGAACCACATGCGTTCTTTCCTAATAGCCCAGCTTCATAAGCTTCTTTCCTGGCCCTTTCAAGGTTTAACCGTTCATTGACATATTCACCTCTTATATAGATATAAGCAGCAGAAGCTCTCATTCCTACTCCAGCAATGAGACACCCTTCGAGCAGTTTGTGTGGATCGTGGCGCATTATCTCCCTGTCTTTGCATGTTCCAGGTTCACTTTCATCAGCGTTGACAACCAGATAGGATGGACGACCATCTGACACTTTTGGCATGAAGGACCACTTAAGCCCAGATGGAAAACCAGCACCACCACGTCCACGAAGACCAGATTTCTTCATCTCATTAACAATCCAATCAGTACCCTTCCCAACCAAGTCCTTAGTTCTATACCAATCACCACGTTTCATTGCACCTTTAAGAAATGGATCATGCAACCCATACAAATTGGTGAAAATGCGATCTTCATCTTTAAGTCCACCAAAGTGTGTTTTCTCTGGAGGAGGTGGAGGTGGAGGAGGCTGTGGGGTGTTGGATGTAGAAGCAGCTTGAGCGCTAAATAATCTACCACACCCTAAAGCTCTCTGGTCACTGAAACGCTGTACAAGTCCTGATCTTTGCAGATTAAAAATGCCCTTGATGGGTGCCTATTTTAAATAACATCCAGAGCCACATCAGAGATGCTAATCATTTGACCTTTCAAGTATGAAAGCTCTTCAGCGAGTATTTTGTACAAATTCAGACTCGTCTTTGTAGCCGAATAGAAGACTCAAATTAGCAAATAACAAATAAGTCAAGAAAATGAAAGAATTTGCTAAGAATCAACAAAAATTAAGCATGGCTGCTATTGCAGCATATCCAGAATCAGGTATCTTTCTCGCATATTGTACTAAATCTATTTGTCACACCCTAAACCCACTCTAGTGTAGTTTCTAGAATTCATCTCAATCACTCTTTCTTATAAAATCCGGACTTTGAACTATTCCTGAAAACTTCCCGAAAACTTCCAGGATAACTGATAGATATTCAAGGTAACAAGGTAAAACCAGGATATATAAATGAAATGTTCTCCACATACATATATCCAAGGGGACCAAGGACTTGCCACATTATCCCCGGTCCATGAAAACTAGGATGTCAGTTCAATACAATACTATAGAAAATGTTTTAAATGGATAATGAGCCTACATGAATCAAGGGGGAAAGTGGTAAAAATAAAAGCAAATGACATAGGTGTGCAGTCTGCATATACACATTCTTCATTTGTTAACATAGGTTATGAGATGGAATAAATTAGGGCGAATAACTATATGTAATTAGAAAATTCCGTCAAGCTGCAGATTTCACATGGGTATTGATTATCAGGTTAACTGCAAATGATTCACATCCACGTCTTGCATTGATAATATGATTGTTTCTCAAACGGAAGAACAAGGATTTCAACCAGTGCTATTGTAACCACTATTAACTTACATCCATTTTGATTAGTAAAAAAATGATCATGTAAGAAAGGACGACCACATCCAACACTTTTGTTCATTACCGACATTCCAGGATGAACAATCCGCTTATGAACTTAAGCTGCAGTAACTCTCCCCTAACCTAGCCCGATTTGAAGTCAAACCAATGAACTAAAATAAGTCTATACAAACAATATGAAAGAAGATGAGTATCAATTCAACTTTTTCCAATGCCAAAAACCTAAACAGACCCAACATAAAACTGAATCCAAATTATTCTCCCCATCCATTAGTCTATATCGAAACCCTGTGAAATCTAGAACAGTTCACATCTCAAGATGGAAGGAAATAATATCCAGGAATCAATTCGCAGGTTCAACCTCGATCCAGATCCAACTGAAACAAAATGATCTAGAAAATAGAAAAATTCGAAACAAAACCTCGATTGTTTTTCAAATTTCAAACAAAAGGAAAGTAGATTCAGCTGTAATGTCAAACGGCGTACCATGGTAAACGAGGAGCTTCCCTTGCTCGGAGTAACAGCGATTCAGCTGATTGACGATTGCCAGGGTACCTGTGATAGAAAGGAGAGAATGCACCAAATTGAGTTCTGGTGTCACGGCGAGCCACCAAAGCTTCCAAACGGACGGTTGGATTTCGCTGGAGAGTCAGCCGATGTTGATGGTCAAGATGATGAACGGTAGGGCCTGATTTGCCTTTTGGGCCTCACCCATGGGCTGACCCGAACCCGACCCGACTTCATCTTTATTTTATAGGAAATTCCGCGTGGTGCCCACGAACTTTTATAAATTCTGCGTGGCATACAAAGTTTTGAAAAATTTCACGTGATGCCCACGAAGTTTTGTAAAAGTCCACATGATCCCTACGGGGTTTTTCAAAAGTTGATGTGATAACAATAATGAGTTTTTAATATTGAAAATTTGAGATTAAAATTATATTATTGTACATTATAATTTGGAAAAACACTCTAAAACTCATTATTGTTATCACATAAACTTTTAAAAAACCTCGTGGCACCATGTGGATTTTTACAAAATTTCATGAGCACCATGTGTAATTTTTCAAAATTTTATGTATACTACACGGAATTTGTAAAAGTTCGTGGGCACGCGGAAAATTTCCCTTATTTTATTTTATTCACATCGGTCGATTTATTTGAAAAGAAACCAAACCCCAAATCGACCCTGTTTCAGGCGATACGAGTTCACGCCAGAATCTAAAACCCTAGCACCATTTTCGTTTCAACCCCAGATTTTGATGACGGTGAATCTTCCAATCCTCCAATTTTAAGAAAAGATCATGGAAACCGTTGATAACAATCCGGTGGCGGTCATCATCGAGGAGACGGGCTCCGACAAGACCACTGAACTCTCACAGATGCTCTATAAGAGAGGCTACGCTACGCCAAGTCCGGCATCATTGGTGTCACCCAGCCGCGCCGCGTTGTCGCCGTCTCCGTTGCCAGGTGTGCGGTTCTTCTTAGTTTCTGCGATCGAAGGACCTTACGATGGCAGGAGATTGAGGAAATGATTGGACCCTACGATGGCAGGAGATCGAGGAAATGATGAGGAATCTGTGATCGAAGGAGAATTCCACAACAGATTCGGTTGATTCTAGCTTCCGGTAAACAGATTTGCGAAAAGATCAAAGGAACGAACACTTCTCATCAAGGTTCATCTGGAGCTCTATCCAATTTCTTGGGACATTTTGGATAAAATTTTCTCTAAGTTTGGGATGATAGAGTATTTGGAACTTGGAAATGTTCTGTCGAGGCGAGGGGTAACATTCCACGATTCGTTTTCAAAGAAAAGAGTCAGCAATGGAAGCCTTTGAGTCTTTGAATCATAGATACACTTATGAAAATTGGTGCCGATTGGAGTTGTTCTTGCTGAGTTTGATAGAGCCACCGTCGTTATTGAATCAAGAGGTCACAGGGGAGCAACCTATGACAGTCGAAGCTCCAATGGTTGGAGATTCACCAGGGATCATTGATCGAGATTCCACTTGGGGATTTCGAAAGATCACCAAGTCCACATTATACCCGTGATGACAGAGGAATTGAAGAAGCTAGAGACTAACGACGCCATAAAGGGGACTCTGACCCAACACAATTGTCTCAAGGTAAATCTTGATTCTTCTGAGTTTATCATCGGTGACAGTGCAATCAACGAATTGGCTGAATTGGTGAACCTATTGATTGAATTGTTGGAAAGTAGGATGGCAAATTTTAGAACGATTTCATTTGAAAGGCTAGGAAACCTTAGTGCACGCAAGATGTTCGTGAAAATGCCTAAAAGAAAGGGTAGCATGTTGGTTGCCCGAGTTGATGAGAAATTTCTTGTGAGGTTTGGTATGGAGCTAACTAAAATTTCTTGGCCTTATGACAGAGGTAAAACCAAGGTTGTAAAGGGTACAATTTTCGTTTTTGATCCCGGTGGAATCCTTGGTTGATCATCTGTAGTTAGGTTCTTAACATCATATGCTTGTGTTTTGCTGAGTGTTGAAAACATGTTGATATGGGCTATTATCAGTGGGAAGGAATGCTAGGTGTTGTGATGAATTTGAAGCGTTCTTGAACCGGTTGATGCAGGACATGAGGTGCACCAGGAAACATTGTGGAGATGGGCTCCTTGTCAGTTGCAGGAGGAGTGCTACACTGTGCTAATTTTTTGCGGTCAATTGATTTACCATGGAAAGGAAATAAAATTGTGTTGTCATAAGCCCTTGCTGCCATTTCATGGGATTTGGTCCAAGAGAAGTGGTCAAATTAAGGAAGCTTATGGCTTAACAACTTGAAAGCTGCAGTACTAGGCATTAGCTATCATAACAAAGCCTTCTGCGTTGGGGTTTGGTGGCTTGTGCAAATTGTTCTGTCATGGCCTTTCAACTTTTTTGTAGACCTTTTGCATCTTTAAACATGGCATGGATTTTTTGAAGCATTGATGAGCTAGAAGTGCTATAGCCTTAGGAGTGTTGCTATGATGTGAAGAGGGTAATAGGAGATTCGATTCAAGTAAGACAAGCGAGTATACAATCGACGAACATAGAAGACGAAAAATAGAACCAAGACACACGAGTTTTACGAGGTTCGGATCCGCGATCCTACATCCCCGGGGCCTCAAGAGTCGGCCCTAATCCACTATGATAATCGAAGAATACAAGGGGGTTAGACAAAGCCAAATGCAGAACATGCAAGTCTAAAACAAGAAACGAAAAACAACAACCAAACAATCAAAGGAAGAAAGAATTCCCTTTGAAGTTCTTAGATCTGGAGATACAGATCCAGATCGAGAAGGTAAACCCACAGCGGAGACAACACTCATCACCGAAGGAGCCTGCAACCTAGCACCACCCTTGGAACGTCGAGAAAGAAAACCTTCAACGGCTGACGGAGGAGATGGAATCGAAGAGCGAAACCCTAACCCTAGAACTCTCTCTTCTCTCTCTTTCTTTTCAGAAGCTGGAGTGAACCGTGAGCAAAAGCGCCGTTTGGGCAACCCGAGCTCAAGCTTTAAATAGAGCTCAAACCCTAGCTGAAAACGCGGGGTTTTGTGTGGAAGCTTAAACTCAAGTGAGCAGCTAGTCTCCCATGGGCCATGTGCAATGGTTTCCGAGTGTGGGCCTGGACATGGGCTCGTGTTGGGGTTAGGAGATCAAGCCCAAAGGGCTCAATTCAATCTAGTCCACAACACTTAGTCTAATCCTAGATCACTCACACTTTAAACCTTATTACACATATAACCTATAGTCATTGTTTACATTACACAAATCACATAATAAAACAGTATACAACTTGGACAAATATACATGTTTCTCAACAATTGCCCCCTATATTTTTCTAAGTCTGCTCCAGACAGACCATCTCCTAGTTGTGGATTAGGTCACCAAGTCCATCGTCGGCCCTTCCTACTTGCTTGAGATCTTTAGCCTCCTTCATCCAAGTGAAGGAAATTCCTACAAAACAAAAACTTTTCTCTAGGTACTATCTTGGTGCCAAAGTCAGCAGGATTATAGTTACCATCTATTTTCACAACATTTATCACATTATCATCAACTTTTTCCCTAATGAAATGATACCTAACATCAATATTCTTGGTTCTTTCATGATACATGAGATCACGACACAAATATAAAACAGATTGATTGTCAATATGCAGCATAATAGTATAGGTTTTCTTTTCAATCTCTTGCAACAAACCCTGCAGCCATATGGCTTCTTTGCAAGCCTCAGTGGCTGCAATATACTCTGCTTCTGTAGAAGATAGAGCAACAATGGGTTGTTGATGAGATTTCTAAGATATGCAATTCCCAGCCCAAGTGTAAACATAAGATGTAATGGATTTCCTATTATCTTTGTTACTAGCAAAATCAGAATCCACATATCCATACAACTCATTTACAGAATTGTGCTTAACATAGAATAATCTCAGCTTAGTGGTGCCAAACAGGTATTTCAAAAGATATTTCATAGCATTCCAATGTTTCTCACATGGATTTGACATATATCTACTTAAAGCACTGATGGAGAAAGCAAGATCAGGACGTGTGCATATCATACAATACATAACATAGCCTACATCAACATCAAATGGAACCTTTTTCATTTTATAAGACTCAGCAGCAGACAAAGCAGTATGATTTTTACTAAGGTCAAGATGTGAACAAAGAGGAATAGCATTAGGAGTCACATTTTTAATATAGAATCTATCCAAAACCTTAAGCACATAGTCAGCTTGATCAAGCCATAGCTTACCTTTACTTCAGTCTCTAGTAATTCTGATACCCAAAATTCTCTTGGCAGGGCCAAGATCTTTCATATCAAAATGTTTAGCAAGTTCATCTTTAGTGGCATCAATATCAGATTTACATTTAGACATCAACAATATATCATCCACATATAACAAAACATACAACATAGAGCTTGTTTTATGGCCTTTAAAGTATAAGCAAGTGTCAAACTTACTCCTTTTAAAGCTCAAATCTCTTCTCATGCATGTGTCAAATTTGATATTCCATTGCCTAGGAGATTGTTTGAGTCCATATATAGACTTTTTAAGCAAGCATGCATAGTCAGGTTTGTTCTTATTGACAAAACCTCGAGGTTGTCTCATATAAATGATCTCATTTAAATCTCCATGCAAGAAGGCGTTTTTACATCCATTTGTTCCAACTCAAAGTTATACACAACAACCATAGCAAGTAATAACCTCAGAGTTTTGTATTTGACAACAGGGGCAAAGATTTCAGTATAATCCTCACTTTCTCTTTGGGTGAACCTCTTGCCAACAAGCCTAGCTTTATAGTTTATACCTAGGGGGTTCATTCTTAGAGTTGCCTTCTTTCAATTTAAAAACGCACTTACTCCCTATAAATCTAGCATCTTTAGGTTTTAAAGCAAGTGTCCAGGTTTTATTTTTCATCATGGAATCAATTTCTTCAAACATAGCATTTTTCCAGTCTTTTGCATGAGCACATCTTATAGCTTGTTCATAAGTGTCAGGTGTAAAATGATCAACAACTTCAGACACAGTACAAGCAAACTCAACAATGTTACTGATATACTTCTTATTTGGGATCTTAGTTCTAGGTGATCTATCCCTAGTTAACTGCCAAGTGGTTAAATCATGCCTTTCTGAGGATGAAATGTTAGAAGAGCCAGTAGCGTGAACAGAAGAAGCAGACACAGTAGCAGGTTCTAAAGACTCAAAATGGGAGGAGGAAGCATTAGAACTAGCAGGGATATAGAGCTATTACCATCATCCTCATCATTTTAAGAACTATCAGAAGATCCATCAGAAGTATCATTGTGTACTTCCCCACCCAATCGGCGAGGTTGTGCAGCAGTGGAAGGTGTTGCTCCTAGAGTTTCCTGAGCATCCTAAGTGTCCATACCATCCTCAAATTCATCATCACCCTCAGAAAGATCTGGGGTGTAGAATTGGGTTTTATAGGCTTCAGGTTGAATAACAAGCAATTTATAACCTTTAACTCCTTTTGGATAACCTAACAAAACACATTTTTGGGACATAGGTTTTAATTTGCCATCACTTTTATGAGCATAAACCACACAACCAAAGGTCTAATGTGAGTTAAGTCAGGTTTTTTGTTATGCCACATTTCATAAGGAGTTTTAAAACCAATGGTGGAGGAAGGAGACCTATTTATGAGGTATGCAGCTATAACAACAACTTCACCCCACAAAGAGTGTATCATTCCAAAAGATATCAACATACACCTTGCCCTATCAAGAAGAGTCCTGTTCATCCTCTCAGCAGTCCCATTCTGCTGAGGGGTGCCAGGTATAGAAAGGTGTCTTTTGATACCATATTCATTGAAATAAGAGTTATATCTAGAGTTACAAAACTCTAATCCATTATATGTTTTTAGAAATTTCAAAGGGAGGCCAGTTTCAGTAGTAACAGATTTATGCCACAATTTAAACATGTCAAAAGCCTCATCTTTAGTTTTAAGTAAATAAACCCAAACCTTCTTGTTGTGATGATCTACAAGGGATAAAAAATACCTTCTGCCCCTTGGAGTGTTAACTTGTGCAGGCCCCCACAAGTTTGAGTGAACATACTCAAGGGGGTTGGAAGCAACATAAGAGGATTTGGGAAAACCCTTCTTAGTTTGCTTTCCCATCAACCAGTTATCACACACATCAATATCAACAGGTTTAGATTTAAGGATGCCATGCTTGTACAGATAAAGTAAACCCTTTTTGCCTATATGCTCTATTCTGTTATGCCATTTAATAGACTCATTTAAGGACATATCATCACCAGAAACAGCAAGTATGGTAGCAAAATTAAGCTCAGGAGAAGCATGAATGACATACAATCCTCTTCTCTTTTCTGCACGAATTAAAACCTTATTATCTCTAGATAAAGTCCTAATACCATCCTTGCTTTTTACTTCACAACCTAAAGCTTCTAAAGCACTTTCAGATAAGAGATTTCTTCTAAGATCTAGAACCCATCTAACATCACTTATGACCCGCTTTTTACTTCACAACCTAAAGCTTCTAAAGCAGTTTCAGATAAGAGATTTCTTCTAAGATCTAGAACCCATCTAACATCACTTATGACCCTCACCACACCATCATGCATTTTTAAAGCAACTGATCCTATGCCTTTAATTTTCAAGATAGAATGGTCACCAAGCATCACATATCCACCATCAAATAATTTCAAGTTATGCAACCAAGATTTATGATAAGTGGCATTAATGGTGCATCCAGAATCAAGAATCCAACAATCAGAAGCATTTTCAACAAGCAAAAAAGTAACAACAAGCACTTCATGAGTATAGTAGGGGTGGGTTTCAGACACTGTATTGACAAAAGCTTTCTTAGAAGCTTCTTTTTCATCTCTTTTCTTCTTATAACAGTCTTTTTCAAAATGACCAGTTTTAGAACAATAATGACACTTCACATTTGATTTGTCAAAGTTCTTATCAGATCCATTTTCAGGCTTAGACGGTTGATTATCTTTATTGTTATTGTCCTTCTTTTTGTTATTCCTCTTTCTATTACCTTTACCTTTAGGCTTAGCCATAAGAACTTCTTCTTTAGTCTCTGCCTTAGGTTCAGATTTAGACCCATTAGCAGTTTTAAACACTTTAAGAGATTCATTTTTCTGGATTAAAGATTCAATGATGTCCTTCTTAACCAGTTTAGTATTTCCATATTGGAGAACATCCTTATAAGTGTCAAACTGACTAGGCAAAGAGTTTAACAAAAGCACACACAACTGAGTCTCATCAAGTTTGTCACCACAACGAGTAACATCTTGAGTAATTTGTAAAAACGTATCAAGATTCTCAGAAAGAGTGCATGCAGTGTTCATTTTAAAACTAAACAATTTATTGAACAAATTAACATGAGAAGGCAAAGATTTGGTAAGATAAAGATTTTCAAGAGCATCCCACAACTTTTCACCCGTGGCATGATCTATTACCTGCCTTGCTACATCATCTAAGAGACGTAGCAAGATTTCACTATGGGCTTGCTCTTCTAGTTCCTAAATCTTCTCCTTAGAAGTACCATCAGGGAACTTGTTTGTGACTGCGACCCAACACTTTTCCTTCATCAGCACAACTCGCATTTTCACCTGCCACATAGCAAAATCAGTAGTGCCATTGAAAGGCTTCAAACAAAAAGAATAAGACATTTCTACAGAAACAGAAATAATCCAAAAGTTCAAGAAACAAGGCACGGGTACAACGGAAGCAACAGAAGGTCACAGAAAAACCAAGAAATCAGAAAACAGGTTCATGATAAAGGAACCATGCTTTGATACCACTTTGAAGAGGGTAATAGGAGATTCGATTCAAGTAAGACAAGCGAGTATACAATCGACGAACATAGAAGACGAAAAATAGAACCAAGACACACGAGTTTTATGAGGTTCGGATCCGCGATCCTATATCCCCGGGGCCTCAAGAGTCGGCCCTAATCCACTATGATAATCGAAGAATACAAGTGGGTTGGACAAAGCCAAATACAGAACATGCAAGTCTAAAACAAGAAACGAAAAACAACAACCAAACAATCAAAGGAAGAAAGAACTCCCTTCGAAGTTCTCAGATCTGGAGATACAGATCCAGATCGAGAAGGTAAACCCTCAGGGGAGGCGGCACTGATCACCGGAGGAGCCTGCAACCTAGCACCACCCTTGGAACGCCGAGGAAGAAGACCTTCAGCGGCTGACGGAGGAGAGGGAATCGAAGAGCGAAACCCTAACCCTAGAACTCTCTCTTCTCTTTCTTTCTTTTCAGAAGCTGGAGTGAACAGTGAGCAAAAGCGCCATTTGGGCAACCCGAGATCAAGCTTTAAATAGAGCTCGAACCCTAGTTGAAAAACGCAGCGCTTTGGTGGAAGCTTAAACTCAAGTGATCAGCTAGTCTCCCATGGGCCATGTGCAATGGTTTCCGAGTATGGGCATGGACATGGTTGTGGTTAGGAGATCAAGCCCAAAGGGCTCAATTCAATCCAGTCCACAACACTTAGCCTAATCCTAGCTCACTCACACTTTAAACCTTATTACACATATAATCTATAGTTATTGTTTAAATTACACAAATCATATAATAAAACATTATACAACTTAGACAAATATACACGTTTCTCAACATGATGGGATGTGTATAGGTGCAGAGAGTGGTGAATCCCCCACCAATGAGAGGATAAATCCCACTGTGTAAATGTCCAGCATCTCATTTTGTTAGTGTTGGGAATTTGTCTGTGTTGAAATGCTAGTAGTTGACTAGTTGTTAGGTAATTGAGATTGGTCTATAAAGCTTTGACATAAGGTGTAGGCATTGTTATGTACCCATGTACGTGAATATATGTATGAGTATTAGTATATAAATACCATATTAAATGTAATAGGAAATCATCTAAATGAATAATGAGTACACATAATGAGATGTACTCTTTACTCCCTCTCATAATCTCTATCCCTTCCTCTCGCTCTATCTCTCTTTCTTCTTCTCACCCAGTCTATCTTCTTCTTCTTCTTCTCATCTCGTTCTCAATTCAACGGAGCCGAGCTCCTCTGTTAAGGCCGATTTACCAAGGGCCATAACACTAGTCTTTTGATCTTGTTGCTGATGTATTTGGCTTACTACCTTGCTCTATTGACTGCAGATTCAGGTATTCAGTCCTAGCCCTCCTAATTGCAGGCGGATCATAGTTGCAACAAACATTGCCGAAACTTCTTTGACCATCGAAGGTGTGTGGTGTAAGAAGATCTAACTTCAATAGCTTTCCTTATTTGTCAATTTTTGTCTGAATTTTTTGCTTGTTTTGTCGGTTTTTCTTTACATCTTTTCACTTCTACATCTTGCTCAAGAACAATTCCTATCAAATTTTGACTGCAAAGTATTCATTCATTACTGTAGGTATGTTATTGATCCTGGGCATGTGAAGCAACGGCAATATAATCCATCTACTGGCATGTATTCTCTTGATGTTGTTCCAATAAGCAGGTAATTGTTTGGGTCTACACTTAATTTTGGCTGATTTGTACTAAATTCTCCCTCACAATTTTTGCAAGAAATGCAGGGTGCAAGCTAAACAAAGGGCTGGACGTACGTGCTGGTTCAACACGTCCTGGGAAATGCTATCGGCTATATACTCTGGTGCTTAGCGATTCCATTTGGTGGAGATCCATCACACTTATATAAGTATATTCGAAGAGACCAAAAACCAATCGGATAAGGGTTTAGATCAATGAGGATTTTTGTGGTGGGAGAGAAGATCGATGAAACCCAATTTGCTGGCTGAGATACAATTGGGTGAGTTTCCATATTTTCTTTATTTCCCCCTTTTAATACTCCGTATTGTTTTTATTTGTTTAATGCACATTAAATATATTAAAATTTGAGGGGTAAAATTGTAATTTTATGGATTTAACTGGGTTTTGCGCAATGTGATATATTTTAATGTTTTTTTTTTTTTTTTTTTGGTGATGAGATATATTTTAATGGTAGTTCTCTACAGTTTACCACTTAAAAAAATTACATATGGCCAAACACAGCCAAATTTCGCGGTGGAGATGTCCTTTTTAAAATAAAAAACGCGGTGGAAGTGATAGGGTGAGTGAGTACTGTACGAGTACGAAGCTTCATAATTTACTACATTAAACCAACTAGGATCAGGAAGGCCCCTTAAAATCATTTGCTTTCACCCCTCATTTGTAATTGCAGATATGGCAAACCAAGAAGAAGGCAGAGAGAGCCTGCAGGATGAACACCAACGAGACATTCATCAGCCGGAGGAAGACCCACGTCCAACGGTATGATTCCCACTTCTTTGTGAGGATCGATCTTAAGAAGGTTTATAAATATATAATTTTTATTAATTTTATGAATAAAATAATTTATAAAGAGTAATTTTTTTTTATAAAGATAGGTCAACTTAATTGGTAAAAATGGTATTTATTACCTTGAGAGCTTGGTTCAAACCTTTTTAATCTTAATTTTTTACAATTTTAAAATTTCTCTTAGTTTTCATCTAAAAAATGACTAATTAAGAAACAAATTAAAAATCTTTCTCCAATATATGTAGACAAAGATATTATTTTTCACATAGTTTTTGTTTCTAGTAGTTTCCATCTAAAAAAATGTGTAATTAAATAAAAACTTTAAAGCTTTCTCCAATATATTTAAGTAAAGAACTAAAGATATTCTTTTTCATATGTATATATAAATTCTCATTAAATTTTTAGCCCCTCAAAAAATATTCATAGATCGGCCACTGATTCAATCGAATATGGTGTACTTGGTCTTGATGGATGTCTCGTCTCGTCTCATCCCTTCACAGCTAACAGTCACATTTGCAATGAAGGAAGATGAAAGAGTAGAGGAAGAAGAGAAGAAAGAAGAGCAATCTAGAACCAATCAGGCCGAAGCCGAGGAAGTCAAGCCATTAAAGGATAGCAAGATGGATGAAGAGAACAAAGGAGCATCCTCTCTCTCAACTTCACGGGGTGAATCATTGAGAAAAAGAACGTCCTCCAGAAGTGAAGGACGAGTTGACAGTCTCGATAACAGTGTTGAAGCAAACCCAACAATCGGTGAGTATAAACGCTCCACATCTTCGCAGAAATCAATGCCGAAATTGCTAAATAACAAATGGAAGTTGTTCAAGTGGATATTCATCTTGCTGAATGTTGGCCTGGAGCTATCCCAAGCTGTCTTATGCCAAGAGGCAGGCGACGGCAAAATGAAAGGTAGCCGTTACAGGAAGCTTGTTGCCATCTTCTCATCGATATGCCTGACCATGTCCCTTCTTGAGCTGGTATATGAAGGACAGCGACATGGCGTCAAGTGGGAAAGTATAAAACAAGGAGGATGGAGCTTCCCCTATCCAACAAAACATGGCCGGATTTTCGGAAGGTTTGCACTGTGGTTTGGCCTGATAAGCGCTGCAATGCAATTCAGTTTGAACATAGCGTCGTTAGTGCTAAAGAGGGGAGCGTTGAAGTTTGATCACTTAGGGTTGTTGCTTTCTGTGGGATACTTCTTCGCAGCACTTAGGGCTGAGCATGTAACAATGGTGGCGATGGTGAAATGCTGCAGCCATGGAAGTCATGAGGTTAAGGGCAAGTTTGTAGAGGGGGTTTGGGAGTTTGAATGCCCTCGTTGTCCACCTGAAAATAGGGTTTAGCAATTAGCATTATGTTTGATCGATGATTTCGCCTGCTATTCACATTTAGGTCTTGTTTGTACGAGACTATGAAAGTATGGAATAGAAAGAAAATGAATTATATATATATATATATATATATATATATATATATATATATATATATATATATATAGAGGATGAATCAAATGTTAACAAGTCTTACAATGTTAAATGTTAACAAATCTAGTCCGTTGATTATTAGATAATGGAAGGCCACGATTAATTAGCTTTTTTTTTTATTTTTAAAATAAATAAAAGACGGCCCCACTAATTCTCCCATATCAACTAATGGTAGCACCTGGTTTACATCGATTAACCACCGCAAGAGAGAGATGGTCGGAGCTACGAGGGAGAGTGGAACGGCGGCATCGACTCACGACGAGGAGCGTCTCAAGCGTTGGTTCAGGATCTAGAGGCCAGGGATGAGGTGCGACGGTTCTCCGATAGTGGTGGCATCCGGATCGGTGGGCGTCGGATCCATAGGTGACTGGAGAAGCAAAACGTTGTTCCGGCAAATCCAGGAGGCGTATTCAGGTTTGCGGTTTGGCGATCATGTTTACAATTTCTCCAATTGATAGATAACGGACTATGAACCAATCACAAGTTGGTGCAGTGGTTATGGGGCTACATCCCATGCCTCGAGGTTCGAAGTTCGAATCTTCGTGAAAACATGGAGACACTTGTAAGTGGGAGGGTCAACCCCTTAATGGGCCTACAATAACTCGACCCAGATGTAGAGTGGGCACTGATTTCTAATGTCACATGGTCAACTTAATTCAACTACATCATTTTTGGTATAATTGGTGGTTGGCTGATCGTCTGCCTGCATTTGTAATTGGTGTAAATTAACGTGAGGAAGAGTTACGTTAACAAGCCTGAATTACTGCTCTATTGGCCGGTGTTCGATTGCTAAAAAAGAAAGGATGTGCGGCGATCAATCTGTGTTCGATTGCTGCTCAATCTTGTGTTTAACTCTTGTTTTCTTCTTCCTGAATTGTTGTTCAATCGGTGTTCGGATCTCCAAGGTACTTGATGAGTTTGTAGAATTATTCATTGGTATGCAATAAATATTCGATGGAATGTGATAGAGTATTAGTTACTATTTAGTTATTATTTCACGTAGAGTCACTATTCGGCAAGTTCATAGTTTCTATTCGTTGATAATACAGAATTATTCATATGTATTTGATCTAGTTTCTATTCGTTGATAATATAGAATTATTCATATGTATTTGATCAAAAAGTAAGAAATTATTGTATATAGATTAGTGGTTTCTCATTCTCCTCTTTATTCGATCAAGAATAAGGAATTATTCATTTGCATGCAATAAGTATTCGATGGAATGAGATAGGTTATTCGTTAATATTTAGTTATTATTTCATGTCCAGAGTCAATATTCGGTCAGTTCATAGTTTCTATTCGTTGATAGTACATAATTATTCATATGTATTTGGTTGATTAGATGTGGAAAATCAAGAATTACATTTACATACTCTTTCAGCCCAACGGATAATTACTATCAATCTAGCGAATATGTTGCAAAATTGACCAACCCTTTTGCTATTATATAAATGATAACTCCTCTTTACGGATGAATAATAACGATTAATTTAGCGAATAATTACTATTAAGCTAGCGAATAGTTGCAAAATTGACCAACTCTTTTTCTATTATCTAAAGAATAATAAGTATAAGTTAACGAATATTTTTTTATCACCTTGTCGAATAGTTCAAACAGTGTATCACACAAAAAATAACGTTACCCCACCGGAAAAAAAAAAACATTACGCAAAAAAAAAAGTGCAAGACATGCACGTAAAATCTCAGCCACCCATTTCATTCAATCAAAGGCACAGATTTGTTAACATTTAACACCGTAAGGGATGTTAACACATGACTCAACCTATATATATATATATATATATATAGGGTGTGGTTCCAGAGTGCACACCCCTTACGGTGTACCTTGTACACAAATCTGGACCCTTAATCTAAAGGAAAGGAATGGTCATGATTAAAAACGGATTTTTAATTAATTTTGCTTTAAAAATTATGGGACCCACCATAAAAAACTAATTACTCTCCCTGCTAGGCGCGTTGCATCCACATGTGGGGCCTGATTGAAAAAAAAATCCGTTTACAACATTTTTTTCGGGGGGAAGTGATTTGCGTTTGATTTCAAAAAAAAAAAAAACTTGCAATGCCATTTTTTTTAGTGGTGGGGATTGGAACCCATAAAATAAAACCAAATCAATTTTTTTTGTGTTTTTTTTTAAAATAATGGATAATTTTTTTTTTTTTTACATGATTTCATTTGTGTTTAAAATTTGGCAATTCCGCCGAATAATGTACCACAAGCTATCGAATAATGTTTTGTTATCTTTTTTTCATCCAGTTCATATAAAAATTTACAGATTCCATTGAATAATTTGTCACATACTACCGAATAATTTTTTTTATTAATCAATTTTAGATAAAAGAAACTCACAATCTAACAATACTTACGATATATACGAATAATATTTCACATTTCACCGAATAATGTTTAGTTGTTTAATTATGCTATTGGGATTAATGTTTTTTTATGTTGGTCGTCAAACCGTAGACTTCGTATAATGACGAATAATGAATCAGATTTTCCCGAATAATTGACTAACCCATTACCACTATTAACCAAAAATCGACACATACGTCTGAATAATTGACGACTAATCAATCAAATTATACATCTCAAAAACCATATATACACTAAATTTCTAACGAATAATCATTAGAAATTCACCGAATAATGCTTGCAATCCACCGAATAGTATTTCATTGGTAACGAATAAAATTAACCATCTCAAATTTTCCTGAAAATATTAACATTTGTCGTGAATAATCTTTACCGATTCACCGAATAAAACTTTACTAATGCTTCTCACAAACTGGCTAGTTCTTTCTCGTGATTGATTTTTCTTCAAAATGTCATAATTGAATTTGGAAACATGAACTTTCAAGTTTTGGGGGCAATTCAACCTATCACACAAAAATGACCAATATGCGGTAGACAATCAGAAAATCGAATTCAACCTCCTTCTCCAATGCAATTCATCTTATTCACCGCCTAAGCTACCAGATCAAACAATTAAGAAAAAAACCATAGAAACTGAAGGTCCAGATTTTTAAAGCAAAATTAATTAGAGATCACAAACCAGTGGACCCTTCACCCGCCCATGGCGGATCCGACCCTTCACCCCAGTCCGACCATGGCGAACCAGTGGACCGTCGTCGCCGCTGTCGATGAATCTCAGATGTGCACAGGTTGAAAGGCGACTCAGACGATTACACAAGGAGAGGGCGGCGCCGCGGCATGACTGGTGGTCGGACGGCAACATCGCTCGA
This sequence comes from Persicaria tinctoria, assembly GCA_037127255.1. Taxonomy (NCBI): domain Eukaryota; kingdom Viridiplantae; phylum Streptophyta; class Magnoliopsida; order Caryophyllales; family Polygonaceae; genus Persicaria; species Persicaria tinctoria. The sequence continues at coordinate 69,092,106 of JBANSL010000013.1, forward strand.
AATCCGTGGGAGAGGGCGGTGCCGGAATCACATCGTCTTGCCCGAAATACGCCTTAACGACGATCGATTGTGGCTGGAATCTCAGATGTGCCCGAAATCCGCCCTCAACATCCTCGTCTCGTCCGAAATTGTGGCTGGGCGGCGCCAGTGCTAGGCCGCGACGGTGATGCGGTGGCTCTGCCTCGCCGCCTCGAGGAGGACCCTAAGAGAGGAGGAAGACGATGTATTAGTCGGTAATTAAATGGGTGTGTGTATCCCACGCACAATTGGTTCGGATTAGGGTTACTTTGCTCATGGGACCTACTTGAGTTTAATTTAAAAAAAGAAAAACTCTCTTTTAATCTCGTCCATTGATCACAATCAGATCAATGGTCTAGAATTGTGCACAAAGTACACCCTAAGGGGGTGTGCACAAGTTACTCATTCTCTATATATATATATAGAGAACGGATCAAATGTTAACAACTCTTACTGTGTTAAATGTTAACAAATATAGGCCGTTGATCGTAGCCAAATCAATGGCTATAATTAATCCATCATTTATCTGATTTTTTTAATTAATTCGGTGGGGCCATGCGGTTTTCAATCCAAATCGCATAGGGGAGGAGAGTGAGGTGCACTTGCCGGTGGGACCCATGTAGTTGATTATCCACGTTTTTTATTTTTTTATTTTTTCCTAATTGATTCAACTGAAAGGTGTGATTCTGCCAAATTTTATCCGGATTTGGAGAAAAAAGGGGGACATCTTGATTTTTTTATTTTATTTTTGGTTACAGTTGTTAACAAATTTCTTTTTTAAAAATTATTTTGATCAATGAAACCGAACATGAACATTTGTGGGTATGTGGGATGTCAAAGTGGAGATCTCACATTTATCAAACATTCATAAATTATTCATCAGGTTGTAGTAAGTCATCTTCATCATTTATTAACGATTCATCAATAACTCACATATATTCATCTCACACTCAGCAAATATTGATCAACTATTACTCCATATCTCATAATTATTCTTCACATAGTCATACAATATTCATCGACATATCACAATTATTCAATAAAAACTCATAAAAGATTCATCTAGTATTCTTACAAGATTCATACACTTGCATAATAACTCCAATATTCATCAATATTCTTCACATTAGAAGTTGTTGTTTTCTGCCCAATTTCGACTCTCACTGGTTGTTCTTCAAATTAAAGTCGTCACTGCTGTCTTCGGGATACACTAACCATTTCCCTGTTGATTTGTCTAAAAATGCTTCGTTCCCTACGGTGGGGTTTGTCTTTCCACCTCTTCTAGCCATCATCTTCCTCCCTGCTAGACACATGAATGATAATGAGAAATTTGTCATCAACTAATCATCAAATATTCATCTCATATTCATCAAGTTTTATAAAAGATTCATACACATGCATTAAATATTCATCCTTATTTCCAAATATATCGAACATTTTATACATGCACTCAATCACATCCATACCTTCAGGGTTCATCTAGTTCTAACACATGTACATCAACTTTTGTCAAATATTTGTCCAATCTTCATCAAGATCTCACAATTATTGTCAAGATTTATTATACGATTCACTATATCTCAAAGATATTCAACAATTATTCATAAAAGATTCACATCATCAACGCATTCGAGTCAACCATACTTTACAACCTTTTTAAAATCACCAATTTTTCACCAATAGACAACTCATTCGACTCAATCAAACAAATTTCAACTTCATTCATCAGAATCAACAATTTATTCATCTAATTTCATCACATATTCATCACGTTTTATAAAAGATTCATACAAAAGAAGTAAATATTCATCTCCAATTCCATATATTCGTTCATAACTCATATAAATTCATCATATTTTGTCAAATATTCGTCCATAACTTCAGGATTCATCTAGTTCTGACACATATTCATCATCGTTTGTCAAATATTCGCCCATAATTAATCCTTCTTAAAAATCACCAATTGTTCACCAATCGACAACCCATTTGACTCAATCAAACAAATTTAAACTACATTCATCAAAATAATCAATTTATTCATCTAATTTCATCTTCAAACAACCGATAGGGAGCGAGATTTAACAAAAATTTATAAAAACCCTATCCGATCTTCCCGTTACTCAAAACAATCGATGTTCAATCGAAACCCACAACAAACATCGGTTTTGAACTACAGATTCAGCAAGGAGTACCAAAGCATCGGAACTTACCCATGTCGATGTTGATTTTGCTTCTTCAACCGCCTACTAAATCTGCTGCAGCTTAACGCCCTGAACACCGACTTCAGTTACCGGTGCGCCTCCTTCGATTGTCGGAAGAGATGCGGTGGCTCGAGGGAGTGCCTCCTTCGACTTCAGTTGCCGACGAGAACTGGGGGCCGCTCGGAGTAGCCTTATCGCCGGTTTCGCCCTACCAGGAGAGAGGTTTTCAGACGTGGTTTTCGTTCGTGCGGTAGGGTCTCAAGGATCTGGATATTAAAGATGCTATTTTTTGTTTTATCCAACAAGAAAAGAAGATCTTTTCGTTGGGATTGGACCTGCCTTGGAGGAGGTAAAGGGTGGGTTTTTATTTTTCCAATTAAAAAAAATCCAATTTCAGGAATGAATCTAGACCCTCCATTTTTAATGATCCAATGGCTTATAATTGTTAACACTTAACACCATAATAGCTATAAACACATGACCTAACCTCTCTCTCTCTCTCTCTCTCTCTCTCTCTCTCTCTCTCTCTCTCTCTCTCTATATATATATATATATATATATATATATATATATATATAGGGGTTGGTTCTGGTGTACTCAGCCCTTAACGTGTATCATGCACACAAATCTGAGCTGTTGATTGGATGATATTGATGGCTGAGATGAAAAGGTAATTATAACTTTTTTTTAATTAAAAATCAGTGGGACCCACGCTTTTTTCTTGCCCACTTGCTAAATTGGGGGTGTGTGTGATGCACTGTCTTGAAATTATTCGATGGTATATCTGGATTATTCAATCGTATCGCTTGAACTTGTAACTAATAATTATTCGATTATATCGCTTGATTATTCGATGGTATAGCTTAATTATTCGATGTTGTTACAATATTATTTAGTTACTTATGTCATTTTAATTAACAAATAACTAAATATTATTCGATAGTATTGTTGGATTATTCGATGGTATCACGTGATTATTCGATAGTATAGATGCATTTTTCATTCATATGAATGCCAAACTAAAAAAAATTATATCCTTAAACACAAAATCGGTTCATACACCAAAATAATTCGCTCCATACACCTGAATAATTAGGCTTTTCTATTGAATACCTCTGAGATTGAATAATGAACCGACAATTTAGGAAATTACAAGCAACAATGAAATTGAAATTGCAGGCAACTTAACCTTCAACATTCAACCTTCAAAAATAAAATTGCAGGCAACCTTCAACCTGTTATCGCCATATGAAGATATACATTCAATAATTTAACTAAAAATTATTCGAGTGTATCGCTTGATTATTCGATTGTATAACTTAATTATTCGACGGTGTTATAGGATTATTCGGTTACTTTTGTCGTTTTAACAACTAACTAAAAATTATTCGATGATATCCACTAGTACAGAAAGCCGGGTTTACCTCGGTTCCGTGTGCAAGCTTTACCACGGTTTTGAACCGAGGTAAAAGTGGCTATGGTAAATCTGTTTACCACGTGAATAGAACCGTGGTAAAATAGCACGCCCGTGGTAAATCTGTTCATGGTTGTAGGGCTTGTGAACCGCGGTAAATGTGTAAACGTGGTAAACTGGTCATGTGGTATTTTTTTTGAACCGTGGTAAATTGGTCATGTGGTATTTTGTTAGAAGGGTTAATATTTATCAGTTGCTTAACTTATAGAATTAGAGAAATAGGCATAATGATGATGGAAGTACTGGCTATGCTTATACATGTTAGCCTATATTATATAAAAAAAACTAGTTGTACTTTATACAAAGCAAGGTCTTTTCAATTTCATGTAGTGTAAACCTACCTCAAAACTTGAATAAGCTCTCCATTTTCAATTAATACTTGAGAATATACATAAATTCTCTTTTCAATTGCCTATTCTGAATAGAAAGAGGGGATATTGAGTGTTAAAGTGCAGACCCCTTCGGAACCCCAACAACAAAAGCATTACTGGTGAAAATTCACCGATGCACTTTCCTTGCACTCATGAGCTCAAGTGACAAGCGAGTAGGATGGGCAATGATCACTGGTGAAAATTCAGTCCCTCTCACAACAACAATAGCATTAGAATAGACAGGGAGCACCACGGCCTCTTGTAGCTCAGCCTCATCAACGTCTTCGGCCACCAATTCTTGCTGCACAAACATGGTTATCCTCTTTGTAGCTGCGAGGCAACCTCCACCTGCTTAGAGCATTCACCCCTAAGCAACTTCCCCGTTGTATCTTGCTTGGGCTTCCCAAGTTCTGCAGCACCCACCCTCATTTGCATCGCAACAGAGCCAACCTTCGAGGCTCTATTTGTCATACCTGTCGTGTTCCTTGTCATCTTCCTTTTCTCCGTAGCTCCCACGGAGCTTGTGCTTACACCACCTTTGGGACACACTTTCCCAATAGGTTAATCACAAACAACACCATTGATAACCCCTTTTTCATTCCTATTTTTCTCATGTGCTACTCCCATCCTTTTACCTGTTCCCACTCTCTCATTTTCTGTCACAAACAGCGCCCCTCTGTAGCCTCCTAAACATGCAAACCCACTTCTTTGGAAGCAAATTCAGAGCCTAAATCACTCGACAACAGTGTAGCGGCATGCCCTGCCCCATCCTTAGCTCCCATATTTGTGTTCTGCTGAGCAGCTCCCTCCTTGTCATTGCCGTTATCAAGCCCACACCTTGTAACACCAACATGTTCTGGTACACCAACAACAGATGGCCAAAATAGACAGAGGCAGTGTTCAACAAAGTCAAAGATCAAACAAAAACCAAAACCAAATAGAAAAGCACAGCAAGTGTAAAGGATATGGTTGTCTGCTTCTTTTATCTGCCCAAAACAAATAACACTTCACATTATACGCAAATTTAGTATTTTTATTCTTTCAATGTTTAACATCTAGATTTATTGCTTAACTATGGTATACTAGAAATTAGGTTTCCAATTAACAGCTAGGAAAGATAATTTAGTCTGCCCATTAAAGAAAAGAGATCTTTAAAAATTCACAAGCACGTGATGGTTAAAAGAAACTAAAGAGGATCTAACTTGAGCAACTTACAACTATTGATCAGCATGCCTTGATTCTAGTTGGAATACTAGTTTGAGATGATCATTCCAGTTCTTTAACTTTTGGTAATGAAAAAGAGTTGGTGAATGGAAAATCTGATCTGATTATACAAGCAAAGGTGTCCAGAGTATATACAAGAAGACGAGTTAGAAGCTTATCCTAGATGCTAGCGACGACAATGAGCATCACACATCAACATAAAGATTTCAGTGATCCTGTTTTTGCAGGGAGAGGGCCTCGGCTCAAAAAAATTGATCGACAATGATCCTGCAAGTAAAGAAGCAAAGTCAGCAGAAGCAAAGATCACCAAATCAGAGGGATGAAGCTTGGGGAAACTGAGCTAGGCATGCGTAATTGATGATCAATTTGGAGCACTAAACATTGACGGTCATCACATCTTCTCCAAATCATATTCAATCAAATCACGAAGGTTAACAAGCAAAAGAGGACAAAATCTACAAACTTTAAGAACAACAAGCACAAGATTTCAGATTTCATTCAGCAATTGCAAACTTATCATAGCAAACTTATCATGGCAAGAAAAATTGCAAACTTATCAATCGATCTTCGATCGATTGATAAAAAAAACATTCGGAAGCAAAAATCGAGTTCGATCGATTGATAAGGAAAACCATCGGAAGCAAAGATCGATCAGTCGGAAGCAAAAATCGAGTTCCTTATCAACGATCTTCGATCGATTGATAAGGAAATCTCGGCTCGTAAAAATACAGTCACTCGACTTATTGGGGCATTTCATCAAACAGGTTATGTGCAAAATATAAAACAACATATCAATCACAAACATAAAATAACAAGGACAAAATTTCAGATTTCATTCAGCAATTGCAGCCATCACAAACAAAATCGAGTTCCTTATCAATCGATCGAAGATCGATTGATAAGGAAAACAGTCGGAAGCAAATATCAATCAATCGGAACCAAAGATTTAGTCAATTACCTGTTCAGAGCTATCATTCCTCATCATCGTTGTTGTATTTTTCTGAAGATGCAATGTTTTCATGTCTCTGATAATCAGATATGTAACATTCTTTTCAGCAAAGATTCAACAATCATGAGCAACAAAACCTTGCACAGGTGAACGAACGATTGAAAGCATTTATAGGCAATAAACAGCAACCAGATCTGAGGTGATGAAGGCCGCTCCCTCGACCTCGCTCGCTCGACCTTGACCTTGCTCGGTCCGGACGCTCGCTCGTCACTGGCTCCCTCCCTCGCTCAGATCTGGACTCGCTTGACGCTTCCTCGACAGAGTATCAACACTTGCCTACAATACAACCAGATCTGAGGTGACGACGGCCGCTCCCTCGACCTCGCTCGCTAACTCGCTCGGTGCTCCTCTGCGGCAGGACCAGATGAATCGGTGTAGGTGCCGAGCAGATCGATTTCGTGAAATCGCCGTTGAGCCGTGCGAGAGAGAGCGTGCGGAGAGGGAGAGCCAGAGGAGAGAGAAACGCGTTTGGGAGAAGGGATGAGGTTTATATTGCGGCTATTTCACTAATTTATCCCAAAACATGACTATTTCACAAATTAGGACGTATTTTGTGACCATTTCGCAAATTGCCCCTTTCTATTATACCTAGGCAATTAAGACGCGGCATAGTAGAAAATACGGTGGAGAATGGAGATGTCCTTTTCGGAATGAAAAACGCGGTGGAAGCCTCCTAATTTATTAAATTAAACCGGCTAGAATTGGGAAGGCCCCTTAAAAATCCTTTGCTTTCACCCAACAATTCTAGGACTATAAGGCCATATTCCGGGAAAATACCACCACAATAAGCTCTCGACCACGTAACCCACCTAGAAAAAGGAAAAACATGAAATGGGAAAAGTCTGTGGTAAGCCACATTAAAATTAATTTCGACGGATCCATGCTCCAAACAGGTTATGCTATAGCTGGGTTCGTCATCCGAGATTCTACCGGATCGATCATTTCCTCTCAGAGCTTTTGATGCGATTCTTCCTCGCCTTAATGGCTAAAGCACTAGCGCTCTATTCCAGTATTGTGGTGGTCAGGGAGCTTGTACTCCGACACATTGAGATCAAGGGTGATAGCATTACGTTCATCAATTCTATCTCCGGCAAATGGAAATGTTTGTGGGAGATCGAGTTGATCATCAAGGACATTATGCACCTTTTCCGACTCTTTGAGTGCTCAACTTACAAGCACGTCTTTCACGAAGTCAACCATGTGGCAGAATAGGTAGCTCAGCTTCATCACGTTATGGAGCACGATGCACTCATGTCTCGCCCGGAGCTCATTTTCCTTGTTCAGAAAGATGTTATTGGGTGGTAGATCGGACTCATCTCAAATTCTTACCTTAAAAAGGACAGTAGATTAGTGTGTTGCCCACTTGCCTCACATGGCCGTGAACGTGTCTTTAAAAGTACTCAACAAATTTAAAAGGAAAAAAAAAGGATCCTTTCTTGGCTTGGCTCTAGTTGACTTGATTGACTTCAACTACAGGCTGTTTCCTTCATCTTTCTTGAAATGTTAGGACTGTTTTTGCCATTGTAAGCATTGAAAGATATCACACTGTTTTCCAATTCCTCTCTTGAATTGCCGTTGTATAGTTTTCATCATGAATGGAAATGGTAAATCTCTTCTCTCTTCATTTCAATTGAATTACAAGTTCAGTTTGAAGAATGAAATCAGTCCGGCCTATTTTTTGTCCTAGTTCAAAAGTGATTCCTTTCCCTTTCTGGACTGCTAATTTATCTATATGGTTTTTTCCTAAAGCCTTTAACTAGTTTTATTCTTATGGCCAGGGGAAATGGATCAAATTCAAATCAACCATTTGTGTGAACAAGCTCGGAGCCGTTGGCTGAACCCGGCTGAGGTGTTTTTCATCCTAGAGCATCATCACATTATGCGCATGTCCACTGGGGCTCCTCACATGCCGATCAGTAATCTTACCCTTTCCTTCGCCTTTTTTCCGGAGAAAGAACTATGTGATTTTTATGTACTCTTAATTGATTAATGGATTTTTATGGCAGGTGGTTCTTTATTTCTCTTCAACAAGAAAAATCTTCCATCTTTCCGTGAAGATGGTTACATTTGGCGGAAAAGGAAGGATCATGTCTTGGAATCACATATGACACTCAAGGTTTGTGTGTTGTCACTAAACAAATCAGAATAGCAAATTTCTTCTTCTTTGAACTCTGATGATGATTTGGATTTGTTTGGTTCAGGTTAATAATGCCAATGTTCTGAAATGTTATTATGCTCGACGAGAGGATAATCCTAAATTCCACAGGCGTAGCTACTGGATGCTGAATCAGTTAGTACATAATTACTATTACTGTTATGCACTTGTGTTTCTTTCCCTATACGTAATTCGTAGCAAATATAATTGTCTTCTTTGAATTGGGGAGAGGGGGGTGTTGAATATCTGCTGCTTCCGCTCATCGTTTGTTGTTGTGGCTTCTTCTTTACAGGGAAAAGAAGCATATTGCTCTTGTTCAATACATGGACACTACTACTACTGAGGTGAGTTTTTCGGTATTTGTAATTGCCTTGTTGAATAACATAATAGTGTTATATGATGAGTAAATGCTGAATTCATGATAAGAAAGGTAGTAACTGTTGCAGTTAATATTCCACTATATGTTACTGCTATGCTGTTCTTGCATTGAGTTACATCATAAAAGGGTGCGTTCCTGATGAAAATGCCTACTCTTCATCACCAATATTATACCAGAACCAATCAATCTCCATTTGTTTTCTGATTTGAATATTTTCCTGCCATGACTTGTCAATCTCCATTTGCATTGAGTTACATCATAAAAGGCTGCGTTCCTGGTGTATTCAATGAATTCAAGAATTGAATATATGGCTGCAGGGCGAGACCAATCCTGCATCAGCTTCAGGCCAATCTTACAATTCAAGCCAGATGGCCCAGATTGATAACGGTTCGAACCAGAGCCTATCTGATTCAACTTTTCCTGCTGCAACTTGGGATGAAATTGGTGAGCTTTCTTTTCACCTCAGATTTTATGAAGAACACTATCCGCTCTTTTGCATATCAACAGTCTGTTTGAATTAGGAAATACATGTCTTCAAAGAAATGTCTTGCTAGTCTGAGATTATGCTAATTGCCAAACGATATCACCAGCGTGTTTGAATTTTTACTTTCCACATGGAAAGAGCTGAATTTCAGCATTTACAAGTATGTATTAGTTCTTCGTTGCTTGTGAGATCAGAAGGAAAATCTTTTCTCCATTGAGCTGAAATTCGGCATTTTCATGAACTGTAATTTGTTGACATGTGCCTCATTGTGTTTTTTCTGCAAGCTCTAAGGTCCATGTTCAATCTTGTACTAAATGGAAAGAAAACTAGGACTGTGTATTGATATATTTTGGATAAAAACACAGTTCAGGGTTGAAAAATTACATTTTGTGCTGAATTCTCATATGCCTGCTGTTTTGATCACCATCTGTATGTGAGTGGGCAAGTGACTCACCGTCTCACGGTTAGTTATAGGTTAAATTTTAGGGTTAATTAGTTAGAAATAGTAGTGGGTTAATTAGTGATTAGTGATGGGATGAATGTGCCTCATGCGGCATCAGGTTTCAGTTTTTAGGATTTCTTTAAATATGTAATCTCATTCATCAGATACTTATTGTTACTGTTTCCGCATTACCGTAGGTTGCAATCTCGATATGTTACAGAGGTCGGCCGGGATGGAGATCCCCAGTGTGAGTAGTGTCACCCGACTTACTGATCTATTAGAAAATAAAAATGTTGAAGAAGCAAGTATCGGTGACCCAGCAAACGGTGATGATCAACGCTACACATCTATCCAGAGGCGGAGCTAGGAGGGGTCCTGGGGGGTCACGTGACCCTCCCCTCATCTGACAAATTACCTAGATGTATTCTCCTCGTCGATAGCTTTGTAATATGTAGTATTACTTATTTTGAGAATTTGGTAAGAAGTTATGCAAGTTTTAATTTTTTATATCTAGTTATACATTATTACATATTAAGAATAAAATATTTATTGCGTTTTATATCCTATTTTCGTTTTATATATTTGTAATAGTTTGTAATATATCGTTTGACACTAGTTTGTACTATCGAATACGTTGTGTGTTTTATGACTTTTTTCTCGATCTTATCATCTACTACTATGGTGACCCCCGGCTAAAAAAACTTTCTGGCTCCGTCCCCGCATCTATATGCTTGAAATCAATCCAGAAATTGCTAAACGAGAAACGAATCAAGTGGATATTTATCTTGCTGAATGTTGCCACAGAGCTATCCCAAGCTGTCTTGTCCCAAGAGGCAGGAGATCGACGGCAAAATGAAAGGTAGCCTTTACATGAAGCTTGTTGTCATCTTGTCATCGATATGCCTGATCTTGTCCATTCTTGATTTGGTATATGAAGTAAAGTGACATGGCGCCAAGTGGAAAAGAAAACGAGGGGGATGTTACTGCTTCCCCTATCCAACAAAACAAGGTCGGTTTGCACTGTGGTTTGGCCTGATAAGCGCTGCATTGCAATTCAGTTTGAACATAGCATCGTTGGTGCTAAAGAGGGGAGCGTTGAAGTTTGATCACTTGGGGTTGTTGCTTTCTATGGGATACTTCGTCGCAGCAGTTTGGCGTGAGCATGAAAATACAAGGGTGGCAAAGGTGAGAAGCAGCAGCCATGGAGGCAATCAGGCTGAGGGTAAGCTTGTAGAGGGGATTTGGGTGTATGAATGCCCTCGTTGTCCACCTGAAAAGAGGGCTTAGCATTATGTTTGATCGGTGATGAAGTGCGGAATAGGCAGATAAAAGGTAAACAAATACTCTAGCAAGAGAGAAGAATAAAGTATGCAAACTTTTCGCGAATGCTGGAAATGGTAAGACCTTACTAGCCAGAGGTAAGACCTTATCTGTAAAACAGTAACAAGTTAATACAAAGTAACGAATGATAACCAAGGGAAACGAAAACAATAAGGAAAAAGCGCAGAAAGGAAAGCACACGATACTTGTTAACGAGGTTCGGCACAACCGCCTACGTCCCCGCCTAGGGTTATCCAACCCGTAGGATTCAAAAGGCTTTATTTCACTTTCTTAAAAGAACTAGAATTACAGAGAGGATTCTTCTTCTAAACACTCGAAGCCTTGCCCGCTCCTATCTAGCAACTCAACTACCTTAGAGCCCTAGAAAACTTTAGAAGATCTATCCTACTCTCCACTTGTAGCCTTGCCCACTACTAATCTAGATCCCAAGCTCTCGTGACAATAAAGCCTAGTGATGACGTTAGTATCACTTGAATGACTTGTACTATGAAGCTCAATGTAAACCTCACAAACTCTCAAAGAATTAAAACACTTAAGCAGAGAGAGATGCGAGATCGGTTGATGCAGGAGATGAAATTGCAGAAGACGTTTAAGCGCTGTGTCATGTGTATGCTCTGCAATCTTCCTCTTCTCCTTATAAAGGCCAGCACGTCCAATTTGAAAATCAAACGTCTGGATTTTCTCCAAGTATGTTGAGTGTCGTTGCAAGATTTTCGCCTGGAAGTAGTAACAACCTCTTGATAAAACGTTCCAGAACCTTCATTGAGATCTTCCCGAGGATATGAACTATTTGAAACGTTGAAAGAGCTGATGAAGACTTGAACAAATCCCTACAAAATCTCAGCAACAAACTAGAAGATATATTGGATAGATACGATAGGATTTGAAAGAATTTAAAACCCAACAAATCAACTACGTAATTGAATTCAAGTCCCAACCAATTAGGCCCAATAAAATATTGAACCATAGATATGGAATTGTAGACTTAGTAAAAATAGGCCCATTAAAAATAGGCCCAATTATATTGAGTACGTGCCATTCAATTCCAAGCTCGTGTAATTCCTGAGGCCACTGTTGGTAAGGTCTTACCAGAGCCGGTAAGGCCTTACCAAAACATGGAAACCAAGGTTTTGGCTTTGGTTTGTTTTAAAACGTTGAATGCAATCAAAGATTGGTTTAACCAAATCTCTTGAAGATCTCAACAAACCAACAACCTCTTGAACTTGAAGATTGCTCCACAAAATCCTCAAAGAGGCTTTTAGAAAGTCAACCTCAAATCTTCAATAACCAAATCAAATCCTGCACAAAATCTACAACAAATGATTAAATATAAATCCCAATAAATAATTAAATGAATATATTCGCATATATAAATAAATACTAATTGATATTATTTGTCTTCCATCATATAAAAATATATCACATATATATGCACATCATCAAGGTGGAATCAACAGGTGATTTGGCCTACTATTCACATTTAGGTCTTGTTTGTATATGAGAGTATGGAATATAGAAAGAAAATGAATCTGGCCCTCGTGGGCAAGCTTGCTTGGAGAACTCTTACTGATGAAAAAGCTCTCTGGGTAGAGGCTCTTCGCGCCAAGTATGTCCGTGATTCGAGGGTGATTATGAGTGGAGCCTCTCACGTTTGGAGGAGCATACGCACTGCTGCTACTGGAGTGATTAGAAGGGATCTAAAATGGGTTATGGGAGATGGGAATAGTGCTTGTTTATGGACTGATAGTTGGATCACAAACTTCCCCCTCATTTATGAAGTTAAGGGCGATATGTAGAATAATGAACAGAACTGAAAGGTGGTGGACTACTGGGACGACGAGGGTCACTGAAAGTGGGATCTGTTGACTGGAAGGTTGTGTGCAGAGACGCTTTAATCTACATCTCTCTAGTGTTGATATCCGGTGATGATGAATTAAGCTTGAAATGGATTGGATTCGAGCTTAATCAGATCAAATGTAAGTAAAGAAAAAAGAGAGAGAATGAGAGAGAGATGAACAACTGATTCTTGCATTTTTGTAAACTGAAGTTCTTGAAGATACAATGAACAAGTAAGGAGTATTTAACCCCAAATTATAAGCTGGCGTGGTAAGCTTAGACAGTTGGATTCTAACTAACATCTAACCACTTGCCTAAGCTGAAAATACAAGACTCAATATACTCAACACTCCTCCTCAAGCTTAGAGTTAGGCAAATTGATTTCTAACTCCAAGCTTGCTCAGCAATTTTAGATGTTGCACTTGATTCACCACTTTAGTAAAGATGTCTGCATGCCGATCTTTAGTGGAGATATATCTTGTATCAACTTCTTTACTCATCACCATGTTCCTGACGAAGTGGCAATCCGCCTCTATATGCTTGGTCCTTTCATGAAACATTGGATTTCTAGAGATATGCAATGTTTCTTGGTTGTCACGAAACAGAACCACAGCTTGAACTTGCTCAACTTTCAGATCCTCTTGAGCACTCATATCAACCAGATTAACTCACAACAAGTGATGGCCATTGCTCTATATTCTGCTTCTGCTGTAGACATGACCACAAAGGATTGCTTCTTGGCTCTCCATGATATCAAGGCATCACCCAATAGAAGCAATACCTTGTGAGAGATTTTTGTGTCATGGGGCAAGCTTGCCAATTAGCATCACAAAACCCTCTAAGCTTCAAGTCAGATTTGCTTGGAAGAAATATTTCCTTGGCCTGGAGCTTGCTTGATGTTATCTCAACAAATGCTTCACAGCTTGCCAATGCACTGCGGTTGGATGCTGCATAAACTGACTCAGAATGTGTACTGAGTAGGTGATATCAGGCCTTGTAACAGTGAGGTAAATCAACTTTCCTACTACCTTCCTGTACATCTTTGGCTTATTAAATGCCTCCCCTTCACTAGTCAGTTTGCAGTGTACATCTAGAGGTGTGGAGAGTGGCTTAGCATTCTCCATTCCATCTTCCACTAGTAACTCTATTGCATACTTCATTTGATTCAACCATATACCATCTTGAATTATGTCAATCTATATTCCCAGAAAATACCTGGTGTTGCCTAGATCCTTGATCTGAAAGTGCCTGTGTAAATGCTCCTTTAGTTTTCTCATTTCTTCTTTGCTGTTTCCTGTGATGATCATGTCATCTACATAAACTAGCAAAGCGGTGAAAGTATCTCCATCTTGCTTAGTGAATAAGGCATGATCAGCCTCGGATTGAGCAAACTGAGCCAATTTGATCCTTAAGCAAACTTGTTGAACCATTGTCTTGGTGCTTGATTTAAACCATACAATGATTTATTTAGTTTGCATACCATCTTGATCTTGTGATCACCTATACCACACTCCTCCTGAGCACAAGCATCAAGATTGAGCTTTTCTTTTTGGAGAGCTTTCAGACGATGATACTCTGTGGTAAGGCCATAAACACCTCCTCCTTAAGATCACCATGGAGAAAGGCGTTTGTGACATCCATTTGGATAGTTTGCCACCCTTTAGCAGAAGCTACAACAAGCAAAGTCCTAGCAGTAACAAGCCTTGCAACTGGAGCAAATGTTTCTGAATAGTCCAAGCCTTCAATCTGATAGAATCCCCGATCTACAAGTCTAGCTTTGTGTCTTTCAAGAGAGCCAACTGCTGTGAATTTAAGTTTAAAGAGCCACTTACAAGTGACTACAGATTGGCCAACTGGATGTGGCACCAGAGTCCAGGTGTCATTCCTTTCAAAGGCATTCAGTTCTACTAACATAGCATCACACCAATCAGGACTTTGTATGGCCTCATGAATGGAAGTGGGTTCTTTGTGGGACACAACATTGTTAATGAAAGCATGGTAAGAGGCAGAAACAGAGGTATAGCACATAAGAGATGCAATGGGGTATAGAGGGATAACCTTGCAAGAGTCAGACAATACATTTGGTGTCTTCATGGAGGCCATGCTTACATAGTCCTTTATCCATACAGGTGGGTTGTGAGCTCGAGAAGAATGTCTTGTAGAAACTTCAGGAGGCTCAGAAGAAATGGAGTTTTCAAAATCCACAAAATCAAGTGGATCAATATCAGAAGAGGGAGAAGGTGTACGATTTTCCAACACTGCAGGTGCAGTAGTTGGTTGTGCAGATTGCTCATTGAAGATTTCAGTGGATTGAATGTAATCATAAGGAAAGTATTGATCAATGACATCAGAGAATGATGTATTTGGCACATGAGCTCTTTGAATTGTATATTGAGAGTATGGAAAAATGTGCTCAAAGAAGACCACATCTCTACTGACCTGACAATTTCCAAGTTTTACATTATAGACCTTGTAGCCTTTTTGAGCATATGGATATCCCAAAAAAATACAGGGATGGGATCTTGGATGAAATTTCTTAGTGATAGGTTCAGTGGTAGTGGAGATGTAACAAAGACAACCAAAGGTTTTAAGATGAGAGTAATTTGGTGGGGTGCCATATATGACTTCATGAGGAGATTTGTTTTAAAGTAAAGGGTTAGGCAGTTTGTTTATAATGTAGGTGGTTGTAAGAATGCAGTCACCCCAAAAGAACATGGGAATAAAAGATTGAATCATAAGAGAGTGAGCTATTTCAAGGATGTACCTGTGTTTCCTTTCAACTCTAGCATTTTGTTGTGGAGTGTTGTTGTAGGAGGAAATCGAGATTTGCAATAATAAAATATAAATAAATCACAGCAAATCAGATTCCATCCCTTGCAAATAATTACAAGACCTCCTCCTGATGTAGCAGCGGGAAGTTAGGATCGATCCACGAGGAAGCGTGTCAGCGGATCCTAGGCAGCGGAGAAATCTCACGGAAGTCGACCACAGATGTCCTCGATCTCGACTAGGGTTAGTCGACAGAAGATCGGACCAGTCGAGCAGAGTAGCAGACACAGGCACTGGGTCTCGTCGATCTCGACTAGAGGCTACTCGATATCGAGTAGGCTTCGTCGACATCGAGTTGGGTCTTTGTCGAGTACCTGCACACAGAAGCTACAGCGATGCTAGATCGAATATCAGTAACTCGAGGTCGACCAGACTTGGTCGAGATCGAGTAAGGGCAGAAAAACAAAACAAAGAAATAAAGTAAAGGCAAAGGCTTTGGGACTTCGAAATAAACTGTATAAAAAGGACTTCCAAAATTGGGGTTTGCAACAACGATAACCAAGCATGCATAAGGCATAGATAAACAGATAATCATGTGAATTGCATCAAAGGACAAGCTTTCGCCTTTTCCAACAATTAGACAACTCTTTCAAGTAACCCTAATTGTCTCTACTGAATTTATGTTTACAATCCAAGTTGTTAGCATGGATCTCCATTAGATGGGTAATAAACACATAAACAAGTAGTAGATGCTCAAAACATAATAAAAGTAAGATCTTTACCTCAAGCGTGCATGGCTATCGTCGGGCTCGCCCCAACCCTAGAAGTGGGTGGACTACTCGCGCTTTATCATAACCTCAGACATCATCGATTGAAAGAAAACTAATTGCATTAAAATAAACCAAAGTTTACAACCGCTTGAAGCCAATTCCGCTCTCGCTTCACAACTCCAATCGGCCGCTCACTCTCTCTCTCTACTTCTCCTACTTACTTCTCTCTGGAATTGAATGACTAGAAATCAGC
Organism: Persicaria tinctoria; assembly: GCA_037127255.1. NCBI lineage: Eukaryota > Viridiplantae > Streptophyta > Magnoliopsida > Caryophyllales > Polygonaceae > Persicaria > Persicaria tinctoria. The sequence continues at coordinate 69,108,832 of JBANSL010000013.1, forward strand.
CCCACGGGCTTTATTTATAGGCTTCTAAACCTTGCTACTCAAGGATAGAAATCTTTATCTATATCTAAAACTATATCTAAAAAGCTTAATGATAAATAAAAGCAACAAAGGAATTAAATCTAAATAAGGGAAATATATCTAAAGCGTCTCAAGTGGATAAATCTTCTCCTTCCATGATGTATCTTGATAGATCGGATAAAATCGGCAAACTTCGAGCCCAAGGAATCCCAATCCGAGTAGAATTGTGTCGACGCGTCACGCGGCTTCTAGAGTCCTCGTCGATCTCGAGTAGAGCTTACTCGATCTCAACTAGGAGTGTTGTCGACTGGGCGTGGCTCGGCGTCTCGGCTAGCAGGTCCTCGATGTGGCTCGGTCATGGCTCCTGGCATTCATCGATCTCGAGGACCCCTTGTCGACATCGAGTAGAGAGGCTCGACGACTAGGTTTGGCTTGGCTAGTCGGGCAAGTCTCCTAAATCTCCTACACAACCAAACCATAACTTCTCAATCATATGCATCAACCAAACTCTCCAATTTATCTCAATGAAGTATGTAACCTTTCAAACTTCCTCAACCTCTCCAAAGTGTGTATCTTGCAAATAATGAAAAAAATAAGGTAAATTTGGCTCGTGCACTTTATTCACAAACATATGTACTTTTTCCTTTTCTTCTTTTTTTTTCGGATTTTTTTTTTTGAAAATAAAAACCAAATAACACTAATAGTGCATTTATAATGTGAGCCAAAAATCCTTTTACATAGTATGCATAGCAAGATAAAAACCAACCCATATCTCAATAATTTCAACAATCCTTCCTTCTTGAAATGCAACATAAGCTTATTCTTTCCACAAATCATCATTCCAACCAACTCTAAGTCTTAATTCCCAAATGGGGGTCAGGCTCAATTTGGCTAAGGATATTTTGTTGTGGAGTTCATAATAAAAGTCTCGGGCTAATGTTACGGCTTCAAGCAGGGATAATGTAGGGTAGGTAAAGAGAGGATAAAATTGGCTTAAAAGGTGCCTCCATCATTTAATTCTTATTAACATAAACATATAAATGCATTGGCTTTGAATAAATATCACAACATTTAGAGATGCACAGGAAGAGTAAATACACTCAAGAAAGGAGAGGGATTTTTAATGTTCTTCCTATAAGGAAAAAATTCTCACTGAGACAATTTTTGTTGGATTTTAACCTTTAGCTTAGGATCATATGTGCTCAATTTCATCACAAGTTTACAATCCACATATAAACCATTTTGAGGACTTAGGCTAAACCTTCCAAACATGCCATAGGATTTACATGATAAAGTCAGTCATTATTTATCATCATAGGACATCTAAGTTAGGGTGTAAAAACTAAAACAATGCAAAAATTTAAACATGCATATTTTTTTTATTTTTTCGACATTTTCTATTTTTTTTTCTATTTTTTTTTTCTTTTGCAAAAATCAAAACTAAAGTATGACGAAAGAAAAAGGCATAAAATTTAAATATGAATGCATAACATAAAAATTTAAAATTTCACCATGTAAAACCAAAAGCAAGACTAACACATATGATAATGATAATGAGCCCTTCCCCCACCCCATATTTAAAATTTACAGTGTCCCTACTGTATAAAATCAAAATAAAAACAAGAGTAAAGGAAGGAACTCACAGGATAACACATCGAGGAGGGCAGATCAGTGCAGGTCGAGTAGACATCTTTGTCGATCTCGAGTACATGTTACTCGATCTCGAGTAGCTTTTCTGCGTCCAGTGGTTTTCTGAAGTCGAGGAGCTTCTGGTGGCTTGTCGATATCGAGTTGGCCTACTCGATATCGAGTAGTGTCTGGGCTACTCCTCCTTGTCGTCGTCGACTTGGCCTTCGTCGATTCTGACTGTTTTCAGGGACTTCTTTATTCTACTTTTTGCGATCCTTATATGCTTGCCGACCTAAAAGTATTAGATTGCACAAGAAACAAGACTATCCACATGAAATATTCTAAAAGACATAAAACCAAAACCAAAAACAAAACAAAAAGGTTTAAAAAGTCCCAAAATTCATAAAGTTCTATATACATGCTCTAGATTTTAGAGTCGCTAGGCCGACTTCTCCGTTTGCGCTCAAGGACCATTATTGTGGGGCCCGCTCATGCTTGGCCCTTCTCCTGGATCATCTAGGTCCTGATGGTAGTATGACAGCTCAGCTGACAGGTGGTCGCTTGCATCATCTCTTTTCTCTTTCTTCTTCTTCCTTCCAGCTCTTAGTTTTCGCAGATTCTTTCTCCACGGTGTCTTATCTCCCCTTAAATCATTGATAATTTTCTTTATGGACTGAGGGGGAGTAGAATTCATACCTGAACTTACCTTTTCGGACCCAAAACAAAAGTCTTTGGGTTTAGGGCTAGTCGAGATCGAGTACAGCTGGTCGACCTCGAGTACAGGGACCCCATACTTAGGCTCTAGGCAAGTCAGTGGCTCATTAGTGGAAGTCGACATCGACAAGTCTTGGTCGAGATCGAGTAGCGCCCTTGTCGAGATCGAGTAGCTCTTGTCGACCTCGAGGACAGTGCTGGCGCTTCCCTCCGCTGTTTGCTTGGTCCTGCAGCTGCTGATGCTTTTCACCTCCAGCCAGGAAATTTCCTCTTTTGCAGGGCCAAAAGAGAAATCCAAAACCTCATCGCCTATGGTGAAGGTGAGCGAGCGATTCTTAACACTAATTCTGGCATCTGCAGTAGCTAAGAATGGTCTACCAAGAATAATAGGGCTAGTAGAATCTTCAGCACAGTCAATGATAAGGAAATCTGCTGGAACAAAGAATTTACCAACCTGGACAGGGACGTTCTCAACTATACCTGTAGGGATGACTACTGTATTGTTTGCCATGTATATCTTGGCATCCACAGGCTCTATGCATCCTATTTTGACCTTCCGCCAGATTGATAGAGGCATGATGCTTACACTTGCTCCTAAATCACATAGAGACTCATATTTATATTGTCCAAAACCCACAGTAACAGAAAACTTACCAGGGTCAGGTCTCTTTTCAGAGAAGTGGAGTACTTTGCATTCGCCTGCGATCTCTGAGATGGATCACTTCTTGCTCAGGATTTCCTTTAGAAATTTGACATATCCAGGCATCTCTTGCAGGGCTTCTGTAAAGGGGATAGAAACATTCAGTTCTTGCAGCATATTAACAAATCTGGTAAACCTACTTGCAGTGGGATCTTTCTGTGCTTTTGAAGGAAAAGGCAGTGGATTTTTCTGTTTTGGAGCCAGATCAGCTGTCGGAGGTGTTGCAGAGTCGTCGACGTCGACCAGATTCTGCTCCTCGATCTCGACCACGGGCTCCTCGATATCGAGTTGGGTGGTCGAGTAGCTTCTTGTCGAGGTCGAGTACGGTCTCCTCGAGATCGAGTTGGGTCTGCTCTGTCTCGAGTTGCTGCTCTACCTTGCTTTTCTGTTTCCCAACCTCTGGCTCGTGTAATTGATGCCCACTCCTGAGTTTGATAGTCGCGACGTGTCCGGTCTTCCCCTTAGGATTTGGTTCTGTTTTCCCAGGGAGCTGTCCGGACGGTCGTGGGATCTGTGCAGCGATTTGACCCATCTGGATCTCTATCCCTCTTTTCCAGATGTCCAGTTCTCCAAATTTTGTAGTGATGTTCTGGAACTGGTTGTTGATGGTGCCCTGATTCCGACGCATCTCCTCAAGGATCAGCTGCAGATCATCCTTCTTTTGATCCCTTTCTAGATGTCCTGGAGCTCTGTAGGGTGGGGGGTTCCTAAGAGGACCTTGGTTCCACTGTGGTTGATAGAACCTTTGATCTCCCATGTATCGATTTGGACCCCCAGCGTAGGCTGCCTCTTCATGTGTCTCTGCCATCCTGACTTGCTCAGTGTGTGGGCACTCAGTAGTGGTGTGCCTCTGTGATCCGCATTCGATGCAAGGCTGATTGACAGATAGATATTTGACTTGCTTGAGGAGCTTGCGATTCTGGTCTCTGTAGAATTGCTCTCTGACATCTGGGTCGATCTCCTTTGTTGGCTCATAGAGTGGCATAGATGGTGCTGGCCTGGCGTAGGAGTTCTCCTCATAGTTTGCAGTAGACCCATATTTGTTGTCATAATTGGTAAGCTTGTCCAGCACACCCCAGGCGTCAATTGGCGGCATCGTCAGATACTCATAGCGAGTATAATGGTTGATTCTGTCCTTAGTGACTTGATCAAGAGAGTTGAAGAAGATCTCCTGAATGACGTAGGTTGGCTGTCCATGAGTAGGGCAAGATCGCAGCAGTTCTTTGTAGCGGTCTCATGCCTTTGCCAGCGGTTCCCCTTGCTTCTGTTTGAAGGCGGTGATTTTCTGGCGGAGAAGTGCTGTCTTGGCAGGTGGGAAGAATTTATACAGAAACACTTGCTCTAGTTGGGGCCATGTGGTGAGTGATCTTGGTTTCAGCCCTTCAAGCCACTTCAGTGCAAGCCCAGCGAGAGACCAACGGAAAGCTTTCATCTTGACATATTCCAGAGATGTACCTTCAGCAAGAGTACGGCACATGTCAGAAAAATTTGTAATATGTTCAAGAGGACACTCATTAAATTTTCCATAAAAAGCATTATTCTTAAGCTCTATAAGAAACTGAGTGCGAATTTCAAAAGAGTTATCAGGGATTAGAATCGTCGATTCAGGCACGAAGAGAGTTGGATGCATATAATCCTCTGCAGTAGTTGGATATTGGGCAAGCTCAGCTTCTGCTTGTCTTGCGCCCTCAGCTTCTTGTTCCCTCGATGCCCTTTCATTGGCGATAGTAGTATCCTTTGCAGCTAGCTCCCTTGTAAGCGTTGCGATCAGCTGCTCTTGTGTTTCAGCGGCTGCCATGATCCTTTTGAGTTTAGAGTGGATGTGTAGGTAACGCTCCGGTTCGTCTAAGCTGTCAAACTCAGGTGGTAGACCAGAACGGCGCATACACCTGTATAGTAACTCAAAGCAGATGTAAGATTTAACTACCTAAGGCGCGAATGATAGCTTCCCCGACAACGGCGCCAATTTGTTGTAGGAGGAAATCGAGATTTGCAATAATAAAATGTAAATAAATCACAGCAAACCAGATTCCGCCCCTTGCAAATAATTACAAGACCTCCTCCTGATGTAGCAATGGGAAGTCAGGATCGATCCACGAGGAAGCATGTCAGCGGATCCTAGGCAGTGGAGAAATCTCACGGAAGTCGACCAGAGATGTCCTCGATCTCGACTAGGGTTAGTTGACAGAAGATCGGACCAGTCGAGCAGAGTAGCAGACACAAGCAATGGGTCTCGTCGATCTCGACTAGAGGCTACTCGATATCGAGTAGGCTTCGTCGACGTCGAGTTGGGTCTTTGTCGAGTACCTGCACACAGAAGCTGCAGCGATGCTAGATCGAATATCAGTAACTCGAGGTCGACCAGACTTGGTCGAGATCGAGTAAGGGCAGAAAAACGAAACAAAGAAATAAAGTAAAGGCAAAGGCTTTGGGACTTTGAAATAAACTGTATAAAAAGGACTTCCAAGATTGGGGTTTGCAACAACGATAACCAAGCATGCATAAGGCATAGATAAACAGATAATCATGTGAATTGCATCAAAGGACAAGCTTTCGCCTTTTCCAACAATTAGACAACTCTTTCAAGTAACCCTAATTGTCTCTACTGATTTTATGTTTACAATCCAAGTTGTTAGCATGGATCTCCATTAGATGGGTAATAAACACATAAACAAGTAGTAGATGCTCAAAACATGATAAAAGTAAGATCTTTACCTCAAGCGTGCATGGCTATCGTCGGGCTCGCCCCAACCCTAGAAGTGGGTGGACTACTCGCGCTTCATCGTAACCTCAGACATCATCGATTGAAAGAAAACTAATTGCATTAAAATAAACCAAAGTTTACAACCGCTTGAAGCCAATTCCGCTCTCGCTTCACAACTCCAATCGGCCGCTCACTCTCTCTCTCTCTACTTCTCCTACTTGCTTCTCTCTGGAATTGAATGACTAGAAATCAGCCCCATGGACTTTATTTATAGGCTTCTAAACCTTGCTACTCAAGGATAGAAATCTTTATCTATATCTAAAACTATATCTAAAAAGCTTAATGATAAATAAAAGCAACAAAGGAATTAAATCTAAATAAGGGAAATATATCTAAAGCGTCTCAAGTGGATAAATCTTCTCCTTCCATGATGTATCTTGATAGATCGGATAAAATCGGCAAACTTCGAGCCCAAGGAATCCCAATCCGAGTAGAATTGTGTCGACGCGTCACGCGGCTTCTAGAGTCCTCGTCGATCTCGAGTAGAGCTTACTCGATCTCGACTAGGAGTGTTGTCGACTGGGCGTGGCTCGGCGTCTCGGCTAGCAGGTCCTCGATGTGGCTCGGTCATGGCTCCTGGCATTCGTCGATCTCGAGGACCCCTTGTCGACATCGAGTAGAGAGGCTCGTCGACTAGGTTTGGCTTGGCTAGTCGGGCAAGTTTTCTCGATGTGCTCGGTTCTGGCTCCACATCTTTATCGATCTCGAGGACCCGTACTCGATATCGAGTTGGGTGGTTCATCGACTTGACCTCCAGGGGTTGTCGAGCAGCTCCCTTCGACGTGCTCGGACATGGTGCTCAGCTGCTCGTCGACATCGAGGAAGGTTACTCGATCTCGAGTAGGGTGTGGAGTCGGGTTCTTCGTCTTCAGCTTCTCGACATGATCCTCCTCGATCTTGGCTGGTGTCTAGACAGGGTTTGTCGAGATCGACTAAGGCTAGTCGATGTCGAGTAGCTTTGAGCTCCGGTTCTTGCTTCTTGGTTTTCTCCCGAAATGTTTCCATATTCTGCTATATTAAACAGAAACTTATGTAGATCTCTATTTCTGACAAATAAGCATATACTACATAAATCCGACATATTCTCAACCTGAAATATGCAAAATGTAAAGAATATGGAACTAAAATATGCATAATGACATGGCTACTTTGGAGACATCAAGTGTCTTTACAGGAACTTTGGTGAATAATGCCTTTGTCTTCAAGGAAAGAGGTGGCTGTGGCATTGAAGAATTCAGTTCCAAGATCACTCCTAACAACTTTGATCGTAGCTTGAAACTGGGTTTCAACAAGGTTGACAAAAGATTGCAAGTGGTGAGACACCTCATATTTGTGTTTCATGAGAAAGGCCCACACACCTCTACTCATGTCATCAACAATAGTAAGGAAATAACGAAAGCCATGATGAGTTTGATGCTTATAGGGGCCCCAAACATCACAATGTAAAACTTGAAAAATGCATTCAGCATGAGATTTACTATAAGCAAATGAATTCCTTGTCTGTTTTGACATAGGACAAACAGAACATACATGCTCAGAAGAGCTATCAATCTCACTATGTATAGCAGAAATATGTTTGATTTTGACAAAGGGAGCATGTCCAAGCCTAAGATGCCACAAGGCAGTGCTACTTGGAATGCTTTTATTGTGTTTGGGTAAAAATATAGGAAGAGGATTGAAGTCTAGGGAAGTATGAGCAGCTGCACTGAGTTTGAAATCTGAAGGAGCTATGTCTGGATCCATGTAATATAGTCATCCATTTTGACTACCAAATGCAATGATCTTCTTCTTTGCTCGGCCCTAGACAAGGCAATTTTCAGGTTGTAAAATAACATTGCAATTTAGCTCAGTACATACTTTGCTCAGAGAGAGTAAATTGTATTTAAAGTTTGGAATACACAAGACATTATGAAGTGTAAGATTGGCAATTTGCAGGGTGCCTTTATGAGATATGGGAGATGTACTTCCATCAGGAAGGTGAATGAATGTGTTTTGCAAGGTAATAAGATATGTGAATAATGAGATATCATAAGCCATGTGGTCGGTTGAACCACTGGAGACAAAGATGTGTTAGAGGCATGGAGACAAAGATTACCTGCTAGGTGAGATGCATGACTAGTATAATTAGAATTTCCAATAAATGAGATGAAGTTGTTCACCAGCTGTATATGATCAGGGGACAACTGAGCAAACCTTTCACCATTGCTGTCAGGTGAGGATCCAATCAACCCTTGCCCTTGAGATGAAGATGGTGATGAGTCGGTTGCATTTGCTTTGTGATATCCCTTCTGATCTCTATACTTCTTGAATTCTTTCTTCTGATCTCCAAATTTCTGATCATTGTACTTCTGTCCTTTTCCCAGCTGAGGCTTTTCTTTACTCTTAGAATGCCATTCAGGATAGCCAACTATCTCCCAGCATCTTTCCATCTTGTGGTTGCCATTGCAGTGACCACAACGCTCCTTTCTAGGCTTTGACTCACCCGAGTTGTTGGCCATAAGAGTAGTGCTTTCAGATTGACCAACCTTCAAGGGTTTCCTGCTACTTAGATCATCTTGCAACAACAAGGAGTGTGTTGTGCTAACATTTGGCAATGGAACAGTGAGCAAGATCTAGCGCTTGCCATTGTCATATTTCTCATTGAGTCCCATGAGAAATTTCATGAGCTTCGTCTCCTGCTCAACCTCTTCTTGTTGGTTCTGCAGATCACTCACACAACCTCCACATTTCCAGACAATCGAACTAGAAATTGAAGCTAATTGCTATCAATATCCTTTAAGCTGAGTAAAGTATTCAATCAGAGGAGCATTTCCTTGCTCACAATCGGAAATCTGCTTCTTGATCTGATAGATCAATGGTCCATTCTTTTGACCATAGATTTCTTCAAGATCTTTCCACATCTCCGACCCAGTTTCGTATTCATCAATAGAGTTGTAAATCTCTTTTGAAACCGTGTTTAATATCCATGAGCACACAATATCATTGCATCTATTCCACTACATAAGATTCTCATCTAATCTAGCAATGGAATCATCTAGAATCCATACTTTGTTTTTCACCGACAGAGCCTTCAACATTGACCTCTACCATCGTCGGTAATTGTCACCTGTAAGTTGAATGGTTGACAGAACGAGACTCGAATTGTCTGATGGATGTATGAACATCGGACTTTGCAAGTCTGCGGCAGTGATTCCTTCACCTCTTCGACACTCTCCAGATCTCTCGCCATTGATGAACGAACAGAGCTCAAGATGCCAGATCAGAAATGCGGAAACAAGCGGAGCAAAATCACAGATCCAAGTTGTTGCGCTCTGATACCATGATGATGAATTAAGCTTGAAATGGATTGGATTCGAGCTTAATCAGATCAAATGTAAGTGAAGAAAAAAGAGAGAGAATGAGAGAGAGATGAACAACTAATTCTTGCATTTTTGTAAACTGAAGTTCTTGAAGATAAAATGAACAAGTAAGAAGTATATAACCCCAAATTATAAGCTAACGTGGTAAGCTTAGGCAGTTGGATTCTAACTAACATCTAACCACTTGCCTAAGCTGAAAATACAAGATTCAATATACTCAACATCCGGCTTAAAGACGGGGAAGATGAAGTCTGCTGGGCTGAGACGGAGACAAGGGAGTACTCAGTGGCCTCAGCTTATAATCTGATCCATGGTATTAATAGCTATTCGATGGTGGATGCTTGCATATTCAAAGGGATTTGGAGGCTTAAGGTCCAAGAACGGGTTAGAGTGTTCGTTTGGAGGTGCTTGTTGGGGGTTGTTCTCACAATCGCAAAGCGGGCTAGGCGCCATATGCCATCGAGTACGTGTCGAGTGCAGTAGCTAGCTGCTCGGAGTGTAACGAAGAACTCATTAGCTCCCCGCTTGCGTGGTAACATCTCTAGCACCACTACCTCTAATAATATGTGCATATGCAAAGATGTGTTCGCATGTACCCTCTGGTGGCTCTGGAAATGGCAAAATGAGAGAGTCTTCGATGACAAAGAGAACCACCAAGATAAAGTTAGCCAGTACATTATCAAGCTTGTCACTGACTATCAAATTAGCTGGAAGAGGCTTACTAGCAAACAGGAGAAGAGTATGAAGAAGATAGTGAAGGTGGCGTGGGAGACACCGGATGGACGGGTTAAAGTCAATACCGATGGACCCGTTCGAAGGAATGGATATGCTATTGCGGCAAGGGTTATTAGATGGAGTGCAGGTGAGAGTGGCGTCGGGGGTTTCTGCTAAACCTTGGTGCATGCACTGTCCCCAAAGCCGAACTTTGGGGTGTGTACCAAGGTCTGAAACTTGCTTGGGAGAGTGGTTATAGACAAGTGATTCTGGAGACGGATTCACAAATTATAGCGACCCTCCTTAGGAAGCAAGGGATCCCTCGAGGCCATTCTCTTGCTAGCTAGCCTCGTCACCAAGTGTCATCAAGGCTTTATAAAAAGAGATTGGGATATCCAGTTTCGACACGTGTTCCGCGAAGCTAACTGCGTCGCAGTCTCGCAGATCACCTAGCTAGTTTAGCTTTACAACATTGGTCTTTTTGTATTGTTTGACCCTCATGAGGGCGTTTTACCTTTCTTGCATCATGATGTTAGGGATCGGGCTATCCCTCGTATGCTGACTACTTAGCCTATTTTCTTATTAAATAAAGGAAAGTTTGCAAAAATATACTACTTTTGGTATACTTTGGCAAAAGTAGCATGTGGGGGGTAAAAATAACATGGGGAGTAGCATTTGTTACTTTTGCTATTTTTTTTAACCTCTTCATCCGGTTGTAGGTGAGCAAAGTAAATAAAAAAAAAAGGAAAGAGTGGAGGTATGATTTATCAAGGGAAATTGTGTGGAAAAAGGGAGGAGAGAGGGGATTATTCCATGTGCATTAAATGTTGCCCCCCACATGCATTAAATACACAGACATTTCCCGCCTAAAAATAGGAAGGAGAGATGATTGGGAGGAAAAGTAAAAGAACCGCGATTGAAGCTGATTGGGAAGCAAAGGTGGTCCCAGTTAGTAGTTATATGCCAGACAATAGGAAACACGGGAAAACAACCGATTATTAATTACATGCCACGCAAAGGGTGACACATGCCAAATCCAGATAGCATATATTAATGAAAATGGGTAAGAAAGCTTACGATATTTGTTTTACGTGCCAGATAAAATTAATGTGTCATTTATTATGTTTTACGTGCCACCAACATCTAAACTTGTGCCATAAAAATAAAATTCCATGTCACTGATATTTCAATGCCTACGAATTGTTAACAAATCCATGAAGTCCACGAATCATACGATGGGGAATCTTAAGTTGCTGGCACGGTTTAGCAAATCCTACTAATTAACAAATCTTACGATGGGGAATCTTAAGTCAACACACAATATTTCAATGCCTAACAAATCTTAACAAATCCTACTAATTAACAAATCTTAAAAATTAATAATAAATCCTACTAATTAACAAAAAGGATCATTTACCAAAAAAATCTAACAAATCTTAACAAATCCTACTAATTAACAATTCTTACTAATTAATATACATATATAAGATGAGATTTTCTAACTAACAAATCCTACTAATGAATAAATCCTATAATAAAAAAAATGAAAATTCCTACTTTAAAGGAGAAGGCGCCACATGGGTTAGGCGACTTCTCCTTTAGTATTATAACTAGCATAGTGCCCGTGCGTAACGCACGGGATTTGTAAAATATATTTTATTTTATAAAAGATATTACTATAATTTATTTATATTAGATATATTAGACTATTATAATAATATGAAAACGATATAGTAAAATAATATAAATTTCGATAAACAAATAATGCTTATATATATTATAAGGAAATTTACAAAAAATCACCCTTTAAATATGGGTGTTTTCACTTAATCACCCCTTACATTCAAGATTACAGAAAACCTTCCTTTAAATAGTCTTTGTTTACAACTCACCAGTCACCACCCATTCCTCTATTTTCATTAATTTATCATTAAATATATTATATTTTAATATTTTTAAACTCAAATTTGATTATAAATATATTCAAAATTTGCATTTAAGGGATCGATTATATTTTTGGGATCATTTTATTTATTTTTATAAAATAATAATAAATAAATCCTAGAATTATTATCTTAATTCATTTTTGGAAATATTTATAAATTTTTAAAGCACTATATAAATTACTATTTTATTTATAATACGATTAGGAATCATAATTTCTATTTATAAAGTTAAAAATAATCCTAAAGTTATTATTTTTTATAGTTTAAATATTTTTGTTTAATAATTGAAATTTATTAAATATTAAAAAAAGTCTATAATTATATTTAAGTTATACGATTAATCGATAACCTATTTTTGTAAAACAAATCAGGGAAATTTACAGGAAAAAAGTTATCTATACATATATATCTAATATAATACTAAAACAGTTGCAAAAAGGACACGTGGCGGCCATACATTGAAAGTGACACGTGGCATCCATACACTTAATATACTCCCATATATACTTAAAATAAATATATTTAAAATAATTTTTTTGTTAATTAAAATATTGAATTTGTTGACCATATCACAACAACTTCTCCAAATTTGTAGATAATTTTTTATCGAAGATTTTTTTAATCCTGGAAATAATAAATCAATCATATTATTAATAAATTCAAATTAATTTATCCACCAATGATTTGAAAACATCTAATTAACAATGAGATTTGTTTGAATTAATAAATTAATAATATTTAAACATTTTGTTTATTGATTTTTTTTTGTTAAGATATTTGAGGATTCTATGATACTCGAAATGATATTGTATTTAATGAAATAACAATACTTGAAGATTTATTCTTATATATTTAATTTACCTGTTACATTTTTTTTTTTGTTAAAGTTGTCGAATGATATTTAATTTATACTTTTATAATCAATAATCAATAGACTATTAAAAAAATATCATTTGGAATATTGGATATGCAACATATGCATATATGATCCTAACCTTCGTATCTTAATCAATATAAGATCAAATAACAACAAACCATATCTTTTTTAATTTTTTTAAACACAATAACTCAAAACATTTAGATGTATATATGTATATACAATAAACATGTTACTTCTATCATGTTTGTTCTTACAATTTCATAGTTTTTTTTTTCAGTTTCTCTACATGTATCAATATATCTATATTTTCTTCTTTCATTTTACTAATATTTTTTTATCTAGAGTAATTTTGTTAACATATAATGAATAATGAATGACCTTTATTACATACCACATTGAAGAACTAACACACTACAGTATAAAATATTATAAGATTAGAAGATAACTAAAAAAAAGTTGAAACAATCTTTGCATATAAAAATAAAACAATAATATGTATTTTTTTAGAATAAAGAACTCTGAACTTATGAACTAACAATAATGTTTTATCTATATTGCATGTAGAAGGCAAACATGCAATTTTTGGTATATGGTGAAGCTAATGGGGATTATTTAGCCGAAGAGGTTAAGGAAGACGGGGATAAAGAGGATTATAAGGGAAAAATAATACTCCATATATATTAAATAAAATATGGAAGTGATGAAGAGGATTATGCAAATCAAGACGGGAATGAGGAATGATAACATCAACCGAAGCAATTATGGTTTATAATATAGCAAGATATGAAAATATGAAAATAGATTGCCTAAAAATACTAAATTATTTAATCTCATATAATATTCTCTGAATTCAAAATTCATAAAAAGTATGTCACAAGACCGCAAGTTAGAAAAATCAATTATAACATATCCTTCAAGGCACGGGAATTAAAATTTGAATCCAAGTTCAAGATTTTCATTATTAATAGGTTATGAGCTCGATTCTCAATCCCCATTTTGTTTAATGGTTTTTCCTGCACTTCTTCTTCTTCTTCTTCTTCTTTTACAAATGAATTCAAATTACAAGCTTGAGATCCAAAAGATTTTCATTCATATTTTTATTTGCCATATGTTTTATGACACTAAGCTAACTATCCATGCTTTGACCTAATATATAATAATAAAGCTTATATTTAAACATTGCAAATCATATAACATGCTCAAATAAAAAGATAATATTTGAAAGAGTTTTTAGCTTCTTAAAAACATATAAAAAAAATGGCCTATATTCTGATTTCTGAGACGAAAGGATTTTTTTTACTTTAATATAATATTGCTTTTTTTGTTTATGTGTTCTATATCCCAAAGTTTTGAAAATTCCATTCACCGGCGTTTGTGGAATGTGTAGTACATATCTTCTATAAAATATAATATACTTTACAAATCTCGTGTGTTACGCACGGGTACTATGCTAATTTGAATACTAAAGGAGAAGTCGTCTACGACATTTTAAAAAAAAAATGTAAGTCGTTGTAGGGTGGATGAAAATAGGTGAATTACTTGCTATATTTCATTATCAATATATATAGATGAGTAAATATGATAGTTAAAGTGACTGGATAAATATTTGTTTAATAACTCAGCAATAAAAATCCCAAAAAATATTCAAGACAACCGTGAAAATCCCTGTATTCGAGATTGATTTTTTTTAAAATAGATAAACATTAGATTTTAACAAATCATTCAAGCATGTAAATAGGCGGCAATTTACTATCACATATACTCCTTTTTTTAGTGTTATGGGTACAATCAAATCTTTGTATTGAGATTGCAATCTTTTTTGTTTTCTAAATAGATAAACATTGGAGTTTAATAAATATCAATTGCTATGTTTGAATCGGCCGCTTTAGTAAAGCCCATGTATATTCAACCATCACCGATAATTATTTTATTTTATTTTCTCATGAAAAAAAAACTTGAAGTGCAAGTCGCCAAGTCCCCAATTGAGCTACTGTCGTCATTCATAATATGGCTACCTGATCTAATTTTAGGGCTGGGATCTAATTCACTGTACGTTTACTACTGATTTTCCGTTGTTTCTGTTTGATTGAGTTTATGAGATCTGGATTTCAAGTTAATTTGGTTGTTCTGGATCACCAGAGATGACTTCCTTCCGACATTCAAGAAGCAATTCAGGAAAAAAGACCCTCATGGATGCATACTCGATCCGGTATGAACTTGTGTACCTATAAAATCATCAAATATCTCAGAGAATTCTGTGGAATAAAATCATCAAATATCTAATAATTTTTTTAAAAAAATTAACAAAATAAATTTCACGTGACAATCATTCAAAGGAGTTTAGTGAAATTTATTTATTAGTAACATATTGATTTATTATTTTTTGGCTTTAAAAAATCTTGGATAAATAATAATCTGTAAATTTTGAAGAAGTTGTTATGATTTGGTCAACAAATTCAAAATATTTTTATTAATAAAAATGATTTTAAGTATATTTATTTTAAATATATATGGGGGTAGGTTAAGCGTATGGCTGTCACGTGACACTTTGAATGTGAGGCCGCCACATGTATCATTCGCAGCTGTTTTAGTATTATATTAGATATTGATTATTGTAAACTGGACATTTATCTAATTAAACACAGTAAATGGAGATCTCAACAAAATTCTCCTAACTTTTAGGTCGTTAAAACATCAAAATTCAAATGTTTCCATTTCCAGTACATCTACCCACAGCCGATATGATGTCCCAATAGGCAATTCAATTCAAACGCGTCAGAGGATAAAATTAACGCGGTGGAGGTTAGAGTGAGTGAAAGCTTCGTAATTTAAAGTAGTTTCGAGGAAAATAGCTAGCAAGGCCCCTTAAAATCCTTTAATTTGCTTTCACAGTTTCACCCCTCATTTTTTAAATTCCCTAACACCTTTGTGTACCTCAAAGAATTGCAGATATGGCAAACCAGAGAGCCTGCAGGATGAACACCAACGACACATTCATCAATCGGAGGAAGACCCACCTCCAACGGTATGTTTCCTACTTGTTTGCGAGGATCCATCTTCTTCAATTAGTGGTAGATCTAACTCTAATTAAGTGAAGCTTATGGTTAGCTAGTTGGTAATAAGGGTATATATTACCTTGAGATCGATCATGGTTCAATCGAATAAGGTGTAATTGATGGATCGATCTATGTCTTCACAGCTAACAGTAGCAATGAAGGAAGATGAAATAGTGGTGGAAGAAGAGAAGACAGAAGAGCAATGTGGAACCAATTAGGCCGAGGAAGTCAAGCCATTAAAGGATAGCAAGTTGGAGGAAAAGATGAACCAATTCATCTTTTTCGCAACCAGCTCGCTACCTGAATTGAGACAAAGGAACAACGTCGACCACAAGAAAGATTTCCCACTATGCGCCTTCTGATCGTACCCTCGAACTAACTAAGAAGATCAATGAAGCCATACCAGCAGGTTACTCTCTTCTGCACTTTGCATCGTTGCTTACCTTCTTCAAATTTCTCGACTAAATAAAGAGATATATACTTACTATTACTTTTGCCGCATTACCGTAGTTGCCAGCAGTCTCAATTTGTTTCGGAGGAAGGTCGGGATGGGGATCACCAGTGCGACTCCTGTCTCCGAACTTTCTAATCTATTACAAAATAACAGTGTTGAAGAAGCAATAAGCATCGATGACCCAAGAAACGGTGATGATCAACGCCGCTACACATCTATCTGCTTGAAATCAATGAAGAAATTGCTAAACAATAAACAGATCAAGTGGATATTCATCTTGCTGAATGTTGCCATAGAGCTATCCCAAGCTGTGTTCTCCCAAGAGGCAGGTGACAGCAAAATGAAAGGTAGCCTTTACAGGAAGCTTGCTGCCATCTTCTCGTTCGTAAGCCTGGCATTGTCAGTTCTTGAGCTGGTATATGAAGGAAAGCAACATGGCGTCAAGTGGAAAAGAAAACGACGAGGATGTTACTGCTTCCGCTATCAAACAAAACAAGGTCAGATTTTCGGAACCCTTGCACTGTGGGTTGGCCTGATAAGTGCTACATTGCAATTCAGTTTGAACATAGCGTCGTTGGTGCTAAAGAGGGGAGTGTTCAAGTTTGATCACTTGGGGTTGTTGCTTTCTGTGGCATACTTGTTCGCAGCAGTTGTGCGTGAGCATGAAAATACAGGGGTGGCGAAGGTGAGATGCAGCAGCCATGGAAGCAATCAAGCTGAGGGTAAGTTTGTAGAGGGGATTTGGGAGTTTGAATGTCCTCGTTGTGCACCTGAAAATAGGGCTTAGCATTATGTTTGATCGGTGATTTGGCCTACTATTCACATTTACGTCTTGTTTGTATATGAGAGTGTGGAATATATATATATATATATATATATATATATATATATATATATATATATATATATATATATATATATATATATATATATATAGAAAGAAAATGAATCATATTTTAGGTTTAAAACTTATATGATCATATTCCACACTTGTTGCGGACTACTACACAACAATTTGTTGTGTAGTCCGCTATATTTTCTTTATTTGCCCATATTCCAACGGTTAATCCGGGTTCTTGTTTCGCAAAAAAAAAATGTTATATTCCATTCGTTTCGCAAAACATTTCATTTTAGGGTGTTATTTTTGTTTAAAAAAACTTGTTATGGTAGGTATTTTGCACTTTACTTTACGAAAATGCTTTTGATATGATTGATTGTTTTTTAGTTGTAGTTTTCAATAAAATAAAAAATAAGGCTAATACATTTGTTAATTGGCTTAACGCACCAATTGAACTAAATAGATGATGGTATTTTCATCTAAGAGGTGGAGTCCCTCACATCTCAAATTCTTTTCTCCCTAACATTTGTTTGAAGACCCACACGGTACTACATATACCAATGCCGTAGTCTATGATTGATACTAGACTCTCTTCATCGACTTCTTACCTCATCGCAACGAAATGTCATCAGCCATGCTGATTGATAGCACAATACTCTTGTTTTTCACAGGTGAATCCTATCAGAAAAGAAAAGCCTCGTTTGGGTTTCCTACACATCGTAGATTCTTCCGGCTCATCAGTACACTCTACACCTTTCTCCTCTTTTCGCAGACTATTTACATGTCTTGCACAATTACAGCTTATCCTAAGAGTCTACTGCCGCACCACTGATTAAATCAATCTAAGCTGATTTTGGGAATGCAAAGAGTCATCGAGTAACAAATACGAGTGAGTATAAACTGCATCTATGAAGAAACAACAGCATAAACCTAAAGTTGCAAAGCCAAGTCTGGTTGCTGAGGGTCAACTGATGATTGGAAAGCAACATTCAGATCAGGTGGCAGTGTATGGTCAAGTCATACAGGGGCAGTGTAGCAGCTATCACATCATGTGCACTCATATTCACATAGTAAGACAAGGATGACGCATAGTCATACGAGGGCCTATAATGAGGAGGTGTACGTCCTACATGATACTAGCAACACTCATCAAGCAAGTAAACAGTCAAAGAAGGTCCAACTAGATCAATTTAACATGCTAAGACATTCATTAATTTCTCATATTAAACATACAACGAGGGTCGATCACACTATCATGGACCTAATTAATGGAAAGATAATAATCCTAGAAGGTTCATACATATGGCACAAATATCTCCTCATAGGAGCAACCATGCAAGTTATCAAGCAAGTGATGAGGGAATACATCAACATATCATGTCATGAAGTCATAAAGGAGGCTATCATTATAACCAGACAAAATTCTCTAAGGGTAATCACTGACTCATCACCCCGTTTCCCTGTGGGACGCTAGTATGACTCGCTAGGTAAGACACAATGACATTCACACTGTTTCCGAGAGGTGAGGGTAGAACTTGTGCTTAGACTCTTGCGGTAAGAAGACATGATTGACCATTACGAGAATTGAATGGGATGACTCCTGGAGATAACTCATTCCCAACTCGAAACTACTACAATCATCACCCCCACTAACATGCTCAGGTGACCCTCACATCCGGCATGATTTCCGAAGTCATTAGTTGACCAACCCAAATTTTTCCGTGGAAGACACCAATCTAAGGTATGAGACTCGATAGAAGCATTGATGGTGGGATACGAAACAGGACTCGAAACGGGGAGAGCGGATGCTCTTCGACCCTTGCTAACATGCCCAAATGTTTTGGTGGGACAGTTGACGGAGTCAGAATCATCAGGGGTTTGAATTATGGAGGAGCTATTCCAACAAGACAAGAATTCCAATTTCATAAGAACGAGGTATTCTCCCACTATCCCGTTTGCACAGTTATTCAATACATGATTCAAGTCAAGGCATACTCATTAGTTCTCTATCCTAAGCACAATAGCACTCAGTATGGAAGCAATCAACGGGATTAATATGATCCTCTTCGAGGAGGATCGCCCTCGGGCCTAGTTGGATATAAGACATATAATCACAAAGACGATCTATGCCGTCTTTCGAGGGACGGCCGACTGGAGGGGCAAATACCTCACGCCCCCCCCCCCCCCCCCTAACCCGAGCTACTCCAACCCTCAGGCTCCTTGGAGTCTTCAAACCCTGTCTGTAAAAGAAAGCTAGTATTTTGCCTACCCGTTTCCAACTACATCCAATAGAGATGGTCAAGCGCCTTTACTACCCCATCGTGTCCCTTTGTTTGATTACCGAATTTATTGAGTCAAGTTCATATTTTGTCCATTTGAGTTAGTCATATTAAATTCATTTTGCCCTTTCTAAAACATTTTGAAAAACCATTTGAAAACCTTGGGCTATTTTCAAACCACTTCAACCTATCATACTCGGTTTGCATAACCTGAGCTCTGATACCATCTTTGTAACGGCCCAGGATTATGATTCCCGGGTTACGTTTCGAGGGATGAAACCCCTCGTTAGGATCTTGCGCCCCGAGTACAGGTTGAAGGTTTGAAATTCTATCCTAACATTTTAAAGTGGATTTCATACCCAAAATTCGAAGGGATCGTTGGAATCCCCGGGGAAGTCCCCTGTACCTGTCGTAGGTCTAAGCGTGGAAAACCAAAGGTCACACAAATAGCGGAAGTAAAGCATAATACAAAGGGGTGCCACGGCAGAGCCGGGTCAAAATATGATCAACCATTCAAATTCGAGCCGTAATTAAATTGGTGAAGTTGGAATCTCAACTCTCTCTTTCCGCCATGTTAGACCCAGCGGTCGTGGACTCAAATCAGCATCAACAGTAGTAAGCATAACGGATACCTAAAAAATTTGATATGGGGCGGGATCAGATCGATGCCCACTTTAGCTCTGCA
Organism: Persicaria tinctoria; assembly: GCA_037127255.1. NCBI lineage: Eukaryota > Viridiplantae > Streptophyta > Magnoliopsida > Caryophyllales > Polygonaceae > Persicaria > Persicaria tinctoria. The sequence continues at coordinate 69,128,868 of JBANSL010000013.1, forward strand.
TCCCAACCCTAAGCACACATATACGCTATACCTAATAAAGATGCTTCTAGATGCATGGCGGAATATTAACACACTAACATGCTCCTAAGATCAAGTGCATAATAATAATAAGGCCTTAGCACAGAATACCAAGTGGTATGTCCGTCTCCTACCTCCACCCCCTTCCGATAGGGCGGAGACTGGCCAGCTCGTGAATGCATTCCATCATAATCGGGCGGCACGCATGCCTAACCCGCTCCACAATAAAGCCCGCAGGCATCTCATAATATAAGGAAGTTCATGACTCAATTGACTCAGGACGGGACCCGATGAGACTAGGTCGTCCTATAACCCTAGCAATGACTCTAGTTACTTCACAGATAACGGCCGTTCTGTTTACATACACATAAAGAAATAGAATGCTCAACGATCGATGCAACCTAGCATGGTACTACATGGCATACTGATCATGAATGCAAGCACCTAGTATATCATGCACCTAAAGCAGGGAATAGCTCTATTCAATCTGAGTAAGCTCCGAAGAGACTTACCTGGCGGTGCAGAACAGCAAGGAAAGCATTATAATAGATTAAAGATCACCTAGATACATATCAGAACACATATATAAGTCTATGTCTAATCATCCAAGCACTCAACCATATCATTCAACGAGAATAGCAACCATATCGCAATCATCGTTCCATCAAGTTCAACCATTCATCATATTGCCACATTCCACAAGACCATATCATTCTCATCGTTCCATTCAGCCACATTCATGTATTTGCCATAATATATCCGCAAAATAATCCGCATATCACATATATCAAGTTCATCATATTCATCATATCTCGAAAGCATAAATTAATGCTACACAAGTCTAACACTTCACCATGCCATTAGTCAATCAATCATGCCATTAGTACACACCAATCATGATATTAGTCAATCATCCACATCAATCATGCTAGTTAGTCACCGATCACATAATTCCCGAGGTAGTCCCGAAACCATTTCAAAATCCGAATTAACTAGTTAAAAATTCCGACCTTTTGAAAATGCTCACCAAATTCCTCTTTCTATTTAAATCCGACAGTCTCCTTTTTAATCTCCAAGTCTCGTAATATTATATTTGTTTTAAATCACCATAATATCATATCTTTAATCTCAAAAATAATATTTTATATCTCAAAACTCAAATAATATAATATAATAGTTCAAATAACATTTACTTTTAAACATTTTCATAAAATATTTCTAAATCCTTTAAAAAAAATCCCAACCATTTTTAATTTATAAAAATCAGCCCTTTAGAATTACCAAATCCGACCCCTTATTTTATAACCTCAAAAATTCGGCCCCTTTGTTTAAATTCCCAAAATTGGATCTATTTGGAAGAAATAGGCCCATCATTTATTTTCTATTTTGCTGAAGAATTAGGCCCATGCCCTCAACATAGAATCGGATCCAGCCCAAAACCGAATCGGATCCCAAAGCCCATGTGAAATCTGATTGTTTTAATGAGCTAAACCGGTTTTTATTTAATTAAATTCATGAACCGGGCCAGCTGAATAAAGAAAGGAAGGGAGAGAGACCAGGCCGAACCGGCCTTCTTCCTCCTGCCCAGTTCAAATCGGAAAGAAGGGGAGAAGGAGAGGAGACTCGCCGGAGCTCTCTCGTCCTCACCCCGCTCCCAGGTCACTCTCCCGACAACTAACCCAACAGCAAGAAAGGAAACGGAATCGAACAAGGAAAGGGAGGAGAGGATTCGGGGCTCACCGGGGTTTCGAGATTTCGCCGGAAAGCTTCGCTGGAGTTCGATTCAGCCTCGTCGGAGCCGAAATCAAGTGTTCTTGGCCTGGGTCGAAGTGAGGAGTTATAAAGGTGAAGCTTTTAATGGTTTTCGAGTCGAAACGAAGGATCGAGGGCTTACCGAGGTCTCTCACGTGAAGCAAAGGAGGGGAGGAAGAAGAAAACGTCGGCGAGTCGAGTGCGCCTGGCGGCTCGACGGCTTTTCTGGGCTACATCGGACGTCGGAGGTGACGAAGATGGTAGTGAGCTGTTGTTCGGCTCGGCTCCGAAACAGTGGACGAGGGGAGGCGATGTGGTGGTCAGGGGTGGTGGCTCGGGCAGCGCTTGGGCGCCTGGAACTGCGCTCGACGGTGCTCGGGCGATGCGCGGATGCCTGAACTTCTGCATGGCGCTTGCAGAAGGTGGTGAAGGTGCTGGAGCTGAGATGGAAGGAGTGAGGGCTGCGTTGGGTCTGGTGAGAACATGGGAGATTAAAAGTGGTTTTGGTGTGTTTGAAACCAATTGAATCAAAGAGGGGAGGAGATGTAGGCTGCAGTAGCTTGGTGTGGGTTTCAAGATAAAAGATGAGGGGATAAGGTTCTGCCAATTTGGAATTCAACAGGAGGGAGGCATGGGGTGTGAGAGAGTAGAGCTTAGGAGCTGCGGCACACAAACCTAAAGATTAGAGATTGGTGTTGGCCTTTTTCCAAATTAGTGGAGTTAAAATGCCTAGGGAGGGAAGGAGTGTCTGATGTTTAGCCACAATTGAGAGGGAGGAAGGTCGCATGTCTTTGGGTCAATACAAGGGAAGAATGGGGCTGAAATTTTTCGTTTTCAAAGGGGAAGAAAAGACAATTTGTGTGGTGTGGTCCCTAATTCATTTTTCAAAATATATTTGAAAGATTAAATCCTGCTCTCTCGATCTTATCTCAAACCGGGGAAATAACGTTTTAAATTAAAGAGTATATCGACATCCGGATTAATTTCAAATCCCTATGCGAAAAGACGGAATAGATCTCTAAAATTTCAAGTTCGGCCCATAATCCGCTTTTAAATTCATTTTGATTTTCCTTTTTCCGAAAAATTAGGATTTAAAAATCCGAGCCTTTACATAATTCATAGACAATGTACATTTTTTAGTAAAACAACATGTTAAATGCGAAATTGCCAAAGATCATGCATCATATATTCGATAACACTTGTGGTAATAAAAACAAATTTTGATCATTCATACTATATTACAATATTGAATGAACCTCATCTTCATATGAAACCGAACACTTTTTTCTGTGGACGAATTTACACAGTATTCTATCAAAACCGAACACTTTTTCCTCTCTTTTCATTAAGGAGAAGATGATCGATTCGCATTACATGTCATGTTAAAGGTTATGACTAGTCATGTTAAACAGTATAACATGTCATGTTAATAGCATTACCTGTCATGTTATTTTCTTTCATTAAGGAGAAGATGATCGATTCACATTACCTGTCATGTTAAAGGTTATGACCAGTCATGTTAAACAGTATAACCTATCATGTTAATAGCATTACCTGTCATGTTATTTTCTTTCATTAAGGAGAAGATGATCGATTCACATTACATGTCATGTTAAAGGTTATGACCAGTCATGTTAAACAGTATAACCTGTCATGTTAAGAGCATTACCTGTCATGTTATTTTCTTTCATTAATAGCATCACAAGGTTCGCCTATTTAAAGTCGGTTAACCTTGTTACTTTCATTACACAAGTTTAATAGAAAAGATGCACTAAATATGTTGGTAAGGTTAATGCTAAGAACTCATGCATCATCCTTTAATCTGAATTCATCACCTAATACAAAATGGCTAAATCTAAGCATTATATCATTCTAAATTCAATAAAATACCCAACTTCACAATGCTAAAGTTCATCCAAACATGATTTTCAATACATTAGGCATGTCAATTCAGAAGGAATTTAAGACATTAGGTAGGTCAATAAGAAAGTTCCGGATCATCATATAATTACTCGTCACCCATATTGAATTTGATGTACCGTGTAGCCGATGCAGGTCATCGAGGGGGTCCGATGAGGGTTGTTGGTCCCTGGAGCAGGCTCCGTTGTATATCGAACTTTGGCAATGTTTGGTTAGCAACTACTATTGTCGATAGCAGTGCTCTTCTACATCTTCGGTGTTGAGTGCTGCTCAGACCACCCCTCGTCCGGGAGCTCGACAACCGCCTCTCTTCTTACCGCCGTCAGATGAAGCCTGTTTGGCGGTGTAGAACGAAACTGAGTAGATTGGTGTCCTGATTCTTTTTCACGACACGTCTTGTGGGTTGAATCTAGTTTCAAATTCATTTTGTGAAGCGACTAGCTAAAATTACCCATTGTATAGATGAAGATGAGTTCTTGCGTTGTCCTGTTGGATGAAAGTCGTAGCCCTTGAATCCTCCCTTGGCCACATAGATTGAATCGCGGGGATAACCATTTTAATTATAAAGGTCCGAATCAACATATAATTACCCGTCACCCATATTGAATTTACATGTCACTCATACCGGATTTACATGACACATAGTGTATTTTACTTGACACGTGAATTTTTTACTTGACAGGTGAATATATTACATGACGATTGTAATATACTACCTCCATCTCATATGACATGACGATTGTAATATACTAACTCTGTCTCAAAATCTTCTTTCTCCCTTCTAACTTGATCAAAATCATGGGACTCGTCGTATGGTTCCATATTTCCTTGTAATTTCGTTACTCTATCTATATATTTACCTCTTCAAAAAGTGCTTCTTGTTTGTAATTCAGTATGTAGTTAGCTCATTTTGTACTTATAGGAAATTCGAACATGCCAGCCAACGTCAATGTACATGGCATGTAATGCTATTAACATGTCACGTAATACCTTTGACATGATAGTTGATAGTTTTGACATGACAGTGCGCTATGTTCGTCTTGGTCGACTGATCGGTGCGTTTTTGTGTCACTTATGATGCACTTGGAAACGCTTATGCTACATAATGAGTAATTGACTATACGGTTCACACATTTAGTAATTAGGGGATCGAAAATTCGAACTTGTCATTCAAAGACGATGTACATGACACGAACTTCTATTAACATGTCATTCAAATACAATCTACATGACACGAGAAAAGCACATACCTAATCCTGAAAAACCTACAAGTAAAGTTGCGGCAATCCATCTCAATGGTCGAACGATTTTCAAAGCTAACCATATCTACGGTCACCCTATTCTTGAAAAACTTACAAATAAAGTTCCACATATTCAACCCTTAATTTTCCATTTCTACATGACAACCACACGTTTGAACATGTCACAAGTTTATTCAGACATGACAGACAACAAAGTTGACAACAACACGTTACAAGTAAAGGTAGGGTTGATTAAAAAAACACAAATCTTGTCAACTTTGGTATCAAGAAATCTTGTCAACCATGTTCGATCGAGCCACTACCCCCACCTGTTGTATTAGTCTTAGATATGGTCTTCTTGGTCCCATCGTTTGCGATCGACAGCACCGTAGTCGCATCCAGAGTTGCTGTCAGCGCATTATTATCACCCACATCAGCGCTGCCACCTTTCATCTTCTTTGCAACCATTGTCGACCCATCCACGGCCTGGTTGGGCAACGAACCACTAGCGTTTGCCCCCGACGATGGAGCCACACCATCACTGCCTCCTCCCTTAGGCTTGCGAGCCATTCACAACATTCAAAATGCAGCGAACACCGCCCACAAATCAACAAACAACGAAGGAATGGAGTGAACACTGAAACAAATAAACCCTTCTAAGATCATCACTAATCCGTTCAATATTCAAATCAAACTAAATTAATCCACCGAGATTAATTAATTCAACTTTAATCTGATCGAAACCAGTTGGAAATTAAATACAAAAGAAGGTGTTGACTTTTTTATGCAAAGGGCAACCGAATGAATCGAACAACAAATTCAATTGAGAATAAAATATTGCTCCACCAATCATGAATCAACCTCGAGAGGATGGTTGATCATGACATTGACGAGCAAATTCTTAAGGAATTCATTCCTAATATGGTCCCGGGTCCGAGTATAGCACGATCCCGAGCAATTTCAACGGTCTTTACAACACTGCACCCAGAACACGATCCGAAAAAATCTCCAATTGTTGATCGGTACTATGGCAGATCCCCAGCCACACACATAGGACCACCGGCTTGTATGAAATTCGACCTTAATTTCTGAAAATATACATGAAAAAACCTAGATGTACAAGTGAAAAGAGAGGGAAAACCGAAAGAATACTTACCGTCGGAGGATGGGAGCGTCGGCGCAGCGACTGGCGGTGGCAACAGGACTGGAGCGCCGGCTGTGGCGAGTCTGGAGACAGGTGAGGCGCGACGGAGGGCTACCGGCGAGCAGAGGGTGCTGTCGCGCCGAACATATCAATAGAAGAAGGTGGCCAAAAGGTTGCAATTGGAGATTCCCTTCCTAAAATCTTGCAATTGGAGATTCCCTTCCTAAAATCGAGGAGGTTCTCCGACGGAAGTGACCCAATTGAAGTTGTCGGTCTCCTGATTTCAATTTGGGAATGAAGCTTTCATTTCGATTTGGGAACCCTCGAGTCTTTAATTTCTCTAGTCTTTAATTTCCAGATCTGAAAATCCTCTCTTGATTCATCGTTCTCCTCTCGTCCTTCCCTTCCTCTCTCACCATTGCCGCCATTGAAGACTCTCGAGAGCTTCCATCTGAGCTTTCTAGTCCTTTCACAAATTGAAGAAGGAGAAGAAGGGGTTTGGTGGGTGAAAGGGACCGCTTGTTACTTTTTCTCTCTCTCCGCCGGTTGCAACCAGTCTTTTACCGGGAGATGTAGTGACCCTTTGCAAAAAAAAATTGCAGGGGTTAGTTTAGCAAAGATAACCGGATCAAGGGTCATTTACTTACATTCCCTCATATCTTTATTGGTTGGAAGTTAGATTCTCATTTATTATTATTTTTTAAAACATATTTTTCAAAAATAAAAATTAGTAAGTTAATTACCATAATTAATCTCATATATTTTTATTAGTTGGAATTAGATTTTTAATATACATGGTTTAATGATGATAATTAAGTTGTTGAATTTTATTTGTGAAAAACTTAGGTTTTTAAAAATACAAATATGTAAGTATCTAACTTCCAACTAATTAAAATACCAATATGTGAAAACTAATTAAAAAAAAGTATGGATTTAATTTTATCTTTTTTATATAACATTTATAGATATATTAATGAGAATTTTTTTAATGAATTTATCAACATAAAAAACTTCCGGCCAAAAAAAATACCTATATGTCCACCGGTGACTTTTTAAATACCAATTTGGCACCGGAGTTTTTTAAAATACCCATATGTCCAAAGGTGCCAGTTTTAAATACCAATTTGGTAGTTTGGCCATTTATATTCTCATTGGGAGTCCTTCCATGAACACCAACTTCACTAGCCGGTGAAGCAATGTAAGTGATTTTTCAGTGACAAATATTTTTTTTTTGCTGACATGTGATTTTTCCGGTGTCAGTTGTCACTGCAAGTGCTGAGGTTCATAATAATATATTGTCAGATATCCTAAAAAATTTGTCATCATAACATTATACACCATTAAGCTACGTATTGTCATCAAACCATATTTTAAAATGTTTAACTATTAACGCTAAAGAAAATATGTTATCATAACACTTTTGCATTAAAAAAAAACTATTTCCATGATACTATCCCACAAGAAATGTCACCACCGCATGATATCATCAAAATATTATCACCAAATAAAATTTTAAATGTTTTTGACTAGTTTCTCTCACCTGATTATTGTCACAAAAATATTATTTCAATAAATATTCGTCACTACGACCATGTAACCACAAAAAAATTCAGCCACAACACTAAGTATCACAAAAATATTGTAACCAGCCATATTTTCAAAATCTATCCCATTAAATAGAAGCAATAAATGAAAAGACCAGAGGCATCACGCTGTCTGTTTGAATCCGTCAAAAAAACGAAGTTATTCAAGTTCTTTTTCCCAAAGAAGTCTCACTAGTCTCTTACCCAAAAAAATTGGTTGCGTGCGCAACAACACCAACTATGAGAAATCCACCAATCCACGTGTAATGTGTAAACAATGACAGCTGGTCATCTCCTGCAGACTCCGCGACATGGCATAAGACTCCGCTCTAACAATATACAATTAAGCGTCAGGCAAGTGCCACATATGATTCGAGAACAACCTACGTTTTTACGGATGGAATGGCATACTTTACTCTCAAAATAAATTTGGCTGACTATTAACTTTACCTGAAAATTGTCACCATAATACTATTTCAACAATAAAATGTCAACACGATATCGTATTCTCCAAAAAACTGCCACCTCCATACTATTTAGCATCAAAATATTGTCACCAACCCATACTTTTAAAATGTAATCGTTGACGGTACAAAAATCATCACCACGATTCTAGTTCGATAAAAAAAAATGTCACCAAAATATCGTAACCTCCAAAAACTACCACTATCAAAGTTTATCACAAAGATATTGTCTATCAATCACTACCAAACTATTTTTTCGGGACCGGTGTCACCAACCTTTGTTAGATTTTTTGATAGTGTCGCCATTTGCATCACCAAAATAACATATTTCACCAAACTATAACCCTAAGACAAGGGGCATAAATAGTGAAGATTTCTTAGAAGATTAAGCTGCTTAAAACAAGGTTATTGTGGTTTATTGGATGTGAAGCATCTCTGAATTTTGTAAGCTAATATCGAATAAATTACAAAACATTCTGAAACAAATTAAAACCCATTTCACACCTCCGTTTGGCGTTGTTAAAAAGAGATGTCCCTATTTAATATATCCAATGTTCTAAAAAACGCTTGGCGGATGTTTGACGGTTGGGTATCATCAAGCGCTAAGACAATTTGACGACCTTATTGACGGATAAAACAGAATTTGGTTATTTTATTATATTTAACTATTGATCATATCCAAAAGGAAAAATTTGGTGAAATATCCATTTAGAATACTTAATTAAGTAAATGTCCATTTTTATTTAGCAATTAAGAAAGTGTCCAAAATATTTTCATAATACCCACAATACCCTTGTTATATTTTACCCCTTCCCCCCTCCCATACTCTCGTTGTAATTTAAACCCTCATTCTTTGGCCACCGTCGCTCACATCTCTTCTTCCCCGTCTCTCAAGCGCCATGACTTCATCGTCCCTCTCCTAACCCTCTCCGCCTATCGATCAATCATTTTCGTCGGAACCGATTGATTAAATCTAACCTAGAACGATTAATTAGTTGTCGGAACTGTTTCCTTTGTCGCCGAAAATGGAGATGCGACCATGTTCAGTCCGAGTTTGAGGATGAAGAAATTGCCAAAAATAGGCGATTCGGATGTAGACCGAGTAGATTCAGAAGGTATGTTTAATGTTGCTTCATCAATTGTTGGAAGTGATAGATCTATTTTAGTGAAATTGGATAATATGTTTTAGTGCTCCTGCTTGAAATTGGGCAATATGTTTCTAATGTTATATATATTTGGTGATGTGTATGGTTTTCTATGGAATTGAAGGGGCTTTGATTTGTGATTCAGTAGGAGATGTGGAATTGACTTCGTTGGTTGCGCTTCGGAGCACTCAATGGAGAGTGGTGAACGAGGTGGCGACGGAGTCGACAATCGCTAGCTGATGAAGAGGTTAGTCGTGGACTGTTGACCTCCGTGGCGGAGACGAACGGTGTCTTTGTGTTGTCGTATTGCAAATCGAGTTATGCACTCGTTAAGATTGATGATCAGGATCGATGATGGAGCGTTGCAAAGGCTCATGAATTTATCATTGCGGTATTTTGCTGCCTAGTTCTTATTGATGGTGGGCTTTGTCTTGGTGCAGTTTATATCGGTATTTGATTGTTTATTCATTTATCCACTCCTTTTTTTTCCAGAATCAAAGCTATCAGAAACTGAATTGTAATTTTGTCTGCTCTGGGCAGATTACATACCAATGCCTTCCACTTATTGTGTTTGGTGACAGGTGTATTAATTCACTTATTATTTGTCTAAAATGATCTTCAAATGAAGTTTGTTTGGTGACAATCATGATTTTGTAGATTCATTTGATAACAATTGTGTTTGGTGACAATAGTAGCTGACAGTTTGTGTTCACTGTCATTTTTATTTTGTGATATCTTATTTATACATGTTTTGCAAATAATATTTGAGTGCTGACATTATTTGATAATAATTGTTGGTGAAAGTATTTTGATGACATTATTTGACGACAATCAGTGAGATCCTTTCGATGACAATATATGGTCGATGATATTGTTTTGTAGTTTATGACAATAGGTTTGTGAAAATAATTTGATGACAATGTTATGTTTTTGGTGACAATAGATTACTCTTTGCTTAACTTTAACATCTCTAGGGTCTAATATTTTGTCGTTGGTGACAAGAGATTAGTGACAATATATAGGGTGATGACAATGTTTTTTTGGTGACAATACTTTTGAGGAAAGAATATGGTGACAGTGTTTTGTAGTCAGTGAAAATAGAGTGGTGACAATGTACTATAGTTGGTGACAATAGGTTGGTGACACTGTTATGTCATTGGTGACAATATATTACTTACAAGAGGTTGATGACACTAGATTGGTTACATTGTTTTTGTAGTTGGTGACAATAGGTCGATGACATTGTTATTTCGTTGGTGACAACTGACAATATATTACTTACAAGAGGTTGATGACAAAAGAGTGATGACATTGTTTTTGTAGTTGGTGACTATAGGTCGGTGACATTGTTATGTCGGTGACAGTATATTACTTCAAGAGGTTGATGACAATAAGGTGGTGGCATTGTTTTTGTAGTTGGTGACAATACATTCGAAAAAATAATATGGTGACATTGTTCCACAAGAAAAAATTCCACCACGAAAGTCACCAGGAAAAAAAATCAATTGTCACCAAAAAATATTTCCCCTAACTACCATCGGAAAAAATAAAATGTCGCAAAAAAGTCAATTGTCACCGAAATAATTGTCACAAACAACTGTCACCAGAAAAATATACTCAACTGTCACCGAAAATATTGTCATCAAATGCAGAGTTGACCAAAATGGTCAATGTTTGACTGGTCAATGTTAAAATTGAAAATGGTCAAAGGGGAAGGAGGTAGGGGTAGGGATGGGGAAGGAGAGGTATTTTTTGAAAAAATAGACATTTACTTAATTATTGAAAAAAATGGACATTTACTTAATTTTGACATCTAAAATGGAAATTCACCAAATTTAACCAAACTCATATAATGTAATAAAATAGGAAAAAATTGGTAGAATATCCATTTATGATTTCTAATTAAGTAAATGTCCATTTTTATTTGACAATTAAGTAAATGTCGTAATATTTTTATAAATCCCAAACTACCCTTGTTATATTTGATAAGAGATAAACATTGAAAAGAAGGGAGAACGGTCAGATACTCAGATGTGTCCTCCGTAGATTTGCCATGGTCCTTTTCAATTCAGATCTGCCATGTCCTTTTCGATTCAGATTTGGACCCATCAGTTTTGTTCACCTCAGTGTTGCTGGTCGAATCCCGCCGTCGTGAACTACTCTACGAGGAGGAAGATTTCTGTGAGTGTCGAACCCAAGCGCCACGACTCTATCATCCCTCTTGCGGCAACCATCGTCAGTCTTAGAATTGGTTCATTCTCATCCCAAAACTAATTTATTTGTGGAACTCCCGCTACGCCATCAAGGATGATCATGACCCCCTCCGGCAAGACGCTAGCGGTTTCTGGCTCTGGGAGGCACCTCAGATACTCGTTCTCCGGCAGATCGATGGCGATTCCCGGTTCGACAAGTTCTTTGTTTTCGAGCTCCCGGTTTGACCAAATCCAGAGAAAGATGTATGTGAAGCAGGTGACGAAGAAGGACATGTCTCATTTTTTTATCTTTTGATTGAAATTGCAAAAATTATGAAGCAATAAAATGGTTAATACGGCAAAAGAGAGGATAACTCAGCCTAGAAACTCAGAAATTGAGTTCGAAAGTGAGAGCTAATCGCCTAGAAACCGGGTTGAGGAAGAGGAGAATCCAATTCAAAGGTTCTAGGGCTGATCGGTATAGACAACATTTGAGATTTGGGAAGATTTTCTGAAATTGGATACTACACTACCAAATTTGTGATAATGGGTGGATATTGTAACCTGGTGACAAGTCTCATTTTACAGGTCTCATTTTTTTTAATCTTTTGATATTGTAACCTGATGATAGGTCTCTCTTTTTTTTTTATCTTTTGATTGAAATTGCAAGAATTGGTGATATTGTCATTGCTTTCAAGTATACATCAGTTCCATAGAATATGAAACCAAATTGAATATTTTGATAGAACTGTTCAGGAATTAAATCCAATTGAAGGTTTTTATTAGCTTAATTTTTTTGCTAAATTTGTGATAATCGGTTTGGAAAGTACGGGTTGGTAACAATATTTTGGTGATAAATACGAGTTGGTGACAATATCTTGGTGATAAATACGGGTTGGTGACAATATTTTGGTGATAGAGTCTATTCTAGTCATGTTTTAAGTATAGATTTGCATATTAGTTTAGAGTATTTTTACATATTTTATAGCTTAATTTATATTATTTAGTTTTCGGAGTCTACACTAGTGTTTTTATTTATTTCAGGTATTTTTAGGTTGGATCGTATGAATTTGGAGGCTGCTAATACCATATGGGATTGTTTTGCAAATTGGAAGCCAAGGTGGGCCGGCTATGTAGGGAGCCGGGCTGATGAATTACGGAAGGCACATGACTTGAAAGTTGCAAGTGTGGCTGCTCTATATATTGATATTATATTTAGGTGAATAAGATAGATAAATTAGATTTATATTATTAATATTATATAAGATTAGATAGATAGATTACCCTATATATATTGACTCATACGGCAAAGTATGGGTGAGGCCGAACGTGACATACGACCGTGACCGACTGCTTCCATCTTTAACCCCGAGTATGTTTTGTTTTATTTTTATGGAGATCTAAACTCTCCCGTTTCGTTTACAATTTGAAGCTTTGTTTGGATTGAGTTGTGAGTTTCTAATTCTTGTTCCTTATTTCCTATATTGAATGTTTCGACTTCTTTGTCCTTGAATGTTTTATTGTTTTATTCTATCTCGAATGATCAACTTGGTAGAATTAATTCAATTGCTAGGGTTTTGTAGATTCCTGATTGTGAACCTTAACCCAAGTGGCAAACTTATCCCTTTAGGGCTGATTGAACTAATTGGATGGGTAGGAAGTTGGATGTGTTGTTAAATCTTTCTTTAGGGACTGTTCGATTTATAAGGGTTTCTAGGACTGATTGGACTAGTAACTATATTAGGTCGGGACAAGGACATTCATAGGAAGACTAAAAGAACAAGAGGAAGTTACAATATCAATTCAACCAAATAAAGTGGATAACTGTAGGTAGAACGATTTTCTCTAAATTGCTTTGCATTAATTTGTTTATAGTTTATTTTATTTTCTTTCTTATTTTCACCACTCAAAAAACCCCTGTTTCATACTAATTGGTAAATAAACTTAAATTAGGAATAACTTGGTTCTCTGTGGGATCGACTCGTGCTTACCACACTACATTAGTTAGGTAGGTTCGGATTTATTTTGATACGATTTAGGCGACTAAAAACCGTCCATCATTTGGTGATAATTAGTTTTCGGGTGATGAAATGGTGTGGAATTATGTACATTAAATTTTAGCTTGCTTAGCCTTAGCCCCTTTAGGGTTTATACTCCCCTAGTTCTAGGGTTTTAGTTTGGTGACAAAAACTGAGTTAATATTAGGTGACAACGGTGATGACATTAGTATTGTACACACATATTATTTTTTTTGGGTAGAGGTAAATATATAGCTGGTGTGGTAAGAAACCACAAGATACAAAAGGGTAAGACCATACCGCGGGTCTTACGTAAGAGGGAGTAAATCTATACCCAAAAGTCCCCCTATGCCCACCAACAACAAACTCAAACTCTTAACTCACACATATGACCACCATTACACAACCACCCTCTAATGCCTACTCTATACAACGCCAAGTAGCTCTAATCAGTCGGACCGCAACCTAGGAGCCAACACAAAACTCAACACATTAGAGATAGAGCTAACCCCCCCCCCCCCCCCCCCCCCCCCCCGCCGATCCGGTCTTCCCATGCTTGTTTTGCCTTCACACAGCATGGTAAAACGGGATCGACAACTAGTCATAATAAGCTCAGCACATTTAGTAATGTCAAATGGTTCGTTACGAAATAAAGATTTGTTATGTGACATCCAGGTGAAGTAGATGGTAGCTTGTAGTGCCATCATCTTCCTATGAAAGGTCCTTGTCTTCCTTACGCGGGGTGGTTCAGCAGCAAACCAACATAACCACTCTTCAACGGAGGCATGGCGTACAGAGATACCAATCCAATCAAACACAATCTGTTGGACAGCACAAACAACGGGGCACTGAAACCATAAGTGATCCTCACTCTCCTCCGCCGAATGGCAAAGGGAGCACTCAGCTGCGGGATCGCCCATCCAGTGTTTGATCCTCCTGCCCGTTTGGAGTCTTTTCTTAGCCGATATCCAGGTAATGACAACCCATTTTCTATTATGCATCTTTCCCCAGATTAGCCCACCCCAATCCACCTCCTGGCCCTTCTTTCGGAAGATATGATAGAGTTTCGAGCACGAGATCTTACCACCATCACCGAGAAGGTTGCTCATATCATACTCAGCGATACCATCTTCAGCTAGCAACCCCGCCAGATCTCCCTTTACTTGTAATAACGCTCTCCAAAGCCAGGTGTCATCCCGTTTCGGACCCATTACCCATCTGAAGTCGCCTCCCAGATGGTTTTGAAGGCACCATCGATTCCAATTTGACTGTTTCTGCATGACAATGTCTCCCCAGAGTTTGGCGAACACACTCTTATTCCATGCCTGCAGCTCACAAATATTCAAGCCACCTTCCTCATGCGGCTTTTTCACATCGTCCCAGGCCACAAGGTGCTTCCGACCTTCCATAGTTCCATTCCAAAGGAACCTCTTGAGCATTCCTTCAAACTTGTCTACGCCCCCTTTAGGCAAGAGAATGGCCTGACTCCAGAACGTTTGGACCCCCATACATACAACTCGAATAAGTTGTAAACGTCCAGCATATGATAATCTTCGTGTCGTCCAATTCTGAATTCGGCCACCAATTTTAGTATAGAGGGAGCTATATTCATGGATCAGAATTCTCCTTGAGCTCAAAGGTGTGCCTAAGTATTTGACTGGAAATTCACCACGGACAAATCCCAGCAGCTCAGTGATGCCATTGGTTACCTCTTCCTTACACCCCGCAATATACATTGTACTTTTATCAGCATTTGCTCTCAGACCAGAAAGTGCAAAGAAATCATCCAGACATTGTTTTAGTATGCTCACCGAATGTAGGTTGCCATGGCAGAAAATTAACAAATCATCGGCAAACGCAAGGTGAACTAACCTGAGATCTTTGCACCTTGGATGAAATTTGAACCCCGCTTGATTGGTAGCCTTGGAGAGCATACGACTGAGTACCTCCATACATAATACAAAGAGATAAGGGGAGAGTGGATCCCCCTGTCTCAACCCTCTCCTTCCCCTGAAGAACTCCTCAGGCGCACCGTTGATGATGATAGAGAAGGAAGTCGACGTAACACACTCCGTTATCAGATGTAAAAAAAACAAATGTCACCAGAAAAAAAATCAATTGTAAAAAAAAAATATATGTCACCAAAAAAAAAATTGTCACCGGAAAAAAAACCCCAAATGTCACTAGAAAAATAAAATGTCACCAAAAACGTAAATTGTCACCGAACAACTGTCACCAAAAAATATTATCAATGGTCACCGGAAAAGTTGTCACCAAATTTAGGCATTGATCAAAATGGTCAATGTTGACTAGTCAATGTCAAAACTAAAAAAGTCAAAGGGGGAGGAGGGAGGGATAGGGAAGGAAGGGTAAAAATGTCAAAATTGGACATTTTCTTAATTTATTTTAAAAGTGGACATTTACTTAATTATGACATTTTTTTTGACATCCACTAAATTAAACCAATAAAATATGCATTTTCAAAGTCAATAACATCTTTAAATAAAAAAAATCATCATACAAATCAAATATATATCATGATCATTTTAGCCGTTATTAGATTGAAACACAAAATCAAAAGTAAAATCACATGAACATGTTCAAATAAATATCACAACCCATAATTTCTACATTAACAAAATAAAATAACAAAAATTAATCTCGAATTCTCAACAAACCATCAAAGTGTCAAACGTCAAGCACCTTGACGGTGTCTTGACGACTAGCCTACGCCAAGCATCTTGGCGATGTCTAGGCGCCTAGGCGGATGTCAAGAGCGTTTTTTAGAACAGTGAACGTACCCATGAACGCACCTTTATGAAGCAGATCAGGATCACCCATTTCTGAAGCAGATTAGGATCTCCACATAAAGGCTGTCAAAATCAATTCTCTTCCACCCTAATTTGGATGAAGATATTCTATATCCTTTTTCGTCAACAACTTCATCCTCAATCAACTAGCTATAGTAAAACCGGTGGTGGTTCAATCGCCATGGCTGATGGTGCGAGAGAGGTGATGATTTTTTTTTTTTTTAATAAGGAAATAATTCTGGATCAGACAGGTCTGGACCCTCGAGAGGCCGACAAAGTCGGCAGACGGCGGACCGTCAAACATACAACGAAATAAAAAGAAAACGGTGCAATACAAGAACCGACAAACAAACAGCCTAAGCCGACCAGACGATCCTAATCCCGAAAAGTTGAGGACAACGTAGACTAATCCCGGAGCAAAGCGCCACCAAGAGATTACACCGCTGACCGGCGGTACATCAGGAGTCCCTGTGGGCGATGAAGATGAAACTCCAAGGAAATTTCCGGAATACGGAGTCGCCTCGATGCACACCGCCCCGGCCAGACCCGACAACGGACGCCAGAGCCCCAACACAGACTAGGACAATCAAGAGGAACCGGAAACGCCACCGAAAACCGCCCTCGTAAAAAACGCACCAAATAACCCAATTCGAATTTTAACAAAAGTCCATACGGAAATTTCCGACCCTTTCGGGCCTTTTAATATTTTATTACCCTTGATTATTTTAATTTTTACATAAGAAAATTTTAACTTTTAATTTTAATATTATATTTCCCTTGCTTTCGGGCTGACCCGGGCCCAAGGCATTACCTTGGGCCCAAAGCACCAGCCCGAAAGCACCTGTCGAAACCCTAACCCCCAGAACGAAAACAGGTTACAGGGGACGACGGGGGATGGGGCGGCGCTGCAAGCCGACGGGGGATGGGGCGGCGCTGCAAGCCGACGGAGATGCCAACATAGCACAGCAAGGTAGCCGATCAGCCAAGCCCGAGAACCTTATCGACAGTCCAGAGACCGAGCCGGGACGGAAGCCGCCGAGGGAGAAGCCACATGTCGCCGACCAGCGATGGAGGAAGCCGCCGGCGACACAGAACGAATTGAAACCTTGTACACGCTAATCCCTCCATAGCAAGGCAAGGAAGAAGCACGACTCTCCACGCCCGAGGAGACGCATGGCTGGAGAACTGAAAGAACAATAGGGCGACCGATTTGGGGGACAAGAAACTACCGGAGATGGCAGGAATAGGCACAAATCAGGCCGATGAAATTTTGGTGAGGGTGGGTCATCGAAACGTTAAAATCGAAGCCGATTACAAAAACAGATTGACGATTTCCACCGCCACCGACAGTGAACACCAGTGGTACACAACGACCGGTACAACCGGAGAGAAACAGAAGGAGGCGATCGGCCGATAGAGAGACCCATCTAGCCAAGAAGGCGGGGTGGAGGCTCCCGAAGGAGATTTTGGGCTCCCAAAGGAGATTTTAGGCTTCCGCGAAGGAGATGTTACGACTCCCGAAGGAGGGGTTGATGCTTCAGGTAGAGCGACGGCATCCCTAAGAAACGACACTAGCAGGCAGTAGTGGAGGAAGTCCCAGGTTGGGGAAGGAGTTGATCTCCCTCTCTCTACAATTATTGATAATAGAATTATAGGTGATGATTTAATTAAAACAAAACGGTAAAGTTGATGTTATGAAATTTTATTGTAGACATTTAGTTAATTGTCAAACAAAACTGGACATTTATCTACATAGTAAACTAGATTAGTGCCCGCACAATTGTGCGGGTGCTTTTTATATAATAATTTTTATACATATATAAAACATTTATATAAAATAAAATATATTCTTATCACTTTATCTAAATTCCTTTTAAAATTTAAATAAATTTCTTATTAACACCCGTTTAACTAATTAATGATTTTCCTTTTCTATAGTTGCATTAATTCAATAATATATTATAAAGTCCTAAATCTATTATCTTTCATAACTAAACTAAAATAAAATAATTATTTTTATTCATAAATGTAATAAAGTAATTTATTGTCTGGCTTGTTATTATCTGACTATAGATTATACTATATACACACATACACACAAATTACACATATATAACCTTCATTATTATCATTGAAATGAGAATAATTGATTAAAGTAAATATATAATCAAATTATAACAAAATAATTTATTAAATTGATCTAATCGTCATTTATATATTATCCCATGAATCAAAACTACAAAAGATTATATGTTTTTATTGATAAAAATAATTTAAAAAGAAAATCAATCGGTTAAGATTTAGAAAAAAAAATTAATTAATTACTTAATTTGATTTATAATAAATAATAATTTATTTAAATATAAAAAACATTTAATTACTTAACAACCAAACATAAATTAAAGGAGAAGCCGACACATGGCGTAAACGACTTCTCCTTTAGTATTATAACTAGTATAGTACCCGTGCCTAAGGCACGGGATTTGTAAAACATATTATATTTTTTAAAAGAGATTAACATAATTTACTTACATTATATATTAGATATATTTTAATATTATAATAATATGAAAACGATATAGCCAAATAATATAAATTTGGATAAAAATAATGCTTATATTATATCAATATATAATATATGTGGCAAAATATCAGGGTCTCATCTTCCTACTTTCCTAGATGGAAACAATTATTCACATAATTGTAGAGCGTTTTAATTTTTTTATTTTCCAGCATTGTAAGTATTTTTAGTAAGTTGATTGTTTACTTTGAGCATTAAACAAATATTTGTTGTGGTAATGGGTTGGAAAGTAAGACCAAAAAATTTGGTAGTTCGAATACATATTACAACAACGCTAGGTGAATGGAGTTCTAAGAGCTTTTGGATGGAGATCACATAAAAATATTGGAGAAGAAATATTCTTGTAATAAACTAATCAAAAGGAATGCGGTTTTTAACCAACACATTGTAATGACTTTAGTTAAACTTACTAATGAAAAAATCCATATACTTGAAACAAAAGAGGGAATTAAAGGAAATAACCCTTGCCCCGGAAATGTTTACTAGACTAACCCACTATCCACAACAATTGCAAAGGTTAAACCCCCCCACCAAAAAATTGCAACTTTGCCGGTTGGAAATAACCGGGACAGAGGAGAGAGAAGGTAAAGGAGGAGAGAGAGAGGAAGCGTGGTGGAGAGAGAGAGGCAAGGTAAAGTTATTGTGGAGAGAGAGTGAAAGAGTGAAAGAGGAAGCAGTTTAATTTCAAAACTGTCGACCCCCAACTGCCTCTCACGGCTTACAAAAGAGGAAGAGAGAGAGAGGGCAACAGTTCCACATGCAAACCTAAGGAAAACAAGAAGAGAAGGAAGAAGAAGAGGAAGGAGACGACAGAGCGAGAGAGGAAAAGAAGAAGCAAAGGCGAGGAAGAAGACGACAGTGCAGAAGAGGAGACGAAGAGGTTGACTTTGAAGTAAGTAAACTCTCACAATGCCGATTAAATACGCTTTGCTTCGATTCGTTGGGGAGGAACCGATTTGAAGAACCAAAACCGGTTTGGATTGTGTGAAAATGGGAAGAAGGGGTCGAATGGGTTGGCAGTACGCATTATCGCCCTGTCATGTAGGAAGTAACCGGCGTCAAGTTAAAAACAATTGGTGGAAAGTTAGGGTACTGGGGTTTGCGCATCTGAGAGAGAAGGGGATTTTTGGGAATAGGGAAATTGAGAAACTGTCTTGTCGAATCCAACTTATCAGGAGCAGGGTGAGTGTAGATCCGTTCAGTTTAGGGGGGAATGGGGCGAAATGGGGCTTATGACTGTATATGCGTTCAGGTTTGGGGGAAATTGGATGAAATGCAGCGCATTAGGGTTAGGGAAAATGTTAGAAAGGGTGAAAAGTTTACGTGGAATCGACATTATCTGGAATAGGGTGACTTGTGTGCAAATGGAGATGGACGGATTAAATAAGTATGTTGTCATGTTTTCACAACCATGTGTCATGTGTATATGTGTGTGTGTCATGTATACTTGTGTTTGTGTCATGTTACATTTGATATTGATATGAAGGGAATCGTGGGTTGGGGGAGAAGAATTGATGTGTAGAATATTGAATTTGGGCCTTCCACTATGCAGGATATCTGGTGAATATTAAAAATGTCACAACAAAGTGTAAAGAAGATTGTAGACCGTACAGCTCAAACCTCCAGCGCGGTAATATGGCTTTCGTTCGAGTAATGTAAGTTGTGATTGTTGTGTTGCAGTGTGGCTGACATGTTGAAGTTTGTGCAGGCTGTGTACCCCGTAGAGAAATATAGACACTTCAAAGCAAAAATTAACCAACACTCCCGGATGGCGCTACTGGTAAACATTGACAACCGGTTGAGCGAGTCCCATTGGAAGCGCCTGACGGACAGCCCGTTGGGGGGCGTTGCAAGACTAGGCACAAGGGTCCAGTTTTCGGGAAAGCTTGTACACTACGTTCTCCAACGACAATTGAAGATGAAGAAGGAGAATGAAACGTGGTACAAGATCCATGATGCGGTCGTCAGGTTCTCAATAGTTGAGTTCGCCGTTGTCACCGGTCTCAACTGTGGCTATGGCGAAGAGCCCGAAGACGACGACGGGTTCGAGAAGGCAGTGTATGATTTTTTTGGAGTTTCAAAGATGAGGATGTCTGAGTTCGAGGTGCAGTTCCGTATGGCAATGGCATCTGAGAAATCGTCTACCAGAGAGTTAAAATTTGTCCCGCTGATGCTGGTCGATCTTGTCGGCGACATTGACAGGTTCCTGGCATTTCCGTGGGGTCAGCTTTGCTACGAGCGAACGAACGAGTTCCTGAACCGTGCAATCGAGAGGAAGCTCCAACGGGATGAGGGCAGCTCCAATGCACGCCCGGCCTATTGTCTGCTGGGTTTTCCTCTCTCCTTCCAGGTTCGTACACAGATATCATTGGACGCCGTATACACGTTTACTAGGCATCTTATATTTATTGACTGGACAGGAAGTGATTATTTACTGGACAATATTTAATTGCAGCTATGGGTGTACGAAGCCCTCACTCAAATGGCCGACCAATTTGCGAATGTCATAGATGAGAAGTTGTACCCCAGGTGTCTGCGATATGAGTTTAGAGACCCGAACCTCGAGTATGCCTCAATCGAAACCCGACTGCAGGAGGCGAAGGAGCTCGGGCACTTCAATGACCCTGCAGTCGTGAGGCCTCTTATACTCCCCGATGATGTGGAGAGAGCAACCCGTTTATACCGCGATGCCCGAAACACTCACGACAAGCGGGACAACTTCTTCGACGACATAGTCCGGGAGTTCTTATCAGCAAATGTCAAACCACCACCAAAGAAACAACAAAAGGGAGCAAGTGGATCAACGCAAGAATCAGGGGAGGGCACGCAGACACAAGCTACCTTATTAGAGATAGAGTCACGGTTAGTGGCAAAGATGGACGACATGCTGAGGAGTATATCCGCGGAGGTAAGCTCGAAGATGGCGACGCTTGAGGAGCTGATTGAAAACATGAGGAGGGAACTGCGGTGGAAGGGGACTAGGGAGTTGGAGGAGCAAGAGGAAGTTCTGGGAAAGGAAGTAAGGTTCTCCTGGTATCAGATCAGAATCGTCATATCATTTTCTGTTAATGTCATGTTTTTTAGCAATGGATGTCCTGTTAGTATGAATACATGTCATGCCAATTCCAGTATATGTCAATTTACTGAGAGGTCATGTGCTTAGGTTCAGGGATCAGTGAAGGACAAGGATAAGGGCAAGAAGGAGGAGGACAAGGACAAGGAAGTTCTGGGAAAGGAGGTAAGGTTCTCTCAGTATCAGATCAGAATCATCATGTCATTTCATATGATTGTCATGTTTTTCATAATGGATGTCATGTTAATTTACTAAGAGGTCATGTGCATAGGTTCAGGGATCAGGGAAGGACAAGGATAAGGGCATGGAGGAGAAGGACAAGGACAAGGACGAGGGCAAGGACAAGAGAAAGAAGGACAAGTTGAAGGGAAAGGCCAAGTTGAAGGAGGACAAGTTAAAGGACAAGGACAAGGTTTGCGCATGAGACTGTCATGTTAATATATAACTGATGTCATGTTCGTTTTGTTTACTGTCATGTTAAACGCAATGGGCTTCAAGTTGCATGAGGAGTTGGTGGCACCCGGTGCCTCCGATGTTGAGGTTGAGGCTGAGGTGCCTCTCATACGGCAGAGAAGAAGCACCCGTCAACATCCTGATACGTTGTCCCAGGCGGACGAAACTCAGCCAGCGAAGAAGCCGCGTGTGGGCAAAAAGCCAATGGATGCCGTCGAGCTAGGCATGGCGACCATGGCAGATGCTGATGTGTTCGCTACGTGGATGAAGGACGAAAGTGACCCCGTCCGGTCGGTCGAAGGCACCCTACTGGCAGTTCTTTGGGACACTTCAATCACCGACCAACTGGGTGTCATCCAAGGTTATTTACGTTCCCACATTGTGGTTCGAGTCATCACCTTTTTCCTCATATGGTCTTCCAAATTAATGATTTTTCCTTGCGTCCAGCATATTGAGCAAGCTTGCGCCCTACTGCGGAAGGACATCAACGCAGGTGACAAGTACGAAGGGGTCGCCGTTCTGGATTTCTTCTGGGGGTATCTCCTGCAGAAGAAACTGGGGGACGCGAAAGGGGACCTTGAGGTGGTGAAGGGGGACGACACGGTGACCCAATACTTCGACGGCAAGTTGCCGGAGATGTTTCCGACGGGTTGGGCCGATGTCGACCGGTTGTTGGCACCTTGGAATCTGAAAAACGAGCACTGGGTGGCCCTTCACATCAACTTCGCGGAGTGGACACTGGACGTCTACGATCCCGACATAAGCCACGTCGCTGAGCGCCATATGCCGGGCCTCCTGAAGCCAGTGAACCACCTCCTCCCTATTTTGATGAACGGCCACCCCGAACTTCGAGTCAAATGGGTCGGCAAAGTCCCGAAACCCTTGGCGTACAAAAGGGTGAAGGGGATTCCTCAAAACAAACAATCGTAAGTCATTGTTGCCTCTTCATTTAGAAAACATTGCCACAGGTTGTGTGAGCATTTTTCGTTATTGTGATGTAGGGGCGATTGTGGTCCATATGTCATCCGTTACCTTCCATGTTTCACGGACGTCTTACATCCCCATCCGATCCTTAAAAAAACTCCCTTATTGCTTTTATATACATTGTTGGTTTGTGTAGACTTGTTTGTTGGTTTAGACTGCATATTGGCCGGTATGCCGGCGGTTGTTGCTTCATTTGAACTTGATGGATTGTTGGTTTTAGACATTTGGATATGCACTTATTGATGGATTGTTGTATTCGCTGGTTTTTAATTATGACATGTCAATCGAGATACATGTCATGTCAATATAAAGCTAATGTCATGTCAATATGAAGCTCATGTCATGCCAAAATCCGATAGTGTCATGTCAAAAGGGGGTAATGTCATATGGCATTCCGTTAACATAATAGAACAAACTAGAACTAGAACAAACTAGAACAAAACCCCCCATACGAAGTTGCAGACATGCAACATAATTCTTTGCGAAAGGCGTCTAACCAAAATGGGTTGACTATCTACTTCATTGCGAAAGGCCCCACAAATGGAAGTTCCTATGCCCCCGCTACGTGCGGCGGCGCTTCTGCAATTTCCCATAAGCGGCACCCGTCCACTCTATTGGTTCAAGTTTCACAGTCGTCGGAAACGCTCCGGTCTTCCCTTTTCCGCGTTGGTATGCTTCCTCTACTTCCCTTACCGCTCGCTCCGCCTCGTGATCCCACGAGCTGACTACATCCCGACGTCACTGTTCACAGAAATGATCTACTTCCCACGACCATAAGCGACTGCGTTGTACAACGCATCACTTGGTTCTAACTGGACACGTGGATTATCTAACTGGACAAGTGAGCTCTCTAACTGGCCACTCTTAGTTTCGAACTGGACACCTCTTCCTACTCGATCGACACCTTGTGCTACCACAACTTCCAATTCTTCATCCCCTGCCAAGAGGGTTTTCGTTTTTAACTGTGGTTGATCTTCTTGGGTCAAGTGTGGGCCACCCCCGAGTGGATGGGTCGTTGTGGATCCTTCCGTAGTGGTGAAATCGCCGCCAACCTTGCGTACCAGGGAGACATGGAGGTCGATAGGCTAGAATCGTTCACCGGAAAGACCATTTACGAACTTATAGGCCTGCAAGTCTTCATCATCCCCAATGGAAAAAGGTATGCACCCTTCCTTCTTCGGCTTTACATATGTGAGCTCGACGTCATGCCTCCTCCCATCGACATTAAACTTGGCCATCAGTTGTTTCTTCAGCGAGACGTAGTCAATACTTTCGTCTACCAGTACGGCCTTTTGACTCCTCGACGACTTCACGACCCAAATGCCCTCTTCACAATCCCACCATCCGCCAAACAATACAATGATACACACGGACGATTTCTCCCCTGTTCCATTAGTTAGTGGGGGCATTAAGTTTTACAGGGAGAAGAACATATTGTACGGAGAGACGTATCGCATAACCTAAATGGAAGGATGACTTACTCATTTCCGCCAAGAAGTCGGTGTCTGTCCAGTTAACCCCAGTAGGTGTCAAGCGCGTGAATGGGTTTATGGACTCCTCCTCCTCCCTCCTCTCCCTGTTATTCTCTTAAGGCGTAAATGACAAGGCGGGAGATTTAATCTCACTCCCGCCCTCTCTCTCTCTCTCCCGCCATCTCTCTCTCTCTCTCTCTCCTGTCTTATCAAATGTCTTTATCTACCCTCTACAAGATTCCCCCCCCCCCCCCGGTCTCTCTGAAGTTATTGTTGGGTCAAAATTTTATTCATTTCTTTGAACATAATATATTGTTTGAAAATGTATTTCGTGGTTTTAAATTAATATGGGTATACTCCTCTCTCTATGGTTTTGCAATTTTTTAGTATTAACCGTGAGTGGGAAACCAAATTTTATACAAAGGTCAAAATTTTACTAAAACCACTGCTAAAGGTGTCCAGTGGAAAACTGTTTGTTATCCAGTCGGTATTAATTAACCGGCTAGTTCGTTTAAAGGGGTGTCATGTACCTTCTAACGACAAGAAGTAAACCCACTTTATTAACGTCATGTCAGAAATAACACGTGTCATGTATAGAGAAGACCACTGTCATGTTCATTGTAGACAACAACAAAACACTGCAATTCAATCCCCTTTGCTTTTTGTTTCTTTTTTTTTTCCTCAACGGTCACATGCTGAACAATGTTGCTATTTCCCACACACCCCACTTATATGATAGCCATTCACCATCCATAGTCCCCACAAATCGGTGAAGTTAACTCCCCATTTCCATTTAACAACTTCTCCAACAACCCTTCTACGAAATGGCATCCTCTTCACACCACCCCAGCTCCTCATCTGGCCTCCCTCCCTGACCTGTCCCCATCGTTATATCATCCGACGATTCGAACGATGGAGGTTTGTTGTTCACTTCATTTGTGTAGATTTCAGTTGTGCTACTTGTATCATTATACTACCTTTTTTTTTATGCAGGACCAATGTCGCCGCCGTCATACCGACGACATCAAAGAGTAGAGATTGTCGGCGGTGAGTCTGGGATGCTCGGGTCGTTCTACGAGGCGACCCTTGTACGCAAACTGGACCCTAACCACTGGGAGGTCGAATATGTGACCCTCCTACGCAACAACAGAAGAGAGCCGCTGAGGGAGGTCATCCCGGTGCAACGAATTCGTCCACGACCGCCTCGTATTTCTTACGACGCCTACATGCCCGAAGGCCGTGTCAACTGCCGTGACAACGATGGGTTTTGGGCCGGGAGGGTCCCTGGTGTGTCCGGTTATGGGAGTGACCGAACTTTCACGGTCTACTTTCCACTCAGCGACGAGACGTCTGATCATCGCGTCCGCAATATGCACCCACACTTCGATTGGGATGGATACAGATTCACCACACAGCCACAATTTCGCGGCTTGTTACCATAAATTTCGTTTTCACTGTCTTCTATGTTGCTACTCACTCCTACTATCTTTTAAATGTTTGCTCCTGTGTCGTATTTGATTAATGCAAGTGATTGTGTCTCCGCCATATTGTGTCCAGTATATTTCAATGTCTGGCATGTCGTATTCATGTTGTGTCCAGTGACAACTACGCGATTACCAGTCGGCCCACGATTTCACCTTCACCCACTTTATTGTTATTCCATGGTTTTTCTCTTCAACTTACCATGTCATTATAAGTATGTTTATGCCCCCTCATTGTCACTCTTATCCATTCGATTCCAATATGGGTAAAAGATGCTAGTGACGGCCGAAGATAACGAGATCATGGCATCCAAATATGGGTAAATACTATAATTGGGCACACATAAAACAATATGTCATTATAGAGAATATGTTTATCCCATAAATCTTCTCCATTCGATAATGGTAGTTAATGACCTGTGTTTTTCATAGTTACAATCGTGTCCAGTGAAAGACAATATGTGACATGTTTATCGAATATGGATGTCCAGTTACAACTTACTGCTTAGACGTGATCCTTAAAATAAACCCCCCAGACCCTTCCTTCTTCAATTGGTTTTCTCTTAAACTTATAATTTAGTTGAAAGAATATTTTTCCCCCTCACTAACACTCTCACTAATCTATCTGTCCTCTCAGCCTGCACTTTTATATTTAACCTCTCTCTCTCTCTCTCCCTCTCTCTTCGTCTCTCTGTCTCTCTCTTCTGTCCTCTGCCACTGCAGCAGTTACTTCTTCCCTCCTCTCTCACTGGTCCTTGCTTTTCAGGAGTAAAGATGTCGCCCTCCCTCTTTCTCTCACTGTACATGAAACCGAGAGTGGAGTCCAGCTGTACCCCACATGGTGACTGACCGGCTACCGGCTCCCCTTGTCAAGCGGATATCCGCTTTTGTGCAAATTTTTTGGGCTCGGAGCGGAGACCTGTTTTGCCTCCCTCAGGCTCCACCCTGCTTCCTAGATGGAAACAATTGTAAACATTATTTTAGAGTGCTTTAATTGTTATTTTTTAGCATTCTAAGTTTTTTTAGTAAGTTGATTGGTTAATTTGAGTGTTAAAAAAATATTTGTTGTGGTAGTTCGACTACATATTACACAAACGCTAGGTGAATGGAGGTCTAAGAGCTTTTGGATGGAGAGCACATAAAAATATTGGGGAAGAAATATTCTTGTAATAAACTTAAAAGTAAAAAAAATGCTTCATCCATCTCAAAATATAGGTCACTTTATTTTTTTGGCAAGTTTTTTCAGAAGTTAAAAACTCTATAAAATGCTATATATTTTATTGGGTTTTCAAAATAATATTATATTTATTAATAATAAGTATAATATTATTTTTTTAAAACTAATAAAATAAATTTAATATTTTATAAAGTTTATAGCCCCTTAAAAAACGTGGTGAAAAGTAAAACGAATAATATTTTGAGACCAATGAAATAAATTAATTAGATTACGTGTGTATTCTAAAAAATATTCTAAATAAATAAATTAGATTTATTAATCTAAAAAATAAATTAAATAGATTGTTTTACACGTATTACTTGGTAGTTAGCATATAAATAAATTATTGAAAAGAATATTATAAATAAATTAATCAGATCTATTTATTTAAAAATATATAAGATACAATTACTTTAATTTAACAAATAATTAAGTTGAAATAATTATTGAAAGTAGAGAATCTATATAAAATATATTGTTTAGTTGAGATTACGTGTGGTGTGGCTATTGGGATTCATTTCAAACGGGTTTTGTTTAGTTGAGATTTTGTTCACTCAAGTTTCGGTTGAAGTAGATTATATTAAATAGAATTTAGTTGAGTGGAATTTTATTTATTTTTTTATTAACTTTTTGAGTCGGATTTTAATTTAGTTGAGCTTAGATCGATTGAAGCGGATTTCATTTGAGGCGATCCCCTCGGTTGAGCGGTTACAAATATATGTTGCAAAAATATTTTTGGGAAATAATGAATTACCAAATCTTGAATAATTGATTTTTTAATTAGAAACATCATAGTTTATTAGGTAAGTAGATAAATTCAATTTTTTCAGAATTTCATTTATTGATATCTCCTCCACCTTGTTTTCTATAAACTCTGGCAAACAACTTTCTATATGCAATAGTCTTCTACCCTGCAGAATGTCATCTTGAAGATGTAATATCACTTTGATCAAAATCAATTGATATTGCATCTTCGTCGTAATCTTCGAAGCTTGAGGTCTTCTCCCCTGCAGGTTGTTATCTTGAGGCTGCCATATTCAAGAGTAAAAAGTGAAATTGAATTTTCATCTTCGAATCAACCTGCTTAAATTGTCGAATCAAATATGAGAAGGTACTATGTAATGGTCTTCCCCCTTTACCATACTATATAGTCTATATATATTCAATATTCGATTGCTCTATTTTAGTATGCAATACTTCTCCTAGAATCGCATATACAATATTTGATTTGGCAAAATATCTGTTTTTTATATCATTCTAATAAACATATATTAAATAATTTATTTACAATTATTCTTTAATATAATTGGGTGTCACACAAGTTTTGATCCTGATTACAGAACTTCGAGAGCAATATATTGAAGTTCATAGAGGGCGAGTTCGTAGAGTCAATTTAAGGGAGGGTTTCACTTGCTCTTACAAAGGCTAAGAGAAGTTGTTAGAAGCATTGAACACGGTTCTTTATAAAACAATTTGGGTAACCATGTTTGAGTAATAATCATAGTTAAAATATAATGTTAGGCTTATTTTCTAGGAGTATCAAATACCTCAATCTCGTTTTGAATATTTCACACAAATAATTAGATAATTAAAAAAGTCAAATGGAAATTTATTAATTAGATAAATAAATTTGATTAACAATTGGGGATTTTTCTTAAATTCTAACTAAATGTAAACCTTATAAATAGGAGGAGAATTTTAAATCCTTGGAGAAGCAATTAGGGGTTTTTCTTAAGTTTTTAACTTTAAATGTATAGCCGCCACGTGTCCTAAATTGCAAGTGTTTTAGTATTATATTAGATAACTAGCGTAGTACCCGTGCGTAACGCACGGGATTTAAAAAATATATTATATTTTTTAGAAGATATTATAATAATTTATTTACATTATATATTAGATATATTATAATAATATGAAAACGATATAGCCAAATAATATAAATTTGGATAAAAAATAATCCTTATATTATATCAATATATAATATGTGGCAAAACGTCAATGTCTCACCTTCACACTTTCTTAGATGGAAACAATTGTATATACATAATTGTATAGAGTCTTTTTTTTCAGCATTCTATTTTTTTTTAGTAAGTTGATTGTTTACTTTGAGCAGTAAACAAATATTTGTTGTGGTAATGTTTTGGAAGGTAAGACCAAATAATTTGGTAGGTCGACTACATATTACACAAATGCTAGGTGAATGAAATTTTAAGAACTTTTGGATGGAGATCACATAAAAATATCAGAGAAGAAATATTCTTGTAATAAACTTAAAAGTAAAAAAATTGCCTCATCCGTCTCTAAATATAGGTCCTTTTATTTTTTTTGGCATGTTTTTAAGAAGCTATTTGGATAAAAAAATAAAGCTAAAGGAAAAATAAAGTATATTTTAAAAAAAAAAACCCGTTTGTTTATTAATCAAAGTGAATGGAAAAAGTTTCTGGAATTTTCGAATAGATCAAGTTTTTTGGGTAAAATGTGGTAACAAATCACCAGCATTGAAGAAGCTTATTGAGATAATTTTTTGCATTTCATATGAAATATTTAAGCAATTGATTTTGTTTTAATGATTATTATATTTGATTATTTGTATAATGAAATTAAAGATTGGAAAGTAAAATTATGGATCAATTGAACGGTTAAGTATATGAGGATATGGCCTAAATATCTGATCGACACGTGGCATTTTAAACGTGAGGGCGCCACGTGGCGAAGAAACAGCTACTTCAAGGTGGAAAGGGGTGAAGATGCAAAAAGGGTATTCACAAAGCCTAAAATATAGGAAGGTTTAACATTAATAAAGAAAGACAAATTAATCAAAGTTGTATAAATATGGTGTAGGGACGATAGATATAAACCGATGGAATAGATATGAATAAAGGTGGATTAGTTGTTATTTTTCATTCTCAATATAGAATACTATTGATGATTCAATTAGGGCGCACCAACTTAGAAAATCCGTTTAAATCTTATTTTTGAGTAGATATGTAAATATATAATCTTTCGGTGTAAAAAAAATATAAACATTGTTGTTCGTTTACCATCTATTTGTATGTAATTATCATATATAAAAATAAAATGCATTGTCTAAAAAAACATTGTTTCATTCTTCTTTTTTGAGAGAAATTTTAATGCTAAGAAATAGGCCGCATCAGCTGAGAAAATATTTTTTTTATTAGTGTTTTGTAGTATATTGGTAATCTTTTGGTTAAGAAATAGATAAACCTTCAATAATTTAAAAACAATTATCATATATAGGAGTAAATAGATAAGCAGTAAATAGATAAGCTTTTTATATTAAGGATTGCAATCTTAAATTTTTGTTGTTAAATACGTAGTAGTAAATAGATTTGTGGTGATTTGTTACCGGTAAAAATCCCACTAAATCCTCGGTTTTAATGATAAAATCTTTAATAATTATTTTTATGTTAAATAAATAGATAAACAGCAAATTAAGGGAAAATCAACTCCCGATTATGTGTGTGGGTGCATGTATGTTATAAATAAAAGCAAATTGATAAGATCAAAATAATAGGATATATGAATTATATAAGAAAAAAAAAACACAATAACTAATTATTTTGAATAACAAATTTTTTTACCGTGCTAATTTTTTGGAAAGTAAATAAAGTTATCAGTTATGAAAGATATGGTAAATTACAATGGTTTGTCAATTTATTAATTTATGGATTTTTTAATTAGATTGATTAAAATTAAGTTAGAAAATGTAAATAAATTTGATTGGTCAAAATCTCTACTTTTAAGGATAGATCGTCAAGTGGTATCTTTCGCAAGTGTTTTAGTATTGTGCTAGTTTTTCAAATTAAGTTAGAAAATATAAAAACTAATTTTTGGGTAAAATGTGGTAACTAAAAAATATATTGAGTTTTAATTCAAAATAAATGAGAAAAAATAAATTAAAGTTATCATACAAAAATAATTAATTGGTATTTAAAAAATTTTAAATCACTTTCATTCAGGAAAAAAAATATTAGATTTATTTTAATTAATACTTGAGTAAATTGAATTAATTAGTTAGGTGAGCCACATTAAAGGATAACTTGTCACATAAGCCTGGGTTAAGAAGGAGCTACCATGTGGCATCTTCAACATCTGTTTTAGTATTATATTAGATTAGATATTAGATTAGATAATGTTGCATATCAATTGTAAATAAATTATAAAGACAAATTAAAAAATTAAAAAAATGAAGAGATTCAAAGTATCTAGATAATGAAAACAGATTAAAAAAACATGAACAGATTCAAATTAGAAGCTATATAGATAATTTTGCATATCAATTGTAAATTATAACTTAATTTCTATGAATTCACATGAGCGTTTTAAAATCAATTAAATACCATCATCTAATATATAATAAACCACATTGTGTTAGAATATAGGGAATAAGAGAGCAGAGAAAGGCTCCTTCCATGGAAGAACAAGGGAGTAGAGAAGAGACTTTTCATTCATGTGTGTTTCTCAAGTGAGGTTTACAAGCCTTTATATAGGCAAATGTGGGAGGTTAGAGGAGATGAAACATCCACCTCTTAATGGCTTTATAACACTCCCCCTTGGATGTACACCTCTAACATTACAATCTGTCTCGTTAAAACCCTCGCCTAGAAAACCCAATGGGACAAAAACTAGGACTAAGGGAAAAAGAGTACAGATGTCGCTTGATACGCTTTGGTGATACTACCTCGTTAAAAACCTTGTCAGGAAAACCCAGTAGGACAAAATCTGATCGAAGGGATAAAAAGAGTGCAGTGCGTATATTCTCCCCCTGAAATCAACATCCTTCTTGCATCTTTCTCATTCTGATAAGCACTTCAAACTTCTTGATAATGCCGACTTCATGAGTTGTATGGTCGAGTTTGAAACTTGTCGTCGATATGTGCAAGTGAAAATGCCTTCATATATATCATACTTGACTTCAATGCAATAGACTTCCTTGTCTTTGGTGATGAGCTGCTTTCAATGCACAACTATAAGGTACTTCAGGACCTAATGTGCTTTTCAGCGTTTGAAACAAGGGATCTGATGTATAGATGGTGTATAAGTTGCATCATTAAAAACCTTACCTTGGAAAAACCCAGTGGGATAAAAACCAAGATTAAGGAAAAGAGTACAACGTTGTGTATAGTACTTCAGGACAATACACTATGTCACCAATTACACAATACTTCAAGTACTATAAGCATCCTTTGGCTAAATCGTGTACAAATGGCGAGGCTTTCATATTGATGCTTTGGGCATTTCAAATTAATCGATCATTTTCGCTTATATTCCTTTATCAATGATCAATGTGAGTATACAACTGCTATGCTCATCAATTACAGTTAGAGTCGGTTCATCGACAACCAAAGATTATATCCACTACTGGTGAATATATTTTCATATCATCCACTGTAGAATTTTGTGCAATCTCTCTTGCTATATATCTTATAGCTTCATTTCGCTTATTGCGGTTTTGTATAAGCTCCCAATTAAAAATAATGATGTTATACATTCCGATGTTGAAACTACGGGTCCAATAACATCATGCTGGGGATACCCCAAGAGAAATGCCCAAAACCCTATTCAAAATACCCGAAAGATAAACTCTGAAACCTGCTCTTTCGACCGTATCTCGACTCGTTCAAAATAAATTTTCGAAAATCCAAGGAAGATGTTGCCATGCTATGTTAGGGGATTTTTCGGTTAAATTCCGCTTTTAAATTCGTTTTGATTTTTGATTGATTTTTTTTTCCGGGAAATTAGGATTTAAAAATCCGAGCCTTTACATTATAGACGGTCTTGCTATTATTTTTGCCAAGAGAACAAGCCGTACATGTATGGTCACCCTTATTGAGGATCTTCCGGTCCTAGGATCTTCTAGTCCTTTTGGTGGGTTTTCATGGGAATTTCAATCATCTTGCAAATCATTGTTTTTCTTGAGCGACCAAATGCCTCAAAGAATAAGATTTTATCATCAACTAACTTCTAGTTAGTGATATCATAAGTTTCAATGGTAAAACATTCTAACTATTGAACTTTGTATATGGTGATCCATTTATTTAATTAAATGTCGTTAACTGGGTATTTTCAGAACTTTTGTTGGTGTCATACTACAGGTATGAAACTAACGACCAACTATATTACATTTATTCATAATGTTCTTCAAGACATTAGAATTAACCGTACAAAAACGACCTAGTTATAAGCCACGACAATAACATTGGTTGCGCGCTTAACCATTACCTCTTTTACAGCCTCTACAAGAGGGGCATGCTTCAGGTCATGCTTAGAGGATCGATTGTCGGGAGGTGGCCTTGTAAACCAAATCATGTTTTGCGGTTATTTATATTGGTTGTACTAACCAAATAAAAATAGTTCTGAATATGTCATAACCCATATTCCATGTACTTCTTCAAGAGTACAAATGTTTGAAATACGATCATACACTCTTCTGGAGTTTATAATAATATTTCACTCTTTTGGAGTTCATAAAATATGTTACTCTTCGGGAGGTGAACGTTGTTACTTCCGGAACGATTTAGGTTTATATGTTCATCCACTTCAGGGGAGGAGTGTATATCTCGTTTAGTTATATGAACAACGTAGTAAAATAAAACATAGACTAGCAAAAATAAGAAAAATAAACAACAATAATCATATATAAAATGAAAATCAATGTCAACTTCAAGTGACAGGAAAAATCAAGCATAGATCTTCAAGATCTTTTTATCACCTACGTCAGGAGGTGGTATTCTTATATGCAATTTTATCGTCTACATCTAGAGATCGATTTGAGTGATAAATAAGTTGTATTTACTTTACCTACTTCAGGAGAGTACATGTTCACTTTGGGGGATAACATTTTAGACCTTTGAATAATGGTTCACTTCAAGGAACATTATTTAGACAACTTGAATACAAGCACTACAAGGGCTATATTTACCTTTATCTTATACAAACATCCACTTCAAGGGATATTAAAAAATTGTGTAACTTTAAGATTAACATTCAATTCATACACTTCAAGGTATGATTTTCATCGTTATGCGAATATACAATCTTATTATTCGTTCACAAGGAGTGATTATTGTCACCACATGGACAAATTTTACTATAAGAAAATAAGACTAACATTTTATAAATTCCTTAGTATGCATCCTCTTCGGGGATGGTCGTCGTTACTTCAAGAAAGATTTATATTTATATATTTGTCAATTCCCTTCGAATGATGAGATTATATTATCGGTTTATCGCGGGGATGGGAGTTATCAATTCATCACTACATGGATGTACACTCGTCTACTTCGGGAGACATTGAGAGGCGTGTCCGTCCGTCTACTTCGAGAGATGATTTGTCCACACATAAAATAATAATTGTCTTGCATGTGAAATTAAGATCAATTTTATACCGATTTGAATTTCCCTTATAACATCAAGCACGTTAGTACTTAATTTCCAATTATCAATTAATTAACCAAAGCAATAAGCAACTTAATTAATCATCGAAGTTACTTATGTACATACCTCCGGCTCCTGGATTCTCCTGATGTAATTATATGGAAGATAACGGCCGATCTGAGATTTAATTTTAAGAGTTCCGAATCAGTTTTGTACGTAAGTAATGAAAATTTTAAACAAAACCTTTCTTCTCCGTTTGGGCATTATAGATCGGCGGCGGAACTTTTCGTTTTGATTCCGAGCAACGCGTGCACCAGGCCAGCTCGACGACTACTCTTCCTCCATCACCATCGTTCCGACGCCATCAGAACGAGGATCGGTGAATTCCAATCTATTGGAGATCAAAAATAACAAACCTTTGCGGGCGTGTTTCTTGAGTTCAAGCAAAGGGCTTCGATGTCGATCGCATTGCTGAGTTCCCTGTGATGTCTGCGCACATCATATAAATAAAGCGATTTAGGTGACATATAAGAACATCAATATAGGTACTAGGAAGAAGATGATCGTGAGGGCCTCGCATAGAGGTTGTCGTCGCCTCGTCGGCATCAGGAGAGGAGGATCGATGGGGAATCACAGGAATTGCCGACACTTTCCATGACTGCCAAGATTCGGCCTATTCAGTTTTCATGTGTGTTTCTCAAGTGAAGCCTTTATATAGGCAAATGTGGGAGGTTAGAGGAGATGAAACATTCACCTCTTAATGGCTTTATAACACATTGCTAAATTTGAAATAAAAGCTATGAAAGTACCTAAAAGTGAATTTACCTTGTTAGTTTGAAAGTGCTTTATAGTTTGAAAGTAGGGTTGAGCTTCCGGTATGGATCGGACCGGACCGAAAATTCCGGTCCGGTCCAAGACCGATGGACCGGAAACTCTGGGAATTTGGACCGCGGATCGGACTGGAACCGGAATATATGATTTCGGGTTTTCCGTTCTGCGGACCGTTTGGATCATTTGGACCAGAATTTCTTGCAACCCTTTTTTTCTATCAAGTAAACCAGCGCCCCTCTTTGCACTTTGCACGTGAAATTGAATGTGAAAAAATAGTTCCTGCACACCCCCAAATTGAATCTCATGCTGTAGTTTATTAATTTTTTCAAGCACAAATTGAAATTCCTCGTACAATATATAAACAAAATCTAGATCTGAAAATATTAAAGTGCAAATTGAAATTTCTCTAACCCTAGATTTGAAATTGGGATGAGATTCTTAAATCTTTATCTTGAATGTTTAAGTTATCTCAAAATCTAGACTAAAATCGACATTATGTGAAAACCTAGATCTGAAAAGAGAGCGGAGAGAGAGGCCTATTGTGGGCGATGGGATCTGACGGTGGCCGGTGCGATTGGCAAGAACGAGAGCGTCGACGGCGGTGACTGGGAGGCACGAGACTGAGGGGCGAGGGTCGGCTACAAGAGTGCGAGGTACGTGCGAGCAAGGCTGAAGATCGATGAATTGAAAAGAGAGGTACGGTACTGAGAGATTAGAGAGAGGCTGAGAGAGGAGACTGCGTAGTCTGTGAGAAGATTGAATTATTGAACCCGGATTTGACCGGGTTTCGGGTCATTTCGGATAGATATATAAAATATACTCCTTTAAAATATAATATAATTACTTTAGCATCTACTGATTTAAAATATTAATATAATCAATCAAAATAATTAATTATTTATCTAAAAACAGACATTATAATTAAAATCTAAATTTATATAAGTTTGTCTCGATACATGCTGATTTGTACATCTATATATTCCCTGCATATTATTTGATACGATATATATTGTCTTTTTGGTTAATATTATGTTATATATACTAAAACTAATACGTAACATCTTATAATGTATCATACATAAATTCCATGGTATTAAAAAAATGATTCTATAAGAAATGTTTAGAATAATAGTTTTACAAAAATAAAATATAGTAGATTTAAAAAAAATGGTAAAAGATATGATAACAGTTTGCAATAAATAATTATATAATAAAGATATATTAAAAATAATATGGTCGTTAAATATTAAATATTATTCCATATTATTTGATACGATATATATTGTCTCTAGACATGAGAAGCAATTGTTTTAGTATTATATTAAATATTAAATATTAGATATTGATGTCAACAAAATTCTCCTAATATTTGGTCGTTAAAACATCAAAATTCAAAAGTTTCTTTGAATTGATAAATAAAGAGCGGTCATCCGGGATTCCAACCGAAGACTTATTCTGGTTGAGCTATTCCGAAATGATTAAATGTTTCCATTTCCAGTACACCTACCCACAACTAGACCTGTCAAACGGGTCATTCGGGTCGGGTCACTTCGGGTTTCGGGTAAAACGGGTTTCGGGTGTTTCGGGTTGACTCGAACTCGGGTTTGACTGGGTTTCGGGTCGATTTCGGGTTTGTCAATTTTTTCTTTTTTAAATTAAAAAAAATCATGATTTGATAATTTTGTGATAAATTTTAATTATATATAAAAAAATTAATTATATAAATCAATCGGGCCAATCGGGTCACCGGGTCAATCGAGTCAAAATTACCGGGTCAATCGGATCACCGGATCGAAACCCAGATTACCCGAAAAATTTCGGATTTTTCCGAGTTCGGGTCGGAAAAAAAAAATTCGGATCGGAAATTTTTCGAACCGGTCGGATCGGGTCACCGGGTCGGGTCGTATTTTGACAGGTATACCCACAAGGCCACAACCCATGTCCCAATAGGCAAGTCAATTCAGACGCGTCAGAGGATAAAAACGCGGTGGAAGTGGAAGTTAGAGTGAGTGAGTAGTGAGTACGGTACGAAGCTTCCTAATTTAAACTAGTTTAATTTCGAGGAAACTAGCAAGAAGGTCCCTTCCAATCCTTTAATTTGCTTTCACAGCTTCACCCCTCATTTTAAATTCCCTTCCACCTTAAACTTTGTTGTACGTCAAAGAATTGCAGACATGGCAAACCAAGAAGAAGGCAGAGAGAGCCTACAGGATGAACACCAACGACACATTGATCAATCGGAGGAAGACCCACCTCCAACGGTATGTTTCCTACTTGTTTGCGAGGATCCATCTTCTTCAATTAGTGGCGGATCTAAGGAAAGCTTATATAGGGTTAGCTAGTTGGTAATAACTAATAAGGGTATATATATTACCTTGAGATTGATCATGGTTCAATCGAATAAGGTGTGATTGATGGATCTATGTCTTCACAGCTAACAGTGGTAATGAAGGAAGATGAAATAGTGGTGGAAGAAGAGCAATGTGGAAGCAATCAGGCCGAGGCCGAGGAAGTCAAGCCATTAAAGGATAGCAAGTTGGAGGAAAAGATCAACCAATTCATCTCTCTCGCAACCAGCTCACTACCTGAATTGAAACAAAGAACATCGACCAGAAGAAAGATTTCCCACTATGCGCCTTCTGATCTTACCCTCGAACTAACTACGAAGGTCAATGAAGCGGTAACCCCATCCATCTCTCTCTTCGTAATATTTCGACACCTCATTTTCCACTGACTCTACCCCATCCTTTAAAAATTCTAACTTTTAACTCACATCCATAAGTTTACCTCATCCCTATTTTTTAAACATTATTTATTGTGAGATCATGAGATTGATTGTAATGTCTTCCATGAGGGTTTTCATTCATTGATATAACATATATATATAGGTTACAAAGGTATGGGGCCTTAATGGGCTTTTAGCCCACTATACAATATGAGACTTATGTAATCTATCAAACCCCCGCGATCGAAACGGGAGGGGTCCGTACAGTGAGACGGGAACGAAAATTAATGAACAATTGTCTAGGAAAACCCTTGGTGAATATATCAGCGTACTGATAAGAGGACGGGACATGTAGAACCCGGACATGTCCAATGGCAACCTTGTCCCTGACGAAGTGGAGATCAAGCTCAATGTGCTTCGTGCGTTGATGCTGGACTGGATTGCTAGCTCAAGTAGGACAGAGTGGCCTTCTGCAAGGGGCATCGTAGCTCAAGTAGGACATTGCGGAGCCAAGAGCACTCGGAGACAACGTTGGCAACACCCATGTATTCGGCTTCGGCGCTGGAGCGAGACACGACGGACTGACGCTTGGCTGACCAAGATACAAGAGTGTCATTGAGGAAGACACAATAACCAGACGTGGAGCGACGTGTGTCTGGACAACCACCCCAATCCGCATCAGTGTAAGCCACAAGATCAAGCTTAGAGGAAGGAGTGATGGTGGTGCCGAGCTCGAGGGTGCCGCTGATGTACCGAATGATCCGCTTCAAAGCCTGAAAGTGAGGTTCCCTAGGGGCATGCATGAACAAGCAGATCTATTGAACGGCGTAACTGATATCAGGCCTGGTGAAAGTGAGATACTGAAAAGCACCAGCGAGGCTCCTGTACAGTGTGGGATCGTCAACCAAAGGACCAGAATGAGCACTGAGCTTGTTGAATGTATCGACTGGGGTCGCGACGGGATTACAATTGACCATCTTAGCCCGAGCAACAATCTCAGCAGCATACTTACTTTGTGAGAGAAACAGACCAGACGCATGCCGCTGAACAGCAACTCCCAAGAAGTAAGACAGCTGACCCAGATCAGACATGGCGAATTCCGCACTCAACTGCGAGATTATAGACGTCCGAAGAGCATCAGAAGAGGCGGTGAGAATGATGTCGTCGACATAAAGCAGCAGGAATGCCAAGTCTGAGCCTCTGCGATAGATAAACAGAGACGTATCCGAACGGCTTCCAGTGAAACCCAAACGGAGCAGATGAGAGGCAAAACGCTAGAACCACGCCCACGGAGCCTGTTTCAGACCATATAGAGAGCGCTTGAGGAGACAGACATGCTTTGGACGCTCAGCATCAGTGAACCCCGGCGGCTGAAACATGTAAATTGTCTCGTTCAGATGACCATGCAGAAAGGCGTTCTTGAAATCTAACTGATGGATGGCCGAGTTGCGCAACAGAGCCAGACTCAGGACCACTCGGATAGTGGCAGGCTTGACCACAGGGCTGAAGGTCTCATCACAATCAATACCGGCCTGTTGAGATCTACCATTCACCACAAGACGGGCCTTGTAGCGCTCCAACGTCCCATCAAAGCGGAACTTGTGAGGAAAGAGCCACATACAGCGAATGACGTTCGCATCAGGAGGGCGAGGAACAAGAACCCAAGTACCATTCTTCATAAGGGCCCTGTATTCGTCGAGCATAGCCGCCTGCCGATTCGGGTCGAGGAGGGCTGTTTTGTGGGAGGTGGGAACGGGGGAGAGGGAGGTCTGGGTGGGGGCAGAGGGTGAATGGGAGTCGGGAAGGACGGGGGCATGAGGGGCTAAGCAAGGGGAAGAGGCGGCGGACGGATCAAAGGCGGCGAGGGTTGCGGCGGGCGCCGCATGACTTGCGGCGACCGCCGCTAGGGAGGGGTTTAAAGCTGCGGGCGCAGCATTTGTACATGCGGCGGGCGCCGCACGTAGGTGAGGCGAGGTTGTTAGGCGAGGTGATGGGAGTTGGATAGCGGGGTGATGGTCGGTGGTCATGGAGATGATCTGACGGGGTCTGAATACACCGGAGACGTTGCGGGTGTGTGGTCTGGTGGTAGGGGTGGTGGGGGAGGTGGGGGGAGGGGGAGACGCAGGAGCACCGGGAGAGCTCTGGGGAAGAATGAAGTGAGGGAATGGTGACTCAGACTCTGTCGACGACACAGGGGGTGTGGGAGACGCGAAGGAAATCGCGACTCATCAAAGGTGACATGACGAGAGAGAATGATCCTGTGAGTCTTGATATCGAGGCAAATGTAACCGCGATGATCAGACGGGTAGCCAAGAAAGACACAAGGGGTAGAGCGTGGGTGAAGCTTATGGGGGGCGGTGGATGACTGATTAGGGAAGCACAAGCAACCAAAGGTACGAAGGTGATCATATATGGGCAAAGTGCAATACAGTGCCTGAAACGGTGAGCGATGGTTGAGGGGGGTGGAAGGGAGAATGTTGAGGAGTTAGCATGTGGTGGCCAAGGCGTAAGGCCAATAAAGGAGGGGAATGGATGCGTGGAAGAGGAGAGTGCGCATCATATTGGTAATGGTTCGGATGATTCGTTCGGCCTTGCCATTTTGTTGAGAGGTGTAGGGGCAGAACAAGCGATAGGAGATCCCATTGGTATTAAAGAAAGTGTGAAAATCTTTGTTGTCAAATTCGCGGCCATTGTCGCATTGGAAACACTTGACAGAAGTGTGAAACTGTGTTTTCATGTAAGCGTGGAATTTGGCAAAGATAGGAAACACTTGAGATTTAAAGTGCAGAGAGAAAACCCATAAGAAATGTGTATAATCATCCAGAAACAAGAGGTAATACTTATGACCCTCCTTGCTAGGCACAGGAGATGTCCAAATATCACTATGAATAATATCAAAAGGTGCAAATGTAGTGTTTAAAGATCGCTGAAAAGGAAGTCTGCATGCTTGCCTAACTGACAAGACGAACATAAACTAGAGCGATGCTCTTTATTACATTGGACAAGACTCTTAGAACGAAGTAAATCTAAAACTGCAGGACTGGAATGACCAAGGCGTGCATGCCAAAGACTGGATGATGATACCGAGAGGGCGACTGGACAGGACGGGCTGGATGGTGAGGGCGACAACACAGGATAGAGCTCCCCGATGCTATTACATCTCAGGCGAGTAACCCCCGTAGTAAGATCCTTCACAGAGAAACCAAACGGATCAAACACAAGAGAAACATTATTGTCAGTGGTGAACTGACGGACAGAGATATAGTTTTTGACAAGTTTGGGGGCAACAAGGACGTTTACGTTGTTGAGGTGCAAAGGGTTGGTAGGGGTTGGTAGTGTGGTGTGGCCAATGCCCGAAGTAGCAAGGCGACCACCGTTGCCGACGATAATAGAATGAGCATGAACCTTAAAAGAAAGAGATGAGAGAGTACTTGAGGAGTTCGTCATATGAGAGGTAGCGTCAGTGTCCATGTACCAAGCGGCGTCAGGGGGTGTCAGCTGCATCGAGAAGAAGGCATTGTGCACATCAATCGGGTATGCCTGATCAGATGACGGGTATGCCTGATGACTGACAGGGCGGGGAGCAGGACCCAACAAGCCCTGCTGACGGTTGGGATACGGGGTTGGTCCACGAAACGACGCACCGGGGTAGCCATAGGGCATCCAAGGAGGGTAGCCAGGGTTGGGGTACCAAGAGGGGTGGCGGGGATCATACTGCTGCGGGCGGCCATTGCTGCGACCATTGTCGCAGCCGCCGCGGCCCGCAGCAACCGCCGCCTCTTGGTCCCTGCTGGTCGTTGGTGCGGCCAGGCTGGAGGGCAAGTTGCTCGATGATGTCACTGGATGAGACCAACGTCGTCTTGTCTTTGGCGGCGTCGGTTGTCTGACGTTGAAGGCGAGTCTCCTCCAGGATCAGTTGAGACCGGGTCTTCTTGAACGTAGGGAGAGGTTCCGTCTGCTGTATATGAGTAGCAGCAGCATTGTATCCGGAAGGGAGGCCCGAGAGTACCTGGAGGACGAGACGGGTGGCGCTGGGTTTGGAGTCGACGGCGTCGAGCTGATCAGTCAGGGTCTTGATGTGCTGACAGTAGACAGATATCGACGGGAAAGAAGAAAGCTTGCAACTTGAGAATTCGTGCTCGAGATAGACAGCACGGGTGGACTTGTTGTCTTGAAAGATATCCTGAAGTTTCTTCCAAGCATTCAAGGCGGAGTCTTTGGGGTCGAGTATGGTGCTCAATAGATCTTTTGAGATGGTGTTGAAGATCCATTGAAGGACAATGGTGTCAAGTTGAGCGAAGAGATCGTCGTCTTCGCTTTCAGGGCGTTTGGCGGAGGAGTCAATTTGGTGGAGGACTTTATAAGTCTTAACATGGGTCGTGAAGAGGTGCGACCACATGGTGTAGGTACTGGATTCATGATCAAGAATGATAGGGATGCAATTTTTTATATTGGAGATGGTTAGGGCGGAATGGAAGGGTGATTTGGTAGCGGTGGGTTCGGTGGTCATTGTGACGAGAAGGATGGAGAGAGAGAGAGAGGAGTGATGGGGAGGCGGCAAGGGGACGGGGAGGCCGACGGCAAGGGGGTGGCTGACAGCAATGGGGGAGGGTGGCGGCGAGGAGAGAGAGAGAGAGAGGTGGGCGAGGAGAGAGAGAGAGATGCGGCGGCTAGGTGGCGGCGAGGAGAGAGAGAGGTGGCGGCTAGGGCTAGGGTTAGAGAAAAAGAAATTTAGGGTCTTTGGATCTTAGGCTGTGAT
This sequence comes from Persicaria tinctoria, assembly GCA_037127255.1. NCBI lineage: Eukaryota > Viridiplantae > Streptophyta > Magnoliopsida > Caryophyllales > Polygonaceae > Persicaria > Persicaria tinctoria. Next base: position 69,172,128 of record JBANSL010000013.1, read on the forward strand.
ACCATGTGAGATCATGAGATTGATTGTAATGTCCTCCTCGAGGGTTTCCATTCATTGATATAACATATATATATATATATATATATATATATATATATATATATATATATATATATATATATATATATATATATATATATATATATATAGGTTACAAAGGTATTGGGCCTTAATGGGCTTTTAGCCCACTATACAATATGAGACCTATGTAATCTATCATTTATACCCCACTGCATATTTTTAACCAATCAAAACTTATTCCACTTAATTAAAAAAATATATAATCCACTTTTTTTTTAAAGTAAAAAGGGATGGGGAAGGAGAGGGGTTGCCTCTCCTTCCTGCTGGGTTTATCCCTTCCCCTTCCATGAAATGAGGTTAACCCCACACCCATCATCTACCTTATAGGAGGAGAGAGAGGGGTATGGGGTTGATGAAAACTCATTGATACTGATGCTCTTACCAGCAGGTTACTCTCTTCTGCACTTTGCATCGTTGCTTACCTTCTTCAAATTTCTCAACTAAATAAAGAGATACTTACTATTCCCTCCGTAACAAAATAATTGTTCTTTTAAGCAATTTTTCTTGTAACAAATTAATTGTCCCTTTTAGTGAATCTTTCCATTTTTACACTAAGATTAAATGTATTGTATAGGTAAATTGTGAAGAGTTATTACACTAAGATTAAATGCATTGTATAGTTAAATGGAAAAAGCATTCATTTTTTCCTTGGGAGTACAAATATGAGCTAATTGAGCCATAAAACGACGTAAAACATTCATTACATTATTTAATAAAGATGAAGATAATGATTGTATTTAATGTTAGATTCTGTTTTTCCCTTTCTAATTTTAGTTCCAAATCTCCAGTTATTTTGTCACGGCCGCATTACCTCAGCTGGCATTCTCGATACGTTTCGGAGGAATGTCGGGATGGGGATCACCAGTGCGAGTCCTGTCTCCGAACTTTCTAATCTAGTACTCCAAGAAATTGCTAAACAAGATAACAGTGTTGAAGAAGCAATAAGCATCGGTGACCCAAGAAATAACAGTGTTGAAGAAGCAATAAGCATCAGTGACCCAAGAAACGAAGATGATCAACGCTACACATCTATCAGCTGCTTGAAATCAATGCAGAAATTGCTAAACAAGAAACAGATCAAGATGAATAGAAACGGCGATGATCAACGCTACACATCTATCAGCTGCTTGAAATCAATGCAGAAATTGCTAAACAAGAAACAGATCAAGTGGATATTCATCTTGCTAAATGTTATCCTAGAGTTATGCCAAGCTGTCTTATCCCAAGAGGCAGGTGACGGCAAAATGAAAGGTAGCCGTTACAGGAAGCTTGGTGCCATCGTCTCATCGATATGCCTGGCATTGTCAGTTCTTGAGCTGCTATATGAAGGAAAGCGACATGGCGTCAAGTGGAAAAGAAAACGTGGAGGATGTTACTGCTTCCGCTATCCAACAAAACAAGGTCGGATTTTCGGAAGGTTTGCACTATGGTTTGGCCTCATAAGCGCTGTATTGCAATTCAGTTTGAGCATAGCTTCATTGGTGCTAAAGAGGGGAGCGTTCAAGTTTGATCACTTGGGGTTGTTGCTTTCTCTGGGATACTTGCTCGCAGCGCTTGGGGGTGAGCATGCGACGATGGTGGCGAAGGTGAGATGCAGCAGCCATGGAAGCAATCAGGCTGAGGGTAAGCTTGTAGAGGGGATTTGGGAGTTGGAATGCCCTCATTGTCCACCTGAACATAGGGCTTAGCATTATGTTTGAAGATTTGGCCTACTTTTCACATTTAGATCTTGTTTGTATATGAGAGTATGAAATATATATATATATATATATATATATATATATATAGAAAGAAAATGAATCATATTTTATGTTTAAAATTTACTGTATATGATTATTAATTTTTTTTGATGAGTTTAGTGAAGTGGAGTATGAAATATGTTTACTCTTTCTCCTCTGCTTAAGATTGTCAAATGTGTCATATTGATGGCAAGTACATGCTCTGTCGGCTCGAGGATGAGACGGTTCTCCATCTACTCCGGGGGTGTTGGGCGACTAAAGGAGCTTTCGAACACATTTACTTTGCCTATCCTGGTGACTGATTTCATTGATTTGTCTCTTGCAAGCTGGTTCATCTTGGGCAACCCTATTAAGGCGAGCGATCTCCATTAACTTCCTCTTGGGCAAAGGCGGGTATTCTTAATTGTTTGCATATATAGTGTGCTTGGAATCATGGTTTTCGGAAAGTGTTGGCGGAGTCTAATTCGATTTTGGCAATAAACCTACCTTAAACTCCGCCTCAATGGAGTTTCATCTCAAAATCTATGTTATTTAAGATATCTCGATATTTTCAATGCGAGACAACCATATTCCAACAGACTCCCTCGCTAGCTTTGCTTTTTCTTTCCCATTGGGTTACATTTGTTGGAGGAACAGCCTGATCCATTGTTTACACCACGCATGATTGTACCCCTCTGCAAAAATCTTGGCTCCGCCATGAATTGTTTCCCTCCAAATATTACCTAGTTCAATTGAACTGAAGGGTATATAATACTCCATTAATGGGGAAAAACAGCCAATATATTCATTCTAGGATATTGGATTTGTCGAGTCAGAGTTACAATTCTCTCATTTTTTTTCTTTCTAACGCACCAATTGAAGTAGATAGATATTGGTATTTTCACCTAAGAGGTGGAGTCCCTCACATCACATCTCAAATTCTTTTCTCACTAACATTTGTTTGAAGACGCACACGGTACTAAATATACCAATGCAGTAGTCCATGATTGATACTATACTCTCTTCATCGAGTTCTTACCTCATCGCAACGAAATGTCACCAGCCATCCCGATTGATAGCAAAATACTCTTGTACTTTCACGGGTGAATCCTATGAGAAAAGAAAAGCCTCATTTGAGTTTCCTACGCATCGTAGCTTCTTTCGGATCATCGGTACATTCAACACCTTTCTCCTCTTTTCGCAGACTATTTACATGTCTTGCACAATTACAGCTTATCCTAAGAGCCTACTGCGGCACCACCGGTTAAATCAATCTAAGCTGATTCTGGGAATGCAAAGAGTCATCGAGTAACAAATACGAGTGAGTATAAACTGCATCTATGAAGAAACAACAGCATATACCTAAAGCTGCAAAGCCAAGTCTGGTTGCTGAGGGTCAACTGATGATTGGAAAGCAACATTCAGATCGGGAGGCAGTGTATCCCATTTCTTTTTCTGCTCCGTATGTCGGCTAAGACCCTGACGAGGTGATTGCAATGGGACCCTGGGCGGGTCAGTCACCATTGGTCTGTTTCGGACTTGTGATTCATTGCTCGCCTTTGCAGAATTTGAAGCATGTTCTTCGAAAGGAACTTTGCCCCTTTCAGGCTGAAGATGCCTTGTAGCAGAAACTGGATATTCACCAGAATGTAAGAACTGTGGGTGGATCTCCCAAGTTTTGTTGTACAGTGAATCTGCAGGAATCTGGTTACTGTGTGAACTCAAAATTCCAGAGGCAGGTCTGTTCATATCAACAACATTTGAATGCATCCAAGCACCCGCAGCAGTCGTGGCTCTGCTCATGTTATCTCCCCTTGGGGATTGACTAGAAAACCCAGCTTGCAAAGGACCAGGCAAATTATTCATTTTGTTCTGCTGCTGCTGAGCATTCTCAGCTGAAAGTCTCATTGCCTGCACTGGATCACTCAGACCTTGCTCCGACCTTGGTTGGAAGGATGTTCTAGATCCAAATACTTGGGTAGAAACTCCGCCAGATGGTGAACTAGCCATTCTATTTATATCCACAGACCCATTCCCATTCCCATTCCCATTGGGAGTCCTTCCGTGAACACCAACTTCACTAGCTGGTGAAGGTGGCCTTGCAGATTTCAAGAAGCTCCTGTTTCTTGCCATTGTATCTACTTGCCAAGAAGGGGGGGAGACTTCTGCGTTGCCTGGGTAGTGATTCTTGAAAAGAGGATTTGTCTTTTGATTGTTAGGAGATGGGGGATATGCTTCCCCTTTGCTTGTAAACGAGTTATCAGCCCTTGACTTATTCCTGGAAAACGGATTCAGAGGCTGAACAACAGCACCAGTTGGAGTAAAAGGCCTGCTTCCAATAGAATTAGGCAACATGGATGATTTACCCTCAAAGATAGGTCCACTATCCAGACGCCCACTGGTGGTGACAGCAGATTCAGGAGATTCGTTGGGTTTTACAGGAACAAAAGCATTCTGTAGCTTTCTAACAAACGGAAGCTGTTGCTGAATAGCCTCACCAGTTGTGGTAGTAGGTCTGCTTCCACCCAAATTAAGCACTTGAGGTTGTTTTGTATCTGAGACTGGTCTATATTCTTCCAGAACATTAGGCGATGTGGTCTTGGAAGATTTGTCACCTTTTACAGGAATAGTAGCATGTTGCAGCTTTCTAACAAATGGATTCGGCTGAAAAATTGCATCACTTGGTGTAGCAGGTCTGCTTCCTCCAGAACTAGGCAAAAAACATAGTTTCCCATTCGATGAAGATTCACCAACACCCAGCTGCTCACTTGAACCAACTAGGGTCTTACTAGACATATCATTTTTTACAGAAAGAGCAGGACATGGAGGCATTTTAGCAGATGAATACTCTTTCTGAGACTGACCTGCTACGAACAACACAGGGTCAAAAATTGGTTCATATTCCACGACCCATCCACGACCAAACTTGGACTCTGGAGGCAATGCCTGTTCAATTCTCTTAGATGCGGCTCTCCAAGCGCCTGTCCCAAGAGTTGCAGCGAAACGAGCCAGACTTTGTGAATAAGAATGCTCTCCATATAGTCCAACCTGATGATCCACAAGGTAAATCAGCAATAAGAAAAATTATAGTACTCTTGTTGAAATTCTAGTTATCATTCATTCATACAGGAATCAACTGCTTATCTTCACTCTCAAATGTTGAACATATTGACTCTGATTTATCCACCGGCTGATTAGATATCTCATATGTCTCACGACGGTTTTCATCCACCACCAACGGTTTCCTCCCCAACTTAGGAGTCATTCCCTTGCCTGTAGAATAATGTATAAGATAATGGCTAGGGGGGACAAGCTTCATTTACTTACAAATGATAGGATTGATAGGTAGGTAGCATGTTATTTGAAAGTAAGAACTGAGGGAATAGATGGAAAGGATAATCTACCTGATTGCAAATCTTCTACTTTTTCAACATTCTCTTCAGGTAGGGAAGATGATATGCCTTCCCCTAGCCCTTCATTGCTGCTGTGTATCTCATGACTTTTAGCCTGGACACCATTGCTTGCATTATAAGCATCTGTTGTTGCAAGAGTGGCTCCGTAAGATAAATCAGAGTCTGCAGGATCTTGAATGCTATGGCCAACCGCCTTATTCACTTGCTTCTTGATTATAGGGTTCGGCAGCATCTTCTGTTCAGAATTTGCTTCTTTCTCAGTTCGTTCATTTTCAATCCTTGTCCTTTCAATGTGATGCCTTACACGCTGAAATTTCTTTTGAGCAAGTTCCTTAATGGAATGAGCCTAATCAAACACAACTGATTCAGTTAAAAAGGTAAACAATGCATTTTAATTTAAATATAGTAAACGGTACTAGAACATAAAAGACAAGGCAACTCTCAGTACCTGTTTATGGTATACTGTGTCTGGGGCATTGTATTTCATAGCATTTGAGCAAAGTAAGAAAACATCACTCTGCAAACAATCAAATCAACATTATAACTACTTACAGATGAATAAATTGAAGATTTCAAGGTCACAGAGTATAAACAACAACAATCCCCCGCCTGGGGTTGAGATATACGCAACCTTTCCCGCCTACGTCAGAGGGGTGTTTCCGAGTGACCGACTCTTGTCATAAAAAATAGGGTGAAACTAATTAAAATAACCTAACCTTTAGAGAGGTGTTAAACAAATATCTCCACCTTTAATAGAGGAATGTTAAGAAAATAACCCATCTTTAGGAGAGATGGTGACAAAGTATCCCATCTTTTTTTTTTTTTACCATAAATCCAATAAAAACACTAGCATATAATCATCGAAATTAAGATCATGTTGTAATTTGGATGATATTGAGTTGTTTTAATGAGAATGATATCATTTGACCAATTCCTATGGTAGGAAAAAACCGAAAAAATAGTCGGGATACTTTGTTACCACCTCCCCAAAGGTTGGGTTATTTTTCTTACCGGTCAAAGGTGATGATATTTTTTTTGACACATCTCAAAGGTTGGGTTATTTAAATTAGTTTTGCCTAAAAATAGACAAAAACAAACATAAAAATCCAAGAACAAACAATACACAAAGGGACACGAATAATCACGATAACAACTACCCAATCAATCTCACAGTGGAACAAGGTATAGGGGTTGGGATGAATGCACTATTTCCCCGACATGTCGGGGGTGTTTCCGATTGACCCGGACAAAGAAATGACAACCAAAAGCGGAACAAAATAAAACTAAAGCATAAACAAACGAACTACTGAAATCCTTTGTCCAGTTATCCAATAGGACAAAACTACTGAGGCGAAAAAAGGGGACACCAAACCTAAGAAAATATGCAGCTTTACTACGCTCACTGATGGATAGAAATGACATTTTAAGAGTTTTTATCACCAAATATCCAATCGGATAGTAGCTAGTACATAACAACAAAATATGGAACCCAATGGTGCCAACTTTCATATTCTTTTGCCCTTGAGTCTTTTTTGGTTTTCTTGATTAAATATTTCTTGAAGCTCAAACATTTAAGAGTATTTATTATTTTTTTTTTCTTTAGATGATAGTGATTTATGCTGGTTTCTTATCTGACTTGGTCACAACCTAACCCATCACTCAGAAGCATTAGGTAAAAGAGGCTAATTAAGTAAGCTAACCACCATTAACAGCATAGCGCAATGCTTTGGCATAAATGGTTGTCAATTGCAACATTTAACTTCACAATTAACCACTCTGAACTTATTCAATCCCAACAAGGTAACACTAACCCCCCCGTTTGTTTTTGGGTAGAGAAAGGTAATGATTACCCTTATGAATGTAGTCCATATATAAGTTAAGCTCTCCTCCAAGCTCACAAAAAATGATGATCATATACATTTTATAAGTAAAATTTAACACCTTACCTTTCCATTCCCCTCTTATATAAACAAACAACCCCTAAATGTATTGGGGTTGGGACAAAGAGGAGACTAAGGCACCTCAAGGCTAGGTGTCGTAATGCTGGTATGGGATCCTCTATGGTTAGGAGACTAAAGCGGGAAGTAATGAGCTATGGCACCAGGGGATTTGATTATGTATGGCTGAGTCGGTCTCTAGGGCAGTTGGGGTGATGGATGAGTGATTTGTGTGGGGAGAGAGAGGGGATCATGAATGCTCTGAGTGGCTCTCTTCACGATGAAAAAAGATGGTGAGTTGTGGGGGATAGCTGGCCATGAGAATATGATTCATATGAATGATCGATTGGCTGATCTGGGGTCAGAAAGAATTGGGTAGGGTATGCTTCAACGACATGATCCACAAGAAAATCTTGAGGTAGGGTTTTTAAACCATTATCAGCTTGCCTTGCATTTTGAGGTTTGCACGTGGAATCAGGTTAGACATTCTGGTGGTACTGTTGCTCATTCTTTAGCTAGATTAGGAAGGTCAATCAGTTTTTATGTTTTGTAGAGAGTGATCACCCCAGTTCATTGCTACAGATTGGGTTGCAGATGTTTCAGGGCAAGCAAATGCACTTGTCTCTTTGTTTTCAAAAAATAAAACACTATTGTTAAACTGTGAAAAAAAAAAAAAGACAATGCATAGCAGAAGCAGGTATAGCAACTAGCAAGATGTCAAACGAAAACTCAAACCGCCCATCATCTCCAAACAACTTGAGAAACATTCAAATAAAATTCAATGAGCACCCACCTCAAATTGTTCGAAAATTGAGTATGATCCATTACCAAGCTTCTTCCTTAGGGTAGCAAAGTCCATTGGCTGCTTGATGATATCATGATAATCTGGAAGCTACCATGAACCAATTGAAGTCTCAACACCATAAGCATATGATAACATTTGTCAATGAAAAATATTTTATAACTTCTTTCAATTACCTCCTCAGGATCAACTGGCTCTGCATAAACACCATAGGTATCTTTCCTGTGAATTTCAAAAACAAGCCTGAATTAGGCATGCAACATAAATAGATTAACACATGGCTATAAGGGTTGATGTACCCAGGGCCAGTGGAAGTGGAGAAGGAAATTTTATACTCCCATGCCATACTTTTGAAGCTTGTCAAGTATCAACTCCAACTGCTTCTTCTCAGGCATTGGTGTTTCAGATGGAACATCATTTAGAGTTCCCGAGAAATAACCTACATCCAGCAACAACTACAACTATAAAGCAGCTTGTCACTTGCATAAATGGCGAAAATGGGTTTAAGATGGCAGGGAAAAAAACAAGAACTATTAAAGAACACACCATGATCAGAATCCACCTTGTGAGATTCTCCTTTTCCTCCTCTTTCCTGCAAAATCCAAAAGAAAACAACATAAATTAATCAGTTTAGGACCCATAATAATGATACTGCAAAAACTTGAATGTTCCAGGGTAAACAATCAAATCAGTGATAGAGTTTCTTAATTGAAAGAAATTGAAGGATGGAAAGAGAGAGAGAAACGAGGGCTCATTTTCACTAAACCTCTACCCCCTAATTCCCTAAACACGCAAACCCTGTGTGAGTGCTAGCGTGGACCAATTAGGAAAACTCTCACTGTCTGAGCTCAGCTGAGCTAGAGATATCTATCCTCTTTCTCTCACTCCTCTTTCCCAAAATACGGGGGTTTCAAATTTTTACCAAATTCAGCTATTCCAAGCAACTATTACTCATGACAAGCAACAAATTGACTCGGATTGAAAGCTTAATTGTACCTCTTCGTCGTCATTATCACCGGAATCATCATCCACTTCATCCTCGTCGTCCATATCCCTGGTAATCTTCCTCTTTTTCACAACCCTAATTTCTTCCTCCTCTTCATCATCCTCTTCGTCCCCTTCACCTTCAGAGTCGGATCCCCTAGCGCGAAGAGCTGAATCGAAGCCGCCATTACTTCGAGCCGGTCGACCCCTGCTGGAGCAATTCGGAAGCTTGAGCACAAACTTGAGCTTCTTCTCTCTCTTCCGGCCGCCGTCCTCCGCGTCGGTATTGTCATCTTCGTCGAACTCGAACTCGTCATCGTCGTCGTCTAAGTAGTCTTCGTCGTCGTAGTCGATGAGATCGTACCTGACAAAACTCCGTCGCCGGAGGCTCCGACGAGCTTCTCGCCGCTCCTCCTCCTCTGTATCCCTCCGATTATGGCTGCGGTGGCCGGAGTTCGACTCAGCCGCCGCCCTAGCTGCCAGATCTGCCTTCGACGGCCTGCCTTTCTTCTTCCTCACTATTTGACCCATCTTCTTTCTCTCTCTCAGCCAAGCTCTTTCCTCAGTATTCTTTCTCTCTCCTTTTTTCTCAGTTTCTCTCTCTTCCGTTTTTATTTAATTTTTCTTTGAATTATTGCGCAAACGAAGAATTTGTTCGGCTATCGGAGACTCGGAGCATCGGACAGAGGTCGGTTTGCAAGAGCAATAAAAGTTTTCCCCACACTTAAAAATGTGAAACATTGAAACAATAAAACTATACTTTTATTCCATGTGCTTGAATTTCAAATGCATTATGTTTATAATATAAAATAATAAAGTGGTGTTTGGGTAATATAATTTTTAAGTTATTTAAATTATGGTGTTTTTGGATTTTACGATGTATTAATTATAATACAATTATTATATTTCTTTTTTATGTGATTATTTGGTTAAATTATGATTTTATCTCGATTTTTATAAAAAAATTATTTTTAAAACCAAACGCTCACATAAAATAAAGTAAAATAATTGCATCATAATTAAAATGCAATGGAATCCAAACACAACCTAATGATAGTATTGATCTATGGGTAAAATCCACCTATGGTCCCTTAACTTTGACTAAATGTTCAAACGGGTCCCTGAACTTTATTTTTGTTCATTGAAGTCCCTGAACTTTGATACTTTGTACACATTTGGTCCTTCTGTTAGTAATTTTGTTAAGTAATGATATGGAATCAATGTATTTTTGTATTAATTACATTAGTTAGGTTATACAATTGTAATTGCCCGGTATTTTTTTTACTAAAGTAAAAAATTAAGCTTTTTTCTTCTCAAAAGTCATTATATATAATAAATTTTTCTTAAAACAAAGCATATTTTAAAATATATTTTTATCAAAAACACTTTCTATTTTTTTACCAAATGTTATAATTTTCCAATAATAGTTTAATTTAAAGTATTTTAATGACTAAAATTTCCTTATTTAATTAAAAACAGAGTTTATTTTGTTAGCACAAATAAAATTTATTTTTTATAGCAAAACTAGAGTTTATTTTTTTAACAAAACACTTTTAATTTTTTTAATTAAATAAGAAATATTCGGTCATTAAATTAAAATACTTTAAAATAAAATATCATCGGAAAATTATACCATTTAGTTGGAAAATAGAAAGTTTTTTTATTATAAAAAATATTTTTTAAAAACATATATTTTTAATATAATTTTTTTTTACTTTAGTAAAACAATTACCAAGCAATTACATGTGTATAACCTAACGTATTCCATTAATATACCAAAATACATTGATTCTATACCATTATTTAACACATATTTAACAAATTTACTAACAGAGGGACCAAATGTGTACAAAGTATCAAAGTTCAGGGACTTTAATGAACAAAAATAAAGTTCAAGGACCCGTTTTAACATTTGATCAAAGTTCAGGGACTATAGGTAGATTTTACCCATTGATCTATTACAGAGACCGGGTAACAATAACATAAATGTGTAAGAGCACACACCGGAGCGGTGAAGTGCTGTTCTTGGCTGCCAAATGGGAGAATGTTTGGCATACCATGGAGGTAGTCCACCACCCCACATTTTTAATTAATGTAAAAGTAAAAAGTAAAACTATTTAATTACTTAGTTTTCACTTTTTTAGTAATGACCCATGAAGTATTGTATATTTTGCAATGGGTCCCTACCTCCTTCCCCAGTGGCCAGTACCTCTGACTCTGTGAGCACGTTCAATTATTCTCCTGTGGCCGTGGGTTTCATCCGATCCTTTCTCCTTCGTTTCATCACCTTTTTTATACAAACTGGTGAAACTGTAAATGTATCTCAGCCTTTTAAGATTAAATCAATGGAGTATTCAATTGTGGATTTCAAGATGAATCAAACCCTAATTTCGTCCATGTTCGAAAACCCCCAAATTGATTTCACGATGGTTTGACGCTTTGACATGTTATCATCTCCAATTGACCAGGTGAATAAATTTAAACACTAAAGACAAAGCTATATATGCATTCAATTGAACAAATCGTTAAAAAAATCACCATTTTTAAGCCTAGACTAGAAAGGGAATTTGCAAGTATTAGTGTCTGCTACATATTAAATATTAATGTATCAATTGATGTAGTTATTAAGATGCATATATGTGTTTGTGCTACTTGAAGATTATTGTGCCTACTCGCCAGAGTCGCCGCTACTTCCGCTTGGCCATGCTTCGAAGACTTCGAATTGTCTTTGGCTTCAATTCCGATCATATATGTGCAGGTTTATGGCCTGACAACAACAACCATCAATGCCGAAGGCTTATTCCAAAACTGAAGCGTCCATCCACGAGTCCTCGCAGCAGAAATAGTATCTTCAACTTAATTGAGTATTTTATTACATGGGTCCTTGGAAATGTCTTAGACTCTCAGGCACGGTTCTCCTTCAACTGGATTTTTTATTTTGTTTTAAAAAGATAGAATGGAAAAAGAGATAGGGACCATTGCAAAATATACAATATTTCATAGGTCATTGCCTAAAAATAGTGAAAATTAAGTCATTAAAGTGTTTTACTTTTACTTTTACATTAATTAAAAAGGTGAGGCGGTGGACTACCTCCCTGGTATGTCAAACATTCTCCTGCCAAATGTACCAAAATTTAAAAAAAGAAAAAGAAAAGCCGACGAGCCGGATGTTAAAGCACTTGTATGAGCGGCATATTGAAGAACATAGCGGCAGCTCATTTCAAAGGCTACTGCACAAGTGCACACCCATGACTCCCATGAGGCATTGACACATGTCCCAAAGTTGGATTAGTAATTTTAAAACTTACTTTTTTAATGTTTAACGACATTATATATATACAAAATATATACATTTGAATAGGGTATAATTTTATCTACCAATAGACACCCATATTGCATATATTTGAGTTAAAAAATATGTTATGTGTAATTAATTACGATTATATATATTTTAAATTTTTTATAATTGCGATTATATTTGAATACTTCGTAATACTTACACAACTGCCTTTTAAATAAGAGGAAATAGGGACATTAGATTTTACTAAAACAAAAAAATGAGAGAGAATAGAGAGGAAAACCCCCTTGAGTGGCTGTTCGAGAACCCTAGCCCCAATGCCCAATCAAATCCCCAAATTAATCTTGCTTCCTCCTCAATTCGACAAACTAGAGCCTGCAATTTCCAATCCCCCCAAAAAACAGAACCTTACACCCAACTTTGCAATGATTTTCGCCGATCAAAGAAGGCAAATCGCGGAAATGGATCTTCGGGCATGGCGCATCAAGAGATTGCGATCGAAAAGAAACAATTGAAGACGAATAGAGAAGGGATATGGTGCCTGGACACCAGTGGCCGGCGGTGGTGGGAGTGCGATTGGATCCTACCACCCGAAAGTTTATACGAAGCCCGCCAAACAGATCCGGTTTGTCCGACTTTGACAACCGGCACGAAGCGGAAGCAACCGAAGATGCAAGCAGATACCAACAATTATGTGACTTGGGGGGCTTGGGGTTCTCTCTCCTTCTGGGCCGGGGTGCTGAGTCGTCGCTCCTCCGTCATGAGTTTGGCTGTGAGTTGGGCGCTTCTTACTCACTTTTTAACCACTCTTTTTAATATAATCTACTCCTCACCAATACTACTTGAATTAACTTACCATCTCTGTTCTGTGCTTTCGGTGATGGGTCTGAGCAACGATTTGAAGGTAAATTTTCCCATAAGCATCAACTACGAAAACTTCAAACATCTTACATCTATCTTGAACCTGCAAATAAATATGGAAGAAAAAGAGAAAGCCAATAAGAAGAATTTTCAGTCCACGCAAATAGAATATGCACATCAACAAATCCACCCGTCTAATTTTGAGCAGATCCGACTCGATCAAACTTGGATTGGGGAATCCCCATCAAAGTTTATATCCAAGGGGGTACCAGGCCCTACGGATTCGGGAAATACAGTGAACCCCGACAGAAAAATAAGAAATTATGACCCTAAGACTTCTTCCCAGGAGTTTACTGAACATATGGAATTAAATCTTGACAACAATGACCACCTCCAATATGATCTTAGAGTTGAATTTATGAACTTGTGTTCGAATTGGTACCCTCACTACTACAATTCCGACCTTTGGCAGCGGTCAAAAACCGCTGCCTAAAGCCATATAACCGCGGCCTAAACCCTTTGGTGGCGGTTATCAGACCGCACCATCTGCTCCCGTCGCTATATACCTAAGGCAGCGGTTTAAACAGTCTAGGGCAGCGGATATTGTAAGAAGGTAAGACCGCTGCCAAAAAGCACAAAGAACCGCTGCCAGAAAGTCTAAGGAGACATTTGTGCGAGAGAACAATGGGAGCGGGTAAATATGGTTTGGGCAGCGGTTTTGAAAGGGCTAGAGAAGCGATTGATGAGCCCTGTGGCAGCGGTCCAAACTCTTTGGCAGCGGTTTCAGTTGTCTATAGGGACGGTTCTTGAGATTTGGTGGCGGTTTAATGACCCTTTGGCAGCGGTTCCCTAGTAAGGGAAAATCCTCCTTGTATCCAATAGAGGCGGGTATATGCATATGTGGAAGCGGTTTTGGTACTCTTTGGCAGCGGTTATTGTGTGTTGCGGGAACAAAAATAAGGACCTATGGCAGCGGTTTTATATGGCTTCAAAATGAAATGATTTCCCAGCGGTTTATTTAGAACACACATATATACACCCTTGTGATATGATATTAATAGAGATATTTATATATATTGAAATCATAAATTTAAAATAAACAACAAAATAATATAAAATGAAAATGATGGACTTTCATTGCATTATAATAAGGGCAAATTGCTGAAAATAGCACGAACTTTAGGGGTGGTTGCACTCAGTGGCACAAACTTAAAGAAATACAAAAATAATCACCAACTTTGGGGTTTAGTTGCGGTCAGTGACTAGTGGGGGTGCTTACATGAAATTTTTTTAATTAAAAAGACATATATCGAGATATGGATTAGTGAGAATGTTTGCAAATGTAACATTTGCAAATTAAAATAACTAAATTTTAATTTGCAAATGTTATATTTAATTGTCACAATTATATTTGATTTGGAATTACATGAAATAAAAAATAAAATTGGAACCTAGCTAGTTTCATAATTTGGACACATCTTTTATGTCTTATAATTTTTTTTAAAAAAATCCATGTAAGCATTCCCACTAATTAATCGAAGCAAATCCTCTGCCCCATTTTTTTCGCCCCAACACCATATCCCACATAATTATTTTACCTTCAAATTAAAATTAAATTTTTAAAAAAATATATATTTAGCTTCTACATACTTATTATAACATATTTGAAAAAAAAATCTTAAAAAATCAACCTAGAAAAATTATAATAATTCAAAAGAGATATAAAGATTTTTTAAAAATTTAAAAATATGTGATTTTACTATAGATTTTTAAAAAATATATAATTCAATTTTTTAAGATTTTTTTTTTCAAATATGTTATAATAAGTAGGTAAAAGTTAAATATATTTTTTAAATTTTTTAAATTTTAATTTGAAGGTAAAATAATTATGTGGGATGGGGTGTTGGGGCACGAAAATGGAGCAGAGGATTTGCTCCCCTAATTCATATCTCGCTATATGCCTTTTTAATTAAAAAAGTTTCATGTAAGCACCCACATTAGCAAGATATGGGTTATTTTAGCAAGATATGGGATATGTGCCACTGACCGCAACTAAACCCCAAAGTTGGTGATTATTTTTGTATTTCTTTAAGTTTGTGCCACTGAGTGCAACCACCCCTAAAGTTCGTGCTATTTTCTGCAATTTGCCCTTATAATAATTACTAGCAAAGTTTCATTACAAAAGTGTGGTTTCCTAAGGGTTAGCTATATCATATAAACAAAAGGCTATACCCAAATTGTCAGCGTGCAAAATGTGCAATGTGCAGGTTTGTAATTAACCTAGGCAGAAAGTGGAATCCGAGCAAAAGTATAGCAACACATGCAATAGGGACATTATACGTCGATTAGCAAAATGTCATCGAGCTAGAGACCTACAAATTAAAATCGTTGTCAAAATTAGCAACAAAAATGAAGTATGACATTAAAGAAACAACATTTGAATGGAAAAAAAAGCAACAAAAAACACAGTGCTAGTGCTATAGCTTACAGCTCTAAGGAATAAAAATAAGGGGATATTAACAATAAAAATATGTAAGCATGTAAGCATGCCATTAGATGAAGCATGTAATCATACCATTAGGGGATATTAACAATAAAAATAAGCTATACAGCTCTAAGTAATATAAGGGCAAACAAAATGAGGCATTCAACCCAACCAACATCTCTAAGTAATATAACTTGGATCCCTAAACAGAATGAGGAAAGCAGCCATAATATAAATGAGATAATGGATCCCCAAACAGAGGCAAAAAGGCAGAATACAACTTGAACATAAATGCATTCGGCTAATACAAAATTCAACTGATATAGCTTACATGAAAAGAATGTAAGCATGCCATTAGATGAAGCTATACTAGAAAGTTTTCCTTACAAAACCAGAAATTCAACTTGAACATAAATGCATCTATGTATATATCAAAGTAATATAAGGGCAAACAGAGGGAGGAATTCAACCTGACCAGCCTCTCTAAGTAATATAACTTGGATCCCCAAACAGAATGAGGAAACCACATCATGACAGTGCGATAAAAAGCTAAAGTGATCAATTTTGCAATAACAATCAGTCAAATGTCACTACCAAGTGTAGTCAAAAAGCAAGGCTAGGGAAGTGGTAGCCAAAGCATATGTCAACAAAAGCACAATAGAAAAATCCACTCACTACCAGATTCAGTTTTATGCACAAGACAAAATCATGAGTAAAACAAATACTAAATCTTGCAATCATACTCAGTCACATACATCCATAAAAAATCAATTAGTACAGGTGACTTTAGGGAGCATGAAACACACCAAAATCAGCCATTAGGAATTTCAGAAATGTTTATTTGTATGTTGTACCAAGCAACCAATCGGGAATTCCATGAGAAGATCACATAGGCAGCATAGAATCGGCCAACACCAATATGATCAAGCAAAGCCCAACAAACTCACAATGTAGGGAAAGGCCTCACATTATCAACTTCCACCAAGACATAATACATAGATTCGACAACCAATTTCAACCCACATCATGGCAGGCAGAAAATATTGTGAGTAAAGTTTATTACCTGCTGGAAATTCGCATGATAGGGCAATAAATAACCAAGATTGTGCACTAGTCTTCAACCCCTTGGTCAGACCTACAAATGTTGTGTACATAGAAAATGTTCAAAGAAATTAACATGTACAAAATATATATGTCCTAGAAAAACCAAGTGTCCTAGTAAAACACAAATTAGTCTAACGAAGATGTAAATTGATCAAATATTGTAATGAGGAATTAGTCTAACTCACATAACTTCATCGCCATGGGAAGTAGATCCACCTTCTTCGTTTTCTGATGATTCATGTGAGGTTGATCCGTCTTCGTGGTTCGTAGAAAAGTTGGGAATGACAATATCAACTCCGGGATTAGCATCTCGTAACTTTGAAAAAACAGAAATCAAGGTGTCCTCCATCTTTTTGTTAAAGTGTTCTGCAATGCCCTCCAAGAACACCTCGGGAAGTACAAATGGGGTCTTCACATCCTTACATTTGAAACTTGACTTTGTCACACCTAGTCCATGCATACGCAATCGCCCATTATGCTCTTTCTTGGTGATCACATCAAAATATGGATCAGTTTTGCTGCTCCCCTCACCCACAGAGGTTACTGATTTCATCTTCTCCTTGAAAAAACAAAAACAAAAACAAAATATTATGTGCATTAGAAATTCAGCACTGTATACATGTACTTATTCATCAAAATATGGATCAGTTTTTATGGTCTCACAATGTTTGAAAGTGTCTCCTCATTCTGTGTGACATATGTACGTCTTGCAACTCGCTTCCTGGACTCAGTGTATACGTTTACTTCTGATGGACATTGCTTATGTGGGTCATTTTGTTGCTGAAGAAACAAGACAAGGTAAAATTGAATAGCATATATTTTAGATTGGAAAAAGGATGGAATAATACAAAGTTTACCATCAAATGACGCTTTACAGCGTAAGATACTGTGCCCAGAGTATGCATATCAACTTGCTTTGCTCGGTTCTCTTTGTTTTTCTTACTGATTTCCTAATTATTCACATGTGCAATCATAGGTTTTCATTTAGGATGAGATAAACAAAAATCCGGGGCAATAAAACAGTAGCTTAAATTCAAACCTTAGCTTTGTTTGATGCGAAATACTGCATGAGCTCTATGAATTCCTCTTTCGGTATAGCATTTGGCCGGCTGGCCAACATCTCTGCCATTGTAGTATATGGGGAGTAATGTTTCTCCTTTACTTTTCCCTTGTAAGCCCTCCATTTTGAACCGACACTCCCCAACACCCATGGTTTTCCTTCGTTTGGTACAATGAATTTTTTCTACATTACCAATATTAGGAATATTAGCAAAGTTAGTATTTCCACAGGAGTAACTACCTAAAACATGTAAAATACATCTTTGGGAAACATCAATTCTGGAGCCCATTTTATATCATCAATTCTGGAACGCTCATGGTTTGTCGCTTTCCTTCTTCGTCCCTTCCCCAATATAGGATGACCCATCTTTGGGAAACAAGATTTCCCAATCTGCTCATCTATAATGGTAGATCCACGATGTAGATATCTAGCACAAAAGGCGGTGCATTCATCAACCAAGTACGATTCTGCCATTGATCCTTCTGGACGACTTTTATTCCGAACATAAGATTTCAACTTTCGAAGATCCCGTTCGATGGGATACATCCATCTCTGACATACAGGTCCCCCAAGTCTAATTTCCTCAACTAAGTGGATTGGTAAATGCACCATAATATCAAAAAATGCACCGGGAAAAATCATTTCAAATTGACAAAGTATCTCAGAAATCTCAGATTGTAAATAATCTAGATCTTCAGGGTCAATAACTTTTTTGCATATGGCCTTGAAAAATGCACTCAATCTGATGAAAGGCCTTGCAACATCCTCGGGAAGACATGTCTTCACAACAATGGGAAGTAAATAGTGCATGAAGAAGTGAGCATCGTGACTCTTATAACCTACAATTCTCCTCTGTTGAACCTGAACACATCGACCAATATTAGAATCACAAACTTTTGCTAACTTGGCAGTCTTGATCACTGTACAGAATCTGCGCTTCTCCTCCCCTGTCATCCAAAAACGCGACTTTGCAATTTCAAGCTTGTCACCATCACCAACAACCTTAGGCTGAAGCTCTTCCATCATATCAAGTTCCACCAGATCCATTCGAGCTTTCACATGATCCTTAGTTTTTCCAGAAATATCTAACAATGTCCCAATAATATTATCACATATGTTCTTTTCTATATGCATTACATCAAGACAATGTCGAATTTCAATATGCTTCCAATAAGGTAGATCAAAAAAGATTGACTTTTTCTTCCAATGGCAGACACACTTCTTCTTCTTCGTACTCTTCTTATTCCTCTTCACCTCTTTTGGTTTGTTTTTTCCAAATTCATTTTTAAATCCAGCCATTAACTCCAAAGTCTCACTTCCTGACAAGCGCACCGGAGCTGTTTCAACATCAATCTTTTTGTTAAAATGCCTATTATCACGCCGATATGGGTGGTCACTTCGCAAAAATCTACGATGACCTATGTAACACATCTTCTTACTGTAAGTTAAGTAGTGGGAGCGAGTCTCGTAATGGCAAGAAGGACATGCCAATTTCCCTTTCGTGCTCCATCCAGATAGCATAGCAAAGCCAGGAAAATCACTTATGGTAGTCATCAAGGCAGCGCGCATATTGAACATTTCATTTCTTGAGGCATCATATGTTTCTATGCCAGCCATAAACAACTCTTTCAAATCCTTGATCAAAGGCTGCAAATACACATCAATGTCATTTCCGGGTGAAGAAGGACCTGGGATGATTAAGGCAAGCATTAAAAATTCTGACTTCATCGACATCCAAGGTGGAAGATTATAAGTGGTCAGAATAACGGGCCATGTACTATGTACAATACTCATTGAGTTAAACGGGCTAAATCCATCACTAGCTAAACCTAATCTGACATTGCGCGAATCAGTAGCAAATGATGGATACATTAACTCAAAGTTCTTCCAAGATTCACCATCTGCTAGATGTCTCAAACGCCCATCCTTCGGACGTCCATCAGCATGCCATGTCATGTTCTGTGCAATCTCTCGGCACATGAATAATCTTTGCAGCCTCTTCTTAACCGGAAAGTATCTAAGTACTTTCGCAGGTATTTGTGAAGCCTTGCTGGTTTTGTCATCCTTTTCATCTGATTTCCAACGAGAAGTCTTGCATATAGGACAACTTGCTCCTTCAGCATTCTCTTCCCAATACAAGATACAATCGTTAATACATGCATCAATCTTAGTGTACTCAAGACCTAAAATCTTTAGGACCTTCTTCGCTTCATTATAAGAACTAGGTAACTTTGCATCGGGTTGCATGGCTTTCAAAATTCTCAACAGATCAGTGAAGGCACCGTTGCTCAGTTTATGGTCTCGCTTGTGAACAAATAAGCGAATTAGAAAGGAAAGCTTAGAAAAACTCTTGCAACCAGGATACAATTCTTCTTGGGCCTCCTCCACTAACTTGTAAAAACTGGTTGCCTCTTCATTAGGACCATTACTGAATGTGTCATGCAATAGATCATCCATGTTATCTTCAAACTTATTCGCCCCATCGTCGACCTCATTACCATCAGTAGGTTGCTGTTGTTCCACTTCCTCTGGAAGCCTATGGAAACCCTTCACAATCATGTGATCTTTGACGGTTTGTCTTTGTAACCAATTACGACGATAACAAACTTTGCAAGGGCAACGAATTTCATCTCCTCGTGCTTCATTTGCAAATGCCTTTTCTATATACTCATCCACTCCTTTTGAGTATTCCTTACTCGATCTTGGAAACATCCACCACTTCATGCTACTTTTGTCCATGCCTAATAAATTTTATTTTTAACAAAAATTCAGTATAGCAAGGACTATATTATATGAGTTCTTAGATTATTGTTTCACCTACGATTTTAGTTAACTTTTTGAAGGGGTGCATTGCAGCCAGTAGTGAACAGAAGAGGGAATTAATGGCTGCTAATGGGCTTTTTTCTGTAGTTGCAGGCTAGAGTTGGTATTTTAGATTAAATAAGTTATGTTCCATTATAACTTAGAGGAGGACTGCTAATGGGCTTTTTTCTGTAGTTGCAGGCTAGAGTTGGTATTTTAGATTAAATAAGTTATTTTCCATTATAACTTATAGGAGGAAAATCTACTGGACAAGATAAACCTTGCCAATTAGCATATCTTGACCGATTATAGATATTCTACAAAGTTCCAATCAATCAAGAAACAAACAAAACAAGGCCAACAAAGAATACTTTGAAAGAAAGACATAAAAATGTAGAAATTATGACAAAAAATAGAGCAACTAAGCAAAACCACTAAGAAATGATGAAATAAAAGAACTTCTAATTTAGCAAAACACTTTAAAGCATATATTCAAGGCCTTAACAGTTTCTGAAATTTAAACATTTTCCATTTCATCTCATAATATATTGAAAAATTAAAGCTCTAGCCTAAGTTTACATTTACCTGCATGTCCCTTTCACAAGATTTCAAAGTTACACCAAGGCACTGGGCAACTCTCTTTTGATGTTCCCTAATTTGAATAACCTTCTTCTGTAAAAGAGAGAGAGAGAGAGAGAGAGAGAGAGAGAGAAAGAGAGAGAGAAATGCAAGGTTTAGAGATAAATATCCCTTGTAGATATTCAGGAAGCTTTGAATGTGTTGTTAAGCCCTATGTGGCTATATATAGAGAGAGGGATCAGAGATCGATTAGATAAAAAGATATATAAAATATATTATAGATTATAGATATATTGTTTATATGTATCCTAATTTAATAAAGGTAAAGATAAACTATCCCTATAAAATATATAGATGTTAATTTCCTAATATAGTAATATCAAAATATAAATATATCTTAATATATATAGGATATATGTCTATAGTATTACAGAATATATACAAAATATATTTTAATTATTATATATCTATGTAAATCTATTTCACGATTTTCACTTTTCACCGCATTCTAATATAGAAAAATTATCAAGTTAGATAATCAAACACCTAACCACGTACTCATGGCTTATGCAATTTACCAATTAGGCGTACTGAATGAAAAATTTTCACCAAATTACTTTCATATATATATATTTAGCAATATCTTAGCAAATACACATCCAAAAACAAAATTGAAGAAAACTATTTTGATGATTGTTCTTCTGAAAAGAATAACCTTAATAAATATATGCCTTACTGCAATTTAACAAACTCAAAACCATAGCCTCTATACATGTACGAAAAATGATTTACTATTATCAAATACACACAGGAACCATTCGGTTCTTGTCTGTAGCTTACCATCATTTTCAGCATTCAAGGTTATGAACTCTTTCCTGTCTTGAGTTTTTTTTATCCAGTCACTGTAAACAGCATTTATTCGAACATTTTCCCTTTTGGCGATCTTTTATTTTCTTTCAGTTAATGGCCGGAGATGCATATTGGTGGTTGAATGGAATTTGCTTTTGAGTTCATCATGACTTACAAGAGGATCAACACCTTCTTAGTTTCGGTCTATCTTATTCCGCCTGATGCAGTCATTCTTTATTTGTTACTGTCTCAATGAGCAAGGCTTCTTGTTCTGGTCCTTCTGGAGTGACAGATGGCTAAAAGGCAGGGCAATATCTTAACCATGAATTTTTATTTCGACGTTTGAGATGTTGTAAGATGGCTAAAAGTAGGATCTCATGAATCTGTGCAATTAGGTTGAGTTGGTGTTCTTGGGTGGTGAAGAAGAGGGAAAATGGAAGAAGGAAGGTCTCTAGCTGATACCCCAACCTGGTCAGTTGCCACTGGCACCACTGTAATGGTGTTTGTTTGTTTTCGGGTGGGGAGATCCATTTACAGATTTGGGAAAGTAAGCTATTGAAACCCTAATTATTTTCACACTAAACATGAAAATGGCAATTCATCTCTGATAAAAATAGCCCTTAATCAAGTGACCAACTAAGCACCAATACCTACTCATCGACACATATGAACAGCCAAAGTTGCCCTCAACAAAATTCTCATCCCTTTCAAAATAAACATGAAAATGGCAAAGCAAAATAAACACCAGAGATTATACACCAAGCCACGACATGACAAAGAAAAACAGAAACCAAAATACTATACCTTCAGGCTTGAGATACACAGCCAACCACGAGAAAAGCAAAACAGAATGCAACACCAACTCCAATCCAGAAAACCGGACAGCCACTGTGTTGAACAAAAATGCGCGATATAATTGTACAACACATTTTATTTAATTTATAATATTTGAGTTCGACCCCTTTTGGTTATCCTCTTGATTCGAAGTCATATCGATACCAAGATTTTGATGTTTTTGGTGATTTGGGCTGCACCCGAATTTTAACGGGTTGCCTACGTATCTCTTGGAAGAGAATCAAGCCTCACGTAGTTCAGAGTGTTTTAGTTGGTGTGTTTTACCCCTTTAAAGGTTTTCATGCATCATCGGATCGTATTAGGACCTACCTTCTCGGAAGGGTAGCCCTAACATAAATCACACTATCATATGCATGAGATTTTCTCGTGTATCATCCGAATAAATCGAGCACACCTTCTTGGAAGGGTTTCTCAACTTAACGGCTATCACTTACACAAAAAATCATGTATATTTAATTTAGACTTAATTTTAACCCCATTTTCATTTTAAAAGTGAATTTAAGGGTTAGCGACTGTACCCGACATATTTTGAGATTTAATATCGGGTTACCTACGTAGCCGCTTTTACGACGTCAAGTCTTTACGTAGTTCTTTTTATTTTTAACAAATTTGATCTAATTTGTAACCGGTGACTGAATTCGGCGTATTTAAAATTTTATACCGAATTTCCTACGTAACTCGTAGAAGAGTATCAAGTCTATACGTAGTTCTGAATTAGAAACCAAGCTTGATTTGGTTTTAAAAGTGTGATCGTTTGAAGATCGGGATTGAACTCGACGAGCTCGTAGCTTTATGTCAAGCTTCCTACATACCCGTTTGAACGGGATCAAATCTTATGTAGTTCTTTTATTTTGAACGGATTTAATTTGGATTTGGCGATTGTACCCGACGAGCTTAAGCTTTATGCCGAGCTACCTACGTACCCGTTTGAACGGGATCAAATCACCCGTAGTTCGTTTAGAAGGAAGTTTATACTTTGTGAAACTTGATTTGAGGTTTTGACTCCGTTTTTTTTATTATTTAAGAGTCGATTTTGAGATTGACCCACTAAAATTAATTGGCAAAGAATATTTGACGAGTTTAATTTTATGTTTTTGATAAAACTCGAATTCTTAATTTATGCCAATTATAATTCGTATATTTTAGTGGGTAGGTTGTGTAATTAAACACACTTTTATCAAAATATGCTCAATCATATGCGGATATATATATGCCATTGATTGAGTTATGTTCCTCCTTTATTTTTATTTTTTTTATGAATGAATGGGTTTAGATGATTGCCGGACCACGGAATTATGCCCAACTAGATTCAAATTAAGCCCATTCCATTTGATGATTTTTTTAATGAGCCCAATTAGCTAAAATGTGAACCAGCTCATATTTGTTTCAGAACATAGGTGCGCGTTTTTGTTTCTTGCTCATCTTCCTCCTGGCGACAGAAGTGTGTTACTTCTCAAAGAGCAGCCGCGGCGCCCCCATGGGTACACCACCATGAAGGTTTAAAGCACCAGCTTTGGGCAATTGAAACGAAAGAGGGCGGAGCAAGGCCGACTTTGACGGTGGGGGCACGAACTTGGCTTTTCTAATCCCAAGTGCTTCCAAAGAGGTACGTTTTAGGGTTTTTGTATTTTCTTTGCGAATTTTAGCCCTCACTGTGATGCTCAATCCAATTCTTAGATGACTCCAAGCCTCAATTTAGGATTTTTAACAAAACCCCTTTTCCAATCGAGTGATGTTTAAACTGATTTTTGTTCAATTGAAATTTTAAGGTTTTGACCGAGGCTTGAAAATTTTGAAGGAGTGAAGAGTCTAAAGAGCAAGGAAACGCCAGAGGGTTCCCAAACGAGGTAATCTGTCCCCTAATTTCAGATTCTCAATCAACTCTCTTCTTGCTTGAACACTCAATTTTCCCAACTGTTCAATCATTTTTTTTCTTCTTAAATTGAATGGCAAATTGCCCATGCTTTGTGCTTTTGAAATAGTCAAGGATAGAGATGCCACGGGCTCTGTTTAGTTTATTACAGATTTTTTTATTTTTTTGTTCACTGGAAGTTAATTTGTGTAATCTGTAATTTCCAAGTTTTCCCTCAACTTCATGGAATTTTTATTTTGTATGTTTGGCTGCTCAAAGATGCCCCTGATTGAGTGGACTGATTCCACTTATTTGTTAGAATTTGGTTTGGATAAATTTCGGCAGCATTTCGACTTGATTTTGGGATCATTAGATGATTCTGAGGCCCGAGCCCTTGCTAAAACTAATAGCCTTGCAAGAGGAGGACTCCAGGAATCAAGCAAATGATCGAAACTGCTGCCAAATTTAGAATTGATTTTAGAACCATTCAATGATTCCGAAACCCGGGCCCTTGTTAAAACCAATGGCTTTGCAAGAGGGGGGCTCCAAGAATCAGATGAATGATCAACACCCAGGTAGAGAAACTACCTTCTTTCTGAACTTGACGTGATTTCTTGCTTGCTGGGATTTTTTTTTTCCTCTGTTGTGGAGTTTGTATAAGTTTTGCAAGAGCCTCCTTTTTCCAAAATGCTGTAGGTAAGGTTATATAGGGGAATAGTAGGAGCAGTTACTTAGTATCGCACTATCCCACTCCCTGTACAGTTTCTTTTAACTGTTGCCCACATATGCATTTTTATCTCTTGACAGTTTTCATTGCCATGGAAACTTCCGAATTGTGCAGTTACTTGTACAGTTACCTGTAGCTTTTTTTTTTTTTTATTCATTCTCAACTGAGTTGGGCCTCTTTTTTCTTTTGAATGCCTCTGTTTTCATGGGCTGAGCCTCTTTTAGAATATTTTCATCCCATGAATTATAAATGAAGCCCCTAACATATTCTACTATCTGATTCCTTTTCAGCTAGCCAATTCGCTTGTAAGGAGCTAAGCATAGCACTCAAACTGCTGCCAGATTTCAAGCAAGAGCTTGCCCTCGAAGTAGTCTAATTCGTGATCCCCGCAAACATTGTTACTTGTTTGTAACTTAATCGGTGAGAGGCCATTGAAAGCTCTTATGTATTAATTAACGTCTCGACTTTATTTACTCGATCGTTAAACTTTGTAATACACAAGACTTTGTAATACCTGCGTTTGGGAATGTAACATGTGGCCCAGCTTAGAATTATATTGACAATGTAATACATTCTCTCTTGATGGATTTTAGAATGTATTTGAACATATTTGCCAAATAATAAAAATTCACCCCAAACAGTTGCCCCCGAACTTTGAATCTATAAGAATTTTGTCGAATGGATTCAAAGTTCGCATTCTTTTGATCACCTAATCTGGTCCCTGATGCATTTTTTTTGCCCTTATTTGTTTTCCAACAGGGTGCAGGATGAGTATTTATGGGGATATTGGTTTTGAGAGAGCCCTTAGCAATGACGGTCAAGTGTTCGAACATGGTCCACTTTACCGTCGGTCTCTCTCCATCCACGAGGTTGACGTTCCTATACAACTCCCTTCAATCAAAGTTTGGACCACAAAAGAGGACACCTTTGAAGGCAGCTTGCGGTTTGTTCGTGATGATGATAGAGGCTGTGTACAAAGCCTCAGGGAGTATGGTAGGCGATTTAATGGAATCTTCCTCAAAAAGGTTCAAGCTGGCATAGAATTTAACAACAAGCTTCCCACTAATGAAGATTTTTATCCACCTCTTCATAAGCTATTGGCGAAGAAGTTGAATTGGGGTGTAGAGTTTAATTTTAGCGGACTGGCTTCCTTTGTGCCTCGTTTGATTGAGTGGACCGAGGAGATTATGAACCAGCATGAAAACACTTTACGCCAAGCGGATATTTATGGTGTTGTAGCTGTTGCACAATTTCCTTATTTGTACCACAAAGACGTATGGAGAGCCTTTTGCGAACTCTGGAGTCCTTTAACGAACACCTTCCACCATGCCGGGGGTGAACTTGGGATCTCTCTTCATGATTTGAAACAGATAGGAGGTTTACCGATCCTTGGTAGCCCTTATGAGGAATTCCTGCCATCCAACGAACTGTTGTCTGACACGGATAAATTCCCTCCTACCGTTCTGGAACTTTTGCGGATCCATGCTGATCTTTGTGTGCATCACAATAGTGATTTGATTTATTGGGAGGATTGGTTAGCCCACTTTTATAGAGGCGAGCAGATCTTTATTGCTTTTGCAGAAGGCTCACACGCTGAACTAATAAGGGACCCGGCTCCTGACCGTGATCATCCCTCGTCGTCCAGAAAGCAGCGTAAGCGAGACTTATCTACTCTGCTAGTAAGCGAGCAAGGAAAATTAGCCGCATTCTTATCCCTTATGCTGAGCAGATTTGTATTGCCACAAAATCCCCCGGTAATCCGACCTGAGACATTCGTAATGGCCTGCCTCATGGCCCAAGGTACGCAGATTTCTCTGGCTCCTACCGTCTTAGCTCATATTTATCATGGTTTGAATGAAATGGCAACGCACCCAACTCATCCCGGTAGAGCTAATCCTAGTTTTGGGATTCATTTTGTAATTGGTTGGATGTCTGAATACTTTCCTAGCCTGTATAGGGTTCATAGTGATCAGGATTTCCCTAGAGACTACCCCTTCCTTAGACGTTGTGCGGGGTTACGTGGTAAAAAACTTGAGATTCACACAGCTAGACTGATCCTGAGACACGCCACCTACGTTCGGTACCGGGTAATACCATTTGGGGAACCAAAGAGCTTAGACCTAGTTGATGCTGGAGGGCTTTCAGATATTGACTTTGAGCGCCTACTTTGTATACGATCAACTGTGTTACCTATTCGAATGGGCCAGAATTTGATCTTAGAGCCTTACTATCCAAATAGATTTGCTCGCCAGTTTGGATTTGATCAAGGTGTTCCTGCCAATGCTCTGAGATTTACTCTTCAGCTCAGGTCCAACAGATCTTTGGGAGCAATTGCTAGTTGCTATGCTTGTTTTTTCCAGCGGAGCACAGGTGAGGTCTTTCACATACCTCCATGGAGTGATCTTGGTAGGTGTACATGGGGTTACTGTGCTTGGTGGGTTGCAGCTTCGACCCCCTATTTGAGTCAATCAGTCTACTACGTCCACGTAACTTTGACGGGTAGGAAAAACCGGCTGAGGGATCGTATTTATCTGATTGAGGATGTCAGGAAGGTGGTTAGCGGGCTGAAAGGTGTTAGGAAGACCTCTGACGCAGCTGAACCCTCCTCGAGTGAACTATTTGGCTCACCTATCGTCAGTTCACCAGTGCCGTCAATGGTAGCAGAGGAAGACTTAGGAAGTCTCCCGATTCCTGAAGATGTGTTAGAGAGTTGTCCAAAACACATCTCAATGCCCATTGAGGTAGCAGAAGGAAGCCAGAAAAGTCCCCTAGTGCCTGCAAATGTAACAAGGGAAAACTCTAACAGTTCTTCGGGTAGTGAGTTACACCCTAAGAGAAAGAAGCCGAGACATAAAAGCCCCATGTTGTTGGAGGATTCAGGCGCTGGAAACGAAGGTGCAACCTTTTACTTCTCACTTTTTTTTCTTTCTTTTTTTTTTTTATATATATATATATATTTTTTTAACATCTTTCTTTGATGTTAATGCAGTAAGGAAATTGACTTTTCGAAGTGAGCACTACTCAGATGAAGAGGACTACGATGACAGTGATCCAGAACTTGATTTTGATATTACCGGAGCGACCTCTACCAATTTGGAGATGCTAGCACCATTAACCAATGAAGCTGATGATGGTTTGATTTCTGGGCTACAACAGCAGCCTCTTGAGCCGATACAGAATTTGACAGACTCTGCTCCCATTGAGAATGCCCTAGCTTCATCTGCTCCCATTAAGAATGCACTAGCTTCATCTGCTCCCATTGAGAATGCACCAGCTTCCTTGGATAGTCTATTTCCTGACTCGGTGCCGCCCTACCTCCGCACAGCGGTCATGGAAGGTATCAAAGCCATTGCTAAAACTATTCTAGCTTCTCAATCTGCTTTGACTTTGTTGTCTACTCGAGATGAAGTTTTTAAACACCTGAAGGTATTGAAGCTCACTACCAAGGCTGCCGAAGTGGATGATGGTAGTGTTTTTTGGATAGTTTCCCAAGTCAACCATCTTTTTGAGAAGATGGAAACTATAGCTGCAGCAGAGAGCACTATCGACTCTACTGCTTTGAATGAGGTATCTACCACTCTTTCTCACTGTAATGAGGATCTGGCCTCCGAAAAGAAGACATTAGCTCAGGTGGAGGAAGACTCTCTTGCTATAAAAGAGCAAGAACTTGCTATAGAAGAGCAAGAAAGGGAGGTTTTGCTAGCGGAAGAGAAGCTTCGAACCTTGAAGGATAATTTTGCTAGGAACAAAGAGGCGCTAACAAAGAGAAAATCTGAAGCAGAGCATCGTATCCGGATCACTACAGAGAGACAACAAAGCCTGGAAAAGCTAGAGCGGGAAGGCAAGGCGAAGCTGGAGGATCTCAATTCGAAGAAAGCTCACCTCCAGACTCTAATTGCCACTTTTACTTCATTTGCCTTTATTTAGTTAGCGGATTTTTTTATGATCATTTTTTTATATGCTTTAGGAACTTTTGGGCACCTATTTGATTTTGCACATACATTTTTTTTATGAATACATGCAAACATTTTTTTTAGATACAAGAGCTCTACAGAACTTAATATCAAATCAACACAACTTATTGATATGACAAAATTCCTCCTTCCTTGCCTCTTAGGTAGGACAAGTATATGCCCCTGCATGTATGTTGCATGTATTCAAAACAGTTCCTCTCCATACTCTTCTATCGATAACGTATATTCCGCTAAGAAAAGTTGGGTTTAACACTCGACATAAAGAGCCCTTAAGAGTGACACACTCTTACAAGAAATGTGCTCACTCTCCTTTTAAGAGGGCAATTGGTATTGTGTTTGTTTTTGGGGCTGCATCTAGCGTTTTTGACTAGCTAGACTGCCTACGTACCCTCTTTCTGAGGGATCAAGCCGTTCGTAGTTCTTTCGGGCGCCCATTTTTCACATATGCTCCAGGACGCCTTGATTTTGGACTAGCTTCAAGTCCATATTTTTTCATTCACCATTTTTCACCGGGATTTTTTTCTTCTTTTTTTTTTCTTTTTTTTTTTTTTTTTACCGCATCACTCGGATTATCTGGGCCCACCTTCTAGGAAGGGTTTCCCAAATGACCCAACTATCATATGCGAACCCGGATTTTTTTTTTTTTTTTTTTTGGTGTTCGACTGAATTTGACAAATGATTTTGATGTCAAACGTCCTACGTACTCCTTGTTGGAGATCAAGTCTTAACGTAGTTCTTGACGTTTTGACTCTCAAACTTCATGTGAAAAACTTTTTCACAAATTTTCCGTTCACACATGAATATACCACATCACCTTCGGTATTTGAGAGTTCATATGCACCTTTGGGAAAAACTTTGGTCACCACATAAGGACCTTCCCATTTCGATTCAAACTTTCCTTGCGCTTTTCGATTAATTACAATTGGTCGACGAATGGTAAGAACCAAGTCACCAATAGTGAATGAGCGAAACTTGACCCGCTTGTTGAATGCCCCAGCTACTTGAGCCTGGTAAATTTCAAGCTTTTGTTGCGTTGCTAGCCTAAGCTCGTCTAATGCTTCAAGCTCGGCCAAACGGATTTTGACATTCTCCTCGGGGTCGGTAAGTTGAACCGCTACTCTAAGAGATGGCAATTGTATTTCTAGTGGTAAAACAGCTTCGGACCCAAAGACCAAGTTGTATGGTGTACAACCTGTCGATGTTCGGGTTGTAGTCCGGTAAGCCCATAGTGCCTCCGGTAACCGTTCATGCCAATCTCTCTTCGATTTTGAGACCATCTTCTTGAGAATTTTGCATAGCACTTTATTAAATGCTTCAGCTTGGCCATTTGACGACGGGTTATAGCTAGATGAAAAGCTATGCTTAAACCCGAATTTCTCGCTCAACTTCACCAACATTTGATTCTTGAAGTAAAGAGCGTTATCGGAGATGATCTTCGAAGGCACTCTGTATCGATAAATCAAATGAGTCCTTATGAAATTAGCGACTTCTTTAGCTCCCACCTCCCTCAAAGGTATAGCTTCGGCCCATTTGGAGAAATAATCCGTAGCCGCCAAAATATATTGGTGACCTCGGGAAGAAGATGGCTTTATGCTCCCTACCACATCAAGACCCCACGCATTGAAAGGCCATGATAAAGTAGTAGGATGTAGCATTTGAGGAGGTTGATGTATGAAGTCGCTGTGAATTTGGCAAGCGTGACAAGCTTTAGCGAAATCCATAGCATCTTTCACCATAGTAGTCCAATAGTAGCCTAACCGTTTGATTTGATTAGCCAATTTAGGACCTGCTTGATGTGCTCCGCACACTCCAGCATGAGTTTCGACCAAAATGTATTTAGCTTCTTCTTTGGACAAGCACCTTAGCAAGATTCCGTCAAATGTTCTTCGATACAAAGTATCATTCTTAAGTAAGAATCTTGACACTCGTCTTTTAACGTCCACCCTCCTTTTTGCATCATCGGGGAGGACTCCATGACGAAGATATTCAACAAGTGGTTGTCGCCAATCAATTTCTTCCTCAATTTCATAAACGGAAGCGACCTCCACTTCTTCTTTTGGCTCATCTCGCTTCGAGGACGGTACGAGCAGATGACGTTCACCGATAGTAACCTGAATTTCTCTTTCATTTGGTAACGTCAACGATGAAGCTAATTTTGCCAAAGCGTCTGCCTTGTCATTCTCACACCTCGATATATGCACCACTTCAATTTGGCGGAATTGATGTGTGAGATATTTAGCTCTTTGATGCAAAAGGATCAAGTTTGCGTTTTTGACCTCGTATTGCCCATTTAATTGTCTAACGACTAATTGAGAGTCACCAAACACCTTCAATGGATCAACACGCATTTCAAGAGCTATCTCCAAGCCGATAATGAGTGCCTCATATTCTGCCACATTATTTGTGCAATTCTCCAAAAGAGAAAATGAATAAGGCACTATTCCATCACTTGGAGTAATGAACACGATACCCACACCAGCCCCTCTTTTTGTTGCAGCGCCATCAAAATATAACTGCCAAGATTTCTCCTCCGTTATAAAGACTTCTTCATCCGGCAAATCATCCGACAACTCCTCATTATCCGGGGTAGGATGGGCTGCTAAGAAATCGGCTATGACTTGCCCTTTTATTGCCTTTTGAGGCACATATTTGATGTCAAAAGGAGCTAGAAGCATAGCCCATTTGGCCAATCGTCCCGACAACACGGTTTTTGATAAAATGTATCGCAGAGGATCAGCTTTGGATATTAATGTGATTTGGTGGGATAAAAGGTAATGTCGTAGCTTTTGGATGGCAAATATCAACGCTAGACATATCTTCTCCATAGCGGAATAATTCTGTTCTGCCCCCACCATCGTCCGGCTGATGTAATACAAGGCATTTTCCTTTCCGTCATCATTATTTTGAGCCAACATAGCCCCTAATGATCGATCAAGACTTGCAATGTACAAAATCAAGGGCCTTCCTTGAACTGGCGCCATAAGAACTGGCGGATCGGTCAAGTACTTCTTAATGCTCTCGAGGGCATTTTGGCAAGTTTGATCCCAAACGAAGGGAACATCTTTTTTCATCAACCTTAGAAAGGGTTGACATCTCCCCGTTAGGTTCGAAATGAACCGTCGGATATAAGCAAGCCTGCCTTGCAAGCCCCGCAGTTCACGGAGATTCCTCGGAGCTAGCATTTCCATGATCGCCTTAATTTTATCGGGATCAATTTCTATTCCTCGACCTCGAACAACGAAACCAAGAAACTTTCCTGATGTTACACCAAAGGCGCATTTAAGAGGATTCATTTTCAACTGGTGCTTGCGCAATCTTTCGAAGATAATTTTAAGATCATTTATATGATCCCCCCCTCTTCTTCGTTTTCACCACAAGATCATCCACATAACACTCAATGGTGTTGTGAAGAAGATCATGGAATATGACAGTCATGGCTCTTTGATAGGTTGCCCCGGCATTCTTTAACCCAAAAGGCATCACAGTGTAGCAATATGTGCCTAATGGTGTACGGAAAGCCGTTTGCTCCTCGTCTTCGGGATGCATTTTGATTTGATTGTAACCCGAGAATCCATCCATAAAGGACAAGGCTTGGAACCCTGTAGTGGAATCAACCAAGAGCTCGGTTATGGGAAGAGGGAACTCATCCTTGGGACATGCTTCATTTAAGTCCCTGAAATCAACACAGATGCGCAGTTGACCATTTTTCTTCTTTACGGGAACAATGTTAGCCAACCATATCGGGTATTGGACCTCCCGAATGAATCCGGCCTCAATGAGCTTATTGACTTCAACTTTGATTTGTACAGTCAACTCGGGCCGAAAACGGCGTTGCGCTTGCTTTACCGGCTTCTCTTTTTCCGAAATGGACAACTTATGCATTGCCACCTTTGGATCTAATCCAGGCATGTCTTGGTACCCCCAAGCAAACACATCTCGATATTCATGGAGAAGCTCCTCATATAATCCTTTTTCCTTATCTGTTAGAAAAGCACTAACAAAAACAGGCTTAGGATTTTCTATACTCCCCAGATTGATCTCTTGAAGTTTATCGACCGTGGCTTGACCACCATCCTCCATTTCAGGTGGAGCCGGCTGGATTATGTTAACAAAATCCTGTGAGTCTTCGGCCGATTCACTCTCGCTAGAGGCCAACACCATATTCACCTCCTCCATTTGAGTATCCATTGGATCCTCCGGCTTGCGAGTAGGAGCTTTTGACTTCTTTTTCGTAAGCTTCCACTTTTTATTTTTCTTGCCCTTGGCCTTCTTGTTCTTGGACGCACTGGCTTCTCCAAGTCTCTCAAACACGGAAACTTTCGGAGAACTTACTCCTAGTCTTCCAAAGACCGAGACTCGTGGAACGTTTGTTGTCTCTTGCAAGAACATACTTTGCTCATGACTTGTAAGAGTCATAGGCTCTAAGACTTTGGCCGATAACAACTCGCCTTCTTGCGAAAGCTGCAAATCATCCATCGAGATCTTGCTAGGGGGGTTTTGTTGGCTTTTGCATTTCCACGAGGGTTTTGTCACCTTAATTTTGACTTTTTTATCAAGCTTTGAAGAGACTTGTTCATCGGGCAACTTAGATGACCCACCCTTGAACACTACCCTCGTGTCTTCATTTCTTTTCTCTCCGAAATGCCGATGAATGACCAACTTCTTCTTAGGCACGGATTGGTCAATCTTGCGGAGAGGACAAGTGTAACTTGTCATTAAAGAATTCATGGCCTTCTCCGTGGGACTTAACGGCTTTTGACCGGGTTGGCGCTTGTCTTTAGGTGTGTATTTGAACAACACCTTCGGACGAGTCACTTGCACCTCCTTCTTGCAAACAAGAGAGATTTTAGGCGGTGACAACTCTTTTCGGCCAATCTCTTCTTTTTGAGGACTTTCACTTCTACTGTCCTTTTTCGCTTCTGAATGAGTGCTAGGACTACAATGCACCGCCTTGTAAAATTTGGCGTCCGCGTAGTTAACGCTTTCACCTTGAAAAGGATCACTATCACCTCGGATAGTCCTCTCATTCCCGTTCTCATCGGTGTATTTTAAGCACTGGTGAAGTGTAGAAGCGATTGATTTGCTAGCATGAAGCCAAGGTCTTCCAAGCAACGCATTATAAGAGGTTCCGGCATCGATCACATGGAAGAGCGCATCTTTGTAAAGATCATCCAGAACCACTTTTAAGGCGATAGCACCTAGCGCTTTTTGCCCCACTTGGTTGAATCCTTGAATAGTGAGTAATGTCGGCGATAGATGCTCAACGGATAACCCCATCGCTTCCAAAGCTCGCAAAGGCAATAAGTTCACTGCGGAACCACAATCCAATAGGATTCTATTCAATTTTGTCTCCCCGACCATACCCGTTACATATAACGGCCTGTTATGGTCATTTCTCCCCAATTGGAGATCTTCATCTGAGAAGGTTATACATGCCATGCAAGAAGCGCAATGAACTGGAGGAGATGACGTGACTTCGTCGACCTCTACATGATCAACTTGGTCTTTATAATCTTCCGGATCCATGAGAGCTTGAATTAAAGCTTTCCTTAGGTCGGTCGACATTTGTAAAGCATCATATACACTTAGACGTGCGGGAATGCGCTTTAAGTGACCGATAACATCATACTTCACCTTCTCTTTGCAAGAAGCTTTTCGAAGAGACATCGGCATTCGTGGTGCAACATCTTTTGGATTAGATGCCCCAACCTCGTCACTTTGGCTTGGTATGGAAGCTTCTTTGTCAACCGCCCCTTCAAAATTTGTCGTCTTTGAGGTCTCACCAACGGGTGACTCCTTACCCTTTTCTCTTTCATTGGGTTTAGAAGAAGACAACTTTTTTCCCGACCGAAGAGAAATTTCATCGACCTCTTCTTCCTCGACCATGTCGGCCCATGAGGTCATGCAACACTGGATGATTTTACCTTCCCAAAATAATTCTTCATCGGAAGAATCATCGACAACTTCACCTTCCCGAAACAATTCTTCATCGGAAGGATCATCGACAACTTCACCTTCCCGAAGTAATTCTTCATCGGGAGAGTCATCCTCCAAGAACTCTTTTGGAATGTAATCCATAAGAGTGAACATTTTATGTCCGGGTTGAGTATACTCTTCGTCGGACTTACTTTCGGGCTTCTTATTCTTCTTACCCTTCTTCTTGCTTTTCTTCTTCTTGTTTTTCTTTTCGGGCTTCCTACCGATCATTCTAAAGCCCGTAGGTCCTGCTCGTCGGGTGGTCTTTGAAGGAGACCTTTTCCGACTTACATAAACCTGCCATTTAGAACCACTCTCGCCCTCACCATCCGACGGAAACGATTCTTCAACGTTTGTTTGCATCAACACGTCATATAAAGACATGCCGCTTGGCCCGTCTCTTGGCATATCCGGATAGGCCCATACAGTACGCACCTCATTGCGCATTTGAAACTGCACGGGGACGGCCTTCGGAGGCAATGATACTGTAGGAATGGCGTCCTCTTTGACAACCTCCGACGAAGGGTTGCTCTCTACCTCTTCCGCTATCGATATAGGATTCGACGAAGCGGTTTGGTTTTTAGAGCTTACTCCCTCAATTTCAATCTCACCCTTGTTGATCATCCTCTCGACAATGTCTTTGAAAACATAGCAGTCTTCAATTGGATGACTAACAATACGGTGATAAGGGCAATACCTCGGATCACCCGTTTTGTTGACTTCATTAGGCCTCTTTGACTCCGGGAGAGATATCATTTTCTCTTTCATCAATTCGCTGAATATACCCCTTACATCTTCATCATCAAAGGGATATTTCTTTTGCTTTCTCTCCTCGAGAGATAGCCTTTTAACAGTTTCTTTGGCCTGACCCTTCTCATTTGCCCTAGAAGTACTCCCGGAGGGTTTTCCTTGGGGCTTAATGAAGGTGGCCATCGATTCTCCTTTTTTCGCGGGTTTTCTACCCTCATCTTTCCTTAATTCATTAACTTGAGGCCGACTCGCCCCTACTTTACGCCGAGCTAATTGGCGCTCAACATTGTAGGCCTTCGACACTAAAGCATCGAAAGCTTTAGGTTCTGCACTGCCTACATGCACCGCTAGCTCGGGAATCAAGTTGTTAGTGCACATTTGCACACATGCTTCTTCACTCAATTTTTCCGGGCATTGAAGTCGCAAGCTTCTCCACCTTGCAATGAAATCATTTGCAGATTCATTTGGCCTTTGGTGAGCATTTGCAAGATCCATTATGGAAACTTTGGCCTTGGAACTCACAAATTGGGCCAAAAACTCCTTTTGTAGGTCATCCCAAGTATGGATCGACTCGGGCTGAAGCTGCGTATACCATGTAAATGCGGATCCTCTTAACGATTGGACGAACTGCCTTATCAACAATTGGTCGCTTAAGGCAGTTTCTCCGCACGCGGAGTAAAAGTGAGCGAGATGTTCATGAGGTGAACCATGAATGCCATCAAATTTATCAAAAGTCGGCCTTTGATAGTGCGGAGGGAAAGGAATTGCATCATAATCCGCAGGGTATGGCTTTCTATAGCCAATCATTGGCGGACTTTGGGAAATCTTAAATTCCCGAATCCCTTGAGCAATTAACTCCTTTATCTCTTGGGGAAAGATAGATGAGCTACTTTCCTCTCGCCTTTGCTCTTCCCTGTTTTCGGAATTTTGCTGGTTCATTTGATCCATGAGGAGTTGTATTTGAGCATCCCTTTCCTCCAATTTTTTCTGTAATTCCTGAAGTTGTTCTTCAACGGTTGAGGCTCCAGTCACTAGAACTGACATGCTTTCAACTTCCTCTTCGGATCCATCATTTGATCCGATACCGCTGACAACTGCCGTCGGAAACTCATCTTCATGAAACAACGAATCCGAATCTCCATATAAGGGAGAGCTTTGTTTCTTCTTTGGTATAGCTGGCGGACTTGGAGAACGAGTAACTGCGCCGGCATATGACGTGGTCTTAGACCTTGACCTTGTCATTGGCCCTTCATACCCCTCCCTATAAATGGGGAGTGAAGTAGCTTTTCTTGGCACCACTATGCTCTTCCCTTTGTCCTGAGCCAGAAAAGATGCTTGGACGTCCTTCTGAGGCTCCGTAGGCTTCAACACTTTGACCCTCGGAGCTTTGGCTTTCCGATCTCTCATTTTTAAAGATCCTTCTTCGACCTCCCCCTCCGAATAGGAGGTAACCATGACTTGTTCCACATGGTTCATATCCCAAGGAATTGAACCAAAGAAAATATGGCTTGAGCTCGCGGTTTGAGGTGCGATGATAGTTTTGTTTGCCTCAATGAGGTCTTTGGCGGCCTTCCATAGGGTTGCGTTGGCCAGGTCCAACGCCGGGGATGGGGCTAACTTGCGAAGTGCCCCAGCCTTCCCGCGCTGGGAGCCGCACTTTCGCCCCCTTCTCCTCCGAGGCTTGTTCTCCTTTTTGGTCTCAACCACCGGTGGAATGGAGCCCTTCACCGACTTATCATTTTTCTTGATAATTCGAATGATAGGCCCCTGGGAAACAGCACGGGTCGCCCTGCTCGCACTGCTACTAGCCACACTGGCCTCCCCGATTCGGACATAAGTCGGCTTCCTCTTGATGAAGACTTTGGCGGGCTTCTTGTCATTTTGTCCCGAGGAAGGGACAGATGTTCTTGGCACCCAAGCCTGCACCGCTGCATCCTCCTCGATGGCCTCTAACACATTGCTTGTTGGGATCTCGGCGGAGATGGAGTCCCTGGTCACATCAAACTGTACCTTGAAAGATCTCTTCCTCAACCAACGACCACCCTCTACGAGGAAAGTCGCGGGTAGCTCATTGAACTTCACAATTGCTCTTGGTGCCATTTTCCTTGCAACCAAAATAAATAGATAAATATTAGTATAGAATAAAATTAAGAGATGAAAAGGCAAAAAGGGTCCCACTGGGCGTGCCAAAAATATGTTGAACAAAAATGCGCGATATAATTGTACAACACATTTTATTTAATTTATAATATTTGAGTTCGACCCCTTTTGGTTATCCTCTTGATTCGAAGTCATATCGATACCAAGATTTTGATGTTTTTGGTGATTTGGGCTGCACCCGAATTTTAACGGGTTGCCTACGTATCTCTTGGAAGAGAATCAAGCCTCACGTAGTTCAGAGTGTTTTAGTTGGTGTGTTTTTACCCCTTTAAAGGTTTTCATGCATCATCGGATCGTATTAGGACCTACCTTCTCGGAAGGGTAGCCCTAACATAAATCACACTATCATATGCATGAGATTTTCTCGTGTATCATCCGAATAAATCGAGCACACCTTCTTGGAAGGGTTTCTCAACTTAACGGCTATCACTTACACAAAAAATCATGTATATTTAATTTAGACTTAATTTTAACCCCATTTTCATTTTAAAAGTGAATTTAAGGGTTAGCGACTGTACCCGACATATTTTGAGATTTAATATCGGGTTACCTACGTAGCCGCTTTTACGACGTCAAGTCTTTATGTAGTTCTTTTTATTTTTAACAAATTTGATCTAATTTGTAACCGGTGACTGAATTCGGCGTATTTAAAATTTTATACCGAATTTCCTACGTAACTCGTAGAAGAGTATCAAGTCTATACGTAGTTCTGAATTAGAAACCAAGCTTGATTTGGTTTTAAAAGTGTGATCGTTTGAAGATCGGGATTGAACTCGACGAGCTCGTAGCTTTATGTCAAGCTTCCTACATACCCGTTTGAACGGGATCAAATCTTATGTAGTTCTTTTATTTTGAACGGATTTAATTTGGATTTGGCGATTGTACCCGACGAGCTTAAGCTTTATGCCGAGCTACCTACGTACCCGTTTGAACGGGATCAAATCACCCGTAGTTCTTTTAGAAGGAAGTTTATACTTTGTGAAACTTGATTTGAGGTTTTGACTCCGTTTTTTTTATTATTTAAGAGTCGATTTTGAGATTGACCCACTAAAATTAATTGGCAAAGAATATTTGACGAGTTTAATTTTATGTTTTTGATAAAACTCGAATTCTTAATTTATGCCAATTATAATTCGTATATTTTAGTGGGTAGGTTGTGTAATTAAACACACTTTTATCAAAATATGCTCAATCATATGCGGATATATATATATGCCATTGATTGAGTTATGTTCCTCCTTTATTTTTATTTTTTTTTATGAATGAATGGGTTTAGATGATTGCCGGACCACGGAATTATGCCCAACTAGATTCAAATTAAGCCCATTCCATTTGATGATTTTTTTAATGAGCCCAATTAGCTAAAATGTGAACCAGCTCATATTTGTTTCAGAACATAGGTGCGCGTTTTTGTTTCTTGCTCATCTTCCTCCTGGCGACAAAAGTGTGTTACTTCTCAAAGAGCAGCCGCGGCGCCCCCATGGGTACACCACCTTGAAGGTTTAAAGCACCAGCTTTGGGCAATTGAAACGAAAGAGGGCGGAGCAAGGCCGACTTTGACGGTGGGGGCACGAACTTGGCTTTTCTAATCCCAAGTGCTTCCAAAGAGGTACGTTTTAGGGTTTTTGTATTTTCTTTGCGAATTTTAGCCCTCACTGTGATGCTCAATCCAATTCTTAGATGACTCCAAGCCTCAATTTAGGATTTTTAACAAAACCCCTTTTCCAATCGAGTGATGTTTAAACTGATTTTTGTTCAATTGAAATTTTAAGGTTTTGACCGAGGCTTGAAAATTTTGAAGGAGTGAAGAGTCTAAAGAGCAAGGAAACGCCAGAGGGTTCCCAAACGAGGTAATCTGTCCCCTAATTTCAGATTCTCAATCAACTCTCTTCTTGCTTGAACACTCAATTTTCCCAACTGTTCAATCATTTTTTTTCTTCTTAAATTGAATGGCAAATTGCCCATGCTTTGTGCTTTTGAAATAGTCAAGGATAGAGATGCCACGGGCTCTGTTTAGTTTATTACAGATTTTTTTATTTTTTTGTTCACTGGAAGTTAATTTGTGTAATCTGTAATTTCCAAGTTTTC
Source organism: Persicaria tinctoria (assembly GCA_037127255.1). Taxonomy (NCBI): domain Eukaryota; kingdom Viridiplantae; phylum Streptophyta; class Magnoliopsida; order Caryophyllales; family Polygonaceae; genus Persicaria; species Persicaria tinctoria. The sequence continues at coordinate 69,212,483 of JBANSL010000013.1, forward strand.
CCTCAACTTCATGGAATTTTTATTTTGTATGTTTGGCTGCTCAAAGATGCCCCTGATTGAGTGGACTGATTCCACTTATTTGTTAGAATTTGGTTTGGATAAATTTCGGCAGCATTTCGACTTGATTTTGGGATCATTAGATGATTCTGAGGCCCGAGCCCTTGCTAAAACTAATAGCCTTGCAAGAGGAGGACTCCAGGAATCAAGCAAATGATCGAAACTGCTGCCAAATTTAGAATTGATTTTAGAACCATTCAATGATTCCGAAACCCGGGCCCTTGTTAAAACCAATGGCTTTGCAAGAGGGGGGCTCCAAGAATCAGATGAATGATCAACACCCAGGTAGAGAAACTACCTTCTTTCTGAACTTGACGTGATTTCTTGCTTGCTGGGATTTTTTTTTTCCTCTGTTGTGGAGTTTGTATAAGTTTTGCAAGAGCCTCCTTTTTCCAAAATGCTGTAGGTAAGGTTATATAGGGGAATAGTAGGAGCAGTTACTTAGTATCGCACTATCCCACTCCCTGTACAGTTTCTTTTAACTGTTGCCCACATATGCATTTTTATCTCTTGACAGTTTTCATTGCCATGGAAACTTCCGAATTGTGCAGTTACTTGTACAGTTACCTGTAGCTTTTTTTTTTTTTTATTCATTCTCAACTGAGTTGGGCCTCTTTTTTCTTTTGAATGCCTCTGTTTTCATGGGCTGAGCCTCTTTTAGAATATTTTCATCCCATGAATTATAAATGAAGCCCCTAACATATTCTACTATCTGATTCCTTTTCAGCTAGCCAATTCGCTTGTAAGGAGCTAAGCATAGCACTCAAACTGCTGCCAGATTTCAAGCAAGAGCTTGCCCTCGAAGTAGTCTAATTCGTGATCCCCGCAAACATTGTTACTTGTTTGTAACTTAATCGGTGAGAGGCCATTGAAAGCTCTTATGTATTAATTAACGTCTCGACTTTATTTACTCGATCGTTAAACTTTGTAATACACAAGACTTTGTAATACCTGCGTTTGGGAATGTAACATGTGGCCCAGCTTAGAATTATATTGACAATGTAATACATTCTCTCTTGATGGATTTTAGAATGTATTTGAACATATTTGCCAAATAATAAAAATTCACCCCAAACACACTGAACCAAAACATCCGAGATTAAACAAAAAAAAGCTCTAGTTCATCACATAAAAAAATCAGAGGATAGGCTTTAAAGAATCGATCACCTGTTGTAGGTAATCCCTTGAACTTGAAATTGTTTCGCCCTAATCCTTCGCCCAATTCGATTTACTTCAAATTGCTTCGCCCTAAATCCTTAGCCCACATCGATTCACTCGCAATTGCTCCTCAAATCGCTGTTGAGCCCTAGTGAGACCCCTAATCGATCGATTCGCTCTTCGCCCTAAACCCTTACCCCAAATCGATTCACTCGTACCCAATCGATCGATTCGCTCATCGATTTTCCCCCAAAACCCCAAAGCATCTAACCCTCGAACTTCATGTGTTTCCCCCAAAACCCCAAAGCATCTAACCCTCGAACTTCATGTGTTTCCCCCAAATCATCTAAACCCTCGATGAGCACTGCATGTGTTACTTTTCTTTCAATGTACTGTTTTATTTTTTTTAGCGGGCCTTTTGAGATTTGGGGAAAATTAAGGCGGGCCGGAGTATTGTGAACCCGCCAAAAGGACGAACCGCTGCCTTAAATATATTTTTTAAGTGGGGTTTGGGTGAACCGCTGCCCCAGCCATTTTCATTTAAATGAACCGCTTCCACAATATACTTAAACCGCCTCCATAGGCACATGTTCTAAAAACCGCTGCCTAAACCGCCTCCATAGCCTAAACCAATTCTAATTACGTCAAATTTTCCTAAACCGCTGTTCTGAACCGCCTCCTTAATAAACCGCTGCTCAGAACCGCCACTTTTGCTCGGAATTGTAGTAGTGCTTGTCCTCAAGGCTATTACTATGACTATTATTAGAATGGTTAAACTTCTGGATATACAAATTACCTTGAAAACTCCTCCCTTGACTTGCATTTTTTGGCTTATCCTTACTTTAGTTCGTCATATGTCTGGTTCTAACCAGACTAGGAGAATTGACACTAAAAATAGCTGTAAGAATCTAATGTTGTGTGAATCCAGGACTGTTGTGATTTGGCGGCCTGTGCTATCCCTGTTTGATGAACGCTTTTCCATGCTTAATGGCCTGGAAGTTGACTTGAAATTCCTTAAGCTAAGCAACCAAGAACATTTGCATCGCACAAAACCTACAAAATGTTTGCTCAAACACAATGAGTCAAGTTCAAACACCAACAACAATTCGAACCAGCTAATAGAACAACAAAAAAGTACAAAACTTAAGTACCGTAACAAACACACAAACTCGATCCTACATGACGGGGTGTTGCGAGGACCTTTCTTGCTATCCCCAAATTCAGGCGTTTATGAAAGTTAGTTTCTGGAACTGTAGAGGGATCGGCCGACCCACGTTTTGGACAGAGATTAGCACGTGGTGCAAATCCGAACATATCCAAGTACTAGCACTTGCTGAAACAAAAACAGAAAACATCCCTCCGCCTTCGACATGGAAGGGGGCAGGTTTCGATAAAGCAATTTGGTCCCCAGCTACTGGTAAATCTGGTGGCTTGGGAATACTCTGGAAAGAGAGGTGTCTGCTAAATGAAACCATTGAAGTGATAACACAATGGCCCAGGGCAATAGTCCTCAAATATACCAACACCTTAGACAATTTTTCGTGTCTGATATGGTTCATCTATGCTCCCCCCCCCCCCAAGAGCAACACAAACCCAGATTTTGGGACCAGGTAATTGCGGAAATAAGACAGGCAGCAATCCCATGTATCGTCATGGGTGACTATAATGAAATAGGGTGCTTCTCGGACAAAGAAGGCGGTGCGATAACTCATCCGCGTAGGTTTGTTAGGCTCGCGGACATCAAAAACCAATGTTCACTGGTGGATATTCCTGCATGGGGAAACCCTTTTACATGGAGAAAGAATCAGACTGACATTGGGAACATAAAAGAAAAAATTGATCGGGTGTTGGTTCAGCATGACATAATGCATCAGTATCCCGCCATCTGCACCAAAAATGGTGCGTTCACATCATATGACCATTGCTCAATCACCATTGAATTGAATACCAGTCAAACATTCAAACCCCCACCCTTCAAATTTGAAAATGTATGGCTACAAAGGAAGGACTTTAAAAATATTGTGAAACAAGCATGGCGTCTTAGATGCCATGGATCGGCAATGTATCAACTAGTCAGGAAAACAAAACTCTTAAAACAAAAAGCAAAGAGCTGGAACAAAAGCACGTTTGGTAACATCTTCAGGCAACTACAAAAAGTAGAAATGCAAATTCAGCTATTACAGCAAGGTAGGCCAAACAACTCGACATGCAACATGGTCAAAAAAGAGGCTAACTTGATCAAGAAAAAAGAAAGACTACTACTCTTTCAGAAAGCATACTGGAATCAACGAGCAAAATCTAAGCATATTAAATTATTAAACTCCAACACGGGATATTTTCATAGAGTCGCTTCGGGCAAAAGAAACAGAAAATTCATCCGTAGCATAACAACATCTGAAGGTACTCAGATAACAGGAGAAAATAACATAAATAATGAAATCAGAAAGGACTTTCAAAAAAGATTTACAAAACAACCAATCAAGAGGGCAAAACTGAATGACTTCCTCACCCTAGTATCTCAAGATATAACAAATGAGGAAAACACCCAGTTAATAGCTATACCCTCAAACGGAGAAATAAAAAATGCAGTACTATGCTTAGGAAGAAATAAGGCCCCAGGACCTGACGGCATAACTGCTGAATTCTACAAAGCCTCGTGGGATGTGGTCGGCCCCTCGGTTATTAGACCAGTAAAGAGCTTCTTCTTATCAGGAAGGTTACTTAAACAAATAAACCATACTTTCATTACACTATTACCAAAAATAGATAACCCAACCACAACGGGTCACTACAGACCCATTAGTCTGTGCTCAACAATCTATAAAATTATTTCAAAAATATTAACAGAGCAATTGAAGAAAGTTTTGGGAAAACTGATTAACCCGCACCAAGGAGCCTTTGTATCGGATAGAGCCATTCAGGATAATGTACTCATAGCTCATGAAATCTTTCATTCTTTCAAAACTAGGAAGGGCAGAACAGGGTGGCTGGCCCTCAAATTAGACATGGAGAAGGCCTATGACCGTGTTGACTAGGACTTCACGGAGGCTGTCATGATAAAATTTGGATTCCACCCAACCTTTATAAATTGGATCAAGGAATGCATCACATCTGTCTCGTTTTCTGTATTAGTGAATAATGGACCTACGGATCTCTTCACCCCAACAAGAGGTTTACGACAGGGAGACCCCTTATCGCCGTTCCTGTTTATCCTCGGAGCAGAAGTTTTAGCCCGTAAGCTGGCCAAGGAGGCACTGGCCCCTGACAAATCGCTTGGATTCAGGTTTGGCCATTCTGGCCCCTGTATCCCATTCCTTGCGTTTGCAGATGACATACTCATTTTCCTGAAAGGAAGCAATGAGGCTTGCATCAAAGTTAAAACCATTCTAGACGACTACTGCCAAATCTCGGGGCAAAAAGTGAACTACCACAAATCAACTTTCCAAGCCTCACCCGGCATCACTCGCTCAAGAACGGTCGAGCTCGGCCAAGTGCTTGGCATCAACCACTCTCACTCGGTAGAAAAATACCTGGGTTGTCCCATTATTAACGGCAGAGTCAATAAGGATACATTTAAGGAAGTTGTCATGAAAACCAAAGACCAACTGAGTAAATGGAGGGCGGACTCATTATCTCAATAGGGACGAGCCACACTCATAGAGTCAAACCTATCTGCAAAACCGCTATACATAATGCAAAACTTTATGCTACCGGCCGCTATGCATAGTGAGCTAGACACGATTAACAGAAGCTTCTTCTGGAACAAGGATGCGCAACACAGACCATTAATTGGATGGGACAAAATTTGTAAATCAAAGAAAGCAGGGGGCTTGGGTATTAGAAAAGCTAAAGAAATGAATGAGGCTCTACAACTAAAACTACTATGGAAGATCTTAGCCGAACCAAACAGCACATGGGTCCAGGTAATCACATACAAATATCTAAAGGGAACACATATACTTAAGTACGAGAAAGCTGGGAATATGTCCTGGCAATGGGCCAAATTAACAAGCCTGCTACAAAAGTTCAAAACCGGGATCATCTGGGCCATTGGAAATGGAAAATCGGTAAAATTCTGGACTGACAATTGGGTATCTGAAAAACCTTTGAAGGGTAGACCGGAATGCCCGACACAAATTGATAGCAATGAAACGGTCAACGAATATATTGTAAATGGACAATGGTGGGTGGAGAAACTCCGTAGGGTGCTTCCAACTGTGTTGGTGGATGTCATTCTCTCGGTCAAGCTACCTGTTATCCCATTAGAGGACAGGCTCTACTGGTGGCCTGACAAACATGGTTGGTTTACTACCTCATCGGCCTACAAATTAATCATGAATGAGCCAGCAAACGAACACAGAGATTACGAATGGATATGGAAACTTAATCTACCACCCAAAATAACGAATTTCCTTTGGAAAATATCTCGGTCGGGCTTGCCCACTAAGGCCAGACTCGCCGCACGTGGGGTCTCTGTGCCCTCGACGTGCGATCGGTGCTTCGGCTGTGTAGAGGATGATACCCATATTCTAACAGAATGCTTCCCTGAGCTGACCAGAAATCACCTAAGCAAAACAGAGCAAAATAAACTTCAACAAACTACGGCTAGAACCAGGGATACAGGTGAATTAATGAACTGGTTACGCAACCTACCAAGTACAAAAATACAAGCCATTGCCACAAGGTGGTGGGGTATATGGTACTTCCGAAATGGGGTAACGTTCAGGAACCAAAAATCACCCACAGCAAACAGTATTGACGCATTTTCCATAAGACAAATGGAGAACTGGAACCGGGCATGCCAATTTGAGGATGATGATCACACTAACCAACAAGTAAAATATCCCGTAAAAACTAAAAACTATAAACAAACTGACAGAAGGAAATACGATAAATGGAAAAGGCCACCATGCGGAACATACAAAATCAATTTCGATGGGTCAGCACTACGTAATGGGGCGAGCTCCGCTGGTATGATCATCAGAGACTGGAACGCAAACCCCATCAAAATGTCATACCTAAAACTTGGGCGCTCATCACCCCTACAGGCTGAAGCCGCAGCTCTTAGGTTGGGGGTGGTGGAGGCCAGAAAATTAAATATCCAGAACATTATCTTTGAAGGCGACTCCAAAATCATTATTGACTACATGAGAGGCAAAACCCGATGCCCGTGGGAAGTAGAAATGACCTTGTCCGACATCCAATCCATCATTCGAAATGTGAGGAAAGTTTCCTTTTCTCATACTCCCCGCGCAGGCAACAGAGTGGCTGATAAGGTTGCACACCTTTGTCACTCTACCTATGGGGTCCAACTAACAACTAACAAAGATCTTCAAGATCTCATCCGCCTGGATGCTATTGGGTAGGTCCCTACCCAAATTCTTACCTAATCAAAAAAAAAAAAAAAACCGCCTTTTAAATAATTACGCTTAAATTTTTTATAATTACGATTAATTATGCAATTATGTTTTTTAACGTAGATTATTATTCTTATTATTTACATAATTGTTGAAAAAAATACGATTTCAATAATATTTAAATAATAATAATTATTGTTGTTGTTATTGTATTATCAAATATTTATTAAAAATCAAAATGATTAAAAAGTAGGTGAAATTGTTGAAAAAGTAAAGGGGTGTTTTTATGCTGATGTGGCAGTGAAAAGTGAGTTAAGTGAAGAGCATAAGTGTTCTCGGGTGTGCATGGCCTAAATATTGGTTGACCAAATACGAGTATAGTTTAATTTTAAAGTTAAAATATATTGCAAATAAAGGAGAAATATTTACAGCATATAGGTTCATGCAGACCATTACATCAAAATGAGGACTTGAGCCCTCGGTATGGCTAGCTATTGCCCATCAATGTCATATGAAGCTTCTATTTGGCGTTTGGATTATGAAATTCATGTATAGATCCTGTCTCATCAAACCACGGCTATTAGATCCCGAGCATACACACTAGTGAAGATAGGAAGTGGAATCCTCTTCAGCTATGCCATCAAGGATCACTTACTAAAACCCACCAGTACACCAATACAATTGCAATCTATCTATCTATGCCTCATGTGTATTTTACTACTCATAAGCCCAAAAGTATATGGTTGTTTCCCTATAGATACAAACATCTTCTCCTTGATTTTGAGGGTCAAGCTTTTACCTAGTGGACGGGAGACATGAATGTGGAGGAGTAGTTGCCACTAGGGAGAGATATATGCATTTAAGAGCTGTGATTGCGTGAAAAATAAGAGGTACAAACCTTATACGACAAGCCTGTACACATGAGTTTCCATAATTTGTGTAGTTTTTTATGTGTTCTATACTTTGTAGGGGTGGGCACGGGACGGGACGGGACGGGATTGAGCCGGGACGGGACTCGTCCCGCGAAATTTTTACGGGACGGGATTGACACTTTTTTTTCGGAACGGGATAGTGTCTTGATGGGACGGGATCGGGACGGGACGGGCCTTGTCCCGCGTATAAAAATAATAAAATATTATATAAATTTGCAAAGTGAAAAATGCTTTCATAATTCATTATTTTGTATAATATGTTGAATACGGTATTCTTCTCAACTATATTATTCAATATTATTATTATTATTATTATTATTATTATTATTATTATTATTATTATTATTATTATAATACTATTATTAATTCATACAGTGATTGTATAATTAATTATAATGTTCAACATATTTGGCTACATTATCTTACTAGATCAGGACGGAAAGGAATTGAGACGAGATTCGCCAGATATTGTCCCATTATCGATTGATAGTTGGGAAGAATACCGTATTTAGCTATTTGCCTCTTGTAACACTAAATGGGTATAATAATAATAATAATAATAATAATAATAATAATAATAATAATAATCCCACGTTATAATTAAAAATAAAATAACTTATTTTTATTGTTATTATTATAAAATAATTATACTTTACAAGAAAAAAATATAATATGATATAATAATAATATAATAATAATAATAATAATTTTATTATAAATTAATATTATTATTAAATTATATTATATAATAAAAATAATATTATTATTATAAATTGAAAATTATTATTATAGTTATAAATAATATTTGCTCAAATACTAATATTATTATTATTATAAACAAATATTATTATTATTATTATTATTATTATTATTATTATTATTATTATAAATGGAAGATTATGATTATAATTATAATTATAATATTTGCTCAAAATAATAATACTAATAATATATTATTATTATTCTATAATATTATAATATTATTATTATTATTATAAAAATTATTATTATTATTATTATTATTATTATTATTATTATTATTATTATCATATGCGGGACGGGACGGGATTTGCGGGATCCCCCCGGGATCGTCCCGCGTTTCGTCCCGCATAATTTTTGCGGGACGGGATCGGGACGGGATTCGCTATTTTGTCCTAAATCCCATCGGGATCGGGATGAGATCAGGATTTGCGGAATTTGTGCCCACCCCTAATACTTTGTCTTCAAAACACTTCATGCTTCTTGTCATCCAAATGTAGTACACTTTTGAACAATCGGTGAGGATCCTCTGGTCCACATTTATAGTCCATTCTATAGTCCGCCTTTTTTATTGGTTGAAATCAATTATAATACTACCCTATTTATTAAGAAAAATAATAAAATAATCCGTCACAACCAATCACCCGATACGGACCATATAATGGACCGTGATTGTGGACTAGGTGATCTCAATCATTGAACAATGAATTAGGTGGAAGTTGTTGATCGGGAAAGAAGGTTGAGATCGAGAAAGAAGGATACGAGGTCGACGATGAACAAGGTCATAGGAGAGCCCCAGCCCGAACCCGCTTCACGAGGACGAAGACCGGAGAAACAGACGAAACCGACCACAAAGCCTAGAGGAGGGTGGATTGGAAGGAGATGGATATGAAATGAGTGGTTGGAGGTGGTGATTTGGCCAAGCATGGCCTGAATTTGGAAGATGGATTGAAGCATATGACTATATGAGTACCCAAGGAGAGTTTCTCCTAAGAGAGAGAAACTATCTTTTGGTTCACTTTTTCAATATAAGTGAGGTGTCAAATTTTATTTAAAGGAAAAAATAAATGAGGTGTCAAAAATATTACGAAGAGAGGAAAAAAATGGAGAAGATGTGACCTTATTATTATTATTATTATTAGGTAAAAATTTGAGGTCAGACAAACCTGAACCTCAAAAGCCGACAAGTCGGTAGACGGATAACCGTCGAAATAAACAAAACTACATAGATGGTGCACAGAACAGGCAAGACTCAAGAGCACTCTACAAGAGCGAAACTAAACACAACTAAACCAAACGAGATGAAAAAAGGCGTCCTTATAGTTGTGAATAGTCTAATAGATCAATAATCATTGGAGGTTTTTATTATCTGATAATCTTAAATAGTAAATCCATAGTTGCAAAGAAAACCTTAAAGAAGATATTGGAAGGGATTAATCAAAAGTGTGTATATATATATATATGGTCAAAAAATGGAGGAGAGAAATGAGAGTTTCTCTCTCTAAAAACCAAAACCCAAGAACTCAACTTCTTCCTACCCCAAACATCAATACATCATATATCCTATTCATCTCCAAACACCTTCAATCTTCAATGGGGACCAACCGTGACTTAAAACTCTCAACCCCTCTTCAATCTATAAACCTTGAAGAATAATCCAAAACTCAAACATAAGGTGGGGACCAACCGAGAGTTTTAACTCTCAACCCCAAATCTCTAACCCTTGAAGAATAACCCAAAACTCAAACAAAATCTGGGGACCAACCGAGAGTTTTAACTCTCAACCCCAAATCTCTATTCCTTGGAGAATAACCCAAAACTCAAACATAATTTGGGGACCAACCGAGAGTTAACTCTCAACCACAAATCTCTTACTTTTAATTAACAATTTTAGAAATGGTACCAAAAACTCAAACCCATGAAATCAACCACCAATAGCGCACCACCATGTCAAGTGGCGGAGTCAGGAATTACTTTTGGGGGGTGCTGAAAACTTAAAAGGGTTGCATATGTAATATTCAATACTACAAACATGGTCACTAGTACTAGTACAACAATCAACACTACAAACGAACTCACTTGTAAGATAAAAGAGGTAAACTCATCTTGCGAGTTTTCATTTTCTGAAAATGTTTGAGAATAACTTCGTTCTCAATGGTCTTGAAGATATCACTCTCGATGTAGCAAACAAAAGAATCATTAAGATACTCGTCTCTCCATCTTGTTACGCAAATCAGTCTTGACAAGACTCATCGCAGAAAATGCTCCTTCCACACTAGCAGTAGCAACCAGTAAGACCAAAACCAACACAATAAGACGATATACTAGCTCAAAAACTTTGTGAGATGTACCCTCAACCATCTTCTTTGCAACATCTCCAACGTCTTCCAACCCAGAATACATTTCATTCTCCCTCATGGTACTAATCCGCACATGTAATTCAATACGCTACTGTAAAGGCTCGGATTTTCAAATCCTAATTTTTCGGAAAAAGAGAATTAAAAATGAAATTAAATCGGTTTTAAAACTCGTTTAGCGGATTCCGATCGGAATATAAATTTAACGAACAATTTCCGTCTTTTTACCTCGGAAATACAAAATAATTATCGGATAGCGATATCCTAGTCGATTTTAAAAATCTAATTGATCGATAAAACGAGAATCGGAGAAACTAACATTCAGGGACTAATTTCAGGGTTCGAGATTCGCGTATTCAGGATTTATTTTCAGGTATTTGTTTACCCACTTCCACACTCCACCCTCACCCACTCCCATCACTCAAAGTACCCTTCAAATGCAACCCATCCCTCACCCCTTACCGCCATCCCCTTCACCTGCTCTCCATCACCATCATCGTCACCTCCATCCTCATTCATGTACACCATCAGCACACCATCATCACCATTGTTCTTGACCACCACTCCGCCACCACCATCCCTCCCCCTTGTGAGCTGCACAGCCAAGGCACTCCTCCTCTCCTTTCTCCTCCTTGAGCCGCCGACAACACAATCACTACACGTCTTCCACCCCATTGTTCCTCCCTGTTTGGAAGAGCAGAAGGTTCGGCCTTGCTCCCTCCGTTCCACCTCCATCCAGCAGCCCTACGGCATCCCTCGGAGCCACCCCCAGCAGCAGGACCGCCACCAGGAGCAGCCGCAGCCCCCGACGATCCTCTCTTCCCTTGTTTTTCCATCCGAGGTCGGTAAGTTCGATCTCTCGATTCGATTCAAAATCCCATGGAATCACACCCCTTTAACCTTCCTTATAACGTCCTAGGTTGACCCGAGGTTCCTCCCTCCCCGACGCAGTGAATCGAGCCTCCGATAAGCTCCGACGAAGCTCCGAAGTCGCGAACTCCCTCGGTAAGCTTCCGTCTTCCCCTCCTCTGTTTCGAGTCGTTTATGTCTTGGGTCGGGCTGTGGGCGAGTGTTGAGTGTGCGTGAGCTGAGTGCGGGGCGTCGGGTGAGCTCAGAACCTCCGGCGAGAGCTCCGGCGAGCCAGGAGCAAAAAGGAGGCTGAGCGGACGTGAGCGAGCAGCAACTGGCGAGGCAGAGCAACGAGGACGCGGACGCGATCCGAGGCGGAGCTGAGGGCGCTGCTGGGCGAGTCCGGGCGAGTGGGCGAGTAGGCGAGAGGCGGCCGGCGTCGATCCTTGCCGGCGGGAGCGGGAGCAAGGCTATGGCGGGAGCTCTCCTTTTGAATCCGGGGAAGAAGGAAGGGGATGGCTCCCGTGGGGCCCACCTCCCTTAAGTTTATTTTATTATAATTGTTAGTATATTATTAACCGGGTGGGATTATTTATATGGGTTTGGTTCGGTTCGGTATGGTTCGGGTTATCCGTTTATTATTTAACTAATTAACGGTACTTAAAATATATCATGTAATACTATTTGAGATTTAAAATATATTATTGGGACTTGAAGATTTATAAGGAATTTGGAAAACAATTTCAAGGTTGGAAAGTAATCTAATAAATAAATTTAAAAAGGAAATTTGGCGAGTATTTTTCAAGGGTCGGAATACTTAACTATTTAACTGGGATTTGAAACGATTCTGAAACTAACTTGGGAATAAGACTTATTCGATGACTAACTAGCATGATGATATGATCGTTTGACTAACAGTATGATATATATGATTAATAGCATGACTTGTGGTGAATTATTATATGAGATTAAATGTTGGATAATTATGACGATCTAGTAGGATTTTATATCACACAAATTACGTCTTATGATTTTGGATGGACCATTGAGGTATATGCGGAAATGATGTATATGAACATGCGGAATTGGTAGAATGATTTACGGAGAACGATGTGGTCTTTGAGGAGCGGATGATGCGATGAAATGACTTTCATAACATGTTACTTATTCTATTGATTGATGTGTGTTTGAGTGCTTAATAGTTGGATGTAGACTTATGTATATTCCATTATGTACTAGGTGATACTCTGTGATTTTGACTATTGTGTGTTGGATTCTTCTGTTGCTGATCTGCTAGCCAGGTAAGTACCTCCGGGGCTTACTCAGTAACCAGTACCTCCTGCCTGATGTGTCATATAGTATGTAGGTGTTTCATATGCATAAGAGCATGCCATGTAGTATCATGCTTAGGAATTGCAGTTACGAATGAGCATTCTTATTCTGTATGCGTTTGAATACAAAACGGCCGTTATCTGTGAGTCCTAGAGTCCTTGCTAGGGTCATAGGGCAGCCTAGTTTCATCGGGTGTTGTCCTCCTTGAGTTATATATATATCACGAGATACGAGATGAGCATGAGATACGAGATGAGCATGAGATGCGATATGATGATGAGATTTGATATGCTATAGTATCGAACTGGCCAGTCTCCACCCTATCTGGAAGAGGGGTGGTGGTAGAAGAGGGATATACCACTTGGTATTCTTTGTTAAGGCCTTACTTAATATTCTACATATATGAATTAGGAGCATGATAGTGTGGTTAAGATTTCAGTACTGCATGAAGGCATCCTTTATTCTAGGTATAGGCGTATTATATGTCCTCAGCGCGGTCAGAGGACCCGCGGGCGGACTCTTGGCCTGACTTGGTGGTATAGTTTCAGGTACCCGATACACTGCTTGATTTTGTGCTGTTATGACGGGGTCTATTCTTATGGCGGAGAGTGAGTGTTTGAAACCCGACTTCACCAGATTCATGCTTTTGGGATTTCTCCCTAATTGTACTCTGTTTTGACCCGGCTCTGCCGTGGCACTGGTTGTATCATTTTCAAAACTTATGCCATTTGCATGATAACGGATTTCCTGCGTTGTAGACTTAGGACAGGTACAGGGGTTTACCCCGGGGTCCCCAACGGACCTTCCGGATTTGGGTGCGAAATCCCACTTTAAACTGCACATCTTCGATTTCAAACCTTCAATTTGTACTCGGGGCGCAAGATCCTAACGAGGGGTTTCATCCCTCGAAACGTAACTCGGGAATTATAATCCTGGGCCATTACAAATGTGGTATCAGGGCCGGGTTTTGCAATCCAAGTACAATAGGTTGAAGAGGTTTTGAAAATCGCCCAATGATTTCAAACGGTTTTGGAAAATGTTTTAAAAAGGGTAAAATGAATTTAATTGGACTTAAAACCTAAAATGAATAAAGGGGAAACAATCTCGTGGGTAAAGACTAAAGCGATAGACATCCCTTATGGATGTAGAACTCGGGGAACGGTATGCAAAATACTAGCTTCATTTACAGATGGGCCTAGAAGACTCCAAGGAACACCATGGAGGTTGGAGTATTGAGTTAGGAGGTCGTGAGGTTTTTGCCCCTCCGGTCAGCCATCCCTCGAATGACGGCATAGATTGTCTCTATGCTTATGTTATATATACATATATGCAATTGGGCCCGAGGGCGATCCTCCCCGAAGAGGATCATATTAATCTTGTTGATTGCTTCTGTGTTGAGTGCTTTTGTGCTTAGGATAGCGAACTAATCAGAATGCCTTAACTTGAACATGTAAATGACTGTATGTTTAAATGGGATAGCAGGAGGAAACCTTGTTCTTATGTAATCAGATTTTCTGTCTTGTCGGAATAGTTCTTCCATAGTACAACCCCCTTGATAATCCCGATTCCGTCGTCTGTCCCACCAAAGCACTTGGATGTGTTAGTAAGGGTCGAGAGTGCCCGTTCCTCTTGACTTGAGTCCTGTTTGTATTCCAGCCATAGATGTTCATCGAGTCTCATACCTAATGTCAACATTCTCTACGTGAAATTTGGGTCGGTCAACTAACTACCTTCGGGGATTGTGTATAATGTGAGGGTTACTTGAGGTTGATTATCGACATTCTTCCGAGTTAGGAGTGCTTTGTCTTATGGAGTCATCCCTCTTGAGCCTCGTAATGGTCAACCGTGTCGCCTTGCCAAAAGAGTCTAAACATGAATTCTACCATCTTCTCTCGGAAACGGTGTGAATGTCCTTGTGTCCAGCGTGTCATACTAGCGTCCCACGGGAAAACGGGGTGGTGAGTCGGTGATTGTCCTTAGAGAATTATGTCAAGTTATAATGATAGCTTCCTTGTGATTTCATGACATGCTATGTTGGTATAATTCAGCATGACTTGCCTGGTACCTTGCATGGTTGCATTTATGAGTGGATGTATGTGTCGTATGTATTGAACTCCTATGATTACTGTCTCCCTATGAACTAGGTCCATGATAGTGTGGCCAACTCTCGTTGCATGTTTAACACGTGAATCAGATGACTTAGCATGCCAGATTAACCTAATTGGACCTCATTGATTGTGTACCTATTTTATGAGTATTGCTAGTATCATGTAAGACATACACCTCCCAGTTATAGGCCCTCGTATGATCATGTGTCGTTCTTGTCATACTATGTGAATATGGATGTATATGATGTGATAGGTATATCCTAACGTGCTTGCCTTGGCTCCATGATATTACGACCTGCTTGTGTGTATCTAACTGAGTGATAAGTCATGTATATAATGTCCTTTGATGTTGTTAAAACTAATGCAACTTATGCCACACATGTCCCATATCCGTTCGTGCACGTATGTTCTTAGTATATCAAGCATGATTAATGAATGAAATGATAGGTTGCTAGCTTCTTCTGTGAACGTATAAAGTGGATGAGATGAACATGTTATGAATGCATAGATCGCTACTCCTTGAGATAGGTGCATGTTAGTGTGTAAGGATGTGATGATATTCGTGATTATTATGTGTCTACGTACCACAATTATAACTTCATGGAATACCCTAAGGGCATCGTTGTAACTCTCGGGTTGGGATCTTGTCTCTTGTCTCTAGTCTCATCGTCCCTAGTCTTGGTCCTTGTCTAAACTCTTAAGGAAGCTGTGTTGTCCGTCCTTGTCTCTCCCCTATCGCCGTAACTTCTAACCCTTATGATCATTCGATGAACGCCGATATGCAAGAAAGAACTGAGAACCAAGTGGCACTGGAGCGGCGCAACGAAAGTGTGATGGATTCATGACCCCTAGGCCCCAGGAACAACGTCACTGATGGCAAAAAGGACAGATATACTGCAAGGATGACAGTCGTTAACAGGTTCCTCCCATCTTACATGAGGAAGATCATTCTTAATTCAAATCATGGATTCTTTTATACTAATCGGAATTGATGTTGTGTGATAGGCCTAGAACTGACATAATTGAATGTGTGATAACGGATGTGCTGAACTGGTAGCAATGATTGCCTGACTAACTGGTTTCTATGATAATGTGCCTTGGTACTTGGTATACTGACTTGCTGGTGAGTAGGTTATGGGTTATATGTGTGGTGGTGCTTCTTCTTGGGCATGAGTCGAGAGATTCTTCGGTAAGCTAGGTCGGAAAGTGACAGAGGGATTGAATTCTTTGTTCTTGGTCATGAGATGAGCGAGAGGGTGGGCAGGATGGATGCATTAACTTAGGTAAAGCCGAGTGAGTTAGGACTCTTAGGAGGTAGTAGGTAGTGGGGTTCTCAGATGAGCTTCTAGGTAGGTCTTAGTTAGAGGTGGAAGTATAGACAAGTAGTGTGTGAGGGTATAGGTAGTTTGGATAGTTCTAGAGGTGGCTGGATAGGCTAGGAGTGGTCGAGGAGTTCTTGTAGTGGAAGTGCTACTAGACGGGTTGGTGCGCTAAGGGTAGTGTTTAAGTAGTCTAGGAGCAGAGTTTGGGCAACGTAAGGATGATCGATTAAGGAACGCCTCAAGAATCGTAGAATTTGGGACTAGATGGTGTGTGCTGTGAGTGGGAGCGATTTCGGTAAGGGATGAGGTTGAGGAATTGCCAAGGAAGAGTAGTACGAGGTTGTTTGGGAAATTATTGATCGAGGATATTAGGTTGTTCACATCAGGGTTGTTCGTATGATGAGTATTTAGGGTTGTTTAGATAGGGTTGGTAATGTTTGGGGAAATTATGAGTGAAGGATTTCTAGATCGTTGTTGGAGGATTTTGGCACAGGGAATGAATCGGGATTTTTGAGTGGAGGTTATTGTGGCTATTGAGGTATTTGAGGATGCGAGATGAATCTTCGAGGAAAGGCTAGTAGTTAGGCAAGGATGTAGTTGAGATTCCTAGTAAGACTGTGGGCTTAAGATTGAAATAGGGAGATTATGAGGATTTGGGAACCAGGCAAAGCAGAAGGTATTGAGGACGCTAGAGGATAAGAGACTTTAGAAGGTTGGTGAAGTTGCGGTACATAGGGAATTCGGACGATGATGTTATAGGAATTCGGTGAAAATGATGATTGGTACATAAGAGTTTAAGTGGTAGAGATTTCGAAGTTAAGGAAGCGTGATCTGAGGCAATTTGGGAAAACATACGGAGTTGAGGGGACTAGTCCACGTAGAGTATGATGGGAAGAGGATCTATAGTGGGTCGACTTGAGGGTCATGGTGATTCATGGTTGGGAGTACCACTAGTTGGGTTCTGCATTAGAATTGGTCAGGAGTGTCAGGTGTGAGATGGTCAGCATAAGTTGGGTTCTTAGAGGTGGATGGTAGTGGCGTGAGAAGTATGATTAAGTTAGCAAGGTGATTTGAGATGCCTCTTTAGAAGATGATGGTCGGGCGGAGTCTTGAGAGCCTAGGAAGAGTAAGCGAGATTGTTAAGAAGCGTCTAGATCGATTGTGAGGGAGGTTATATTAGGGACTTGGGATCTCTCTGAGAAGGCGAAGATGGGACCATTAGAGGACCCCAAGGAGGAGGGTGTGCTTGATAAGGAGTCTTGGTACGTAGTTGGTCGAGTTGTTAAGCTTGTCGGATCAGGAAACGGTGTGATTGGGAACTTCGAGAAATAGTTTAGATGGTCGAGTGGAAGGTAATACTTGAGATCGGGATGTCGAAATGGATTAGCCCTTAGATGGCTTGATGGAATAGGAGTTGGGATACCTAGTAGTGGTTTGGGTTGGTAGACCTTGGTGAATTTGATCTTAATGCAAGAGCCGATGGGTAGTGGCCGTGTCTTGTCATGATTGATATTTATAGGCAGGTTCTCTTGAGGATGTGATCTAGCGTACGCTTTACTTGGGGCCGAATGTGGTGCGAATTCTATGCTATAGACGATGTTGATTCTATGATGTATTGTCGTTGACAATAGTGAACTATTAGTACTAACATAGTTATCCCCTGAACTCGATGGAATGCTAGTGTACGGAAGTACTTGTTTGTCTCTAATAAGATGACGCCTGGCAGTAGCATGAGTATGATGTGCTTACCTGATTGATATGATGTGCTTATCTATTTGATATGACGTGCTTATCTAATTGATATGATGTGATGAGCCTCGTTGAGGTGATGATGTGCTAGATATGTTGGTATGCGACCATCCTTGATGTGTTATGTTCTACTATAAACGTGAGATATGATTGCTATTCTATATACGATGCATGATGATAGAAATGATAGAAGCTGAATTATTGAAATTTGATTCTGACTTAGAGCCTAGGAAGAAAATATGGGATTAGCCCTTAGAGTTGGATGGTAGGATGAACTGAGAAGTTGGAAATGATTTTTGACTAACGTCGAACTTGAAATTTTGAATGGTGTTTCAAAAGAGACTAACTTGGATTTTAAGAAACTAATGCGACCCTAGTTTTCATTATAGCGCCCCACGAAGTGGATACAAGTATTTGAGTTATGATATGGCCAAGGAGTCGGAGTAAGGATGTGGTAGGGGCCCATATTACATTCTTACTACGGTCTATTGGGGATATTATGATCACGGCAACGGTACTGTGAGGATCTCATAGGGGCACTTATGAGGTGTTCATGGGATCAATGACATGATCCTTGAATTCACCAATTCTAAACTTCATCCCCTGTTTTAAAATAATTTTAGTCTCGGGGACGAGACTTGTTTTTAGAGGTGGATGATGTAAAGGCTCGGATTTTCAAATCCTAATTTTTCGGAAAAAGAGAATTAAAAATGAAATTAAATCGGTTTTAAAACTCGTTTAGCGGTTTCCGATCGGAATATAAATTTAACGAACAATTTCCGTCTTTTTACCTCGGAAATTCAAAATAATTATCGGATAGCGATATCCTAGTCGATTTTAAAAATCTAATTGATCGATAAAACGAGAATCGGAGAAACTAACATTCAGGGACTAATTTCAGGGTTCGAGATTCGCGTATTCAATATTTATTTTCAGGTATTTGTTTACCCACTTCCACACTCCACCCTCACCCACTCCCATCACTCAAAGTACCCTTCAAATGCAACCCATCCCTCACCCCTTACCGCCATCCCCTTCACCTGCTCTCCATCACCATCATCGTCACCTCCATCCTCATTCATGTACACCATCAGCACACCATCATCACCATTGTTCTTGACCACCACTCCGCCACCACCATCCCTCCCCCTTGTGAGCTGCACAGCCAAGGCACTCCTCCTCTCCTTTCTCCTCCTTGAGCCGCCGACAACACAATCACTACACGTCTTCCACCCCATTGTTCCTCCCTGTTTGGAAGAGCAGAAGGTTCGGCCTTGCTCCCTCCGTTCCACCTCCATCCAGCAGCCCTACGGCATCCCTCGGAGCCACCCCCAGCAGCAGGACCGCCACCAGGAGCAGCCGCAGCCCCCGACGATCCTCTCTTCCCTTGTTTTTCCATCCGAGGTCGGTAAGTTCGATCTCTCGATTCGATTCAAAATCCCATGGAATCACACCCCTTTAACCTTCCTTATAACGTCCTAGGTTGACCCGAGGTTCCTCCCTCCCCGACGCAGTGAATCGAGCCTCCGATAAGCTCCGACGAAGCTCCGAAGTCGCGAACTCCCTCGGTAAGCTTCCGTCTTCCCCTCCTCTGTTTCGAGTCGTTTATGTCTTGGGTCGGGCTGTGGGCGAGTGTTGAGTGTGCGTGAGCTGAGTGCGGGGCGTCGGGTGAGCTCAGAACCTCCGGCGAGAGCTCCGGCGAGCCAGGAGCAAAAAGGAGGCTGAGCGGACGTGAGCGAGCAGCAACTGGCGAGGCAGAGCAACGAGGACGCGGACGCGATCCGAGGCGGAGCTGAGGGCGCTGCTGGGCGAGTCCGGGCGAGTGGGCGAGCAGGCGAGAGGCGGCCGGCGTCGATCCTTGCCGGCGGGAGCGGGAGCAAGGCTATGGCGGGAGCTCTCCTTTTGAATCCGGGGAAGAAGGAAGGGGATGGCTCCCGTGGGGCCCACCTCCCTTAAGTTTATTTTATTATAATTGTTAGTATATTATTAACCGGGTGGGATTATTTATATGGGTTTGGTTCAGTTCAGTACGGTTCGGGTTATCCGTTTATTATTTAACTAATTAACGGTACTTAAAATATATTATAATAGTATTTGAGGATTTAAAAGATAAATTATTATATTTTGGGAGAATTATAAGGTTTGAATTATTAAATAAAAATGGTCGGGATTTTAGGGGATATGGAAATAATTTATAAAAGTGTTAAATAAATGGTATTTAAAATATCATGTAATACTATTTGAGATTTAAAATATATTATTGGGACTTGAAGATTTATAAGGAATTTGGAAAACAATTTCAAGGTTGGAAAGTAATCTAATAAATAAATTTAAAAAGGAAATTTGGCGAGTATTTTTCAAGGGTCGGAATACTTAACTATTTAACTGGGATTTGAAACGATTCTGAAACTAAATTGGGAATAAGACTTATTCGATGACTAACTAGCATGATGATATGATCGTTTGACTAACAGTATGATATGTATGATTAATAGCATGACTTGTGGTGAATTATTATATGAGATTAAATGTTGGATAATTATGACGATCTAGTAGGATTTTATATCACACAAATTACGTCTTATGATTTTGGATGGACCATTGAGGTATATGCGGAAATGATGTATATGAACATGCGGAATTGGTTGAATGATTTATGGAGAACGATGTGGTCTTTGAGGAGCGGATGATGCGATGAAATGACTTTCATAACATGTTACTTGTTCTATTGATTGATGTGTGTTTGAGTGCTTAATAGTTGGATGTAGACTTATGTATATTCCATTATGTACTAGGTGATACTCTGTGATTTTGACTATTGTGTGTTGGATTCTTCTGTTGCCGATCTGCTAGCCAGGTAAGTACCTCCGGGGCTTACTCAGTAACCAGTACCTCCTGCCTGATGTGTCATATAGTATGTAGGTGTTTCATATGCATAAGAGCATGCCATGTAGTATCATGCTTAGGAATTGCAGTTACGAATGAGCATTCTTATTCTGTATGCGTTTGAATACAAAACGGCCGTTATCTGTGAGTCCTAGAGTCCTTGCTAGGGTCATAGGGCAGCCTAGTTTCATCGGGTGTTGTCCTCCTTGAGTTATATATATATCACGAGATACGAGATGAGCATGAGATACGAGATGAGCATGAGATGCGATATGATGATGAGATTTGATATGCTATAGTATCGAACTGGCCAGTCTCCACCCTATCTGGAAGAGGGGTGGTGGTAGAAGAGGGATATACCACTTGGTATTCTTTGTTAAGGCCTTACTTAATATTCTACATATATGAATTAGGAGCATGATAGTGTGGTTAAGATTTCAGTACTGCATGAAGGCATCCTTTATTCTAGGTATAGGCGTATTATATGTCCTCAGCGCGGTCAGAGGACCCGCGGGCGGACTCTTGGCCTGACTTGGTGGTATAGTTTCAGGTACCCGATACACTGCTTGATTTTGTGCTGTTATGACGGGGTCTATTCTTATGGCGGAGAGTGAGTGTTTGAAACCCGACTTCACCAGATTCATGCTTTTGGGATTTCTCCCTAATTGTACTCTGTTTTGACCCGGCTCTGCCGTGGCACTGGTTGTATCATTTTCAAAACTTATGCCATTTGCATGATAACGGATTTCCTGCGTTGTAGACTTAGGACAGGTACAGGGGTTTACCCCGGGGTCCCCAACGGACCTTCCGGATTTGGGTGCGAAATCCCACTTTAAACTGCACATCTTCGATTTCAAACCTTCAATTTGTACTCGGGGCGCAAGATCCTAACGAGGGGTTTCATCCCTCGAAACGTAACTCGGGAATCATAATCCCGGGCCGTTACAGCTACAAGTATCGATCTACATCTGAGAAGTCATCTGGATATAGATAAGCGAGTTGAAGAAGTTTAGACTTATTGTAATTGGAGAACGAATTCTTGGGATCAAGGCTTGTAGCACATATTAGTAATGTCGTGTTTGCCTCATTGAATCGATCCTCCATCTCTTCATTAATTCGGTCAATAACCTAAAATGTACAATTTATATTAATTCTAATAATAAATTTTAGTTAAAGACGTAATTGACAAATATTGAAGAATGGTAAGACCTGAGTGAATACCTGGCAAAATATGTCAACTCGGAAATGATGTTAGTTTGTCATTTTCACAGCTTCTAGGTGAGAGGAACGTCGTTGATCCATACTTTCTCACGAGACGCCTTTTTCGATATTGGGTTTCTGCCTCTGTCTCCCCGGCGTCGAGACGTCGTGTCAGCCCCTCGGCTTTCCCATGTTCTCAGTATCTGCAATCTTCACCCGATGTCCTTCGTCTCTCTCTCTCTCTCTCTCTCTCTCTCTCTCTCTCTCTCTCTCTCTCTCTCTCTCTCTCTCTCTCTCTCTCTCTCTCTCTCTCTCTCTCTCTCTCTCTGCGCTGACATTTTTCACTAAGATCTTTTGTATTCGAACTTTTTGTATTTTGCGTTTTTTTGGTTGTTTCATGACGATTAGCCCGTCTACCATTTCTTCGGCCTCTCGTTTTCCCAGACTTCGCTTGATTTATGGGATTTCGAATTATTTCCATTTCAATATATATATATATATATATATCCCAACTTGACTCATTGTATTTTATACTTCTTTCGAATAATGATTTGGTTGAACACTTGTGGAACCATTTCCATGGCCCAGATTCGATTTGAGCCATTATGAAATTAACTTATTATTTACCTATAATGTAATGTTATTATTATTTTCGTTATTTTTCATCTATAAGAAATAAAAAATATTAATATCAAGCACTTATGAATTTTGTTTATAAATAAAAATAAATGAGGTAGAAAAAATGAGAGTAAGGTAACCTCATTTTTTTTTATTAGGTAAAAATTTGAGGCTAGACAAATCTGAGTCTCGAAGGCCGACAAGTCGACAGATGGATAACCGTCAAAACAAATATAAAATACATAGACGGTGCAAAATACAAGCAAGAGCACTCTACAAGAGCGAAACTAAACACAAGTAAACCAACCGAGATGAAGACGTAGACTACGGACGAAGCTAAGCATTACTATGAAGCAGCACCGCAGGCCAGCGGTACAACCTGTGGGTAGTGAAGACGAACCTCCAAGGAACCAGTCTTCCCGAGATAAGGAGACGCATTGATACACACTACCACGACCCCAGCATGTCCCGACTCCGACTGTCAGAACCCCATCTATCAAAGAAGAAAGTCTAGTCACGCCAAACGCAAAGCCTCACAACGCATGAATAGAAAACACCAGACCAACCCTACCGAGATCTAAAACACGCCATTTCGAGTGTAATTTGACTCCCTTCCGAGATTTTATGCTAACTAATATAAATATTTATAAATATATATACAATATTAATTAATTTACCAAACTTGGCGTGCAAGGATGCATGAATTCCTTGCAAGACAAGGCCAGATCAAGCCAACACGCCACCGAAGAGCAACCCAGGACGCGCCCCGGAGACGGAGACATCGGCCAATCACCGCCCTCAAGACATAACCGACGCTAGCCTGGGCGAAAACATGGATGGAGGCTGGCCAATAACAGGAAAGCCGATTGAAGCGATGGAAAAGGGAAAGGAGGACCGAGGCCAATCCACCATCGCCACCGAAACGAACCAAGCCCATGGGACCGAAATAGCAGAAAGCCATAGGGAGAGGAAGAAGGGGAGGGGGAGAACCCGACAACCCAAGCTCCAACCAGAACGTGACTAACGGGATACACAATCCCCAAATTGAGGGAGGATTTAGAGGAGTAAGGTTGAGGAGGCCTGGAATAAGAAGGCACCGGCCACCAAACACATGCGAAGGGTAGCGAGGAGCAACAAGAAACCGCCGTATGTTCACAAAGCCGGTGCAGGAGACCGGGGGCACCCCCTCCAGAGCTGAGGAAAACCGGAGTGGAGAAAGGTATGAGACCCGGTTAGAGCGGCGACGATCATAGGCGAGGAGGAGCTCGCCAACGGAGCACTCAACACTTGGAGGAGAAGGGAGGTTGGGGGCGTGTTGCCATTTGACCAAGCACGATCTTTGAACCCACAAAAGGGAATTTTCACAAAGAAGCTTTAACCCCTTGCTAATCGACGGTCGGAGCCGAGGAGAAGCACGCATCACGCAGGTAGATTACCCAGGCCATGGAGGAGGAGGGAGGTTGGGGGCGCATGGCCATTTGGCCAAGCGTGTTCTTTAAACCCACTTTTTGGCGTTCTGTGAATTTTAAATAAGGTAACCTCATGGTGGCAAGTGAAAAACATAAATTAATTTAGAGAAAAAATATATGAAATGTTAAATTAGGAAAAGGGGATGAAAATAAAAAGATAGAGGAGGCACATTTCTTAATTGTTACTGTATTATTTATTACTCCCTCCGTAAGTCTTTTGACTTTGTGACACGTTTATTAAGGAACTAAAACTATATAAAATATTAAATTTTTAACAAGTATACTAGTACTATTTTAAATAATTAATAAAAAATTAATATCTTATATAGTTCTTAAATTCTTAAACAACGTGACACAAAGCTAAACGACTTATATTTTAAAATATACCCATGGAGAGAGCAGGTTATACCAGGGGCGGCCGCAGGGGGGGCGCGCCTCCCTCCGGCGACGTAATTTCGTAGTATAATGTTAAAAAAATAAAAAAAAATGTGAAATATAACACTAAATGTGTCTAGTTTAGTTGGTAGGAAGGAGGGAAGGAAGGGGAAGGGATTCAAGAGGTTATGGGGTTCAAACCTTAATCCTTCCCTTTTTCCACTATTTTTGTAGTTACATCACAATTTATTAGGTTTTTTGTCATAGTTTTCAATCTTATCATATTTTTTTTCATTTACCAATGAAAAATTCTTTATAAAATTTATAATTTTCTTTCAATATTAAAAAAAAATCTTAATCATGCTACATATAAAAATTATTAAATTATTGCATGAATTTTTGTAATAAAATATCATATTTATACCACAATTTATAGTTTTCTTTCAATATATTAAAAAAAATTCTTTATTATATATACCGAGGAAATTTTTTTTCCCCAACAAACCATTCCGCCCCCCTCTCTAGCGATTCCTGCGGCCACCATTGGGTTATAAGTAGTATATGTTTTTGAAATTAGGGAAATTAATTTTGAAATTAGGGAAATAAAAATATTTTAATTTAATTGTTTCAAGATTTTTTAAGAGTGGGGAATTTATTTGTTTTGGGTCAGAGAGTGGGAAAACCATTGCTCTTGTAATTTGTAAAACCGACCTCTGTCCGATACTCCGATAGCCGAACAAATTCGTGTTCGGCGTTTGTGCAATAATTCAAAGAAAAAATAATACTCATAAAAACGGAAGAGAGAGAAACCGAGAAAAAAAGGAGAGAGAAAGAATACACAGAGTGGCTGAGAGAGAGAAAGAAGATGGGTGAAATCGTGAGGAAGAAGAAAGGCAGGCCGTCGAAGGCAGATCTGGCAGCTAGGGCGGCGGCTGACTCGAACTCCGGCCACCGCACCCATCATCGGCGGGATACTGCGGAGGAGGAGCGGCGAGAAGCTCGTCGGAGCCTCCGGCGACGGAGTTTTGTCAGGTACGACCTCATCGACTACGACGACGAAGACTACATAGATGAAGACGATGACGAGTTCGAGTTCGACGAGGATGACACTACCGACGCGGAGGACGGCGGCCGGAAGAGAGAGAAGAAGCTCAAGTTTGTGCTCAAGCTTCCGAATTGCTCCAGCAGGGGTCGACCGGCTCGAAGTAATGGCGGCTTCGATTCAGTTGTTCGCGCTAGGGGATCCGACTCTGAAGGTGAAGGGGACGAAGAGGAGGAAGCAATTAGGGTTGTGAAAAAGAGGAAGATTACCAGGGATATGGACGACGAGGATGAAGTGGATGATGATTCCGGTGATAATGACGATGAAGAGGTACAATTAAGCTTTCAATCCGAGTCAATTTGTTGCTTGCCATGAGTAATAGTTGCTTGGAATAGCTGAATTTGGTAAACATTGGAAGCCCCCATATTTTGGGAAAGAGGAGTGAGAGAAAGAGGATAGATATCTCTAGCTCAGCTGAGCTCAGACAGTGAGAGTTTTCCTAATTGGTGCACGCTAGTACTCATACACAGGGTTTGCGTGTTTAGTGAATTAGGGGGAAGAGGTTTAGTGAAAATGAGCCCTCGTTTCTCTCTCTCTCTCTCTCCCCTCTTTCCTTCCTTCAATTTATTTCAATTAAGAAACTCTATCACTGATTTGATTGTTTACCCTGGAACATTCAAGTTTTTGCGGTATCATTATGAAATGGCCTTGTTTTGGGAGTATTCATGTTTATGTATGGGTCCTAAACTGATTAATTTGTGTTGTTTTCTTTTGGATTTTGCAGGAAAGGGGAGGAAAAGGAGAATCTTACAAGATGGATTCTGATCATGGTTTGTTCTTTAATAGTTCTTGTTTTTTCCCCTGCCATCTTAAACCAATTTTCGCCATTTATGCAAGTGCAAGCTGATTTATAGTTGTAGTTGTTGTTGGATGTAGGTTATTTCTCAGGGACTCTAAATGATGTTCCATCTGAAACACCAATGCCTGAGAAGAAGCAGTTGGAGTTGATACTCGACAAGCTTCAAAAGTATGGGATGGGAGTATAAAATTTCCTTCTCCACTTCCACTGGGTACATCAACCCTTATAGCCATGTGTTAATCTGTTTATGTTGCATGCCTAATTCAGGCTTATTTTTGAAATTCACAGGAAAGATACCTATGGTGTTTATGCAGAGCCTGTGGATCCTGAGGAGGTAATTGAATGAAGTTATAAAATATTTTTCATTGACAAGTGTTATCATTTGCTTATGGTGTTGAGACTTCAATTGCTTCATGGTAGCTTCCAGATTATCACGACATCATCAAGCAGCCAATGGACTTTGCTACCCTAAGGAAGAAGCTCGCTGATGGATCATACTCAATTTTCGAACAATTTGAGGTGGGTGCTCATTGAATTTTATTTGAATGTTTCTCAAGTTGTTTGGAGATGATGGCTGGTTTGAATTTTAGTTTGACATCTTGCTATAAGTGCTTGTACTTTGCATTGTCTTTTTTTTTTTCACAGTTTAACAATAGTGTTTTATTTTTGAAAACAAAGTGGCCAATACATTTACACTGAAACTTCTAACCCAATCTGTAGCAATGAACTGGGGGATAGCTAAAGAATGAGCAACAGTAGCATCAGAATGTCTTAGCCTGATTCCACGTGCAAACCTGAAAATGCAATACAAACTGGAACAAATGGTTAAAAAACCCTAAGGATTCGATCAGTGTTATTGGCTTTAATAGATTGATGAATAACTTTGTATTTAGCAACTTTATGCATAAATTGTCAAGTATAGCAGGTCTACAAAGTAAAACCTGAATCTTTTTGTTTTTCATTTTCTGGCCTACCTTATTATTCTGCATTTTAGTTTTTTAATCTATAGAAATGTCATTTCACGAACAATGTTTGACTCTTTGAATTTTACACCTGAATTGCCAAATGTTAGCTTTTTCTTGGAGCTATGTGAACTTTGGCTTACTCCTCTTCTTCCTGACATTATCATGGTTATTCGTGTCCTTTTGTGTGTTGTTTGTTCTTGGTTGTTTGTGTTTGTTTTTTTCTACTTTGAGGGCAATATCGGGTCACTCAGAAACACCCCCTAGACGCTGCTCCTAGTGGGATAGGCTGGGATTGTTGTTGTTATGTATACTGATTGTGACCTTGAAATCTTGAAACACCACTATAAGAAGTTAAATGTTGATTTGACTGTTTGCAGAGGGATGTTTACTTACTTTGCTCAAATGCTATGAAATACAATACCCCAGACACAGTATACCATAAACAGGTACTGGGATTTGCCTTGTCTTTTATGTTCTAGTACTATTTAGTATATTTAACTTAAAACACACTGATTACTTTTTAACCGAATCAGACTTGTTTGGTCAGGCTCGCTCCATTAAGGAACTTGCTCAAAAGAAATTTCAGCGTGTAAGGCATCACATTAAAAGGATGAGGATTGAAAATGAACGAATTGAGAAAGAAGCAAAATCAGAGCAGAAGATGTCACCGAACCCCATAATCATGAAGCAAGTGAAGAAGCCAATTGGCCGTAACATACAAGATCATGTAGGCTCTGATTTCTCTTATGGGGCCACTCCTGCTACAACAGATGCCCATAACGCAAGCAATGGTGTTCATGCTAATTGTAATGAGATGCTTAGCAACAATGAAGGGCTTGTGGAAGGCATATCTTCCCTACCTGAAGAAAATGTTGAAAAAGTAGAAGATTTGCAATCAGGTAGATTATCCTTTCCATATATCCTCCCAGTTCTTACTTTCAAATAACATGCCACCTACCTATCATTTGTAAGTAAATGAAGCTTGTCCAAACCCCCCCCCCCCCCCCCCCCCCCACACCAGACATTATCTTGTACATTATTCTACAGGCAAGGGAACGACCCCTAAGTTGGGGAGGAAACCGTTGGTGGTGGATGAAAACCGTCGCGAGACCTATGAGATATCTAATCAGGCAGTGGATAAATCAGAGTCAATATGTTCAACATTTGAGAGTGAAGATAAGCAGTTGATTCCTGTATGTATGAATGATAATCATATTCAACAGAGTACTACATTTTTCATGTTGCTGATTTACCTTATCTGGATCATCAGGTTGGGCTATATGGAGAGCATTCTTATTCACATAGTCTGGCTCGTTTTGCTGCAACTCTTGGGCTGGGCGCTTGGAGAGCCGCATCTAAGAGAATTGAACAAGCATTGCCTCCAGAGTCCAAGTTTGGCCGTGGATGGGTTGTAGAATATGAACCAGTTCTTGACCCTGTGTTGTTTGTAGCAGGTCAGTCTCAGAAAGAGTATTCGTCTGCTAAAACGCCACCATGTCCCACTGTTTCTGTAAAAACCGATATGCCCACTAAGGCCCTAGTTCGTTCAGGTGAGCAGCTGGGTGACATTATATCTTCATCGAATGGGAAACAATGCTTTTTACCTAGTTCTGGAGGTAGCAGACCGGCTCCACCAAGTGGTGCAATTTTTGAGCAGAATCCATTTGTTAGAAAGCTGCAACCTGCTGCTATTCCTCAAAAAGGTGACAAACCTTCCAAGACCACATCGCCTAATGTTCTGGGAGAATATAGACCAGTCTCAGATAAACAACCTCAAGTGCCTAATTTGGGTGGAAGCAGGCCTACTACCACCACCAGTGAGGCAATTCAGCAACAACATGCGTTTGTTAGAAAGCTACAGAATGGTTTTGTTCCTGTCGAAACCAATGAATCTCTTGAATCTGTAGTCACCACTAGTGGGCGTCTGGACAGTGGATCTATCTTAGAGGGTAAATCATCTTTGTTGCCTAATTCTAGAGGAAGCAGACCTTTTACTCCAACTGGTGCTGTTTTTCAGCCTCTGAATCCATTTTCCAAGAATAATGCTAGGGCAGATAACCCGGTTACAAGCAGAGTGGAAGCATATACTCCAACTCCTAACAATCAAAAGACAAATCCTCTTTTGCAGAATCACCATCCAGGCAGCGCAGAAGCCATCCCCGCTCCTTGGCAAATAAGAAACATGTACTTTTTGCAATCTGCATCGCTGAGGCCACCTTCACCAGCTAGTGAAGATGGTGTTCTTGGAAGGACTCCCAATGGGAATGGGTCTGTGGATATAAATAGAATGGCTTGTTCACCATCTAGTGGAGTTTCTACCCAAGTATTTGGAACTAAAACATCCTTCCAACCAAGGTCGGAGCAAGGTCTGAGTGATCCAGTGCAGGCAATGAGACTTTCAGCTGAGAATGCTCAGAAGCAGCAGAACAAAATGAATAATTTTCCTGGTCCTTTGCAAGCTGGGCCTTCTATTCAATCCCTAAGGGGAGATAACATGAGCAGAGCCACGACTGCTGCAGGTGCTTGGATACATGGAAGTGCTGTAGATATGAACAGACCTGCCTCTGGAAATTTGAGTTCACACGGTAACCAGATTCCTGCAGATTCATTGTATAACAAAACTCGGGAGATCTACCCACAATTCTTACATTCCGGTGAATACCCTGCTTCCGGTACAAGGCATTTTCAGCCTGAAAGGGGCAAAGTTCCTTCCGAAGAACTTACTTCAAATCCTGCAAAGATGAGCAATGAAGCACAAGTCCGAAACAGACCATCGGTGACTGACCCGTCCAGGATCCCTTTTCAATCACCTCGGCAGGGTCTTAGCCGACATACAGAGCAGAAAAAGAAATGGGATACACTTCCTCCCGATCTGAATGTTGCCTTCCAGTCATCGGTTGAACCTCAACAACCAGACTTGGCTTTGCAGCTTTAGGTTCCTGTTGCTGTTTCTTCATAGGTTAAGTTTATACTCTCTGATATTTGTCACTTGATGGCTCTTTTCATTCCCTGTATCAGCTTAAGTTTGATTCCATGCGTGGTGCGGCAGTAGGCACTTAGCATAAGCAGGACTTAGACAAGAGTAGTAAATTGTCTTCGAAAAGAGGAGATGGGTGTCAGTGTACTGAGGAGACCCAAATGGTTTTTTCATGTTGGGGCGAGGAAGTCTCGATGATGCGTAGGGAACCCAAAAGAAACTTTTTCTTTTCTCATGGGATTCGTCTAGGAAGAACAAGAGTATGATGCTTTCAGTTAGCATGACTTGTGAGTTGTGACATTTCGTTGTGATAAGGTAAGAGCTCATTCAAATCATTTAAATTACAAAATAATTTCGCAAACTGGAAGTTTATTTCCCAAGGAATGTGTCAACAAATGTGAACAAGACTTGGAGGGGAACCCCTTGTCTCTTTATTGAACTATTTAATGCAAAATGGATTATACCACTAGTTTTAAATAGAAAATCGGATTTTCTATCTTATGCCCTTAAAGACTAAATTGGGAAATATTTTTTTCTAGATACACCAGTTTTAACCATTTTTAAATCAGATTACGAGGTTCACCTAATTTCTTTTAGGGTTTTTTTTCTCAATAAAGTATTCTTATCCAATGCTAATAGGGCACACAATAGACAAACCGATAGAAAATAGCGGTTTGATCCGTTTAATGGAAAACTGTACAATAGAGGTTCCCACTCACAAATATAAAAGAAAAATAAAAAGGAAAAAAATGGGAGAAAGAAACCGGTTTAAACTAAATAAAAAGGGTTCAGTATACGCGTAGGAGTCACGTGCATGAAAACCAAAATTTCAACTAGCAAAAATACCAATTTGTCTATCGGTGCAATTTTAGATACCAATTTGGCACCGGAGTTTTTTTAAATACCCAAATATTGTCAGTTTTAATTTTAAATACCAATTTGGTATTCTGGCCCTAATTAAATTGAGGTGAAAATACGTGGTAAGCTTAGATTGGAGTTTATACTTAGCAACCATTTGCATACTCAAATACCCTCCTCGTTGCGAACTCTCCAGGTGAGCCCAAGCCACCTCTAACAACAGGGTGCTTTGACTCCCTATATACTTCGCCATGAATAGCTAGAAAATGTCCCTGAACGCGATTCAAAGAGGAAATTTCGCCTGCCAATGTACACTTTCCACAAGGGGATCTCTCATTCTACATTAATCTCTAACCTTGCACAAACCCTCACGCCGAGTGTACCTGGATTAGAATATCCTCCCAGCCCCATGATCGAGAGAGTAAATTGAAACCAGGACACTGTACCTAAAGCCCCGAGAAGCCACCACCGAAATATCCATTTGCCAGAAGACGTATCCGCTAGTGACTTGGTACTTTGCTTTGCGTGAAAAGACTAAGGAAATATGGATGGTGTTGCTACTGATTGGCAAGTCTCAATAACTTATCCTTCATTGTTTGGATTGGATTTTTATTGTTTTTGTAGAGTATGCCTAAAGACATGCTTAATATTTGAAATAGTGACCGTTATGTACAAGATAGTAACTCAAATGAAGACATCAGCCAAGCAAATTAAAACCAAAAATTGTTAAATTTAACACACTTTATAGCAAGGCAGATTTACATCCCCTCTAATGCACGAGGCCATTAGGCAAAATTTTATGATTTAAAGGAACAAAATGAATCTCCCCTAATCTCTCATGTCCCTTGCCCCTCTTTTCAGATCATTTGGCGCTGTTTCGCTCTTTGATCTAAACTGTTAAAATTTCCTATATTACAGAAATCCTACAGCCAAAAGAACTGCAAAAAGAGAACCATGAAAAACCCCAATAACCCGAGAAAATTTATCTAAATAAAACTGAGTACAAAAATTAAAACACAATTTTAGTTGGTACCTATGATAGCTAGCTATTTCGTTTGCACCAACATGAGAACTTGGGAAGGGGACCTTCTTTCCCGAGCACCCAGGGATGCTCTGTGACGGCTTCAAATGTCAGCCTTCGCTTGGGATCTGCCATGAGCAAGGAACATGGGAATACAGGTCAAGCAAATAAACTCTTTTTTGTTTCATAATGAAGTTCAGAACAAACTGAGAATCAACTTACCTTTGCATAGTAGACCATCTAGCAAGTTCCTTAGCTGTGGACTGAAGTTTCTCGGCACATGGAATGAATCGTTGACAATCTAGAAAAGTAAATTAAAAAAAAAACAGTTAGTGCAATTCTTTCACTCTCTCTTTTAAGAGAGAAAGAGGACTACCAAAATGAGGAAAGGAATGATGGGAAATGGGAAAATTGGATGGTAGGTAGAAATGCATGGTTTGCTTCAATCGCTTGTTCTTGAAGGGATGTAAATTGTATAGCTATAACATATCTGACCTTTAGGGGGCGTATGGTAGGGGGGATTAGGGAATCATGAATCAGATCGGGGTACCTCATGTTCATCAGGCGTCATCTCCTCTACCTTTTAACTTTGCTACATCCTACTGGCTACTGGTAAGGAGATCTCGTGTTGAAGTTGAAGAAGAACAAATGGTTAGGATTTCTGGGTGCCAATTGGTTAGAGTTTGATTGCTTATGGCATCAACTGGTGAGGTCCAGATGAAGAGGTTAAGGTTAGGGACAGTGATGGTGATGACCAAGGAGGGAAATGAAGGCAGTGGGGCTCAAGGACAAGCTCCTGATTTGACGAAGGAAGAAGCTCACACAACCAGATACCCAAATTTATACCACCCCTAAGATCTCTTACTGTCTTACAAACCTACTCCGTCTTACTTTGTAAATGCTACTATATGAGGGATAAACTCATTTCCCTTCACTTCCCACTCTCCCCATCCTTCGCTAGTTCTTGCTGTAAGAGCATATAATTTGAGAAATGATAACAAGGAAGCGTAAATGAAGAAAGGACACAAACAATATGCGGCAGTCAAGAGGAGTACAAGATAGAAGAAACAAAAGAGAGACACGGCCCCGAACATGATATTGCAGCATGGAAATACTATCCAACCTTGTCATAAGTGTCTTGCAGGGTTTCTCCTATGAACGGATAGCTTCCCATCACCAACCAGTACAGGGTTACACCAACAGCCCATGTATCAGCAGCTTTGCCACCATAGGTTATACCTGTTGATCAAGCACAATCAGATGAAAGTCATAACATTATTAAAGACCCCAGAACAATTTCAAAGGTTTTGCTATGTGAAAAAAATGCCAACCTACACAACACTCTGGTGCTGTGATAACAGGGGTCCCAGGAGAGCGGCGTAGCTCATCATTATCATCCTGTATATGCAAAATAAGGCAAAGTTGCACATAGATCACAATATATTAGGGATATATGTCAGCCTTTCAATCAGTCCTAGCATACGATATACAACAACAACTACAACTACCCAGTATATCCCGCCAAAGCAGGGTTTGGGGGTCAGGATGTACACACTCTCATTCCGCAAACAAGTCGAGAAAGTGTTTCCGAAAGAACCTGAACAATAGGATACTATAATTACGAGAGCATGACTCATAAAATGAAAGCATAATCATAAACGCAGCGGGGGAAAGATAAAAATGAAGCAATGGCAAAAGGACAAAACATAGAAGCCCAAAACATTATCCATCCGCAGCCCGAATGCACTGTCTCCAGTGGTCCCTGTCCGAAGTCAAATCTTCCGACAGGTTTAGAAGGTTGACATCCTTACGAAAAACCTCCAACTAGCTCTTCCGTGGTCTACCTCTCCCTCTATTGATATCTCCCATATCCAAACTCTCACACCTACGAACCGGGGCTGAAGACGGTCTCCTACACACGTGCCCAAACCAACACAATCTACACTCCCACATCTTGTCCACTATACTCGCAACTCCAACCTTGCTCCTAATGTCTTCGTTTCTGATTTTGTCCAGTTTCGTGAGTCACATCATCCAGCGCAACATTCTCATCTCAGCCACTGACAGCTTATGATCTTGAGCTTTAGTTGTCGGCCAGCACTCAGAGCCATACAGAACCGTTGGTCTAAAAACCATCTTGTAGAATGGATAGCTTTTAAGACAGGTACATATACTAGTCAAACTGGCTATTCAGCATGAGTAACTTGTTTAAACTACAGATTTCAAATCATTAGTATGCAGGTGTGATTTGGTGAATCCAATTTAGGACTTTTCATGCACTTATAAACACAGACCAGGGAACCTTGACAAAGTAATTCCTGTTTTCATCTCTTTCCTTGATTTGGAAGAACTTTGACTGGATTTCATTCTATCGAAAAGGCAAGTAAACATTAGATCCTGGCCAGGCGATTTCTCACATCATTCACTGCGCTTCCATGCTTTAAAAGCTCCTCATCCAATTTAACCATTGTCCCATTTTCTATATACTTATGTTAACACAGTTATCTTCAATTCTAGTAATTATACAATAATAATTCAATAAGGTAATGCTGACTTTTCAGTTGCCCTTATTTTCCACTTTCTAGAACAGAGTTCTCCCAAATTTGTATCATGTTTGCTATTTCCATCACATTCAGACACTATGATATCCTTTTACACCATGTTTGTAAAATTAGATGCCATTATTGTTTTTCCAGGTTGGCATCCATTTTCACCTTGTGTTGCAGCAAGTCAAAAACAGGATATGACAAGGTAATTAAGGAACTGAATAAAATAAATGAATTTACCTCAAAAACTTGGCTAACACTAAAATCTGCTATCTTCACAGTACCATTACGTGAAATCAAGAGGTTTTGTGGCTTTATATCCATGTGCACTATATTCTGTAGTGGAAAGGATGATGAAAAAAGTAGTCAATATGCAAACACAGCAGATACAGAAAAAGAAAAGAAAGAAAAAGATAAGAGAGTTCCAGTTCACCCAATCTTAAAACTACACACCGAAGCCATATTGAAGAGTGTTAAATAAGAATGTAAAGGATGATCCAAACAAACCAAAAGCAGCAAATCAACTATAATAGAATCTAGAGAGACGAAGTCTACCAGTGAGGAGGGGTTCATTTTTCAATAAAAATACCATAGCTATATTTTCACTTTTAATGTTAAGTTGTTAACACATGACGCTGAGTTTATTTCTATTCCACTTAGATTCAGCTGAAATTTTAACAGAAAAAATCGAAAGGTAAAGATAGCCCCAAGGGCCCAAATGGTAATGGAACATTCAATGATTAGAGAAAAGCGTCTACACTCCATCAATTACTTTCAGCACAAACTTAAGCCATCCTCTATTGAGTATCATCTTTATGTCAAATTTGTCTACTGGTCCTGATTGTAATGTGAAAGAAAAGCATAACCGAATCAAATATAGAATAGGTGAACGAACAATAAAAAACATTAAGCAATCATACATGTGCGTGAAGATACATCATCCCTGAAACAATATTCCGAAAATACTTTCTGGCAATATCTTCTCCTAAGCCGCCCAGTGGACCAGAGCCATCACGGTCCCATTTTTCCTCCACGTACTCAAGAACTAAGCATAAGACATAATAATTGTCATATTTAATGCTTTAACTTTTCAATAGGCAGAGATTTGAAAGAGGCGTAAAAGTAAACTCAAAGCAGTAAATAAATACCCATATAGAAGTTATCGGAGTTTGGGTCATCAATCACCTCGAGAAGATTCACAATATTAGGATGGTTTAGCATCTTCATTATCAGTACCTACAGGCCAACAAAATAGAACCTTTTTAAGAAAAAGAATGGAAAGAACAGGTTGTCCCTTTGATATGTGAATACAGCAAAACACCCACGTCCTAGGTCAAGTAGAAACATCTGGTCATTCTGTTTACACAGTTTCATCTTTCCAAGTCAAATGACATTCATCATTTACATAACTACACGTAGATGAACAACAATGGAAGAGTTTATTTATTTTCCATAAACAATTATCAAATGATTGAAGTTGAAGATAACAACAACGGGAA
This sequence comes from Persicaria tinctoria, assembly GCA_037127255.1. NCBI lineage: Eukaryota > Viridiplantae > Streptophyta > Magnoliopsida > Caryophyllales > Polygonaceae > Persicaria > Persicaria tinctoria. The sequence goes on from JBANSL010000013.1 coordinate 69,248,778, forward strand.
ACAAATTACATGCTGCAAGAAGTAGATTGCCAGACTTTTCATATAAGAAAAGTACCCAATCTCGAATATTGAACCGTTATTGAGGTAAAATTGCATGTCATGTGGCATCCTACCAAAGATACCTTAGAACATTAAACAGATGTAAACAATATTATTATCCATGTGAGTAAGAAGTACCAAGAGGCTGAAAGCATGTTTAAATTGAGCATATGAGATCACCCATCCCTTTTCTTTTCTTTTATATGGTAGCAATTGGGGCTCGGCATCTTTTACCATGAATTATTCCTCAAAAGTAGACTTCCTGTTGTTAATGATAATCAGCTATCTTTATCAATGTATGTACACAAACTTAGGGTTTTGTGATCCCTCTCAAGAGAGATAAAATAATCACTCTTTCATCAAATAGTTTTGCCAAAGGATTAACCTAAAATACCAACCTTTTGGAAACCTAAAATACATAAACAAAGGTGTGCAAACCAAATCAGCTTGAGTTCGATTATATAAAAGAAATCCGATGAGCAGAACATACTTCTCTAAAAACATCAGTCATGGCCGTTTCTGAGGGTGCAACATGTTGCCTTAACAAATGAGACTTGTGAAAGACCTGCAAGTACAATAAGAAGCATAACCGTGAACGTTCAGCCACAGCACATAATGTATTACTGTACTAGTAACTTGGCTATTTGTTTAATAGAATAGGATGAATATCCAGGTAAACTGCTAGAATAATATTCCACCTTTTACCCACCTATAGGAGTCATAAAATTATTTTTCTAAACATATGGCAGATGAGTTATTTCAACATCAAACAATTGTATAACATTAACACCTATATTTGGTTCCCAAGTGTATAACTATTGAACTTAAATATTTAGGATAAATGTCCTACTCTTAAGATTTTCTCAAAGCCTGCTTTGCAACTAACTAGTTCAGGTCTCAAATTCTAAGAATCTGAAATTAATGTCATCCTCCCAAGTGTTTGAAGATCCATCATCCTAAAAGGAAAAATCGAATAAGATCCTCCAAGCTAACTTGTTTATCTTAAGCTTGTGCATACATAGGCCATCGGTTAGTAGCTCAACTTTAGTCTTTCTACTCCCCCCCTAGAGCAATCCCAAAATCCTAGTACACATGATATAAGATATCTTATTGGAGATCACACAAGCAAACTTTGATCAATTAAATTCCTCAAAATTTGTTTTTCAACATTGAAATTAAGATGTTACAATAATTCCTTTAACTAGAACTAGCCAAACATGGAAACAATTCAATATGAATGTGAGTAACAAAGAACCATTTTACATACTAATCAAACAGTAGACAGGAGTACCTTTACTGCATAATGTCTTCCATCAATTGTATTTCTACAAAGAACCTATTTCATATATAAAGAAAAATATTAAATAAATATGAATCTGTATAGGTGAAACAGGAGACACTAGATAATACTAACCACTTTTGCATAGCTTCCAGCACCAATCTTACCCTCGCGGGTGTACTCATTAATCATCTTATTCCCATCTTCATCCTGGTGATAAGATGAAATGATCAATTCATAAACAACAACAACCCAATATTTCCCGCAATCAAGCAGGGTCTGGCCCAGGATGTACACACTCAATTCATAAACTTCATTACAAAAAATGAATCTAAAGAAAACTTAGTTTGATAAATGTCCTACAAAAATAAAAGGCTCCTAGTCTCCTATTTGGGCTAAATCAAAGTGTGATATAGTCCGACACATGTTGAAAATCTAGAGACAAATTTCTTTCATCAAATCCGTCTTACATACACTTTGACCATTACAAACTACCATCCAAATACAGAATTTATTTAGCCCTCAGCCAAATCAACCCCGTAACTGAACCCAAAAAAAAAAGACCATGCTGGAACTTTTTGGGTGTGAAAGCTCAAAGAGTTGGGAAATTATTCTGTATTGACTATTGAGAATAAAACAACTGAAGTGGGAAATGAACATGCATATATATTTTTTAGTTACATCTATGCCACCCATATACACAGAAAAAGGTAAATCCATTATCCATGTCAAAATTCCAGGACAGATCTTGCAATCGATTACACATAAATTATATTGGACCTACTAAGCTCATAATCAGTGTTCCAAAAGACTCCAGGCAGGGGGGGTAGGTGGTGACCCCCAGCCCAGTTATTTTATTAGAACTTTTTTGGCTATTTTCTTATATTTTAGGCCATAGCGTTTGTTTATAACCCATATACAGTAAAAATAAATCACAATTTTATGCATAACTGAAAAATCATGGTCTTTGTTTGATTCAAGAGCAAATAAACTCAAATTCAAGCATCAAACTCAAACTGTGAAAAGCCCATAGACAAAATCAAGCCCAGCCTGCCCACAATGGCCCAGCCAAATCGAGGTGACAACCCCCCTACCTAGCGCCAACCCGCACCCCCCCCCCCCCCACGTGGTGGGCCTGGGTGCCATCTTTTAGAACATTGCTGATAAGTGAATAAGTTCTGGCAAAATCCGGAGGGAAAAATTTCCAGTCTTCACATCAGATACATTATTAGTTTATCTCTCAAATTTCTGGACAGTGGTATACAATATCAATAATGTATAATGACACAATCCCACTTCCAAGATTCTCCTCAAGCAAAAGATTCAGTTCTTCAATGGTATATTGCCTAACCAAAAAAGTGAGGTAATAACCGTATACATAGATACTAAAATGGTCAGGTTAAACATAAGGGAGTCGGATATTGTAGCCAACAAGTTAGTTCTGCCTTGTAGTTACTTTCTGTTTTTATTGTTTTTATTCAAAAAGTGGTAGTTGCATTCCTGCATGCCTAAGTTGAAAGCATGCCAACATAAGCACAATGAAAGAAAACAACACACAATGTGGGAAAGATGGAATCTTTAAGGACTTAGAATAAAGATTATGCTGGCATTTATAAATTTGGATTTGGATACTTTTTCGCTGCCAACTCGTTAAATCAATTTCTCCAAGGTAAAAAAAAAACACTTTCAAGGAGATAACAAATGAAGTAAGAAAAGGATCCTTTATCTTTTACCTCTATCCGCACTACTTTGCAGGTTTCTTTGACAGGAACTTGTCTGCAGATAAATCCGTTCTCAATTCTGAACAATAGAATCTCTTCAGAACGCTTGGCTCGGCTAGACACTTCACCATAACCTCCATTTTCCATATCTGTAGCTTCACCATTATATCCTTCACTTTTATATAATTCACCATCATATTCATTGTCGTCTTCTCCGTCCAACAGCTGTTCCTGAGACGACTGACTGACTACGTCAGCTACCTGCCCACACTGTGCACCCCTTTTCGACCTTCTTAATAATCCAAAGCAATCGCAGCAGCCCATTTCAATGTGCCTGGAAATAAAATCTCTTACTATAATTGGAGTAAATGTTACTATTAAGTAGCACCCATATTTCACATTACGAAAATCAATTTTCTTACTATATATGGAATAAATGTTAAATTCGAGCAATAAGGAAACCAAAAAAAAATGATAATTCAAGGAAAATGGAAGAAACATAGAATCAATAGAAAATTATTAGTCCATGGTTCCTCATATAGCACAAAGTGACAGTCGACAAATAATAAAAGTTAAAATATGTTAAGAGGATCTACTAAATACTTCTTTTCATTTTTCCTTACTTCACTGGTATTTTCTAGCTCATGTTCTCAATCGATAACATAAAGCATATTGAGCTGTTAAAGAAATAAACAAAATCCATCTTTTTCCCAGGGTCATAATACTGTTTAGAATCTTGGGAATAGAAAACGTTCTGGAATTACGCTCAACCTCAAAACAGTCAAAAGTATCATAATATCGCTCTCCCATAATCCAAAATCTTTCGGAATCGAACTCAGGCCATATGAATAAAGTGTACTCCCTCCGTCTAAAAATACATATCTTTTTAGGAAGGAACACGGGAATTAAGGAATAGGTTAAGTGTAATGATTAGATGTAAAAAGTATGGTAAGTGTAATGATTAGACTTTGGTATTAGAGTATTTGTGTTTTTTTTTTAAATATGTGAGGAGAGTAGGGGTGATGTAAAAATTAGAGTAATGATTAGATGTAAAAGTAGGTAAAGTGTAATGATTACATTTATAAAGACATGTATTTTTGACAAAATTTTAGGGGCTAAAAAGACATGTATTTTGAGACGGAGGGAGTATAAGTTAAGAATATTGGTAGCCTGCTACACAGAATTTTCAGCAAATATATTATTAATAGAACTGCTAATAAAGCCTTCCATTTCACACTCAATTCAAATGACATGACATTAAAGGGAAGTTTTGTTTCCTTTTTCGAAAGATAAAAAAAAAAACTATTTTTCACTATATAACAATTCTGAGCTTTCAGATACGTTTGTTCCAAATTTAGTAACAGTTAATGAGACTACTTTTTGGATGCAACTGTTTTTTCAACACCTTATTTCATAATAAGAGAGTTGTAATAAATTATTCATTACATTGATAGAGAAAAACGGAAAGTGTGGAATTGCTGTTGCAGCAAAACATACTTTTAGACAGTTTCCAGGTGATGACAAGATCCAATATATCACATACTAACCACAATACATGCCAACATGGGACAAACAGATTCGAATTCATAATAGCAGTGAACAAAAATAAGAGAAAAATCACACCTGGTTTTGCTGAACAAGTCAAGAGAGAGAAAAGAGAAGGAAGGCTTCTTTGTTCTATACGGTGCCACTAAAAAAGTGGACCGAAACAGCTGAGTAAATTGATGCCACTTCTATTCAAAACCAAAATTGCAAGAAAACTAGCATAATTTCCCACTGAATGCAACCGCGTGTGAGACAAGAATATTCCTCCTACCAAAACAAAAACAGCAGCGACAATGAAATTCAATTCAACATTGCAGCTTGGAAATGGTGATGTGATGTGCACCTACAAAGCTGTTTTAAAATGTATGGTAGTGACAAGTGAAGAAGAAATTCTCTTGGAGCAGGAGATTAGTAAGATTTGAAGCAGATTTTTATTACAACTCTACAAGTGATATATAAATATGTATTCAATCATTGCTTTTAAGCTAGGCATAGCTTAGCCTGTAAAGGAGTCAGCAAAAAGATCAAAATTCAGTTCCATGAGCAAGCACTAATGGAACAAAATCAAATCATTGGGGAGGTTGTAATAGTCTAATTGATGGAGCATGGACAAGGAACAAATAACATCAAAATTGCACCTATGACAAATTGGCAATATCTTTCTGGTAAATTAGATACTCGCTGAAAAGTGTTCTTCATCCATGTAAGCAAAATGATCGACAGGCCAATCAATAATGACCCAATCATCTACCTAACTGAGATAAAATAAATTACCTGAAGAAGATAGCGTTCCTCCAGATCCTTGGCTACCGTATTGCGTGAATCGGCCGCTTCCGTGTCCGTTTCAGTGCAAACTAGAGAATGGCGAGCGTTACCTCGTATACGGTATAAGGAAGACCAAATGGATTCTGGTGTTGGGGTGAGGACGAAACAAAGCCAATGGAGATTCGGAGGTGGGAGAGCAGCTAGAGAAGCTGGAATGAGATGGCCGGCGATTGAGGCGGCAACGGCGGAGGCTAGGGTTTGGGGATGGGGTGGGGAGGAAGTCGGGAAGGGGCGTTGGGTGGTCGTTGCCTCGTTGGGGTGGGAAATGTGAGAAGGGGATTTTTTTTTCTTTTGAGCCAAACCGAAGGAAAAAGTTTTGACGTAAGAAAACAGAGGAGTTGACGTCATAAAAAAAAGGTTTGTCCGGTTATACCGGTTCAGGTCACCTACCTAGTACCTACCATGTAACCTGCCCGTTATATATATTGGTCCACCTATAAATAATTTATCTCGGTAAATCTTAATTAAAATAAACTCAACTGATTTCTATACTACAACGATGATAGAACATAGTCACCACCCATCATGATATAGCTTCCGATAGAACACACATAGGCTCGCAATGGCTCCTCTTGTAGTTGGGTTGCTCTTGATGATAGAACATGGCTCACGAACATTAATGAAATGAATCCCTTTGAAGCTTCTTAACACGAGCTCGAGTCATAGGTCCATTATCAAGTATCTTAGGTGTCTTGGATGGTCCACATCAACGCCTTTCTCTTTCTCGGCTCTCACTCTTGCCTCTCCTTAATGGCTAATGCCTCACTCTAGGGTCCAATTTATAGTTCTTCATGGCTGAAAAAGAAATCCTAGTATCAGCGTCCCTTCATATGCAAGCAGGGCCCAATGGGTCGGATTCGGCCGCTGAAAAAATCTGTTAAGATACGAGATCGGCGGGCGCAGCTTGGGATCGGCTAGAGGTGATCTTGAATCTTCGAAAACCTATAATTGTCGGAACAAAGAGCCACATGATAAGATGGAACAAAATCAGTGTCATCTGCATTTTTAGGTTCTGGCAATTTGAAGCACTCATTGGAAAGAACCTGTAAAAAAAAGGTATTAAGCCTATAACGATTTTCTGGTTAATGAAAAACAAGACAAGAAGCATGGATGGTTGAACATGTAAGGCAATCAGGTTTACCAGAGTGCACAGTATAATTTCAAATTAGAATTAGAATGTACTCATATAACAAACACCAGGATGTATGTCCATAACCTTTATTGTCTGAAGCTAGGTTTTAAAAATAACTAGTTCAGAACAGGTAACAAAAGCTTAGTGCTCCATCCATACTCAAGTCAAGAGAGCAAGTAGCTAACTGTAAGTAAAACCAAGATCTTGGGCATGATTAGGTACATTTCTTCCTGATAATGCCTAGTTGAACCTTCTCTCCAGCTAAATTGAGAGACCAGCCACATGGCCATATGAAAAGTTGGTTGCACCAAAACCACTGGTAAAGCAAGGATCTTTTTTGGGCTAGATCTCACAATAGTTTCTCAAAAAAATTGAATTTCCAACTATAAACAAAAGGCTTCCACAAAACAGTGAAAAAACACAGTAGAAAGACAAATATGAAAAAAATTGCTGTAGTTACTTGCACAATTAATCACTATTTGCTAGGTATGATAATTAGTTTGTTTAAGCTTTATATAAAGGTCTGAAAGGAAGAAAAAAAAAACTTGAAAACTTACAGTGTTCTTAATATTCACTTGGTATCTGTTTTACAATCTGCATAGAGATAACTGACATGAGAAGAAGATGCATAATGACTAGCTATTTACAATCTTCTTCAGAAACATATATAGCTCAAAAAAAATGGAAGAGTTGTTGGTTTGAGTTAATAACAGGGATACCAGTAGCAGAAAAACGTAAAGAAGCTAACACAAAAGACACAGATAGTTTATCAATAGCATCATCAGTAATTTGTGAAGTCAACTTTGCTGTTTCTTTCTGAATTCTATCAAGCTCAGATCTTCTTTTGAAGCAATCATAACATTGCTATTGCTCCCAAGATAATTTCCAAAACTTTTCTCAACCAACTTCCTTGCTTCTTCCAAAGAGAGAAATTGCTTATCAAGCACATGAAGCAACAAAGATAACCATGGATGAAACATAAATGTATATACCGCTAGAAGATTTAAAACCATCCCATATGAAGCAGTGAACTGTGAAACAAGAGGTTCTACTCCAGCAAAGCAAAGAGAAGCTTGCAGCACGCTTTTGCACCTTCAATGGGGCTCTGAATGCCACATGACCCTTGTGTCATCAATACCTCTGCGATCAACACGTCCAGCCATTTGAAGCAGCTCACTTGATCTCAACTGGACACGCCCAGAGCAGATTCCCCCCTTTTGCTCAGAGACGAAATAACAGCTGTCCTTGCAGGCATGTTTATACCAGCAACAAAAACCACCTTAACTAGTCCTTGCTGAAAAGGATCCTCTATAAAAGATTTCCAAATAGGCAGCCAGCCAGCATGGTGTGCCGCAACACCATGTAAAAGGCCCTTCACAGCAGACTCCCTGACAGCATCAGGATACTGTATCCGGAACCGCTTCAGTGCCAATTCAACTTCACTTGTTTCACAGTCATCTACAAGCTTAGAATCTTCAACATACTGAACTGCTGCATCACATCCTTTTCTGCTGAAAATAAACCAAATTGCAGGCAGCATGTCTCTTCCCCTTAGGTGCAACAGTGTATCTTCAATTTAAAGTTCAAGGACTTGTCATACAAAAACTTGAATAGGGTAAATAAAGAAAGGACATGATTTTGGAATGATATAATGATTTAACTATATTAGTAAATGATAAGGAAACAAGTGAGCACTAACATGAGGTCCATATACTTGTGAACGGCGGATCAAATTGATATCATTTTTCAAAAGAGAGGACCTTCCAGACATCATTCCATACTCAGCATAGATCTCATCAGTTTGATGTCTTTTAGTACCTTTCCTCTTTGGTCCGTCATCCTTGTATGATTTACCTCCTAAAGCATAAAGTTTTAAGTTGTTTAATTAGAGAAAGATTCCTGTTTCCATTAAGAAGAAGAAAAGTCAGACAGTAGACTAAAACTGGTTTTAACTAAAAGGTAATCAAACACCTAATAAGAATAACTCTTTAAAATCAAGAGAGGACAAACATAACTCCATAGCAACTGATTAATAGATTCATGAGACATCCATGCATTATTATGTAAATAAAAATATAGCAAAATAGATGCTACCATTATTCATAGAGTGTGATTACCTAAAATAGAAAGAAAATTAACATCAACTATAAGCACTTGAGTTGGAGATTGGGACTACTCCTCTCCTTGTCCTTATAGTAAGGCTTTCACATTGTATGGCATATGATTTCTTCCACAAGATATATCCATTCTTTCAAATGAAGAAAGAAATGCACGGATTTTAAGAATGGTCAATGATTTTGAGGCAAGGACTGTTATCTTTTTCTTTCCATCAGTAATCCTTATGATGGAATGAATAAGCACTAAAACCAAATCAAACATACTATAAAGTCCTCAATATTTAACCAAAGCAAGAAGGACAATCATAGAAAGTGAAGGTAACTAGCTATTCATGGTTTTTCCGGTTTCATCAAGAAGAGGAAACAAAGAGCTCTTTGTTGAAAAATGCCATGTAAATGGAACAGGACGTCTTGTAGATGTAACCAACTCTGTTCTGCCATGAATCTAAATTAAATAAAAGTGAAACAGTTCAGCAAACTGTTATTCGGAAATGCATAGAATGGATTTTACATAGGGTCACACTCGCAATTCAACAAGATTATCCCAACACTGCATGATTAAAATAAATCAACATGCAAGAACCACTCTTTATGTGGATTCAATAAACTATACTGTATGAAATGTCAAATCTATTTTGTAAGTTAATCCAAGTGAAGCACTATGCATTGAGAAAATCATGGACCTCTGATACAGTATGTTTCTTAGAATCTCAGTAGTCATGATCAAGACTTGAGCATCCTTATTTACAGCAGAATCTCCCGTCAGAAGTCCAACATTGCTATCACCAAATGTATCCCTGCAAAAACATATTCAGCTCATGAGAACAAGGCCATCCAAAGTTCTAGTTCACAATGTTTACTCTAAATTCACGAAATTTCTGATTAGACAGTATCCCTGCAGGAAATAATGAAGCAGCCACAATACCGAAATTCACGAAATTTCTGATTAGACAGTGCCTTGAGTGGTGTTGTATAGAACAACCACTTTCCTCTAGCGATGTTAGCAGCTAGCGGCGGCAGCCTCTGCAATCAATGTTAGGCACTTCCAAACTGTACCCTTGATGGTACAGTTTATTGGCTGAATGGAGCCATTGCAGCGATGGGATCGAACCGCTGAATGGAGGTCTACAAAGAGTCCATCCTACTATAAGCGTGTTGACTATGTTCCTGGATTGAAGGTCTCTTCTTAAATGAACCCTTGATGAGTGACTTGATGTGTTTATATGTACTAGCTAGTCCTTAGGTTAATTTGAACCATGATCTACTAAAGACTTTTTGCTTCTTTCTAGCAATGTTGCCTTTTATTCAAAATTTTAAGGCTTTGATTTCAAGTTTCTATGTGCAATTTTAAGGCTTTGCTAAGCTTCATATAGAACCATTGCCAATTATGCAAGGAAAACATTTACCTTATCTGCCTCACACAAAGGCATAATATGGAGCACAAACATTAATCAATATGTAATGTAGCATATGGCGTCACTTTTCATTACTGATGTTTTCATAAGTTGTGCAGATTGATGGTATGGATGTCCTAGCAGTAAAACAAGGCTGCAAATTTGCAAAGGAGCACATAGTTCTATTCGAAACTTGTCGCTTTATCATTATTGCCTTATTTCATTTGAGCTGAACTACATGCATTATTATCCTTTCATTTGGTTTCCATTTTGACTGCTGATGTTACATAGTTTACTCCTTTGATCTCGTATGCTAACATTTTCTGAAGGCTATCTTAAAATGGAAATGAATTTTTTGGATGTTATTTCCTAGTCAGGCCAATTAATACTTGTATTTTGATCTTCCACCTTAGATGCTTGAGTTGGATACTTATAGATACCATGGCCACTACATGTCTGATCCTGGAAGCACCTGTCGCACACGTGATGAGATATTTGGTGTTAGACAGGTAATGAATCCACATGAAAAATTTCTATCCCAAAACTACACTTAGTATTTGTTTATGTTGTTTACTTGTTTTCTCTAGGAGCGTGATCCCATTGACCGAGTGAGGAAGCTTATATTAGCTCATGATATAGCTTCTGAGAAGGAGCTAAAGGTATAGTTTCAGGCTTTCAGCCTCTTTTTTACAGCTTCCTATGGATGGTAGGCACAGTGAACGATATTCATCTCTTGGCAACACTTTCTACTCTGCTGTTCACTGTCAGGATATTGAAAAGGAAGCGAAGAAAGAAGTCGATCAAACTCTTAAGCAGGCCAAGGTGAGGAAGCCTATTGCCATTATTTTCTAGTAAAAAGGAAATTGTGTAATATTCCCTATGCTGATTTTTTCATAAATCTACTATGTTGTAATATGTTATCTAGGAGTGTCCGGAGCCTGATCCTTCAATCCTATATAAGGATGTCCATGTCAAAGGTCTTGGGGCTGAGGTATACAACTTCACATTTTCCATCAACTATATATACTCCATTTTTCTTCGGTTTGCTTCTTTCCTTTCTTAGATAGTTATAGAATGCTGGAGATGCTAACCGCTCGAGTAAGTTCAGAGATTGATTCTTAAAAGTGTATGATGCTATGATTATGGTATAAGCTCAAATAGTTGATCTTTGAACTAGGGACCTCAAGTACTTGCCTTTGGCGTATTATCATGAGAATCATAGAAAAAAAATGAAAAAAACTCTCTTATACTAATCCATTGCAGTAAATTGAAAAGGGCACAATGAACTTGAACTGTGTTTTATTGATGTGTTACCAATGTGTTTGATGTGCTACATATTCATATAGTATAATCCTCAGTTTGACATGAAGAACAACATAAAAGGATAATGACATGTTGTGTTGATTTCTTGTAGAGTTTTGGAGCAGACAGGGAGGAGTTCAGGACTACTCTTCCATAAAAGGGAATTCGGATCCTTCAAATCAAAGATCTGATAATCGGAATGCTTCAAATTCATTTTGACATTGAATAATCCTGTTAGAGGAAACTGTGACCTTGTGCAAAAACAGCGACTTAGTCCTAGTTAGGACTTTGGGGCCAAAATGCTAGTTGTTAAGATTAATCCGCCACTTGATGTATGCAACAATGCTAGAAAGTCTGTCGTTCTCATTAATTTTGTTATTCATGTATGAGTAAGATGATTCAACTGATGAAGGCTATTTAGTATCAACTATCAAGGCATGGGTGTCATTTTGAAGGTTATTAAAGCATGTCATTTTCAGTCATCGTTGTTCTATGTTTTGAAGCTTAGCAAGTTAAAGTAAATGTGACAATTGAACGAGTTGGGTCAGGTCATTTCAATCTTGGGCCACATCAAACTCAGATGCGAAGATAATTTGGATCAAATCGGGGTCGTATTGATTCTATCGAATACTATCGGATTTTCGGGTCCAATTCGGTTGGACGATTTCGACCAAAATGAGTTCGGGTGAATTCGATTCTTAATCCATACAATATAATATTTAATTATACTATATGCATGATATTGATAATATATAACACTCATTATAGGGCAAATTGCATAAAATAGCACGAACTTTAGGGTGGTTGCACTCAGTGACACGAACTTAAGCAAATACAAAAATAATCACCAACTTTGGTGTTTAGTTGCAGTCAGTGGCACGTATACCCCCTATCTCGCTAATGTGGACTAGTAGGGGTGTTTATATGAATTTTTTTTAATTAAAAAGACATATAGCGAGATATGAATTAATGAGAATGCTTATATGTTTTTTTTTAAAACTAAAAGACATAAAAGATGTGCCAAAATTATGAAACTAGCTAGGTTCCAATTTTATTTTTTATTTCATGTAATTCCAAATCAAAGATAATTGTGACAAATATAACATTTGCAAATTGAAATTTGGTACTAGTTATTTTAATTTGCAAAAGGGTGAATCGGTATCGGACCAAAGTTTTTTTCCCCCATTTATTCGGGTTTCAATTAGGTTCGATGTCGGATACATTTTCGTGGGTCGGGTCGGGTTATTGCCGCTCACAGGTGACAGGTCAAAGTCAAGAATTGGAAAGGGCAATTATGTGATTTATTGAACACGGAGGGCCAAAATCAAGAAAATAAAAAAAATTCAAATTTGAAAAGACCCCTCCGCTCCCAACGGTCAGATTCGTCCCCCATTGCTCGCCTGTGACCTAATTTCCACACTATATAAACCACAGTCCCCCCGACCATCAGCCCACAACGCTTATCTCACCTTCCAAATACCATCTCGCAGGAGACGAAAGAACTTCACTTTGTGAATCTTCAATATCACATTGAAGAAAGGCATCCATGGATTTCCACAGCCTTTCGAGGAGAGAGCTCCAAGCCTTGTGCAAGATGAACAAGATCCCTGCCAACACCACTAACCTTGCCATGGCTGATGCTCTTCAAGCTCTTGAAACTGTATGTTTCTTCTTCTTTCGATCTATTTTATTCTCTGTGTCAGATCTTATTTGTGTTATCTATTATCAGGCTCTTTCAATCTGCCCATTATTGATTGAGAAACGTTAAATGGCCCCCAAGAAAATTTGATTTGAGTCGACGGTTTTAGGTTTTACCCTTGTGCCCACCATCTGTTTGTGAAAATGCTCCATTGGCTGGTAATTCTTCTTGGGCTTTTTCTTTGTTATTGGTGACTATATTTTGTTTGCTGATATAATTCTAAATCTGATTGATTGCAACTTCTAAGAAATCGCCCGAAAATTGATCAATAAATTATCAGTTTTAAGCCAAACTAATGGATTCTGTAACTTGACTAGAAGGATACAATTTAACCAATTGCATCTTTTTCAATGCCATCGTTTATTCGTACAAAAAAAATGCAATCGTTTATGCTAGTTGGTGATGTTGGATTCAACTGCATCTGATGTTTGTTGACTCAATTCAATTTTGCTATTGAAACATGTCAATGACATCAGTAAATTTACGTTGCTACTTTTCAACATTACAGGTTGAAGGACTTGAAGAATTGTTAACACAATCCGAAGCCGGCTATCTGGAAACACCAGCAAAATCAATGACTGCAGCACGTAGTGTATCTCGCACTACGAAGCAAAGAACTCTTAATGAAGAGCCAGACTCGAAACTGACCAATAGGAGTCGCCGGGGAACAAGAAAATTAGATGGAGAAACCAATGCTGCTGCACTGCCAAGTGCTTGTCCAAAGGTTCCTATGACTGCTCAATCAATGCAGAAAAATGTTGAAGGCAGTACTGCTGCGCGGGTTTACAACACTCGTCGTTCAACTAGGTTGTTGGAGAAGCAAATGTGTCAGCTGAGCTTAAAGGACAATGAAGACTTGGTTGATGTCAACGCAGACAAGGATTCCCAATATCTTCAAAGACAATTTATTCAGGATATTGACAACTCTCTGGCTCCAGAGGATAAGCCAATCCTTGGTAAGTTATTTGCTTAATTTTTATAGAACATAACTTGTTTATTGTTACGATACAATCATTAAAATGTTCTTGTTTGTTAGATGAATCGAATGACGCTAAAGAAGCTACAGAGGAACCCATCATTGAGAATATGGATGTCGAGGATGAAAAATCATCTCCAGATGGTGTTGATTCTGTTGAGCCAGTGAGCCAAAATTATGCTTGTGTTGTTGTCAATGCCTCCAACGACATTGATGAGCCCATCAATGAGAAGGAGTTCAATGTCACTAAAGAAGCTACAGAGGAACCCATCATTGAAAATATGGATGTGGAGGATGAAAAATCATCTCCAGATGGTGTTGAGTCTGTTGAGCATGTGAGCCAGGATTATGCTTGTGATTTTGCTAATGCCTTTATTGAAGTTGAAGAGCCCATCATTGAGAAGGAATTCAAGAGTAGGTTTTCCCTTGATGGAACACTTGGAATCTTTTATGTCTCACAATAAAATCCTTGATTGTATTAAAATTTTCCTTGTTACTTTTTTCAGGGGATGAGGATCATTGTATGGTAGGTATTACTGACACTGTAGAAGCAACCGATGAGCTGATTAATGAGGAAGATTCAAATGAGAATGAAGCTGATTCAAATGCTGATTATGAGAATTCAGCTGTTTCTGCTGTGGATCCGCAAACTTATGATGACTCATCAGTTGATTCTGATGATGTTAAACAGGTGGATACACAAATTAATCTGCAACTGTCTTCTGCACTGGTTCCTGCTGACAATGGTGAAGCTGAGTATATGGATGCTATCCAGATGAAGGCCCCAGAGGCTTCCGAAGATGAATTTGGTTTTCTTTCTGAATCAGATTGCGACATCGATGACGAAGAAGAAGCTTGCGAATCAGATGACGACAATGCTGCTAGTGAAGAAGAAGAAGAAGCTGCTAGTGAAGAACTAGCATCCAAATCTCCCTTAATGCCAAAGGATCAAGTCCAGGGCACACTGGAATTATCAAGCAAGAAGCCATCCTCAGTTCACCCGGTGCCCATCTCAGACAACAAAGAGAACTTACCTGCTGCTGCTGCTGCTGCTGCTGCACCTGGAACTCCAATTGAGCGTAAGAGCCTGAGACAGCTGAAGAAGATGGTTAGAGGACTATACAAGGTTAGGCAACTCCTCTACGTTAGATGAATGTTATACTTTGTTTAAGTAACTTATTTCCCAAACTCCGTATCTGAATGTTGAATGTTTATTTGAGGTGCAGCAGCAACACTCACAGGACGCTGAGGGGATGCAACCAGCGGCACCACTTCAACTGCGCGCAGAGAACGTGTAATGGCTGACGGGGCTTCCGCCACGAAAGAGAAACAGGGGGTTGGGGAAGAGAAACTGATAGGAGAGAGACCCTTTATTAGGAATGAAATTTTCATTCGACGTAATTTTGGGGGGAAAGTAATAATGAATGGGATATGATATCATGATATACTTGGAATTTTTTTTATTCTGTTACTGCAATTTGCAAAGGATCTCTCAACCTTTTGGTTCAATACCTTGAATTTAGGTTTTGGGGCAGTTTTTGGATTTTCAATCAATTCGCTGGCCACAAAAGCCTATTTCATACGGAGTACCCCGCAACATTTAACTTTAATTTAAAAGCAAGTATTTTACATTGATTTGTGAGGAAATTGATCCCCTTTTACCCATCCTGTATATTGTCCTTTTTTCTGTTTTTTATATTCCAACTAAAAGAAAAAAGTAGGGGTGGGCATGGGACGGGACGGGACGGGATTGGGGTAATCCCGCGTCCCGTCCCGCGTATTTTTTGCGGGACGGGATTGAATATATTTTTTTCAAATCCCGCCGGGTCTTATCCCTCACGGGACGGGATCGGGAACGGGACGGGATTTGTCCCTCGTAAAAAAATGAATAAAATATAATCTAAAAATAACAAGTAGAAAGGTATAAATTAAATTCATAATAACTTAATAAATAATAATCCAATTACATATATAAAAACAACAGTAGCTTGATAATCCTATTACATGTACAAAAACATCAGTAGGTAGGTAGAACAATTTTTTTTTTATTCAACGTAGCTAGGTAGTAGAACAAATTAAATTCAAAGAATGATAATACAGTAGCAACTACCTAGCAACAGTAGCAACAATATTTCATTTCTTATATATTTTTAGTGTTTTTATTATTATTTAAAATTTAGATTTAAATAAATGTTAAGGTATAATATAAATATATTCTTATATCTTCTTATTATTTTTTATTAAATACATAAATATATAAAATTATATGTGCGGGACGGGACGGGATTTGCGGGATTCCAACTCTTCGTCCCGCGTCCCGTCCCGCGTAATATTTGCGGGACGAGATTGAAATTTTTTTCCCTAAATCCCACCGGGATCGGGACGGGATCGGGACGGGATGCGGGACGGGACGGGATTTGCGGGATTTGTGCCCACCCCTAGAAAAAAGCGCTATCTCTCAGATAGCGTGAAGTGCTACCCGGATTCTGACAAAGGAGAATCCTCTATTTCTCACTTCTTTTTAGTTTTTAGTGAATTCCCTTTAGTAAATGCAAATTTCAAATGACTTTTCATCGAAAGTATGTTTGATTTGGTTTTAGTGCTTATTCATTCCATCATAATAAGGATTACTGATGATGGAAAGAAAAAGATAGTCCTAGCCTCAAAATCATCTTAAGGATTACTGATGGAAAGAAAAAGATAACAGTCACTCAAAATAATTGAAAGAATGGAGATATCACAAGGAAGAAATCATATGCCATAGAATGTGAAAGGCCTTACTATAAGGACATGAATCTATTAAAGTTTAGTTCTGAACTAGGTAACAAAAACTAGTTCAGAACTGCTATGAGACATCCAGTGAGTAGTAGTCCCAGCTTTCTTTCCATTTTAGGTATCACACTCTATGAATAAATGGTAGCATCTATTTTGCTATATTTTTATTTACATAAAAATATCTACATAATATTTTTATTTACATATATTTTTAATGGAGCACTAAGCTTTTGTTACCTGTTCTGAACTAGTTTTTAGTCTCTGATCCTGGTGTTATATGAGTACATTCTATTATTCTAATTTGAAATTATACTGTGCACTCTGGTAAACCTGATTGCCTTACATGTTCAACCATCCATGCTTCTTGTCTTGTTTTTCATTAACCAGAAAATCGTTATAGGCTTAATACCTTTTTTTACAGGTTCTTTCTAATGAATGCTTCAAATTGCCAGAACCTGAGCCTAAAAATGCCGATGACACTGATTTTGTTCCATCTTATCATGTGGCTCTTGGCTCTGACAATTCTTGGTACCTCTTTACTGATAAGTGGATCAGAACAGTTTATAAGACATGTTTTCTAAATGTTTCGTTGAACAAAATTGACTCTTTACCTGACGAAATTACGAGTATGCTTGTATATAATGAGGAAATGAAATGGGAGAAACTTGCTAATAGTGAACTTGGTGGCTTATGTATGTTGAGCAGCCTGTCCGAAGAAGATGAGGTAATATATTCGTCAAGGATTCTATTCTTCCCTAGCTATAAAATTTTATTTTAGGAGTTTGTAGGACCTTATCATTGCATATCTATCTTCGTTCAAGTTGAGTACGTATCATCGGAAGTGCTTGGTTGTTTCGACGAGGTTGTAGGAACTAAATTTTCTGTTAGAACCCACCTTCGTTTTTCAGTTGGAACCATGTAATCATTTGTTTGGGAAGAGGTGCCAACTTCTAACTTTACACTGTTATAATTTTAGGTGCAGGAAGTGTCACAAGCATATCTTGATGCAGTTGAACATTACAAGGATCAGAGAAATGAAGTATCACGGTTGAAGAAAAAGATAGCTCGCACAGAAGGATTCAGAGAATACAAGAAAATTGTTGATATGGTTAAGTTTATTGAGGAAAAGATTAGGCGCTTGAAGACCAAAGCAAATCGTCTAATTAATAGAATAGAGCACAGATTGAACCATCAGGCTGGAAGGAGTTTCTGCAGGTACTGCTCGTGTTGCAGCTTTTGCTAGTATTTTTGTTCACAATGCCGACGAGTTTATACTCTTTAACTTTTTTTTTTTGAATTTTGAAAAGGTTCAAAATGATGAGATTCATGGTATATCATTATCTCCCTTTCAGCTGTTTGAATATCATGCCTGGATACTAAAACTATCCTGTTTCTGCCAAATCCATACTGTTTAAACCTGTCTAATTGATCCCTTCAATATGCACCAGGTCAGCAATGTGATACATGAAACTAAATGTCATATTTCCCCTTGGTGAAACAACATCTGCAATTCGTGGGGAAAATGAGCTTTAGCTGGCAATGGTTCTTCGGAATAAAGTTTTGCTTAATCTCAAGCCTCCGCAGCTTGCTGCTCTCTGTGGTAGCATAGTATGTGAAGGAATAAAGATTCGTCAGTGGAAAAACAACAGGTATAATCCTATTTCGTTACTCTGGAGTGACTTAATATACTATTTAGAAGATGCAGCAGTAATGTCTTCCCTTCAATATCTAATGGCTGCAATGCAATCTCTTCATGTGGATCTTAATTGATGTTTTGATGTCTAATGACTTTACATTATAAGCTGGTTATTTTATATCATGCTTCTAGTGCTGGGTTTGGTGCATGTGGAATAATAGTGAGGCCATTATATACCCTTCTAAATGGCTGATATTTGAATTCGTTTGTTCACATCCCAACCATGGCTGTAATTGAATTTTAGGACCTTGTTTTTGGTCATCCTACTTGGATATTCTGGAAAATCATGATGGAATTACCTCATGGATATTCAAGATTATTATCTTCTGTGATCAAGAGTTCATTAACATTATTAGTGTAAATTGGCGGATAAACAATTTTACAGCACCATTTTGTAGTCGCAGTTTCTAGACCCTAGAGTGATTCATATATTATCCTTTATCATGCAAATAGATATCCTGCTGTTTAGATAGCCAGTTTTCTGGCATGGTTGAAGCCCTGGGTATCTGGTCTAACTTGGCGCGAAATCATGATGGACTGTGCTATGGATGAGGGAGCTGGCAGGACTATTGACCTATTAGCTCTGGTAAGTAGCTTCCGATGTCATGGATCGTGTGCCCATTAGCGAGCTGGCAGGCTAGCATACTAGACCTGAAATGTGCATACTAGACCTGAAATTCTCAGATCTGCCCACTTGAGAGCAAGCAACATATAGCATCCCTGCAACAGAATCACCTCTGCACTTTTGAACGCTGGGTACGTGTGAGGTTTGGTGTTGACTCAGTCATTCCAATGCTGATACACATTTGACATTACAGAATCTACAGATTCATTCAACCGTGCCTCTCGATTTGATCACATTTACATGCCTAGCCTGTTTACCGATTAGTGTATTTAGGGGTCATTTCGTACACCGATTTGATTAAAATCCGCCAGGCTTGTCTCAAATTATGCAAAGGTGGAGCAACAGAATTCCACTTTGTATGCACTTTTGCAAGCCCGAATGTGGGTTCTACGGAGGCCATGGGATCGTTGGTTGCGGATTGGCTTTCGCTCACAAGTATCTCAAGGAGGACACGTCGATGTTTAGCCTTTATGGAGATGGGGCTACTAACCAGGGCCAGTTGTATGAGGCTCTTAATTAATATGGCTGCCCTTTGGGATCTGCCTGCCATTTTCATCTGCGAGAACAATCATATATTGTAAGGGCTTCTTTCTATATAAGTGTTGGCCATTTTGATTGTGTTTTGACTTGGAAGTGACTAACATGAGGCTGTGTAAAATGTTGCAAGATGGCATGGGAACCGCTGAAGAACAAGTTGGATCGAGATTGATGGTGGTTTGCGGGAGGAAGATACGCAGTCATCCCAAAGACGGATGGTTGGTTCGAACTTCGGTTCAAAAATCTCATTGACAAGCTTCGAGTGTGAGATGAAAGGTCGTATCATGTATATGGCAATCTCCTCTAGCTTGCTCAAGCAATGGACCCCTCACTAGTCCCTTGTCACTTCAATATGAAAACTGAACTAACCACTGTGGTGGTGGATATATGGATCTGAATCCTACAACTCCTCCATGAGTTCATAAGCAGCCCGATCATCAAGACGATACTAGGAAAAAAACAAATTGGGGAAATTCATCTGTCTAGATGATTTCACCCAACATGAAATTCCCTAGAATCTACATCAATACTCCGTATTCAATATGGATGTCAATCATATCGAAGTGACAAAGTTGTGATCCCCGATGAAGAAGGTGTCAAGACTTACACGGTGTGGTTCCAGGAATTCCCCAAGAGCATCCGCATTCGTGAAACCCACTTGGGTTCCTTAACCCCGCTTTTTATATTTCTCTATCCTTAAAAAACACAATACAATTTTTTACTCACATCCCTAAAACCCTTTAAAACCTACTCGGGTTCCTTAACTCTTTTTTTCATCTCACTCTCTCTCCTCATGCTGGTCCACATTCTCTCCTTTTTTTTTCTCTCTCTCGGTTTTTAAAGGTTTCTTAGTAACAAACATGTCAAATCGTTCCTAAACCCCTCCCCATCTTTTTCAAAATTTTATTAATTGGTTCTTTATTTTTGGGCTTAAGACACCCCATTGTGGATGCTCTAAAGGTTTGCCCATTTAATGTTTGCCCACTATTGAACCCAACCTTCAAACATGTAAAAAAAAAAAAAAACTCCCTAAAGGCATGAACCCGAGAACTACGCCAACAAAGAGCTACGATGTTGAAAAGGAAGGCTTACACATATATTATAAAAAAATTCTTATAATTTTTATAGTAATATTTAAATCAAATTTTATAGTTTTTTTTTAAATATTTTTTCATAAGAGTATTCATTATGATATACATATATTTTAAAAAATCCTTCTAATTTTTATTCCTATGATTTTTTTTTATTATCAATGTTATATTTAAACCACTATTTAATTATGGGTTTTGTATTCTTTTAATATTTAAAAAACAATTATTCATTATATAATCGAGAAAAAAGTTCTCAAAGCATAAATTTCGCCCTCTCTCTAGAAATTCATGTGGTCGCCTCTGGATATGCATGAAAATATTCAAAATATTGGTCAAAAGCGGATATATAAAAGACAGTTTCAATATAATCAAACTCTCCTAAGCTGGAAAATGAGAGACAAAACAAGGTTTGAATCAAAACAAAGGTTAATTGGTCATCCATTGAATTAGTCAGGCCGCTGTGGAGGGTTGCAAATGCAATTATTTTCATTTTCAAACTACTCGTTGTCACTTCTCTATGTGTTTTCCATTATAAATAAAAATTGAATAAAATTGATAACCCAAGGTTTAGTACGTGTTGTTTGGACCAACGAAAAATAAAGAATCGGAAAACAAATGAATTTGTCAATCGGGTAATGCATAACAACGAATCATTTCCGCGTTTAGAGTGGGCCCATGTCAACCACTCTCAAGTCTCAATACATTAATTACAAGGTTGACAACAATTTTTCTATAACCTCAAAATAGTCTTTAACAATCTAAAATGGGGAGGCACTACATTTAAATTATACTCCTTGGTACGTATAAGGTAAGTGACAATATTCCGGTTTAAGTCGGAGGGTGTAGTAGGGTTGGTTAAAACTTAGGGCCACAAAATGATCAAAAGCTTACTAATACAACTAATTAAATTAGTTAAGCGCTATTGAATTCATTCTTCAAAGTTGGTTAATAATAATAATAATATCGTTTTTGCCGTATGTCATTTTTAATTAAAAATTTTCCCTTCAAAAAATTTACTCGATTGGCGGCATTTGTCATCTTATTAAATGATGCCACCTATTTATAATCATTTTAAGAAGTTTGTATACATATCTTCTATATTACGTAATTTTTTAAAAAATATTGTAAAATAAATCACTATCATATTATAGCTCAATTTCTAGGTGATCTTTTGCTTGGTTGGGGGCATGGAGTCAGGATTGGCTAAGGTCGAGGTGGTGCTTTCAGAGCGATTTCATACCCGGGAAGGAGCTTTCTTGGAGTTTTTTTGCATTACCCATAGGAGATGGATTCTTGCTGCACCGCTGGCCTACGGTGCTATTGTTTGGTGGTGTTTGGCTTCATTCTTCGCTGGTGACCTCAACTTATTGGGAGTAGTTCTGCTTAGGTCGTCTTGTTGTAGAGTTTGTATCTGCTTGTTTCATTGCACATGCTTTATATTTTTACTGAATGTTTATGCGGTTTTCGTCTGTCGACTCATCGGCATCTCGAGAATTAGGTTTGCCTTATCTCAAATCTTTACTTAATAAAAAAAAGTGATCATTGAAAATGAAATTCGAAAAAAAAAAGATTTAATGGGAAAAAAGAGAGAAATAGAACTTTAGTTTGGTAACACATAGTTGATGGAGTAGCTGAGGATAATGGATTATGTCTATTAAATATATGTTAAATTAAACTGTTCATAACCTAGTAAGATGTTTAGTATCCTAGCTATTAGGGTAGCTGATACAAATTAGCTGACAAGATAAGAGAAAAAGAATAGATTTGTGAATAGAAAAAAAAAAGTTATGAAAAGCTTAGAGCATCCCCAACAGCTTATGTAAAATAGAGAAAATAGGCAATTTTAGAGAAAATATAGGTTTTTTAACCCCAACAGCTTTTGTAAAATCATCTCTATAATAGAGAAATGAGAGGAAAGAGAAAAAAAATCTTTAAATTTAGAGGAAAACTTAAAATCTGTAAAATTAAATACATTCACTCCTTCCCATGTCTACCCATTTATTCATTGGTTGTTACATATTGATTTAATTAATTTATTGAAATTTTATTTATTAAATTGTGAATTTATGCATTTATTATAGGGTATAATAAATGTATAAATAGGAGTAATAATAGCTTCTTAATATAGTTTCTTAAGAAGCTAAAGGTGAAATGAACTATAATTGAACGCTCTCTCCTGTTCTTCCTATTCTTGCTTCGTTGGTTCTGGGGGTTTTAGGGTGCTCTTTGGATCAAGCATGCAAGAAGTCCAGCAATGGGCTGATTGCATGCGATGATCAGATCCGGGTTAACCTACTCCAACTCCTCAGCCTCAATCCAAATTTCCCCCAAAATGAAACTATTTTTGAAACCAATTACCAAACTTGTTCTAAATACAACCGATTTCCCAACACAAAGCCTTTGTTTGCTGTATTGAATAGGGCGCTGTTGTATTCAATAGAGCAAATGAATGCTCACAAAACCTTTAGTGAACTTGTAGATTTATTGCTAATCTCACAGTTCCAAGAAAACTTTCGGTCTCCTCTCTTGAGGTTGTCCGGCCCCAACCCTTTCAATAACAAATCTCAAACAAAATCTCTAAGCAAAAGATTTACCTATATTAAGAAATCTAATACTATTGATCTATATTGCAGATTAAGGTTTAATAATATGCATGCAGGGTGTTTGATTGGGCCAATTTGGGCGGGAATGAGCAGATTAGGTTCCTCCCTCCCTAATGATAGCCTAATTACTGTCTTGGAAACTTACAAGGCCACCCCTTTGGCTGTGATTTACCAAAACCGAAGAGAGGGGAAAAGCAGAACATTGAATCTACTCCTATTGCTGCAAGTTAACGAAGTGTCGATTGTGGTTATCCAGGTCTTAGGTATGATTGCTTCTATCCCTCCCTATGCCTATGAAACTCTTAGGATTTCCAGATTTCAAATTCGCTATACTGCCTGTTACTGTTACATCGAAAATGCTATAAGTAGGAACTTAACTGTTTGGTTTCAATCACACCTTCCCTCCTTCTCTGTTATCTCGGTCTTTGCCTTTACTCTCTCTGCTGCTATGGAACATCAGCTGTCCTTTGTGGATACCCTGATCAGCAACCCCAGGAATGGTGACTCCCTTGAGCCCATGCCTCCCCGCAGTCACCTTATTGAGCCATCTCTGTCCTTGGCCTTGGAAAGCTCTACTATCCTCACTAGTATGGTTAAGCAGGTTCCTATCCAAGCCATACCAATAAGCTCTGCTCTTCCAAATGAATCTAACCCTCCTAATACCTTTGTAGTTGACCCTTACCAGATACAAGGTGTCAAAGATCTCCATAGGAAGCTCTCTGAATTCAGATTGGTTGGAAGATTTGTTCAAGCTCCTGTTGAGCTTAAACAAGTGGCTGGGAAAATGAAGACGGAGTGGAAGAATCTGAAAGGGAGCTGGGGTCTGGATACCATAGGTAATGATTGGTTTATCTTTCGATTTGCTAATAGGGAGGATAGGGCCATGGTATGGTCGAACCGTCCTTACCATGTCCAAGGCTCTCTCCTTGCACTCTACCCGTGGACAGGCTCCTTCAACCCAATGGAAGAGGACACCCTCACAGCTGATGTTTGGATCAGAATACCAGGACTGCCACACCACTTCTACTCGGCAGAGGCAATAGCTTTCATTCTGGAAGCTGGTGGTGTGGGTACACTCATCAAGATTGATCAAGTCTCAAACATCAGGAACAAAATGAGGTTTGCTCGTGCTTGTATCAAAATTTCCTTGCTCTCTAAACTCACCACCTTTATCTGTATTAGGAAAAATGAGGCTGAATCTATTAGGCTTAGGGTGTGGTATGAGGATTTTTCTGATGGATGTGGATGTTGTGGTGGTTATGACCACATCTATGAGGAATGCCCTCTAAATGCCCCCCGGCCTAGGAAATTCAGTCTCATCCTTGAGGAAAACCCACAGCTTGACCTTCTTGCTCACTCACCTAATGCCAACGCTAATAGAAATCCTACTGAAAACAGAATGATGGGTGGTAATAGTGCTTTCATTCCTTATGTTCATCATGAAGATCCCAATGTGTCCAACACCATGATCCCTAGATCTGGTGATTTTGGTCTTCTACCTTTCTCCAATGTTGCCCCTGCTAATGCCAAATCCACTCCCATGAACAGCTCTATTGCTAACTTCTCCAATGATCTGATAAATCAGTTGATTGCTTTAAACAATGCTCATGTTTCTAAGCTCTCAGCCGAGTGTAGCACCCCACCTTTTGCTATAGCTCCCTCTATCTTGCATACTCTCCTTTCCAATAGCTCTGCTAACACTGCCACCAGTATCCCTGGGATGGAGGGTAGTCTGGATGAGATGATCAAGGCTCATCAGAAAGGGAAAATGATTGCTACAGCTGAGAATGAAGAGGAATCCAGGCACTCCATCAGGTCGGACAGCTCTATGGTGAGAAAGATGGGAGGCATAGTGATCAGATATAGTGATGATGATACATCCCAGAGTGAAGGTGAGGTGAACAAGCGCAAGGATGAAGAAGGAGGAGCTGAAATCTTATCCCTAGCTATGAAGAAGTCTCACAAGAAGAAGAACTGATGATGATGATTGCCTATAATGCCTGTGGTGGGGAAGAGCACTACAATGCTCGTTTCTATAAGCTAAATAATCCCCTTCTTTATATCTTTAATGGTTGTGTTGTTTTGGATAATCTTCTTAAGTGGTTTTGGATATGTAACTGGCAAAACATTAATGATCCTTGGTGGATGGTGAAGCCATGTTTTTCTTTTGGCTCTTACCATCTTCTGGATCCTTTGGCGGCTATAAATGTTAATTTTAATTATGTCTATGTCTTGCATGTGGATGAAAGCTATGATATCAATCATAACTGCATCTTGCTCTTCATGTTGAAGAACAAGAATCTGACTCAGTACAGATATTGCTGCTGGATGCCAAGGACACCCCAAAGGTATGTGACAGGTATGATCCTCTACCTTGCTTCAAAACTCCAGCAACTCCCCACTGTATTCTGGTGTACTCACGTGGTGGATAGCTACCCCAAAACTCAAATCAAAACTTCAGGAATCAACCATTATAAACAAATTTTGAGTACAAAAATATCTCCTAAAATGTATATGAGAATTACAACACTTATGGTAATGGCAAAGCAAGACAAGGATGGGAAGGAGATGAAGGTCGGGCAAGAAACTTGTAAGAGTAAGATAGTGTTAGAAATTAGCTGCAGTAATTTTATTCTGAATATAAATGTAGCAGATACCTCTTTACATTGTGTATTCTTGGCTATAGAAGGCAGAACATCTTGTAATACAAAAACTGATTGTCAATCAATACATAAGCATCTGTTGGTGCTCTTGCTCAAATCCATCCATGATTAATATTGCTTACTGGAATGTTAGGGGGGTTAGGAAGCCACTTCTGTGGCAAGAGCTGAACCAACTCAGACACTCTAACAGCTTGGATATGATAGCTCTCTCTGAAACAAAAACAAATGCTCCTCCAACAGAAGCTCAGTTAAGGATGACTGGTTTCCATAAGGTCATCAAGATCAATGCAACTGGTAGTAAAAGAGGTCTCTGGTTGCTTATGAAAAATAGCTTCACAGAGGTTAGTATTGTCCTTGAGCAAGATCCCAGATTCATTTTGTTTAAATGCTCCATAGAAAACAATGATTTGGTTATTGCCTTTGTTTATGCTCCCTCTGTGGAAAATGAAAAGGATCCTTTTTGGAGACACTTAGAAAACTCCATTACTAAATTCAATATACCTATCATGATCATTGGCGACCTAAATGATATTGAAGCTCCTACTGATAAGGTTGGAGGGATCATACCTGCTAATCATAGATTCCGAAGGCTTAGAACTATTAAGGAGGGTCTTGATCTTCACACTCTTCCCTTCACTAGCTCTCCATTTACCTGGAGGAAAAGTTCTAATAGTCAAAACAATACTTATGAAAGACTTGATAGAATTTTAGTTCATCAACAGATCCTTTCCTGGTTTCCAGACCTTTTTACCAAGCATCACTCCTTTGCAAAATCTGATCATTGTCCTATCTCCCTTGAAATTGGTAACAAGAGAAATAGAACTGGTTCCACTTTCAGATTCGAAATGGCTTGGACCTCAAATAGGATAATGGATTCTATGATTAAGAAGGTTTGGTCTTTCAAGTTAAAAGGTTCCTTTGCTTATAGGTTTATGCAAAAGCAGAGGTTGCTTAAAAGAAGGATAAAATCTTGGTGTAAAGCTCATCCCAACAACATTAACAAACAACTCTCAGAGGTTGAAAATCGTATTAAGTCTCTACAAGATAAACTGCCTTGGGGTTCTATCTCTTCGGCTGAAGAACTCAAACTCAGTAGGCTAGAACATAAAAGATATAGACTCCTGGATTACAACTATAGCTTTTGGAAACAAAGAGCCAAAAGTAAACACCTACAGCTAGGAGACATAAACACAAAATTCTTCCAAATAACAGCTAGAATCAGAAATTTCAAAAGTACCACCAGATCCTTCACTACCAAAAATAATACCATTTTGACTGATCAAGAACTTATCCTTGATCATATCTCAGCTGAAATGTCAGATCGTTTCATAGGACAAAACCAAACCCACATCGCCCTAGATCAAGTTTGGAACATTCAAACTCAGATCTCACAAGCTGAAAACTCTGATCTCATTACTATTCCCACGGATGCTGAGATCAAACTCATAATACAAAGCATGGCTCAAGATAAAACACCAGGGCCGGATGGTTTCCCCCCAGAATTCTATACCAAGTACTAGAACATAATTGGCTACTCCTTCTGTAAAGTTATCAAAGCCTTTTTCCATTCTGGTCAGATGTTAGCAGACATAAATCAAACTTTTATAGCCTTGATCCCAAAAACGGATAATCCATCTACTATTAATCACTACCGACCAATTAGCCTTTGTAACACTGTTTATAAGGTTATATCCAAGATTCTGGCAAACAGACTTAAGAAAATCCTGCCTAAACTTATAAATCCTTTTCAAGGAGCCTTTGTGGAAGACAGATCGATAACTGATAATACGCTTATAACCCATGAAATTTTCCATTCCTTTCACAACCACAAGGGTAAGCAGGGATGGATGGCCTTAAAGCTAGACATGGAAAAGGCGTATGGCAAAATAAATTGGTCCTATATTCAAGCTGTCCTGATCAGGTTTGGCTTTCACCAAACTTGGATCAACTGGGTTATGAAATGCATAACAACAACCACCTTTTCTGTCCTTGTTAACAATACACCTGGACCAACTTTCAGACCAAATAGAGGGATTCGTCAAGGTGATCCTGTAGCTCCTTACCTCTTTGTTCTGGTTATGGAGGGTTTATCTCGTGAACTTCATAAAGAGGCACTACTAGATGATGCTCTGATAGGCTTTAGATTCAAAAAGATGGGTACCCCCATTCCTTTCCTTACGTTTGCAGATGACACCATCATTTTTTCTAAAGCGGCGCATACTAGCCTCAACACGATCCAAAATATTATAAATAGTTTTTCTAACCTTTCTGGTTTAACCATTAACTATAATAAAAGTACCTTACAATGCTCAAAAAATGTAAATCCTAATCTAGCAAGGGACCTTTCCACACATATGGGTATCCCCATTGCAAAAAGTATGGAAAAATATCTAGGTATCCCTATAGTTAATGGTCGAATAAAAAATTGTGTCTTTGATGATGCTGTAAATAATCTGAAGAAACAACTAACAAAATGGAAAGCGTCTAGTCTCTCTCAAGATGGAAGAGCTATCCTTATCCAATCAAATTTAAGCTCAAAGACTAACTACCTCATGCAGAATTTTCTTCTTCCAAAAGGAATTCTAAATCAAATTGACCAAGTTAATAGAAACTTCTTTTGGAATAAATCTTCTACTGATAGATATACCCCCCTTATTGGTTGGGATCAAATTTGTAAGCCTAAATCCCAAGGTGGAATGGGGCTCCGAAAAGCGGAAGACCTCAACAGCTGTCTCCAAATGAAACTCTTATGGAAAATATATAACAATGATAGCAGCCCTTGGGTGACCATCATTAAGGAAAAATACTTAAACCAAACTAGCATCAGAGATTTTAGCAAACAGAACACCTCTTGGCAATTTTCAAGACTACTGTCTCTTAGGAAATCCTTTGAAAAAGGCATTCTCTGGTCAATAGGTGATGGCTCAAATATAAATGTTTGGAATGATCCTTGGATCCCGGGAACTAACCTATCCCATTTAATGGGTAATAACAACTGCAACCTTATGGTTAAAGACCTTATAACTGATGCAAAAACATGGAACCAAGACTACATTCGACAGATGCTACCTGATAATATAACTCAGAAAATCCTTCAGATGAGAATCCCAACACATCAGTCTCAAGACAAACTAATCTGGACTCCGGAAATTAGGGGAGCATTCACTATTAAATCTGCTAGGAAAATTCTCCCTAACAACACCACAGAAGGGGATAGGTATAGGTGGATTTGGAAGCTGCACCTTCCACCAAGGACTAAAAACGTTATGTGGAAAATTGCGATTGATGGACTGCCGACGGCTGCTCGGATAAACAGGTATTTCAACAGAGTACCGAACCAATGCTCTCTTTGCAATCAGGATGAAGAAGACACCACACATCTCTTCACAAAGTGCAGCTTCACTAGAGAAACCATTGCTCTCTTTGAACAATATACTGGTAAGTTCTTCCTTGACCTAAATAAAGTTACCTCCTTACATGCTGATCTGGATTCTCTTAACCTGGCTAACGAAAATTTCGATGAGCTTATATGTATTTGGTACTCCATTTGAGAAACTAGAAATGAGCGGATTTTTAAGAATAAACAGCCATCTGAGAGGAGTTTTATTGTTAGAAAGATTCTTCAAACTCTTCGAGAATGGAGGGAAGGATTAGGCCGTCCAAAGAAGGCCAATAGTACTCAAAAGCGTAGGGCCACTGCTAAATGGAGGAGGCCACCTACTACTATCTACAAGATTAATGTAGATGGTTCTGTGAACCTTTCTGGTAAGTGCCAGATTGAGGGAATCATTAGGGATTCCCAAGGACGTATTATTGATGTTTTTTTCAAGGAATTAGGTGATTGTTCGATCATCCAAACGGAAGCAGAAGCGGTGCTGCTAGGCTTAAGGAGAGCTAAGGAACTGGGATTATTGAAGATCGTGCTGGAAAGTGATAACCAAGTCCTGGTTAAGTCAATAAGGAAGCAAACAAGCCTGAATTGGGAAATTATGAGGCAGGTTGAAGAAATCTCCACCACTCCATCCGAATTTGAATCAACGGAGGTACATCATATCTACAGAGAATCTAACATGTCGGCAGATTATATTGCCAGGAATGGTATTATCTGTAACTTAGGTTCTATTCCCTATCATAGGGAGTTTTGTAACATCGTCCGCAGGGATGATCCAGGAGTAGTGCTACTTTTCTAGTGGCGGCTCCGTCTGTTTGTCTACTGTAAAAAAAAAAAAAAAAGAAGCTAAAGGTGAAATTAATTAGCTTGGCTAAGAGTTATTATTACTCCTAAACTTTGCATCAAAAAACAAAAGGATTTTGTCTATATATTGTTCAGAACAAAAGAGGCTCTAGGATTTATTTTTTCTAGCTAGCGTTCATAAGAAAAGCATTATATGAAATATGAGTCAAGCTTCGGAATCCTCGATGGTAAGATCGGCTTGAAGGTGAAGAATCCCATCTATGAAATAATCACAGTCCTTGCTCATGAAATCAGTCCATGTGATCTTGAATAGGTCACAATATCCCCATCTCGGCGTTTTATCAGAGTACGTGACCTTGCCCTTCCTCTTGTTTCGGAACTTCATAGATGACTTACTCATTGCTTCCAATTCTAAATCCACCGAGCAACTTTGGGATCCTTTGGTCACACTGAGATACAGACCAAATGAGTGTCGTTGTTCCCTCAAGCAGCATTCGGAAGAGACGTAGAACGATCGTCCACCTAGGCTGAATGACTGAGAAGTAAGACCATTTGATGGGAATAGATCTGTGAATAAAATGACCAGAAGATCAATATATATGCTGCACTAGCAGTGATCAAGGCAAAATAAAAGGAAGAAAGATGCAAAATCAGTGAAGCTTAGTCACTGTTTCATTGATATGCAAATGGCAAATGTGCAGAGGCGGCCAGATGACCTTACAGCTCTCACAATTACCCAAAACCCTACACAGAAACATAGAGAGAGGCCAGCATATATAGCATGGAATCCTCACATATGATTGGATGATCACAAGCAAACAAAATAGTGCAAGCTGTCCCTTATTACAACCAAATTGAAATGCAGCTGGAATGAAATGTAAATGAAGAAAGGTGAGCTCAGCAAAGTGAGCTGATAGTGAGCTAGGACAGCATCTGTTATATGCATTAGGAAAGCACATAACATGTATATCAACTTCATATCCCCCCCTTAAGTTGGGCTTGTTGAGAATCCTACAAGACCCAACTTGAGAGCAAAGAATAAGTGTTGCTTTTCACCCAAAGGTTTAGTTAAAATGTCTGCAAGTTGGACTCCTGTCTTCACATGTTGTGGATGAATAAAGCCAGTGATGAGATATTGGCGTATGAAGTGACAATCTATCTTCAGATGCTTGGTTCTTTCATGGAAAACAGGGTTCTCAGCTATATGGATTGCAGATCTGCTATCACAGTATAGAGGTATAGGTTGTGGCACAAGTACAGACAATGCTTGCAATATGCCTTCTACCCAAATTAACTCACTTGTGGTGGTTGACATGCTTCTGTATTCAGCCTCAGTAGAGGACTTGGAGACAGTGTTTTGCTTCTTTGTTTTCCATGAAACAAGGCAATTGCCCAAGAATACACAATATCCAGTCAAGGACTTGGCACTAAATTGACAATTGCCCCAATCTGCATCACAATAGGCTGCAAGAAATGTAGAAGAGGATGTAGGATAATAAAGGCCTACAGCCAGAGTGCCTTTCAAGTACCTTATTACATGCAAAGCAGCTTCATAGTGAGGATATCTTGGTTCAGTCATAAATTGACTAAGATGCTGAACAACATAAGTAATATCAGGTCTAGTGAGATTGAGAAACAACAATCTCCCTATCAACCTTCTGTAGATCTCATGATCTGGTAATATTTCTCCTACATCAGTGGATAGTTTCAATCCCCTAGGAAGAGGGAAGGAAGCATGTTTGCAATCAAGCATGTTGCAGTCAGATAATATGTCAACCACATACTTCCTTTGATGGAGGTGAGTGCCTGAACCATTTCTGGAGATCTCCAAGCCTAAGAAATATCTGGCATATCCCAGATCCTTGATAGTGAATTCATGATGTAGGGACAATTTAGTTTGCTGTATGCAGTCCTCATCATCACCAGTCAGAAGGAGATCATCAACATATACAAGAGTTGTTACAATTCCAGTTCTCACTTTCTTCACAAATAAGGAATAATCCCCAAGGCATTGTTCATATCCCAAACTCATAAGAAATCTACAAAGCTCAGCATTCCATTGCCTAGAAGCTTGTTTGAGCCCATAAATAGATTTTCTAAGTTTACAAACCTGATTAGGTTTTGATAAAGCATATCCTTCAGGTGGCTGCATAAAGACTTCTTCTTCTAAATGCCCATGTAAGAAGGCATTATTCACATCAAGTTGATGCAATGGCCAATTTTTTACTGTTGCTAGTGCCAACAACAATCTAACTGTGCTAAACTTTGCAACTGGGGAAAATGTATGTTTATAATCCTTTCCCTTTATTTGATTGTATCCCTTTGCAACCAACCTGGCTTTGAATCTTTCTACAGATCCATCAGGTCTGTACTTGATTTTATATACCCATTTGCTTCCTATAGCTTTCTTTCCAGGAGGCAAATCCACCATCTCCCATGTTCTATTTGCTTCAAGAGCCTCAATTTCAGTTTTCATTGCTCTCACCCAATGATCTTCTGTTACAGCATGTTTGTAATGGACAGGTTCGTGTAGGCTTGCCATAAGAGCAAAGGATGGAATAAATGCAGGATCTTTATCATGGGTTTTGTCAAGACAAGTGACAAGGAAGCTTTGGGATTGGGAAGAATTACTTCTTCTGTTTTGATGGACAAAGTCCTGCAGGTGTCTTGGTGGATTAATGACTCTAGATGATCTTCTCAAGGGTGGAAACTCAGTGTGATCATCTAAGAAATTGACATTAGGTTGTGTTTGTATGGGGTTATGGACATGTGTTTGGGAAGGGGGGCTATGGGAGGAAGAAGAGGAAGAAGTATCAGGCACCACTTCATCATTGAAGCTGAGTATGGGACTAGTAGTATGTGTACTAAGAGGGGTATGGTATTGTGTTTGGGGTTCAGTATCTGTGGCAGGGTTCACAAGAGGTAAGGTATGTTGCTCCTGGCTTTGAGCCATTTGCATTGGCTTCTCTAGTTCCTTAAAAGGGAACCTTTTTTCTTGAAATGTCACATCTCTGCTGATGAATGTGACTCTAGAATCCAAATCCCACACCTTATAGGCCTTCTGGCCATGAGGGTAGCTAAGGAATATACATCTCCTTGCCTTAGCAGACATTTTATCTTTCCCTGGTTGATTTACTGAGGCATAACATAAGCAACCAGGTACCTTCAACTCATCATATGAAGCAGGCTTTCCAAACAACACCTCATAAGGTGACTTCCATTTCAAGATCTCAGTGGGCAGTTTGTTGATCACATAAGTTGCAGACAAAATGCACTCTCCCCAAAACTTGATTGGCAATCCTGCATGTAATCTCATACTCCTAGCAGTCTCCATAAGGTGCCTATGTTTTCTCTCTACTCTCCCATTCTGTTGGGGAGTATAAGGTACTGTTTTCTCATGAACAATTCCTTTCTCAGCAAACAACTCTTGACACTGCCTTGATGTGAATTCAGTGCCATTGTCAGTTCTTATGCACTTCACACAGCATTCAAACTGATTGAGACATATGCTAGAAAATCTGTCACAGTTCTGTATACCTGCATTTTATTTTTGAGCAAGAAGGCCCAAGTAATCCTAGAACAATCATCTAGGACAGTAAGGAAATATTGAAAACCATTATAAGTAACATTTTTATATGGTCCCCATAAATCCATATGGATCAAATCAAAAGGCTTATCTGCCTTGTTTAAATTCCTCTCAAAGGGAAGTTTGTGATGCTTGCACAATGCACAAGTGTCACAATGAAAATCATTCAAGTCTGCCTGATTCATAAACTGCAAATGTCTCATCTTTGAAACTGAACTATGTCCAAGTCTAGCATGTGTTACATCTAAATCACAGCTAGCTTTATTACAAGATTTTGAAGGCAAAACATGACACTGCTTCCTGATTCCCCAGTTTCTTGCTTGATCAACTGACAACACTTTGTATAGCCCATGCTTCCTCTCACCAAACAGCATCACTTCCTTAGTTCCAGGGTCCTGAACATAACAAGATGTACGAGTAAATACAGCTATCGGTTCATTGTCATCTAACAGCCTTCCAACTGACAGTAAGCTGTGCTTAAAATCTGGCACCAATAATATGTCATTCAACCAAATAGTATCAGTTATCTGCAACTTTCCAGATTCAGTGACAGTTTTCACAGTCCCATCAGGTAAACCAATGAGCACAGGTTTGCAAAGTTTGACTTTGATGTGAGAGAAAAGATCAATAGGCATCATATGATCACTAGCTCCTGTATCTACAATCCATTCATCTCTAGCTTATAAGGACAAGTTAACTGAACTAGCATGAATAGATAGATTACCTGCAAAGTTGGGAAAAGCATTATCTGCTTGACCTTTGCCCTTCATCCTTTTCAAGACTTCCTGATAGACAGCATTCACCATAGCACTGTCAATCTGCCCTTCTGTGTTACCTGAGCTCTCTTCAAGAGGATTATTCATAATAGCCCCACTCATAGATCCTGCTGCATTAGCTGAACTCTTACCAATAGAGTTGTTTCTTTGGCTTTCCTTCAACTCTTTGAACCAGTCAGGTACCCCATGCAGTTTAAAACACTGCTCAGAAGTGTGCCCTTTCCATCCATAGTGACTGCATTTGGAAGCTAGCTTGATCCTTTTCAGTTCCTTCCAATCCTTCTTCTGATTATGTGCACCATAAGATGCATTGCTCTCTGAATAAGCTCCAGCTCCTTGACCACTGTAAGATTGATTTCCCTGTGCAGAAAAATTCCCAGAAAGATGATTTTTATTAGCTGCAAAAGCACTTGCATTAGTCATGCCACTATCAATTCCTCCTGATGCCTCAGACCCCATGTCAACTTGCTGTAGTATGTAGTATCCTTTGCCAACTGTGGGCAAATGATCCATTGCTAGAATTGAATTTTTGGCCCCATCATAGCTGTCATTCAAAATGGCCAGTAACTGCATCAACCTGTTTCTATCCTCCATCTCACTCAACTGCTTGGCCAAATTGCATCCACAACTCTTCATAGCTCCACATGAGCATTCTGGCCTCTTTTCCAGCACTTGAAGCTCATCCCAGTGCTTCTTAAGAGTGTTAAATAAATCTGTAAGACTCATATTGCCCTGCCTTACATTTTTCAGTTTCCTCTTAATGTGAAAAATCAAAGGAGCATTGATCTGGTTGTACATCTCCACTATATCATCCCAGAGTTGCTTAGTAGATTCAACATACATCAAGCTCTCAGCAATATTCTTTTTAACAGAATTTAAAATCCAACATCTCACCATATAGTCTGCCCTTATCCACTTTTGAAGGTTCATACCTTCTTCAACAGGTTTCACAACACTTCTAGTAATAAAACCAAGTTTGCATTTGGCCCCTAAGGCCATCATAATACCTCTGCTCCATGTCATGAAATTAGTTCCATCAAAGGTCACAGCTACCAGTTGAGACCCCGGATGATCTGAGTTTGATAGAAATAAAGGATCATTCAAGTTACCTTGATTATTGACATCTCTGTCTCCATCTCCATCTCCTGGGTTGGGAGTGTTGTTTGGTTCAACCATCTTCTTTCTTCCCGATCTTTGTAGCGGAAATATTCAGATCGAAAGCCTATCGCTCTGATACCATGTGAATAAAATGATCAGAAGATCAATATATATGCTGCACTAGCAGTGATCAAGGCAAAATAAAAGGAAGAAAGATGCAAAATCAGTGAAGCTTAGTCACTGTTTCACTGATATGCAAATGGCAAATGTGCAGAGGCGGCCAGATGACCTTACAGCTCTCACAATTACCCAAAACCCTACGCAGAAACATAGAGAGAGGCCAGCATATATAGCATGGAATCCTCACCTATGATTGGATGATCACAAGCAAACAAAATAGTGCAAGCTGTCCCTTATTACAACCAAATTGAAATGCAGCTGGAATGAAATGTAAATGAAGAAAGGTGAGCTCAGCAAAGTGAGCTGATAGTGAGCTAGGACAGCATCTGTTATATGCATTAGGAAAGCACATAACATGTATATCAACTTCATAAGATCCTTGCAATCTTCTTTCTATATGTCAAAGTAGACAACACAGCGAGGTTGAGGAGTCCCATGTTGCTCCACCTTAACAACTGGATACTTACTGGATGCATGGATAATCTTTAGCTTCTTACAAGCCCTGGCGTGTTAGGTGTGCTGCTTGCTGCTGATAAGTATGAGGCTACTGATTGTGTCAGATATTGCGGTGTGTTGTTGCAAAAGATGCCCATCTCACTAGACTCTTCACTTCTGTATCTCGAGCTTCCGCCGAGTGTTTTAATGTATGAAGAAGTCCAACCATTAATAGATGCAGCGAAGAAGTGTCTCCTCACCCATTACAAGGATATTAAGAAGTAACTCGATCAATCTCTAACCTTTGTTCAACCATAATCCATTATATTCCTATTGCTTAATTGATTCATATATACTTTTGTTGAACATGAAGGTCTCAAGAAGAAGTGATGGCCTTGCCCCTTTCTGCCTTTGCGGCTATTCTCGAGAGTGATAGGCTTCTAGTGGATTTATCAAGAGACGATGTTTACGAGATTATCTTGAAGTGGGCTCGTGCACTTAAAAGGAAACGGAGGGAGTATTTTATATAGTTTTTGTCATTCTAAAAAAACGTGTATGAATAATAAACGATAAATTTTAATTAACAGAGATGGAGTAATTGATTAGTATGATTTTATTTATCATATTGCAATAGATTAATAGATAAAATAGTTTGCCTTTGAATCTGATTTATGCTAGAATAGATCGAGAGAAAAACAAATCGTCAAACAAACAAGCCATCTACAAATAAATTGGTTATAAAAGTTTGTAAAATTCAACTAGAAAATATAATGCATATATGGAGCAAATAATGATAAAGAGTTGGAATGAACCAAACCTAACCAATTTGAAGTGGCAATTCAATCGAAAAGTGATTGACTTGGTGTTTTCTTCCCCTGTATAAATATTTCTCCCAATCTCTTCAGAGTTTGACACTCCAATTCCAATTTCCAATTTAGTCTTTATTTCTCCTTTTATCTACCTCTGCGATAAAGATGGCACCGAATCCGTCGAAGATGTCGGGCAATTGATTCCTTTGCGGCTTGGCAACCGAAGCAGCAACAGCAGTTTAACCTGCGCATCCACGGCGCACTCTGAATCTGATGGAGGGCTCCTCGATCGTCTCAAGGGCGAGGTTTGCTCTCCATTCCGCCGCTGCTAAAGCGGAGAGAGTTTTCACCGATATTAAATCCGATTTCTCCACCCTCGATCATCCGGGTATCGCTTCCCGTCTCTCTGATTACTGCCTAATTCCCGTCGAAATTTCGATTATTGTTTGGTATTTTGTGGAATCACTGGCCTTTAATTTTTGGATTCGATTTTGGTGTTCAGAGTTGGAGGAACTTCCGCCAAGGGTTTCTGTGGATCATTTGGCAGCTCAATCTCATGAAGACTCTGAATCCAAGGTTAGTAATCTCAATTCGTTTCTAGTTTGTTTATGTATTTGTTCATTTATTTTTGGGACTGGGATTGGATTGTTTGTTAAACTGAAATTGGGTTGTTTGAAACTAATATTGGAATTGGAATTCTTGGTCTGCAATTCACCTTTTTGATTATTGATCATCTAAAGAGCCTCTGAACGTTTTTTCGTTGTAGAAATATTTTTCTAATGTATATGATAATGCTAGAGGTATCTGATGCTTATTAGTTGGAACTGTGAAAAATATAGGATTTAAATGATTCAAAGCCGTTCCGATGGCGAGCACCTAACATAGGGACGAAGCAGGAATGGCAAGAGAGGCTTAAGAATATGGGGAGAGGAAAGAAGGGCACTGAAGAATCCGAGAGAGTTGAAAATCCAAAAATATCATATCCAGCTTCTGATGAAAATATTTACTTGCACAGTGAGAGATTTCTTGCAGAATCCAAGGTTAGAAATTGTTGACTCTATCAACATTTTTTCTTGCTTATGTCACTACTTATTAGCATTTTATTGTATTGTTTGATTTGTTACAGGTTTGTAATTGTTTTTGAGCAGGCCTACTTCACTTTCTTCACCTTTGAACTACAAATTCTCCATGGCTAGTTTTAGTCTTTTAGATCTTATAAAACCTCTCATACATTATAACTACTTTATCCTGACATATTATTCTTTAAAAGCTTCTTATCAACACAAATAAATCCCTTGTCACTTCACCTCCTTACAAGCCATCAGCAGATTCACTGCATTGTGCCAAATGAGCCCCTAGTTATTTATGAAGGTCGCATGAAAATGATTGTTCAATTGAAGAGTTTGTTTTGAACCTGGAATGCTGAATAACTGTAGAAACTTATGAAGCTATAGGTACAATATATTGTAATAGTGATGACATTAGATGTCATTCCAGAACGAAGGTGCTTGGACTGATACTTATCATACTTGAAGACTTAAAGTGTGTACTTACAGTTTTATTGCCCTTTATTATGCACCAGTAGTAGAAGGTTCAGTTTACTTCTAAGCAATGTTGTTAAAATTTTGAGGCATACTTGAATTTGTCGTAGTTTAATCATGATATTTTAATAATCATCAGCTGCCTTCTAACATCTAAGCATACCATTGGATGATAAAGGTAAGGAGCTATGACATGTCTCATGTTTGCCCATCATTTATGTCACTGCCACTCTGTCAGTTGTCACTAGTCACTTCCATCATACATATATGAAACCGAGGAAAATGTTATTGTTCCCGACCTGAACTGACTTGAACATCATCATTTGTCACTAGTACAAATTATGATGATGATATTACAGCTTAAGTTTCTTAGGTTGGTGCTGTATCTCTTTCCTTACCATATTCTGATATGTTTCCATTTCTGTTGGCATCAAATTTTCAGGATTCAGAGAGTTCATTTACAGAAAGTTCTGCTTTTGCGAATGGAGATATAATTCCTCCCATATCAGTGTTGAAGCAGCTAGCAATTGCTTTTGAGTAAGTTTATGCTCACGTTTAGCTCTTTCTTCCACCAGCATTTAAAGACATTGCTTCATATTGTGTGGTTTTGTTCAAACTTGAATATTAGCTGAAGTCCCGAAGAAAGAAGGGAACCAATTATCTGCTTGTTTGTAGTGTTCCCTTGATTTCAGTTCATAGTATTTCCTTCTGGAGAAGAGAATATAAATGGCTGATATAATGATCAAATGATGCTAATATTTTTATGATCTTAGGGTGTGTTTGGATCCTAATGCATTATGATTATATAATGCAATTATAGATATAAACACTTAAATAGTGTTTGGTTACACATTTTATAATGTATTTAAAATAACTTAAATTTTAACATAAAATATCATGAAAATTGTGTGAATTAAATGCTGAAAATTTATAATTATATTATAAACTTGATGTACTTGATTAAGGTATTTTATTTAAAATTTACATTATTTTAAATACATTGTAAAATATGTAACCAAACACTATTCAAGTGTTTATAATTATAATTGCATTGTAATCATAATGCATTGGAATCCAAACACACCCTTATGCTTATAATCAAATATATTTCTGATCATGACCATGTCATCTTGCCATGCTCACTTCCCGTATGTTATATGCATAATGTCTGGATGCCTAGTAGGCTACTATCAAGTATCAAGTTCCCTCCCTCTAATTACTTGAATATAATATATTTTTTTTGCCAGCACTTGAAAGAAATTTTCATGAAATTATTTTTGGGATCCTCCAGGTCTGGGAAGAAGCATGGATCCATAAAGGATCTGCTCAACTCATCTAGAAATTCTTCACCAGTCAAGGAGCGAGCAAGTTTAAGCTTATCTGCAATGAAGTCATTAATGTGTCGTGAGAAAGAGGAAAAAAATAGGTCTGAGCATCGTGATGATCAGGTCCTGCATTTCCTTCAGTCAATTCTTGATGCTGGTATGTGCCATTGTTTGTAGGGAAATTTGAAATGATGCCATCATTCTATGGTGATCTTCCACTTCGGTGTAATATCTGAAATATAATTGCAGAGGGACTTACTCCTAGTAGGAAAGTTGGATACTTCATTGAGACGTGCTCCAGCTCACTGACATTGTCGAGAGATATCCATGGTGCTCCTCCTGAAAGCCTTGTTGCTAAACTTGCTGAGATCATGGGAAGCTTTAAGACACTACAGAAGATGGCATTGTTCTGGCACAAATTTGTTGCTGAAGTAAGTGACTTCTTTACTTTTAAGGTTCATTTGGAGGGAGGCTCACTGCCTCACTGTGATTCATCCTGGTGAACCTGCTCCCTGGATTCAGTTCCAATAGGCATGAGAGAAATAAGGAAATTAGTTGATGCAGACTACACTCTAAACTTTATTTATTCATAAAGGACAAATTTATCTTTTAAAAACATTGACTCTTAAGAAGTTTCTCTTATCAAATAGTGAGTTTTTAGTTGCTCCCTTTGTTTACTCTGTAATTTATTATGAATATTGAGAAATTTGGATCTGAATTCATTTATACATTCTGCATTAATGCAGCTGAGGAAGCTTTGGTTGGAGGATCAATATGTACCTGGGATACCGGAAGATGCGATCCTAGATCTGAATTGCTGCCTTCTGTATCAACAGCTTCAGGTTATGAATTGCTGTGTTTCCCGAAAAAAACGTCGTGATGTCGCCACTGTGTTGCTGGAGTCCATTGAGAGAGAAGGTTTTTGCCATCCTGATGGATCAGATGATGTGAAGGATGTCCAAACTTCAAATCCTGCTCTCTATGCTAGAATAAGCACAGGTGAACTTGTTCTCCGCCTAGGTGCTAATCATCCTGAAGAAGGTTTAACAATGTTGGAAACCGGAGAACCCTTATATGCTCCTTTAACGCAGGTTTGTTTTCAATATAACATTCTTTTTCAAGGGTTTGTAAAGTTTGAACCAATCGTTAAGACAAGTTACATTTTGGAAATGTAGGAAGCACCTTTGCTTACCTTAGATCTTATCAGGGAACACGAGGAGTTTGTGCTACGGACAAGAAGGTCGGTTGAATGACATATTCTGTTGTTTCTAGATTTGACACATGGGTTCTCTCCTCTTTTCAGTTTCCATGATTTTAGTTATATGCTGCTTGTGTTGAGATGTCATTTGCCAACTTGTTTATAGTGTGTTGAGTTTTGAGATAGTGGAACCTGTTTGCTGTTCTTTACTCAACTTGATTTTCATTGCATGTATTCAAGTTCTTGATTTCCATCTTTAACTTGGATATAAAGCAATTCTGAAAA
Source organism: Persicaria tinctoria (assembly GCA_037127255.1). Lineage (NCBI taxonomy): Eukaryota > Viridiplantae > Streptophyta > Magnoliopsida > Caryophyllales > Polygonaceae > Persicaria > Persicaria tinctoria. Next base: position 69,290,225 of record JBANSL010000013.1, read on the forward strand.
AGAAGCCTGAAGTCTGGATAGATGTTGCCCGTATTAATATCATGCAAAGACTATGTGGTTAGTTGGTGGTCTCACTAAGTCGTACTAAATAGGTACTTTAAGTCATACTAAATGGTTACTTTGACATGCACAACACTGTGATGCTGTTAACTGGGATTATGTATTTGATTTTTTTTTTTACGTCATTGTGGTTTGGGTTTTGTATTATTATTATTCCAATAGGGATTCTCTTCTATTCTATGTCCGTCTTGGTCTTTAGCGAACTCTATACTGCTGTTTTTTAGCTGCACCATGTTGTTTGTTGGAAGTCAACATTTCAGCTGTGAATTGTGGTAAAGATGATAGTTAAGTGCAAGATATCTATTATATGCATCTTTCTAGTATTTTTGCTGATTTTAATCCTTTTTGTCCTTGGATTCAGTGTTGGTGCTGGCTGCTCCCAACTTCTCTCTGATATGCAAGCTTTTAAGGTAATAATACATGTATTAATCTCTTCTTTATTTCTGGATGCTGGTTTCTTTCCTTGAACCTACCAAAAAGGTTCTGGTTTTGATTATATAGATTTCTCCATTATTGAGCAGGCTGCAAACCCTGGTTGTATTCTTGAAGACTTCGTAAGATGGCACTCTCCTCCTGATTGGACAGAAGCTGAATCAGATAATTTGGCAATTGACACAGCAAATGAAGGGTCTTCAAGAGGTCGACTAAGTAGTCGAATGCAGAAAGCGGGTCAGTTTATTGCAAGCCACACATGTTTTCCAACTATTCCAAACTTCATCATTACCTTTTTGCCACTAGAAAAGACTGATGCAGAATTTGAGTAAAATGAAATCTGTTAGCGTAGCTTCTTTCCGAGGTCAAAGTAAAAAAGGGGCGTCAATGTCATGTTAATACATAGATTTGAAACAAATACGTTTCCTTCTATCTTTAAGTGCACTGTAGGTTATATTTTACCATGATCTCCAGGTAATTTGTGGCGAGAGCTGTGGGAAACTGCAAAGCCAGTACCTGCAGTTAGACAAGCACCTTTGTTTGACGAGGATTTGGCAGTGTAAGATGGCTTCTTATGCTATGTGTTATTTCATTCCTATGTAAATATTAATCTTCTGAGAAGAATGGTATGATATGTGTCTGTAGGGAAGGGATTCTATCTGGCTTTGAAGCCATCTCTCCATCCAGCCTATTTGAGCAGCTTTTCCTCTCAGTAGTAAGTTACCAAATTGACAACTTTTTTGTTTTCATACCAAATCCTGCTACTGTTTAAATCTTGACAAACATTCTGTCGTTGCAACGTTTGACTTTCATGGATAGTGTTTTAGGCACTTTGTAACTTGGATGGCATTTCTTTATTGGAAGATGTGACTTACAACATTTAGTGGATAGAAATTAATAATAGTGATCTAGGGACATACAAATCTATCTTAGGATACTTGCATTGCTGATGATTGATTGATATCAAATTATCAATTAAATGAATGTTAACTCAATTGTTCACACCCTGATGCCTGTAGCTGTCCTTGCATTAGGCACCAGATACCAAATCCTTTTATAAACCATTATGTTGTTTTGCTTATACTTTTTGACTTGAGGATCCGGATAATGGTTCAACACCTTACACGTTGAATGAGGAAAGCACACTGGAGAATTGGATGATTAAAATTTTTAGTGATCAGAAACCCAATTGTCCAGTTTTATTTAAGTGGATTTTTTTCGAATAAATATATTTTTGTTTTAGGATTAATACCTAGATTAAGCACTTGTACTTCTTTAGTTTTTACGGAGTTTATTTTACAGAGTTTATATCCTGATACTTCTTGTCCTGTTGCAAGATTACAAATCATGATCCCGGTTGCTTAGTGTAACAATTTGCAATTCTCTCTCTTTTCAGCTTGGGGTAGGATTTGCGATTGCCGAGGCTAAACTTTCCACCAATGATAACACGTCGAGGCTATTTTGTGAATGTAAAGATTATATAGTTGCGACTTGTCAAGGTGATTCATGGAACAATAAACTTGAAGATCTTTGCCAGGTACTTCCTACACCCAACTTTTCATTTTGGATAATATTTTTGGAAGAACATTACTAGATTATGTCCATCTTTTGCAATGAATTTCTAGATTACATCCATCTAACGTGTTGATAAGCACCTAAATGATCCTGGTATTTGATAAACAATGAGGGCCTCTATCTAGGTCAGAAAAAGATGTTTGTTTTAATCCTTCGTTGGAAAACCAACAGTGAAGTATTCGCCAAGTACAGCTAGGGTTTGACTAAATTTCACATCTGATCTTTATGTGCAGGTTTACGAATCAGTAGAGGCAATGTTAGTACGCCCGGAAGCATTCATGAAGATGGTTAAGCAGCGTGAAGAAAGCGATGAACCAAAAAGACGGTTTATGGGACTGACCAACGTGTTTGGTAGGAAAAATAGATTACAACAAATATCGGCATCCAACGAGCAGCAAAGCCCTGAGGAGAAGCCGGCGCGTCAATCATTTTCTAGTTTCTTGGACAGCAAATCATCCCTTTTCTCAAAGAAGCCTCCCAAGCCCGAAATTAACATACCTGTTTCTGAAAAGTTCTGCAATTCAGATGAAAATGAATGGATGTTTGTCTGAAGAGCTGTTATTCTTTATTCCACACCCCCATCCAATTGTATAGCCTATTGTGAATTTTCATTGCAACTCTGTGATACTGTTTTTTTTTGGTTCAATTGCAAAGCATTTACAGAAATTACATCCTTTCTGTATAGAAATGGTTCAAATGTTCACATCTTTCCATCTCTTAGTGTGCTGTTTTCTGTAAGCATTGGTGAAATGTCACTAAAATTTTACTGACAAGTTGAACATACTGAATGTACTTTTGGCAACTACATGCCCTCATCCTTTGTCAAGTAGGCTCTCGTTTGCCTCCGGTTGGCTCTAACTATTCTTCTTCCTTTCTTCATCAAATTTCCCGGTGATGATTTGCGGCACCACAAAGTTTGCAACAAAGTACATAAAGAGCAACAACGCGCTGCACACAACAAAACCGCCAAAGAACAATGGAAGATAAGAGTGAAGTCCAGAGTGTAGCAGACTTGGAACAAAACAAACTGAAATAACTCGAACCTGGTTACAGCGAGAACTGATACGTCTACTGGCTTACTGACCTTAGCAGCAGCAGTAGCAGCGACGTCTGCAAGGCCAAGAGACAATGGCAGGGCTCTGGTTTCCATGCGATTTCTGCTCAAAACAATGGCGACATTATGCCTCTTCTGGTATTTGAGACCATGGAATCCGGAGATGGCGCTAGGAAGCCGAGAAGACGATGGGAAATGGCACAAGCTGCTGCAACTTATGTAGCTGCATTTAGCACTTCCTAGATAGATTCTGTTACTCATAGTTTTCTTTTTCTTCCTTCAAATCATGTGAAGGTATTTTCTTTTATTTTTATTTGCAAAATGCTTGTATTGGTCAAGAAGGAAAAGATGATAATGATAGTGTGGATGAAATGGTGAATGACTGGCTTGCAATGGTTTTTTCTTATCTCAATTTGTCTTTGTTGGAGTACACAAATTGCATACCCCACACTCCCAACCCCCAAATTGGAGAGCTATGTAATCTAAAGAGGATTTTGGAAGTTGAATCATTGGCCCATCGGCAGGCCCAAAACATGTTCTTCACATTTGGCCCATGTGAGTGATATTTTTTTCCTTCATTTTTTGGGCAAACCATATTTTCTGATACAAGAAAAAAGATGTGAATATGTGATTCTGTGAAACTATGCTGCAATGGAATTGAATCTTCCCAATCTTCGGAAGAGCGCCATGGTTGAAGTCGAAGCTCGTGGATGTAAGTTGAACTGTAGAATCACAGACTCAGTTGTATAGATTCAATTATCACATATTTGGTTTAGTTGGATTTGGGAACTCACCATCTTTTCAACTCGATGCATGCCAGAATATGTAAATCATAGACGGGCTATTGGGATTAGATGAATAAAGACACAACCACATTCGACAAAGATGACCTTTCGTCGTTTAATATATAATGAGAGACAGTGGCGGATCCAGAAATTTTTTTAAGGAGGGGCTGAATTTTTTTTCCAAGAAATGACGGGTTGAAATGCTCGAGTCTAAGATTGTTCCTATCAAAATGGCACTAAAAACGACACTACATTGTTTTGTTGATTCAGGAACCTACATCACTAACTGTAATGTAACTAGACCCGAGCAAACGTGAGCACGGGCCGGACTTGGGACGAGTTTTACCCAAATATTATACCGGTGTAGCGGGTGCGCGCGGGCCGGGCTAAGCTCGTTTCATGGGTTAAATGTATTGTCCAATTATGTCCGATATTGTGGGCGCGGGTTACCCGCGGGTACCCGTAAAAGCTAAACGATCTATGTACTTCGACAACAACAAAAAATGTTGTATCCTATCTACTTTGATCCAAAAAAAAAAATAGTTGTTGGGGTAATGAATAAGCTGCTTTATGTTGTCTACTGAGAACAAAAAAAATGACATTTGTTGAATTTTAATTAATATTGTATTAGTTATTATAAGTATTCATGATAAGGAAAAAAGGGGTTGGTGATTTTCAAAAAAAAAAAAAAGATGCAACATTTTATATAAGAAAATAGAAGCAGATGCAACGTTTAAAAAAAAAACAAATGTAACAAAAAAAGAAGAAGGGGTTTGTGTTTTTTTTTTAAAAAAAAAAATGAACCGGAGATGGGGTAGTGTTTTTTTAAAAGAACAAAGCAACAACCGGTAGTGTTTTTAAAAAACAAAGCAAGAAAGGGGAAAAAGTGGACAGTTAAAAAAAAAACAAAGCAAGAAAGGGAAAAAAAGGTGGACATCGACGGGAATCGAACTGAAGATCTGCTCCTCACATCTTCCAGTCACATGTCCTATCCACTGAGCCAACACATCTTTATGATTCCATCTTACTTCACTTTTATATATTACTAAATACATAGATATATAAACTTATACATATACCCTTATTTTGGCCAGCGGGGGGCTTCAGCCATCCCGAGCCCCCCCACAGATCCGCCCCTGATGAGAGATGAGAAGGAGCTATGCCTGAAAGGCAACAACTTACAACTGCCATGGGAGCCAGAGCCGTCCCAGAGATTTTATAGACCCTGTGGGCTAAGGAAATTTTAAGCCTTTATATTAAAGTTTTAAATCAGGTAATGAATTAGGATGTCGTAAGTCATGATAATTTGAATTAAAATTGGTATTAACAATTTTATAGTACATTTTGTACCGATTATACTTAATAAAATATTAAAAAGGCAAATCAAATAAAATGTATACTTACGTAAATAAATGTAATAAAAGTATTGAAAAAATGACGGGGAGTACTATTTAAAGCATGGAAAACTTATCAAATACGGAGTACATTAATTTGAAGGGTTATGTAGGCCCATTCTATTAGGCACAAAATCCAAAAGTTTTCAGTAGGTGGACCCAAAACATAATAGTAGAAGTTAATTAGACTTGTAGAATTTGTGGGGAATCGAACACTAGACCCTTGGAAGAGAGGCTCCAAAACTTACCACTTGTAATAGAAAACTTTCATGTTGTCTATCCACACTTATTTCTATATATATGGGCTCTCAGAATTTTCGGACCCTGTACAGTCGAACCTCTCGCACCGCCCAATCATCGGCCGTGATGGGATCTCGAGGGTCATAACTCATAAGTCTAGAAGTGTTGTCAACTAGGTTAGTCTAATGTCGCCATGGTTGGATCATTCAAACTCTGGAAGCTAAGGATCAGTGGCAGGATTTATTGTTTTAAAGTCAGATAAGCAGAAAATATTCACGAGGAAAAGAGAATTTTTCCAAACCAAAATACGATTCTTATATACTTTTTCATCAAAAAAAAATATAATATAGATTTAAGATTTGACCATTAAAAGAGTTTAAAAATATTTATAATAATAAATAATTCAATTACAAATACTTATTACATATAAGGGGCTTCCAAATTTGCAAGTGAACGATTTCAAGTGCTCTGATAGATGGGCCTGCTTTCAAATTTTGCCTAACACTAAGTAGGAGCAGACGAGCAGTCGATGTTGAAGGCGGTGTTATCGCAGAATTCATCGAGGGGTACGTTGGTCGAACATGAACGATTTCAAGTGCTATACAACAATAACATCACTTCCGATTCATTTCCATTAATCGACGAACTAATTGTTAATTGTAACGTTTTAATTTGGGAAATTTGATTAGGTTTGGGAAGAGAGAGCCATCGGATATAAGAAAGGTCTCATACATTGCTATTTTTTTTTTATGGCAAATCACGATCAATAAATTCTCAAGTTGAAGAAGAAAGAATGGGAATTGCCAAAACCAGAGGGAAGGAGCAAGAACCCAACCACATTTGGCCTGATTTGGGCCTGAGGAGTGGTTGCGACTGTGCATTTTTTGTGGCTGTCTTTTAGGTTTTCTTTTTGGTGCGTATACGAAATCTCGAATCCCAAAAGGGTTCAAACCAAACCCCTAGGACTAAGCACAAAGTCTATACGAATCCCAAAAGGGTTCGAACCAAATCCCGAAAGGGCTTGAACAAAATCCCGCGAGGGTTCGAACAACAACCCGAAATGGTTTCTTTTGGCGTGTTTTACTTAGGTTGTTTGCGGCAAGAAGTCTGGTGTGTCTTGTAGTTCCTCTTCTTCGTTTGGAGCTCTAGCGTCCGAAGTCGGTTCTGGCTGGGGTCGAGATAGTGTGTGTGGAGGCGACTCCTGAGTCGGAAAAGAGCTTCATTGGAGGATCGTCTTCACTATCCACAAGAATGCCTGATGTACTGCTGGCCTTGCTAGGTGGATGAGCTTCATTCGTAGTCTATGTTGTCCCCTGCTTGCGAGGTTTTGGTGACTTCGATTCGTCTTGCGCTTGTGTGCTCGCCATCCTTTGTATTGCACCTTTTGTTATCTGATGTATGTTCTGACGGTTCGTCATTTGCCATTTATCGGCATCTCGAAGAGCCAGGTCTGTCCGACCCTCGAATCTTTACCTTATAAAAAAAGAAGAAGACGAAAACAGGAAAAAGATACAATTTCAATTTCATCTAAAGCATCTTAATTTCAATTTCATCATTTATTGTTGGACTCAACCTGATCAAAGATCGAGCGGATACATATATTCATATAATATGCGAGATCGGGTACGAAAAGAAAATGAGAGAAAAGACCTAGAAAACTACTTGAGCTTCCTTAAAACCCAAAAATCTAAATCCATCAAATCCTCCCCACAAATCCTCTATTCCCTTAATTGATATGGGAATCTGATACAAATATTTACGCTCTTTGCATCCTTTCTCCCATTTGGAGTTTGCAATGATGAGGAGTTATGGATTCCCTATGTCCAATCCTCTTGTTCAATGATTTCTAGAGATGGTCGAGTGATTTTTAGGGGAAGGAAATCTAAAACATATAGGTTTAAGGAAGTAATTATGGGTTTTTAGCTAAAGTTTTGGTGGTGGTGGGAAGAAGATGAGCGATTTCCTCTTATGGCCCTATACTAGTCTGGTTACAGTGTACTAGGAGTCAAAATACTGTAAATACTCACTGTAGTGACACATCTTGATCATCCAAGGCATGGCTCCCTTTCTTGGTTTAGATCCATCTGACCTCGCTCTTTCCTTTTCGTTCAACTATGAAGGTATAGGTGGCCGATGGTTTCACCCACTCAAACCATCTACCTCTTCTTGATCATCTCTTTCCCTCTCTCCCTCCTCGTCCGATTTCTTTTATGTTTTGCATGGTAACTAAGAACAAGGAGAAAGAAAAACAAATTCTAGTGGAGGATGAAGTCGTCCTTCCACACCATACCTTTTGAAAGGGTTCACAATCTTCGGTAGAAACAAAGCAGGCGAAGGGGGCTTCTCTTCCCAGTGATGTATGCAGAGAAATATATCAAACCTACACAACACCACCCTATATGGCACTATAATTTGGGAAGCCTGGATATCAAAACTCTTAGAAAGAAGATTAGATATCATTAGAAATTCTTCGAAGGCGGATTTGGTTCGAACTCAAGTTTGATTTACTTGATGACGGGGAAAGGTTCTGTAATGGCATACTATACCCTATCCTGATCCAATTGCTATTGTTGAAGCCACGGAGGATTGACTTCAATCCTAACACTGAGCCTATCTCGATGCTTTATATATGGATTAGGTTAATTTCCTGGGTTGAATTGCCATCCCAATATATAAGTGAAGAAGTGCTTACCTCTATTGTCGAAGAGAATGGCTTGAGCTTGGTGCTCAAGCTCAATGTCTTCACTACTAAAGATGCGAGGGTTCGTTACCCTCGTGTTTGCATGATCGTCAACCTCATTCTTATTCTTGACAAAAAGATTATTATCTTGAATGAGAGGGATGGAATGGTGCACCATCCTATTTGGTTTGAATTTTTTTTTAAGGTTGAGGCATATGTGGCTTACTTGATCAATATTTCTTTTCTAATTGCCCTAAGAGTAAGCTTGTCACAAGGATCATCAATGTCAACTTCCCAAAGGATAAGGCTTCAATTGCCTCGGAGACAAATGAGTAGATGAGCAAGGAAGATGAAAAAGAGTGAGTTGCTCCTCTTCATATCGGGCACCCTAAATTTGAGCTCCTAAGGAACATTAGGATAAATGTTCTCGATAAATCAAACTCTTTGTCCTCCAAGGCCTCTGCTAAATTGGTTGATCCCTTCTTTTCGATGGAGGGTAATGATCATGTAGAGGGCTCCATCCAGATGGAGCCCCAGGGCTTAGAGGCTTTGGTGACCCCTACACAACCATGTGTTCATATCTCTCATGATGTAACTTTGGGTATGATTGCACCGTTCTCCTTAAGGCTACTCCATGCAACTCCAACGATGATTATGATCACTTGGTGGACTACGATGATGAGCCTGATGATGATGATTTTACTAAGAGGTTAGGGGGTTTTCTATGAAGATAACTTCAAAGGTATTCTCATAGACCATCCCCCATCTACTGATTGAATTCACACTCCGTAAATATGTCTGTTATTTGAGCCGAAGAGCTCGGACTCGGCTCAAGAAATCTCAGCTCGGGCTCCTTTGTAGAGGAAAAACAACTCGAGCTTGAACATAGTTTTGGGCTCGAACGGAGCCCTAGCCGAGCTCGAAAGCTTGGTATACAAAATTACTAAAATGCCCGTAGGTTTATGAGATAAGAGGGATTGAGGGTTTAGGTGTAATTGCTCACGTAGAAACGATAGAAAGCATTCGGCGGCTGGGCGTTCTCCTCTTCCCCGGTTTCTCCTGAAGGCTGAAGGCTTGTGCTTCCTCAAGGGTTTAGTGTCATCCTTCCTTTCAATCTTGGCACACGCGACGCCGGTGAACAACAGTAGCAGCAGCAGCGTCAGCGATCTTCGTTCCCTCAGTTTGTCCTTACTTCGTTTCGTTTAGTCATATTGTTGGGCTGTCTTCTAGCGACTCATGTGATCACAACTTCCTTGCCTTCGTTCCTAGTTCCTCGTTCAATGCTTCCTCCCTCTTCCCCTTTCTCCCTCCTTTCAACATTGATAAGTTGTTGGCGTTGGGATTTGGAGGCGGAGGCGACAAGTGTTCGAGAAGGAGACAGATCTGAAGAAGGTGAAGAAGAGCATGTCCTCCAGTTCGAGATCCGGAGGCGGAAACGACAAGCGTCAGAGAAGGACACATATCTAAAGAAGGTGAAGAAGAGAAGATCCTCTAGTTCGAGATCTAGAGGCGGCGACGACAAGTGTCGGAGAAGGAGACGGATCTGAAGAAGGTGAAGAAGTTGAATACTGGCCACACCCTTCAATTCAAGACCCGTTAGGGTTCCTTCCTAGCGTCGAGTCCCCGACCAGGTTCATTCTTCATCTTACTCCCTCTATATATCCTTCTTGTTCATTATTCAACTGCAGATTTGTATGAAATTACTGTTTGCTGCTTCGAATTTGTTCATTGATGCTTCGATTCTGCTTCAACTTTGTATAAAATTAAGAGTTAGGATTACTTAATTGTTGGATCTTGCATCTGTATTGTGATATTTGAGGTTTTTTTTCCTTTGATTTAGACTTGGGATTACTTTCTTCCTCGATCTATTCGTTCTACTAGATGCAACTTGTATTTTATGCATTGTTTAAGGGTTTTATGCTTTTTGTACGACTGTTGTTGTAATTTTGCATTTAGGCTTTCAACTACGAATAGTGGTGATATTCGATCCGAATGAGCCGAGCTTGACATGTTCAAAATTGGCTCGAACGGGAAACGAGCCGAGCCGAACTCGAGCCCAAAAATTATTCGAGCTTGTTTTGGCGCTCAAGCTCGGCCCACGAGCCCAGGGATCAACTCGAGCTCGGCTTGTGAAGGCTCGAACAAGTTGAACGAACGACCTTGAGCTCGTTCGAGCTCATTAGTTGGGCTCATTCAGGCTCGTCAGAGCTCGGTACCCTGACTTGAGCAACCACACTGTTCTCACCTAATCTCTCATTGCCCCTTCGGTGGTTCAGTGGTTAGATTAGCTAAAGGTTAGGCTAAAAAAGCTTCACCAAAATCACTTTTACTGTAAATCTTACGTACAATTGATATATCCCACAAATCCACCAAAATCAAGAAGAAGACGTTGAAATTTCTCCCTAATCGAGTGCTCAACACCTTCTCATGTGTTACGGATATAAATGGGGCGAGTGAATGAACGTGGAGATGGATTTTTGAGGAGGTCCCAAATTAATCCAATTTTTATTTAAAAATATAAATTTTTCTAGATTTTCTAGGTATTGAGATATGAAAATTATTACCTTTTGACCTTTTGCTTAAATTTTATCGGTAGATGAGGGTTGCAAATAATTAGTTAAGGGTATAAATGAGATAATTTTATGATTTACTTAATTTGTGTGCAAATGTTTAAAAGTACTTATAATTAAAAAAAAAAAAAGTATCACTTTGACTTGGTATTAGTTTTTGCTACGGCCGGTGTCCATAGCTAGCTAGATAAAAACATCCAAAATTTCAAAGTAATTAGTCTAATTAAGAAACGTACGTTAATTTGAAACCTTATTTGTTTTTATATATGGTAAATTTTTGGGGAAGATGAACCGCGGTTGTACCACCACCCAATAGCATTCTTACGGACGAGGTCATTGATCGCTACACTAGTTCTCACTAGTACACAATTGGTCTAATATCACGGATATTTAGGACCTAATATCACTGATATAAGCAAATATACGTCCGGGCTTTAGCTCAGTGGGATAATAGATAGGGCAATCTAATATCACGGACGAAAAATGGACACGCCCGGGATATTAGAGGTGGGTTTTTTTCAAGCTTTGACCCTAATATCACGGATCCTATTTGGAAACGCCCGGAATATTAGACCTGTGTCATTTTTAGAATGCAACTCTAATATCACGGATCTGTACAACCTAAGCCCGGGCTATTAGGCACTTTTTTTTGTAAAAAAAATGACTTTACCCGGTTATACTAGACCTGGGCTATAAAGTTCCTTTGAAAAAGAAAAAAAAGCGCTACTTTACAGCCCGGCAACAAGGCCTGGGCTATGAAGTTTCTTTTTGTTTTTTCTTAAATAAAACCCCCTTGTGCAGTTCCAACACTGCAGCTAGCTGCAAACGATTTTATGCAAAAAAAACCACAACAGCTTAATATTTATAGCAATGTCGCATTCACAAGTAGAAAAATCAAATCGTATAGACAGAAATTTCACTCTCCCATATAAAAAGTAATACAATTAACCAGAGTCATCATCATAAGCCATAACTATTGAGTTTGGCATCTACAACTGAATACAAAAAAGGCATTCATGAATTTACAAAACATATTAAAAAGGGAATGAAACTGTAATGAACAATTAAAAAGGGAATGAAACTGTAATGAACAATTTAAGGAAGACATTAGCAAGAGATACAGTAGCAAGTGGGAGACTTGCCGGAATAAAAAAGGCATTCATAGCAAAGAAATACAATTCCATCAGTAGAGACTTTACCACACTTGAGTAGGATAACCACTGAATTCTTTAACAAGAGTCAAAGGTGTTGCATCTTCGGTGTGAGTGCGTCCAATCTTGACAATATCTTTAAACTCAACAGATTGTTCAATGCATGAAAGGACACTTGTTAATTGCTCTGCGGCTAGTTTATTAGAAATAAAAAATCGACTTTTTTTCACAGTTGTATGTTCATTAACACAAATTTTCTTCTTCTTCTTCTTCTTCTTAATATAAAAGACTTAACATTTGCCTATCATAAAAAGTATTAACTTCAAAAAAATCAATTTCAGAATACAACACAAAAGACAGTCATCTAATTACACCCATAACTAATTAAATTTGATATATTGTAATAACACCCTGAAAGGTTACAAGGAAAAAAGCATGCCCTTATGGAACATGGTCAACAAGGAAAAGGAACTACAAACATTACTTTTATAAAAAAAATTACAATGTCAATCTAACCTTTCCAAGCAGCGAAATGTTTGGCACCAATCTTGAACTTATTTCCACAGCTGCAACAATATGCCTGACCTGAATAAAACCTCTGATCAGGAAGTGAAGCAATGAAATTGATCTCGTTCTAACAATCTAGTGCATTACTGGTTTGAAAAAAGATATCAGAAATAAGCTTACAGTAGGAAATATATCAATGGAAGATTGTGACTATTCACAAGGTCATTTGGATACACAAACTTATCACCTTCCTTGTGCCCAAGAATTTCAGACGCTCTATTGGCAATAACCTGCACACGCACATTGGTTATTAGTGCAACTAAATAATTATGGATAAAAAGGATCACCAAATAAATGGAAGAAGGAGAAAAGCAAATCTGCATTTACATAATGTGATAATGAACATATGACCACATTCAGTTGCATATAGCAAATGAGGCATGGGGAGCAACTGCCAAAAACATTAGGAATATAGTATACTAAAGCTACTACCAAATATCAATGCCAAAGAGGAAAACCATCGCCCCTCGCATGAGGGGAAAAAACAGGCATACGCTAGAATAAAGCTACTTCCAATCACCAATTAATTACAAGACAACCAGTTCAAGAAATTCTCTACACAATAAGCACCTAATACATCCTAGTTGGTGTGGGTTTTAATCATTCATGATAGGACGGAACCATTCTTGAGCCAACAATCAAATCCATTCATCTTATGATAGCGGAAAATCACTTTATACGGGGAATTCATTCCACAGTTCATTTGATAAGTACGATTGGGACTATCGGATTATCATATCAAGAAGCAAAAGTAAATAAGCTTAGCAATCAAATAAAATTTTGCCATGCAAGAGTGAGCACTATGAAAAGCAGCCTTAAGAATTCAAGTTGCACAGACCTCATTTGCATTCATGTTGCTTTTAGTGCCACTTCCAGTCTGCCAGCCAAACAAGTGGAAAATGATCATTTAACTTCCCCTCAGCGACTTCCTCAGCAGCTTGCATAATTGCTTTTCCTATTGTTGGATCAAGACCATAGTCCATATTCACCTGAAATAAAATATGATACATTAGACATTCATTTATGTTTATGATACATTAGACATTCATTCGTATTGGGGAATTATAATTGCTAGTTTGGTATAATCTAAACAAAAAATACATTCAAATTAATAAGAGGATTGAACAACTGGACAAATATAATGAATTTCAAACTTGAATATGCAAGCATATTGGATAACTAATCAAGGAAGAAAACGAAAATGCTAAAAAAGAATAATGTTGTTAAACTTCTCTGGAATTTATATACTCAGTACATTGACAAGTAATTTACTTATTAGGTAAATTAAAAACCAGGACAGCCGAATGTAAAAAGAGATGCTATTGGCAAGATTGTTTGGTGAATATCCTGCATTTTGGCTTTAATTAACTCAAATCCACTCAAAATTTTAGACCTGAAATTTCAAACCCTAGCCTCGAGTTTTAGGTCACTCTTGTAGTCAAAATAAATCCAAATGTCAAGCACTTGGAATTCCTAAGAAAAAGGCGACATAACCTGAACAATTCCACAAAGTTTGTTTGCAAATCGCGATAACAACTATGCAAATTCACAGAACAGACTACTTAATTTACAATTAACTATGCAAATCTCCCTAAATTAACAGAACAACGAACTGTCAACAGGAGATGTAAATGTCCAGCTGCTTCAGAGTAGCCAACAAGAGATGTGAACTTACCATATATACGAGTAAATTAAGGCTGACGGCAATTGCCAGCCCAGATGGCCATGACAACAGAGACGACAAGATAGGCGAACGGAGATGACATAACAGCTTGTTGTCTTCCTATCTCATTCAAATCGACATCTAACTGGCCCTATAGCAAATTTAAACACAGAGAAATCATCAACTGTTAAACACCGAACAAATGAATCACGATTCACTCTCTTGTTCTTTGAAATTCCATATTATTTCTCCTCTTCCTATTTTACATCGTCTGTTTTTCTATTGTAAATTTCACATCGTCAAACTGAAAAATTCAGTCAAACAGAACTAAACCGCACGGTGCAACAAAGGAAGTAGACATGAATTAAACGAAGTGAAGGTGAATATGAATGGGAGGAAGCAATACCTGCAATTTCCCGAGAGCATTCCACTCAGTTTCCCCGTGACGCAGTGAACAGATTCAGCGATTTCCCGAGAAAGCAATACCTGCAATTGCTGCAACGCTGGAGCGATTTGAGGATTCGAGACGCAGTGAACGGAATCAACGTTGAGGGTTTAGGGTTCTGCGATTTGAGGAATCCGAGACGGCGGAGCGAGGCAAATGCGATTATGCGAGCGAGACAGAGTTGGAGAGAGAGGGGGAACGGGTTGCTAGGTTAAAAAAGTCTAATATCCCCCGTTTTTGAATCCGGGATATTCTAACGTGATAATAGCCCTAATATCCCGGGCGTGTCTCCGATTTTCAAGTCCGGAATATTAGCTTTTATCACACTTATGCTACCCACCCCTAACGGTCAGGATCCCGTGGAGTTGAACTCCGTGGAGTTGGAAGGATTACCCAATAGGAATGCATCGACCCTAAAAAATAAATTAAAAAATGGCTAAATGCATTTAAATCTAAACCATTTATTTAGAATTAAGTGGTTAGGATTTAACCAACTTCACATGGAGTTATTTTAGCAACTCCATGGGATCCAAAGTGCACCCCTAAAGCCTTTTACCCATTAATTTTTTTTTCTTTCAAGCGAAAAGGTCCTAATATTACGGATATATAAGACCCGTGATATTAGGGTTATGTAATAAAACCAATAATTTGTACTAGTGTCTCCAACCTACGAAGTTCGCCTCTAGACCGAGATGGGCAATTTGGGGTCGTCTGCCACCTGATTACCCTCTCTGCTAATATGGGAGAATGAAATGGCGTCAAAAGCACGAATGAAAGCGAGAATGTCGGAAATGATCGTCTCGATTTCTCAAGGACACGTCCGCTGCCCCTTCAGGACATTAATCGTCTGAAGACAAGTCGCCTTCCATCTCAAGACGCGTGAAACCTCCTTTCAGAACTTCTGAGAGCCTATTGATAGATTACATAGGTCTCCTCATGTATAGTTGGCTAAATGCCCGTTAAGACCCAATACCTTTGTAACATATATATATATATATATATATATATATATATATATATATATATATATATATATATATATATATATATATATATATATATATATATATATATATATATATATATATATATATATATATATATATATATATATATATATATTTTATCAATGAATGGAAACCCTCGAGGAGGACTTTACATCAATTATATCATTCTACATGGTATCACAACCTTTTCTTCCTCACGGAACCCTGATTTGATCCTCCCGTCCCACCCCTCCCCGCCGCCGACCGACCTCCCTCTCGGCCCCTCACCGGGCTCCTCCTCTCAGTCTAGATCCCGCACTCACCGGTCTCTCTCATAATCCCCATCCCCTTCCCCTCTCTCCCGCACTCCTGCGCCGCCGCCACCTGCTCACCGTCACACCTCGCGCGTCTCCGATCCGGCCTCCACGAGCCCCGCACCCTTACTCCCGCTGTCCTCCCTCCCTTTTTCGCTGCCCAGATCCGGAATCTCCGCCCACCACCAGCACATATCCGGCCACTCTCAGCCCGGATCCACCATTGCCCGTCACCGCCGAACCATCTTCGTCTCGGTCTGTGCTTCCAAGTTCCAAAGAAGAAGAAAGCTACGTGCTTTTGAATCTCTTTTCACGTAATTACGGAAACGTCCTTCTATTTTCCTATTTTTCGTTTCTGACCCTGAGTTAATTGTTTATTAACTTAGGCAAAAAAAAAAAAAAAAATATGCACCGATACTCTGGATATCCTACCACTCGATATGCCGGTCCTCAGGCCTCTTTGACATCACCTGACCCAGGCTATGTTCCGCCATCTATGCATCACGTCTTCTCCTCTACGCAGCCGACATCTTCAGACTCTTCTTGGTACATGGACACTAGTGCCACCTCCCACATGACGAACTCCTCAAGTAACCTCTCATCTATTTCTTTTAAGGGCCCTGCCCACTCTATTATCGTCGGAAATGGTGGTCGTCTTGCTACTTCGGGAATTGGCCACGCCAAATTACAGACCCCAACCCACCCACTACACCTCAACAATGTCCTTATTGCCCCAAAGATTGTCAAAAACCTTATCTCTGTCCGTCGGTTCACTACTGACAACAACGTTTCCCTTACGTTTGATCCCTATGGTTTCTCTGTGAACGATCTTACTACGGGGGTTACTCACATGAGATGTAACAGCACCGGGGAGCTCTACCCTGTCACACCACCTCCTGCGTCCAGTCAGTCGTGCCCAGTCGCCCTCTCGGCATCGTCATCCAGCCTATGTCATGCACGCCTGGGCCATCCCAGCGTTGCCGTTCTAGATGTCCTCCGTTCCCAGAGTCTTGTCACCTGTACTAAAGACTCACGCTCTGGTTTATGCTCTTCCTGCCAACTAGGCAAACATGCCAGACTGCCGTTCCAACAGTCTTTGACCTCTACCCTTGCTCCCTTTGATATCATTCACAACGACATTTGGACCTCTCCCGTGCCTAGCAAGGAGGGTCACAAATACTACCTCTTATTTCTTGATGATTACACTCATTACTTATGGGTCTTCCCGTTGCATTTCAAGTCCCAAGTGTTTCCTGTCTTTGCCAGATTCCATGCCTACATCAAAATACAGTTTCACATATCCATCAAATGTTTCCAATGTGACAATGGTCGTGAATTTGACAACAAAGACTTTCACTCTTTCTTTGCCGCAAACGGGATCTCCTATCGCTTGTCTTGCCCCTATACTTCTCAGCAGAATAGCAAGGCAGAACGAATTATCAGAACCATTACCAACATGATGCGCTCTCTCCTCTTCCACGCATCTATTCCCCTTCCCTATTGGCCTCACGCCTTATCCACCACATATTATCTCCTAAACATTCTCCCTTCCACTACCCTACATCATCGCTCGCCAGCTCATGCACTTTATTATGCCATGCCTAGGTATGATCACCTTCGCACCTTCGGGTGCTTGTGTTTCCCAAACCAATCCTCCACAGCCCCACACAAGCTTCATCCGCGCTCCACTCCATGTGTCTTCCTAGGCTATCCGTCTGATCATCGCGGTTATCTTTGCCTCGATGTCAAGACCCATAAGCTTATTGTGTCTCAGTCAGAGTCAGAGTCATCATTCCCTCACTTTCTGTTTCCCTAGAGCTCTCCCGGTGCTCCTGCCTCTCCCCCTCCCCCACCACCACCACCCCCTACCACCAGACCACACACCCACAGCGTCTCCGGTGTCTTCCGATCCCGTCAGATCGTCTCCATGACCACCGAACATCGCCCCGCCATCCAAACTTATGACTTCGCAACACCTAACACTCGCCAAGCAGCCATGCCGCGACCGCCGCACAATGCTGCGCCCGCAACCAATCACAACCCCACCCCCCATCCCTCGCTACTGGCGGCGGCCGCAACATCTTGCTGCGACCGCGGCCAATCAATCCGCGGCGGGCATGCTGCGCCCGCCGCTTCCCACGCCCGCAGCATTGCTGTGCTGGTAGATTACATAGGTCTCCTCATGTATAGTGGGCTAAAAGCCCGTTAAGACCCAATACCTTTGTAACCTATATATATATATATGTTTATCAATGAATGAAAACCCTCGAGAAGAACTTTACATCAATTCTATCATTCTACACCTATGAAGAAGGCTATGAGTCTCCGCCCACGGTGCGAAACGGCGAAACGGGGAAACCTACCCACATTTATAGGCGTCACATGTAAACGGTCTTCCGAGGTAATCGCGAATCATAAAATCGCAGGTTACTTGGCCCGAGAAAAGTATAGCACCATCAGAATTTACTTTCAAAATTTTCTTTACGTTTTAATACGGAGTATTATAATAATGCTAATGTAATTAAAATAGTACAACGTACCCTAATGTTAATATTACTTTATTTTTTTGGGGTTCTAATGACAATATTACTAATCGAATATCTCTTTCTAAAATGATGCATGGTTTGACTAACCATCATAATAATGATCGAATACTGGATTACATTAGTATTATACCACCTCTTCTCATTGAAAACAGATAAAATTTATTAGGTAGAATAGTTAACGTTTATTTTATATACAATATCCAAAGCAATTTTCCTTCTTTTGGTGATGAGATCGCGCCAACCCGCCATGACTATGAAAATAATAAAATTAAACAAGTTTTTGAAAGTTTGTAAGAGCTAACTAGCATCGTTCCCGCGGTTTTCTTATAAATAAAATAGGGAACTGATAGATTTTTTCAAAATTTCACAGGTACCCCCAAGGTATTACTTAATTCACGCTGTGATCAATTGTTTTACACATTTTGCTAGAATATAGAATAAAGATATACAAACAAGAATCAATCTCTATTTTTTTTTTGATTAGGAAAGAATTCGGCTAGGATTACCTAACCGATAGCATCATGACATATGAGTTCTAGAAGACCTGGATCATTGGCTAAACAATCACCCCTAGCAAAGCGGCAAAGATGTGCAACCTTATCCGCCGCTCTATTACCACTACGGGGCACATGAGAGAAAGAAACACTACTAAAAAAAACAGGATTTAGCAACGGAAAATAGCAACGGATTTGGCAACGAATGACCGTGGCTAATCAGTTTAGCCACGGACTCAGCAACGGTCGGGCCATCCGTAGCCATATGCCTCGTGACTAAATTCGGGCCGATGTAGCAACAGAGAATAGCAACGAACTCATACCGTCGTGGCTAATTCCGTGGCTGGGTGTGACTTATGAATGTCGTGGCTGTGGCGACGACAACAGCGTCGAAAATGGTCATCGCAAATGTCGTGGCTAATTTTGTGGCTGAGTTCATCGCTGATGTTGTTTCTTGTTTTAAGGTAGGCATCGTTGCCAGGGTTGTGGCTAAATTCGTGGCTTACTTTGTTGCGATTATTTAGATGCGCTATTTATACGATAATATATATATAATGTAATGCGTCCAAATACAAAACACAACAACATACACATAATGTACAACATCCAGATATACTACACCTAAGAAAAGACACCAACACATCTTAAGAATCTAGACACTAGTTTGAGAACTTCCGTCTTGTTCTTGCACCCAATGCCTCACACTGGACCAACTAGGGATTGAACTGAGGGCAAGTATCCATTTTTTCTGCCCAAGTATGAATTAAATGGTCATGTTCAATTACAAAAATATAAAATACAAATCAAATACTCCGTACTAAATTTCGAGCTCACCGGCATCATCGAGAGCACCCATCAGCCATTTATGTTGTAAACAACATCAAAGCCTTCAGCAACCAGACTGCTTTTCACAATTCGCAGACCTGCCAGTCCCCTTTCAAGTGCAAAATCTGCGAAATCATGACAGATTATGCAATATCTGTATGGCAAGTAGATAACATATAGCATAATATTATTTTTGGGATGTATACCTTGGAAGAAAAGTCAGCGAAATCCTAATCAGATTCACCGGGTAGTTTCTGGCTAATGGGTGCCTTCCCTGTGGTGAATAGAGAATTTTTTAGCCGAACATGGGAAGTAATTAAGAGCACTGCTAACATTAAAGATACCGGCATCATCAAGCTCACCGTCGGCATCTTGTGAAATTGATTTTTTTAGAGGACATAAGGCTGCGTTTTCTGGCTCACCTCCTCCTGCTTTTGCGTAACAAGTGATACAATTGTCTCCCCTTTATCTGGATCTCTTCCGAACTGGTGGCGTATCCATCTGCCAGAAAAAGAACAACCCATTTAGCAGATCTTGAAAGTCTGTAAACTCATAATTGAACAAACTCATAATCGAACAAATTACTGATGTGAGAAGACAAAAGCCACACTGATATGCCCTCGACGTCGGAAGCAAAGATACCTCGTCAAGGGAGGAGAGAGACGCCTATTAGAACCTCGACAGTGTCAGAGCTTCGTCGAGCTTCAATGGTGGCGCCTCCAGATCTGAGTGGGTGAGTGTCATTGCGTCGGGGAAAGGACGGTGAAAGCGAGAGCAGAGGAGGAAGAAAAGGGAACGAGCTCAGCTTCGACCTTCAATGGCGATGAAAGCGAGAGCAGAGGAGGAGCGTGGACGGGGCTTCGCAGATCCGAAGACGAAGTTCTCTGGGCGGCGACGGGGCTTCGCAAAGGAGGAAGAAAAGGGAACGCGAAGCCCCTTAAACTCGAGATCTGAAGACGAAGTTCGCTGGGCGGCGACGGGGCTTCGCAGATCCGAGGAGGCGGCGGCGATATGGATGAGGAAGGAGGAAGTAGAGGCACATATGAGGAACTTGAGAGAGGAGGCAGGAGATACACATCTGCCTTTGTGAAACGGCAGATAGAAAATTAGGGTTAGAGCCTTAGATACCGCTTTAAAATTTGGCCAAAATTTTGGGGGGAAATTTACCGCTCAATATACTGATAGGTCGTAAAATAATTTCGGGAGATGGAAATATTTTTTTTCCTTCACAATTGATATCTAGAAAATAAAACTATCATTATAACTATTTATTATACAATATATATTTCAAATAAATTTTTTTTATTAAATTTAATTAGATATCTATATGTTTTTTATAATATTTTACCCAACATCATTTAACTAATTCAGTATCCGTACCTTATGAAAAAAATTTAAATATCAATTTTAATATTTATAGGTTTGGTATAAAAGATTCATATAAAAATAATTTATTAGTTAATATGAAGTTTTATTCAATATTTATTAGTAACATATATGAATTTTTCTCAAAACATACTCTTATAGTATTCTAAAAAGAATTTACTAGTTAATATAATGCTTTCTTCAACACTTATTAGCGACTTATATGAATTTTCTTCAAAACATACCCTTATAATATTCTAATAAGTATTTATTTGTCAATATAAGGTTTTATTAAACATTTATTAGTAACTTATATTAATTTTCCTCAAAACATACTCTTATAGTATTCTAATAAGAATTTATTACTTAATATAAGGTTTTATTCAACACTTATTATTTACTTATATGAGTTTTCCTCAAAACATACTCTTTTAGTATTCTCATAAGAATTTATTAGTTAATTTCGGGTTTTATTAAACATTTATTCGTTACTTATATGAGTTTTCATCAAAACATACCCTTTTTGTATTCTAATAAGAATTTATTAGTTAATGTAAGGTCTTAATAAACATTTATTAGTTACTTATCTGAGTTTTCCTCAAAACACACTCTTATAGTATTCTAATAAGAATTTACTAGTCAATATAAGGTTTTATTATACATTTATTAGTCACTTATATGAGTTTTCCTAGAAACATACTCTTATATTATTCTAATAAGAATTTACTAGTCAATATAAGGTTTTATTCAACATTTATTGGTCACTTATATGAGTTTTTCCTCAAAACATACTCTTATAGTATTCTAATAAGAATTTACTAGTCAAAATATAGTTTTATTCAACATTTATTAGTCACTTGTATGAGTTTTCCTCAAAACATATATTCTAATAAAAATTTACTAGTCAATATAAGGTTTTATTAAACATTTATTAGTCACTTATATGAGTTTTCCTCAAAACATACTCTTATAGTATTCTAATAAGAATTTACTTGTTAATATAATGTTTTATTAAACATTTATTAGTCTCTTATATGAGTTTTTCTCAAAACATACTCTTATATTATTCTAATAAGAACTTACTCGTTAATATAATGCTTTATTCAACATTTATTAGTCAATTATTTGAGTTTTACTCTTATATTATTCTAATAAGAATTTAGTAGTTAGTATAAGATCTTATTAAACTTTTATTAGTTACTTATATGAGTTTTTCTTAAAACATAACCTTATAGTATTATAGTAAGAATTTATTACTTAGTATAAGGTTTTATTAGTTACTTATATGAGTTTTCCTCAAAACATAACCCTATAGTATTATAATAAGATTTTATTACATAGTATAAGGTTTTATTAGTTACTTATATGAGTTTTCCTCAAAACATAACCTTATAGTATTATAATAAGAACTTATTACTTATTATAAGGTTTTATTTGTTACTTATGTGAGTTTTCCTCAAAACATAACCTTATAGTATTATAATAAAAATTTATTACTTAGTATAAGGTTTTATTAGCTACTTATATGAGTTTTCCTCAAAACATAACCTTATACCATTATAATAAGAATTTATTACTTAGTATAAGGTTTTATTAGTTAATTATATGAGTTTTCCTCAAAACATAACCTTATAGTATTATAATAAGAATTTATTACTTAGTATAAGGTTTTATTAGTTACTTAGGTGAGTTTTCTTCAAGACATAACCTTATAGTATTATAATAAGAATTTATTACTTAGTATAAGGTTTTATTAGTTACTTATGTGAGTTTTCCTCAAAACATAACCTTATAGTATTATAATAAGCTTTAATTACTTAATATAAGATTATATTAGCTACTTATATTAGTTTTACTCAAAACATACTCTTAGAGTATTCTAATAAGAATTTATTAGTTAATATAAGGTTTTATTAGTGACTTATGTGAGTTTTCCTCAAACCATAACTTTATAGTATTATAATAAGAATTTATTACTTAGTATAAGGTTTTATTAGTTACTTACATGAGTTTTCCTCAAAACATAACCTTATAGTATTATAATAAGACTTTATTACTTAGTATAAGGTTTTATTAGTTACTTATGTGAGTTTTCCTCAAAACATAACCTTATAGTATTATAATAAGCTTTTATTACTTAATATAAGATTATATTAGCTACTTATATTAGTTTTACTCAAAACATACTCTTAGAGTATTCTAATAAGAATTTATTAGTTAATATAAGGTTTTATTAGTGACTTATGTGAGTTTTCCTCAAACCATAACCTTATAGTATTATAATAAGAATTTATTACTTAGTATAAGGTTTTATTAGTTACTTACATGAATTTTCCTCAAAACATAACCTTATAGTATTATAATAAGACTTTATTACTTAGTATAAGGTTTTATTAGTTATTTATATGTGTTTTCCTCAAAACATAACCTTATAGTATTATAATAAGATTTTATTACTTAGTATAAGGTGTTACTACTTACTTATATGAGTTTTCCTCAAAACATAACTTTATAGTATTATAATAAGAATTTATTACTTAGTATAAGGTTTTATTAGCTACTTATATGAGTTTTACTCAAAACATACTCTTAGAATATTATAATAAGAATTTATTACTTAGTAATTTGAGTTTTCCACAAAACATAACCTTATAGTATTCTAATAAGAATTTATTACTTAGTATAATGTTTTATTCAACACTTATTAGTTACTTATATGAGTTTTCGTCAAAACATAAATTTATAGTATTCTAATAAGAATTTGTTGGTTAATATAAGGTTTTATTAAACATTTATTTATCACTTATATCAGTTTTTCTCAAAACATGCTCTTATAGTATTCTAATAAGAATTTATTACTTAATATAAGGTTTTATTAAACATTTATTAGTCAATTATATGAGTTTTCACCAAAATATAACATTATAATATTTTAATAAGAATTTTTTAATTATTTAATATATGTTTTTTTCAACCCTTATAATTTATATAAAAAAATAATTCATAATCATATTTGGGCCCGTCAATGGGCCAATTGGGGAAAATATAGTCATATTTGAGCCCATAATAAATTAAAGCACATTTAAGCTCAACCGTAATAGCAACGAATTTAGCCACGGACATAGTCGTTGCTAAATGCACATTTCATTATACGGGCTAATAAAGTAATTGGGCCGATCATTTCTAATGGGCTATTGATCCATGCCGAGCCCATAACATTTGTTCTTCTTTGTTGGCTCCAGATTCAGCTACGATTCAAGCCCACTCACCCCATGTCCGACCCGCCTACAATAACCGATCCAAGCCCACTCACCTCGTGTCCATTCCATCGTCGGATTTCTAATGCTGAATAGCCACAGATTTAGCCACGAGGTTGATGTTGTTGCCAAATCAGCATCGAATCCAGCCACGAAAGAAGCATTCGTAGCTAATTTCGTGGCTAATTACCACTATCATCCACTTCTTCAGCCACGAAATCAACCATGGACATTATGTTCGTTGCTATTAGCAACGAATTTGATGATGTGGCATTCTTGGGTGAACACCAGTCACGAAAATAGCCACGGTCAAGAACAGTCGTGGCCAATGTCATTGCTATTGGCAACCAAAACAGCGTCGGCTGACATTCGTGGCTAAAAATCCGTAGCTATTTCCTGTTTTTTTAGTAGTGAAACATCTCTCATATTATGTAGAAGAAGTTTAATATCCGACATAATCAATTCTATTTCCCACGGGCATTGTAGGCTGTTTTTTAGGTGATTTATGATAATTAGTGAGTCACCCTCAATATGGACCGAAGTTATGTGCATGCAGATAGCTTGAACCAATCCGTATTTTAAAGCAAGTGCTTCAGTCCCAATGGGGGATTGCCTACCAACAACCGCATGTCCAATGTGAACAGGTTTACCCAACTAGTCTCGAATGATGAATCTAATGGTGTTGTCACTATTAGGAAGCGTGGATCCGTCGAAATTAATTTTTTTTTTTTTTTTGGATTAGGTAAAAATTCGAGCTCAGACAAGCCTGAAACTCGAGAGGTCGAAGAATCGACAGACGGACTAATCGTCAACATACCACCATAAGCAACACAAATCAACAAAGAAGAAAGAAAAACCCTAACAACCCATAAAAGACGTCAGTCGGCAAAGGAGTCGATGAAGATCCAAGACGAGCTACGAATGCCGAAAACACGGGCGAGTGCGACGACTCACATGGCGTCTCGACGTCGAGAAGGCGGAGAACAGTAACCCACCATCGGAAAGGGCGAATCCTAGGGATTTGCGGACCACCGACGTTGCCCCCACCTAAATGAGAGATCTTCAAAAGCCACGAACACAGCCACGATCCTCTCGATCATACAGGACGCCCGATACTGCAACCCAACTTGGAACCAAACGCAACCACACCAAGGCAGCGATCCAAAGCCAAACAACTGAACAAAATACGAGCCAAAACAGGGAAGATCAATCATCCGACGAAAATTTGTGAGCAGAAATCCCGGGACCAAGTTGAAACTCCACGGAGATTTATTATTACATATTAATATTGATATTTTCCAAGCCCTTTCGGAATTTATTCAACCCTTTCGGGATTTTAGGCAAACCCTTTCGGGCATTTGATCAAATATATATAAGTAAATATATATATAACCATGAAGGAGAAATGTCGACATATGCTTGCACTGCACGAAATAGGAAGGCAGCCTAGGGACCTAGAGGCAAGGCACGTGGGTATGTTTGTGTTTTTTTTTTTTTTCTTTTTTTTTTTTTCCAAGAATGCTCAAAGTAACGGGCCAGGGGCAGAACGAGAGCATGCTCAGGCGACCAAGCCAAGGAGGAGCGCTCCGCCGACGGCGACCGTCTAGACAAGGCGTCGTCAGACGTAGGCAAGGTGAAGGGGTTCCGGCCCACACCCACCGACACCCGAACGAGAAGCGGAGGAGCCCACAAACAGGCGAACCGACGCTCCACGGAGATATATCGGGGGTGGAGGGGACAGATCTGGTGATTTGAGGAACGAAACGAGACACGAGATGATGTCTAATCGAAGGATTCGCAGCACCTCCTCCACAACACCAAGCATACCGGAGATGGGAAAGAAGCTCACGAGCCCCCAACTTGAACGATTGGACTTTGTTTGTTCAAAATTGGACAAGGGGGAGATGAAATGGAGAAGAAGACTCTATAAACATCAAAAGCCCCAAACCAATTTAGGCTTTGTTAACTCTTTGTGGACAGGTTTTCTGATTAGGGATTTTCGAAACTTGTTCTTCCGGACGCCGACACATAGAGCATGGCGACCCGCAAAGGTGTAGAAGTGACCGGAGCCTGGTAGAGCGGCCGAAGCCGGGGTAAGGCGGCCGAGGCCGGGATTTGGGGGCTCTCTCGCTCAAGAGTAGGAGAAAGGAGATAGCGTATTTCCTAGCACAACATCGTGTTCAGGCCTCCGAAGAGGTAGTTTTCAATCCTCCGAAGAGGGTGGTTTTCAGGCCTCCGAGGAGGTGATTTTCCGGCCTCTGAAGAGGTGGTTTTCAGGCATCCGAAGAGGATGATTTTCCGGCGATATGTTTTGTGGTAGAGGTGTTCTGCGCCCCTGTACTGGAGATTTTTCTCGTCGAAATTAAGTTTTAGAGTCCCTTGAGTGGGTTTTTTTCTTTCTATTTTTGTGATTTCTTTTTCCTATCAGGCTCATTTGACTTTTTATCAGACAAAGAGTCTCGAGGAGATGACGACTCCTCATTGTTGATATTGCAAGTATGAAAAAATTGGATTGGTAAATAATATCACCCCTAGGCCTCCTACTATAAGACTTGATCCTAGAAAGACTAAAAGAAAATCATGTATTGGTCCAGGTAAATCCATTCGATTGAAAAAGATATAAAAATCGATCTATTTCATTATCTTATTGAACTGACCAAGAGAAAATAAGTTAAGTTGATCTATTTACCTAGTTGAATGCAACATGCACATTGATGTCGGTGCTGTTAGTACACTAATCACGTTTGTTGCTCTTGAGGTTATAAATTATTTCACCTCGTTCCCTTATCCCTATTACTTTAACAGATCCTGTTAGTAAGGGCACTGGGCATCCCCAATCCGGACCCATCTCTTTCTTGTGTTGTATGGTTTGACGGCTCGCCATCTGCCGACTCGTTGGTCTCTCGAGGTACTAGATTTGTTTGGTTCTCGAATTATTTTCCAATAAAAAAATTTGGCAAGTAAAAGCTTTCAGAAGAGCTCGTAATTATGCGAACAACCCATAACAAACACTCAAAACCAAGAACATCATAATACAAAAACGCAAAACAGACCACACAACAAGTCATCGACTTTGTCCTTCAAGAGCAACAGTTTCCTACTCACCACACGAACGACCTTGATCTTCGTCTTCAAGCTCTCTGCTTTTCTAGACTTCTTTAACATTGTTTTTTTTTCTCAATTTTCAACACGAAGATAATCTTTTTCATAAAATTCAGCCGCAATATATCGCCATAAAAACTCCTTTACCTTAAAACAAAGATTTTCATCAAATATGAAAACAAAATAAATTTATATTCTATTAAATATTTCCTCATTCAATTTTCATGTTTACGAGCACTTTTCAGGAATAAAGAGATCTTTTATCTCTTTCAGAGTTGTATCTTCCAAGAAAGTATGTAGTGAAATAGACCATCAAAAGATCTCGTCTATCTACTTTTCACTGGGCAACTTTGTTCATTAATATTAGATCTATCAAAACGCAACCTGACACGATGACCCGACCCAACTCAACTTTAATCTACCGATACAGGTACTATCACTAAATTTGACAATTTAAATCTATCAAAACGCAACCGTTGTTTCCATCCTCATTAGGGGTGGAAATGGGGCGGGTTATGGGTGGATGAAGCCACTCCATCACCCGCCCCGCGGGTAAAAAACTTCACCCGCTCCATCCATCACCCGCAAATTTTTTCACCCGCATCCGACCCGCGCGGGTGATGCGGGTGGAGCGGGTACCCAATGGGTGAAACAAAAGAAAAAAATCAAATCAACATAAATAGCTAGTAGTCCAATTCTAACTCAAAATTACAAAGGGGCGGGTTTATGTATTTATATTTTTGGTCGGTAAAGCACTAAAATGACGAACTTATTGAAATTTGAAAGTGGAAGATTATATATCTCTATACAATCATATACTAATCCAGTATATCCCTTGCTATAACGTGGAAGAGCAAGCCGAAACCGTATCCATTCTAATTGAAATTTGGTGGGCAAAGCACTAATCAAGGATTAGAGTTTGTAGAAGTTAAATTTGAATAAGGTAAAATAGTAAAATCACACACATTATATATGTAAATATAAGGATTTTATGCGGGTTTGCGGGGTGGGTGTGCGGGGCGGGTCAATGGGCGGGTTAATGGGACGGGTTATGGGTGAAAAATCTTCACCCATAATCCATCCATCACCCGCTCCACCTACACCCGCTCCACCCATCACCCATTTTTTTGCGGATTTTCACCCGCAAAATTAATGCGGGTAAATAGGGTGGAGCGGGTATCCGCGGGTTATTCCCAGCCCTAATCCTCATGGACTCCCCAACCAAATTTGACAATTTGTTACTCCTCTGTCTCGCTAAACATGATGTTTTAGTCCATCGATCTATCACGTCTTAAAAATTTTGATGCCTTATTTGCCAATTTTTTTAAACTCATAATTAATTACTTATAAGTTATAACTCTTACGCATTTATTCATTTAATTTTGAATTTTCAATGCAAATTCAAACCTAATTTTATCTATATATTTTCAATTCAAAACCCGATTAAAAACATAACTAAAAATTTGAAAAGTATTTTATCAATAATATATAGTTGTTTGTTTTTACCGAAACATCAAGAATAATATTGCGATGGAGGGAATACGGAGGTATAAAATATTGATTAAATATTTGCCCATTAATATCTATTACATAAGATTTTTGAATATATTTATATCTATTACATAAGATTTTTAAGTGACTAAAAATCTACAACGGTACAAGAGTCACAAGATATTTGAATATATTTATATCTATTACATAAGATTTTTTTTGTCTTTTCATGAAGAAAAGAAGAATTTTCTCCCCATAACTCTCTATATATCCACACAACCAAAAACAAATTTAAATCACAAAAACAATATTTACCAATTAAGTTTAATAGCAAGAATTGGTTTGGAGAATATGAAAACAAGTTTCCTTGTTTGTATTCTCTTGGGTGCACTTATTTGCACCACCACCACCACTACTAGTGCAAGGATGCTAGCGGCGAGCGAGGCAACGGTTGAGGGCGACGTTGGCCACCACCTTCTCCGCCATGCTGAATTATTGGATGTAGGCCTTGGCGGCGGTGGGGGACTCAATATCGGTCCCGGTGGAATCGGAGCCGGAGGTGGAGCTGGAGGTGGTGTTGGTACACCACCTTGAACAAATTAATGAGCTTATAAAGGCGGATAAATGAGCCCCTTGGTCATTATATATATATATTTGTTATATACAAATAAATATGGGTACTATGCAAATTTTATTTCCGGTAAGCATATCATGTGTTTCCCTTAGGTTGTGTGCTTAGGTATTTACATTTGACGTTTGGCCAACAATAAGCTTAGCCGGTCTTGGCTACATTCAATATGGTATTGGCCGGTATTTGTATCCCTTTACAAGTGGTGGAGATTGATGAATAATATAATTAATTAAAATACATCTTGTGTGTGCAAATTAACTTCAATTGCTCGATCTAATGGATTATTTCTTAATCCGTGTCAAGTGCACGAAATTGGATCTTTTTTAATGCGATCGATTTACGTATTGATAAGGTAATTTATAAAATGCAATATGTAGCGACGGTGTCAGAAACTTATTAGGGAGCGGAATTTTATTCAAGTTGTTCAATCCTTTTTTGATAGATTTTTTAGTTTTATTGGAGCAAAATTATGATATTTTAGTTTAAACGCAGATGTTTTGATCCAAAACAACTTTTATAGATCAAAACAGTGACATTTTTTGTTTAAAATGATAATGTTTTAGTTTAAAATGACAACATTTTAGTTTAAACCCGTGTCATTAATTGTTTTATATATTTTTTTTCTCTTTAAACAAACGAGACAATGTTGTTTCAATCTATATATAACAACATTGTTTTTGTCCAAAAAGACACCGTTTGAAACTTAATGATTTAATATGTAACTTCTTGTTCTCTTAACATGCAAATAACATGCATGTGACAAGATATAATTTTTTTTAACTTACATAATTTCTTATCTAATTGCTGAATTTAGTAATATAACCTCTTATTTCGAAGCTCTTGAGATGAATTCTATTATCAAAGTATCAAGTTAAGTAAAATATATAAGTATCGTGCTTTATTAAAAAAACATTTTAAATAATTAATTTGTGTTTAATTTTTAAACATTTATGACACTACAAAAAATTATTAAATTCGCCACGCCAGCTAGCTTCGGCAGGTGTTTGCCGTGGCAAATGGTATCCTTTTGCCACGACATTAGCCACGACAAGCGTTGCATCCGAAAAATTACACAAATTAGCGACGCCTAATAGCTTTGGCAAGTATTTACCGTGGCCATTGGGTAGAAAAAAAACCTCTATTGACCATCAGCCTCTCTCTCCCCCGATGTCCCTGTTCCTCCATCGTACTTCCGCCTCCCAAAGAACGCATATCTCCATCATCTCCTTCATTTTCTCTCTCAAATTCTTAACCTCCCTCTCCTAGATCTCGTTCTCCCTTCTTTATCCTTATGTCTCTCCTCTTCATCTCGAGATCTCTCTCTTAATCTCTCTTCATCTTGGAATTAGGGTTTCATTGCTCCTTCAATCGAATCGGAGAAGACGGTGTTGAAGACCACCACCGCCGTCCCCATAGCCAGACCCAGCCAGATGCCAAACCCGCCTTGAGAAAGCCTTCTTTCATCACCGTCAACCAGATTTAGCTTGGCTCATGCGCTCATTCCACTCTCTTCTTCTTCAGGCGATTTTGAGTCTCATCGAGGGAATCTTCACAATTTGACTTCGATTCAGCGATTCCAGGTACAATCCTTCACTCTTCTTCTTCTCCTCTCTATCTTCCAAGCCTGTATTCAACTTGTTGATGTTCCGATGGCTCCTG
The DNA here is from genome assembly GCA_037127255.1 of Persicaria tinctoria. Lineage (NCBI taxonomy): Eukaryota > Viridiplantae > Streptophyta > Magnoliopsida > Caryophyllales > Polygonaceae > Persicaria > Persicaria tinctoria. The sequence goes on from JBANSL010000013.1 coordinate 69,321,511, forward strand.
GAGGTGAGATTTTGGACTTTTTCAAAATCTACGGTTAGGGTTAAGTTTTAGGTTGGGGCCGGAATTTTGATTGAATTTGCTTACTGTGCTTGTTGCTATGTAAGTGGCTCAAGAATAACAGGTTTACTTGATTTATTCAAGGATTGGTAGGGCTATGAAACCGTGCTGATTTATTCAAGGCACTGAAATTAACCTCTAACATTATTTTGCTGAATGTTTTGTTAGTTCCAGTATTCAAACACAATTTATTATCTGTTGGGAGTTTGGTTGAAGATTCTAATATGGCTGCTATATTCACTGCTAAATCTTGGTGGTTTCAGGACCTTGGAACTAACACTATCAATGGATATGGGTTGAGACATGCTGGCTTATACAAATTGGACACCAAGATTCCGCAAGGATGATCTCGTTCATGTTTTTCTAGCAAATCTATTTCTCCTTTGTCTGTTTTGAATCATGAAGTGTCTGTAAATAATGCCAATAAGAATAATGTGCTTCTTCATGCTCGTTCCGGGCATACCTCAATGAGTAAGTTGAAACACTTGGATTGTTTTTTCTTCTAGTTGCTTACCTGAGTGTGAGACGTGTATCATGGCTAAGATACATCGTTTACCTTTTCCTGTGAGTAGTTCTATACTTGAGAATTGTTTTGATTTGGTTCACTTGGATATGTGAGGGCCTTACAAGGTTCAAAGTATTACCGGTGCTTCATATTTCCTTACAGTTGTTGATGATAAAAGTTGGGTTACTTGGACATTCATATGATGTTCCTTCTGTGATTGTTCATTTTATTGCTTATGTTCATACTCCTTCTGCTCCTTCACCACCTATTTCTTTGGTCAACCCTGCAGATACTTTGGATATAAATTTGCAAGGAGATATTCATCAACAAAATTTTAGAATCATCCCTGATTCATTATCCTCATCAGATTCTCATCATATAGATCAAGTATTGTCTACTGCAGACAACCAACTGCATTTAAGTGGTCAATCAAATGAGTCTCATGTTCCTCCTCCAAATGTGGAGCCTGTTAGAAGATCATCAAGATCTCATTTACCACCTTCTAGACTGAGAGATTTTGTTTGTCCAACTATTACAAGCTCAGATTCTTTGTCACATGCTTTTCTATCTACTAGATTGGGAGACATTAGTTTATTCTCTTAGGATTTTGTCAATTCCTTTGCAAGTTTGGTTCAAATTCAGGAACCTCATACTTATAAGCAAGCAAAGTCAGAGGCAAAATGGATTGAAGCTATGCAATCTGAGTTGGATGCACTAGAAAGGAATCAGACTTGGGTGCTCATAACTTTGCCAAAGGATAAGGTTGCTATTGGGTCAAAGTGGGTATTCATATTGAAGCATAAACCTGATGGCTCGATAGAAATATATAAGGCAAGGCTAGTTGCTAAGGGTTATAATCAAGTTAAAGATAAGGATTACAAGTACACCTTCTAGCTCCCATGTGGCAAAATTCACTACTGCTAGAATTTATTGGCATTATCAACTATTAAGGAGTGGCATATTCATCAATTAGACATATATCAACAACGCATTTCTTCATGGATATTTGGATGAAGAAATCTATATGACTCATTCAGAAGGGTATTATAAAGCATTGCCTGGTCAAGTGTGCCTTCGATCTCAAGAGATATCTTTATGAATTAAAACAAGCATGCCGAAAATGGAATCTTGAGCTAACTAGGTTCCTCTTAACTCTTGGATTTATCCAATCTAAATAGGATTACTCCCTGTTCATCAAAACTGTACCTTCCAGAATTGTTGTTGCATTGGTTTATGTGGACGATTGGCTTATAACAGGTGATGATGAAGCTACCATCATTAATGTTAAGCAAAAGCTTCATTAGTAGTTCACCATTAAAGATTTGGGATTGGTAAGGTACTTCCTTGGATTAGAGATTCCAAGATCCAAGGAAGGGATGATCGACGGTACATCAAAGAAAGTATATTGTTGATCTCTTGAAAGATATGAAGATGATGAAGTCTAAAGCAGTTGCATTTTCTTTACCAAAAGGCCTTAGATTGTCTACTGAAGAAAGTGATTTATATCCGGATAAAGAAGGTTACAAGAGATTGGTTGGCCGGTTACTATTTTTAAATTTAACCAGGCCTAATATCTCATACTCAGTTCAGCACCTCTCACAGGTTGTAAGTAATCCTCGAGTGCCTCATTATCAAGCAGTTGTACATGTTCTTAGATATCTTTGAGGAACTATCAGTACGTGCTAGATTATTTTACTCAGCTAGATATGCTTTTTATCTCTCAGCATTCAGTGCTACAAATTAGGGGTCGTGTGCCTTTATAGCTCGATCACTTTCTGGCTATTGTGTTCTTTTAGAGAATTCTCTTATCTCCTAGAACACAAATAAACAAGCAACTGTTTCTAAATCTTCTGCAAAGTCCGAATACAGGTCATTTTCATACACTAGTAGTGAGCTTGTTTGGCTAGAAGGTTGTTTTTGGATCTTCATATCACCATTCCATTGCTTATTCCTTTGCATTATATGAAAAATGTGGTGCTATCCATTTGGCTGCTAACCATGTCTTTCACGAAAGAACCAAACATCTACGGATAGACTGTCATTTTGTAAGGGAAAAGCAACAACAAGGTTTTCTGTATACACATCATCTTTCTACAGCTCTGCAGTTAGCAGATATAATGACTAAACCCTTGGATGAGCAACAACACATATTTATGTTTACCAAGTTGGGATTGGTGTTTGATACACCATATCCAACTTGGAGGGGGGAGGGGGGGTATTGGAGTATATGTAACCAAGGGTAGTTTCATGTAACTTAAGGAAATAAGGGAGGACATTTGTAATTATGATAATTAGAGTACGGTTCTATAAATACAGAACTCGTGGTTAGTTGTAACCAACTCTCTGTACTCATTCTATTCTCAGTAATCAAGCTTTGATCTCCATTGTTGCTCTAATATTTGTCTTCAATGGAGGTTTTCTCAAGAAATGATTGCTAATGGATGGAATAAAGTTCATTGTTATTATTTTTGAAGTTGGATTCGTTGGTATCTCCATTACAAGCCGATAGAAGGGTTTTAAATCAAGATTCGACCTCATCACAATAGCATGACTATAGTAACAAACAATTTCCTCGCCAATATATGGATGTATCATGTCGACTTTTGTAATTGTAATAAGTTGTTTGCGAGTAATACCGCTAAATACATTTAGCAACTATTCTCGATTACTTCAACATTTTTCCGATGATTTTTCTTGTGATAAAAATATAAGTCGGTAAATAATACCAGTACAAAAGTCTTACTTAATACCGGTAACTTAACACCAGTTGTTTTAAACCGGTAATATAGTAATTCTCGGTTACCGGTTATCTAGTATAACCGGTATTAAATTGATTTTAAAGAAGTTTAGACCGGTTTTTTCATAAAGTGCCGGTTTTAAAATATCCGCGCACAGTTATTACCGGTTAACCTATGAAACCCGTGTCAACTTCTTCTTTTTTTTTAAAAAAAAGAAACGGAGTAAGGGCAACAAATCTGTATGAACGTATCTCGATCTTCTCAATTAGATTGAGATTTCGAAATCCTCGCTCGAGCTATTGAAGCCGCCGGCGACTCACTCCACCTCCTCCTCGCCGGTGAGTCGCGCCATCTCTTCACCTTCTCCTCGCCGACGTCTCCCTCCCTCCATTCCTTCACCAAAATCCTCCGCCTCATCAACTTGGTTTCTGGTTCTCTATGAGCGAATCCCTCTCTCGGTGACCCCTCGCCCGAGTCACTGACTCACTGTTGTCGAAGCTCCCTCCGCCGTCCATCTATTTCACCGCCGGCGTGTCTCCTGCAACGTCGGTAATTTTCTTTTCGTTCAATTTGGTTTTTATTCTACGCCAATTTTAGGGTTTCTTTTTGACATTTTTTGCAGTTTTATACTGGGAATAGATTTCATATGCCATTCTGTGTTGATTGAAGAATATTGTGGAGTATGAAGTTATCTTCAATCTGTCTCAAATTTATTTTTAGTTTTCTAGGGTTTTGACATGTTTTTCAATTCACTGTCTGTCATGTGGTAGTTTGGCTTGTACACTAGTACATCTATTGCACATATATTGGCTTATGTTTTGTTTATTTAGATGAGAAATTAGGATTTGTTTATGTAATTTTGAGACTGGGGAATTGATAGAAATCGAAAATTAGGGGTTGCTTATGCTCTTCTAAGGCTTAAGTCATTCCATTTGTTCGATGTTTCTAAGGCTTTACTGATTGAAGGTCTCACTAATTGGAGTCTAAGGATTTACTGATTTTTCTAACATTTTAACTTGCCCTTCAAGGTGAAATTGACTGTAATTTAAGCTATCTGGGACACATTCCATTTGGTACGGGACATGCTTTTATTATGTTTCAAAAGAAATATGCCCAGTATAGTTTTGCCAAAAGAAACCATATCTCAGTTGTGTTTTTTTTTTTTTTTTTTTTTTGTGTAGAACCTAACACCAATTAATTGTATAAACCATATATGGTTCACAATTTATCTAAAAACAAGTTAATTATCTAAGCATATATAGAGATTACATGGAATCGGGAAAGTAGAGGCTTAGATACTTGCATGTTTTATGAAATTAAATACATTCACTGGTTTATTTCCCTTTTGCCTGATTTGGTCATGTTATGTCATTCATCTACACATTTATAATCCTTGCATGATTTGTATGTGAATATTTTGAAGCTATGTGGTAGTATATCCATTATTTAGTCCTTACATGATTGATGTTGCTTAGGATTTACTTCCCCCACCGAATTACTTCCAAATTATTTAAAATTGTGTTCGGTAATTAATTGCATCTTTTCATTGAAAAAATCTATGGTGACATTCAGTGTTCTGAATATTGGAAATAAAAATGCACTTGGTATGTCTACATGTAGTTTTTCCTCTGAGTTTGTGATTAGGGAATTAAAATTTAAATTGTAAATTCTTCATTTTTTTTATAGTCCATGAAAAAAAACGATTTCTGCATTGAGGTCTTCTTTTCCATCTTTACTTGGATTCTTCCGACATATGCTGCAGTAATTTGATCGGGTACTTCTATACAGGCACACTGCATCAATTGCCATATATCGTTTCATCACTCGAGGCCTCGCCGGAGATACGGATATAGAATGGTGAGTCACTTTGTCAAAAAGTTTGATTGTTCCTCATCCTTGTTGCAGTGCATTAGCTTAACAGACCTGATAATGATACTGAAAAGATGCATCACATATGAGTTATGAACATGCCAACCATCTCGGAGTTAAGCAACCATTATACGTCGAAAACATCAAACTCAAAATTGATCCACGGGGAGTCACTTTGTCAAAAAGTTTGATTGTTCCTCATCCTTGTTGCAGTGTATTAGCTTAACAGACCTGATAATGATACTGAAAAAGATGCATCACATATGAGTTATGAACATGCCAACCATCTCAGAGTTAAGCAACCATTATACGTCAAAAACAACAAACTCAAAATTGATCCACACATCTTCTGATGAGTATGAGAAACCCTCCTATCTATGTTATGTCATTGAAAAAGTCACAACAGAAATTTCAATTCACGTGTCTAAATATCATCCTCATATTGCAACAGAAGTTTCACAAATGCCCTTTAAAATAATACCAAATAAGAGCAAAGGGAATAAATAAACTTGGAATACTTAACAAAAGTTTTATTCGGTGTAGAGTATTGACGACGATGATGGTAAGGAAACAAATGAAGATCATTTACGATGATGGTAAGGAATCCAGTAAAGATTGCAGTTTCTGCATCTCAATGGAGGATCATATGTATTCTTGAAACCGATAGCAAGCTGAACAAAAACAAGCATGTATTAAGTATTTGAAGTATGACAGTAACCGTGTAACATAGGTTAATTACTGCCATCTAATTTTGCTCTCCGTTATTTAGGATATGAGGAAAAACCTTCAAATTGGATGTGAAAATCCGGAGTTTCTATTATGCATTTTTTCTGTCGAATGAATATCAGAAGATGCATTTTACTATAGTTATTTTTTTCCAGGCAGCTCAAGATGGTGTTGACAATATCAGAACGTTTGTGCTGTCGATGTGGCTACATGGATACTTTCATGATTGGTTTTCCCATGATCATAATTCCATCTACAAACGATTCTAAGGTATGCGAGCAGTCATTTTCAGATTCAATTCCAGTTTTTTTTCGATCATGCTTGCTGACATGCTCTGAAATTCTGGCAGATTTACTTCAATACTCCAATTCTTCATTAGAAAGAGACAAAATCATGAATAAAATCGTTTGAGGCTTCAGCTTGCATTTCCGGTGGCTTGAAGGCTAACTATAGTGCTAATGCCTCAAAGGTGATGTACTATTCTGCTTGGGGACCTGATCCAGAAGACAATTCTTTCGAAGTTGCGGAGATATTGACACTACAAAACAAAAACAATTTTGCCACCCCTGGTAGCAACGGCATAGATTTGCCGTGGCCAATAAGACAATAATTGCCACGGCAAAGCTACGGTTAACATGAAGTAGTTGAGATTTGCAACGGCAATGTGTCTCCGTGGCTAATTTTTGTCATAATTGAGCAAAATTTGCCATGGGAAGGGATTACCGTGGCAAACATATCTGACTTTTTTTTTAAAAAAAAAAGAGAAAACTAAACTTAAAATAAAAGACCCACCCGATGACACACTTGTAACCCTAATGTATATTCGATCTATTGCTCTTGCTCCTTCCATTTCTCTCAGATCTACTGCATCTGCAAACCTCTCTCTCTTCTCACACGCTCACCTTCGTTCTCATTCATCTTCTCAGGTTGCCATCAAAGAGGCGAACCGAAACTCCTTCGTTCAGATCTGGAGTTGTCGACAAAGAACCAACCAGTTATCAATGGATAGACGCCGACAAAGGAGAGAGAAGGATTCACCGTTCGCTTCATCACCGTCGGCCTTCGATTCCGCCTGTGTCAGAGCTCACGATGAGGAGCTCGCCTTGATTCCGCCTGAGTGTGTCTCAACTCGACGTGGCTACCTCCTTGTGCTGCTGGTTCGCGCGCGAGAATAGGGATTGTTCATCTCTCTTCCTCAGATCTCCGGTGTTCTCTCCAACTTTATTTTGAGGTAACCTCGTTAAATCCCTTTCTTTTCAATTTAGGAGCTTGATTAGTGTATGGTTAGAGTTTGATTTGGGGAAATAGGGAATTGGGAAGAGCGAGAGCCGAATTAGGGTTTGAAATGGAATCTTAGTTTGTTTTAACTTGGAGACTCAATACATCCATCCATAACTTGCCTATTTTTTTCGTTTGGGGATAGTGGCCTCTAGAATCGTAGTTTGTCATGAATGATTTCCCTTTTAATCCTGGCTTCCCTGAATCAATCCTTTTAAAGGATCTTTAAATGAAAGAAAAACTTGTATTATGATTTGTTTGATTCTGTAAAGCCTGCTTCTTCTAGTTGTTTTTTCTATTCTTATTTCATTAAGGACAGCGTGATAGATTTCTCTTGGCAGGGAACTAAGGACTCGGGAGCAGTTTTTAGCTTGACAAACTAATGGCGGTAAGATGTCTTTTGGTTTTTATGATTTTTGTTTTATTAAGAATTTGTTTGTCAATTCTTTTACTTCTCTTCCTAATTTATCGTTTGCTTCTCTCATCAGCTTTGGACTCGGACAGAGGCTTGGTTTTCATTTGTAAATGAGCTACTGATATCCTCCACGTTGTACAATACTATTTAGACAATAATTCAAATGTGAGTCAATATTATAATTTGTCTTTGTTCCTTGATCCCCACCCATTTACCTTTTTCTTTTTTTATAAGTAATACGTTCAATGAGATTACAACACCTACTGTTCCAACTTATATTTCATTACTTTGAGCTTTTATTTAAAAAGTTATACCTAAAGGTTATAAAGTGCAGTGTGGCTTATGCAAGTATGCTCCTTTGCCCACATCTGCTATTGATACTGTCTTTTTTTTTTCTTGGAGTATGACTCCAAGGTGAATTCTATATGGTGTTGGCTCTTCTACACGGACTCTCAGTTTTGGAAATGTTGTTAGTTGTCAAGTTCATCCATAAGAATGAGTGATGTTGCTGCAGTAAGTTCCTTGAAAATTTGTGGCAATGATGTTCATATTGGGGGTAAAGGAAAAGACAAGATCGCATAGAGTTCTAGTGCGATGGATAAGGGAGTTAAAGGTGTGACAGCTCCTAGCAGTTCCTTTGCTGCTGCTTGTGGAGAACGTGTTGTTTCTGATGCGAGGAGCGAGGGGGCTACTGGCTTGAAAGCAATGACGGATGAAGTGCAACAGCAGCAAAGGGCGGCTGAGGTGTAGAAAGAGCGCAGAAATCTTGGTCAAAAATGGAGACAAGGTTGGGGTTCTGAATTAATCAGTAAAGGATGGTAAGCTGCGATAAGATGAAGAACTAAAAAGAATAATATGTCCATATGTGCACCAGGTGGGGTTGAGGGAGGATGGTCAAGGCATTTACTAAGCATCATAAGGTATGCTCTCAAATCTCAACGTTGTTTCAAATCATGGTGCTATTTTGCTAAAGCTTCGATCTTCTATCTCTGTCTTTGAGATTAGGTTGTTGTCGTGGTTTTTCCGAAGCAAGAAGAGCTAAGATTACAGGCTCAGATTTTACTGCACATTGAATATAGACTGTAATCTAATTTGAGTGCACATTGAATATAGACTGTAATCTGATTTTTTAATCTGAATGAACTAACTTAAAGTCGTTTATATGTTGAGAAAGGCATTCCATTGAAAATGAGTTTATTTGCGTTGACAAGGAGCTCAGATTAGATTTTGAATCCAAGTTTATCCTAGCAGAATTTCATCTCTTAATCTCACCTTTTTTCTTGTCAATATTCTGAATTTCTGTCATGTAAAATATGCTTATGTATGTTTTACTATCGTCTGCTTTCTAACCTCGATGAACCTTCATTACTCCTGATTCAGTGATTCCTCAATGTAATATCCTTTGTTATTTTCCAGAATGCTGCTGAGCATCGAAAATTGTTGAAGGAAGAAAATGAAATGCCTGAACCTAATGGTGCCCGAGCACCAAGTCTTTGCATGATTTTGCTGAGAGAAATAACTTGGCTCGTCTAAGTTCTATAAGAACACTTTCAAAGTTTCCTTGAAGGTAAGTAACTCTTTAGATATTTTATTTCCCTTTGTTGCACTCTACCTTGGGGTCCTTTATTATCGAAGAAAGAGAATGCAAATAACTGGCTCATATTTTTAACTAAATAAGCAACCTGGTATGTTCACCCCGCAAAAGTGATGTTGCATCTTGTGAGTTGATTTAGAAACTGGACTTTCAATTTAACATCCATATGTCATTAGTGCATAATCAAATCTTAATGGTTTGTTTAGTTTCGTTGGGATTTGACCATATATGGGTGTTTAAGGGGCGGATTTGGTCGATATTCATATGACTTACGTATCAATGATAAGATCTTGGTTGGAGAAAGAAATTAATACAGTATATATTATCTGCAGTAAAGTTTGAATTTAGCCTACATTCGGTCTGTCTTAGTTTGTTTTTATGGTTTTGATTGGATTTACTTACCGCCCCTTCTTCCCTGTATGGTTTCTGGTTTGGAGTTGGTTTCAATTTTGAATTTGATATTCTTAATTTCAGGCTTGTCTTCATTGTCTGGTTCGAATTTGTTGAATGATATCATCGGGCTTCATTGTGGCCTAATCACAGCTATGTTTTTCTCTCTTCAATTCAATTCAATTCCTGTTTTATTTCCTCTTCAATTCAATTCAATTTCTCCCCTTTTCTGACTGAAACTAGATTCTGATCACTTGATTTGAGATATGGGATATTCATTACACTTAGCTTACTTGCAAGAAAAATATAGGTATCCACCTTTATTAGCTAACTTTTTGTTTATTAGATAGATATACATTTGTATTTGGGTAAATTATAGAAAACCACCCTTAAGATAGGGTGTTTTTCCAGTTCTCTTTGTTCTCCTTCTTGGTGTTATACTTCCATTCCCTACTGGAATAAACACCACATTTTATTTAAAAAAAAACCTCATATTATTACCGGTTTTTAAAAAATAACCAGTATTAAAATTTTCAAATTAATACTTTTTTTTTCTTAAATAACCGGTATCTGAGAAAATTAATACCGGTTACATAAAAAGAGGTATTAACTCACCGTCGTTAATACCGGCCCAATAACCGGTATCCGTTTCACTAAATAACCGGTATTAATGGGCAATTATGTCTAACTTCATATCATGATTAATGAGGAAAATTCCAATTTTTTAGGAATTAAAACATGTCACCATGTGCATTAACAACTACTGTAATATGTAATCATTTGACTTATTTGGAGATAAATATAATTACCTTTTACGATGAATTTAATATTTGCTAAAGGCTTAAAACGACAAATATTAACTTTATTGCTAAATATTTTTGCAACGATTATATTTCACTTTTCCACATTAGACAATTTTGTGACGAGCTTTCAATCATCTGATAACTTCATGCTTGAACATCTAGTCTTAGAGATGCTAATTATCCATGATATGTACTTGCAGTTTTATATTGGATTTTTGGGTTCGAGTCTCTTCATTTTCAGGCTTCGTAAAGATAGGAAACCAAACGTTGTAAATAAGTCTAGTGTTCTTCCATTTTCTCTCTCTCCTTTTGTTATCTATGTTTATTGCTCAATTTAAATCTCAAAATCGTAATGATATAGGGTGTTTATATATAATGGCATTGTTTTGTCTACAAGGCAAAGTTTGAAACCTAATAAATCAATAGGTAATTACTCATTCTCTTATCGTGTAATAATATATAATAACATATAAAAACATTAAACTTGTGTAGTTTATCACCTAATTGTTGAAATGAGTAATATATATAATCTCTCTATTCAAATATTTATTAGAATATCATATTAAGTAAAATATAAAAGCATCATGTTTTATTAAAATACATTTGAATTAATATACATGTATTCAATTTTTCAAAATTTCATAACTTTTCACTCGACCGGGTATCGGATTTAGATTTATAATATATTAAAACAAAATTATCGGTGAATAGAAAAAAAAAAAAATAGTTACCCCCGTTGAAAATTGATATAAAAAACAACATTAATAAGTTAATTAATAACTAAACAAATTAAAGAAGTAAAATCCTAATTGATTATTTCAAACTTGGTAAAAGATGCCATTGGGAGGTAGAAATGAACATGTCTGACATATGGGTCATCTTACGAGATATGAGGAAAGTTTCCTTTTCTCCTATACCCCACAATGACAACAGAGTAATTGATAAAGTTGCACACCTTTGTCATTCTGCCTATAAGGTACATATAACAGCTAACAAAGATTTACAGGATCTCATCCACAAAGATGCGCTTGGATAGTCCTCTATCTAAATTATCTTTACCTAATAAAAAAAAAAGAGTAAAATCCTGTAAAATGGCCAAATTAATCTTGTAAAATGATAGATAAAGCTAATAGGGTAGTGAGGGATATATGGATTTAATTAAGCAGTATAAAAAAATGGTGGCCAGTGCATGCAAAGGGATTGCATGCAGCTCCATTGGGTACGTACGTACATGATAGGATGGCTCTTAATTAATCTTGGAGGGACACGTGTCGATATCAATGTTAGTAGTTGAACCTAATTTAATGAAATGCAATAAGTTGGTATATGTAAGTACGTCTTAAATACGTACATTTGATCGATCGATGATGGTCAAATTAATGCACTCAGCACTCTCGATCAGATCGATCCCTCAGCCACCGGCCTACCCGTTACATGCATCCAATTGCTTGCATATGTGCTTTTCAGTATAGTAGCTATCTACCTACCTTGCATTCAAACACTCTTCGGTATATATACATTTCTAACATTTCATTCATATATACGTACCGTTCCCGTTACGTACGTACTGGAGTAATTAAGTACAAATATATGCATGCTTCGGCGAGGAATTAATGTAATTGAGATCGATCATTATATTTGGCAGATGGATTTTTATGTTAAAAATTGTATTTATTGCTAAAATAATATAAAAGAAAATTTAAACAATAACAACCGTACAAAAATAGGTCGGGATGAGATCCAATTGTGAACACGTACGTTCAATATTATGCCTGATTTATAAAATTATCATATCTAAAGTTCCGAATTACGAAGCAACACCTTAATAAGAGTACGTAAATGCCCTGGAGATGTAGAATTGTTGCGATATCAAAATTCAAATGTCTAACCTGTGAGAAGTCTCTCATGTTTCCCGCGACGGTAACAGAGTGGCCTATAAGATTGCACACCTTAATTTACCACATGTTGGGGAACTTAACATGTACAATGATACATATCTATGTAACCTAATTCGCAAGAATGCTCTTAGATAGAGAAATTACTCTATCTGGATTCTTATCTAATTAAATAAAAAAACCAGTTAATTGCTAGCAGTTCCAATTGGCGGAACCCCTTCTTACATCATCCGCAAGAATGTTTTCGAAGAAACTGTACAACTAGTTGAGAATCCATCTCCACTTCCAATTGGCGGAACCCCGACCCTTCTCCCACGCAAGCTGGAGCCCTTGGATGACTCCCCATAGTTCGGGAGCAGGCACTGAACAATTGCCAATATTGCACACATACGTCCTGCTATCTGTTGGCCCTCGTCATTCCAAAGTACCCCACCCGCAACCGCCAGACCCTGCTCATGCGAAACTAAACCATCTGAGTTAAACTTTATCCTATAACAACCGTAAAAAGTAGATCGGGATGAAAACCAATTGCGAACACATTCAATCAGGCCATGAACTAGAAATTAAAATTTGGGTGGGTTGAATAGACTAAAATTTACATATTCACATAATTTTCATTAACAAAATCCTTATTGTAATAAACAAATATATAATTTTTTAAAATTATTTTCCCTATTTTTTACCCTTTTTTTTAGTTTAAAAAAAAGGGGGCGGGCTGGAGCGGACCCCATCCCGCCCCTACATCCGTCCTTGCATTCAATATTATACCCGATTTATAAAATTATTATATATCTAACGTTCCGAATCACGAAGTAATGAGGCATACTAGAAGCAACGATCGAGGCTCCGAATCACGAAGCTCATCGTCGAAGGAGACTCTCTTATATATAATCGATCAAGAGTAAATGCCCTTGGGAGATAGAATTGCTCATTTCCGATGTCAAAATTCAAATGTCTAACATGAGAGAAGTCTATTTTCTCTCATGTTTCCCGTGACAGGCTAAGCCAAAAATTCTAACATATAGGTGTTCATAGCTTCATCCGTAAAAATGCTCTTTCTCAACCTGAATTCTTACCTAATTAAAAAAGCCAATTCGCAAAAGTGCCTGCCTACCCTTATATATCTAGCTATATGTAATTTTGCATATATGTGTGCAAGGTCTAATTAATTTAATTAATTAAATGAGGGTTTCTCCTTCCCTATATAAACCCTACAAGTCCTCAATATTCCTCACACTTCTTCTTCTACAACTCTCCCTCCTTACCTTAATTATTATTCAAAATGAGCCTCGTTGTTCTCTTTCTGTGTTTTCTTGCATTCACTAACACCATTGTTAGTGAATCCAGGAGCCTCACCTTCCCAGCTGACAATCAGAATCCCTCTTTTCTCCGCCCTAATGACTATGCCCCCGGTGGCGGTCCAGTGCAAGGCGGTTATCCTGGCGGCGCAGCTCCAGTAGTTGGTGGCGGGTATGGTCCTGGGGCCGGAGTCCCTGCACCAATAATCGGCGGAGGAGTGCCACCGTATACCGGGCCAGGAGGCGGAGGAGGTGGCGGAGGCTACGGTGGCGCACCTGGCGCCTTCGGAGGCGGTTATGGCAGCGGCAGTGGCGGCGCTGGTGTAGGTGCAGGTGGGGCAGCGCCCGGGGTCGGAGCTCAGCCGACCCCGGTAGCAACACCCGGGGCCGGAGTTGGGCCCACCCCGGGAGCAGGGTTTGGCATAGGAGGAGGAAGCACAATTGGGGGAGCGCCGGTAGGAGGCACGGTTGGGGCCGGCGTTGGGGCCGGGGGCGGAGCCCGAGTCGGTCTTCCGGGCATCGGAGGTATCCCGATACCCGGCGTTGGAGCTGGGATCGGGGCGGGTTTCGGGCCCGGAGGAGGAACCGGAGTGGGATTTGGTGGGCCAGGGTTCGGAGGAGGCCAAGGTTGATTATTTAATGAATCAAAGGCAAAGTAACGGTTATGAAGTGAGATTAAGATGGGGTTTAGCTTAAATGGGTAGCTATTGAGAATAATTAGTATGGTTATGTTTCAGTTGTGTGTTTGTGCTTCGTCGTATTCTAGCTAGCTAAGTTGTTAATTCATGTTATGTTGGGGAAGTACGTGTGCTAATTAACTGATTTATAAGATATGTCTTATAAATCAATTTGCATGCTACTTACGTATTAATTTCAGTGGGACTTCAAGTACTGTAACGGTTGTGTTTCTTGATTAGTTATATTAGTACTCGTATTATGTTTCGATCGCCCATTAGGTAATTGGAAAATTCTGTAGGTGTACTTGAATTTTTTATAATTTGGAGTGGTGTCCTACATTTTCTTTTCGGAAATTTCGCCCGGTACCCCTGAGGTATTGCTTATTTCGCACGGTGTACAAAAGATTCACTAATTTCACCCGGTACCCCTGAGTTATGTGTGGAATTCGCCCCGTGCCCCTACTCAGTTAAAACTAACTGCCATTGCCTACCGCCGTTTTTTTTTTTTTTGTTCCACGCTCAATTCTAAACGAAGAAACGAAGAAAGGAGAGAAGAGGCCGACCAAAGGAGCAGGAATCGCCGGCAACCAAGAGAGCCCGCAGCCGCCGGAGGCGCTGGAAGGAGAGGTGGAGACGCCCAGTACCCGTTGGAGGTGGTGGCGCCAGGTATGTCCTCTTTAAAGAATTAGGGTTTTAAAAGTCGAATTTGGGGTTTCGATTTGTTTGCAATTTGTATTAGTTATCACTGAATTTGGGGTTTAAAGTTCGATTTAGGGTTTCAATTTTGGGTTCAATATCACTGAGCTACAACCGGTTTCGATTTATTGGTCCCAAAATTCTCCGGAAGGGATGTACTGCTCAGTGGCTGGTTAGTTAGTCTAAACAAAACAGTTTGAACGTAACCAACGGGCTCGAATTTGGGGTTCTCCTGAAGGGATGTTATTGAATATCAGTAGAGTAGAGCAGTTAGGTAGATTATTGTAGATAGAGCAATTAGGGATGTTACTGTACAGTACACATTTAAGACTTGTGAATTTGTCTTTGCAATTGTTGTTCCAATTTGAGTGATAGGGTTGAGAAGTTGAGTGTGTGTGTTTAGTAATTCCAATCCGATATCTAAATTTGTCTTTGCTTTGATTATTCTATATATGTAGGATGGAATGCTTGAGTTGACCAATCCATATGTTCTTATTTTCAAAGCGAAAGGAGGTTTTCAGTTCAAATGATGCACATCCTTGATGTGCTATAAGATTATTGTTTGTCTAGTGCCATGCATCTTACTATCTTAGTATTGGGGAGTGGGGAACCAAGTACCTTGAGAAAGAAAGTGAAGTGTGTGTGCAGCAGTTATGTGAAAGTGGGTTGGATGATCCCCTCACCCAAGAGGTAAAAATTTGATGATGAGATAAATAGTTTGATAGATTATAAATTATAATGCAACAAATCACCGACGGTTAATGGTAGTTGTTGGACGTTGCCTTCCTCACCACTTTATGATGAATTTATACTAAGCATTATATTAGTTTAGTCCATTTTTTTTAATCTGAAATGGTAGTTATTTCTTATCTTTGGTGTCATCTTGGTTATGTCAGTTCTCATTTCTCACAATAACATTTTTTTTGCTTGTTATTATGATTTATGAAGGTTGCTGTGCTAGAGGAGCAACAAAAGGACACAGAAGAGAACACTGATGTTGAGGCAAAGGCAACTGACACTGACATTGACATGAATGCAACTGAACCAACATCCAAGAGTGATAGTCGCTACGAAAATCCTTGCTCGATATTCTTGGATTCTAGTTGTTGTATTGGTAGTAGTGTTTGTAGAGCTTTTAAAGCTCAATTAGCTTAGGACAAGCTCCATTAGTTTGTAAAGAATTTTCGTTGTTGAATTGAATGGCCTTGCTTTGTAAAGAATTTACGTTGTTGAATTGAATATGGTTTTGTAAGGTGTTATGATAGTAATACATGACAACAGCCAGTTTATGACAGCAAAACTGAATTTACAGAGCAAATGTTATATATCTAGCACTTTAGATCAGTTTACAAAAATTGAGTATTTCACAAAAACTAATTTACAGAATTTATTTCAACTTGCAAATGTTATCTAGCACTTTTATGAAAACAATGTGCTAAATGTGCTGCAACTACAATCTTATTTCGACAAAATTTTGATTGTTCTTGTAACCTATGTGGGAGTCGAACCCACGTCTTTGTGGATGAACACATCGCTCTACCACTTGAGCTAATAGGCTTTATTAACACTAAATAAATTTAGCATTTTGCATCTCAAAGTGTAGACAACTTATTCAAACAGTTAAGTAGAAGATGAACATACAACTATACAAGGGAAAGTACAGTAAAAAAACGAAACAAAGCTAAATGCAAGCAAATAATAAAGGTACAGAGTAATTCACATATATGATTAAAAGCCACTAGCATTGGGACTTGTTTTCTATCATTGAATCCCTAAAAATCAAATTGAATATGTACATTTAGTAAGGCAAATCGATCACTGGGCAATCAAATGCAGCAAAAATAATCAAACCAAAGGATGACAATAGTCAACTCCAAAAAATTATAACAAAGTTATAAACAAATTGAATATGTACATTTAGTAAGGCAAATCGATCACTGGGCAATCAAATGCATCAAAAACAATCAAACCAAAGGATGACAATAGTCAGCTCCAAAAAATTATAACAAAGTTATAAACAAACCTCAAAAAAATGAATCCACCAGTGCAAACAGGGAGAAGGAGGGCAACATAGAACCTAGAAGAGGATGAGGGGTTAATCAAACCTAGCCGGTGATAATGAACCCAAATTCAACCCCCAAATCGAACATTTAAACCCCAAACAAATTGCAAACAAATCGGAACCCCAAATTCGACCTTTAAACCCTAACTTTTTGAAAGGGGACATACCTAACGCCACCACCTCCGGCGGATCCTGGGCGTCTCCTTCCGGTGCCTCTAGCGGCTGCAGGTTCCCTTGATTGCCGGCGATTCCTGCTCCTTCGGTCAACCTCTCCTCTCCTTTCTTCGTTTGGAATTGAACGTCTTAGAAACAAAAATAAAACAAACGGCAGTAGGCAAGACAGTTAATTTTAACCGAGGAGGGGCACGAGGCGAATTACACCCATAACTCAGGGGTACCAGACGAAATTAGTCAATCTTTTGTACGCCTTGCGAAATAAGCAATACCTCAAGGGTACCGGGCGAAATTTCCGTTTTTTTTTGTCTGGTTGATATATATCCATTAGTTTTGTCAAAAGTTCGACTTAAAAATCAACAAATTTCTTTTGGTGTACTTGGAAGTTTTGTCTGGTTGATATATATCCATTGGTTTTCATAAAAAAAAAACCCTTTACTTTTAACATTGAACAAATTAAAACTACCTATTATTTAACTAAATTTAACACAAAGTGATAAAACTTCCTTTATTTTTAAAAATTAACAAAATCACACATTATAGCCAAACTTTTAACAAAAAATCACACATTGTTTCCAAATTTTTAAAGAAAATTAGCCATTGTATTTACAATTACACAAAAGACCCGTTATATATTTTTCATAGTTTGTAAAAAAAATAAATTAATCTCATTATTTGTCAAACATTGCATGTACATAACCACTCATTATTTAAAAAAATTTTCACAAATCCACCATCTTATTATGTGAACAAAAAATAGTTAACCAATATATATATATATATATATATATATATATATATATATATATATATATATATATATATATATATATATATATATATATATATATATATATATATATATATATATATATATAAACCATACTTTGCGTATATAAAACCACCCTTTATGCTTAAAAACTGCACAAAACCACTTCTTATGTAATAAAAAGAATGCGTAATAAGATAAGAATGAATCATCTTTTATTATATTTTTCTTTTACAAGAAAAGAAAATGATATAAATAAAATTTACAATTATTTTTCTATAAAATTCTAATTTAATATTTGGTTAAATTGATCAATGTCGACACATTTACAAATGTTTCAAGTTAGTCAACTATAAGGTGCATATTGTTTTGGAAAATCCTATGTAAGGTTTGAGCTTTCTGATTGGTTTAGATTTGAGCTTTATTGATAGACCAAATTTAGATGGAATGTTTATTTATTTGTGCCTTTATTGATAAATTTATTCTAGTAAGTTTAGAATTATGTAAGGTTATATAATCTCCCCTAGGTATCATGTAGAGGCATTCAACTCAATTCAACACAATTCAGTTGAATCCTAACTAGTGATCGGTAACCACCAGGGGTTTAGGGGTATGTAGGGCCCCCGACAAACAAGAGTCCCTAGAGGTTCGGGGGTGAAGCACATCCAGCAGGACTAGGGGTACGGTCCAAAGGGCTAGCTAGCGGGGGTTCGGAAACAATATTCTATGTTTTTAGGATCAGAGATTTATCGTTTATCAATCAATGTGATTGACACATCTTGTAATCCTCGTTTGGTTTTGGGAAACTTTTGAAACCTTAGTGTGGATTTTCGGAAACAATGTGATTTTGTAAAACTTTAAAAATAAAGGTGATTTTATGACAAGATTTTTTGGAAATAATATGTTTTATAGCTTTGTTTTGGGTGCATTTGCATTGCATTTAGGTTAGGTTTGAGTCAATTTTGTAGGTTTTTTATATGGTTTTTAATATGGAGGTCTACACAAGCTTGTTGCATTTTTTAGATTTTGGAGTTATTTTGGAGGAGTACTGGTGCGCGCTAGAATGTTATGTGCTCTAACATCCTAAATAGTAAATCTATACCTTCAACTAATAACGAGTATTAGCAGCAAGCTAGTACATGCCAATCCCACGGAGAGTGTGTGCGACTTTGGCTAGACGTATTAAGTAAGCAAGCAGTTCGTAGCAAAAGCAGTAGTAATAAGAGCAATAGTAGTAGCAATGATTGAAATATAAGATAACAATATGATGATAATATAGTTCTACTTATACTCCCAACATTAGTAATTCCATGATCATCAGGTTGTTTGGTACGATTATGCTTGGCTATCTTAATGTCAGTGTATGCACGCAGTTGTATAGCTTCCAGATTCGGTCACTATCAACCCCTAAACTCTTGCATGAGGTTTAAGAAGCAATAAGTCCCTAATCATATAAGCACATAATGCATGTAATTCTTGCATATTCGACTTGTCACCTGGTTGGCAACTCAGCTATCGTATCCGCTAAGAATAACACTAAATTACCTATCATTACTCTTTCATATGGATGAATTCCAACATACTCATCAAGATATGCTTGCTACTATATCGGATTAAGGCCGGCAATAGCGGATTTAGCTATAATCACTTAGCACATTGTTTACCTATCTTAGTGGCCAATTAAGACTAATATATAAACAACATAAACATGTAGGGAACAAGGGTAATGAATAACCAAATATGCATAAACCACATATAAACTATAAAATAGTATTCAAACAACCATCACATGTCCTTAGCCAATGCAGAGAATATAAGCAAAACTATATAAAAGGTTTAGCCGAGCATGACTTACAAAAAATGACGGAAAAGGGAAAAGAGAGAAGTGGTGTTAGAGGTGTTAGAGGTGTGTTGAGTGGTGAGTGAGATGTGATGTGTGGAATGGCTGAGAGGAGAGATCTATTTATAGGCTTAAGAAACCCTAGGAGTCGACAATCTTAAGTTAGAAGCAAAGCCTAATGGGCCAAATCCGGTCGAGAGAATATTTTGAAATCCTGCGATCAACGAGCGCTGGTCCTCAACGATGGGCATCGAATCTGCGAGTGCCACATGGTCTTCTGCAGGTTTTGATGGATTGGCAGGTGCTGGTCTCTGGCCGCGGGCGCTGCCTCTGTGTTCTTTTTTTTTCTTCTTTCTTCTCGTCTTGTCTTGTCTTGTCTGCTTCTTCTTTTGTCGTCTTCTTCTCCTTTAGCTTGATTTTTGAGAATATGCATAAATAGGCATAAAACACGTAGCTTCCGAACTTTGTAACTTTAAAGACAATGAATGCACTTTATGCTAAAAACATATCTAAATGAAGCCTAAATGACTTAAGAATGACTCAAAATTCCTATACATATCATGCATTATCAAGGAGATTTGACGCATTAGGAAGATTAAGGAATGATCAAGAAGATGTCCGAGAAGCTAAGGAAGTGGAAGCGGGATCGAACAAAGTCAACTAGATGGAGTAGCTAGAGAAACTTCCCCTTGTCATCATTTAACACTTTGAATCAGGTCTCGACATCTTCATGAGTGTTGCAATCCTAAAAAAGAGCTTTCCAACTCATATTAATATGCGTTAATCGGAACAACAAGGACTCCAAAAATTGCGTTACAAGGTGGAGTTGAAACAAGGAGATAGCAGAGCATACCGACTCGGTAGGAGCTCATACCGAGTCGGTACAAGACCCGTTGGAGGCAATTTTCACATATTTTATTTTCCAAAATTAATATGAACTTAATATTTTTTATTGTTATTTTTATTTTAACCCTAGTAGTATAAATAGGGTTATTAGGTCAGACTTGAGGGGGCTTTTTAGATGTGTTTTGGTAGTCGTAGAGAGGAAGAGGGTGAAAGCCGCTCTTTTGAGAGCATGTTTTAGAGAGACGTTCGTTTGTAGTTTGAAGACGAGCTTGAGAAAGTTTTTAGAGATTTATGCAAGGTTTTTTATTTCCTTTTTTTTTTGTTTATGCTTTGATGACTCACGAGTCGTTCTTTGTGTTTTAGGGTTGGGGTGATCCCAACAATGTTTGTGTGTGTTGATTGTTGATGGGTTGTTGATTGCAAACCCTATATCTTTGTAACTTGATCTTAGTGTGGTTGGATCCTTGGGTGAAAGTCTAGGGTAAGTTTGATTTGCAGTTCGAATCGAAAAAGTGGATTATATTATTGATTGGATGTGCGATGATTCCTGGGCGAAGATCAAACGAATAAATAAAGTTGTAAGGATCTTAATATTGTAGCTTTGACACTATGTAAATAAGCTAAAACAATCTAATTTTGTAGCTTAATAAGGAAAGCAATTATTGTTCCATTATAAGAACTGATAGAGGAAAACGACAGAGGAGGGTATCAACATTTAATGCAAGGGGTAATCCCCAAAACGTTACCCTACAAGGATCACTATGGGTCCTTAATTAAATATTTTACCAAGCTCACATGAGTTTCACACATTATCTAGCCAGCTTTATTACATAACAAGCATTTAAAACATAGAAATAACATAAAACGTACATTATTATTCACAGAAGTGTTTCAGTGGGACACCATTATCAAATGTTGTTAAATATGATAGGAACACCAAATTGTGGATGAAGAAAGCCATAAGCACTAGGAGCATGAACATAAGATGGTGAAAGTTGAAACTTAAATCGTTGCAAGACCATGGACAACACAATCTTTGCTTCAATCATGGCAAAATTTGATCCGATGCAGATCCTAGGGCCCCAACCAAACCCTAAGAGGGCCACACTTCCTTTAGATGCGCTTGAGATTCCATGGGAAAATCTCTCAGGGTTGAATTCTTTCGCGTCATCTCCCCATACTTTGTGGTTGTGATGGATGTGGATTATGGGTAAATCAAGGAGCACTCCCGTCGGCAATGTTTGACTTCCTAACCTCGTGTTGTCATTAGCAACTCTTTTTCTCAATTCAACTACTGGAGGGTATAATCTTAGCACTTCAAGAAGAATCATGTTCACCTATATAAGAAAAAATAAAGAATAATAATACATACAAATAGACGTTAACACTTTAGATATGTACATATGTGATAAGAAATCGAGGCTTAATAAGGTAACTACTAATAAAGTGGTATTTTACTTACTATTTTCAAATGACTCAAACCATCGAAATCAGGTTGTTTACTTCCAAATACTTGTAGGACTTCATTAATTCCGAGCTCTAGCTTGCCAGTCTTGATGGTTAGCTAGTAAAATCATGGTCCATGTCAAAAGGGTTGAAGTGGTATCTTGACCCGCAAGGTAGAACAACTTGCATTCATCGATGAGCTCATCGGTCGTGATCCTGATCTTTTGCTTCTTCATCTTACCTCCAAGCTGATCGTTTAAAGAATTCGACTCCATAAGAATGCCCAACAAGTCATCTCTAGGATCCTTTTCCTTGTATCTCATTTGGATCATGCCCATTAAGAGGGTCCTGATCTCTTTCTCTATTGCTTTCATCTTTTTGTTGTCCTCCGTCGGAAGGTACCTGAAACATTTTCATCTATGCATGATCCATATATAGCTAGCCAAACAACTCAACAACTAAAAAATGATTTACTTATAGTTGTGATCGAATTATCAAACCTGAGACCCGGAAAGTAAACTGATTGCGAGATACGGAGGGTGACAAGAATATGCTCTTTGATGAGTTGGAAAATTCGCCTGCCTTCCTCATAGGAGCTCCCAAATGCAGCCCTTGAAATCGAATCTGCTGATAGAGTTACGAGATCATTGCACACATCGATCTCATGCTCATCATTTGTGACCTTCTTTTCCCAAAAGTTCAGCGTTTCATTGCAACTCGTATAAAATGCCGGTAGCATCAACTGCATGTACGTTCCGACTATATTATATACTTAATGTACATGTGATGACCGGAGATAAAGATCGATTAGAGATCGATCTAGTTTGAAAGGAAGTGAAAGGAAAGAGATAAAGGAATTTATTAGAGTCTAGACAAAAGGAGGTGAAAGAGATCTAGAAGATGAAGAAGAGTTTAGGCCTAAAGGAATTTGTTATTATCTGGATATCTACAATTGCTACAAATATCTATCTAGCCCAGTCCATTACATAACTATTTTTATTTTCGTCGAAATGAGTACGTGCAACATACCCTTGTCTCGATCCCACACTAGGATCCCGATCCTAAAAACCATGATCCTAATTATAATTTAAGTTTAATCCTTTAATTTCCATTTACCTCTAACCAAACAACCCGCGCGCCCTTAGATCGAGTTATAATTTGTTGTTACTACTAATTCCGCCGAGGGAGTTGAATGGGGTAACTAGTTTTTTTAATCGTCTATAAAGACATAGAAGTGACATATATACCTTCAATTTCTCCATATGAAAAGCAGGGTTGATGAGCTTCCTGTGTTGAGCCCACTTGTGACCATCATAGCTAACCACTCCCCTAACCAGCCTCATGGTGAGCGGGTTCCGCTTTGGCTTCCTGAACTCGTCGTGGTTGACCAACACTTCCTTCACCAACTCGGCGTCTCCCACGTTCACCACCGGCACCGGCCCATCCCACGTCACGCATACTTCCCCATCCTTCTCCATGGCGCGGTGGAGGAAGGGGCGGATGCGCGGGAAGTGATCGTGGGAGAAGCCTGCCATGGGGATGGATAATGCTTCCACCCCCATCCTTTTTCTCTCTATCAAATCCCCATGGAAAAGGCGGTAGGGGCGGACAGGCAGCCCCTGTTGCCTGAGCTGCCTCTCGAGCTTCTTCGGACGGAACCATACCCATTCGAGCACCCTCCATACACATGCTAGTAGGGCTGTTGCTATGAGGAGCCCCACTATTGAATTGGTTGAAGTTTGGAGGGAGTTTAGTGCTATTGGAATCTCCATGGAAATGAGTGTAGTTTGGTGGATAAAACCAACAAATGACTCAATGAGGATGAGGATGAGGATGGAGATACAACTAGTGGCTCTTTATAGTGTGTGGTTGCTTGATAAATAAGATGTGTGATTGGTAATTTTCTAGGTAGGCCAGCCATTATTGAATACTCCCTCCGTTCCATAATACATGTCCCTTTCCTTTTAGGCACGCTTTTTAATAAGCGGAAAACTCTATAAAATATAATTTTTTTAATTGATTTTTTTATAAGATATGATACTTATTACTAATGAGTATCATATTATATAAAAAAATTAATTAAAAAAATAATATTTTATAGAGTTTTTCGCTCATTAAAAAACGTGTCAAAAAAGAAAAGGACATGTATTATGGAACGGAGGGAGTAAAGCTTTACAATAAATGGGACAAATTAAGCATGACTTGATCCTCAAGCATCTACATCCCCATTCCAAGAGATTTTATTTATTTACAATTTAATTTAATTAGGACTCAAACTAATTAATTGGCCGAGCTTATAAGAGCACTTTTAACGGTGTGCTTTATGGGATACTAAAGATAAAAAAAATAATAAAATATAAAAGAGAGAGGATTTCAAATGCTTGTGGGAAGCAAACTTGGCATCGATGCCAATTTTCCCAATCGACAGCTGGCGCAAGCTCACTGGCCGGCCTGACGCAAAGCTGCAGCAGGGGCGGACAGGTGTCGCCACAACACAGGCTGGGGGACGAGCGGGTCAGATTGAAAGCCACGGACGGCTGAGATGCAATCTGGCCGATGTAAATTAAATTCAAATAATGCTAATTTTAATATGTAAAATGTAAAAATTTGTTTAAAAAAATTTTACCAAAATACTAGATTCATTTTTCTCTACACATAGACATAAAATTTGAATATGTTTCGACGTAATTTGGAAAAAAATGATTTATTTTGATGTAATTATATTGTAATTTTGATCGGTAAATTGGATCTTGGTCATTCGGTGTCCGATTACTTATTATAATACCTTTCCGGATAGGGAATCGCGTCACGAACAAAACTCACAACCATGCTTGGAGGAATTTTTTTGCAAATTACGCCGTTTGGGGTCGTTTCAGGGCTCAAATTTGGGTTTTACTGTGTTCGAAAATTTCTGGCATTTTTCAAAACTTCATACCGAGTCCAGTTAATTTTTTTTTTGTTCGTAACACACTTCATTGAATGTTTGGAGGATTTAAAAATGTGGTCAAGTCATTTGTGACATTGGTATAATTTTTTTTGTTCGTAACACACTTCATAGAAGGGTATATTCGTAAATTGAATTGGTAAAAAAGATGGATTGTGGGATGCTTGAGATGCTATTGTTAAACTGAAAAAAGTGGGAAAGTGATGCTATGCTGATGTGGCGGAGAGAGATGAATAAAAAATTAGTAATTTTAGTATCTTGAATAGTAACTGATAAACATGGTTTAAGAAGCTTAGACCTAGTCACCTAGCATCTGTATGAATATGGTTTTCATGGTTTAAAAAGTCTAAAGTAACTTTTGAAAAGAAAAACAAAAGATTATAAAAGGTCATTTCTTCAAGCCGCGCATCCTCAAGCAGGATCTTCTACCTAATAAAAAAAAAAGGATCTTCTACAACTAAAGGTGACAATCGGATGGGTCGAATCGGGTTCAGTTTGTCGGATTTCGGGTCATTAAGGTTTAGGGTAATGTCTAATAATTTAGTCATTTGGTTGGGTCGGGTTCGAGTTTCGATTGTATCGGCAAATATGTGCTCTCAATGTTGAAGTGGGCAAGAAAATCTGAACGATTCCGGAATGACTCACCGGAAAGGACTTGTGGGTAGTACTTATAGGTCCCCGGTTCGAACTCCGGGATGACAACTCTTTATTTATCAAATTCAAGGAATTCCGAAGTCGTTATAATGCCCAATTAAATTTAAGAAAGAAAATCTTAAATTAAGTTTGCAAGTCCTAATACTGCATGGACATTTTAAAAAGGGACAATTGGTTATATATCCTTCTAAACTTTCTTAATTAGTTATATATCTTTCAAATCTTTAAAATAAGTTATTTATCCCTCAAATAATAAAATAATTATTTACAAACCCAAATTCCATTTTCTTATATGAATTGCAATTAATCTCTAATTAAATTAAGAAAAATCAAAGGTCATAATCTCTAATTAATTAATCAAAACTCAATCTGCCATGGCTACCGCCCACGAATCCGCCAACCTTCCTCTAGCCCCGCACTCCATCAACAATAAACATCAAGAATCAGTTGATCAATGAGCATTGCCACGTACTGTATTCCTTTAATAACTTTTGTCTTGCAAATGATATGTAGATCACTATGCCATTTTACATCTCAGGCGACGGACATTCACGAGTCCGTCGCCTGAAATCACACTCAGGCGACGGGCATTGTTATGTTGTTCGCCTGACGAACGAAGCCTTTGAACCCATCCCAATCCATAATTGGGCGACCAATATCATCAAAGTCCGTCGCCTGAATGTCGGTTCAGGCGACGAACATATCCAGGCAACGAACAAAGGAAGGAGGATGGTTGCTTGAGCATAGGACCCATATACTTCTGTCAGAATAAGCATTCAAGCGACGAGCATAGGGCTATGTCCGTCGCCTGATATAGTGACAAAAGCACAATCCACCCGTCAAATTTAATATATACATTCAAGCGACGGGTATACGACTTAGTCCGTCGCCTGAGTGTGTGGTAGTTTTTTAATCCTTAATGCTCATTATTCAGGCGACCACATAACCCTATGTTCGTTGCCTGAGATAGGAAAAAGTAAGTCGATTTGACTCATTTAATACTAACTTCAATGCTAATCATTCAGGCGACGCCCATAACCCTATGTTCGTTGCCTGAGATAGGTAAAAAAAAGTAAGGCAGTTGTAGCATATTTAATACTATTCATTCAGGCGACGAACATAGGCTATGTTCGTCACCTGAATGTTCTTTTTGAATCTGATTTACAAAAACTCACCATTTCTCCACTTATCTCTTCCTTATCCATCTCTTCGCCATTTTTCTACCCCAATAACCTTCTAAGCAAGTCTTTGGCATTTATCAACTTCGTTCCGCCATTTTTAATTAAGGTATGTTCAAATATCTTAAGATTTGTATGGATTTGTTGAATATATGTGTATAAATTAGGTTGGTAATTGAAATTGATGATGAGAATGAGGTGATAATGAGAATGTGGTTTTACTTAAGATAGATAATGGGAATATGGATTATTTATGTCGTTTTTTTTTGTTGATTACGTATATTTGATGTTCGGGTTTGAAATTGATGATGAGAATGTGTTTTAGATTGAAAATATGGATTGAGAGTATGTTTAAGATTTAGAATGGGGATTGAAATTGATGATAAGAATGAGAATGTATTTTCGATTGAGAATGTTTTTTAAGTTGAGATGGAGAATGAGATTGAAAGTGACATATGTTGGATGCAACTCGGATTGAGTATGTGTTTTAGAATGTGGATTGAGAATATGTTTTATATGTTGAAATTGATGTTGACGGTACGATAATGGGCGATAAAAGTTGGATGCAACTCCCTCACGCTCACTCGGACTATCAATGGGGAATCTTTAATTTTTTGCAAACTATCAGAGCGTATGCGATTAGGAGTGGGACAACCCATTTCCTTTGTCCGTGTAGAAAGTTTCGCAACAAAGAATGGGTTACTATAGAGGAGATGCACTGGATTTGGCCCGTTTTGGGATGTGGGCTAGATATACAGTTTGGGACAAACATGGAGAGGCACCAACTGATACGAGAAATGACCAGAGACGAAAGCAGATGTTGGATGACGGGGCATCTTCCTCTGATCATGGTCCTGTTATGGACATTCTGCATGATGCCTTTCCTTATCATGCTAGGTACGATGCACACATGGATGCTGACGAGGCTACTGAAGAACCCGCATTCGAAGATGTCGTCGATGATGACTATCTGAAATATCAAAGGCTTCTAGAGGCGGCTCAAACACCATTGTTTCCCCGCAGCAAGTACACTGTTTTGGAGGCTTGTCTAGATTCCATGACGTTGAAGTCAAGGCATGGGTGGACAGATATGAGCATGGATCTAATTGCAAACACATGTCAAAGTTTTTGCCAGAAGAAAACCAATATCAGTTGATTGGAAGAAGTTGAAAAGTGTGATTAAGGACCTTGCATTTCGGTATGAGTTGATCGATGCTTGTGAGTACAACTGTGTATTGTTTTACAAGCAGTACGCAGAGCTAGAATCTTGTCCTAAGTGCAACACTTCGAGATGGGAGACTGAAGAGGCCAGCAGAGGTCGAAGGGTTCCTAGAAAGGTCCTCCGATACTTTCCCTTGACCCCGAGATTGAAGAGACTCTTCATGGAGCCGAACATTGCGAAGAAAATGCGATGGCATGGTGAGCGTGAGAGAGATTCAGAATGGTTGAAACACCCTGTAGATGGTGAGGCATGGAAACAATTCGACAGAACATACCCGCATTTTTCTGATGATGTGAGGAATGTCAGGCTTGCACTTGCCACTGATGGGTTCAATCCGTTTGGGCAACAATCAAAGTCTCCATAGCACCTGGCATGTGATTGTCATGCCCTACAATTTGCCTCCATCGATGTGTATGAAGCGCGAATTCAACATGTTGACTTTGCTGATTCCGGGATTGAAGTCTCCCGGAAAGTGTCTTAGTGTATACATGGAGCCATTGATCGATGAGCTTATACACTTATGGGAAACTGGAGTGTGTACAGTTGATCGGCACTCGATGTCAACTTTCACCATGAAAGCAGCAGTTCTGTGGGCTATCAGTGACTTTCCTGGTCTAGGGATGTTGGCAGGAACGACAACAAAGGGGTATAAAGCGTTCCCTACTTGCTTGGACAACACGGCTGCAACGCATGAACAGGGAAGAATGGTTTATGATGGGCATCGAAGATGGCTTTCGCCAAACCACCCTTGGAGATCCGCCGCTATGGCATTCAACGGGCAATGCGAGGAAAGAAGGCGACCTTATTCTTGGAACGGGGAGCAAATTCTATCACAAATCGATCGGTAAAGGGATTCTTATACATACACCATCCATCTCATTATACTACTCTCGTATCTGTTACAACAGGATCAACTTTCCTATCCTCAGCTCACACCCTGCTTTGAAGGCCCCATACAATGTGACTAATAGGGTTTGCTGGACTCACAAATGCGCTTTTTGGAGATTGCCGTATTGGCGATATACTCGAGTGAGACATGCATTGGATGTTATGCATATTGAGAAGACCGTATTCGATAACATCATCGGAACCACTCTTAGCATTGACAGGAAGACAAAATATGGTCCCAAAGCTCGAGCTGCATTGCAGCGGAGAGGGGTGCGGAAAAGTCAAGCACCAAGGAGAGATGACAGACTCCCTCATGCGCCGTTCTTAGTGAAGCCGGAGGACATACCAGAGATATTCGAGTGGTTTGCTAATGTGAAGTATCCTCATGGTTACGCCGGAGCTTTGCACAACAAAGTCAACATTCGAGAGAGAAAGTTCTATGGATTAAAGACCCTTGATTGTCATGTCATGTTTCAGCGTCTGCTTCCCATTTTCGTTCGCGCATACCTTCCACCTAGTGTTGCGAAGACATTGGTTGCGCTATCGAATTGGTTTCAGAAACTGTGTGCTAGGGAGTTGAGGAAGGAGGATGTACGTCAGATGGAAGATTAGATAGTGCAGATTCTGTGAAACTTGGAGATGATTTACCCCCCACACTTTTGCACAATCATGGTGCATCTTCTGGTTCACCTGCCGCAACAGGTGCTTGAAACAGGTCCTTTCTCACACTCACATAGGCGCAACAAGCCCCTGTCATGGATTACTTGAAGGTACTAAAAATGCCCACTTTGCTCATTCATACCCTACTGTCATGTCAAATAAAACTTTAACAATTCTAAACAGAAACGGATCCTTTCAAATTCATAATTTGTCCACTAGAAAGATAGAGAGAAAGATGATTCAACTTCTAGTCCAACCATACATCTCTTGAGGCCTATGATGAAAGCATATAAGAATTCCAATAACAACATCCTAGAAAGAACTAGATATGTTTATGATTGAAGAAACCATCTATTGTGTGTTGCATTAGAGGTATTTTTTTTATCAATCCATCTGTTGAGTGATGAATGAATGCTTGTTTGACACTTGCAATATCCAGTATTTGGTCACTGGTTAGCAAACCTGTCCATAAAATATGAAATAAAACTCACACATTGATTATAGATGACATCATTCATATACAATATTATAACTTTTTCTTTGCTTCTAGATGTATTATAACATCCCCAAAGAGATAGAAGACGGATTCGTAAAAATTAAATCAAGCAAAGCCTACTTGGCTTGGAAGCATGAATGCCATGCGCACTTCAAGAAGTATGGAGGAGATGAGCTTCCATTGGAGTTTGAGATGCGTCCTGAGCAATGGCGATACTTGGTCGAGGAGGAGTTTATGAACGAAGCAAAACAGGTAATATCTTCTCTAATTTTATCATGGCAAATCATTTTACTCACTGTATTGAGAGCAAACATGTAATATCTACTTGTACAATCATTGACCATGGTACTCTTAGTCGTATTTTCTTTTTTTACAAGTTGTTAACATGTTCTGCTGTTATCTACTTGTACAATACATAGTTAACATGTTCTTCTTTTGATTGAAGAGCTTAAATAAAGACTATGGTTTGAAAATCAGAACAAATAATTATAAATTTATTTGTTTTGCATATTCTTATATGGACAGTTTTTTTTTTTCTATTCCCCAATGTTGTAAAATGATCACTTTGACTTGTATGTCAGGGATGGTTCAAGCATCCTTTTGATATGTCTATAGTTTCACATAAGGGGTAGGGCTAAACATTTGATAATGAATAAGTATCTAGTGCCAAACAATTGAATGACAGTGGTAGGAAAACAGGAAGATAAAACAAACAAGGACGACAATTTTTATTCTTTTTCTCTCCTTTTGAGACTCAATTTGAACCGTGCTTGCAATAACCAGGCCATCTGCAAGAGAAACAAGGATAACAGGAACAAGAACCCTAACACCATCAACCACCATAGTGGCCCTATACCCATGAGCTTCCGAGCAGAAAAGCTCATAAATGGAAAAAACCCTGCAGGAGTGGCACAGGCAACCATTAACATGTACGAGAAGTGCCCAAATGCAACGGACCAAGTGGTAAGACATAAGCCTTAGTTTTGTTTCCTAAACAATTAATCTGTTTCCTAAAGTTGTACTATGTTTGACATTTCATTTTTCTTCAATTATTTTGTTTCCTAAATATAATATACTTATTGCCCAAATGTTTATTTGCCTCATTACATCCTTTCTGGTTTTTCTTTGAATTAAAACATTACCTCATTTGACAGGAGAAATTGAAGAGCCGTGTTCAGGAGTTCCTCCAAACTCAAGGAGATGTCTCTGACCCTTGCCAACTGGAACCAATGCCCCTTGAACAACAGACATCCATCATCTTGGAATGCTTTGGAGAACGACGAGGAAGACAAGTGCGAGGTATATCTAATCTAAGTTTCTGTATTAGATTAGAATAGCCCATAATCGAAGGTAGCTCATACTTTTAAGTTTCTGTTATATATCCTCGTTATCTAAAAAAAATGACAGCATTCTCTGTATTAGATTTTCTGAAAACAAAAGAAACTTAGCTCATGTGGTCTGTGTTAGATATTCTGAAAACTGCTAAAACTTAGCTTATATTGCAGAAAAAAAAAAGAAACTTATCTCATATTTATAAATTCATATCAAAGTCTAATCAACTGAGCTCATATTTCTGAACATTCATACAAGTGTGGTCAAACACATATATTTAGCATATATATTTATTATATTTGATTGAGCTAAGTTTCATTATATTTGAATGAGCTAAGTTTCCGAATAATGAATATATGAATGTCTAAATAATGAATATCTAAATAATGGGCTAAATTTCTGTACATTCATATAAGTTTATGTACATTCATATATGAATGTCTAAATAATGAGCTAAGTTTCATAAACTTATCTCTAAATAATGAATATATGTATGTATGTCTAAATAATGAATATAAATGGTGTATATTCATATATACAACTGAATATATATGGCTAAATAATGAATATATTTGACTGTCTAAATAAGTTTCAGAAAGTTTCTGTACATAAATAATTATACTTTATTAATGATAATACTTTATTAGATGTGCATGTATATGAATGAATAAATGAATTTATCTGGCTAAATAATTATACTTTATTTTGTACATAAATGAATATATATGGCCAAGTCATGAATATATATGAATGTCTAAATAATGAGTATAAATTATTATACTTTATTATATGTGCATGTATATGAATGAATAAATGAATGATACTACTGTTTTTCAAGGTATGGGAGCAGCTGGTGAGCGACCTTTGAAGAAAAGGGGGGAACCTAGGACTGCTTGGGCTGAGGAGAGTCAAAAGGTGGTGGAAGAAGCAAAGCTTCAAGCGCAACGGGCACAAGAAGAGGCCGAGGAATTAAGGAAGGAAGTGAGGGAAGTTAGAGTCGAGAATGAAGAAATCAGGGCTCGCATGGCAGAAGAGATGAGGGCTTACATGGCAGAAATGGACAAGAAGATGTTGGAATTCATGAGTGCATCGACGAGCTCCCAGCCTTCGGTCACCTCGGCATCGCTCCAGGCTATTCAATCTAATACCGATGCTCCTCTCGTGTCCTCTCAGCCGTCCTTGCAGCAGTAGATGGTATCGGATCCTCCCAAGTCTCACCCCTTTTGCATATTATCTCGATCCAAATTTCTATTAGACAATTTTTGGAAGCTAGATCAAGTACTTTTGTAGTTTTGTGCATGTGTTGTTAGAATTGGATTATTAATGCAGGATGCATATATTAACTCAATTAGAATTGAATGATTTAATCTATGTGTGTGTTTGGACTGTACAAGATTGGTTTTCTGCAGTTTGCATATATGTGATGATTGTGTTTGTTTGATGTGTTGGTTGGCACCTGAGAGTGCCCTTTGAATTGGAATTGTTGTTTGAGACAGGTTTGGTGTACAAATAATGTGCATATTATAGGTATAAAACGTACAGGGTATAAGCTCATGCCAATTTATTTTTTACAATTAAAAAATCACTCAGACGACGAACATAATAAACAAGTTGGTTGCTTGAATAATAAAAAAATATACCTGAAAGGACTCAGGCGACGGACATATTAAAAATAACCCTCGCTTGATTTATTTTCCTAATTACCAACCTCATTCAGGCGACAACATTATTTATATATGATCGTCGCCTGAGTCCAGTAAATATTGTTTCTAATTTCTCCGACCACATTAGAGCGAGGAACTTTTTCCGTCGCCTGAATACCAATGGGTGGGCTTGAAGAGCCCGGGGGTCTGACAATGTATTCAGGCGGCGAACATGTTTTTGGTTGCCTAAGGTTACTCAGGTGACGGGCAACATGACGCCCGTCGCCTGAATACTCAGGGGACGGTGTCAAGGCGACCACGGGTCAGGCGACGGATGTTCGTCGCCTGAGTGGTCAAGTGACGAAAAGCCCCTCTCAGGCGACGAACTATGTCCGTCGCCTGAAATGTAATTTGGCATAGTGGATCTTAGTTCACTCGTTATCAGTTTAATTAATGTTGTTTCAAGATTCATGGGCACGTGTTAAACAAGACAGATCGAACAAAGTGACTATATTAATTTTAAGCAGAGTTGATAATTAAGAAAAAAACAAAGTGACTATCTTAATTTTAAGCGGAGTTGAGAATTAAGAAAGATCGAAATTTATCTTAATTACAAATGAATAACAACAACAAGAGTTTACCAAAAAAACAAAAACAAATGAACAACAAGTTCTCCGGCCTATCTCCTGAGGAGGCCATGATAACTCCAACATCGACAAGGAACATAAATAGCATATCTACGAGTAACATGTATCAATGTACGTTATTTTCATCGATTCATTGATCTGCAACGACGATGGTGTGTTGGGATAGAGGCGGCTTGATTGCCGGCCGACGGAGGTTGGCAGATTCTAGGGTTGTGGTTATGTAAAGGCATATTGAGTTTTGATTAATTAGGGATTATACCCTTTGAATATTCTTAACTTAATTAAAGATTAATGGTAATTGAGGTAAGAAACTACAATTTGGGTTTATAAATAATTATTTTATTATTTAAGGAATAAATAACTTATTTTAAATATTTGAGGGATATATAACTAATTCAGAACGTTTAGAATTATTAGGAAGTAAAGGATATTGGATTTATTGGATTAATTAAGGATTCTTTTAGAGGGTGACTCTATCAAATTAGTTTAAGGGTGAGATTAGAGTATGAGCAACCATGAGATTTCCTTACCTTAAGGTTAGTAAAAGGTAAGCTTATGGTTGTGGGTCTTACCTTAAGGTAAGGGGATGGAAGGGATTACCTTGGTAGAAAGAGGTAACCTCTTCCCTTTTCTAATTTTGTTTTCCTTTTTCTTTTATGAAAAAGTAACATCTTCTCTTTTCCATCCATATTTATTAATTGTAAACATGTGTAAAATGAAATAGAAAATATTTTTATATTTCATTATTTTTTTAAATAAAATATCTCATTGGTTTAATTTTATTTTTCTCTATAATTTGAGCTCAATTTTACCCTATATATATCCACATCTTGATCTATTGTAGTTGCACTTATTCTCACTATGGATCACAATAATTCAAATAACCCACCCATTCCAAATATGCATTTTTATCCAAATCTTCTAAAAAATTCTCAATTTCACATGATGTTACAAATATTTAACAATCATTCAACACCCGAATGCCTAACGCTATGATCCGAATTTATAGGTAGCTCGATTAGTATTTACGCATGTTATAATATTTCTAACTTTGTTAATTTTAATCTAGATATAATAATAAATATATTTATATCAAGTACTTGCTATTTTTATTTATTTATAAAACTATAAATAAAAATAATTGACAATAATATATGATGATAAAAATATAATAAAGGAAAAGATATGTAAATGAAAAGGAAAAGTGAAAATAAATTTGAAAAGGGGTAAAAGATGTTTCCCATGGTTGTGGATGAAACCTTTTAGAAAGAGGTAGAAAAAGTAAAAATAATTTTAAACAAAAAAATAAATGAGGTGTAAAGTTATGATAGGAAGAGGGAAGAAAAAAGGGGAAAGAAGTTTCCCCATGGTTGCGGATGGTCTTATGGGGCATGAGCTAATCAAATTATTATCTATCTCCTATGTACAACGACGTGAGTGATTGCACCTGGATATTTGATGGTGTCGATGACATACGTCTTGTAGAGGTGTAGGATCTCCTAAAGAATCGTAATTGGTAATCCTCTTCGGATCTCACAAGTACTCATACTCAAGGCAAGTGACTTTGTCTCATTTACTCATCTTAAAAAGACTCCATGTCTTTCTTTTGACATTTGTTAATTATGAAGTATATCCGTTCGTTGAAACTAAATTGCAAAGTCTATTTATTCTTGCAATCTCTGTTCATTCTTTCTCTATTCAAGCCAGTAATATACTTTTCAAGTGTGGACTTTGATTGATTTTTAGACCTAATTCCTATTTATTATGTAAGCTAAACTTACATATAAATTAGTACTGTGGCGGTCAATGAGATAAATTTATACAGTGAGAAGGTACATGGGTTCATCTAATGAATCCTTATAATGTGACACATGTGTATTACTAATCTAGTAACAAAAAGAGTGTTATGTGTGTACGCGCGCGTGTGAATGTACGTGATCATAACAGGTCAAGACTCGTTACGTCTTGCTCTATAAGCTTTTCATGAAAAGTTCATTTTGAATATTATCAAAATGATACATTTTACCTAGATGAGTGGTAAATAGGCATGTGATGGTATGACGTTGCTACTGTTATGTCAAGTACAACGTGGTTTAATAAAAAGGTATAAGTGAGGGATAAATAAATATTTCATAAAATAAGCATTGTTGCCTTGTACTGGGGATTAAGTAATCATTGTTTGATATTACTCGAAGTATGGTACGTGTTAACTAAATCTTTCTTACCCAATCAAATATGTAAACTAATAGAAAGTCATGCATTATAAATATTCTATTTACTACTTTGTAAATTGTATATCTCCTTAAACCCATACCATATTACGGACACTGAGTTTTAAGTTGTTATCATTTATTCCGTTCCGTCATTTGCTAGTTCTTCACCGAACTAACCGACCATGTTGTGAAATGTTTAGCTGGTATTCCTCGTCTGCATACGATGTACATCAGTCAAAATTTTGCAGGTTATGTAATTAAGGAGGCCTTGAAGAGTTGACATTGTACAAGTAAAGATTTTTAACGGTTTGTTATATAATAAAGTCTTTTAAATTTCTATACTTTATGTATGAAATTTTACTTTACCTTACAAGATTATATATATATATATATATATAAGCTTTGCACCATGTTTAATGATAAAAACCATACTTCAAGCCTTTTGCTATAATATGTAATTTATCGCCTTGTTTATGGGAGCATGGTTGAATGTCCCTATAAGTCTAAGGTAATTATGAGGATAGTAAAGTCTGAATAATTACTGACGCTGCAACGTTTCCTTATTTATAAAAGGGAAAGTGTTTGAAGAGGTGAATACCAGTTGGAGATTTTGCTTCATCTCTAGGCTCGATTAGAACATCATTTGGGAAAGTGTTTGAAGAGGTGAATACCAGTTTAGTTGCAATGGCCCAAGTGTGGACAAATGAAGATGAGAGGAAGAATAGACTTAAAAGTGAGAGCAATAAAATTTTAGAAGAAGTGTTGAAATTAGATGTTCTTTCCCCGCCTGATGCATTAGAGGTAACTATCATTGTAATTATTCTTTATAAATTGCTTCATTTAAATAATTTATTCTTTCAGGCCAACAACAGTTTGAGGAAACAACATGTGACCGACTTGCTCAAGAAGAAGAACTGACCAACTTGCTCAAAATGAGTCTCGTTGTTGTTCTCTTTCTATGTTTTCTTGCATTCACTAATTAATACCATTGTTAGTGAATCCAGGAGCCTCACCTTCCCAATTGACAATCAGAATCCCTCTTTTCTCCGCCCTAATGACTATGGTCCCGGCGGAGGTCCAGTGCAAGGCGGTTATGGTGGCGGCACAGCAACAGTTGGTGGCTGGTATGGTCCTGGCGGCGGAATGTCTGCCCCAATAAGCGGTGGAGGAGTGCCACTATTTACTGGGCCAGGAGGCGGAGGAGGGGGGGGGGGGGGGGAGGCTACGGTGGTGCACCTGGCGGCTTCGGAGGCTGTTATGGTAATCGCAGTGGCGGCCCCGGTGTGGGTGGTGGGGCAGCATGTTGTAGGAGGAAATCGAGTATGAAATATAACAAAATAAATCAAACCAGATTCTGCCCCACGCAAATAATTACAAGACCCCCTTCTGATGTAGCAGCGGGAAGTCAGGATCGATCCACGAGGAAGCGTGTCAGCGGATCCTAGGCAGCAGAGTAATCTCACGGATAGAAGTCGACAACAGGTGCTAGATCTCGACTTAGGGTAAGTCGACAGGAGATCAGGCAAGTCGAACAGCGCTGCAGTCACAGGCATTAGGTGTAGTCGATCTCGACCAGAGGCTACTCGAGATCGAGTAAGGCCTTCGTCGACGTCGGCTTATTTTGTCGAGTACCTGCACACAGAAGCTACATCGACCTTGGTCGAATATCAGTAGTCGAGATCGAGTAGTGCTATTCGATCTCGAGGAGAACAGAGAATAAAAATGAATAAAAGTAAATGCGAAGGCTTTGGGGATTCGAACTAAACTGTATGAAAAGGACTTCCAAGATCAGGGTTTGCAACAACAATAACCAAGCATGCATAAGGTAGAAATAAAACAGATAATCATGTAATTCGCATCAAAGGACTAAGCTTTCGCCTTTTCCAACAATTAGACAACTCTTTCAAGAAACCCTAATTGTCTCTACTGATTTTATATTTACAATCCAAGTTGTTAGCATGGACCTCCATTAGATGGGTAATAAACACATAACAAGTAGCAGATGCTCAAAACATAATAAAAGTTGGATTTTTACCTCAAACACGCAGGGCTATCGTCGGGATCGCCCCAACCCTAGAAGTGGGTGGACTACTCGCACTTCATCGCAACCTCAGACATTGATTGAAAGGAAATAACAACTTGCATTAAAACCAAACTGTAGAAAGTACAACCGAACAAAGCCAACTTGCTCTCGCTCCTTTGCTCCACTCGACCTCACTTTCTCTTTCTACTACTACTTCTCCTATTGAAAATTGAATGAATAGAAATCAGCCCCATTGGCTTTATTTATAGGCTTCTAAACCTTGCTATTCAAGGATAGATACATCTATCTATATCTAAAACTATATCTAAAAGGCTTAATGATAAATAAAAGCAACAACATAATTAAATCTAAATAAGGGAAATATATCTAAAAGGTCTTCAAGTGGATAGATCTCTCTTCATGATGTAACTTGATAAAATCGGATAGAGTTCGGCAATCTTCGGCCCCAAGGAATCCAACTCCGAGTAGGATAGATCAAAACGCGTTACGCGGCTTCTGGAAGCTTCCTCGATCTCGAGTAAGTCTACTCGATCTCGAGTAGAAGTGTCGTTGACTGGGCTAGCTCGGCATCTCGGGTTGCTGCTCCTCGACTGGCTCGGACATGGCTCTAGGGTGTCCTCGATCTCGAGGAGACAACTCGATCTCGAGTTGGGTGGTTCGTCGTCTTGGCCTCCTGGTGTTGTCGAGCAGCTCCCCTCGACATGCTCGGATGCCGGCTTCCGGGTTCCTCGATCTCGAGTAGGTTTACTCGATCTCGAGTAGAGTGTAACCCGGCATGTCTTCGTCTTCGGCTTCTCGATCAGCTCCTCCTCTACTAGGCACTCCTTGGACATTTTTGGTCGATCTCGAGTACAAGTACTCGATATCGAGTAAATCTCTCAGCTTTCTGCTTTGTTCTTAAAACGCACTTTCCCGAGTCCTCGTTCGTCGGATTGACGCAAATTACCATGCGTTGGAAAGATCTTTCCAAGGGCTACAACTCTCAAAAAGACATCAGAACTTGACTCAGAATGATGAATGCCGACAAATGGCCTTTTCTCCGGCTTCACCATTCTTAGCTTCTCCATGACTTTCCTTTAAGCTCCAAAATGCGTCCGATTTCTGCGAAATATAACAAAAACTTGTGTAGACCTCCATATATTTCAAATAAGTGTAAGCTACACAGATTCTGTATTATTCTAACCCAAATGCATGCAATGTATGCAGAAATCGATATAAAAGTAAGTGTAAAACATGGCAAATTAGGCTCACAACAAACACCCCATACTTAAGCTTGCTTGTCCTCAAGCAATACTTTTAATTGTCATTCAGGGGAAGAATTCAAAACTCTCAACATTTTAGATTCATTCTCATATAACCCAGCAGTCAATTACCATCCTTGAAAAGGTACTAATGTCACAGATCCATGCATGTGCAATTTAAAGAGCAACATCTACTCACAAAAGGAGGGTTATGCAAAAACATTCATAAGTGACAAAGAATTAATAATCAAGAGGACTTTAATTTAAGCTCAATAAGAAGTAGATTGGTAAAAGGCTGAAAGGTGGGCAATTTCTGGCAATTTGGTGCTTTTGATCCGGGGAAATGGAGTATTTCCAAACTTGAATTTCCACATTCCTTTTCATAAGATTCATCACCTTTCATATTGCTTTTATTCATAATAATGCTTTTACCTCTCTGACCTTAGCACTGCCTTCTCGCGAGTCGTAAACATGGGTGTCATGAATGGCCCCGGATACTTAGTGCTTTGGACTCCTCACAATGTGTCCCATCTCTCCAAACTATTATCTCAGAGAGCAGGGTCAATCTACCTTTATCTCCTGAGGTGATTGGATTTTCTTTCACTCATTAAATTTTCCATATATTTCAAACACTTTCCCGCCAAACTCCAATAATGATAATGATAATAACAATACAAACACCATATGATAATCTCCATAATGTAACATCATTCTCAACATAATCCCCGGATAAGGTAAAGAATGACAAATATTTAGATCATGTGGAGCAATATTTGAAATAAGGCATATATATGGCTTTTGTGATGCATACGCATAGGAAAGGCTAGGATATAACAATATGAGCATATTATATGGAAATATAAAGTCCTCCATCCTCTTATCATGCAACATGTCAAAAGCAATTTCAAATTTTACCCCCTTTCATGGTTTTCAAGAAATAATTCACTTCATTGTGACTTCCCTTTACTAGGCAATTTCATGCTATATCTCTAATGAATCCAATTTTGCATCGTTTAGTTTAATATAAGCTTCCATGACATTAATCAAATTTTCAATGGGGGTCATTTTTCTTCAAATTTTTGGAAAACATGCATATAAGCTCATAAATAAATAATGCATTCCAAAATAGTCATGTAGCAATTCAAAGAAATAAATTCTAAATATGCACAAATAATGTTAAATATGCACAAAGTAAGCCCTTCCCCTACCCCATACTTAAACATTACAATGTCCTCACTGTATAAAAACAAGGGTAAAGAAAGAAACTCACTAGACAGGTGTGCAGGGCCTTTTAATATCGAATGAAAGAATCACCTGGGCCGAGTCTGATTTAGTTTACTTCTATCCCCATGGACCTGAAAAAATGTAGAAGAGAAATACCCACAATAGAAAAAC
The DNA here is from genome assembly GCA_037127255.1 of Persicaria tinctoria. Lineage (NCBI taxonomy): Eukaryota > Viridiplantae > Streptophyta > Magnoliopsida > Caryophyllales > Polygonaceae > Persicaria > Persicaria tinctoria. The sequence goes on from JBANSL010000013.1 coordinate 69,362,146, forward strand.
TAAAAGTTCAAAACCAAAAACAAACAAAAGCAACAATGTCCAAAAGTCTCAAAAATAAATGTCTATTTACAAGCTCTAGATTTTATAGTCGCTAGACCGACTTTCTCCATTTAGCTTTAGCCTGGCTCATCTTTGTCCGAAGGTATAGGTGGATCTGGTGGTTCCTCCGGTGGTGGGAAGCGTGGGATGTCATCCGGGGGCATCATGTGAAGAAGTTTAAACCTCCCCGAGTGGACGCTCCATGGCTCCACCCATCCATCTTCCTGGGCTCCAGCTGGCATGCATAAAGGAATATATAAAGGAAATTTGCATACCTCATCATCATATCTCTTCCGCTTCATTGGTTGATTTGTTTGCGCGTCTCCACCACAGCAAAACGGTGGAGTGGGAAGAGATATTTCAACCTCATCGTGCGGAGCTTCATGCCACTTTGCGAGGACCCCATACTTTAACACAAACATCGGTTGCCCAAAATTGTCGGGGATGGCCTTCACCTTATATGGAAAAAGTGACTTTGAAACAACATGGGCAACGACTTTCAACTTCTTCTTTTCTGGCTCTTCTTCTTCTTGAGGTTCTTCAAATGGTTTTTCAAAGACAGAGGGCAAAGTTGGAATTGAGATAGCGGAAGGACATACTTGGGTATCGACTAGAGATAGATCGATATCGATTGGAGATGGGTCGACATCGACTAGGTGTTGGTCAAGGTCGACCTCAGATTCAGATTCTCCTTCTAGCAGGATTGAGGCTTCTGGTGGTGATTTTGACGATTCTTTTAGCTTCCTAAATGCACGTACTCCCTCAAGCCATGCCTCCTCATCAACGATGTATAGCCATCTCAAATATTCAAATTCTTTTGCGTACCATCTCTCTCTTTCCCTTTCGAAATACTCGAGGGTCTCCTGCATATACCTGTAGAAGAAAACTCAAATAAAACGTGAGATCTAACTACCTAAGGCGCGAATGATAGCTTCCCCGGCAACGGCGCCAATTTGTTGTGAGGAGGAAATCAAGTATGAAATATAATAAAATAAATCAAACCAGATTTAGACCCACTCAAATAATTACAAGACTCCCTCCAATGTAGTAAGAGAAAGTCAGGATCGAATCCACGAGGAAGCGTGTCAGTGGATCCTATGCAGCTGTAAATCTCACAGAAAAACAAGCAGAAAGACAGAAACAAAGAAACAAGGAAAGAAAGACAGAAATAACAAACGAAGACAAGAAATAAAAGCAAAGGCAGAAGCTACTCGATCTCGACTACAATCAACTCGAGATCGACAAACAACAGTAGAAACAGAAACTGAAAATCGACGACAAAAGACAGGAACTCAACTCAGACAACACAGTACTCGATCTCGACTAGATGCCACTCGAGATCGACAAGAAACAGTAAAAACAGAAACTTCAAAATCGAAAACAGAAACTCGACCTAGACAAGACTCTACTCGAGATCGACAAGGGTGTACTCTATCTCGACTAAAACCTCCTCTAGATCGACTAAGAATGCAGAAAGTGTACATTGCAAATTCGAACACAGAATCTCAGATTTCGACAGAAATAAATCAATATATTAAAGAACTTCCAAAGCCAGGGTATCAACACCGCAACGATAACCATGCAAAGTAACACATAAAGGCATAAAAGATCATGCTTTCCATCAAAATAACTTTCGTTACTAACAAATAGGCATATAGAGGCTTTCGCATAAACCCTAATTGTTACTAACCCTTTTCACATAATTAACCCAAGTTGTGTTAAGATCACTTTCGCTTCAATAATACAAACAAGGATCACCTTCAACTCTCGCAAAAGAATCATGCTCATAGGGATAGAAGACGAATTGCATAAAAAGATTGTACCTTTACCGCATCACCTTACATGGCCACCGTCGGGCTCACCCCAGCCCCAGAAGTGGGTGGACTACTCGCTCTTCATCGCAATAGCAGACATTGATGTATAAAAAGAAACTTGTATTTAAACTAAATTCAAAGCCTTTACAATCCCGGCAAACCAACTTTCGCTGAATGCCAAAACCCTAAAAACCTTAGAACTCCTAAAACCTCTATGTGTAATTGTGTCCCTCAATTTGAATGATGAAAAAACAGCCCATAGGGCTTTATTTATAGCCTTCTATTCCTTGCTAATCAAGCATAGAATATATCTATCTCTATCTAAAAAGCTTAAAAGATAAATAAAAGCAATTAAAGAATTAAATCTAGAAGGGAAAATTATATCTAAATTAGGTAGAATGTCTTCTTGTTGATAGATCTTGTCTTGTGTTAGATAGAACTTGATGTATCTCGGAAATCTCGGATTCCTTCGGCTCCAAGGACTCCTAAACGGACATGGACAACCAAAGCGCGTAACGCGGCTTCGGGACACGGCTCCTCGATCTCGACCAGGGCTACTCGAGATCGAGTAGGGCTGACATCGACTTCGCTGGCTGGGCTTGGTCGGGTGGCACTACTCGACAGGCTCGGATCTAGGCTCCTAGCTCGTCGATCTCGACAAACTCTCCTCGAGATAGAGTTGGGTGTAGTCGAGGATGGCTTGCTGGTGATGTCGAGGACTCCTCCTCGGCATGGCTTCGGACTGGCGCTGGGTGGTCCTCGATCTCGACAAGACTCCTCGAGATCGAGTAAGGTCATCTCGGCGTCTCCGTCTTCGGCTTCTCGACTTGTCACAACTCATCGACTCCGGACATGGTGCTTCCCGGTTTGGTCGATCTTGACAAGGGGTACTCGAGATCGAGTTGGCCTCCGGGAGTTGGGTTGCTCTGGCTCGGTTTCTCGATCAGTGCCCATTCGACAAGGCCTGTGCTCGGACACCTTCGTCGAGGTCGAGTAGGCTTTACTCTAGATCGAGTAAACTCGGGCTCCAAGCTTGATTCGACTGGTTCCGTTGTATCTTGACCTTGGACTTCTGTAGTTGATTTCCGAGCTTTTCCGACCTTTCTCAGAACTGCTGTAATTTGCCTCGAATTCTGCGAAATTAAACAGAAGCTGGTGTAGATTCTATAATTTGGCAAATAAACGTAAACTACATAGATTCTATACTATCTTAGCCCAAATGCATGAAATGTATGCAGAAAACGATATAAAAGTTACTGTAAAACATGGCAGATTCAGCTCACAACACAGCACCAGGAGCAAGAGCTCAGCCGACCCCGGAAGCAGCACCCGGGCCGGAGTTGGGCCCACCCTGGGAGCAACACCCGGGGCCGGAGTTGGGCCCACCCCGGGAGCAGGGTTTGGCATAGGAGCAGGAGGCTCAGTTGGGGGAGCGCCGGTTGGAGGCACGGTGGGGGTTGGCGGTGGGGCCGGGGGCAGAGCACGAGTCGGTCGGCCGGGCATCGGAGGTATCCCGATACCCGACGTTGGAGGTGGAATCGGGGTGGGTTTTGGGCTCGGAGGAGGAACGGGTGTCGGGTTTGGTCGGCCAGGGTTCGGAGGAGGCCAAGGTTGATTATTTAATGAATCAAAGCAAAGTAACGGTTATGAAGTGAGATTAAGATCGGGATTAGCTTAATGGGTAGCTAGTGAGAATAATTAGTATGGTTATGTTTCAGTATGTTTGTGCTTCGTCGTATTCTAGCTATTTTGTTAATTCATGTTATGTTGGGGAGTTAGTACGTGTGTTAATTAACAGATTTATAAGGTATGTCTTATAAATCAATTTGCATGCTACTTACTTATATATTAATTTCAGTGGGACTTCAAGTACTGTAACGGTTGTGTTTCTTGATTAATTATATTAGTAATGGTGTAGACTCGGTCCCGTGCACGGAGAATACATCAATATATACAACATTATAAATAATTTAGATAGATTCTAATAAATTAAAAAATAATAATCTAAATATAAATAATTTTTTTCTCCAAAAAATAATATAGATATAAATAAAATTAGTTCGATAAATTATATTTAATCTAAATATCTTTTATTTATTTTATCACCATGTAAACGTAATATAATTTGTATATATGGCCGTAACCATATGTAATTTAGGATGAGATGGAGGTATTATTGAACTTTACCTATTGAAGATTCAAGTGACCTCTTTGGATATAATTTTTTTTTTGTTGGCACCTCCTTCAATTGGATAGATTAAAGTGAACATAATATAATTTGTATATATGGCAATTGGGTGAACCTAGCTTGTATATACGTACATATGATAATTGTATATGACAATTTTTTTTGGTGGGGGATTTACTACTACTACTACTAATTATGTTGATAAAGTTTTTTCCTTATATAATATTTACTCTTTTATAGGATATTCCATCTATCCAATTATATAGATTAGAACTATATAATTATACAATTATACATTTATATATATTTCCTTTTTGCAGGGAGAAAACTTTGCAGGATGCACTCACGCGTCGTCACGTATGCAGATGCACTCACGCGCCGCCACAAAAGAAACAATGCATCGGTTTTAGTATATGTATATAGATTTAGATATAGATTATGCTTCGATCGATCAACAACGGCCGCCGGCCATTAGGAAATTAAGTTAAACGAAAATTTTGTTTGGTTTACTTGAATTTTTATAACTTTGGTTGCAAAAATCTGCTCACAATAATTGTTGATCGAGATCAACGGCTCAACGATGCCAAAACCGGAAATTCAAGAGCAAACAAAGTCGAGCAGGGCTTGTATCCCCCGAAGGGCCCTCCGACGCCCAAATCAATATTTTCTCTGATAGATCTCCCTTATGGAGGCATATCTCATGTTTTATAATAGTAATTAGGGTTTGAAAGTTTTACCATAGGGAAAACAAGAATGCCCTTGGGCCCAGTGGGCTTACTTAATTTTGCTCTCTCAATTGCCCCATTGGGCTTCTTTAACTCTTATTAGTGGTGAAGGAGGCCGATAATTTGCTATCCTTGATCACTCGGTTAGTCTTTGATCTCGTGGATGGGTACCTGGATAACAACTTGGGTAAACTCTCTTGATTACCAATGGTGGAATAATATTGACCGTGATTAGTGCCTAGATTTTGGTCTATAAATGACGGCTATTGACCTTTATTGGTGTCCACTAGTTGGCCTCTAAATGGCAACTATTGGCCTTAATTGGCGTCTACTAGTTGGCCTTAATTGGCAAAAAAATCGGCCCCTAATGGTGACAGATTACATTGGCCTTTGCCGGCTTACACCAATATGGCCTATTATTGGCTATTTTTTGTCTTTATTGACGAGTTCCTTATGCCCTAAGATTGGCAACTATTGGCCTTAATTGGCGTACTCATGGCCCAAAATGGCTTATATTGGCTTTACAACTTATTCTTTCTTGGCCTATCATCGACTAATTTTTGGTCTTAATTGATGAACGCTTTATGGCCTATGACTGGCTACTTTTGGCCTTAAGTGGCGTACTCATATATAGCCTAAAATTGGCTTCTTTTGTCCTTATGTGGCGATTCTTTGATCGTAAATAAGGATAGTTTGTCTTCTTCTTCTTCTTCTTTCCCATCGTCTCACTCTTGACATTCTTGAATAATTTACGTAACTTTGATGTCGATTTTGACTCCCAAGCTGATAGTGAGTTAGCGAACTTTTTTCCCTTTGCATGGCTAGCTCTCGTGTTATGAGCTCGATGCTTTGTTGTTGACCCTCATCAGACTAGTCTTCACACGAGCATATTAGTGCGGCGTCACCATCAAGCACACAAGGAAGTGCAATGTAGATGGTGTCCACAGAGTAATTTAAGGTTGGCAACGATTTCTTGGTCAATACTAGTGGCCATGCACAAGCTCGGTGTCCACAGAGCTTTCAAGGTGATGTCATTGGCGATTCTTCAATGGATTGAGATTTTTGGTTGCACTGGTGCATCTTGATTGTAGTGTCGAATAGTTTCCCAATGCCATTCATATCACTTGAGTTTGGTGAATTCCACATTTCGTGCTCTGGTTTGGTACATGATCAGCGAAGGTGTAAGAGTTACACCTTCGCTGATCATGTACCAAACCTGCAAAAACCAGCCTAGCAAAGAAAAGATAGCACAAAGGGCATGAACCACTATCCAAACGCTAAGAGTTCTAACTTGATCAACTAGCTTAATTATATAATCGATATAGGTAATACGTGTGTGTATATATAGATATATCACTTTTCATATATTATGAGGTGTATGAGAACGGAAACCATTAGGCATCATGACATCTCAAAGTTAGCACGCCAAACGTGGTGATACAAGCAATTAATTAAGTAGCATAACTAAATCATCCACCAGTTCGATCAAGACAAAGTAAGACTATACTGACTAGCCCAAATATGATATAGGTGCAATACTTGATAATTAGTTGATATAGGCAAATGATCGATGTATACAATGGCTAAGTTATTCAAAAGGTTCTCAGACTACACTAGGCCATGGCGCAATTCAGGCAACGAACAGAAAGTCGTCGCCTGAATGCCCCTCACGTCACCTGAGCATTCAGGCGACGAACATGTTGTTGCCTGAATGGTCGTTGCTTCAAGCCCGTTGATAGAGCATATTTAGTATTGCATAATAGATTGCATTTAGCATAGTTTAGTTGTGAATATTGCATTTATTTAGTTGAATTTGCATTATCACTTGTTGAGTTAGAAGAGGCGGAATCTACATGATTTTATGGTTTATTTCAGGTAAAGTAAATTGGAGGTGAAATGGATTTGAAAAGAGCAAAAATAAGCTAAGGAAGATACATAGAAGCTGCTGAAGGAAACAAAGAAGAAGCAGCTCGGAAGAATCGCAGGCCGCCCCGCGGCTCGAAGGGAGAAACATAGCACTTCGCTGATCGCCGGCCGCCCCGCGGCCCGTGCAGTATCTGGACACCGATTTCGGACTTTACTTAGGGTTTTCTATTAAGTTATTTCGGCCGACTTTATCTAGACTATTTAAGGCTTTTCTAGTTATTCTTTCATTCACCTTATGCACTTTATTCCATTGTTGAGAGCACCGTTGAGCATGAGCAACTAAACTCTCAGGGTTTCGCCTACAGTTTGGATCTTTGATTGTTGAATTGTGAGTTTCTTAATCTAGTTCTTATTCCTATTTCAATGTTTTGACTTCTTTGTGCTTAATTGCTTGAATGTGTTTTATTCTCTCTGGCCTGATCAACTAGTTAGAGTAGATTCATTCAATTGCTAGGGTTTTGTAGATTCCTCATAGCGAACCTTAACCCAAGTGGCAATCATATCCCTTTAGGACTCGTAGGACTAATTGGATGTGTAGGAAGTTGAATACATGTTGAATATCGACTCGTAGCTTGATATTATGTGTACCTTGGTTAATTCATAATCTTAATGCTATCTCTAGGTTGAATCTTAACCGTGTTAGGGTTATTTAGAGATAAGCGTTGCTAGGACTCGTAGGACTAGTAATTTACCTAAGATCTGGACAAGGACATTGATAGGAAAAGACAAGAACTAGAGGCTGAAACAAGGATCGAATTCATCAATCGAAGTGATAAATTATAGGTGAACCTATTTCTCTCCATTGAATTCTACAATCAATTTACTTTGTTTGCTTGCTTCCGCTTTGATAAAAGGCGGATCTTTTCTCACCAAAAACCCCCATCTTCTTACTAGCGATTAGAATTAGACTTGAATTTAATAGATTTCCTTGTGGATCGATCTCTTACTTATACACTATACTAGTTGTGATTTTGAGTATTCTTTGGCAAGAACAACGACAGGTTTTCCTCTTGTCAAATTTGGCGCCGTTGCGGGGGACCTCTGATTGAATTCTTGTGTTGTTTTAATTGCTAATTTTGGTGTGGACCACTTATATGGTCCACACTCGTGCTACTAACTCGTCTTTATTGTCTTTGGATCCAGAGATTGAGAGGACTCTCTCTAGATTGAGGCGAGAAGCTCATGATCACTTTCGCGAGTTACCTTTCGATCAAGGAGAAGAAGAGAGTGAAAAGATGGCTGCTAACGATGATAATCGAACACTGAAGGAGCTCACTACACCAAACTTAGCCCAACAACCATTGGCTATCGTGTTCCCTGAACTTGATGAAGGTGTCAATTTTGAGCTAAAGTCTGGGGTGGTTCATCTCTTACCCAAATTCCATGGGTTAAGTGGTGAGGACCCCCACAAGCACTTATCTGAGTTCCATACTGTTGTGGTGGGGATGAAACCAGGCAATGTCACGGAGGAGCAAATCAAGTTAAGAGCATTCCTTTTTTCGCTTAAGGACACTGCTAATGAGTGATTCTACTACTTGGCACTAGGTAGTGCAACAACATGGATACAGTTGAAGCGTCTCTTTCTGGAAAAGTACTTTCCTGCATCCAAGTTGAACAGTCTGAAAAAGGAAATCAACAGCATTGACCAGCAGGCTACAGAGACACTCTATGAGTACTTCGAACGCTTCAAGAAGCTTTGCTCTAGTTGCCCTCACCATGGTTTTACAAAGAAGGATTTAGTGCTCTTTCTATTCAATGGATTGCTTGACGAGGAGTGCAAGACGGTGAACTCTGCCTGTGGAGGCCACATCTTGAACAAAACACCCAATGCTACTTGGGAGGTGTTTTCAGAGCTTGCTGATGGCTCTAGACAATTCAACAAGGGACTTCATGCTAGAGGGGTACTCACCGTTGACTCCTCAACTTCCGCATTACATAGCGATGTGGCTGAATTGAAGGATATGATGAAAAGTTTCATGTTACAAGGAACCCCACAACAACTTAAGGCATGTGGCATTTGCGCTGATCTTTATCACCGGACGGACACTTGTCCAATGCTGCAGGAGCCCAATGTAGAGCTAAATGCCATGGGGAACTTTGTTCCTCAGCGACCCAGGTATGGTAACTATGCTAATCCCAATCAATACAATAACAACTATAATGCAGGTTACCAGGGGTATGGCTATGGTAATAACCAAGCCCCTTTCAATCCAAAAGGAGGACCCCATTTCAGACCTCAACAACAATTTGATCAAAGACAGAGAGGACCTCCACCAACTGATAATCAATCCAATGAGGATCCTCTCAAAGCTCTCACAGGTATGTTCGACCTAATTTCCCCCCTCTTAATTCTTTTAAACATGTTCCTCCCTTTCCTGAAGCACTCAAGGACACAAAAAGACCAGACAATGACAAAGAGATCTTTGAGACGTTCAGTAAGTGCGAGGTAAACATCCCTTTACTCAATCTGATTAAAAGTATTCCTCGTTATGCCAAATTCCTCAAGGAACTTTGCACAATAAAGAGGAATCAAAAGTTGAAGGGGAAGCAGAAAATTAAGGTAAGCGAGCATGTGTCTGCTGTGTTTCAAAAGCGTCTGCCTAAGAAATGTAGCGACCCTGGCATGTTTACAATTCCATGTGTGATAGGTGAAACTAAGTTTGATAAAGCTTTGTTAGACTTGGGTGCATCTATTAATGTTTTACCTTATTCTCTGTATGAATCATTGGGTTTAGGACCTTTGCATGAGACTAGAGTGGTAATCCAACTAGCGGATCGATCAAATGCTTTTCCTAGAGGCATAGTTGAGGATGTTTTAGTTATGGTTGACAATTTGATCTTTCCTGCTGATTTATTTGTCTTGGACATGGAGCATGGTAACCAAGAGGCTCCTATTCTGCTAGGAAGGCCCTTTTTAAAGACTGCTAGAACAAAAATTGATGTGTATTCTGGTTCTTTGACTATGGAATTCGATGGTGAGAAGGTTGAATATAATATATATGATGCAATGAAATTCCCTTCTGATGATCATTCCTTATGCTTTATGGATGCCATTGATACTTGTAGGCAGGATACCTTTGACATGAGTTGTGTAGATGACCTGCAGGTAGCTTTAGAAACTCCTATTGAGGAGTTCTCATTGAATTATGCTTTATCCACTAACCTGCAGGATACCATAAGAGACTTGTCTTCCCTCCCTTCCAAATCGCAAGAAGAAACCTTTATGGCATTAACCATTTCAAATGAAAAGCTCTTACCTTCTATCGTACATGCACCTCAAGTTGAGCTCAAGCCTCTTCCTGAGCATCTGAAATATGCATTTGTGGGGGAGGGTGACACCTTGCCTGTCATCATCTCTAACAAGCTTACCAAAGAACAGGAAGATAGGTTGGTAGGAGTGCTCAAAGAGCATAAGACAGCTCTGGGATGGACAATAGCGGATATCAAGGGAATCAGCCCAGCTACTTGCATGCACATGATCTTATTAGAAGAGGGAGCCAAACCTTCAAGGCAACCTCAACGGAGACTCAACCCACCTATGATGGATGTAGTGAAGAAGGAGGTGCTCAAACTCCTTCAGGCAGGTGTGATCTATCTCATCTCTGATAGTCAATGGGTTAGTCCAACACAGGTAGTACCAAAGAAGGGAGGCATTACAGTGGTTGAGAATCAAGAAGGTGAGTTGGTCCCTACCAGAGTCCAATCAGGCTGGAGAGTTTGCATCGATTATCGTAAGCTGAATGCGGTAACTCGAAAAGATCACTTTCCCTTACCTTTCATTGATCAAATGCTTGAAAGACTTGTTGATCGTCCATATTACTGCTTTTTAGATGGATATTCAGGGTACTTTCAGATAGCCACCGCACCAGAGGGTCAAGAAAAGACAACATTCACTTGTCCGTTTGGCACTTTTGCATATCGCAGAATGCCTTTTGGCTTGGGCAACACTCCTGAGACATTCCAACGGTGTATGATAAGTATCTTCTCTGAGTATATAGAGAAATTTATTGAGGTCTTTATGGATGATTTTACAATCCATGATGATAGTTTTGATGCTTGCCTCAACCATTTGGCGCTTGTGCTTAGAAGATGTGTTGACACTAACTTATTGCTCAATTCAGAAAAGTGTCACTTTATGGTTGAGGAAGGCATTGTTTTGGGTCACATTGTCTCCCATAAAGGGATTGAGGTTGATAAGACAAAGATTGACATCATTCAATCATTGCCTTATCATACTAATGTGCGTGAAGTGCGTTCCTTTTTAGGCCATGCAGGATTCTACCGCAGGTACATTAAGGACTTCTCAAAGATCACCTAACCCTTGTGCGAGCTGCTGAAGAAGGAGGTTACATTTGCGTTTGATGAGTTAGAGACTTGTCTTACTAGTGTACCAATCATCCAAGCACCAAATTGGTCTCAGCCATTCGAATTGATGTGTGACGCTAGTGACTATGATGTGGGGGCAGTGCTTGGACAAAAAGAAGGGAGAAGCTCTCATGTCATATACTATGCATCTATGACCCTGAATCGAGCTCAAAGGAATTACTCAACCACAGAAAAAGAGGAGAATGGACAAGAAGGCATATTGGGGAGCTTTCCTGATGAAGAGCTTCTACAGGTCTTCGTAATCGCCAGCCGCCCCGCAGCCACCCCAGGCCGCCCCGCGGACGAATCCTCGAAGAAAGCTTTCCTCGCAATCGTCGGCCGCCCTGCGGCCCCTGCAGACTCTGAACTCGAATCGCTCCTCAAGGTTAGTGCTCTTCCACGCCCTTGGTTTGCTAACTTGGTCAACTTTTTAGTGTCGGAAGAGTTTCCACCCAACTTTTCAAAGGTTCAGAAGGAAAAGATATGCCACGATGCTCGCTTCTACGTTTGGGATGACCCCTACCTATGGAAGCATTGCGCAGATCAGGTGATACGTCGGTGTCTTCCCGACGATGAGGTACAATCTGTCCTTAAATTTTGTCATTCCCATGAATGTGGTGGACACTTTGGACCACAAAAGACAGCTAGGAAGGTACTTGATGCAGGATTCTTTTGGCCACATATATTTCGTGATTCTTATGCTTTTTGCAAATCCTGTGATCGCTGTCAGAGAGTTGGGAATCTTTCTAAGAGGAATGAGATGCCACAAACTCGCATGATATTTTGTGAAATTTTTTATGTTTGGGGCATTGACTTCATGGGACCATTCCCTAACTCCTTTGGAAACCTATATATTTTGCTTGCAGTGGACTACGTCTCCAAGTGGGTGGAGGCGAAGGCCACCAGAACTGATGATTCAAGGGTAGTTGCAGGTTTCCTCAAGGAGCTATTCTCTAGATTTGGAGTCCCAAAAGCACTAATCAGTGATAAAGGGACCCATTTCTGCAACAAGACCGTGAGTGCACTCTTAAAGAAGTATCATGTGACTCAGAGGGTGTCTACTACATACCACCCTCAGACCAATGCGCAAGCTGAGGTGTCTAATTGCGAGATAAAGACTATCTTGGAGAAGACAGTTGCCCCAAACAGGAAAGATTGGAGTGTCAGACTTGATGATGCTCTATGGGCTTATCGAACGGCTTACAAGACTCCCATTGGGATGTCTCCATTTAGATTAGTCTACGGAAAGGCTTGCCATCTTCCTGTCGAGCTTGAACATAAAGCATATTGGGCGGTGAAGCAGTGCAACATGCAGATTGATGAAGTTGGGGAGTTCAGGAAACTACAACTGCAGGAGTTGGAAGAGTTGAGATTGGATGCCTATGATAACTCTGTCACCTACAAGGAGAAGACAAAGGCAAGACACGATAAACATATCTTGTGAAAGGACCTCAAGGTTGGGGAAAAGGTCCTCCTATTTCAATCGCGCCTACAACTCTTCCCAGGTAAGCTTCGTTTTAGATGGACAGGACCATATGTGATTAATAATGTTTTTTCTCATGGTGCAGTTGAGCTACTAAATGAGAAGAATTGAGACATCTTCAAGGTAAATGGCCATAGAGTTAAACCCTATTATGAGAGTTTTGTCAAACAGGACGGTGATGAGTGGGTTCTTACTGAACCAAGTGCTGAGGATAATTAGGGGGTCATAACGTCGAGCAGACGACGGTAACCAACGACGCTGCTTGGGAGGCAACCCAAGGTAAGTAGTTTAGATTCAATTTTATCTGTGCATTTTACTACTTTTTAGTTTAGTTTTGGTTTTTGTTTGGGATACTAACACGGCAGGGAGGAAGAACAAAGGAAAAGGACGAAAACGTATATGGCCGCCCCGTCGCCAGCCTAGCCGCCCCGCAGCCGAGTCACAACGAAGTCCTTTCGCGAGAATCGTCGGCCGCCCCGTCGCCTGCCTTGGCCGCCCCGCGGCCTCAGCCGGATAGGAAATTTTTTAGGGGCCCGTGTGGGCCCCCACTTGACACACAAATAAAACCCTATCTCCTATCTTTTTCTATCTTTATCTAGCCGCCCCCGTCGCCTCTATCCTTTATCTTCTTCCTCCTTCCTCAAGCTCCCTTTACAAAACCTCCATTGAAGCCCCCTATTCTAAGCTTTTAACTTTCACCTAAATCTCCACAAAACCACTCCTTTCTCACATTTCCATCTTCCTTCCACATAAAAACTCCACTCCACTACCCCATTCTCCTAGATCTTCACACAAATCGTTCATCCCAAGGTTTTCAAGGAGGTTCTTTCGGATCCACGCCAGAGTGAGAGAATTTGGGACGTCGGAGAGCAGATCCGACGTCGGAGTGCCCAGATCCGGAAAATCGCCAGCCGCCCTGTCACCAGTCGAGCCGCCCCGTGGCCACCCCTGTCACCGGCCGCCTCGTCGCCCTCCTCGGCTCCCCCGCAGCCCCTGCAGTGTCTCGTCGGTTGTGAGTTTTTCCTTCTATTTCGTTCTTGTTTGGTCATCTCTTAGCTCAGATTCATAATGTCGAGACCACATGGAATGAGTAGAAATAAGAAAGAGAGATGGAATGGTTTAAACACTAGGAATTTCTTTGTAACCAAATTCTTTCATGAGCCGACACTTAGATTGTTACAAATGGATGCATGCACTAGGTAACTATTAGAGCATGGGGGCCTAGGAGGTTTTTAGAGAAGAATGCTCCTACTTATCCAAGCCTATGTAAAGAATTTTTAGCAACTTTGAGTGTGAACCGTGCATCTATTGATTTTTGGTTGCTTGGGAGGGATTTCACACTATCAAAGGAGAGATTGGCACAGATTCTGGGTGTTACTGGTGCGCCGGCTGCTGGGTGGCTTGATGTCTGCAAGGGGAGAGGGACCTGTGGCTTTCTGAATGGCATCTACTAGGGTGCCTTTTGAGGCCAAGAAGGGCCAGTACAATTCCAGCATTCGCCATCCTGCACTACGACTTATTCACAAGGTTCTAGCGAATGTTGTGAGCTGAATTTACCATATTTTACAGTAACTTTAATATCGTTTTCTGCATACTTTACATACATTTGGGTTAGCTAGTACAGAATCTAGGTAGTTTATGTTTATTTGCCAAATTATGGAATCTACACCAGTTTCTGTTTAAATTCGCAGAATTCGAGACATTTTACAGCAACTCTAAGGAAGGTCAGAAAAGCTCGGAAGCCCACTACAAAGTCCAAGGTCAAAGAAGCAGCGGAACCAGTCGAATCAAGACGAGAGCCCAGGCTACTCGATCTCGAGTAGGCCTTACTCGATCTAGACGAGCATGTCCGAGCACAGGCCTTGTCGACTAGGAGCAAGACCAACTCAGCTCCGGAGCTCTACTCGATCTCGACAAGCCCTAGTCGAGATCGACGACGCCTCAGCGCACACCCGGAGTCGACGAGGAGAGGAGGCAAGCCGAGGACGAGGATGACCAGACGACACCCGCTGCCAGCGATTGGACTCGCTGCAGCGGACCGCTCGCTGCCGCAGAAAATCTCGCTGCCAGCGGGATGCACCAAGTCGACGGAGAAGCCTACTCGCTCCAACGGAAGGGGCAACTCGCGGAAGCGGAAGGGAAGACCCAACTCGATGTCGACGAGCCCTCGTCGAGGTCGACGAGACCCGTGAGCCAAGTCCGAGCCACATCGAGCACCAGCTAACTGAGACGACGAACCCGAGGAGCCAGTCGACAACACTCATACTCGATGTTGACAAGGCCCTGGTCGACATCGACGACGAATCCAGAAGTTGTTGACGTGGCTTGACGAATCCTACTCGGAGTTGGAGTCCGTGGAGCCGAGGATAGCCTTGTCTATCCGAATTATCTACATCTATCATGGAAGAGAGTTTTATTCACTTTAAGACAATTTAGATATATTTATATTTAATTTCTTTATCGCTTTTATTTATCGTTAAGCACTTTAGATATAGTTTCAGATATAGATATAGATATTCTATCCTTGAGTAGCAAGGTATAGAAGGCTATAAATAAAGCCCATGGGGCTCAGTTTTAGGGATTGAATTTCGGAGGGAGACAGTTATACATAGAGATTTAGGAGTTCGAAGGTTTTAAGGTTTTGGCAGTTTACGAGAGTTGATTGCCAGGATTGTAAAGGCTTTGAATTTAGTAAATGCAAGTTGTTATTTCTTTTCAATCAATGTCTGAGTTTGCGATGAGGCGTGAGTAGTCCACCCACTTCTAGGGTTGGGGCGAGCCCGACGATAGCCATGCGTGTTTGAGGTAAAGATCTGACCGTTATCATGTTTTGAGCATTTTCCTACTTGTTGATGTGTTTATTACCCGTCTAATGGAGATCCATGCTAACAACTTGGATTATAAACATAAAATCGGTAGAGAAAATTAGGGTTTCTTGAGAGAGTTGTCCAATTGTTGGAAAAGGCGAAAGCTTAGTCCTTTGATGTGATCTACATGATAATTTGTTTGGTTCTACCTTATGCATGCTTGGTTATCGTTGTTGCAAACCCCAATCTTGGAAGTCTTTTACATTAAGTTTATTTCAAAAGTCCCAAAGCGTTTGCCTTTACTTTATTTCTTTATTTCGGTTTAATTTCTGTCTTACTCGAGATCGAATAGCACTCGTCGATCTCGACTACTGATCTTTGACCAAGGTCGCTGTAGCTTCTGTGTGCAGGTACTCGACGAGACGAAGCGAAGTCGACGAGGACTGTACTCGACATCGAGTAGCCCCTCATCGACATCGACAAGCCTCTGCCTGTGCTAGCTGCTGCGCTGTGTTCGACTGTGCCTGACCCCTGTCGACTAACCCTTAGTCGAGGTCGAGTACCACCGTTGTCGACGTTCGTGAGATTTTACCGCTGCCTCGGATCCGCTGACACGCTTCCTCGTGGATCGATCCTGACTTCCCGCTGCTGCATCAGGAGGAGGTCTTGTAATTATTTGCAAGAGACGGAATCTGGTTTGCTATGATTTATTTATATTTTATTATTGCAAGTCTCAATTTCCTCCTAACAACAAATTGGCGCCGTTGCCGGGGAAGCTATCATTCGCGCCTTAGGTAGTTAAATCTCACATCTGCTTTGAGTTATTATACAGGTGTATGCGTCGTTCTGGTCTACCACCCGAGTTTGACGCCTTAGACGAACCAGAGCGTTACCTACAAATCCACTCTAAACTCAAAAGGATCATGGCGGCCGCTGAAACACAAGAGCAACTGATCGAAAGGCTTACAAGGGAACTAGCCGCTAAAGATGCTGCTATCGCCACTGAGAAAGCAGCAAGGGAGCAAGTAGAAGCTGAGCTTGCCCAATATCCGACTACTGCAGAGGATTATATGCATCCAACTCTCGTCGTGCCTGAATCGGCGATTCTAATCCTTGATAACTCTTTTGAAATTCCCACTCAATTTTTGATAGAGCTTAAAAATAATGCTTTTTATGGCAAATTTAATGAGTGCCCTGCACTGAAATGGAATATGTCAAGATGAAATCTTTTCGCTGGTCGCTCGCTGGACCTGCACTGAAATGGCTTGAAGGGCTGAAGCCGAGATCTCTCACCACCTGGGCCCAAGTAGAACAAGAGTTCCTGAACAAATACTTCCCACCCGCCAAAACAGCACTTCTCCGTCAGAAAATCACCGCCTTCAAACAGAAGCAAGGGGAACCGCTGGCAAAGGCATGGGAACGTTACAAAGAACTACTGCGATCTTGCCCTACTCATGGACAGCCACCCTACGTCATCCAGGAGATCTTCTTCAATTCTCTGGATCAAATCACTAAGGATAGGATCAACCATTATACTCGCTATGAGTATCTGACGATGCCACCAAGCGACGCATGGGGTGTGCTAGAAAAGCTCACTAACTACGACAACAAATATGGGGCTCCTACAAACTATGAGGAGAACTCTTACGCCAGGCCAGCACCATCAATGCCACTATATGAGCCAGCAAAGGAGATTGACCCAGATGTCAGGGAGCAGTTCTACAGAGACCAGAATCGCAAGCTCCTCAAGCAAGTCAAATATCTATCTGTCAACTAGCCTTGCATTGAATGCGGATCACAGAGGCACACCACTACTGAGTGCCCACACACCGAGCAAGTCAGGATGGCAGAAACACATGAGCAGGCAGCCTACGCTGGGGGTCCAAATCGACACATGGGAGATCAAAGGTTCTATCAACCACAGTGGAACCAAGGTCCTCCTAGGAATCCCCCACCCTACAGAGCTGCAGGACATCCAGAGAGGGATCAAAAGAAGGATGATCTGCAGCTGATCCTTGAAGAGATGCGTCGTAATCAGGGCACCATCAACAACCAATACCAGAATATCACTACAAAGTTTGGGGAATTGGACATCTGGAAAAGGGGAATAGAGACGCAGATGGATCAAATCGCTGCACAGATCCCACGACCGTCCGGACAACTCCCTGGGCAAACTGAACCAAACCCATAGGGGAAAACCAGACTCGTCGCAACTATCAAACTCAGGAGTGGACATCAATTACACGATCCAGAGGTCGAAAAACAGCAAAGCAAGGCAGAGCAGCAACTCGACGTAGAGCACAGCCAACTCGATCTCGGGGAAGGTGTACTCGACATCGACGAGACTATACTCGACAAAGACCAGAAGCTGAGCTCGGACTCCGCTGCGCAGACCAGCAACTCCAGGTCGACCACCCTACTCGATGTCGACGAGCCCGTTGTCGAGATCGACGAGCAGCGTCAAGCCGACGTCGACGACGCTGCAGCACCTCCGACAGCTAATCAGGCTCCGAAACTGAAAAAGCCACTGCCTTTCCCTTCAAAGGCATAGAAAGATCCCACTGCAGGTAGGTTTACCAGATTTGTTAATATGCTGCAAGAACTGAATGTTTCTATTCCTTTTACAGAAGCCCTGCAAGAGATGCCTGGATATGTCAAATTTCTCAAGGAAATCCTAAGCAAGAAGCGATCCATCTCAGAGATCGCAGGCGAATGCAAAGTACTCCACTTCCCTGAAAAGAGACCGGACCCTGGTAAGTTTTCTGTTGCTGTGGGTTTTGGACAATATAAATATGATTCTCTATGCGATTTAGGAGCATGTGTGAGCATCATGCCGTTATCAATCTGGCGGAAAGTAAAGATAGGATGCATAGAACCTGTGGATGCCAAGCTATACATGGAAAACAATACAGTAGTCATCCCTACAGGTATAGTTGAGAACGTCCCTGTCCAGGTTGGTAAATTCTTTGTTCCAGCTGATTTCCTTATCATTGACTGTGCTGAAGATCCTACTAGCCCTATTATTCTTGGTAGACCATTCTTAGCTACTTCAGATGCCAAAATAAGTGTCAAGAATAGATCGCTCACCTTCACCATAGGCGATGAGGTTTTGGATTTCTCTTTTGGCCCTGCAAAAGAGGAAATTGCATGGCTGGAGGTGAAAAGCATCAGCAACCACGGGACCAAGCAAACAGAGGAGGAAGGTGCTGACACTGTACTCGAGATCGACAAGACCAACTCGATCTCGACAAGGGACCTACTCGACTTCGACAAGCCTTCATCGATGTCGACAACTACTACAGAGCTAGAAACTTGCCAGGAGCCTAAGTATGGGGTCCCTGTACTCGAAGTCGACAAGCCTTTATCGATGTCGACTAGCCCCAAGCCCAAAGATTCTTGTTTTGGGTCCGAAAAGGCAAGTTCAGGTATGAATCCTACTCCCCCTCAGTCCATAAAGAAAATCTTAAATGATTTAAGGGGAGACAAGAGGCCGTGGCAAGAGAATCTGTGAAAACTGAGAGCTGGAAGGAAAAGGGAGAAAGAAAAAAGAGATGATGCAAGCAACAACCTGTCTGCTGAGCTTGCATACTACCAGCAGGACCTAGATGATCCAGGAGAAGGGCCAAGCATTAGCGGGCCCCACAATAATGGTCCTTGAGCACAAAAGGAGAAGTCGGCCTAGCGACTCTAAAATCTAGAGCATGTATATAAAACTTTATGATTTTGGGACTTTTGAACTTTTTGTTTTAGGGTTTTATGTCTTTTAGAATGTTTTATGTGGATAGTCTTGTTTTTGTGTGCTATCTAACACTTTTAGGTCGATGAAGCATAAAAGGATCGCGAAAAGTGGAATAAGAAGTCCCTGAAAACAGTCAAAATCGACGAAGGCCAAGTCGATGACGACAAGGAGGAAAAGCCCAGAAGTTACTCGACCTCGAGTAGACGTACTCGACATGGACAAGCCAGCCGCTCCTCGACTTCAGATTCCACCAGACGCTGAAAGCCTGCTCGATATCGAGTACTGTACTCGATATCGACAAAGAACATCTACTCGACGTGCACTGATCCGCCTTCCTCGATGTTTTATCCTGTGAGTTCCTTCCTTTACTCTTGTTTTTATTTAATTTTTATACAGTGAGGACACTGTAAATTTTAAGTATGGGGTGGGGGAAGGGCTTACTTCATGCATATTTGACTTTATATGTGCATTATTTTCTTTGAATTGCTATATGGCTATTTTGGAATAGATTATTGATTTATGTGCTTATATGCATGATTTCCAAAAGTTTGAAAAATGACCCCCATTTAAAATTTTAAATAATGTCATGGAAGCTTTAATTGGACTCGACGATGCAAAATCGGATTCATTAGAGATATATAATGAAATTGCCTAGTAAAGGGAAGTCATAATAAAGTGCATATTTTCATGAAAACCATAAAAGGAGGTAAAATTTGAAGTTGCTTTAGACATGTTGCATGATAAGATGATGGAGGACTTTATATTTCCATATAATGTTCATTGTTTGAAATCCTAGCCATACCTATGCTTATGCATCACAAAAGCCATATTATGCCTTATTTCAAATATGGCTCCACATGACCTAAATATTTGCCATTCTTTACCTTATCCGGGGATTATGTTGAGAATGATGTTACATTATGGAGATGTTATATGGTCTTTGTGTTTGTGATTATTATCATTATTGGAGTTTGGAAGGAAATCGTTTGAAATATATGGAAAATTTAACGAGTGAAAGAAAATCCAATCACCTCAGGAGATAAAGGTAGATTGACCCTGCTCTCTGAGATAATACTTTGGAGAGATGGGACACATTGTGAGGAGTCCAAAGCACTAAGTATCCGGGGCCATTCATGGCACCCATGTTTGCGACTCGCGAGAAGGCAGTGCTAAGGTTAGAGAGGTAAAAACATTATTGTTGATAAAAGCATTATGAAAGGTGATGAATTTTATGAAAAGGAATGTGGAAATTCAAGTTTGGAAATACTCCATTTCCCCGGATCATTAGCACCACATTGCCAGAAACTGCTCACCTTTTAGCCTTTTACCAAATCTACTCCTTATTTGAGCTTAAATTGAAGTCTTCTTGATTGTCAATGCTTTGTCACTTATGAATGTTTTTGCATAAACCTCCTTTTGTGAGTAGATGTTGCTTTGATATAATTGCACATGCATGGATTTGTGACACTAGTACCTTTTCGAGGATGGTAATTGACTGCTGGGTTATATAAGAATGAATCTGATATGTTGAGAGTTTTGATTTCTTCCCCTGAATGACAGATAAAAGTATTGCTTGAGGACAGCAAGCTTAAGTATGGGGTGTTTATTGTGAGCTGAATTTACCATATTTTACAGTAACTTTAATATCGTTTTCTGCATACTTTACATACATTTGGGTTAGCTAGTACATAATCTAGGTAGTTTATGTTTATTTGCCAAATTATGGAATCTACACCAGTTTCTGTTTAAATTCGCAGAATTCGAGACATTTTATAGCAACTCTAAGGAAGGTCAGAAAAGCTCGGAAGCCCACTACAAAAGTCCAAGGTCAAAGAAGCAGCGGAACCAGTCGAATCAAGACGAGAGCCCAGGCTACTCGATCTCGAGTAGGCCTTACTCGATCTAGACGAGCATGTCCGAGCACAGGCCTTGTGGACTAGGAGCCAGACCAACTCAGCTCCGAAGCCCTACTCGATCTCGACAAGCCCTAGTCGAGATCGACGACGCCTCAGCGCACACTCGGAGTCGACGAGGAGAGGAGGCAAGCCGAGGACGAGGATGACCAGACGACACCCGCTGCCAGCGATTCGACTCGCTGCAGCGGACCGCTCGCTGCCGCGGAAAATCTCGCTGCCAGCGGGATGCACCAAGTCGATGGAGAAGCCTACTCGCTCCAGCGGAAGGGGCAACTCGCGGAAGCGGAAGGGAAGACCCAACTCGATGTAGACGAGCCCTCGTCGAGGTCGACGAGACCTGTGAGCCAAGTCCGAGCCACATCGAGCACCAGCTAACCGAGACGACGAACCCGAGGAGCCAGTCGACAACACTCATACTCGATGTCGACAAGGCCCTGGTCGACATCGACGACGAATCCAGAAGCTGTTGACGTGGCTTGACGAATCCTACTCGGAGTTGGAGTCCTTGGAGCCGAGGATAGCCTAGTCTATCCGAATTATCTACATCTATCACGGAAGAGAGTTTTATCCACTTTAAGACAATTTAGATATATTTAGGTTTAATTTCTTTATCGCTTTTATTTATCGTTAAGCACTTTCGATATAGTTTCAGATATAGATATAGATATTCTATCCTTAAGTAGCAAGGTATAGAAGGCTATAAATAAAGCCCATGGGGCTCAGTTTTAGGGATTGAATTTGGGAGGGAGACAGTTATACATAGTGATTTAGGAGTTCGAAGGTTTTAAGGTTTTGGCAGTTTACGAGAGTTGATTGCCAGGATTGTAAAGGCTTTGAATTTAGTAAATGCAAGTTGTTATTTCTTTTCAATCAATGTCTGAGTTTGCGATGAGGCGTGAGTAGTCCACCCACTTCTAGGGTTGGGGCGAGCCCGACGATAGCCATGCGTGTTTGAGGTAAAGATCTGACCTTTATCATATTTTGAGCATTTTCCTACTTGTTGATGTGTTTATTACCCGTCTAATGGAGATCCATGCTAACAACTTGGATTATAAACATAAAATCGGTAGAGACAATTAGGGTTTCTTGAGAGAGTTGTCCAATTGTTGGAAAAGGCGAAAGCTTAGTCCTTTGATGTGATCTACATGATAATTTGTTTGGTTCTACCTTATGCATGCTTGGTTATCGTTGTTGCAAACCCCAATCTTGGAAGTCTTTTACATTAAGTTTATTTCGAAAGTCCCAAAGCGTTTGCCTTTACTTTATTTCTTTATTTCGTTTTAATTTCTGTCTTACTCGAGATCGAATAGCACTCATCGATCTCGACTACTGATCTTCGACCAAGGTCGCTGTAGCTTCTGTGTGCAGGTACTCGACGAGACGAAGCGAAGTCGACGAGGACTGTACTCGACATCGAGTAGCCCCTCATCGACATCGACAAGCCTCTACCTGTGCTAGCTGATGCGCTGTGTTCGACTGTGCCTGACCCCTGTCGACTAACCCTTAGTCGAGGTCGAATACCACCGTTGTCGACGTTCGTGAGATTTC
Source organism: Persicaria tinctoria (assembly GCA_037127255.1). NCBI lineage: Eukaryota > Viridiplantae > Streptophyta > Magnoliopsida > Caryophyllales > Polygonaceae > Persicaria > Persicaria tinctoria. Next base: position 69,384,696 of record JBANSL010000013.1, read on the forward strand.
ACCGCTGCCTAGGATCCGCTGACACGCTTCCTCGTGGATCGATCCTGACTTCCCGCTGCTGCATCAGGAGGAGGTCTTGTAATTATTTGTAAGGGACGGAATCTGGTTTGCTGTGATTTATTTATATTTTATTATTGCAAGTCTCAATTTCCTCCTAACAACAGCGAACACCTTCTTTGCTCAGGCGGAGGTCAACAAGATCTCGCTGAAGGATATGTCATTCCTGTGGTGTCTGACGCCAGAGAGCCCTGTAGTTCCAGGTTGGGTAGATCTGTTTCTGATGAACTGCAAGGATATCTTGGACAAGCGCAACAAGGCGATCATCAGCTTTGGGGGTCTTATCACCCTCATAGCTCGCGCATGCATCGATATGAGCACTGTCCATGACATTCAGCATGGCTCATTTCTGTATGATGAAGCCCAGCTGAGGAAAACTAGCCACCTGGAGGGTAGAGCTCCGATGTGGATTTGGAGGGCAGGCCATCAGGGGAGGATCTAGTTGAGATTGCCCCGTCATCTCCTTTTTGGCCCTACAACTGCTAATTTTTATATGGGAGATGAGATGGATCAGGATGATGATCCATTTTTATATGGGAAAAGAAAGCAGAAAAGAAAAAAAAAAGAGAAAAGAAAGAAGGAAAAAAAAAAGAGAATAAAAGAATGAGTTAAGTATGGTTTCTAAAGTTTTATGCTTGAGATTGGTGTTGTTTGCCATTATAGCGATATGGTATGAGAAGTTTATGAGTGGTTTTATGATTTGGTAGCTTCCTTAGTTCTCGGATTATGAGCACCACATGACCAAAATTGTTCCATACCTTATATGTTCTATCTTGGCCCCATTACAACCCAATTGAAAGACCTCATGATTTTTGTTGTGTGTAGAGTCACCAGTGGTAGAGATTTAGAACACTGGTGCAAGGCTCTTGTAGCTAAGTTTTTGAAGATTGAGTTTTGAGCGTAAACATTTAAACCTAAACACTTGAGCGAGAGTGAAACACATCTCCTTTGTAAGGTCTAGAATGAATATGGTTGCCTGATTTCATTGATTATTCCAATTATATGTTATGATGTTATTAATCTTTTGTGCTTGCTAGTTTTCATGCACTTAAAGAATATTGAGATGTGGATACATGAATTGCTATTCTGTTGGGCTGCAGAGTTAAGTTTTCTATTGCTTGAGGACAAGCAAAGGTTCAAGTGTGGGGGAATTTGATAGAGCATATTTAGTATTGCATAATAGATTGCATTTAGCATAGTTTAGTTGTGAATATTGCATTTATTTAGTTGAATTTGCATTATCACTTGTTGAGTTAGAAGAGGCGGAATCTACATGATTTTATGGTTTATTTCAGGTAAAGTAGATTGGAGGTGAAATGGATTTGAAAAGAGCAAAAATAAGCTAAGGAAGATACATAGAAGCTGCTGAAGGAAACAAAGAAGAAGCAGCTCGGAAGAATCGCAGGCCGCCCCGCAGCATCGCTGGCCGCCCCGCGGCTCGAAAGGAGAAACGGAGCACTTCGCTGATCGCCGGCCGCCCCGCGGCCCGTGCAGTAGCTGGACACCGATTTCGGACTTTACTTAGGGTTTTCTATTAAGTTATTTCGACCGACTTTCTCTAGACTATTTAAGGCTTTTCTAGTTATTCTTTCATTCACCTTATGCACTTTGTTCCATTGTTGAGAGCACCGTTGAGCATGAGCAACTAAACTCTCAGGGTTTCGCCTACAGTTTGGATCTTTGATTGTTGAATTATGAGTTTCTTAATCTAGTTCTTATTCCTATTTCAATGTTTTGACTTCTTTGTGCTTAATTGCTTGAATGTGTTTTATTCTCTCTGGCCTGATCAACTAGTTAGAGTAGATTCATTCAATTGCTAGGGTTTTGTAGATTTCTCGTAGCGAACCTTAACCCAAGTGGCAATCATATCCCTTTAGGACTCGTAGGACTAATTGGATGTGTAGGAAGTTGAATACATGTTGAATATGGACTCGTAGCTTGATATTATGTGTACCTTGGTTAATTCATAATCTTAATGCTATCTCTAGGTTGAATCTTAACCGTGTTAGGGTTATTTAGAGATAAGCATTGCTAGGACTCGTAGGACTAGTAATTTACCTAAGATCTGGACAAGGATATTGATAGGAAAAGACAAGAACTAGAGGCTGAAACAAGGATCGAATTCATCAATCGAAGTGATAAATTGTAGGTGAACCTATTTCTCTCCATTGAATTCTACAATCAATTTACTTTGTTTGCTTGCTTCCGCTTTGATAAAAGGCGAATCTTTTCACACCAAAAACCCCCATCTTCTTACTAGCGATTAGAATTAGACTTGAATTTAATAGATTTCCCTGTGGATCGATCTCTTACTTATACACTATACTAGTTGTGAGTTTGAGTATTCTTTGGCAAGAACAACAACAGGTTTTCCTCTTGTCACCCGTGCCTACAATCTTCAGGTAACGAACAACCGTTTGTTCGTCGCCTGAAATATCTTAGGCAACGAACAAACCATTCGTTGTCTGAATATGGTCAACAGTCTGCTAAACGGGTGACGAACTTTCAGGTGACGAACTTTTGCCATTCAAGTGATGACAAAAGTTCGTCACCCGAACTCATGGATATTGTCGGTATATCCGAATTTTTAGGCGACGAATACATTATGTTCGTTCCGTGAATGTTATGGCAACGGATTTTGAGTTTATTTTGTTCGTGGCTTGGGTTCAAGCGACTAGTTTGTTCGTCCCCGGGTTATTCAACCAACAAGTAATACTCTCAATGTTCGTCGCCTGAATCAATTTTTGAATTTTTTTTTTTAATTTCAATCATTTGATATATGCTATGTTCGTTGCCTGAATAAATTTTACGTTAAAAAATATATATTTGCAATATTATTAGTACCCCTGTTTTTACCATACCAAATGCACAAAACCAGCTCAGATTCACATTAAAGCACACAAGCACAACAGCTCACATTCAAGCACATTCAACCAATATTACATGCAGAATGCAAACCACAAAAGTGCAAATACACACTAGCCATTAGGCAATAGATCAATTCCCTAGCTGCCAACATCTCGAGGTTTGAAAAAAGAATGAAAACATAAGCCTATAGGGCTATGATATGCGATATATTCTATAGCGCATTTAGTAGTTTTTGTCATCATTTACATGTCATTGTGAGGGATATTTGTATGAACTTGGTGATTCGGAACTTGTTGAAGAAGTTGAAGAAATCATAGGATCATGCAAGTTATAGAAGAGTTGAAGTGAAGAAATTCGGAAGCAGCTGGAATCAGGTGAGCTTGGCACGGCCGCGCTGCTACTGACGCGCCCGCGCTGCTAGGAGGGAGTACCTGCGTCGTTGCCCCAGAGAGAAGAAGTAGCAAACATTCACTAACGCGCCCGCGCTGCTACATGGCGCGCCCGCGTCAGTCCCTGGAGACGGATTCTTATCCGATTTTCCCCTATTATATTAGTTGTTAATTTATATTTTTACGGGATTTTAAAAACCCTTTAATTAGGATATATTATTTCCGAAGGGGGGCAGTTTTTAGTTGGATTAGGTTATTTCCAGAGACGTATTTTTTCCCTTCTTCATCTCACAAACCCTATGGAGAACTAACTCTCCTTTGTTACACTTGGTTGTTTGAAGCCCTCGATTGAATTGGTTGTGAGTATTCTACTCTAGTTCGTCCTTTGTTAATTGTTTCGATCTCTTGAGCTTATTGCTTGATTGCTTATTATTGGTTAATCTGGATTGATCACCTAGGTTTATCGATACTAGTCATATTGCTAGGGTTTCCAATTCCAGGTTTGGGGTTGTAGATCCATTGTAGCAAACACAATCGTCATAAGTAGGTTGCTTGTGTTAGATTGTGAAGGAGATTCGATTACAGGCTATTTTAACGGGTTGTTATAATCGCTTGTATCTCATTATAATTCATGTTTGAATGCTATTGCTTTATTATTCGGTGAAGGTTTCCCCTTGTAATTTGGTGATAAGCGCTTTTAGGACTGGTAGGACTAAAAGCTATTACACGATCTGAATTGAGAACAATTACTGGACATTAGAACTTGAGATTTATAGAATTCGATGATAAACCATCTCAATTGTTGTGCGGATAATTACCTGGTGTAATACTTTTCCATCATATATTCGCAACCTCTATTTGCAACTTGTTCTGTCACTATTGCTTACACACAAAACTCCCCCTTGAATTGGTTACTTTTGGGTAATAATACTTGCTCTTACAATTGATTCTGTTTCCCTGTGGGTTCGACCCTAACTTACCTACTATACTTGTTATAGTTTGCACCTTAGGAATTTACTTTGATTTGGCATAACGACATTAGGCCTGTCAAATTTGGCGCCGTTGCCGGGGAAACGGATTATCTTTGTTCTTGTTTGTCTTATTACCTGTTTGGGTGCGAACCTCTTGCATGGTTCGCACTCGTGCTACTGATCCCCATCTTGTTGATTTTGATTGGGAAATTGACAGGACATACCACCGCCGCCTTAGAGAACAACACCAACATTCCCAACAACCTGATCCAATGGCTGAAAATGTAAATCAGACGCTGCGACAGCTGACAGCATCAAACATCACACAGCAGGCACCTGCTGTGACAATCCCTGCTCTGGGGGATGACAACCATTTTGAGCTAAAGTCTGGGTTGATTCATCAACTGCACAAATACCATGGATTGGCTGGAGAAGACCCCATCAAGCACATGGGGAAGTTTCATAATGTGTGCATGAGCATGAAACCGGCCAATATAGATGAAGCACAGATAAAGATGAGAGCCTTTGGGTTCACGCTGGTCGATGCTGCGGATGACTGGTACTATAGTCTTCCTACAGGGAGCATCGACACTTGGCCTAAGCTCCACAAGGCCTTCCTGGAGAAATTCTTTCCTGCTAAGAAGGAGAACACCTTGAAGAAGGCAATCAGCAATATAGAGCAGGAAGGGGGAAAATGAATAAAAAAAATACATGGTTTTAGTAATCTATTGGTTAAAAGCATAAAATCAACTATAAAATGCCAAGAATATATATTCTTTTAGCCATTATGTTAATTGAAAGTTAGAAAGGGTCGATCTTCATAAACATAAATTGAAACTACCAGTTTAACCAATTTTGCAGCTCCTACATAAAAACCCATTTATTATGTTCCCATCGCACCTATAAAATGCCAAGAATATATATCCTTTTATCTATTATATATGTTAATCAGTAGCACCACATTCAATGTAATGTACTCTATGAAAGAGATAAAAAGGATGGAGCTCAACAATTACGTTTTTTTGGATGGCAAATAAACTCACAAGTTAATATGCTAGCATAAGAAATATTGGGTTGAAGTGGAAACTATTCCACCAATTTTAGGCAAAAGTAAATCACACAAGGTCACAAGGTAGGTTTAGAATAAAAAAAGAATGTTATCAATTAAGGCTAAAATGAAATATATATGCAATTAAATAAGATACATAGAATTTCCTTCATGTATCTTATTTAATCGCAAGAATGCAATGTCTTATTAGCATCCCTCACTCGACCTCACAACCAATGAACAAAACTGAATTGCAATGAAAAATGCAGTTCTGGAAAAATTAAAGAATGATACAGTGATGGCGCATATAGAATGGAGAAACTAAGCAAATCAGAAGGTTACAGATGACAATACCTGAAACATAATACCGAGGAAAGCCCAGAGTTTGAAGATACGGAACGGTACAATAATGCACAACTGTAAAGATATAAACAAACACAACTGTCAAAACTGCAGGTCAACACCCAGTCAGTACCAACAGCCAGGTAAGCACACCAATCTCACCTCGGGAGGCATCGCACTTAGTCCAAATTCTACAAGCTAACAAAATGTGACTTCAATTATTCTGAACTAAAACAATTAGCCTTTCCAAACAAACATAACATTTAAAAAAATAGAAAAAGGATATGAATCGTGAATAACAATTACATCATTCTAAACAATTAGGCTTTCTAACTGTTACAGTGGAATTAGGATTTCTAACTACAAACAGAAAATAAAGATATGAATCATTATGAAGACTTGAAGAAGCTCAAAGGAAGGAAGGAACTGTACCATTCAGATTCCAACATCTGATGCTGAGGAGAGGTTCTTCGGAATCGGAGGGCGTGGTGGAGTTAGCAGCAGACTTCCACTGTAATGCAAATGTGGGGTCGTCGCAGCTGCCGGAGAAGGATCCCCCCCTGTGGAGAAGTGGAATCGTTGGCCTGTGCCGGAGGGCTCGTCCCGGGTGCTGGAGGAGGAGACTTCGGTGTCGGATCAGGGACTGTGAGCACCATCTGCACGGACTTCGTTTGTCGACGTGGAGGCAATGAGGCATCGTGGGAGAATTTGGGGGTTTAGGGTTTGAATTGGGGAGATGAAGAAGAATGGGATTTTGGGTGAAATCGAAGGGGATTTGGGGTGGAGATGAAGAATTTGGGTTGAACAAACCACTTTGGGGTGAAATCGAAGGGATTTGGGGTGAAATCGCGTTTTGGGGCTTAGAGCATGCCTAACAGCTTCTCTAAAAAATTCTCCAAAATGGAGAATTATAGTTCACATATTCTGAATTTTTTTGGACTGAATTCCAACAGATTCTCCATTATGGAGTTTACCCCAAAATATATAGATTTTTCTCCAAATTTAGGGAATCAACTCCATTTCTTCTCCCCATTCTCTATTTTGGAGAATGAAATGGGGAAGTTGTTGGACCAAAATCAACCTCAATATTCTTCAAAAACTCAATATGGAGAATCTGTTGGGGTTGCTCTTAGGGTTCCATGTCGCCGCTCGGGAAGAGCTTTGTGGGAAGAGGATGTATGGGAAAAGCGTCTCTCTTTTTTCAATTTATATTGTCTGTTCTGACAACGAACATATTCTATTCTTTGTCGCCTGAGCAAGTGTTATAAAAAAGAGGAAGAAAGAGTTGTGGCCACCACATACGCCTATGTTCGTTGCCTCGTGAAAAGATTGGCGGCAAAATTGGCGCCCTTGCAAGTATGCACGAACACCCAGCATATAATATATATTGATCTATACAAATTTTATACCACTTATATTCTATAAAATTAGAATCAATAATTGCAATATATTTTATAAAATTAGAACCACTTATATATTTAAGTATAAATATTTTATAACACTTATATATTTAAATATAAAATTTTGTTGTTTTGTTAACTAGTATTCACATCACAAATCAATAATGACAAATTTAAAAATATATAAAGGAAAAATGACCGATAATAATACGAACTATTAACGGTGAACAAAAAATAATACGAACTTTGAAAACTACCTATTCATATACAAATTATAACACATTAAACCAAAATCGATACAAAGTCCAAAATTCACAAACTATAAAATATTTTGGACTCAAATTATAATTACTTAAAAAGTAGGAAATGTTTTATAAAATTAAAAATTATACTTCATCTAAAAAAAACCCTTATCCATTTTCCATCTTCCCCAGTAAACTGAAATCGTCAACAATGGAGCTTGCAAAAAACTTAACCATCCATTCAACCAACTCGCTATCCATTCGGCTGGATTTCTGATTGATTTTGGGCTCCCGTTACCCGTTCTCACGAATTCGACCTTTAATTTGGGTATCTTGACCTCTCTGTCCTCACTGGTGTTTCGAATCGGGTTGGGACATGGCGGAAGGTCCCCTTCAATGGCCGTATTCAACCAACCGTTCGTCTTCGCTCATGCCTCGTGGTGTTCTGCAACTCCGTCGTCGTTCTAGTGCAGCGCCGCCTCCCCGTCGACGACAGGCGAGCCTCGCCTGTCGCCGTTCGTTGTTGTCACCGGTGGCTCTCGTCCGGTTGCAAGTTGGCTGGTGGTTCGGTGTTTAGTGTTGTGCGGGTCTGTGCTGCATCGACATTATCAACCTCAAGTCGTCACCTCCGCCATCGCCGCTCCGCCAGTGTTGTTCAACTGTTCTACAAAAATGGGGAAGATGATAAAATTCTAATTTTACAATTTTGACCACAAATTATTATTAATTATATATTGAGTCTAAATGAGTTTAGAGTTTGTGAATTTTGGACCATGTATCAATTTTGGTTTAATGTGTTATAGTTTGTATACGAATTAGTAGTTTTGAAAGTTCGTATTATTTTTGGCTCACCGCTGATAGTTCGTATTATTTCTCGTCATTTTTCCATATATAAATAACATAGTTTCACAATTGTATGATTTTTTTTACCACTTAAATATTTAAATATTAAATTTTGTTATTTTATTGTCTATAAAATTAGAACCAATATATGTTGTTATGAATCTCAATAGCTCAAATCTCAATTCTCGATCTCAATCTCAAAACTCAATTTTGGTCTCAATCTCAATCTCAATTGATCTTAATCTTGATCTCGATCTTATTCTCAATCTAAAATCTCGATCTCAATATTAATCGCAAATCCCGATCTCAAACTCAATCTCAAATCTCAATCTTTGTCTCAATCTGAAATTCGATTTCAAATCTCAAATCTTGATCTCAATCACAATCTCAAATCTCAATATCAACCTTTAACTCAATCTCAAATCCCAAATCTCGATCTTAATCTTAATCTCAATATCAAATCTCGATCTTGATCTTAATCTTAATCTACATCTCAATCTCAAACATTGATCTTAACCTGGTCTTGATCTCAATCTCAATCACAGATCTCAAATCGATCTCAATCTCAAATCTTTATCTTAACCTCAATCTCAGATCTCAAAGATCAAATGTTCATATTGGTCTCAATCTCAAATCTCGATCTCGATCTAAATCTAAATCTCAATCTCAAATATCAAATCTTAATCTCAAATATCGATCTTTATCTTGATTTTAATCTCAAACCTCAACCTATTCTATTAGGTGTTCTAAGCACCTTTATTTTAGGATTTTCACCCAATCAACCTATTCTACTTAAATCTTAAACTCATGTAGTTTTTACACATTTTTCATAAATATTATTATTATCTATCTTGATCTTCAATCTTGATCTCAATCACAATCTCAAATCTCGATCTCAATCTTTAACTCAATCTCAAATCTCAATCTTAGTCTCAATCTCAATCTCAAACATCAATCTTGATCTTAATATCAATCGCAATTTCAATATCAACATCAAATCTCGATTTTAACTTAATCTTGATCTCAATCTCAATATTAAATCTCCATGATTTAAAAGATGATGATGATGATAAAGGCAATCTTGGTGTTAGTTTTCAACATTTGTTCAGGTGATCAATGTCCATATTGGTCTCAATCTCAAATCTTGATCTTCATCTAAATCTCAATTTCAAATATCAAATCTCAATCTTAATCTCGATTTCAATCTCAAATCTCAAACTCATGTAATTACACATTTTTTATAATAATAATAATAATAATAATAATAATAATAATAATAATAATAATAATAATAATAATAATAATAATAATACTAATAATAATAATAATAACAATAATAATAATAATAATAATAATAATAATAATAATAATAATAATAATAATAATAATAATAATAATAATAATAACTATTATTATTATTATTATTATTATTATTATTATTATTATTATTACTATTATAAAAAAAATTACAAGAAATTAGTGGGTAACCGAGATACAATCTGGGCACCCACTCCCCAGCATCATGAGATATCGAAAATTTCTGTATCCGCTTCAACAAAGCAATAGCATCTGTGTCCAGCTCCCCCAACGAAGAGAAGGAAAAGGGTAAAAAACCATAGCCAGTTGTCATGCACAAATCCCGATACTTGACACAGTTACGCTGAGTAGCTTCAACAACAACACGGCCGGGCACAAAGTTATTATTATTATTATTATTATTATTATTATTATTATTATGATAGATCTTGATCTTGATCTTAATCTTTATCTCAATCACAATCTCAAATCTCAAATCTTGATCTCAATATCTAAAATCTCCATCTCAACTTTTAACTCAATCTCAAATCTCAATCTTAATTAGTCTCAATCTCAATCCCAAACATCGATCTTGATCATAATATCAATCTCAATCTCAGCATCAACATCAAATCTCGATCTTGATCTCAAATCTTGATCTTAACCTCACTCTCAATCTCAATTTTTGAAAAGAGTGTCATTACCATAGATGATTAATGATAAACTCCAACAATGGTTAAAATAACTCATAAACTATAAAATGTTATTTCAATATTCATAATACTTCAATACTAAAATTATAAGCTTATGATTTTATTAAAAGATAAGGGGAAAAAATGAGACCAATATTTATATTTTCACCAAAATTCAATAACATGATGATGATGATGATGATGATGATGATGATGATGATAAAGGCAATCTTGGTGTTATTTTTCAACATTTGCTCAGGTGACAACTTCCAACTTGTTCGTTGCCTAAGTGTATTCAAGCGACGAACATTGAAAAATTCATGTCGTTGCCTAAGTACTACCAATTTTCGGTCAACTTTCAATATTTCTTCAAGTGACCACTTCCAATATGTTCGTTGCCCGAGTGTATTCAAGCGACGAACATTGAAAAATTCGTCGTTGCTTAAGTATTACCAATTTTTTGTCAACTTTTTACATTTGTTCAAGTGACCACTTCCAATATGTTCGTTCCCTCAGTGTATTCAAGTGACGAACATTGGAAATTTTTTCTTCAAGTTTGCCTAGAGCACTGAACCTTTGATCAATCTAGTTTTGTAAGCAAATCAATGATCTCATATCCATGATGTCTATATATATAGATATATTAGACTCATCAAGTAAATATATGAATAATGAAAAGATCATATTTGTTAAGAGAATGGCAATGGTGTTGGGCACTTCCTGTTTTCAAACTATTTGGTTTTAAGTTTGTGAAATCTTGTCCCTTGTCATGAACGCCCTTAGCATCCACCGCCTCTCTCTCTCTCTCTCTCTCTCTCTCTCTCTCTCTCTCTCTCTCTCTCTCTCTCTCTCTCTCGAATTGGCACCGATTTTGGACGGGTAGCGGTTCGATGGCGAATGTGCGCGCTTGCCCTTAGATGGGTGGATGCCAGGAAGCCTTGCGACGCTGCTTGGTGTTTGGGTTCACAGATCACTGATCCGAACTCCCCGATTTCAACTGGTGAAGATTGACCGTCGAGCGTTGATGAAGAAGCGGGATCAAACTCGACGAGAGGGTCCATCAGCGCTGGTTGATTGGTTCAAACTTCCAAGGCTGTTGCGATCGTGCCTCGAGCCACGAGATCTACGGCTCAGAACTGGAATCGCAAGTCGACGAGAGTGAGGAAATGATTCCACGAGGAAGAGGAAGAGGGAGGACGTGTACCCATGGAAGGCGACACTGAGCTCTTATCGAGGACGGCTTCACTAGAGCGCTCCATGTAGGTTCACCGGCTCCATCATCGATCCATTACTCCTCTTCACAAGCTAGAGTTCTGATTGCATTGCGGGTGCTTGCGGCGGCAAGCACGATCACTCGCGGTGCCTCTGGTCCTCGGCGATGGTAGCTAGGGTTCTTCGATTTAGTTCATTGGGGTTTCGATCTTAATGCTTTTTTATCGTTCCCCACGGACGGCACCAATTGTGGGTGCAAAAATCTGCTCACAATAATTGTTGATCGGGATCAACAGCTCAACGATGCCATAACCTGAAATTCAAGAGCAAATAAAGTCGGGCAGGGATTGTATCCTGACAAGACAAAATCGTTGTGTTTCCTATCAAAATAAAACTCAAACCTACAAACTAGTATAGTGAGCAAGTAAGAGGTCGATCCCACAGAGAATCAAGTATTCCTATGTATTGTGTATTTACCAATTTGTAGAAAAGAGAGGTTTTGAGTGGTTGAGAATGAGAAATATTAATAAGTTAGGAGAATCAATAATTAAGAGATAGTTTCACCTACAATTCTCAACCCTATTTGGTGAATTCGATCCTTGTTTCCTACTCAAGTTCTCTTCCTTTTCCAATCAAATGTTCTTATCTTGATTTAAATAGATTATTAGCCCTATGAGTTCTAATAATCCCTTACTCCTAGGCAATCTTAACACGGATTAAGGTTTAATCCTAGGAATAGCAATAAGTCTCAAGATGTATAAAGCTTATAAACAATATCAATCCCCTAAAGAACTAATATTTAACCTATAGTCAACTTCCTACACATTCAAGCTTTCTAACGTAGTCAACTAGAACATATTTGCTACGAAAGAGTAAGAATTATAACGAACAATTCAAAACCCTAGCGATGACGAGATCCTATCAAGGTGATCAATCAAGATAGCATCAAACACCATAAAGGATTCAAGCACAAAGAAGATGAAACATATGATGGAAATTAGAACAAGAATAGAAAACTCACAATTCAACCAAACGGAGTCTCAAATCGTAGGCAAACCAAAATAGTTTAGCACTCCATTGTCAAACGATTGTCAAAAGATTAGATGCCATCCCTAAAACAACCTAAAACAAGCCTTTAAATAGGCCTAAGTACCGTCATAAAACCCTAGAAAGTATTTCCCAAAGATAGGCCCAACTTAAGAGGCATAGAAAATCGGCGCTGAATCCGGCCCAGAAAAACCGCGGGTGCTGCCCAAAATTGGTGTTCTGCTGGAATGGCCGCGGGTGCTGCCTCTGTGGCTGCGGGTGCGGTTTCTGGCTTCCCTTGCTCCTTTGGCTGCGGGTTCCGTTTTCTTTCTTGTATGCCCTTTGCCTCTTCCTTGTGCATTCCAACTTGGCTTCTCTAGCTCGTTCTTGCCTCCATATGATTCATATGACTCTAATGAATGACCTCCTCCATTCTTCGAATCCAAAATCTGCAATTACTCGCTAAACTTGTGTAGATTCCGCACTTAAGTACCAAATGAGCAAACAAGTAAACTAACCCTTTAAAATGCAATATATACATCTAAATGACCCTAAAACTACTCTATAATGCCTATCTAAATAAGCATTATCAAACTCCCCCACACTTAGCCTTTTGCTTGTCCTCGAGCAAAACAAAACATTTATGAGTCATTCATCCCACAAACACAATCCTTCATGCAATAGGCTCATCAAAAGCAACATTTCATCAAAGTGCAAACATAGACAAGGCAAACAAATGTCCTAGCAAGTATTTATGTGATCAAGTAACCCGCATGCTTACACATCCAACCTCACCGGGAATAAAGTGTTTTCGCTCTCACTCAAGTGTTTAGGTTTATCAATTAACACTCAAACTCTATCCAAAATGCAACTAAGCTACATAAGAATTGAAATTGAATCACAATCAACACGGTGGATGTCATTACCGTAAAAATCATCATGAGGTCTTTTTATGGGTTGTAATGGGGCCAAGGTAGAAAACATAAGGTATAGAACAATTTAGGCCATGTGGTGCTCATAATCCGGGAACTAAGGAAGCAACCAAATCATTATACCACTCATAAACTCATACCGTAGCTCTACAATGTAATACCACTCTAATCTCAAGCATATAACTTTACAAACCATACTCAACTCATTCCTTTATTCTTCCTTTCTTCTTTTTTTTTTCTTTTTTCTCCCTTTTGTTTTCATGCTATATCAAATGATTTTCCTTGACTTTTACCCCTAAGTGAATTTTATCCTCCTTAGGTCCCAAGTAATGAATATACTAGCAATAATCAAACATCTCATAAGGGTACATCAACCATACAATCCACCACTAAAAACCATCATCCATAATATAAATATTCACCAACCATTCCTAATTCCCGGATGGGGTCAGGCTATAATTGGCTATGGAAAATCTTGTGGAGCTACAAAAGAATAGACAATTAGGCTCAAATTGGCTTAAAGCGGAGGATCATATCTAAGGTGGAATAGAGTCAAATAGGGCTAATAAAGGTGCCTCAATCATGTGAAATTTACCAACAACAAACATATAAGTACAGCCTTGACATAGATAACAAAATCAATTCCAATAGGTAGAAGCATTGGAGAGTATTCACACACATGAAACAAGAGCAAAAGGACTCAATGAAGTACAGTCCCAATAAGGCCAAAAATCAAACTCACAAGGTTAATTTTTTGTTCGATTTCAGTCATGCTAGGAACTTAGATCATACAAGCTCAATTATGTTCACCTAGCTATGTTCCACATAAAAACCATAAGTAGGATAAGGCTAAAACAATTCAAATATGTCATGTGACTTATGTGATCATAATTTCAATAAAATTTTGAGGACTCACTTGGCTAGGTGGTTGTTTAGACAATGACATATTTTTTGCAAATGCATGATTTTTTCTTTTCTTTTTCAATTTTTTTTCAAATTTTTTTTTTCTTTTTGTTTTTCTTAAAATAAAACTAAGATACAAAGCATTAAAACATGAATGTTATGCAGAATAATTGAAACATGCTCGGTATGCAATGCAACCTACTATGTACACTAAGATGCAAAGCATTAAAACATGAATGTTATGCAGAATAATTGAAACATGCTCGATATGCAATGCAACCTACTATGTACATTAATCCCCTCGCCCACACTTGAAGTTTTCATTGTCTCAATGAAATCAAAACAACATTAATTAGAAAGAATAAGGGAGGAGAAAAGTAAAACTCACAAGCTCACTGGTATGGCGGAGGTGGAGGTGAAGCACGAAAGAAAGAGCGTCGAAAACAAGTGAAAAGAGGTTGTAGGGCTGAGGCTGCGGGTGCTGCCCCCTGGGCCGCGGGTGCTGCCATTCCAGAACCCTCCCCAATATTGGCCGCTGGTGCTGCCCTCTGGGCCGCGGGTGCAATTTCAGTGTTGTTGCCCAGATTTGCCGCGGTCGCTGCCTTTCCAAAGTGTTGCCTTTCCTACCTTCTTCATTCTCCCCCCTGAAAGGTTAGTCTAACATGGCGGAAAACAACTTCTTAAAATCTACGACAATTCTAATTATTCTAAGAAAAATGAAAACTTAGTAGACAAAAGAAAACTTATAGTCTACTTACCTCAGGTTGCCTCCCGAGAAGCGCCTTGTTTAACGTCATAGACTCGATGGTTTATTCGTCCGCGCATTCAAGACTTACTCGGACATTGTTAGCGCCCTCAAAAGTAAATCAAACTCTCGTGCCTATCCAAAAGATAAATGGATACAAAATATGAAAAAGTTGATAGAAAATTGTATGGTGTTCAAGAATATTACCAACTCATCATACTCTTGAGCCTGACTTTCAGTGGAGGGTATGTAAGACCACCAACTCAGTTCCGTTGGTAGCTTGTCAAAGTAATGCTCCCAAGGATCTATATAATCACCCAAATCCACAGAAGTATAAGAAATATCAATACCTTGCTTAGGAGCCACAGAAATCGGCTCTAGACCTAGTTCCTCAATAGGCAAGCCAGGTTTGATTTCTTTAGATGAATTAGGAGCCAAAACACATAGATCCTCATGCGTGCACTCATGAGACTCCATGTAAGGGTGCATCAGACTCTCTCCTCCATCTTTAATCAAACCATCGTCGTTTGTGTCTTGACTTTCATCAACTTGAGGTATGACACTTTTCTCCGCTTTCAACTCACTCATCAGTTGAGCACGTTGGTTAAATTTTTCCTCGAGTCGCTCCATCATTTCAAGCATTTGCTCCATCAAAACCTGGTGTGTGAAAGCTTCTTCCTGCTCCACCTGGTGACCCATGTAGCAGAAAAAATTCCACATCTCTGATAAATCAAAACTCGCCAAGCCTCCTTTACTCATAGACTCGGCAAGTTCTTTGGTCTCAGGAGTCATGCCTTCAAGTACACAAATAACCATATCTCGCAAACTGCATGTGTAACCCCGTGCATACCAAGCGTCCAATAAATTATCCACTCTCGTGAGATAAAGGTGAAAATTTTCCCCTTGAAACTGACATAACTTCAACATCTCAAAGTATTAGTAAAGGGTGTCGGGAACCGAAAGATAGGTCCACGACGGGGTTAGATATATATATATATATATATATATATATATATATATATATATATATATATATATATATATATATATATATATATATATATATATATATATATATATATATATATATATATATATATATATATATATATATATATATATATATATATATATATATATATATATATATACAAAAATCAATAGATACACAAAATAAACAAATAAACTTGATTCCCCGGCAACGGCGCCAAAATTTGACAAGACAAAATCGTTGTGTTTCCTATCAAAATAAAACTCAAACCTACAAACTAGTATAGTGAGCAAGTAAGAGGTCGATCCCACAGATAATCAAGTATTCCTATGTATTGTGTATTTACCAATTTGTAGAAAAGAGAGGTTTTGAGTGGTTGAGAATGAGAAATATTAATAAGTTAGGAGAATCAATAATTAAGAGATAGTTTCACCTACAATTCTCAACCCTATTTGGTGAATTCGATCCTTGTTTCCTACTCAAGTTCTCTTCCTTTTCCAATCAAATGTTCTTATCTTGATTTAAATAGATTATTAGCCCTATGAGTTCTAATAATCCCTTACTCCTAGGCAATCTTAACACGGATTAAGGTTTAATACTAGGAATAGCAATAAGTCTCAAGATGTATAAAGCTTATAAGCAATATCAATCCCCTAAAGAACTAATATTTAACCTATAGTCAACTCTACACATTCAAGCTTTCTAACGTAGTCAACTAGAACATGTTTGCTACGAAAGATTAAGAATTATAACGAACAATTCAAAACCCTAGCGATGACGAGATCCTATCAAGGTGATCAATCAAGATAGCATCAAACACCATAAAGCATTCAAGCACAAAGAAGGTGAAACATATGATGGAAATTAGAACAAGAATAGAAAACTCACAATTCAACCAAACGAAGTCTCAAATCGTAGGCAAACCAAGATAGTTTAGCACTCCATTGTCAAACGATTGTCAAAAGATTAGATGCCATCCCTAAAACAACCTAAAACAAGCCTTTAAATAGGCCTAAGTACCGTCATAAAACCCTAGAAAGTATTTCCCAAAGATAGGCCCAACTTAAGAGGCATAGAAAATCGGCGCTGAATCCGGCCCAGAAAAACCGCGGGTGCTGCCTCCTAGGCCGCGGGTGTTGCCCAGAATTGGTGTTCTGTTGGAATGGCCGCGAGTGCTGCCTCTGTGGCCGTGGGTGCGGTTTCTGGCTCCCCTTGCTCCTTTGGCCGCGGGTTCCATTTTCTCTCTTGTATGCCCTTTGCCTCTTCCTTGTGCATTCCAACTTGGCTTCTCTAGCTCGTTCTTGCCTCCATATGATTCATATGACTCTAATGAATGACCTCCTCCATTCTTCGAATCCAAAATCTGCAATTACTCGCTAAACTTGTGTAGATTCCGCACTTAAGTACCAAGTGAGCAAACAAGTAAACTAACCCTTTAAAATGCAATATATACATCTAAATGACCCTTAAACTACTCTATAATGCCTATCTAAATATGCATTATCAGATCCCACGGAGGGTCCTCGGACGTCCAAGTCAGTATTTTCTCTGATAGATCCCCCTTATGAAGGCATATCTCATATTTTATAATAGTAATTAGGGTTTGAGAGTTTTACCATAGGGAAGACAAGAATGCCCTTGGGCTCGCTTAATTTCCCTCTCTCATTTATAGTGTCCCATACAATACTTTTTTTTGTTTGTCTAGTTGATATTCATGAGTTTTGTCAAAATTCAAATTATATAAAAAAATTATATTTTTTTCCTTTTTAATGAGTAAAACTATCCTTTATTTTCTCATAAAAAAACTCATTTACTTTTAACATTGAGATAATGATAGTAAATATACCAAAAAAATTCCAGACTTGAAAAAGTAACACCCCCCAAAGAAATTTGCTAGAATAGCAATTGGGTCCATAAATTGCAAAATTAACCGGTTATGGAAACTGCCCATCCAAGTAAAAAAGGAGAGAGAACATAGAGCATTAAATGTGCTCCAGAAGAAAGAGGGGGAAAAGAGATGGGCTATTAAATGCATGAGAGAGAGGGGGAGATTAGAGCATTAAATGCAAAAGTAGGTCTGTAATTTTCCGCAGATGAGAGAGAGGGATGAGAAAGGGAAGAGATTCCGAGGTGTGTGAAGAAGAATAATTCAGCACCCACTGAGAATATCCGTGCTAGGTGTCGTGTCATTCCAATAGCAAGAATATTTATGTTAGGTTCTTGTTTTTCCATGCCATACGTAAAACGTATTGGCTGGCATTAGACCTGGTAATTTTGATCCGATTTACCCGACTGACCCGGTAATTTTGATCCGATTTACCCGACTGACCCGGTGACCCAGTTGACCCGGTTGATTTATAATTAAATATAATTAAATTTTTTATATATAATTAAAATTTATCGTAAATTTATCAAATCATGATTTTTTTTAATTTAAAAAATAAAAAATTGACAAACCCGAAATTGACCCGAAATGACCCGAAACCCAGTCAAACCCGAGTTCTAGTCAACTCGGAAATACCCGGAACCCGTTTTACCCGAGACCCGAAGTGACGCGACCCGGACCCGACCCGAATGACCGGTTTGACAGGTCTAGCTGGCATGCAACTAATCACTAGATTGCCTGTTTTTTCGATCCTCCTACAATGACACCACTTCCACTTGGATTTGCTCGGTTTTGTTGTTTTTAGGACTACACTTTTTTGTTGGTTTTAGGACTTTGTTGTACAACTTCTGTTGGTATTAGGAATCGTAGCTTTGCTTGCTTGACTCGTGAACTTTATGGATTTCTTAGCGATTCGTAGGCTTTAAAACATCATTGTCATGGAAATTTATTTTGATGGCATGGGTTTACTTGTTGGTGGCACGTAAAAGGCATGCAACTAATAACTTGGTTGTTTGTTTTTCCGGTCTTTCTCCAATGACGCCACTTCCACTTTCCTTTTCTTTTTTTTTTTGGTTTTAAAGGTTAATATATTGCAGGAAATAAAATATTTACAAAGTACAAAGGGATGGAGTACCGATATGTGTCACTAGTCCGAGGCTACCAAAATCATGGAACAATTAGGTTGTTTCAATCAATGGGTGTGTTGAGCATATAGCTCGGGGTAACCCCATGTCTCTTCAGGCCATGGCCATCAGAAGTCGGGCCTACCCCCTAGAATTGTGAGAGCATAAATCCCCCTTCGGCTAGGCCATCAAGGGATTTGTACACCCACAATCTAGCACACAAAGTCACTAGGTTAAGCCCAAATGAAATTACATGATACATTGAAGAGCACATCCGGGCATGTAAGCCTTTGGGATGCCTAGGCTATGGAAGGTTTGAAGATACAAAAAATTACAAATTTAAGTTCTGCCTTCCTTGAAAGTCTATGATCCCAACAAAATCAGTAGTTTGCATGGTCTTCACATTGCCTGTATTAGACCCTCTTGGAGCTTTGCTGAAGTTCTGAATTGGAGGCCAAAGTCATGACTAAGGAATTTGTAAACATGTAGCTTAACCATGTGTACAATCTCCTCAACACTTTTGCTTGAATTCTCAAATAGTTTTTCATTCCTTGTTTTCCAAATGTGGTAGACTGTGGCTGCTAGGGCTGTCCTATTAGCTTTAGAGATCCATCCTTTCCCTCTTGCCTCCTTTTTAAGCCATTTGAGACCACTCTTCAAGGTATTCATTCCTCTCCAAATTCCTAACCATGTCCTTACCTGAGACCAAACATTCAAAGAGAAATTACAAGAAAAGAAAATGTGTTGGTGGGATTCCTGGGTATGGTTGCAAAGGTGACAGTTTTGGTCTACTTCCCTGAATCTGATCTTGTCATTTGTGGCAAGTCTTTCTTTAGCTGCAACCCATAAAATGAAGGCATGCTTGGGGATAATTGAGCTGTCCCACACCACTGTAGACCATGGTGGCCTTGGAGCTCTTCTTCTGAGGTGGTCATAGGCTGACTGGATGTTGAATTTTCCTCCTTGTGCCCAGCTGTTGAGTAACTCAGATGCCTCTTGTGCATTACCTGTTGATGTTAGGAGTGCATCTCTAATAGATAAAAAAAATTTATCAAGGGAGAGTCATTTTTTTCATGTAATTCCCAATTCCATACATCTTCATGTTTAAGATATTGATGATGTATCCATCTAATCCAAAGACTATCTTTTTTTCCTATCAATATCCCATAACATTCTAAAGAGGAATGCATTATTCCAGGTTTTCAAATCTTGTAAGTTTAACCCCCTTCATTTTTAGGCAAACACACATCTTTCCATTTAATTCTGTGAGACTTCCAAAGAAATTTAGCACAAAGACTATTTACCTTGTCAATGAGGGTGGGCGGGGAGGGTAAGATAGAGAACCAAAAAACACTAATACCTTGAAGAACAGTTCTGATCAGCTCCACCCTTCCAGCATATGAGAGAGTCTTTGAATTCCAGTAGCTTATGTTTGTGAGAATTTTATCAAGGAAGGGGGAGAGTTGTGAGACAGTGAGCTTCCCAGAAGAAATGGGAATTCCAAGATATCTGAAGGGGAAAGTTCCTTGTGAAAATCCTGATCTAGTTGCCAAGAACTCCATGTCTTCATCTTTAGCCCCTGCTAGGTAGTAGGAAGATTTTGTGGGGTTGATCTCCAAACCTGAAACCTCAAAGAAGTGTTTAAGGGCATCTAATAGAATAGTTATAGAATTCTTATCCCCTCTAGACAATAATAAAATATCATCAGCATAAGCTAAATGGGATATTTGTAAATATCCACACTTGGGATGAAATTTAAAACTGGGTAATCTTGTTCTACATTTCAATATTCTTGACAGGTAATCCACTGACAGGACAAAGATGAGTGGGGATATGGGGTCTCCCTGTCTCAGTCCTCTTTTTCCTTGAAAGAGTTGCTAATAGAATAGTTATAGAATTCTTATCCCCTCTAGACAATAATAAAATATCATCAGCATAAGCTAAATGGGATATTTGTAAATATCCACACTTGGGATGAAATTTAAAACTGGGTAATCTTGTTCTACATTTCAATATTCTTGACAGGTAATCCACTGACAGGACAAAGATGAGTGGGGATATGGGGTCTCCCTGTCTCAGTCCTCTTTTTCCTTGAAAGAAACTCTGCATGGAACCATTAATACTAATAGAGAAGGAGGGAGAGCATATGCATTCTAGAATCCAGTGAATAAATATAGGAGGGAAATTCAAGTGAAAAAGCATCTGTTTTATAAAACTCCAAGAAATGGTGTCATAGGCTTTCCTTAAATCAAAATTTAGAATGCATCTGGGACTCATTCTCTTCCTAGTGTACCTTCTAATCAGTTCTTACCACTTTCACTTTCCCTCTTCACTCCCTCTCTCTCATATGCGAAAAGTTGCTCATCTCTCTCATTTGCATTTAATGCCCCTCCCTCTTTTTTTTTTTTTTTTCATTTAATACTCCCCCCTCTCTCCTCTCTCTCCACCACCACCACCACCTGCTACCTATAGAAAAAGTTTTTAAAAAATTGCAAAAATGACATTTCTCTCCCCAGTGCAAATTATCCTCTAGCAATGTCATTTTTGCAAAGTCTCATTATTTTTGGTATATTCATGCAAATTTTCCTTTAACATTTAACAAAACTACCTACTCCCTCCGTTAATTAAA
Source organism: Persicaria tinctoria (assembly GCA_037127255.1). Taxonomy (NCBI): domain Eukaryota; kingdom Viridiplantae; phylum Streptophyta; class Magnoliopsida; order Caryophyllales; family Polygonaceae; genus Persicaria; species Persicaria tinctoria. The sequence continues at coordinate 69,406,291 of JBANSL010000013.1, forward strand.
ACACGTCATTTTAGACATGCAAATAAAAGCAAACAAAAATACACTTATACCCCTATTTATTACTTTATTTTTTTACTTTATTGAAAACTACAACTAACAAATCTCTAATCATTACAAGGGTAATTTTGGAAAGTGAATACCAAAATATTTAAAAAGACATGTTTTCTTAGAGGGTTGTTAAATACACCGCTAATTTTTACTGGATACACCGCTAATATCCGTAACTTCTTGTGGAGTTAAATCCGCACCTGGTTGCGAAATGCTCTGGACGTCGTGCCAAACAGGCTTAAAAAAATAGTTACGCAGCAAAATGTGTACCTTTTTATTCTTCCTCAATCAGGTATTATCACTGCTATATTGCCTAATTCCAAACTGGTGGCCGAATCTACTAGATTCGCAAAGGGTGAAAAGTTCCGCAACAACATGCGTAGCTTTTTGATTTTTTTTTTTAAACGTATAGGTAGGGACTCCGCATCCTAATACGGACCTCTTTCCGCAACGTCTTGCGGACGTTTTGTCGAGGGTCTTTTAGGGCGTGTTTGGCAAGATGTCCGGGGAGGTCCGGATCTCGTTGCGTAGCTCGGTCCGCATGGAGTTGCGTAGCTTAGCGGTGTATTTAGCTTTCCCGTTTTCTTAACAAGATTTTACTTCTAAAACACATGTTTTTCTTAACGGAGGGAGTATTATTTAACTAAATTTAACACAGTGACAAAACCACATTTATTCTTAAAAATGAACAAAATCACATTTGTTTCCAATTTTTATTTAAAATCAGCTATTGTTTTGAAAATTACGCGAAAGACCTGTTATATATTTTTCATAGTTTGTAAAAAATAAAGTAATCTCATTATTAGTCAAACATTGCACACATATAACCACTCATTATTTACAAAAAATTGCACAAATCAACCATCTTATTATGTGAGCAAAAAATAGTTAACCAATAAATTACATAAAAAAAACTTTGTAAAACCATACTTTGCGTATATAACACCACCCTTTATGCTTAAAAGTTGCACAAAACTAATTATGTAATAAAAGAATGGCCAAAATACCAAATTGGTATGTAAAACTGACAATGTTGGACATTTGGGTATTTAAAAAGACTTCAGTGCCAAATTGGTATTTAAAACTGTACCGATGGACAAATTGGTATTTTTTCTAGTCGGAATTTCAGTTTTCATGCACGTGACTCCTACGCGTGTACTGAACCCTTTTATTTAGCTTGGTCCAGTTTAATTATAATAAAATTATAATTATTTTAATTATAATATTATACAAACAATTAAAATTGGTTCAATATTAAAAAAAAACGATTCAATAAGGATTCAGATCTTTTATTAGGAGAAAGAAACCGGTCCAAGCTAAACAAAAAGGGTTTAGTATACGCGTAAGAGTGACACGGATGAAAACCTTCGAATAGAAAAAAATACCAATTTGTCCATCGTTACAGTTTTAAATATCAATTTGACACCGAAGTCTTTTTAAATACCCATTTGTCCAATATTGTCAGTTTTAAATACCAATTTGGTATTTTGGCCATAAAAGAATGTGTTCTTCATTTCTATTGTTTAGAATACATAGAACCTAATAAGATAAGAATGATTCATCATCCATTATATTTTCTTTTACAAGAAAAGAAAATGATATAAATAAATTTTACTTTTCTTTTTTTAATAAAATTCTAATCCAGTATTTGGTTAAATTGATCAACAACATTTACAAATGTTTCAAGTTAGTAAGCTACTAAACTATAAGGTAAATATTGTTTTGGAAAATACTATGTTAGGATGTCTTGAATCTTATTGGTTTGGATTTAAGCTTTATTGATAGACCTAATTTAGATAGAATGGGGTTTATTTATTTATGCCTTATTGGTAAATTTATCCTAGTAAGTTTAGAATTATGTAAGGCTATATAACCCCCCCTAGGCATACCGTAGAGATATTTAACTAAATTCAACATAATTCAGCTAAATCCTAACTAGTGATTGGGAACCACCGGGGGACAGCCCCCCCAACCAAGAAGAGTCCTAGAGTTTCGGGGGTGAAGCCCCAATCAGCAGGACCAGGGGTCCAAGCGGCTAGCAGGTTCAGAAACAATATGTGTCCAGGATCATAGGTTTATCGTTTATCAACCAGTGTGAGTGACACATCTTATAATCCTCATTTGGTGGATTTTTTGAAACAATGGTGATTTTATGACAAGATTGGTTGAAATAATGTGGTTTTGTAAAACTTTAAAAATAAAGGTGATTTTATGGGAAAAAAATGGAAATAATATGTTTTATAGCTTTGTTTCGGGTGCATTTGCATTGCTTTTAAGTTAGGTTTCAGTCGCTTTTGTAGGTTTTTCATATGGTTTTTTATATAGAGGTCTACACAAGCTTGTTGCATTTGGTAGGATTTTAGAGTTATTTTGGAGAAGATTTGACGCATTAGAAAGATTAAAGAAACATCAAAGATGCCCAAGAAGATAAGGAAGTGGAAGCGGGATCGAACAAAGTCGACGAGATGGAGCAGCTAGAGAAACATCCCCTTGTCGCCATTTAATACTTCAAATCAGGTCCCGGCATCTTCATGAGAGTTGCGATCCTCAAAAAGAGCTTTCAACTCATATTCATACGCGTTAATCGAATCAACGAGGACTCCGAAAAGTGCGTTGCAAAGTGGAGCTGAAACAAGGAGAAAACACGACATACCGACTGGAGGCGATTTTCACATATTTTAGTTTCCAAAATTAATATGAACTTAATATTTTCTATTGTCATTTTTATTTTAACCCTAGCAGTATAAATAGGGTTATTAGGTTAGACTCGAGGGAGCTTTTTGGATGTGTTTAGGCAGCCACGGAGAGGGAGAGGGTGAAAGCCTCTCTTTTGAGAGCATGTTGTGGAGAGACGTTCTTTTGGAGTTTGAAAACGAGTTTTGAGATGGTTTTTAGAGATTATGCAAGGTGTTTTCTTTCCTTCTTTCTTTTGTTTATGCTTTGATGAAAAGTGAGTATTTCTTTGTGTTCTAGGGTTGGAGTGATCCTAACAATGGTTGTATGAGTCGATTGTTGATCGATGGGTTGTTGATTGCAAAGCCTATATCTTTCTAACTTGATCTTGGTGTGCTTGAATCCTTGGGTAAACGGCTAGGGCAAGTTTGATTTACAATTCAAATAGAAATAGAGGATTGTTGATTGGATGTGCGGCGATTCCCGGGCGAAGATCAAATATGAATATGAAGTTGTAAGGATCTTAACATTGCAGCTTTGATACTATGTAAATAAGCTAAAACAATCTAATTTTGTAGGATAATAAGGAGAGCAATTATTGCTTCAATATAAGAAAATTGATAGAGGAAAACAAAAAAGGGGTTATATATCAACATTTAATCCAAGGGGTAATCCACAAAACCTTGCCTTACAAGGATGACTGATGGGTCTATAAATATTCTACCAAGCTCACATGAGTGTCACACCTTAGCTAGCCAGCTTTATTGCATAACAAACATATAAAACATAAAAATAACATAAAACATACACTATTCTTCATAGAACTGGGACACCATTATCAAATGCGGTTAAATATGATAGGAGCACCACATTGTGGATGAAGAAAGCCATAAGCACTAGGAGCATGAACATAAGATGGTGAAAGTTGAAACTTAAATCGTTGCAAGACCATGGACAACGCAATCTTTGCTTCAATCATGGCAAAATTCGATCCGATGCAGATCCTAGGGCCCCAACCAAACCCTAAGAAGGACACACTCCCTTTAGATGCGCTTGAGATTCCATGGGAAAATCTCTCAGGGTTGAACTTTTTCACGTCATCTCCCCATACATTGTGGTTGTGATGGATGTGGATTATGGGTAAGTTGAGGAGCACTCCTTTCGGCAGTGTTTGACTTCCCAACCTCGTGTTGTCATTGGCAACTCTTCTTCTCAATTCAACTGCTGGAGGGTATAATCTTAGCACCTCAAGAAGGATCATGTTCACCTACATATGTAGGTATGTGATAAGATTGAGCGCACTTTAGATAATACATACAAATAGACGAGCGCACTTTAGATATGTACGTATGTGATAAGATTGAGGTTTAATAAGGTAACTACTACTAAAGTGGTATTTTACTTACTATTTTCAGATGACTCAAGCCATCAAAATCAGGCTGTTTACTTCCAAATACTTTTAGGACTTCATTTCGAGCTCTAGCTTGCCAGTCTTGATGGTTAGCAAGTAAAATCATGGTCCATGTCAAAAGTGTTGAAGTGGTATCTTGACCCGCAAGGTAGAACAACTTGCATTCATCTATGAGCTCATCGGTCGTGATCTTGATCTTTTGCTTCTTCATCTTACCTCTAAGTTGATCATTTAAAGAATTAGACTCCATAAGAATGCCCAACAAGTCATCCCTAGGAACATTTTCCTTGTATCTCATTTGGATCATGCCCATTAAGAGGGACCTGATCTCTTTCTCTATTGCTTTCATCTTTTTGTTGTCCTCCGTCGGAAGGTAACTGAAACATTTTCATTTATACGTGATCCATATATATATAGCTAGCCAAACAACTCAACAACTAAAAAATGATTTACTTATAGCTGTGATCGAATTATCAAACCTGAGACCTGGAAAGTACACTGATTGCGAGATACGGACGGTGACAATAATATGCTCTTTGATGAGTTGGAAAATCCGCCTGCCTTCCTCATAGGAGCTCCCAAATGCAGCCCTTGAAATCGAATCTGCTGATAGAGTAAGGAGATCAGCGCACACATCGATCTCATGCTCATCATTTGAGACCTTCTTTTCCCAAACGTTCAGCGTTTCATTGCAACTCGTATAAAATGCCGGCAACATCAACTGCACGTACGTTCCGACTATATTACATACTTAAAATGTGATGACTAGAGATAAAGATCGATTACAGATCGATCTAGTTTGAAAGGAAAAGGAAGGAGATAAGGAATTAGAGTTCAGACAAAGGAAGGTAAGAGAGAACTGAAGATGAACAAGAGTTTACAGATATTGGTTTACATGGGCTATTGGCCCATATACCTCCCTCTATCTAGCCCAATCCATTACATAACTATTTTTTTTTCCGTCGAAATGAGTACGTGACGTGGCACAACTCGATCGAGTCAATAACATACCTGGTTGTGGGCGTGGTACATTTGGACCCCACAATTTACATAGAAACGAATTCTACTTTGAATTGAGTTAATTTATTTGTTTTTTTTTTTGAAAAAAAAAGCTAATATTTGGGTGGTGTTCGTCTCTGTTAGACTACCCTAGAACGTTAGACTATACCATAAGAACATCTTTTCGGATGAAAATAATAAGCTATGGATTAGAAACCAAGGGGCGAGCAACTACAACCCGGATTTCTTTTTAAAAAATAAATGAAAATGTATATAATGCCAACTTAATCTGCATATTATATTATTTTTATTTTTTCGAGATGAAAATATTAAATATATGATATATTGTTGTGATGGATAGGATAGAAATTATTTTAAGAAAAAAAATGGGAATGTTGGATTATATTTCACCAATTGAGTTAGGCTTTTGTTAGGAATTAGTATAGTAGGAATTAGGATCCTAATTATTATTTAAATTTAATCCTTTCCATTTACCTCTAACCAAACAACTCCTTACAGTTATATTTTGTTGTTACTACTAATTCTGCCGAGGGAGTTGAATGGGGTAACTAGTTTTTATAGCGACATACCTTCAATTTCTCCATATGAAAAGCAGGGTTGATGAGCTTCCTGTGTTGAGCCCACTTCTGACCATCATAGCTAGCCACTCCCCTAACCAGCATCGCGGTGAGCGGGTTCGCCTTGGGCTTCCTGAAATCGTCGTGGTTGACCAACACTTCCTTCGCCAACTCGGCGTCTCCCACGTTCACCACCGGCACCGGCCCCTCCCACGTCACGCATACTTCCCCATCCTTCTCCATGGTGCGGTGGAGGAAGGGGCGGGTGCGTGGGAAGTGATCGTGGGAGAAGCCTGTCATGGGGGTGGATATTGCTTCCACCCCCATCCTTCTTATGTCTTTGAAATCGCCGTGGAAAAGGCGGTAGGGACGGACAGGCAGCCCCTGCTGCCTAAGCTGCCTCTCCAGCTTCTTCGGACGGAACCATACCCATTCAAGCACCCTCCATGACCAGGCTAGTAGGAGTGTTGCTATGAGGAGCCCTACTATTGAATTGGTTGAAGTTTGGAGGGAGTTTAGTGCTGTTGGAATCTCCATCGGCAGAGTTTAGCTAATTTGGTGGATAACACCAACAAATGAGGATGAGGATGGAGATACAACTAGTGACTCTTTATAGTGTGTGTGGTTGCTTTGATATATAATTGAAGTGTGGAATATAGGAGAATAAGAAGACAAAAGTAAGACTTGATTTCCAAGGATATTGAACAAAATGTGTGATTAGTAATTTTCTATGTAGGCCAGGTTAACCTTTATTGAATAAAGCTTTACAATAAATGGGACAAACTAAGCATGACTTGATCCTCAAGCATCTACATCCCCATTCCCATTACAAGAGATATTATTTATTGGGGTCTGACAGTTGGAGTTGAGTCTGGCAGTGAACAAGGTGGTGTGTACAAGGCGATTCTGTGATAGGGAATGAGTTTCCTGGAGGTTCGTCTTCACTACTCACACGGTTTCCTGATGTATCACCAGCCAGCGGTGCTGTTTTAGGACGGTGCTTGACTTTCGTCCGTAGTCTATGTCCCCTTCGTGTTTAGATTTAGTTTTTTCTTGGCTCGTTTCTTGTAGGGTGCGTTTCCACTTGTTGTATTGCATCGCATTTTGTTTTTGTTTATATGTTTTGACGGATTTCTGTCTGCCGACTTATCGTCCATCGAGATTCAAGTATACCATAATCGCGAATTATTACCTAATAAAAAAAAATATTATTTATTTACAATTTAATTTAGGACTTATACATATAATACCGGCCCCTACAAACTAATTAATGGCCGAGCAAAGATAAAAATTGAAAAGCTTACACCTTTAGCATCCGTATGAATATGGTTTTCATGGTTTTAAAAAGTCTAAAGTAACTTTTGAAAAAAAGAAAGATTACATTTCAAAACAGCCATCCTCAAGTCGGATCTTCTATAACCCTCACTGTTTTCTACTCTACTTAATTTTTTTCGAGGTTTATTTAATTTTAATATTTTTTATAAAATTTTATTTATATTTCTAATCTCTATTTGTATATTGTGGAGAATATGAGTTGGGAGTGTCCACATTGAATAGAAATTGAATTCAATTCTTGCATATAAGCCGGTGGGCTACCCCACCTAACACCAATTGGTTTTAGGATGGAACCCCACTCGGTTTGTGTGCTCGGCTTGGTTGGTGCGCGTATTGCGCTTGGGCGTGTGTGGCCCCCCATGTCGTATATTACCCACCGTAATTTAACATATATATTTATAAAATTTTATTTTGAAAAATCATGTTTTTAAATTTTTTAATAATTTTATTTTGTAAAATATTACCTTTTTAATTTAAAAAATATGTAAAACATGATTGTTCAAAATATTTTTTAATTTATAAAAATAGATGTTAGTAATATAAATATAATTTTTTTTTTAATTTTTTAAAGATTAAATAGATGTTAAAAAATTTTGTGATACCCAACCTCATGATATGATGTGATTCCCACATCTATAAACACCACTACAGTGACGGATCTTGAAACTGTTGATTGAGGGGACAGAAAACTACGATAAAAAAAATTGTATGTAAAATTAAACCCCTATAAGCTTTGAGTTCTCGGGTATAACTATATTATTAAGGCATGAATTGTTACAAATGATAGTTACGATAAAAATATATTAGTTTGGTAAATGATGTAAGAAATAATTTACACATGTCCTGAAAATTGAAACGTTTATAACTTTTTGCTCAGATATCAGAATTGAGTTTATAATATATCAAATCGAAACTATATATCAACAAGAGGAATATGTATGTTAAATTTTATTTTCGATTAGGAGGCGACTGACACCCCCGACTCTAAAGAGGATCCGCCTCTGCCGCCATACAAGGCTTCAAGAATCAAGCTGCTATAGGGTGAGCTTAATTACTTCTCAAGGCCTCTGCAATTAATTAAGGAGTGTCCCTCCTCTCACTCATACTCAATTGCTTAATTAGCCAAGTTGTCTTGTCTGAGGCTATGTTTATTGCTCGATCAAAACTGAAGATCAAACTTTCAACACAACTCCAATTCAATTAAGGAGGTACTTACCATGTTCGGAAATGACCACATCCATAACTAAGCACACCTCAACAAATATGTGCTTTCATGTCCAAATGGGCAACAAAATCTGTCATTTGAGCTAGTTGAAGATCAAACGAAAGATCACAAATCTGACACCTAAAGCTGGTAAGATCACACTCAATCCCCTATTTTCAGAAAAAGTTAACTAAAATGAACTGATTCAAGGCCTCACGAAAGCATCCTTTTAGGCATTTAGCTATAAATGAATTCGAAGCTCCCAATCAAATATCAATAATTAAGCTTACCATTAGAACTCCCAGCAAGATTTTCCTTAATGCCTCCAACCCTTTGCTCTTCTCCATTAATGACAACAGATTTGATGGCTTTGATCAAGTGAATTTTGTAGCTTTTGTAGTCTGAATAAGAACCCATGAACAACTCCATTATAATTAGTCCAATAGGTGACAAAAGAAATTTAGGATATTCGAAATATCCAAACAAACAATAGTATAAAAACATCATCGACAAACGCAAGGAAATGAACTTTCAAACCATTCATAGCAAATGGGAAACCAATGTCCCTTTGATAGTTAACTTCTTTTTGAAGCATGCTAGCAAACACTTGAATAGAAAGAATGATAAGAAAGGTGCAATCATACTTGAACTCCCAAAAACTGAAGAACCATGACTAGTTCTCTCCTTATTAGTAACAAAAGGCACATCAACATGATACATTACACACTGAATACATCAAGTGTTAAACATCATCATAATATATGTTCGAAACAAAATGAAAACGAGGACATGATACATGGTACAAACCCTGAACTAGGACGATAAAATTACACAGGTGGTGGATGCCCGGTTATGTCATGGACCACAACCATGTCGGCTATGTTTGATAGCACTTGTACAACTCCCCTCTAGATGGGTCCTGAACTAGTCTATAACAAGCTCATATGAGTGTCACACCTCAGCTAGCTGGCTAGCTTTATTGCATAACATATAAAACATAGAAATAACATAAAACATACACTATTCTTCATATAAGTTTCAGTGAGGTATCTTTCTCGATCAAATGCGATCAAATGCGGTCAAATATGATAGGAGCACCAAATTGTGGATGAAGAAAGCCAAAACCACTAGGAGCATGAACATAAGATGGAGAAAGCTGAAACTTAAATCGTTGCAAGATCATGGACAATGCAATCTTGGCTTCAATCATGGCAAAATTTGAACCGATGCAGATCCTAGGGCCCCAACCAAATCCCAAGAAAGACATAGTCCCTTTAGACGCGCTTGAGATTCCTTGGGAAAATCTCTCAGGATTGAACTCTTTTGCATCATCTCCCCATATTTTATTGTTGTGATGGATGTGGATTATAGATAAGTTGAGGAGCATTCCTTCCTGCAGTGTTTGACTTCCTAACCTCGTGTTGTCATTGGCAACTCTTCTTCTCAATTCGACTGCTGGAGGGTATAATCTTAGCACCTCAAGAAGGATCATGTTCACCTACATATGCAAAAATGAATAATACTAATTAATAATAATACATATACAAATAGATGTGTGCACACTTCAGATACGTGTACGTGATAAGATTGAGGTTTAATAAGTAACCGATAAACTATCAAACTGATAGTTTACTTACTATTTTCAGATGGCTCAAGCCATTAAAATCAGGCTGGTTACTTCCAAATACTTGTAGGACTTCATTTCGAGCTCTAGCTTGCCAGTCTTGGTGGTTACCAAGTAAGATCATGGTCCATGCCAAAAGTGTTGAAGTGGTATCTTGACCCGCAAGGTAGAACATCTTGCATTCGTCTATGAGCTCATCGGTCGTGATCTTGATCTTTTGCTTCTTCATCTTTGTTTCAAGCTGATCGTTTTGAGAATTCGAATCAATGAGAATACCAAGTAAGTCATCCCTTGAATCCTTTTCCTTGTACCTCTTTTGGATCATGCCCATTAAGAGGGTTTGGATCTCTATCTCCAATGCTTTCATCTTTTTGTTGTCCTTCGTCGGAAGGTACCTGAATTTTTTTTTTATGCATGATCGATCGATATATAGATAGTCAAGCAACTCAACAACTAGATCGAAAATGATTTACATATATATGTTACTTGTAGTTGTGATTGAAGTATCAAACCTGCGACCTGGAAAATACACTGATTGTGAGATACTGATGGTGAGATGAAGATGCTCTTTGATGAGTTGAAAAATTCGCCTGCCTTCCTCGTAGGAGCTCCCAAATGCAGCCCTTGAAATCGCATCTGCTGATAAAATTGGGAGATCAACGCAGACATTGATCTCATTCTCAGCGTTTGAGACCTTCTTTTCCCAAAAGTTCAATGTTTCATTGCAACTCGTATAAAATGCCGGCAACATTAACTGCACATACGTCAGACTATATAATATACTTAATGGAAGGATAATATATATATATATAGATAATACGTTAACACTTCTTATATACATCGTGGTTGGTTCTAGTATACACAACCCTTATCGTGTACACATGCCTTATCTTGTACACGGAAATTTACAAATGATTATTTTTTTTGTTTTCACATTATTATTCGTCTGTACAAATAATGTAAAAAAATTAATTTTTATTTTTAAGAATAATCGCACAATACCACCGAATAATTTCATCCCAATGAATAATCTTCCAATACAACCTAATAATTAAAAGTTGTTAATTTTAATCTTATTCGTTGATCTTCTTAATTCTATGACCTACGTTTGTTTTTGTTTTTTTTAGAGTATGCAAGAATTAGAAGCGATTACAAAAGTTGTAATCTGACTCCTTGATCATCCTTGAAGATGATGGAACAAAGCTCCCTATTATAAGGGATAGTAGATCGCGATCTATTATAAATGATACACTTCCGTGCTATAACATCCGCTACTTTGTTTGCTTCTCGATAGCAGTGTCTATATTCGATGAATTCGAAGGCAGATTCCAATCGCTTGATCTTTTAATGTGATGTATAACTTCCCTCAGTAAATTTTCTTTAAAAAAACTAAGTAATTAAAATAGTGAGAATCTATCTTTTCAAATTATTTTCTAACATCTATTCCTCAGTTTGAAAAACCATATTAGTAAAAACAATATTGATCTCTCTCATCGTTTTTATTGTTTAAAATAGAAATAGAAGGGAATTTCAAGGATAAAATTTAATTAAGCAACTAATTACTGAAATATAATCCATGCATTATCAATTAGGTTTAGGGAGGTTCTCAAAAAATTAGGTTTAGGGTAATTTATATTTTCTTCAAATTTTCTTGAACAAAAATATAAGAAATGAAAGAACTTTGGATAACCAATTCAATTAGATATTTAATAATTAATTAAAGATATATTTAAATTGGGTCTGATGTGTCAAATGCAACTTAATATTTGTAGCTCCATGTAATGAGCCGATTAAATTAAGCATTTCTATTATAATTTTGAATTAATTATTTTTATTTTAGTTTAATCTAAATGTTTTATGGTTCATTTGGTTAGCTCTCTACTTCCCAGAAAGTTCAAAATCACAGAAAGTAAGAGTCAATAGATGTGTTTGATATATTTTTTAAAAAAGAAAAAACCCACGAATTTCAATAACAAAAATAAAAATTGACCTTAATAGTTAACGTTTCGGCTATATACACCGCAAATCACCACGTCCTTAAGGACGTGCAAGTGGGGTGAGAGCCATCCAAACCCGGACGTGCAAGCACGTTTTTTTTTTAAATAACGTGCTGGCACGTCCCCACGTCCTTGGGGACGTGCCAGCACGTCCTTAAGGACGTGCAATAGGGCACGTGCTTAACCACGTGTTGCACGTCCTTAAGGACGTGCAAGCCCGTCCCTTAAAGACGAAGAGGACGTGCCTCTTCGTCTTCGTCTTCATTCGCCTTCAGAGATCGAGAGAGAGGGAGCGACTGCCAGAGCTAGAGACAGAGAGAGAGAGAGAGAGAGAGAGAGAGAGAGAGAGAGAGAGACCGGGAGAGAGAGAGAGACCGAGAGACATGGACACAGAAAGAGAGAGAGATCTCGAGGCGGCGGTGGCGGCCCTGGAGGCGGATCTGCTGGCGGCGACGGAGGGTAGTGGTGTTGCGACGGCGATGGAGGTGGAGGGTGGTGGTGGGGGTGGAGCATCGGGGGAGGCGGTGGCGGAGGAGCCGTGCTTTGGCGACCTCAGCTCGACATGGACGTGATGATGTGTTCGGAGGGTTCAACTGGGGTCGAAAAAACGTTGATCCCTTCATGCTCGGTCATATTGAGACGGTGAGGGACACTGTTGGAGATGGTCATTGTGGCTACCGTGCTTTGGCGGCTTTGACATCACCGATCGGCGAGACTGCTTTCCCGGAACTCAAAACGTTACTATGCAATCACTTGGAGGATCACGCCGATCTGTACGCCAGTTGTTATACGGGAGGGTACCATTCCAGCAGTTCGTCGACTACCAGAGATGGGCGGGAGCTGTGCATGGTGATAGGAGACGGTGGATAGAGCTACCCATCATGGGTTTAGTATTTGTGACGGTATATCAGATTCCTCTCGTCGTCCTAGCTTGGCATCATCCGTTCACATGTCTCCCCATGATCTCGCCGACACCTGCTAACAACCCTCAATCAGCAACTCTTGGTGTAGCCTGCATCGGAAACCAAGACCATTTTGCCGCGGTACGACTTCAAACGTCTTTTTTATTACCTATTCATGCTTTTCATATATATGTCAATACTCTAACTCTAATTTTTTGTTCTCATAGATCTGGTTGCGTCCTAACGCTCCTCTTCCGCCGCCTCCGCTAGAATGGGTCGAACATCATCATCCGAGTGTCGAAGGATGGGATGCTCCGTTTCAAGCTCAGATTGAGAGATTTCGAGCCTTGCGTGCCGAGTCTGGCTGTCCTTTACTATTTTCCTAGATTGTATTCCACAACTTTATTAAAATTATGAATGTAAACTTTTTTTTCCGTTCCTTGTAACGTTATTCGCATATTATCCGAATGAAAACCTTAACAATTCTTGTGTTCTATTTATTTTGACCCTAAATCCTTCAAATCCACTAGCTAAACACTTCAATTTTATCAATTAACATTACAAAAACGTCGAAAAACCTAAACCCTAACCCTAAACCCTAAACTCTAAACGCAAAACTCTAACTAGGGTTTGCACGTCCTTAAGGACGTGCAATGCTTGCACGTTGTTAAGGACGTGCAAGGCTTTCCTAGTGGACGTGCACAGTCCCAGACTTGCACGTCCTTAAGGACGTGCAAATCCTTAATCCGAATTTGCGGTGTATCTAGCAACACCCATAGTTAAGGATACAATAACAAAAATTATATTCATGATATTTTTTATAATTTGATTTGATGATTTTTTTTCCACACAAACGTTAAATTTTTATTATGATAAATATTGTACCGTAATTATCATCCTCATATCTTAAATCTTTATAAAACCTATTATTTTTATAATTGCTGGAAAATTTTTATTAAAAATTTCAAGCAAACTATTTTAATCTTCACATAAATCTTTATAAAAATAATTTGAACACAGTTAATATAATTAAATATAATTTATTAACATAATGGGAAAAAATACGGGTAATAATTACTAGTTATATACATTATATTAGATAAAATAAAGGAGAAGTCATTTGTGACATGTGTTGGCTTATCCATAATTATAGTATTTTTAACCAATTGTATTTTCCTTATTAATTAATATAGCAATATATATACTCAAGATAAGATTTTACAATTTTTTTTTTATCCAATTTGACTAATCACTAAAGAGATATATGTTTAAGATAAGATTTTATCCAATTTAATTAGATATCGATATATTTTTAGAAGATTAATAGAACAATGTATTTTTAAGATAGTACTTTAGTTGGTAGTAAATTAAACATATTGACAAATTTTTTTTATCATAAATATATATTAGTGTTAAAAATTAGAGGTTGCGGAGATCTTATCTCGTATCAATCTGAAAAAAATATCATCAAATACATCCCCATCTAGATTTTTTTTTTTTTTTGGGTGCAACACATGTACAATTTTTAACATACGTGGTTGTGGGCGTGTTACATTTGGACCCTATTTGCTATGGGCCCCATATATTTGACGTAGTAGAAGCCAATTCGGCTTTGAATTGAGTTACCGATCGGTTTGATTCCAACATCACAAGAAGCACATTTTTAGAAAAACACAGATTTCTCCGTAATTTTTGAAAATAAAAATAAATGTTGGATTTTTTTTTTAAAAAACGGAGAATATAAATAAAATGCGATGTTAACACATATCTTATATTTTTTTTCCCCAAGCGAAAACACATGATATCTTGTTGTGATGGATAAGATAGGAATTATTTTTTAAAAAAAAAAGGAAATGCCCGATTTTTTTTTAAATAGAAATATATAAAATTTGAACTTAACCCACCTCTTATGTTATTTTTAATTTTTTCCCGGACATAATATTTTGATGGATAATATATGAATTATGTTTTAGAAATGGGAATGCCAGATTGTTTTTTCAACAATTGAGTTAGGATTTTGGTGTTTAAAAACAAATGATATTTGTTTTCATCATATGTTCTTAAAAAATGGGAATGCATAAAATGAGCACCAATTAGGTTTTGATCTCGATTATCTACATGTAGACAAACTCTTAAAATATAAGTTTTCACATACATGTCTTATCTTCTTTTGGTAAGTATATGCATGTTTATATCTAGATAAACTCTTAAAATATATAATGAGAATGTATAAAATGAGCACTAATTAGGATTTCTGTTTTTAATAAACCATGTGCAATTGAATATAGATTTATCTCAAAATCTTATAAATCTATATTTATCTATATATCTTATAAATCTATATGTATAAAACAGAAGAGTTTTCATCTGTGTACACTATAATTTAATTCTCTTATTTTCAACGAATCACTTTTTTTTTTTACAATTGATTTTCATTTTTGACACAACTAATGAGTTTAATGCGAAATATTAAATTAAAATATAATCTATATCTATTTGTAAATCTTTATATACTTTCACAATAGAGTCCATCTTGAATGAGGTGATTATGCCCTTCTGCTTTATAAGTGTAACTAGTATAGTTCCCGCGCCATGGCGCGATTTTTTAAAAATAAAATAATATTATGCAATTAAATAAAATATTAGTTTAATATTTTGAATTAAAATTATACAAATAAACTCATTAAAGGAAGATATAATAAGCTCAATCAAGATGAACTCCATTGTAGGTTAACATTAATTTAATATTTTGAAATAAACCCAATTGTTATTTCAAAGATGAAAATCAATTCCAAAAAATAAAAAGGAGAAAAAAAGAAAAAATGATTAGTTGAAGGGAAGGAAAGGTAAGAGAGGGAAAAAATAAAAGAGTAAGAAAAAAATGATTAGTTGAATCAAGTGAAATCAAGAACAAGCTGACACGTCAGCATAAGTGTTCTGATTTAAAGTTATATATATTGTTATTTCAAAGATGAAAATCAATTCCAAAAAATAAAAAGGAGAAAAAAAGAAAAAAAATGATTAGTTGAAGGGAAGGAAAGGTAAGAGAGGGAAAAAAAAGAGTAGGAAAAAAATGATTAGTTGAATCAACAAAAATCAAGGACAAGCTGACACGTCAGCATAAGTCTTCTGATTTAAAGTTATATACAGATTCAAAATATTTTAATATTTATTTAATTAATTAATATTAATTTATTTTGTTATTAAAATTTTATTGATTTTAAATTTAATCCTTTTCATCACTTTCCCTTCTCTTCTATCTAAATGATTTCCTTTACTTTTCATACACTAACCAAAAGACCGACCCCTTAGAGTTATATAATTCAAAGGAGCAACTGAAGTGACATAATACCTTCAACTTCTCCATATGAAAAGCAGGGTTGATGAGCTTCCTGTGCTGAGCCCACTTCTCACCATCATAGTTAGCCAACGATCCTCTGATCAGCATCGCAGTGAGCGGGTTCGGCTTCTGCTTCCTAAACTCGTCGTGGTTGACGAACACTTCCTTCACCAACTCGGCGTCTCCCACGTTCACCATCGGCACCGGCCCCTCCCACGTCACGCATACTTCCCCATCCTTCTCCATGGCGCGGTGGAGGAAGGGTCGGATGCGCGGAAAGTGATCGTGGGAGAAGCCTGCCATGGGGGTGGATGATGCTTCCACCCCCATCCTTGTTATCTCTTTCAAATCGCCATGGAAAAGGCGGTAGGGACGGACAGGCAGCCCCTGCTGCCTAAGCTGCCTCTCGAGCTTCTTCGGACGGAACCACACCCATTCAAGCACCCTCCATGACCATGCTAGTAGGAGTGTTGCTATGAGGAGCCCCACTATTGAATTGGTTGAAGTTGGAATCTCCATGGGCATGAGTCTTAGTTTGGTGGATAAAAGCAACAAATGAGGATGAGGAAGGAGATCCAAGTAGTGGTTCTTTATAGTGTGTGTGGTTGCTTAATAATTGAAGTGTGTGGAAAATAGGAGAATGAGAAGACAAAAGTAAGACTTGATCTCCAAGGATATTGAACAAGACTTGAGCATATATGTTTGGTAATTTTCTATGTAGGGTTACCTTTATTGAATAGGACATTACGGGACAAAAGTATGACTTGATCCTCAAGCATAAAATTGATCTACATCCTCATTACAAGAGATATTATTTATTAGTTACAATATAATTTAGGACTTATATATAAATACCCCTACAAACTAAGGGCTCGTTTGGTTTAACACGGGAAGAACTAGGGGTGGGCACAAATCCCGCAAATCCCGATCCCGGTGGGATTTAGGACAAAATAGCGAATCCCGTCCCGATCCCGTCCCGCAAAAATTATGCGGGACGAAACGCGGGACGATCCCGGTGGGATCCCGCAAATCCCATCCCGTCCCGCATATAATAATAATAATAATGATAATTTTTATAATAATAATAATATTATAATATTATAGAATAATAATAATATATTATTAGTATTATTATTTTGAGAAAATATTATTTATAACTATAATAATAATTTTCAATTTATAATAATAATAATAATAATATTATATAATATTATAATATAATTTAATAATAATATTAATTTATAATAAAATTATTATTATTATTATTATATTATTATTATATCATATTATATTTTTTCTTGTAAAGTATAATTATTTTATAATAATAACAATAAAAATAAGTAATATTATTTTATTTTATTTTTAATTATAACGTGGGATTATTATTATTTATTATTATTATTATTATTATAATAAAAACAGATTACAAGAAATTAGTGGGCAATCGAGATACTATTTGGGCACCCACTCCTTTAGCGATAACAAAGCCAAGTCTAGTAAAAATATAACGTGCAGCACGAGCCCCAGAATCCTGAGATACCGAGAATTTCTGAATCCGCTTCAGCAATGCAACCGCATCTGTATCCAACTCCCCCAATGAAGAGAATGAGAAGGGTAGGAAACCATAACCATCCGCCGTACACAAATCTCGATACTTGACACACTTACGTCGAGCAGCATCAACAACAGCACGACCAGGCATAAAGTCAGAAATCCCAGACCGAGTCAATGGAGAGGATCCCGTCAGATCGACACACACATCCCGCCGATTTAGAGTTACAAGAGGCAAATAGCTAATTAAATACGGTATTCTTCCTAACTATCAATCGATAATTAGACAATATTGGTAAATCTCGTCTCAATTCCTTTCCGTCCTGATCTAGTAAGATAATGTAGCCAAATATGTTGAACATTATAATTAATTGTACAATCATTGTATGAATTAATAATAGTATTATAATATTAATATTAATATTAATATTATTATTATTATTATTATTATTATTGAATAATATAGTTGAGAATAATACTGTATTCAACATATTATACTAAATAATGAATTATGAAAGCATTTTTCACTTTGCAAACTTATATAATATTTTATTATTTTTATATGCGGGACAAGGCCCGTCCCGTCCCGATCCCGTCCCGTCCAGACACCGTCCCGTCCCGATCCCGTCCCGAAAAAAAAATGTCAATCCCGTCCCGATCCCGTCCCGAAAAAATTTCGCGGGACGAGTCTCGTCCCGTGCCCACCCCTAGGAAGAACAATTCCTAGGAAGTTACTTTCCGGGAATTCAATTCCCAAGTATTGCATTTCCCGGAAATTGAAAAAATATGTTTGGTTGGATTTTAAATAGTAGGGATTAAACTAGGAAAATTGAAAATTTCTGTTTATAAAAGGTGGAATTGGAACATACCTTGGGGGAAGTAAGTAAGTTATATTCCCTTAAAATGAAGGAATTTAAATTCCTGTGAATTTAACTTCCTGGGTTTTCCTGTGACTAAAACTCCAACCAAACACATATATTTCATCTACTTCCTGAGTTTATTTCTACTTCCTAGGCTTTTCAGTTGCTAACCAAACGAACCCTAATGGTGTTTGAATATGGTTTTCAGGGTTCTCAGTTATCACTAGTGTCACTACTTTCCATTTCCTTAAAAAAACCCAACTTATTTTATAACCCCTATCTATATAACATCTCTTTATCAATTTTTATCATTGTACATATATAAGTCACATGTTTTTTTTTCTGAAGGTATCTTAAATATATATAACAATTTTTTTAACAAAATATCTTTAATTTTTTTTTAAAATAAAAACATGTTATATAATAAAAACATTGTACATATATAAGTCACATGTTTTTTTTTTCTTAAGGAATTGTTGCAAATATCAATACCCCTGGCAGAGTGGCTAAGGTGTGCAACCTTATCAGCCACTCTATTGCCGAGACGAGGTACATGAATGAAAGAGATTTCTTTCATAGTTGATATAAGATATTGTACGTCTGACAGGATGAGTTCGATTTCCCATAAGCATCTCGACTTGTTTTTTAGATGGTTAATAATTATGCTAGAATCTCCTTCAATGTAGATTTTATCAATATGAAGTTGTAAGGCCTTTTGTACCCCAAGTTTGAGTGCTAGTGCTTCTGCTTGAAGTGCAGTTTTTATACCCAGTTGTTTATAACCAATGTGTATTGGGTGTCCATGCCAGTCCCTGATGACAAACCCAACGGTACTACGGTTATCAACCAGAGAAGAACCGTCAAAGTTGAGTTTGAATGTGCCTTTTGGTGGTTTGCGCCACTTGATATGACGGTTTTTGTTTCTCTTTGCAGGTTGTCTGCCGTTTCGTGAATGAGGATTGATGTTATCTTCTAATGTACTGTCATATTTGTGTCTGTTACTCCAATTTTTCTCATGTGTATTAATAAGCATCAATGCTGCATCCCACGAAGGAATTGGAGCCTGCCTAAACACATGTTGGTTCCGAATATACCACATTGTCCACCAAGCGAAAGCAAGTTTACCAAGAGCGACCTTTGGCAGGCTATTCCCAATGAATGACATGATTGGGCTTATATCCCTTGATAGTGTGATTCGGCTGACTATTGCGGAGTTTATGTGGCTTGGGAAATTGGCGAGAGACCTCGAGTATTGACATTCGAATATTAAATGTACATCATCTTCCATAGGGAAATTACAAAGGTTATATGTAGGAGGGATAGGAACCCCCCCGTTGGGCTAGTTTAGCAGTCGTGGGAAGGCCGTTTTGGCAGACTTTCCACAAGAAATTTTTGATCTTAGGTGGGATGTCGAGATGCCAGATCCAGGAGTTGTTGTCTAAGGGAATTAAGGATTCGGAAGAGACCAATTTATATGCGCTTGACGTAGTGAACCAGCCCTCTCGGTCCGACCACCGGTATAATCTGTCCACAAATTTTGATACTGGAAGTGGAATGTCAAGAATTTCCTTCACCATGCTGTGTGGGAGAAAAGCATATAGTTTCTCCTTCCACCATTTACCTCCGAGGATATAGTCACTAACTTTATCATTAATGTTTTCAATTCTCGGGCAATCGACACGAGATCGAATAGAAGATGTTGTAATCCAATTATCAGACCAGAAATTGATAGTGGTCCCGGTGCCGACTGATCAGATAAGCCCCTTTTTGAACTTATCAATCAAAGTTGTAAGTTTCGCCCATTGCCAGGACGTGGCACCTAGTTTCTTATAATGGAGAATGTCATCCTCATGAAGATATTTATATTTAATTATTTGCACCCACACATTATCCGGCTCGACTAGTGTTTTCCATAGCAGTTTCATTTGTAGCGCTTCATTCATTTCTTTGGATTTTCGAATCCCCATGCCCCCGCACTGTTTTGTTCTACAAATTCTATCCTAGCTAATCAACAGGCGGTGTTGCAGATCCTTGTTCCAGAAAAAAGTTCTATTTATCTGATCGAGTTCTTTATGGATTGAAGATGGTAGTAAGAGACTTTGCATTGTATATAAGGGTTTGGATGATAGATTTGAGTTTATAAGAATAGCTCGACCTTGTTGAGATAGAGAATTTGCACGCCATTTACTCAGTTGTTCTCTGGATTTACAGATAATATCTTCGAAGGTTCTCTGGTTACTCTGCCGTTGATAATTGGACAACCAAGATATTTTTTCGAAGGAGTTGACGTTGGAGATCGTTAGGCAGCTGTTGAGATCTTGAAGTCTGGACGGTGTGATCCCTCTAGTAGCTTGGAAGCATGATTTTTGATAGTTAACTTTTTGGCCCGAGACTTTGCAATAGGTGTCAATAATAGATTTGACTCTTCTACATGCGTCAACACTACCTTTCGAGAAGATGATAATATCATCTGCAAAAGATAGAAATGGAATTCTTGGTCCATTCCGACTAAAAGCGAAACCGATTGGGCTTCTATCCTTATTTGCCTCAGCAGATAGGTGGCGTGCCAATACTTCTGCACCTAGGATGAACAGGAACGGTGACAGGGGATCCCCCTGCCGAAGACCCCTAGAAGGGAAGAACATATCTGTAGGACCGTTATTAACAAGTATAGAATACGAGACTGTTTGTACACATTCCATAACCCAGAAGATGAAAGTAGGGTGGAACCCAAATTTGTCAAGAATTTTTTTGGTGAAGTTCCAGTCAACCCTATCATATGCCTTTTCCATGTCCAGTTTGATTGCCAGCAACCCTTCACGACCCTTACACGATCGAAAGGAATGGAAGATTTCATGTGCTATTAGGACATTGTCTTGAATTGACCTATCTGACACAAACGCCCCCTATATATATATATTTAACAAAACACCTTTTAATTTTATATTTAAATTTTGTTTTGTTTAAAAATGTCTTTTATTTATTAGGTAATAATTCGAATGAGGAACTCTATCTGATATCATCCTGTTGGATGAGGACACGAAGGCCTGAGTCATTGTGTAAAGTTGTTCCCCAGGTCGAGTAGCAAAGGTGTGCAACCTTATCCGCTACCCGGTTACCAGCACGGGGAATGTGGGAGACTCCAGTATTTCTTACTCCTAGGAGAATGGATTGTACGTCCGACATAACCAGTTCAATTTCCCATTGACAGTTGGAAGATGAACAGAGGTAGTCAGTAATAGTCTTTGAGTCACCTTCTATGATTAAGTTGTTTATTTGAAGTTCTCTAGCTTTCCCTGCACCTAGTCTTAAGGCAAGAGCTTCCACCATTAAGGGAGATTGCGCTTTAGTAATTTTGCCCCCAACGCTAATGGGAGCACCTTTCCAATCACGAACGATGTAGCCTATAGAGCTTTTGGAGGTCGAAACGTATGTTCCATCAAAATTTAATTTGTACTTACCCAAGGGGGGTCTTTTCCAATTAGTGGTCTTATTAGTTTTTATGAGACGGAACTCCCCCCCCCCCCCCCCACAATATCCCATTTCCTTCGAGTACATCTGTCCTTCTCTTTTCCAATTTTCTATGTTATCCATTATTTGTTTTTTTAAGACCTTCAAAAGAAGGAATTTTGGCATTTCTGAAAATAATTTGATTCCTAACAAACTAGATAGTCCGCCATCTAAAAATTATGCTCTGTTTACGATCCTTGGGAAGCGAGGTTTTGATTAGTTGAAGTATTTGCTCCATGTTCCTATTTTGAGATATCAGAGTGTTGATTTTGTGGGTTGTATCCCTAGGAAATTGCTGCTGGAAATTATTTATTGGACATTCTAAGAAAAGATGAATATCATCTTCTGAAGATTGGTTTCAGAAAATGCATGTTGTGGGAACAGCAACACCCTTAAAGCCCAAGCGTGTTGCCGTAGGTAAGCCCTGTTGTTTAATCTTCCATAGGAAATTCTTGATTTTTGGTGGAGCATCGATTTTCCAAATCCAATCAAAACCGACTATCGTACTTTGAGGGGCATGAGTTATTAATTCATATGCGCTAGCCATTGTAAACCATCCCTTTTTGGCAGGCCACCAATATAATCTATTAGAGAGGGGGTTGATAAGAAAGGGAATTTTTATAATTTCCTCTACGATGGCCTTTGGGAGAGTAAACTCCAGTTTTTCCCTCTACCAGTTCCCTCCCATTATATACTCACTAACTGTTTCGTTTTGGGTTTATTTCGGTTTGGGTATCGATTTGATCTATCAGGAGCATTTTATAAACTCAGTTATCCTCCCAGAAACAGTCCTGATTTGAATTTCGGGATTAAGGCACTACGTTTTGACCATTTCCAAGAAGTGTTTCTTTTTTTTTTTGGAGTATTTAAGAATGTGATTTTCTTTGAGATATTTGTACTATATTATTTTGACCCAATTGTTCTCTCGTTCCGCTAGAATTTTCCAGAGGAGTTTTAGTTGGAGTGCTTCATTCATATCCCTAGCTTTCCTCGGTCCCAATCCTCCATTTCCTTTTGATTTACATATCTTGTCCCATCTAATGAGGGGACTATGTTGATCATCTTTGTTCTAGAAAAAAGTTCTATTAATCTGATCCAGTTGCTTATGTACTGCCATAGGAAGCATAAAATTTTGCATAGAGTATAGGGGTTTTGATGACAGGTTAGACGTAATAAGTGTTGCTCTTCCTTGTTGAGAAAGTGAGTTGGCTCTCAATTTGCTCAACTGATCTTTCGATTTACAGATTAATTCACCAAATGTGTCCTTGCTGGAACGACCGTTAATGATTGGACATCCCAGGTATTTCTCTAGACTTTTTTCCAATGGGATATTAAGAATACCTTCAAGCTCCCTAGCCCTATTTCTATGGATTCCCGGTGAGATTTGGAAGGATGACTTATGGTAATTAACTTTTTTTCCTGAGAATCGACAATATTCCTCAATTGTTTTCTTGACTTTTAGACATGCAGTGTTAATTACTTCCTTTAGTAAAGATGATTATATCGTCGACAAATGGAAGAAAAGGTATACAAGGGCAAGAGTGTCCAAAAGTAAAGCCCACATTGTGCTGCGGAGAAACCGATTCCGCTGAGAGTTTTCGGGCATTCCCATTTCTAAAAAGTAATTCATATATCATCCATCAAAATAAAATATTAGGTGTTTTCGTTTTGAAAAAAAAAAAAAAAAAAAAAGATGTGGGTTAAGTTCACATTTTATATATTTCTATTTAAAAAAATATGGCATCCTATCCTATACAACACTAAAGGAGTAACTGTTTTGCCACATGTAGGGATGTTATGTGAGACAAGCTACTCGTGATCGGCTCGGGTTCGGCTCATATAAAACTCGACTCGTGCTCGTTCATTTTCTAAACAAGCCAAGTATGAGCACATTTTTAAGCTCGTTCCAAAGCTCGACTCGTTCGAATTAAACTCGAATAGCTCGAATTTTATGAAATTTCTAAAATTTTCTTAAAAGTTATTGTATAATGAGCAAGTAAAATTGCCTAAAGCTCGAAAAAAGCTCGGCTCGAACTCGCTCATTTCCTAAACGAGCCGAATATGAGCACATTTTTAAGCTCGAGTCAAAATATAGGCTCCGCTTGAGCTCGTTCATATTTTAAATGAACTAAATATGAATAAGTAATACTCGGCTCGTTCTACTCGAATAACAGCACTAGCCACATGTTGCATTGTTCCCCGTTCAAAACTTCATCCAATTAGAATTTGCCATCTCAGTTAATATATTGACACAAATAACATATTCATTCACCTATTTATTATTTTTTAAATATTTTCTAAATTTAAAAAACGAAACATTAGTTTTTATATATTATCAAACTTTATAAACTATACGTGATAGATTTGTGATGGAAAGGAGCTAAACGCTGTGTGTTTGGCAATACAAGTAGCGTTTTAGAGCTTTTTGTTTTAATATTATATAGTTTTAAATTAAATAAAGCTTATATTATTAGTTAATTAGCGTTTTGGAATTGAATTTCTATCAGCTACCCACCCCAGCTTTTCAGAGCTTTTCCTTTTATATACACAAATCTCCTCTTTTATCAGCTAGTTCTATCAGCTACACATTCAGCTAATGTTACCAAACTCAGTACTAGCTTAATTTAACATATTTTACACAATAAATCATTCAGCTTCAGCTACCCATTCAACTACGGTTACCAAACACACCCTACGTGTTAGATTTGTGATGGAAAGGAGCTAGATTTGCTATATCTTTCGTTTGATCTTCAACTAGCTCAAATAGTCAAATCAGAGATTGTCTTACCCTTGAATTTGTGTACTACCTGCACTGAGGCGGATCTAGTGTATCAAAGTTAGATGAGCGGAAAAGTTATAGTCATGACAAAGAGAAAAAAAATTACCAAACCAAAATGCGATTATTATACGGTACTTCATAAAAATACAAAATAAATTCAATATTTATCAATTATAAGAGTTATTTGACATTCATAATAATAAATAGTTTCATGACAAATAAAATATGACCAACGAAATTGCGCTCTACGATCTCTTGTCGAATGAGTTTTCAATTCACATAATTCAATTCTTTTTGTACATTCTTCTAGAAATGGTCAATGACTTCCTCTGTGTCAATAGTGTCGACGTATTGTTTTTCTATATGGAGCATCGTACGGGTGATGTTGTATTACAATTGACCACTCGCTAAAATGATATATAAGCATAAAAAAATGGATGATATCAAATACTAATCTCAATGTCCACAATCAAATTGCCAAACAATTCAAAACCCTAATTTAGTAAATTATAAATTAAATAAAAAATAATTATAAGAGAGTAAAATGAAAACATACCTCACGAATTAGATTAATGAAGTTGAAAAGTTGTTCGGAAATCGAAATTGAATGAATAAGGTTGAAGTTTGATAAACGCCAAAAAGAAATGTGTTGCTATGTGTGTTCCGTCTTAATTGAATTGAATGATTTATGTGGAAGGAGGGTGAATTAGTGAATTTGGAAAAGAAATTTGGGCTCAAATCAAATTAAGCTCACCTAGTCCAACGAAACAAAAAAAAAAACTCACCAAAAAAAATGACCCAGCAATATTTTTTTTTGTTTGCATAACCCCAACACTTTTCACCCAGCAAAGGCTGAGTTTGCGCCTGCAAATCATTTCCGGTGAGCCATTCCGGAATGATTATCTAAACATGGAGATCACCTACATCACTCTCTACACCACTAAATTATTTTAACATTTATTTAATTTAAAAAAAATTAAAGAAATTATATTTATATTTTAAACATCTATTTTCATATGTTTATAAACTTTTATTTTGAAAAATCATGTTTTAATTTTTTTTATAGTTATATTTTGTGAAATAATGCCTTTTTAATTTTTAAAAAATTTTAATACATGAATTTTCAAAATAAAAACTTATAAACATATTAAAATAGATGCGTAGAATATGAATGTAATTTTTTTATATTCGTTTAAAATTAAATAAATATTAAAATAATATAGTGATGTAGGAAGTGAAGTAGAGGATTTTGATGGGGAAACAATACTCTAATCTTTCATCAATTGAAATTGGATTTTGCTTGATTGGGTTGTGAATTGTGATGGATAGGCCAAAGAATATATTTATTTCAAAATATCTAAAAATCTCATAACGCTATAAACTTTTAAAATAGAAGAGTTTTTGCTTATATGTCAGATTCATCTTAATCCTTTCATTTTCAATTATTTTTTTTACAATTGATTTTCATCTTTGAGACAACCAATTGATTTAATTCAAAAATATTAAATTAAGATATAAACTATATCTATTTGTAAATTTTTATATATTATCACAACGGAGTCCATCTTAAATGGGTCTATTATGAGTTTGTTCTTATAAGTCTAATTTAAATTAAACCAATATTTTATCTAATTGTATAATATTAATTTATTTTATTATTAACATTTTATTTTTTTAAATCGCATCATCATGATGCGAAAATTGTACTGGTTAATAATGGCTTAAAATCACCCAAAAGATATTTTGAATTTAATCCTTTCAATTAATTTCCCTTCTCTTCTATTTAAAAGATTTCCCTTCTATTAAAATGATTTCCTTTACTTTCCATACCACTAACCAAATGACCAACCCCTTGAGAGTTATATAATTCAAAGTAGTAACCACTAATTTCGAACTCTAATTCAAAGTAGTAACTTAGCAACCACTAATTTCGGATAACTAGTAGTTGGATCGTCTATAAGGAAATAGAAATGACATATATACCTTCAATTTCTCCATATGAAAAGCAGGGCTGATGAGCTTCCTGTGCTGAGCCCACTTCTGACCATCATAGTTAGCCACTGATCTCTTCATCTTCATCAGCATCTTAGTGAACGGGTTCGCCTTGGGCTTCCAAAACTCGTCCTTGTTGAGCAAAACTTCCTTCACTAACTCGGCGTCTCCCACGTTCACCATCGGCACAGGCCCCTCCCACGTCACGTATACTTCCCCATCCTTCTCCATGGCGCAGTGGAGGAAGGGCCGGATGCGCAGGAAGTGATCTTGGGAGAAGCCTGCCATGGGGGTGGATAATGCTTCCACCCCCATCATTTTTCTCTCTTTCAAACCACCATGGAAAAGGCAGCCCCTGCTGCCTCGAGCTTCTTCGGACGAAACGGTGAAAAGCATCAGTGATCGAGTCAAGAGATTAGAGCAAGTTTGGAGAATTTTATTCAAGGAGGTGGGAACACTCTTACAACCACCATGGTTACTCGGTGGAGTAAGTACAAGTAATCTGAGAGCTTCTTATGAACCAGGGAACCCTTATTTATACTCACTCCTCTCACCAAACTAGCCCCCCATTTATTCTGTTATAACTAACATTAGAATTTGTTTGCTATGTGCATCCTCACCTAGTTCCTATATGCACACTCATCATCCCTCCTCAAGCAGGACTTGGGTGAGTGAGCACAAGACCAAGCTTGGACGACAAGAACCGGTGCTGCTCAGCTCCCAGTGGTTTAGTAAAAATGTCAGCCAGCCGAAGACTAGACCGAACAAATGAAGGGATAAGGAACCCTGCTAAGAATCTGTCCCAGACATAGTGACAATCCAATTTGAGGTGTTTCGTTCTTTCATGAAAAACCAGGTTGGCAGTGATGTGGATAGCAGCTTTGTTATCACAATATAGAGGAACAGGGAGAGCAAGAGGAATCTGCAGATTCTCAAGGAGGCTTTCAAGCCACACAAGTTCACTAGCAGTATAGGACATGCTCCTATACTTGGCTTCAACAGAAGACTTTGAAACGGTCTTCTGTTTCTTAGTTTTCCAGGTTACTAAGGAGGAACCCAAGAAGATGCAACACCCTGTAACAGACCTCCTAGAGAACACACATGTCCCCCAATCGACATCATAAAACGCAGACAACTTCATATCACAATCAATTGGATAATGAAGGCCTAAATTGACTGTTCCCTTGAGATACCTGGCAACATGATAAGCAGCTTGAATGTGTGGCAAGCGAGGTTCTATGAGAAATTGACTCAAATGCTGTACAACAAATGAAATGTCGGGTCTGGTGAGGTTGAGGTATAGAAGTCGACCAATGAGTCGACGATAAACCTCAGGATCAGGAAGGATGTCTCCTTCGTCAATTGACAAACGTAAACCACAAGGAAGAGGAAACTGGGAAGGCTTGCACTCAAGGAAATCCAAATCATTGAGGATATCCAAGATGTACTTTCGCTGATTAAGAAGCATTCCATTAAAGGTTCTTGACACTTCTAAACCCAAAAAATAGCGGATTAAACCCAGATCCGTTATTGTGAAAGCAGCATGAAGAGAAGCCTTCACTTGATCAATCTTAGCAGAATCAATACGGGTTATAATGAGGTCATCTACATAAACCAGAGCTGCAATCAGACCCCCATTAGGAAGAGACATAACAAACAACGAGTTATCGTACTTGGATTGAGCAAATCCCAGTTGCTGCAAGGATCTGGATAATTCCAGGTTCCACTGCCTGGAAGCCTGTTTGAGACCATATAGGGAACGTTTGAGAAGGAAAACTTGGCTTGATTTCGCCCGAGAATATCCGTCTGGTGGCAACATAAACACCTCTTCATCAAGGAACCCATGAAGAAAGGCATTGTTCACGTCTAATTGATATGCAGGCCAATCCCTTGATGCAGCAATAGCAAGAAACAAGCAAACGGTTGTAAATTTTGCAACTGGAGAGAAGGTGTCTTTGTAATCCTTACCCTTAACTTGGTTGTACCCTTTGGCCATGAGACGAGCTTTATATCGTTCCACAAACCCGTCGGGACGAAATTTGACTTTAAACACCCACTTACTCCCAATTTCTTTTTTTCCAGGTGAAAGATCAGTAAGGATCCATGTATGATTGTCCTCAACTACATAAATTTCTTTGGTCATGGCATCAACCCAATGTTGATCCTTAGAAGCCTGAAGATAAGTACTTGGTTCAGGAATAACAAGTGTCTGATTGAGAGAGACAATATACTCTGGTGAATACAAATCAGAGTTGGCAAGATCAGAAGCCATGAATGTCTAAGAGTTGTCACTGTGTGAAGGTAAGGACGAGCAGATGAAGTCTTGGAGAAGAGATTGACGAGTAATTGTCCTTGAGGACCGGCGGGGAGGAGCCTCTACTGGAGGAAGCTCAGTAATAGGAGGTTGAATAGGAGGTTCAGGACTGACTTCAGTGGGTATAGAGATTTCAAAATGAAGGAAGTTATCATATGATGGGAGGGAATCTGAAACCACTTGTGAAGAAAGTTGAGGGGAAGTAGAAGCCAATGGAGGAGAAACTGTAGCAGGTGCCAAGATACTGTCCACCGTTGGAGATACCAAAGGGAGAGATACCTCAATGGATGGACTAGACGTTGGTATTATAGGCACGGATGACTGAGCAAAAGGAAACACAAATTCAGAAAAAATCACCTCTCTACTGACAAAAACTCGATGAGTATCTAAGTCATATGCCCTGTATGCCTTCTGCCCCAGGGGGGGTAACCAAGAAACATGCATTTGGCACTTTTTGCACCAAATTTGTCTAAGGAATTTGCCTGTACCAACACATGACAAAGACAGCCTATGACCCGGAGTTCCTCATAGCAAGGGGGCTTACCAAACAACAATTCAAAAGGAGATTTCCAGTTAAGAATCGATGATGGAAGCCTGTTAATAATGTGTGTGGACCCAAGAATACAATCCCCCCAGAAATAAATCAGCAGGTGGGCATGAAATCTGATTGCCAGAGCTGTTTCTAGAAGATGACGATGCTTACACTCAACTCTGCCGTTTTGCTGAGGTGTATACGGAGTTGAAGGTTGGTGAAGAATCCCTCTGGAAGCAAATAGACTCAAACAATCTTGATTGACAAACTCAGTCCCATTATCCGTGTGTATACACTTAATCTTATGACAGAACTGAGTTTCAACCATACATAGAAAAGCACTTATGACCCGATGCACTTGCTGTTTGTTTTGTAGCAAGTGCGTCCAGGTAGCTCTACTCTTGTCATCCAAAATCGTGAGAAAATAACGAGCACCATCACGAGAAGGTGTACGATAGGGACCCAAAAGATCCATGTGTAGCAAATCAAACAATTCATTAGCAACTGAACTGCTCTTGGGAAACAAAGTTTTGTGATGTTTTGCCTCAACACATACATCACATATGGTGTTTGAAACCACTAAATCCTTACAAGCAAGAATATGAGACATCTTAGAAATAGAAACATGCCCCAATCCAGCATGAATCAACTCATGACTAGGGTTAGAACCCAACTGATTACAACTAATCTTATTTGGGGTTTTATTCAAACATGGGAAATTTGTAAACGAAACTTGCCCTTCAGCAACCTCAGTTCTATAAAGGCCAGCCAATCTCTTTCCAGCAAAGCAAATTCGACCACTGCTAGGGTCCTGAAAATAACACATCTTCTTGTTAAACACTACATTCAAATCTGTATCATCACAAACCTTCCCCACAGACAGCAGATTCTTATTGAAATCAGGCACAAAGAGCAGGTCATGTAACAAAATATCACTGTTCAGCTTCATGGAACCAGTTAAATTCACAAGCTTCACAGATTTATCAGGTAGGCCCACATAAATGGACCGATCAAGTTTCTTCCCATCAGTCAACCAGTCAAGATGGCAAGTCATATGGTCAGATGCTTCTAAATCTACTATCTAATCAAGTGCACTAACATTGCTATACTTAGAAGCATTGAAACAAAGGACAGTAGCAGTACCTGAGAAGTAACTCATGTTCAGCTCTGTGTCACCGATCTTTCCCTTTCCTTTCATGATACGAATCAGCTCCTAACAAACTGAATTCACAAATGAAGGATCAAGATGCCCCTCCTGTGCAGTAGAAGACATCCCTCCTGTTTCATATTGGCCCCCAAAATGTGCATCAAGATGGGAATTCAAAACAACTCTAGAACAAGCAGTGTTGACAGACTTCTTAGATTCCTTATTGCCTTCCTTAGCCTTGATCTCCATGTACTAATCGAGATAACCGATTATCTTGAAGCATTGCTCTGCAGTGTGCCCCTTCATGTTGCAGTTGGTGCATTTTCGATCACCTTTGTCAGTTTTCCCTCTCTTTGAAGGCCCAACACCATTGTTTCTATCATAATCCTTCCCTTTATGAGTGCCTTTTGTGCTCCTTCCCACAGCTAGGGCACTCGATTCTCCATGAGAGGCAAAATTGGTCACTATCTTCTGCCTCTCAACCTGCTGAGCAAGATAATAAGCCCGATTCACATAAGGAAGAGGCTCCATGGAGAGAATATGATTACGAACCACCTCAAATCCATCATTGAGACCAAGGAGGAATTCCATGAGGCGATTGGTGCTTTGTTTCTCTAGCATACGCTTCAACAGATTGCAAGAGCAATGGCGTTCAACTGCACCACATTAACATTCAGGAATTCCTTTAAGATTATCAATCTCATCCCAAATCCCCTTTCTTTTCCCATAGTAATCAGCAACAGACGTATTAGCTTGAGTTTGGCTACTCAATTCTCTCTTCAATTGAAAGACTAAGGGGCCGTTGGTTTGGCCGAATTGTTCAGCAATTTCTTCCCACAATTGCTTAGCAGAATTCGAATACATGAAACCTTCAGCTATATTTCCAATCATGGAATTAATAATCCAGCAACGTACCATATAGTCGCATCGAATCCATTGTTGATACTCCACGGTTCCAAGATCTGGCAGAGGTACGCTCCCATCGATTGGTAGATTACATAGATGACATATTGTATAGTGGGCCAAAAAGCCTAATCTCTTGTAACCTATATATATGATTATCTAATGAATGAAACCCTCAAGGTGGAATTTACATCAATTCTATCTGAAGGTTCGAAATAAGGTAAAGCAATAAATAAAGGACTCGATGAGTTGTTTACGAGGTTCGGCACGAACTTGGCCTACGTCCCCGCCTAGGGTTCTTCCACAACCCTAGGATTCAACCGGCTTTTATTGATTCACAAGACTTAGGATCCTAGTAGCTCCCCGAGAAGCCTCTCTCCTATATAATTGCAATCTAGTCAACTCACGTTCCCTTGGAGTCCTAGACCAATCTAGAAGAGCCCCACCTCTCTATGCTATCTAGTACAATCCTCTTACACTTAGTGAATCAATCGTCTAGTGTTCACTTCATGAGTTACAAACTCTCAAGTATAACACTATAACAAAATATATCCTATAAGCTCACTGTGTAACTCTCAAATGCTTTGAAATGAAATAACAGACTCTTAAGGACTAGCTGAGAGCACACGAAGAAGACAGATCTCGCTTGAGGGCTTGAATGTATGAATGCTTGTGTTCAAAGATGTACTTGTCTTCTTTTCTTCCTTTTCTTTTTATAGAGAACAAATCGGCGCCTCCAAAGATGAATCTTTCTCTTCATCGGCTAGGCTTGATCATAGCAATCTTCGAGATCTTCTATTCTTGGAAACTTGGACGCCATGATCTTCCAATTCGAATTCTCTCAATTTTAAGCGCTTAAGGAAGGATATAGAATTCAAATAACTTCCTGAAAGGTTAGTTAATATATAATAATATGGAAGCATATAATATCATAAAATAATATTCGAGCATAATAATATAAAGAACAGGTTTTGTGTTTCATCAACACTGCTAAAGCTTCAAGACCTTTGACACAAACATGTTGTCAAGACCTTCGAAACTTATTCCGATTTTCATCAAGGGAGTGGAGTTATCAATCTTCTCCTTGATGAAAGACAAAACTCGTGCATCCCTGCAACTTAGTCAAACATATATAATAAAACCAAAATCGGACTAATGATACGTACTCGACTCGGGTTGAGCGAGCGAGTCAAGTACCACTCCCAATCGTCCGGTTGGCAAAGGTACAAGTAGATCGATCACCCGGGCTCACGTGGAATTGGATTCTAATTGACTTCGGTTGAAAGATCACGTGAAATAAATGCCTGTGCCTTGGTTGACCTCCGAATCCAATGGGCGGACATCACATACGAGCTTTCCAATTCCAATTCAAAATACTGCGGTGGCGATGATTCCGAACTCGGCTCGGCCTAGGCTTGAACTAATTAAACTTCAACAAATTCTATTGAATTGGGGTTGACTTTCGATTCCACTGGAATGGCGGCAAGTACGTGATTTCAATTCCAATACAAATCATACAGCAACGGGATTCCGACTTTGACTATTTAGCAATTGCTAATTAATTAGATGATGCAGTGTATATATATAGTCTTCCACAATCAAACCCAAGCGACGGTAACAGTGGGTCTCGGTCGGCGGTGATCGCAACCCGCAAGTGAATACGATGGAGCGGTGGTAGGGAACAGCAGCGGCGCAGCGGGTAGGGTTGATGGCTCTCTTCCAAGGACGAGATTCCGATCTTCAATCAATTCCAGCGATAACCTTTGATTGAAGATTCCAATTGAATTCTTGAATTCAGCAGTAAATTAGGTAGCAAAGGAAATTAGGGTTTGACGTCAGGGAGGAAAGCTGCAATCCTCTAAATTTGACGTTCCAATGACAATTAACCCTAATAGAGTATTTATAGAAAAATATAACCTTAATTACTAATGGACCTAAATAACTAATGGGCTGGACTTCCTATGCAAAGAAAGTCCACACCTCTTATTAATAATAATATTTAAAATAGAAATATGTTTTATAATAATAAATGCTTTATTAATGCGACATCAAAAGTCGTATCCTACGGGGGCTGGAACACATCAACTAAGTACCTGCATGAGTTAGACGAATGTTGGATCATAATTTTAAAACAAGAAAATATCCAACCAAAAACAAAACCAAGGTCTTCCAAGACCTTTGAATCGCAATAGTTTATAAAGTCTAACACCACATAACATCTCCCCCTTTTTGTCTTTAAACAAATGGAGGAGGTAAAACAGTCACCAAAAGTTTTGAAACCGTTTCCAAAAAACCAGCAATGTTTCAGATTTGGGGTTAGGGTAGGGTAGGATAGGGTTAAGCTTCATTGTCCGGAGCATCATCCATGAGCAGCGACCTCAGACCTTGCAAGCCCTTGATGTCCAGGCGAACTTCCTCCAAGCCCAACTCCAGGTTGTCCATGCACTTATCAACAACTGAGGCAATGGGAAGAGCTTTTGAAGGAGAGGCAAGACTCAAAGTCCCTTGGGAGGACCGAGTGATGCCTATCTTTTCAAGGCTCTTGGAGTCGAACTTACCCATATGACGCTGTTGTTCTCCATTTTTTAAATCGATTCCAGAAGCTTTGAAGATTTGGGTCAAAAGGGTGGCAAAGTGGAGGGGAGTTCCTTTCCTGGCATTTCTAGTGTGAGCCATGGATCCTAAAATGGTGTTGGCCAGATCAAGATCAAGGCCATTGAGGATTCGGTAAAGTAGGATCATGGCATTGTCAGTCAGGAGAGAGCCGGAGTTTAGACGGGGTAAGAGGCAACGCACAATGATGTTAAATATGATCTTTTCCTCTAGGGTAAGGGATGAGTGGGTTAGTTGCTTTGAGGTGTTGGTGGATGCTTCGGGTAAGAGGTATTTGGATCGGGCAAGGGTAATGCAGTCTTCTTTAGAGGGGTTTTCTTCAGAGCGTGGACAAGGGCTTGGTAGGCCAAGGAAATCCGCAAGGTCAAAGGAGTTGAAAGAGATTCTAACTCCCTTGACGACAGATTCCAAGAACCAACCATCGTCGACCTGTTTAGATTTGAGGTTTATGTAGAACAGGCGGGTAAGCTGGGGATAATAGACGGTTTCAAGATTGAGAAGAGTCCAGGCTGGGGATTTTTTAAGGATAGCAATGCAAGGTAAGTTCAAAGCTTCAAAGAACGCAATATCCAAAAAATCAGAACAGCAGATCCTACGAGTTCGAAACTCATCTACCCACTTTCCAGCCGTTTCAACATTTTCAAACCATGAAGAGGGTAAGGATTGGTTTACCTGGATGTAGGCAGGTGGATCAGCATTCTTCCTTCGAGCCTGTTGATAGAGCATGTTTAGTATTGCATTATAGATTACATTTAGCATAGTTTAGTTGTAAATAGTGCTTATTTTAGTCATAATTACATGTTTATCGGTGGTGTTGGAAGACTCGGAATCTATACAATTTTATGGTTAATTTCAGTTAATGTGGATCCGACGAGGAATGAGAAGACTCGTGGATGAAGGAAGATTCAAGTTGAGGAAGAAAAGTGAAGAGCACGGGAGCGGAGTCAAATTTCGAGAGCCTAAGTGAATAACAAGTCATCAAAAGTTGTCGTCAGACATGCTGAACTTGTTTCGCACTTTCTGGAGGCCTCGGAGGTCCGATTGACTATTATAACCATGTGTTGGAAAGCTCTCTTCGAGATCTACAACTTTCGTGTTGACATTGAGACAAAATTCGAAACGGAAAAATCGTTGTGAACAGTAAACGCCGCCCCGCGTCCCGAACCTCTGACGAGCGATTTCGCTGATCGCCGGCCGCCCCGCGGCCTGGGTTGGCTGCCCCGCGGCCCTCGCAGAAACACGCCGTTCAGAATGGATTTTTATTAGGGTTTTTGTTTTATTCTTTGGCCGACTTATTAGAGGCTTTATAAGACTTTTCTAGTTTATTATTTCATTAACTTTATGCACTTTATTCAATTGTTGAGAGCTTCGTTGAGCATGAGCAACTAAACTCTCAAGGTTTCGCCTACATTTTGGATCTTTGATTGTTGAATTGTGAGTTTCTTAATCTAGTTCTTATTCTTATTGCAATGTTTTGACTTCTTTGTGCTTAATTGCTTGAATGTGTTTTATTCTCTCTGGCCTGATCAACTAGTTAGATTAGATTCATTCAATTGCTAGGGTTTTGTAGATTCCTCGTAGCGAATCTTAACCCAAGTGGCAATCATATCCCTTAGGACTCGTAGGACTAATTGGATGTGTAGGAAGTTGAATATATGTTAAATATCGACTCGTAGCTTGATATTGCATGTACCTTGGTTAATTCATAATCTTAATGCTATCTCTAGGTTAAATCTTAACCTTGTTAGGGTTATTTAGAGATAAGGGTTGCTAGGACTCGTAGGACTAGTAATTTACCTAAGATCTGGACAAGGACATTGATAGGAAAAGACAAGAACTAGAGGCTGAAACAAGGATCGAATTTATCAATCGAAGTGATAAATTGTAGGTGAACCTATTTCTCTCCACTGAATTCTACAATCAATTTCCTTTGTTTGTTTGCTTCCGCTTTGATAAAAGGCGGACCTTTTACACACTAAAAACCCCCCTTTTCCTCTCTTAGCGATTAGAATTAGACTTGAATTTAATAGATTTCCCTGTGGATCAATCTCTTACTTATACACTATATTAGTTGTGAGTTCGAGTATTCATTGACAAGAACAACGACAGGTTTTCCTCTTGTCAAATTTGGCGTTGTTGCCGGGGAAATCTTATTAAATTCTTGTGTTGTTTAATCGCTAACCTTAGTGTGGACCACATACATGGTCTGCACTCTTGCTACTAACATATGTTGAAGGTGAGGTTATTGCAGTTACGTGGAGAGAGTTTTCATCAATACTTCATCAGACTGCATGAGTACATTAACGATCTTTGTTCATGGGGTTATCAAGATAGTAGAAGGGAAGTGCTTCTATGCTTCTTTGATGGTATGACTACTGACACAAGGACCTTGCTGAGCAAATGAGTGATGGTGGTTTATTAGATATGGGACTCTTGGAGATGTGGGATTTTTTCTGCTACATGAATAATCAATGTGCGCAGAATGAGTCACTTCCTCCTGTATCTCAAATCGTTGAGACCTCTGTTGCACCTCTTGAGGTCTGTTGGACAAAAATGCGCGATATAATTGTACAACACATTTTATTTAATTTATAATATTTGGGTTCGACCCCTTTTGGTTATCCTCTTGATTCGAAGTCATATCGATACCAAGATTTTGGTGTTTTTGGTGATTTGGGCTGCACCCGAATTTTAACGGGTTGCCTACGTATCTCTTGGAAGACAATCAAGCCTCACGTAGTTCAGAGTGTTTGAGTTTGTGTGTTTTACCCCCTTAAAAGGTTTTCATGCATCATTGGATCGTATTGGGACCCACCTTCTCGGAAGGGTAGCCCTAACATAAATCACACTATCATATGCATGAGATTTTCTCGTGTATCATCCAAATAAATCGAGCACACCTTCTTGGAAGGGTTTCTCGACTTAACGACTATCACTTACACGGAAAACCATGTGTATTTAATTTAGATTTAATTTTAACCCCATTTTTATTTTAAAAGTGAATTTAGGGATTAGCGACTGTACCCGACATATTTTGAGATTTAATATCGGGTTACCTACGTAGCCGTTTTTACGACGTCAAGTCCTTACGTAGTTCTTTATTTTGAAACCGTTTGATTTAATTTGTAACCGGTGACTGAATTCGGCGTATTTAGAATTTTATACCGAATTTCCTACGTAACTCGTAAAAGAGTATCAAGTCTATACGTAGTTCTGAATAGAAACCAAGCTTGATTTGGTTTTAAAAGTGTGATCGTTTGAAGACCGGGATTGAACTCGACGAGCTCGTAGCTTTATGTCAAGCTTCCTACATACCCGTTTGAACGGGATCAAATCTTATGTAGTTCTTTTAAGAAGGAACCAATTTGATTTTGTGGTTTTGCCCTTTTGGTCGTTTGAGGACCGTGTGATTGAACCCGATGAGCTATAGCTTTGTATCGGGTTTCTTACGTATCTCTTGGAAGAGAATCAAATCACTCGTAGTTCGTTTAAGACAAATTTGATTTAATTTGAGATGGGCGACTGAATCCGATATATATTGAATTTGATACCGGATTTCCTACGTAACTCTTAAAAGAGTATTAAGTTTTTACGTAGTTCTACCGCGGAATCAAGTTTATATTTGGTGAAACTCGATTTGAGGTTTTGACTCCGTTATTTAATTAGGAGCCGATTTGAGATTGACCCACTCGAATTAATTGGCAAAGAATATTTGACGAGTTTAATTTTGTATTTTGATCAAACTCGAATTCTTAATTTGTGCCATTTATAATTCTTATATTTTAGTGGGTCGACTTCGTAATTAAACCCTCTCTTTTTTCTTTAACTTGGACGAAGGCAGGTATATACATGTGTATATATCTTTCTCTTTCGAATAGCTTCGGACGACAGCCTGCTAATATATTGAGATCCAATTAACTTAGCCCGGCCCAGTCCTCATTTCATTTTTTAAACGTCCATTGAGCTTAGCCCTAACTTTACATTGGCCTCTTGCTGCAGAGCGTTGCAACGTGATTCAAAGGGAGAACGCCGCAGTTGGACGAACAGTAGGAAGCTGAGTCGCCGGTAGCTTTGTGAGCTTTGATTTGGGCAGCAAGAAGAAAGGGCGACGGATATGGCTACGCCTTCGAAGCCGCTGTTGCGAGGTCACGAGACGGCGCCACTGGTCAGGTATGTTCTAGGGCTTTTTTCCTTCTGCGAATCTCAGCTCCAATTTGGCGTTCAATCTCGACTTTAGACAAATCTCGACTTAAATTTCATGTTCCCAAATGAATCCCCTTTCAATTGAGTGTTCAATTTCTCACATTCAACTGATTTTCTTTAATTGTGATTTTAAGGTTTTCGAATTTGAGCAAGGGTGGGTGAAGCGAGCCTATGCGATCCTGATTTGAAGACGTCAAGAGTTCCCGGATTTTTTTCGTTTGGGACAACCAGCCAGAAGTTCCCAATTCTGAGCGGGTGAAGGTGCGGGAAGCAGAGCGGAGCTCAGTGAGTACCAATTCCGCTAATTCCATGGTATGGTCCCTCAATCCCCCTTAATTTTAATCAGCTTCCCCTTTTTTTATCCCCAATTTAGACTAGTTGCAATTTGGTAGCAACTGGAAACAGTTTAGGGTTAGCCTGCTAATTGCAAATTTGGCGGCAATTAGAGAGCACTTGTAGGCTCTGTTTTTGTTATTTTGATTGAAGGCTAGCAGGCGCAAATCCATTTTTTGTTTGAATGAGCATTTGCTCTGTTTATCATCCTGATAGTCCTCCTTAGTATAGAGAGCCGATTGACACTGTCTGGTAATCAAAACCTCTAGGAAAAATCCGGCAGCACCTCGTCCCTGTGAACCGATCCACGCCGGGATCGAGTGTAGCGGTGAAACTCTCAATTTCGAATCGACTACGAATTTTGGCGCTAGGTGAAACTCTCAATTTCGAACCTACAACGCCCCACCGGTCTTCATTGTATTTACCTGCAAGAAAAGCAATGGACTGACCAAGGGAGGATTTGGATTTCTACCTTCTCTTTTGGGGGGTTGACATGAGAAAGCTCTCTTTTACTGGGTTTTGTTTTGTGGGTGTTGTTTGCAGGTGTATGCCTGGGAGGAGAAGGAAAGCTGTATTTGCTGCTTCTGTTTTGCAAACGGAAGTGCCAGGAAGAGGAAAGACAACTGCTTTCTTAAGGGTTTTGCAGTTGAATAGCAGACTCCAAAAGGAAGAAAAAGAAAGTCCTCCTACCGGTTGCATCAGTAGATTTTATAGGATGAATTTGTGGAAGTTACTTTTGTGTAAACTATCCCACGTTTTGCCAGTTACATCATATTTGCCAGTTACATTACGGTTTTTTCTTTCTTTTTGAAGTCTTTGCAATTTCTTTTTCCTCTTATATTAACTGCAATGGAGAGATGTAACTTCCCAATCCAGTTTCAACATGAATTGGGCATTGTTTGATTTTTTGGACCTTTTGGAAGAAAACTTGTATATTTTTTACCAAGTTTTAATCCAAATCATTTGGTTCCCATTTTTCCATTTTAATAATGTTTGTCAATTAAATCAATCACCATATTTGATATATGATTAATTTGATATGTTAATATTCCGAATTTGGGAAAATTTACCCTCCAACAAGGTCATTGTGGAAAATCCCACTGAGAAGATAGAAAACAATTCATCTGACGAGATCATCCCTATCTCGCCCATTGATGAATCAGATCTAGAGCCTATTGCTGAGGCTACAAAGCCAGTAAAAGTTACCTTCTGCACTGGAGAGAATATTGATGAATACGTTGATCCATTTGGCTGCTACTTTGACAAGCCACCAATAGAACTGAATTGGTGGTATTATATACCCTTTGTGGGTAGTCAAGACCAGGCATACGATAAGTCGAAACAGCTCTTATATTCTTTATTATTTCGTTTCAATTTATTTGTATGTAGTGCATGCTTGTTTGGTAGTTGTGCACAAGAGTTTGATAGGTTACTGAGGGCTTTGACTATGTCTGATTAATTAATGTTTTAAGCTTAAAGAAATTGTCGAGCCAATGACATTAAACAAAGGCGCTACTTGGGAGGCAACCCAAGGTAAGTTTTCTGTTTTTCTCTGTGTCTTCTGTTTTCTCATACTAGTTTTGGTTCTGTTCCGTTGTTGGAAGCTAACACCGCAGGGAGAAAAGGTGTTGAAGAGCTTAATTTCGCAGACCGCCCCGCGGTCTTTGATAGGACTGAAATATTCCCTTTCCACCATCGCAGTGAACAAGTCAGTTTTTCTTTCTTTCCTTCATATTTTTATCTTTTGTTGTCTTTTATGTCATTGAGGACAATGCCTGATTTAAGTGTGGGGGGAAGAATCGCATGGTATGATAGGAGGATTGCATGTTTATTTTTAGTTTGCACTTTTATTTTTGTTTTTAGTTTATATTGCATATCAGCATGTTAGTCTTTAAAAAGAAAATCCCAAAAAAAAAAACCAGTTATTTATATATTAGATTGTTAGGATTATGTCTTATTTCCCCATATGGATACTGTTTGTCCTCTATTCTATCAATTGAGACTTATGCCCCATGATGTGCTTGGATTGTTGAAACCTTCGATATATATTTTCTATACTATTTGGTGACCATGATTGGTTAATGATTGAGCACATAAGATCTTTAAATTATGGGTGATCTTGAAATTCTAGACATGACCTAGTGAGCTTATTTTAGCCTATTCAGGACTGCACTTTATTGAGTCATCTTGCTTGTTGAGTGTACTCTCTTCAATTGCTTCCTCTTTGGCTTGCATTTAGATATCTTTTTCAAGGTTGCATATTATGATTTCTGCACATGACTTAAACATGATTGAGACACCTTTATTAACCATATTTGACTATATTCCCACCTTACATATTATCCCCTGCTTGAAGCCAATTTGAGCCTAATTGCCTATTCTTTTGTAGCTCCAAAAAATGTTTCCATAGCCAATGATAGTCTGACCCCATCCGGGAATTTAGGAATAGTTGGTGAATATCTCTATTGTGGATGATGATTTTTAGTGGTGGATTGTATGTTTGAGGTGCATTTATGAGATGTTTGATTCTTGCTAGTAAATTCATTACTTAGGACCTAAGGAGAATAAAATTCACTTAGGGGCAAAAGTCAAGGAAAATCATTTGTTATAGCATGAATGAAAAAAAAAAAAGAAGGAAAAGAAAAAAAAAAGAAAAAAAGAGAAAAAAATAAAGGAATGAGTTGATATGGTTTGTAAAGTTTTATGCTTGAGATTGGTGTTATTTGACATTGTAGAGCTATGGTATGATGAGTTTATGAGTGGATTTATGATTTGGTTGCTTCCTTAGTTCCCGGATTATGAGCACCACATGACCTAAATTGTTTCATACCTTATATTTTCTACTTTGGCACCATACAACCCAATTGAAAGACCTCATGATTTTTGTTGTGTGTAGAATCACCGGTGGTGGAGAGCTAGAACACTGGTGCAAGACTATTGTAGCTAAGTTTTTTAAGATTGAGTTTTGAGCGTAAACATTTAACCCTAAACACTTGAGCTAGAGTGAAACACATGCATATTCCCTGTGAGGTCTAGAATGGATATGGTTGTCTGATTTCATTGATTATTGCAATTATGTGCTATGATGTTGTTAATCTATTGTGGTTGCTAGTTTTTCATGCACTTACATATTATTGAGGTGAATACATGAATTGCTATTCTGTGGGGCTGCACAGTTGAGTTTTCTATTGCTTGAGGACAAGCAAAGGTTCAAGTGTGGGGGAATTTGATAGAGCATGTTTAGTATTGCATTATAGATTACACTTAACATAGTTTAGTTGTAAATAGTGCTTATTTTAGTTATAATTACATGTTTACCGGTGGTGTTGGAAGAGTCGGAATCTATGCAATTTTATGGTTAATTTCAGGTAAATGTGGATCCGACGAGGAATGAGAAGACTCGTGGATGAATGAAGATTCAAGTTGAGGAAGAAAAGTGAAGAGCACGAGAGCGGCGTCGAATTTCGAGAGCCTAAGTGAATAATAAGTCATCAAACGTTGTCGTCAGACATGCTGAACTTGTTTCGCACTTTCTGGAGGCCTCGGTGGTCCGATTGACTATTATAATCATGCGTTGGAAAGCTGTCTCCGAGATCTACAAATTTCGTGTTGACATCGAGACCAAATTCGAAACGGAAAAATCGTTGTGAACAGTAAAAGCCGCCCCGCGTCCCGAACCTCTGACGAGCGATTT
The DNA here is from genome assembly GCA_037127255.1 of Persicaria tinctoria. Classification (NCBI taxonomy): domain Eukaryota; kingdom Viridiplantae; phylum Streptophyta; class Magnoliopsida; order Caryophyllales; family Polygonaceae; genus Persicaria; species Persicaria tinctoria. The sequence goes on from JBANSL010000013.1 coordinate 69,448,833, forward strand.
CGCTGATCGCCGGCCGCCCCGCGGCCTGGGTTGGCTGCCCCGCGGCCCTCGCAGAAACACGCCATTCAGAATGGATTTTTATTTGGGTTTTTGTTTTATTCTTTGACCGACTTGTTAGAGGCTTTATAAGACTTTTCTAGTTTATTATTTCATTAACCTTATGCACTTTATTCAATTCTTGAGAGCGCCGTTGAGCATGAGCAACTAAACTCTCAAGGTTTCGCCTACAGTTTGTATCTTTGATTGTTGAATTGTGAGTTTCTTAATCTAGTTCTTATTCCTATTGCAATGTTTTGACTTCTTTGTGCTTAATTGCTTGAATGTGTTTTATTCTCTCTGGCCTGATCAACTAGTTAGAGTAGATTCATTCAATTGCTAGGGTTTTGTAGATTCCTCGTAGCGAACCTTAACCCAAGTGGCAATCATATCCCTTTAGGACTCGTAGGACTAATTGGATGTGTAGGAAGTTGAATATATGTTAAATATCGACTCGTAGCTTGATATTGCATGTACCTTGGTTAATTCATAATCTTAATGCTATCTCTAGGTTAAATCTTAACCTTGTTAGGGTTATTTAGAGATAAGGGTTGCTAGGACTCGTAGGACTAGTAATTTACCTAAGATCTGGACAAGGACATTGATAGGAAAAGACAAGAACTAGAGGCTGAAACAAGGATCGAATTCATCAATCGAAGTGATAAATTGTAGGTGAACCTATTTCTCTCCACTGAATTCTACAATCAATTTCCTTTGTTTGTTTGCTTCCGCTTTGATAAAAGGCGGACCTTTTACACACTAAAAACCCCCCTTTTCATCTCTTAGCGATTAGAATTAGACTTGAATTTAATAGATTTACCTGTGGATCGATCTCTTACTTATACACTATATTAGTTGTGAGTTCGAGTATTCTTTGGTAAGAACAACGACAGGTTTTCCTCTTGTCACCTGTGTTGGAGCAGCCCTCTTGGCAGGCGCCTCAAGGCCTCTGAGGGTACCCTTCCTGGTACGCTTTGGAGAAGAAGGCTTGACAGCTACTGGGGCTTTCCGCTTCTTTAGAGATGGGGGAGGAGGAGAAGGAGAAGGAGAGGCAACAGGTTCTGGCTCCTCTTCCTCCTCGTCCTCAGACCCCGAGTCCTCAGCGGACTCCGCGTCGTCTCCATCAGCATCCTTGTTCTCACTGGATTCGTCTTGCTCCTCGTCTTCTTCCTCAGGCTCCTCTTCAGAAGGAACCTCTGCCTCGGCCTCTTTCCTGATTCTCTCAGCCTCCTCCTCGACAACCTTCCTTGCCTGCTCGGCCTCTTCCTCGACCTTCTTTTTCCTTAAGGCTTCTTCTTCAGCTTCCTTGGCGGCATCCCGTTCCAAAATGGCGTCGAGATCCTCCTCTTCCTCCTCATCCACCTCCTCAGTGATGACCTTCTTTTTCCCTTTCTGCTTCGCACTGAGAGGCTTCTAGCAGAGCGTTTTTTAGAGCCCTTGGTTACAGTAGTCGTGCTCTCAGCGATGGTGCTCTGGACAATAACAGGGACGATGGCTTGAGGAGTGGGTTCAGGTGTAGGAGAGGTGGCAGTGGCCTGACGTCCCTTGGGGGTGGCGCCAAGTCTTTTAGGTGTGGAAACTTTCTTCGATTTGGGAGCCATGGAGGTAATCGGCTAGGGTTTTTTAGAACAGTTTGAGAGGTTGAAGAAAGAGAATTTGGAAGGGTTTGGATAAGTCTAAATTTGTGAGGGAGTCGGGTACATAATTGGGTTTAAGTAGAGTGAGGTGATGGAGTTGATTGGACGGGTTTAGAGTTCCATGGATAGTAATCATAACATTGCCAATTTGAAAAAATTTCCAATTCAAAATTCAAATCTTTTTCTTAACCACTTTAAAATAGGAGGGAAATATCCGAAATTATTTTGTTCCAAAAATATCTCAATGGATAAAAATATGTGAAAAATAGAATTTTAAAATCCGTTAAAAATATACTTGATCAAATATCTAAAAAGATATTAACCAAATATATGTGATCCGATATCTGTAATCTACCATTTAGTTCACAAACCTTGACATAATTCTCAAAGGTCTTGACACTGAGTAGAATTTATCTTTCGTAAAGGGAAAGCCCCCCCTACGAAAGTGCATCCTTGTTAAGCATCCCAATCTCTCGTCTAATGAAGGTGAACCTATCCTCTGCCAAAGACTTAGTAAAAATGTCAGCCCATTGATAATCAGTTGAAATAAAGGAAATGGACACATCACCTTTTTCGACATGGTCTCTAATGAAATGATGTCTTACATCAATATGTTTGGTCCTTGAATGCTGAACATGATTCTTTGTAATGAAGATGGCACTTGTATTGTCACACTTAATGGGAATGCCTTTGAGGTTGATGCCAAGATCTTGCATTTGTTGAGCTATCCAAAGGATTTGGGAGCAACAAGCTCCAGCTGCAAATCTGCATCAGAATATCCGATTAATGTGAAATCCTTTTGCTTTGGGTACCATAGTCCAAGCTCCTTAGTGCCATTGAGATTTCGAAAGATCCTCTTCACATCCACGAGGTGAGATTCTTTAGGATCAGCTTGAAACCTAGCACACATGCAAACACTAAACATGATGTCAGGTCTACTAGCTGTAAGATATAGTAAAGATCCAATAATTCCTCGATACTCTTTTTGATTGACACTCTTCCCAGTCTTGTCTTGATCGAGAGATAATGTTGAGCTCATGGGTGTCTTGCCTGCTTTGGATTGATCCATCTTGAACTTCTTCAAGAGATCCTTAGTGTACTTGCTTTGGTTGACAAAGATCCCTTTTTTGGATTGATGAACTTGTAATCCCAAAAAGAAGTGTAGTTCACCCATCAAGCTCATCTCAAATTCATTACACATAATGTCAGAAAATTCCTTGCACAAAGATGTGTTAGTAGCACCAAATAATATATCATCAACATAAATTTGAATAACCAAAATGTCCTTTCCTTTGGTCCAGATAAAAAGAGTCTTGTCGATCAACCCCCTTTTCAAATCATTTTCTAAAAGATATTTTGACAAGCGCTCATACCAAGCTCTTGGGGCTTGTTTCAAACCATAAAGCGCTTTGTCAAGTTTATAAACATGATTAGGAAATTCCAAACTTTCAAAATTTGGGGGTTGAGCCACATAAACTTCTTCCTCTAAGAAACCATTAAAAAAAGCACACTTGACATCCATTTGATATAAATTTATGCTCATAAAAGATGCAAATGCTAATAAAATGCGAATGGCTTCAAGCCTGGCTACGGAAGCAAAGGTCTCCTCGTAGTCAATACCTTCCTCTTGATTGTAGCCTTGAGCAACAAGCCTTGCCTTGTTCCTCACGATCTTACCATTCTCATCTAGCTTATTTCGAAATACCCATCGTGTTCCAATGACTGATTGATGTTTTGGCCTAGGCTTCAAGATCCAGACTTTGTTTCTTTCAAATTCGTTAAGCTCCCTTTGCATAGCAATGATCCAATCTGGCTCTTGAAGGGCCTTATCTACCTTCTTTGGTTCAATAAGAGAAACAAACGCGTGAAAAGCACAAAGATCTTTAAGTCTAGAACGAGTTTGAACACTAGAAGTAGGATCAGAAATGATATCCTTTAATGAGAAATACTAAGCAAATTATACTTTAAACCATTAACAAGATAGACATTTTTAATACTATGGTTGGAATCACTTCCAACACTACCAATACCAACGATGTCACATTTTCCTTTGTCGCCAAGAGTGATTGTTCCCGTGGGTTGCTCCTTTAGATCATGAAAGAGAGAACTCTTCCCACTAATATGCCTCGAGCATCCACTATCAATGATCCATTTGTGCTCCTTCACCTTGGTGATCTCCTACAAGACAAACATCAACCTTTGTGGCTAGACCAATAAGCAAATTTGGATCTATTATTGGGGTAAACCATATTTGGTAAAATAGTGCCTTTTGGAACCCAAACTTGTGTTATCCGTTTTTTTCTCAAATGAACAGGAAATGTATTGCGAATAATATATGGATCCTTTCTTTTGTAGGGGCAGGTCTCTTTTACATGTCCCTTTCTAGCACAATGGTGACATATAGGAGAGGTTCTGCTTCCTTTTGCCTTTACAAAGGTGGTAATGTGCTGCTTCTTTAAAAACCTTGGATTGTAACCAATACCACTTTTGTTTAGAGAACTTTGTTTCTCACCCAACATCCTATCAAGAGTGCCTTTGGATTTGGTAAAACTTATGAGGGTTGTCTGTTGGTCTTGAATCTTATTATTCAGGGAGATCTTCTCGTTCTCTAAGTCATGATGTTCACTTCTTAGAGAGGAGAGATTTTTCTTGAGTTCAGATTTCTCTGAGTCAAGAGTCTTGACTTTAATGTCAAGACCTGAATGAGAAGCTTCAAGACTTTTGACCATCATAGACAGATCCTCAATAGTTCTTTCCTGGTCCATAGTTCTCTTAATAAGAGTGTTAGTCTGGGCAATAAGTTTCTCTTCATTGGCAATCATATTAGAAATTAATTCCGATAATACCTCTTTTAGACTTGCCATAAGTTCTCTTACAGTTACCTCAAGCTTCTCATCGTGGGATTCATCTTCTGAGGCCATAAGACAAACATTGGCCTTCTCATCATCGGAGTCAGAGTCAGAATCATTCCAAGTTGCCACCATGGCTTTCTTTTTCCATTTATCACCCTTCTTGGACTGGCTCTTTGTCTTTTGAGGGCAATCCTTCACAAGATGATCTGTTTCACCACATTCAAAACAAGACAAAGGTTTAGTCTTCATATCATACTTGTTGTATTGAGACTTATCTCGAAATTTAGAAGACTCTGATCCATCCTTGTTGTTGAATTGTTTCTTCATTTTGAGGATTCGAGCAAGGCCTCTTATGATAAGAGCAAAAGGATCATCCTCATCGTCATCCTCATCTTCGGAATCAGATCCATTTTTGGGCTCATCCTTCTTAGACTTGAGCGCCAAGTTCTTAGTGCTTGTTGGAAGTTCTCCATCGTCCTCATTAAGAATCATCTCATGCGTGATCAGTTTCCCAAGCAGGTCATCAAGGGGCAGAGTAGTGAGGTCTTGGGCTTCCTCTATGGCTGTTACTTTAGGACCCCACTTTTCTTTTGGGAGACAGCTCAATATCTTCCTCACTTTCTCAACGTTTGTAAAGCTCTTGCCGAGAGAGTCAAGGTTGTTGGTGATTTCTGTGAATCGTGTGAACATGGCCTTGATTGACTCATCAGACTTCATTTTGAAAAGCTCATACTTTCGAAGAAAGATGCTGATCTTGGTGTCTTTCACTTGGCTAGTTCCCTCATAGGTGACGACCAGCTTGTCCCAAATCTCTTTAGCTGACCTACAAGATGATATACGGTTAAACTCATCAGTGCTAAGACCACAATAAAGTAAGTTAATAGCCCTGTAGTTTTTGGAGACGAGTTCAAGATCTGCTTGGATGTATTCAGACTCCTTCTTTGCCACTTTGGTTCCATTTGGTCTGTCTTTCTCTGGAATCTTTGGCCCATTCTCTATAATGTTCCAAAGTTCAAGATCTTGGTCTATGATGAACATCTTCATCAATGATCTCCAGTGGACAAATTTGTTTCCTACAAAGAGTGGTGGTCTGCTGGTAGACCTTCCCTGTGCAAATCCTTCACTTGCTTAACCAGACATGATCGAAAACTCACAAGATTGTTAGATCAAAAGTAGTGAGTATAGCTCTGATACCAGTTGAAGGTTCGATAAAGTAAAACAAAGTAATATAGAAATACTCTAGAAGGGGGGGTTGAATAGAGTATGTCGGTTTTTCGCAAATAGTCTAAAGACTTTTGAAGCTCGTGCAAAACCATTTGAGATTAGACTTAGTCTTTTCTCTGAAAACCTGAATCACAAAGTTAAACAATCGAACCAAGTGCGGAAATAAGGTAAAGCAGTAAATAAAGGACTCGATGAGTTGTTTACGAGGTTCGACACGAACTTGGCCTACGTCCCCACCTAGGGTTCTTCCACAACCCTAGGATTCAACCGGCTTTTATTGATTCACAAGACTTAGGATCCTAGTAGCTCCCCGAGAATCCTCTCTCCTATACAATTGCAATCTAGTCAACTCACGTTCCCTTGGAGTCCTAGACCAATCTAAAAGAGCCCCACCTCTCTATGCTATCTAGTACAATCCTCTTACACTTAGTGAATCAATCGCCTAGTGTTCACTTCCTGAGTTACAAATTCTCGAGTATAACACTATAACAAAATATATCCTATAAGCTCACAGTGTAACTCTCAAATGCTTTGAAATGAAATAACAGACTCTTAAGGACTAGCTGAGAGCACACAAAGAAGACAGATCTTTTTATAGAGAACAAATTGGCGCATGCAAAGATGAATCTTTCTCTTCGACGGCTAGGCTTGATCATGTCAATCTTCGAGATCTTCTATTCTTGGAAACTTGGACGCCATGATCTTCGAATTCGAATTCTCTCAATTTTGAGCGCTTAAGGAAGGATATAGAATTCAAATAACTTCCTGAAAGGATAGTTAATATATAATAATATGGAAGCATATAATATCATAAAATAATATTCGAGCATAATAATATGCAGAACATGTTTTGTGTTTCATCAACACTACTGAAGCTTCAAGACCTTTGACACAAACATGCTGTCAAGGCCTTTGAAACTTATTCCGATTTTCATCATGGGAGTGGAGTTATCACTATCATTCTACATGGTATCAGAGCGGTTAGCCTAACGACCCATCTTTCGATCCTGATCTGGGTTACCAGTGGTCCAAGTGTCAACTAGATGATCATTCCTAGTTGCACTTGCGGGGGCGTGTTGAGATGTGAATGAGACCAAAAGTGTCCCACATCGGAAAGTTGAACATATCAAGCTATGGCATATGAGTCGGTGATCTACTCCTTCTATTACCAATTGGTTTTAGAATGGAACCCCACTCAGCTTGTGTGCTAGGCTACTAGCGCATGTGCGCCCGTGCAGACGACCCCTAGTTATCGGTCCGAGTCGGACTTTGATATGATATCATGGCCTTTTCTTCCTCACGAAACCCTAATTTGATCCTCCCGCCTCACCTCTTCTCTTACCGCCACCGGCCTCGTACCGCCGTTTTCCTCCCTCACTCCCCCGATTGCTCCCCCATTCCCGACTTCCTCATTCACTCTTCCCGATTCACCGCCGTCTCTGCCGAATCCTCTCAATCCGCTGCTTCCGTGTCCGATTCGGACCTCCCGGAGGCCCCTCGGGTTAAGGAATCGCCTCCTCCGAAGCTATGGTCGAAGCGGAAGAAATACCTCAAGATCCGGTACAAGCTCTTCTCGCCCTTCTCTCTCTTCTCTCGGCACCATGGCCGCCTATTCCCCTCTTGCCTCCGGTCCCGGTCAGAAAACTTCTCCGTCGCAAGGCTGCGGCCACGACAGTAGCTGCGGTCACGGCATTGGCAGCAGCAGCGACCGCAGCTCTATGCAGCGGCCGCGGCATACGTGGACTAGGGGGCCTCATCCTTGGAACGCCGCCCCCCGATGGTCCTCGGTGCCTGGCTTCAACCCTCATTGGATACACTCCGGCTCTCCTGCCCCTCGACATGCCGCCCGCGGCACACCCCCTGCCGCGGCCCTTGCCTCCCCTCCCTTCCCGCGACCGCAGCCATGTGTTGTGCCTGCCGCACAGTCCCAACCCGCCCTCACCGTCCCCATGGCTCCTCCTACCTCCCCTCCGGCCTCTCTTTCCCCCATCCCCACCTCCCACAAAACAGCCCTCCTCGACCCGAATTGGAAGGCGACTATGCTCGATGAATACAGGGCCCTTACAAGGAATGGTACCTGGGTTCTAGTTCCTCGCCCTCCTGAAGCGAACGACATTCGCTGCATGTGGCTCTTTCGCCACAAGTTCCGCTTTGATGGGTCGTTGGAATGCTACAAAGCTCGTCTTGTGGTTAATGGTCGATCTCAGTAGGCAAGTATTGATTGTGATGAGGCATTCAGCCTCGTGGTCAAGCCTGCCACTATCCGAGTGGTGCTGAGCTTAGCGTTATCGCGACATTGGGCTATTCATCAGCTGGATGTCAAGAACGCCTTTCTGCATGGCCATCTGAATGAGACAGTTTACATGTTTCAGCCGCCGGGGTTCGTTGATGCTGATCGTCCCAAGCACGTTTGTCTCCTGAAGCGCTCTCTGTATGGTCTGAAATAGGCTCTGCGGGCATGATTCCAGCGCTTTGCATCTCATCTGCTACGATTGGGCTTCGTTGGCAGGCGCTCGGATACATCTCTGTTTATCTATCGCAGAGGCACAGCCATGGCCTTTCTGTTACTATATGTCGACAACATCATCCTCACCGCCTCTTCTGATGCTCTTTGGACGTCTATTATTGCCTAGTTGAGCGCCGAGTTTGCCATTTCAGATCTGGGTCCGTTGTCTTACTTCTTGGGCGTCGTTGTGTAGCGTCATATGTCTGGGTTGTTTCTCTCTCAGAGTAAGTATGCTGCCAAAATTGTTGCTCGGCCCAAGATGAGCAACTGCAAGCCAGTCGTCACCCCCGTGGATACCTCCAACAAGCTCAGTGTTCACTCTGGTCCTCTGTTTCACGATCCGGCGTTGTACCTGAGTCTCTCCGGTGCATTTTAGTATCTTACGTTTACTCGGCCAGACATCAGTTACGCCGTTCAGCAGATCTGCCTGTTTATGCATGCGCCCACGGAGCCGCACTTTCATATCTTGAAGCGGATCATCCGGTACATCAGTGGTACCCTCGAGTTGGGCACCACGATCTCCCCTTCCTCTCGGCATGACCTCGTGGCTTACACTGATGCGGATTGTGGTGGTTGTCCTGAGACACGTCGCTCCACGTCTGGCTACTGTGTCTTCCTCAACGACACCCTTGTGTCATGGTCAGTGAAGCGTCAGTCTGTGGTGTCTCGCTCTAGCGCCGAGGCTGAGTACAGGGGCGTCGCCAAAGTTGTTTCTGAGTGCTCCTGGTTGCGCAATCTCCTCTTTGTGCTCCGCTGCCCTCTTCAGAAGGCCACCCTGGTCTACACCGACAACGTCTCCGCTGTCTATCTAGCCAGCAACCAGTCCAGCACCAGCGCACGAAGCACATTGAGCTTGATCTCCACTTCGTTCGGGACAAGGTTGCTCTTGGACATGTTCGTGTTCTCCATGTCACGTCCTCCGATCAGTACGCTGATATCTTCACAAAGGGTTTACCTCGTCAGTTGTTCCTCGATTTTCGGTCCAGTCTCACTGTACGGGACCCTGCACTTTCGACTGCTGGGGTTTGATAGATTACATAGATGGCATATTGTATAGTGGGCCAAAAGGTCCAATCTCTTGTAACCTATACATATGATTTTCTAATGAATGAAACCCTCAAGGAGGACTTTACATCAATTCTATCATTCTACATCGATGAATCCAATCTTGAATTTTGCTCTTAGCGCCATCCTGATGCTGCGACTCCAACTGAGATATATGGATCCGTTGAATTTGTTGGAGACGAGCTGAGCGCCGAGATGATCGAAATTGGATAACGCCAGGGGATCATTGATTACGCGGGAATTGACCTCTCTAGATTCCACTTGACGATATGTATGCGAACTTTGACTCCCAGATCTGAAAAAAACGGAATTCACCAGATCTGGAAAAAAAAACGATTTCCGGAAAACCAGAGATCCGAAAACGAGCAAGATGAAATGTGAATAGAAATGGAAAACAAACGTCGATCTAGCTCAGTGATGCTTCACTTTGCTCTGAAAAGCATCAGTGACCGAGTCAAGAGATGAGAGCAAGTTTGGAGAATTTTATTCAAGGAGGTGGGAACACTCTTACAACCACCATGGTTACTCGGTGGAGCAAGTACAAGTAATCTGAGAGCTTCTCATGAACCAGAGAACCCTTATTTATACTCACTCCTCTCACCAAACTACCCCCCATTTATTCTGTTATAACTAACATTAGAATTAGTTTCCTATGTGCATCCTCACCTAGTTCCTATGCACACTCATCAAACGGAACCATACCCATTCGAGCAATCTCCATGACCATGATTGTAGGAGTGTTTCTATGAGGATACCCACTATTGATCGAATTGGTTGAAGTTGGGAGGGAGTTTAGTGCTGTTGGAATCTCCATGTGTAGAGTTCAGTTGGTGGATAAAACCAACAAATGAAGTGCATAATATAGGAGAATGGGAAGACAAAAATATGACTAATTGCTCTCCAAGGATATTGAATAAGACGTGTGATGTGTAATTTTCTATGTTTGAACAAGACTTTACAATACTAGAGGTAGAGGCGGTGCTTCGCCCGGCGCTGAATTTCATCCTTGTACATTATTAGATTGGGATTGGGTTATACATAATTGAACTGATCGATGTGCTCTAACAACTCTTGTATGTTGATTAAATTGGGAACATATGAAACATTTTGAATAATGCTACAGGTTCATAAGTCACACCCCATCCTATATAGCACCAAATTAAGATATTTTAATTGATTATATAAACAATCTTCTATATATACATATACTAAAACCAATACATAGCATCTTATGTGGCGCGTTGTGGTTGATTCTAGGAAAAAAAATTTAATAAAATAATATGCTTATATTTTTTTTTACAGTAGCCAAACATTGGGAGCTTCTACCTAAGATAGTAGCCTAACTCCAGGATCATCCCGAAGGAATGATGTTACAAAAATCCATATGATAGGGAATAGACTGCAAATTACAGATAATTCCTTTTCTAGCTATATAATCTGCTGACATGTTTGACTCTCTATAGACATGGTGAATATCTGCCATCGTGCATTCTGATAGAAGCTTGATAATGTCTTCAACTTGTCGCATAACGTCCCATCTTGGTTGTTGCAGTCGCTTAATAGACTTAACCAGAACTTGGTTATCACTCTCAAGGATGATCTTCGTAATACTTTTCTCCTTTGCACGTTGCAGCCCAAAAAGGATTGTTGAAGCCACTGTTTGGAATACTGAGCCTTCGCTTATTTCCTTATGAAATACATCAATAATCTGGCCATCGGAATCCCGAATGATTCCTCCAATCTGGAACTTGCTAGAAAGGGCGATAAAACCATCTACATTAATTTTGTAGATAGTTCTGGGTGTTTTACTCCACTTGGCAGTAGCCCTTCTGCTTCTTAGTTTATTGGCTGGTAAAGTGCTACCATACCCCTCTCATAACTCCCTCCCTTGATGAAAATCGGAATAAGTTTCAAAGGCCTTGACAGTATGTCTGTGTCAAAGGTCTTGGAGCTTCAACAGTGTTGATGAAATACAAAACCTGTTCTATATGTTATATATGTCCAAATATTATTTAATATTATTATATACTTCCATTATATTATTAACTAACCTTTCAGGAAGTATTTTCGAATTATTTCCTTCCTTGTGATGCGTGTTGAGAAGATTCAAATCGAAAAGATTGTGGACTTGAAGTTTCCAAAGATAGAAGATCCAGCCTATGCCATGATCTTGTCTAGCCGTTAGAGAAGATCCTTGACGCCGATTCGTCTCAATATAAAGAAGAAGGAAGATGAAGACAGACACACATACATTGAACACGAGTCCTTCATACACTCCAAGCCTTCAAGAGAAATATGTCTTCGTGTGCTCTTTGCTTGTCCTAAGAGTCTGTTATTTTATTTCAAAGCATTTGAGAGTTACACAGTGAGCTTATAGGATATATTCAGTTATAGTGTTATACTCGAGAGTTTGTAACTCGGGAAGTGAACACTAGGCGATTGATTCACTAAGTGTAAGAGGATTGTACTAGATAGCATAGAGAGGTGGGGCTCTTCTAGATTGGTCTAGGACTCCAAGGGAACGAGAGTTGACTAGATTGCAATCGTATAGGAGAGAGGCTTCTCGGGGAGCTACTAGGATCCTAAGTCTTGTGAATCAATAAAAGTCGGTTGAATCCTAGGGTTGTGGAAGAACCCTAGGCGGGGACGTAGGCCAAGTTCGTGCCGAACCACGTAAACAACTCATCGAGTCCTTTACTTTATTGCTTTACCTTATTTCCGCACTTGGTTCGAATTGTTTAACTTTGTGATTCAGGTTTTCAGAGAAAAGACTAAGTATAATCTCAAACGATTTTGCACGAGCTTCAAAAGTCTTGAGACTATCTGCGAAAAACCGACATACTCTATTCAACCCCCTTTCTAGAGTATTTCTATATTACTTAGTTTTATATTATCGAACCTTCAATTGGTATCAGAGCTTTACTCACTGCTTTTGATCTAACAATCTTGTGAGTTTTCGATCATGTCTGGTTAAGCAAGCGGAGGATTTGCACAGGGAAGGTCCACGAGCAGACCACCACTCTTTGTAGGAAACAACTTTGTACACTGGAGATCCTTGATGTAGATGTTCATTATAGATCAAGATCTAGAACTTTGGAACATTATAGAGAATGGTCCGAAAATTCCAGAGAAAGACGGACCAAATGGAACCAAAGTCGCAAAGAAGGAGTCTGAATACATCCAAGCGGATCTTGAACTCGTCTCCAAAATCTACAGGGCTATCAACTTACTTTATTGTGGTCTTAGCACTGATGAGTTTAACCGTATTTCATCTTGTAGGTCGGCTAAAGAGATTTGGGACAAACTGGTCGTCACCTATGAAGGAACTAGCCAAGTGAAAGACACCAAGATCAGCATCTTCCTTCGAAAGTATGAGCTTTTCAAAATGAAGTCTGATGAGTCAATCAAGGTCATGTTCACACGATTCACAGAAATCACCAACAACCTTGACTCTCTCGGAAAGAGCTTTAACGTTGAGAAAGTGAGGAAGATACTGAGATGCCTCCCAAAAGAAAAATGGGGTCCAAAAGTAACAGCTATAGAGGAAGCACAGGACCTCACCACTCTACCCCTTGATGACTTGCTTGGGAAGCTGATCACGCATGAGATGATCCTTAATGAAGACGATGGAGAACTTCCAGCTAGCACTAAGAACTTGGCACTCAAGTCTAAGAAGGATGAGCCTAAAGATGGATCTAATTCCGAAGATGAGGATGACGATGAGGATGATCCTTTTGCTCTTATCACAAGAGGCCTTGCTCGAATTCTCAAAATGAAGAAACAATTCAACAACAAGGATGGATCAGAGTCTTCTAAATTTCGAGGTAAACCTCAATACAACAAGTATGATAAGAAGACTAAACCCTTGTCTTGTTTTGAATGTGGTGAAACAGATCATCTTGTGAAGGATTGCCCTCAAAAGACAAAGAGCTAGTCCAAGAAGGGTGACAAATGGAAGAAGAAAGCCATGGTGGCAACTTGAAGCGATTCTGACTCTGACTCCGATGATGAGAAGGCCAATATTTGTCTTATGGCCTCAGAAGATGAATCCCACGATGAGAAGCTTGAAGCTATTGTAAGAGAACTTATGGCAAGTCCAAAAAAGGAGATCACCAAGGTGAAGGAACATAAATGGATTATTGATAGTGGATGCTCGAGGCATATGAGTGGAAATAGTTCTCTCTTTCATGATCTAAAGGAGCAATCCACGGGAACAATCACTCTTGGTGACAAAGGAAAATGTGACATCGTTGGTATTGGTAGTGTTGGAAGTGATTCCAACCATAGTATTAAAAATGTCTATCTTGTTAATGGTTTAAAGTATAATTTGCTTAGTGTCTCTCAATTATGTGATAGTGGCAACAATGTCAGATTTAACAAGAAAAGATGTCTAGTGTGCAGAGAAGATACAGGTGAAGTTATATTGACTGCATATCGTTACAACAATATATACGTTGTAAATGCTGATCAAGTGGCACAAGGAAGCTTAACCTGTCTAAAGGCTCTGACGGATGATCCAAAGCTCTGGCATAGGAGACTCGGTCATGTGAGCCCACATACACTACAGAAGCTTGTGTCCAAAGGGCTTGTAAGAGGGCTACCTGAGATGGACTTCAAAGGTATTGATATGTGCAATGCATGCACACGAGGTAAACAAACACGTAGCTCTTTCAAACCCAAAAAGGTTGTAAGTTCTTCTAGACCCCTTGAACTTTTACATATGGATTTATGTGGTCCTATGCGAGTCAAATCTCCCAATGGTAAAAAGTACATGCTAGTTGTTATTGATGATTTTTCTAGATATACTTGGGTTGCATTTTTAAAAGAAAAATTAGAGGCCTTATTTGAGTTTTCAAAACTTTGTAAGGAGTTGCAAACTTTAAGAAACGAGCCCATAGTGTCAATTCGGAGTGATCATGGTAGGGAGTTTGATCAACTTCAGTTTGATTTGTTTTGTGCTAAATATGGCATCTCCCATAACTTTTCTGCTCCTAGGACACCTTAACAAAACGGGTTTGTGGAATGAAAGAACCGCACCTTAGAGGATATGGCCAGGACTATGCTTTTAGAAAATGCATTACCTAAAACCTATTGGGCTGAAGCTGTTATCACAGCTAACTATATTTTGAATCGTTGTCTTATTCGTTCCATCTTAAAGAAAACTCCTTATGAACTTTTCAAAGGCCGCAAACCGCTTATATCTTATTTTAAACCCTTTGGTTGTACTTGTTTTGTTCATAACAATGGAAAAGATAACCTTGGGAAATTTGATGCGCGTAGTGATGAAGGTATATTTCTTGGCTACTCCACAAGTAGCAAAGCTTATAGAATCTTCAATAAAAGGACCCAGTTAGTTGAAGAAAGTATACATGTTATTTTTTATGAATGGAATGACGGTGCTTTGAGTGAAAATGTTGCAGATATACATCTTAACATCCATGCAGAGAACGAGGAATGTGATGATGCTGCCACCAAGAACACAGAGAAGAGGAACATGCAGGAACAGATTCTCAACGCTGAAGAATTGGCCCAAGGTGTTGAAGATTCTTCCAAGGCCCTTGGTGTCCAATCCAACAGTGTTGAAGCGTCAGAAACTGCTGTAACTGAACCTAACAGGACCACGGAGTCAGATGTACCACAAGTCAATCCTACCGGTGTGACGAATCAAGGAGCTGAGACTAGCAAAAGGAAATTCAAATACTCCTCATCACACTCTTTAAAAGATATCATTTCTGACCCTACTTCTAGTGTTCAAACTCGTTCGAAACTTAAAGATCTTTGTGCTTTTCATGCGTTTGTTTCTCTTATTGAGCCAAAGAAGGTAGATGAGGCACTTCAAGAGCCAGACTGGATCATTGCTATGCAAAGTGAGCTTAACGAATTTGAAAGAAACAAAGTCTGGACCTTGAAGCCTAGGCCAAAGCATCAATCAGTCATTGGCACACGATGGGTATTTCGAAACAAGCTAGATGAGAATGGTAAGATTGTGAGGAACAAGGCAAGGCTTGTTGCTCAAGCCTACAATCAAGAGGAAGGTATTGACTACGGGGAGACCTTTGCTCCCGTAGCCAGGCTTGAAGCCATTCGCATTTTATTAGCATTTGCATCTTTTATGAGCATAAAGTTATATCAAATGGATGTCAAGTGTGCTTTTCTTAATGGTTTCTTAGAGGAAGAAGTATATGTAGCTCAACCCCCAGGTTTTGAAAGTTTGGAATTTCCTAATCATGTTTATAAACTTGACAAAGTGCTTTATGGTTTGAAACAAGCCCCAAGAGCTTGGTATGAGCGCTTGTCAAAATATTTTTTAGAAAATGAGTTTAAAAGGGGGTTGATCGACAAGACTCTTTTTATCAAGACCAAAGGAAAGGGCATATAATCCTCTGCCGATTCAGGCACGACGAGAGTTGGGTGCATATAATCCTCTGCCGTGGTTGGGTACTGGGCAAGCTCAGCCTCCGCTTGTTCCCTTGCTGCTTTCTCAGTGGCGATAGCAACATCTTTAGCGGCCAATTCCCTTGTAAGCCTTGCAATCAGCTGCTCCTGTGTTTCAGCGGCTGCCATGGCTCTTTGTAGTTTAGCTCTGATGTGTAGAAGGCGTTCCGGCTCGTCTAAGCCGTCAAACTCGGGTGGTTGACCAGAACGGCGCATACACCTGTAAAGTAACTCAAAGAAAAAGTGAGATCTGACTACCTAAGGCGCGAATGATAGCTTCCCCGGAAACGGCGCCAATTTGTAGTACTGGAGGAAATCAAGTATGAGATATAACAAAATAGATCAAACCAGATTTAGGCCCACGCAAATAATTACAAGACTCCTTCCAATGCAGTAGTGGGAAGTCAGAATCGAATCCACGAGGAAGCGTGTCAGCGGATCCTAGGTAGCTGTAAATCTCACAGAAAAAGCAACAAAAAATAGAAACAAATAAAGAAAGACAAACGAAAGCAAGAAATAAAACAAAGACAGAAACTAACTCGATCTCGACAAAGGTGCAACTCGAGATCGACAAATAGAAGCAAACACAGAAACTCAAAATTCGACGACAGTAACTCGACCTAGACTAAAGCCCACTCGATCTCGACAAGGTGCTACTCGAGATCGACAAGCCCCTCCTCTAGATCGACTAAAAACACAGAAAACTGTAAACTTGCAACTCGAACACAAAATTCAGAATTTCGACAGAAATAAATCAATATATAAAGAACTTCCAAAGCCAGGGTATCAATGCCACAACGATAACCATGTAAAGTAACACATAAAGGCATACAAGATCATGCTTTCCATCAAAATAACTTTCGTTACTAACAAATAGGCATATAGAGGCTTTCGCATAAACCCTAATTGTTACTAACCCTTTTCACATAATTAACCCAAGTTGCATTAAGATCACTTTCGCTTCAATAATACAAACAAGGATCACCTTCAACTCTCGCAAAAGAATCATGCTCATAGGGATAGAAGACGAATTGCATAACAAGATCTGACCTTTACCGCATCACCTCACATGGCCACCGTCGGGCTCACCTCAGCCCCAGAAGTGGGTGGACTACTCGCTCCTCATCGCAATAGCAGACATTGATGTATGAAAAGAAACTTGCATTAAACTAAATTCAAAGTCTTTACAATCCCGGCAATCCAACTTTCGCTGAATGCCAAAACCCTAAAACCTCTGAACTCCTAAACCGTCTCTGTGGAACTACTTCTCTAACTTGTGAATTGAATGTGTGATTGAATTCCTTAAAAACTAGCCCCTAAGGCTTTATTTATAGCCTTCTATTCCTTGCTATTCAAGGATAGAAGATATCTATCTATATCTAAAAAGCTTAAAGGATAAATAAAAGTACTTTAGGAATTAAATCTATAAAGGGGAAAATAAATCTAAAATAGGTAAATATCTTCTTGTTGATAGATCTTGTCTTTCATAGATAGTTGATAGATAGATGTAGGATAGATCTCGGCTTCCTCGATCTCCTTCAGCTCTAAGGACTCCCACAGCGCGTAGGACTGCTCAAACTGCGTAACGTGGCTTCGGACGTGGCTCGTCGATCTCGACTAGGGCTCCTCGAGATCGACTATGGTGGTCATCGACTTGGGCTGGCTGGCTTGGTCGGGTAGCTCTGCTCGACATGGCTCGACCAACTAACTCGAGATCGAGTAGATCTGGCGTCGAGGATGGCTAACTTGTGATGTCGGGCAACTTCTTCCTCGACAGGCTCGGACAGACGCGGTGCTGGTCCTCGATCTCGACAAGCCTCCTCGAGATCGAGTAGCGTTGGCTTCGGCGTCTCGGTCCTCGGCTTCTCGACTTGTCACAACTCGTCGACTCCGGACATGGTGCTCCTGGTGTTGTCGATCTCGACAAGCTGTACTCGAGATCGAGTAGGGTTCCGGGAGTCGGGTTGTCTCTGACTCAGTGCCTAGTCGACAAGGTCTGTGCTCGGACACTCTCATCGAGATCGAGTAGCCTTACTCTAGATCGAGTAAACATGGGTTCCTAGCTTGATTCGACTGGTTCCGCTGTTTCTTGACCTTGGACTTCTGTAGTTGATTTCCGAGCTTTTCCGACCTTTCTCAGAACTGCTGTAATTTGTCTCGAATTCTGCGAAATTAAACAGAAACTGGTGTAGACTCCATAATTTGGCAATTAAACATAAATTACATAGATTCTGTACTATCTTAGCCCAAATGCATGAAATGTATGCAGAAAACGATATAAAATTTACTGTAAAACATGGCAGATTCAGCTCACAACATCAATCAAAAGGAGTATCGAGGAATGATTGGATCTTTATTATAACTCACGGCTAGTAGACCTGACATCATGTTTAGTGTTTGCATGTGTGCTAGGTTTCAAGTTGATCCTAAAGAATCTCACCTCGTGGCTATGAAGAGGATCTTTCGATATCTCAATGGCACTAAGGAGCTGGGACTATGGTACCCAAAGCAAAAGGATTTCACATTAATTGGATATTCTGATGCAGATTTTGCAGGTTAAATGGTGGATAGGAAGAGCACATCAGGATGTTGCCAATTCTTAAGAGCATTCTTGATCAGTTGGCACTCAAAGAAACAAAACTCAGTAACTCTATCCACTGCAGAAGCCGAATACATTGCAGATGGAGCCTGTTGCTTCCAAATCCTTTGGATTGCTCAACAAATGCGAGATCTTGGCATCAACCTCAAAGGCATTCCTATTAAATGTGACAATACAAGTGCCATCTCCATCACTAAAAATCCTGATCAGCATTCAAGGACCAAACATATTGATGTAAGGCATCATTTCATTAGAGACCATGTTGAAAAAGGTGATGTGTCCATTTCGTTTATTTCAACTGATTATCAATGGGCTGGCATTTTTACTAAGCCTTTGGCAGAGGACAGGTTCACCTTCATAAGACGAGAAATTGGGATGCTTAACAAGGATGCACTTTCTTAGGGGGAGCTTTCCCTTTACGAAAGATAAAATCTACTTAGTGTCAAGACCTTTGAGAATTATGTCAAGGTTTGTGAACTAAATGGTAGATCACATATATCGGATCACACATATTTGGTTAATATCTTTCTAGATATTTAATCAGTTATATTTTTATCGGATTTCAAAATTGCCTATTTATGTTATATTTTTATTCCGTTGAGATATGTTATTTTTGGAAAAAAATATTTCGGTTATTCCCTCCTATTTTAATGGAATAGTTTGAATTTTGACTTGGAAATTTTTTTTCAAATTTGGCAATGATATCATTACCCTCCCTTGGAACTCTAAACCCGTCCCATCACTCCATCATCATCTCTCTCTACTTAAACCCACTACTGTACCCGATTTCCATCACACGCTCAGACTTATCCAAAACCTCTCCAACTTCTCCTTTCTTCAACCTCTCAAGCTGTTCTAAGAAAACCCTAGCCGATTTTCTCCATGGCTCCCAAATCAAAGAAAGTTTCCACACCCAAAAGACTTGGCGCCACCCCCAATGGACGTCAAGCCACCGCCACCTCTCCTACACCTGAACCCACTCCTCAAGCCATTATCCCTGTTGTTGTCCAGAGCACCATCGCTGAGAGCACCACCACTGTTACCAAGAGCTCTAAAAACGCTCTGCAAAGAACCCCTCAGTGCAAAACAAAAAGGGAAAAAGAAAGTCGTCGAGGAGGTGGACGAGGAAGAGGAGGAAGATGATCTCGACGCCACTCTGGAAAGAGATGCTTCCAAGGAAGTCGAAGAGGAAGCCTTGAAGAATAAAAAGGTCGAGCTTGCAAGGAAACTTATCGAGGAGGAAGCTGAGAGGATTCGGAAGGAAGCCGAAGCCGAGGAGGTTCCATCTGAAGAGGAGCCTGAGGAAGAGGATGAAGAGCAAGACGAATCTGGAGAAGACGAGGAAGCTGAAGGAGATGACGCGGGGTCCGGTGAGGACTCGGGGTCTGAGGATGAGGAGGAAGAGGAACATGTTGCCTCTCCCTCTCCTTCTCCTCCTCCCCCGTCTCCGAAGAAGCAGAAAGCCCCTACTGCTGTCAAACCTCCATCTCCCAAGCGCACAAGGAAAGGCACCCTCAGAAGCTTTGAGGCGCCTGCCAAGAGAGCTGCTTCGACAATTGCTCGCAGGAAGAATGCCGATCCACCCGCCTACATCCAAGTAAACCAATCCTTACCCGCTTCTTGGTTTGAAAATGCTGAAACGACTGGAAATTGGGTAGATGAGTTTCGAACTCTTAGGATAAGTTGTTCTGATTTTTTAGATCTTGAGTTCTTTGAAGCTTTGAAATTGCCTTGCATTGCTCTTCTCAAAAAATCCCCAGCCTGGACCCTTCTTAACCTTGAAACTGTCTACTATCCCTAGCTGACCCGCCTGTTCTACATAAACCTAAAAGCCAAAGACGATGTTGACGGTTGGTCTTTGGAGTCCATTGTCAAAGGGGTTAGAATCTCTTTCAACTCCAATGACTTTGCTGATTTCCTTGGCCTACCTAAACCTTGTCCACTCTCTCCCGAGAACCCCACAAAAGAACAGTGCCTAGTCCTTGCTCGATCCAAATATCTCCTACCCGAAGCTTCCACCAGCACCTCAAAGCAGCTCACCCACTCATCCCTTACCCTAGAGGAAAAAATTATTTTCAACATCGTTGTTCGATGCCTCTTACCCCGTCTTAACTCTGGGTCGCTCCTTACTGATAATGCCATGGTCCTACTTTACCGCATCCTAAATGGCCTTGACCTTGATCTGGCCAACACTATCCTTGGAACCATGGCTCATGCTAGAAAAGCCAAGAAAGGCTCTCCCCTCCCTTTTGCCACCCTCTTGACCCCTCTCTTCAAAGCTTCTGGAATTAATTTCAAAAATGAAGATCAGCAGCGTCATATGGGTAAGTTCGACTCCAAGAGCCTTGAAAAGATTGGCATCACTCGGTCTCCCCAAGGGACCTTGAGTCTTGCCACTCCTTCAAAAGCTCTTCCCACTGCCTCAGCCGTTGATGAACGCATGGACAACCTGGAGTTGGGCTTGGAGGAAGTTCGCCTGGATTTTAAGGAGCTGCACAAGGAAGTTATGACGGAGATGAGCGGGATAACCAAGTTACTGCAAGGTCTGTGGACGAGGCTCACTGATGATGCTCTGGACGACGAAGCTTAACCCCATCCTATCCCATCCCTATCCCAAACTTGATACATTTCTGGTTTTTGGAAATAATTTCAAAACTTTTGGTGACTGTTTTACCTCCTCCCTTTGTTGAAATACAAAAAGGGGGGAGATGTCATGTGGTTTAGACTTGAAAACTTTTTGCTGTGAAGGTCTTGGAAGACCTTGGTTTTTGATTTTTGGTTTTCGGTTGGATGACTTTTCATGCCTTAAAATTTTGATCCAACATTTGTCTAACCCATGCAGGTACTTAGTCCGATTTCACTTATATTATTTTTGCTTGACTAAGTTGCAGGGATGCACAGGTTTTGTCTTTCATCAAGGGGGAGATTGATAACTCCCTCCCTTGATGAAAATCGGAATAAGTTTCAAAGGCCTTGACAGTATGTCTGTGTCAAAGGTCTTGGAGCTTTAACAGTGTTGATGAAATACAAAACCTGTTCTATATGTTATATATGTCCGAATATTATTTAATATTATTATATACTTCCATTATATTATTAACTAACCTTTCAGGAAGTATTTTCGAATTATTTCCTTCCTTGTGATGCGTGTTGAGAAGATTCAAATCGGAAAGATTGTGGACTTGAAGTTTCCAAAGATAGAAGATCCAGCCTATGCCATGATCTTGTCTAGCCGTTGGAGAAGATCCTTGGCGCCGATTCGTCTCAATATAAAGAAGAAGGAAGATGAAGACAGACACACAAACATTGAACACGAGTCCTTCATACACTCCAAACCTTCAAGAGAAATCTGTCTTCGTGTGCTCTCTCCTTGTCCTAAGAGTCTGTTATTTTATTTCAAAGCATTTGAGAGTTACACAGTGAGCTTATAGGATATATTCAGTTATAGTGTTATACTTGAGAGTTTGTAACTCGGGAAGTGAACACTAGGCGATTGATTCACTAAGTGTAAGAGGATTGTACTAGATAGCATAGAGAGGTGGGGCTCTTCTAGATTGGTCTAGGACTCCGAGGGAACGAGAGTTGACTAGATTTCAATTGTATAGGAGAGAGGCTTCTCGGGGAGCTACTAGGATCCTAAGTCTTGTGAATCAATAAAAGCCTGTTGAATCCTAGGGTTGTGGAAGAACCCTAGGCGGGGACGTAGGTCAAGTTCGTGCCGAACCTCGTAAACAACTCATCGAGTCCTTTACTTTATTGCTTTACCTTATTTCCGCACTTGGTTCGAATTGTTTAACTTTGTGATTCAGGTTTTCAGAGAAAAGACTAAGTATAATCTCAAAGGGTTTTGCACGAGCTTCAAAAGTCTTGAGACTATCTGCGAAAAACCAGCATACTCTATTCAACCCCCCTTCAAGAGCATTTCTATATTACTTAGTTTTATATTATCGAACCTTCACCCTCGTCCCAATCAAGGAGAGTCTGTCTGATTCTTTGGACTACTTGGGCTACGTCATTCGAACTCTTCTGCCTGAAGATTTGCTCATTCCTAATTTCCCAAATAACTTGCCAGATGCAGGCAAGATCTTCGAATCTGCTATTTGCTTTTTTAATATTTTCTAAATTTACATGGAGCGGGCCTGGATTATTAAATTTAGGGAAAAACATACCTGCTTGTTGCTCATATTGGGCTATTACTTCTCTAGAAAAAGTGCACCTTGTAAAAAGATGAGTCGCATCTTCGTCTTACTGGTTGCAGAGAGAGCATTGACTAGGTACCCTGTTAACATACCTATTGAGTCGAGCAGCTGTCGGGAGTCCATCTATTTTTATTTTCCACAGGAAGTTTTTTATCATGGGGGTAGTTTTAGCTTCCATATCCAGGTGTGTGCATCTGGTTCATGCGAAGGTGGTGCTAGAATGTCCCTTGCTGATTTTGTGGTGAAATTTCCTACTGGATCAGGCTTCCAAATGAACTTGTCTTGAACCTGCGAGGAGGGAATTTTAATAGATCGAATCTTTTGAATTACCTCTCGAGGAAACAATTGTTTCAGGAGATCTTCATTCCAACGGTTTCTAT
The DNA here is from genome assembly GCA_037127255.1 of Persicaria tinctoria. Taxonomy (NCBI): domain Eukaryota; kingdom Viridiplantae; phylum Streptophyta; class Magnoliopsida; order Caryophyllales; family Polygonaceae; genus Persicaria; species Persicaria tinctoria. The sequence continues at coordinate 69,471,766 of JBANSL010000013.1, forward strand.
CAGTGATAAGATCTTTAACTTTCATTGACGGGGCGTTGGAGCCCATATAGTTCTTTAGGTTGAGTGCCGGAATCCAAGGGTCATTCCAAATATTTATGTTTGTGCCATCTCCAACCAGCCAGAGAAGGCCTTCTTCAAACTTCTGCCTAAGCGAGAGAAGTCTACCAAATTGCCAAGAGGTTTCCCTGTTTCTATTGCTCCTTATATTTTCATATTGAAGGTATTTTTCTTTTATGACTCTCACCCAAATACTATCCTCATTGTTATATATTTTCCAAATGAGTTTCATCTGTAAACAAATATTGAGATCTTCTACTTTTCTAAGTCCTAGACCTCCCTGAGATTTACCTTTACAAATGTGATCCCAGCTAATGAGAGGGATGTATCTATCTGAATGAGATTTATTCCAGAAAAAGTTTCTGTTAATTTGATCAATTTGATTAAGAATACCCTTTGGAAGTAAAAAATTTTGCATGAGATAATTTGTTTTTGAGCTAAGATTTGATTCGATAAGGACCACTCTTCCAGCCTGAGAGAGGCTAGACGCTTTCCATTTGGCTAGTTGTTTTCGTAAACTGTCCACCGCTTCATTAAAAACACAGTTTTTGACACGGCCATTTACTAGAGGGATTCCAAGATACTTTTCAAGAGTCTTTGAAATTGGAACACCCATATGGGCAGATAAGTCTTTAATCATATTTGGGTTAACGTTCCTAGAACATTGTAGAGAACTCTTGTTATAGTTGATTGTGAGACCAGATATATTTGAGAAGTTATTTATGATATTCTGGATTGTATTTAGGCTAGTATGGGCCGCTTTAGAAAAAATGATAGTGTCGTCAGCAAAGGTTAAGAAAGGGATAGGAGTACCATTCTTTTTGAGCTTAATGCATATAAGTTCATCTTCTAGCAAGGCTTCTTAGTGAAGTTCTCTGGACAAGCCTTCCATAACAAGAACAAATAGGTAAGGGGAAAGGGGGTCGCCTTGTCTAATGCCTCTGTTGGGTTTAAAGAGAGTGCCAGGGGTGTTATTGACTAGAACAGAGAAAGAGGTAGTCGTGATACACTTCATAACCCAGCTGATCCAAGTTGAATGAAATCCAAATTTCTCAAGAACTGCTTTAATGTAGCTCCAGTTAATTTTGCCGTAAGCTTTTTCCATATCCAATTTTAAAGCCATCCAACCTTGCTTGCCTTTTTGTTTATGAAATGAGTGGAAGATTTCATGAGCTATAAGAGTATTATCCTGAATAGATCTTCCTTCCACAAAAGCTCCTTGAAAAGGGGTTATGAGCTTGGGGAGGAGAGGTTTTAAACGATTTGCGATAATTTTTTATATTACTTTATAGATAGCGTTACAGAGACTAATGGGTCTGTAGTGATTGATTGTTGTAGGATTGTCAGTTTTTGGTATGAGGGCAATAAAAGTTTGATTAATTTAGGATAAAAGTTGACATGAGTGGAAGAAAGCTTTGACTGCTTTACAGCAAGAGGGCCCAATAATATTCCAATAACGTTTATAAAATTCAGGGGGGTAACCATCAGGGTCCGGAGTTTTATCCTCTGCCATACTAAGAAGAGTTTGCTTGATTTCTGTATCCGAGGGATGCACTAAAAGATTGTTGTTTTCAGTTTAGGAAATTTGAGGTTGGGTGTTCCAAACATCATCTTGGGTAATATGCTTTTGATTATGACCTATGAATCTCTCGGCCATCTCATTTGTGATTTGGTCCGAAATTAAATCTTGATCAGTTAAGATAGTATTTTGCTTGGTGATGAAGGATCTTATGGAGCGTTTAAAATTTTTAATTCTAGCTGTAATTTGAAAATATTTAGTGTTCTTGTCACCAAGTTGAAGATGCTTGGTTTTAGCTCTTTGTTTCCAGAACTTATGATTGAATTCTAATAAGCGGGATCTTTTGTGTTCAAGCCTTTTTAACTTAAGCTCTTCTATAGTTGAAACTCTACCCCAAGGTAGACGGTCTTGGATAATTTTCATTTGGTTCTCGACAATGTTGAGTTGTCAAAAGATATTATTTGGATGAGACTTGCACCAGGATTTTATTCTCTTTTTTAATAATCTCTGTTTCTGCATGAGAGTGTAGCCATTAGAGCCTTTCATTTTGAAAGACCAAACTTTCCTCACCATAGCTTCTGTCACTGCATTTGATGTCCAAGCCATTTCGAATTTGAAGGGAGAACCCTTTTTCTTACCTTGTAGACCAATTTCTAGGGAGATCGGGCTATGATCAGAATTAGAGAAGGGGTGGTGTTTAGTACAAAGGTTAGGAAACCAATTCAGAATTTGTTGGTGAACCAGAATTCTATCTAGTCGTGCATAAGTGTTATTTTGAGCAGATCTACTCTTTCTCCATGTAAATGGTGAGCCACTAGAAGGAAGAGTGTGTAGAATTAGTTCCTCTTTTACATTTCTCAATCTTCTAAATCTGCTGAGGGTGGGAGTAGCTCCCCCAACCTTTTCTGTATCATTTTCTATATCGTTTAAATCTCCAATAAGAAGGATTGGGAGATTATAATTGCTAATTGAACGATAAACTTGCTGCCAGAAATTATCTTTTTCATTTTCTACAGATGGGGGCATAGACAAACACAAGTATTAACTCATGTTTTTCTATACTAGTTTTGATCAGAATATATCTTTGATTAACTTCTAAGATTTCACTCACCTCTTCAATATCTGATTTCTGAAGAATCCAAATGCCTCCTTTTCTGCCATTTGACTTGATACAATATGATTTGTGGAATCCAGAGGTCTTTAATTGATCATATGAGGGAGTTGACTCTGATTTTATTTCTGAAAGAACTAACATATCAAGGTTATTGGAAAATCGAAGGTGATTGATTTCTTGCCACAAGAGTGGCCTCTTAGTACCCCTCACATTCCAATAGGCAATATTAATCATATAACAAATCAGTATAAAGACCTTTATGTTGTTTCTTCATAAATTGTACACTATATTTTACAATGCATTGTTTACATTCCATGTTTCTGATCTGAGTAAAGACATATTCAATGTAGCTATAGGAGTTAGTCTTCACAGCTTTGCGAACTTCCAAACTCAATATAGTATCAATCTTCATGTAGTTGCCGCCTTCACTCTTGCTTGACTGATCAATCAGGTGAGATTTATGTGTTTCAAGTGGTCTGATCCTTGAGCTGTAAACCGATTTTGTAGAGATAGGTTTGGCAATAATTTTGGTTTTCAAAGGTTTGATTGTAAGGTTGGGGCAGCTTACCACCACTAGAAAACCAGAGGGATCAGTGGGGATCAGCTTGAAGTTTTTGGTATGAGAATGAGGGAGAGTCATACCTGTCGATTCACCTTGATTCAGGTTTATTGTCATCATGGTATACCTGCATTTGGTTACTGGTATGCCATCCTTAAGGAAGGATGAGTGACATTCATACCAATAATAGCACCTATAAGGGAGATTAACATGGAGATAAACAGGGATAGTAGGAAATTTAGCCACATAGTGATCCATGCAGAGATGGGTTCCAAAAGAAAAATATGGAAAACCATCCCTACACAGATCATTGTTGTTCACAAAATTACACACATAAGCCAATAACAAGGGATTAACCCACAAAACATAGTTCTTAAAACCAACAAAAAGATGATTATTTGTACTATAAATATGAGATTTAATCCTACCAAGATCCTTGCTATCCATAGTGAAATTAAAATGGGTATGGCAGTCGAGAGTAAGTAGAAAATCAAACCAAGGTTCCAGTTTCATATCTAACCTAACATCATAAGCCTTGGGATAGACATTAGTATTAAGAGAGAAGGGAGATTTAAGCTTAAACTTAGCTGGAGTTTTGAGAAATGGATTGGTGCCCGCTTTGGCATCAGATTGTAGGAGTAGAGCTAGATTTGGGCTGAGGTTCTGAGTGGTCGAGTTGCATGGATGAATCCAGGCTTGTGAGATGCAAGGAGCCTTCTTAGCCAAGATCCACCCAAAGACATTCAACTTGACAACCGCTTGCAGAGGCGATGCTGACCTTGGGTTGCTTTGTTGTATGTTCCAATTGCATGCAAGGTTTCGAGCCTGAAAAAAGGAGTTTTTGAGACCAAGAGTTGTAAGGTAATCAGAAATAAAATCAGGTATAAAGCTAAAAGTCTTGTGCTGAGATTTGTTTTTTGAAGATTTGGGTTTTAAATTGTTTTTTTTTTGGATTTTGAGAAAGATTGGGAAGAGCTTGGTGTTTTAAAATATCATTAGGGCTCATTTTCCAACCACCCGAAGAGGCAAAGAGCCACCAAAGCGGTCGGAGAAAGAAGCCAGCCGACCACCAGGGAGGCGTGTTGTGAGCTGAATCTGCCATGTTTTACAGTAACTTTTATATCGTTTTATGCATACATTTCATGCATTTGGGCTAGAATAGTACAGAATCTATGTAGTTTATGTTTATTTGTCAAATTATGGAATCTACACCAGTTTCTGTTTAATTTCGCAGAATTCGTGGCAAATTACAGCAGTTCTGAGAAAGGTCGGAAAAGCTCGGAAATCAACTACAAAAGTCCAAGGCCAAGAAGCAGCGGAACCAGTCGAATCAAGCTAGGAGCCTAGAGTTACTCGATCTCGACGAATGTGTCCGAGCACAGGCCTTGTCGACTAAGCACCGATCGAGAAACTGAGTCAGAGACAACCCGACTCCCGGAAGACAACTCGATCTCGAGTACACCTTGTCGAGATCGACAACACCTTGACACCATGTCCGGAGTCGACGAGCTGTGCCAAGTCGAGAAGCCGAAGACGGAGAAGCCGAGCACCACCATTACTCGATCTCGAGGAAGCTTGTCGAGATCGAGGACCCAACAAGCGCCAGTCCGAGTCCATGCCGAGGAGGAGCTACTCGACATCACCAGCAACACATCCTCGACGCCAAATCAACTCGATCTCGAGTTGTTTAGTCGATCTCGAGGAGCGAAGAGAACATGTCCGAGCTTGATCGAGCAGCTGCTACCCGAGACGTCCAAGCCAGCCATGGTCGACGTCAATCCTACTCGATCTCGAGGAGTCTTGGTCGAGATCGAGGAACGCCGCGTCCGAAGCCGCGTTACGCAGTTTAGCTTTCCTACTCGGTTTGGGAATCCTTGGGGCCGAAGGAAGCCGAGTCTATCCGAGATCTATCAACTATCCATGGAAGAGAAAATCTATCAACAAGAAGACATTCTACCTATTTAGATTTATTTCCCCCTTTATAGATTTAATTCCTAAATTACATTTATTTATCTTTTAAGCTTTTTAGATAAAGATAGATATATTCTATCCTTGAATAGCAAGGAATAGAAGGCTATAAATAAAGCCTTAGGGGCTGAGCATTAGGCATCTTATTCCAATTCAATTCCATTAAAGTAAGTAGGAGTAGAGAGAGTTTGTGGCAAGCAAGGTGGAAAGGCGAAAGCGGATTTGTCTTGTTGGTTGTAAGCTTTCTTTATTTAAATCAATGCAAGTTAGTTTCTTTTGTTATTTAATGTCTTTCTTGATGATGAAGAGCGAGTAGTCCACTCACTTCTGGGGCTGGGGTGAGCCCGACGGTGGCGATGTAAGGTGATGCGGTAAAGGTACAATCTTGTTATGCAATTCGTCTTCTATCCCTATGAGCATGATTCTTTTGCGAGAGTTGAAGGTGATCCTTGTTTGTATTATTGAAGCGAAAGTGATCTTAATGCAACTTGGGTTAATTATGTGAAAAGGGTTAGTAACAATTAGGGTTTATGCGAAAGCCTCTATATGCCTATTTGTTAGTAACGAAAGTTATTTTGATGGAAAAGCATGATCTTTTATGCCTTTATGTGTTACTTTGCATGGTTATCGTTGTGGTGTTGATACCCTGGCTTTCGAAGTTCTTTATATATTGAATTTATTTCTGCCGAAATCTGAAATTTTGTGTTCGAAGTTGCGATTTATACTTTCTGTGTTTTGGTCGACCTAGAGGAGGGGTTAGTCGAGATCGAGTAGGCCTTTGTCGATCTCGAGTTGGGTCTTGTCTAGATCGAGTTGAGTTTCTGCTTCTGTCGTCGATTTTGAAGTTTCTGTTTTTACTGAGTTTTGTCGATCTCGAGTTGCTTTAGTCGAGATCGAGTACGTCTGTCTTTGCTTTTATTTTCTGTCCTCGCTTGTTATTTCTGTCTTTCTGTCTTTGTTTCTTTGTTTCTGTCTTTTCTGTTTGCTTTTCTGTGAGATTACAGCTGCCTAGGATCCGCTGACACGCTTCCTCGTGGATCGATCCTGACTTTCTCTTACTACATTGGAGGGAGTCTTGTAATTATTTGTTGGGGCACGAATCTGGTTTGATCTATTTCATTATATGTCATACTCAATTTCCTCCTCACAACAAGGCGCCGCTTACAGAAACGGGGGAAGGTGAAGATGGGGGGTTTGAGCGACAGTCGTGAATCGCCACCACCACCCGTAGGGACTTTTGAGACGGAGGAGGGGAGTGATGAAGCCATAGCGACGAGAGCAGTGCAGCCAGAGCCTCCGCCACCACCAACGAGCGCCGAGCTTCTTCCTTGTTTTGTAGTTTCGAATCCCATTTGCAGATCTATCCCAGACAACTCCACCTCTTTGGATAGATTTGCATTTGGTTTTACGGGAACACCCTTTGAGCTTTGTCGACGGGAGCAGAGTAGGGTACAAATCGGAGCAGGTCTGAGGGTTGTGTTTGGATCTATTGTGCAGAGTTTTTGTTGTTGTGGTGGCGGCGAAGGGAGGCTGGAATTTTAGGGTTTTTTGGCGGTCCGAAGCTCTTGATTTGCGAGCGTATCGGCCATTGAAACCATTGCTATTCTTGAAGGAGAAACTGGGAGGCCAAATCTTGGCAGAATCATCAAGGAAACTTGAGGCTTTGAGGCCAGACCTGAATGAATTTGGGTGGTGGCGGCTGGGAGTTTTGGTAGGGTTTTTTGGAGCTCTCATTTTTTCTTTTTCCTGGAGTTCCTTTATGGTTCTTGTGGTTAGTTTATAGAAAGTTATATAACCATAATCTATCCATCTATCTATATATTGTAGTTAATTGAAGAAAACATAAATAAAAAATATTTCATAGTCATACCTACCAAAAATATTAATTGATAAATATGTAGTATTTGATAAGTGCTATTTTATTTATATCTATATTATTGTTTTATACCAAAATAATTTATCAAAATATTATATATAGCTCGAGTGTAATATGTATTAATCCATCCATGGATAGATATTTTAGTAAACTAATGTAATATGTAGATTAGAAAAATAATATAGAGAGTATGACTATGAAATATTTTTATTTACATGAGATTCAATTAATTGTAGATTAGAAAAAAAAACCTTATAAATGTGAATTATATATATATATTGAGAGAATCTAAATAAAAAATATTTAGATTTTTTATAATCCATCGAACTAATTCTATTTATATCTATATTGATTGTATTAATGTATTCTCCGTACACGGAACGGGACCTGCACTAGTATTAATAGAATACATACATAATATTCTATGTTCGAAATGTTGGCCGTCTACGTCGTGGTAGAAGACTTCGCCCATTACTGGCTCCATAGGGGGGTTGCATTGCGAATGGGCTAGGATAAGATGAGATTCAAAAGGTTCACCATGAATACAACCCTCCACCCCCCATGGCATTCACATTTCCCTATAGAGGTTGCAATCGGGTGAGTCAGGTCGGGTTCGGGTCAAGCACAAGTTTGAACATACTTCAAACTCCCTAGCACTATGCATAGGAAATACTCTCCATTTCCTTCTATTCTAACTCATTTCTAAGACATTGCATTTTATTGAACTTATCCTCTTTCTGTATTGGAACTACCCCTGCCGAGCATTTATCCATTATGTACCTCTCTAAGACCTTTTGAATATAACTCTTCTGAGACAATCCCACCAATCCTTGTGTTTTTTTACGAAACATCTCTATCCCAATCACAAAGGATGTCTAACCCAACTCCTTCATTTCAAAGTTCTCTGAGAGATACTTCTTTACATCATGTAACATGTCATTATCATTGGCAGCTAGCAGTATATCGTCAACATATAGAACTAAAACGTCGGCTCCTTCCTCAGCCCGGTTCGACAGTGGCATACCCTTGGTTTTGAAGAGAACCTCAATGGATTAAGCGAGGGCAAGTCATGTGGAGATCTTCAATGGTGAGAGGAGAATTGGGCGCAGAGAGAAGAACACAAGTCTAGCGAATCGACTTTTCATCGCTGACGGAGAGGATAAGTCTGAACCTCCATCAACGTCACCGATAGCACTCTCCGAACAGACCAGCCCTACTCCCTTTCTCTCTACACAGTACGTGCTTAGTCGGACTCTTTCTCTCTATTCCCAATTTATCTTATCTATGTGGTTGCTGGTTCATTTATTCCCAATTTATCTGAAGGTGACGGCGGAGGGGTGAGTGGCAGTCACGGCGGAAGGGCGGGCAACGATGACGGCGGATAATCTTGAGCGAGGAGGATGGATTGGAGCCGGTCGGAGGAGCCCATGAATTCCCCGTTTTGTGCTTCTTCTGAGAGCCAAAGAGAGAATGGGAGGGAGGGGAAGCATGTGAGACACAGTACTTCTCACCTTTTCACCGGATGGGTTATTTCTCACTTGAACCTGACCTCCCTATGTATATAGACTAAATACTAAATTAAATCTAGACACAACATCTTTTATACTGAACGTCAACAATTGGATGTGTGACAATCCCAGAATGAATATCAAATAAATGAAGTTGTAAGGACCTTAACGTTGAAATTAAACTATAATACCATGTAAAGAAGCAAAAAAAAATCTAATTTTGTAGGATAATAAGGAAAGTCCATGGAAGGAAATGAGGAAAACGACAAAGGATGCTATCAACCTTTACCTCAAGGGCTAATCGACAAAACCCTACCCTACAAGGATGATTGATAGGCCTTTAAATACTCTACAAGCTAGCATACATGAGGATCACACCTTAGCTAGGTACCTTAATTTATTGCATAATAAACATATAAAACATAGAAATAACACAACACATACATCATTCTTCATATAAGCTTCCATGGGACACCATTCTCAAATGTGGTTAAATATGATAGGAGCACCAAATTGTGGATGAATAAAGCCATAAGCATTAGGAGCATGAACATAAGATGCAGAAAGTTGAAACTTAAACCGTTGCAAGACCATGGACAACACAATCTTTGCTTCAATCATAGCAAAATTTGATCCAATGCAGATCCTCGGGCCCCAACCAAACCCCAAAAAGGACACACTCCCTTTAGATGCGCATGAGATTCCTTGGGAAAATCTCTCAGGATTGAAATCTTTCGCATCATCTCCCCATACTTTGGGGTTGTGATGGATGTGGATTATGGGTAGGTTGATGAGCACTCCTTTTGGCAATATTTGACTTCCCAACCTCGTGTTGTCATTGGCAACTCTTCTTCTTATTTCGACTCCTGGAGGGCCGTATAATCTTAGTACCTCAAGAAGGATCATGTTCACCTACATGGGCAAAAAAAAAAAGAATAATAATACATAAAAATAGATGCGTGCACAATTCAAGTATGTATGTACGTGATAAAAAGGATCATGTTTACTTTTCACTTTCACTTTGTCAGTTACGTAACTGAAAAAGTGATAGTTTACTTACTATTTTCAAATGACTCAAGCCATCAAAATTAGGTTGGTTACTTCCAAATACTTGTAGCACTTCATTTCGAGCTCTAGCCTGCCAGTCTTGGTGATTAGCAAGTAAGATCATGGTCCATGTCAAAAGTGTTGAAGTGGTATCTTGACCCGCAAGGTAGAACAACTTGCATTCATCTATAAGCTCATCAGCCGTGATCCTGATCTTTTGCTTCTTCATCTTACTTCCAAGCTGATTGTTTTGAGAATTCGAATCCATGAGAATACCCAACAAATCATCCTTAGGATCCTTTTCCTCGTAACTCTTCTGGATCATGCCCATTAAGAGGGTCCGGATTTCTCTCTCCAATGCTTTCGTCTTTTTGTTGTCTTTCATCGGAAGGTACCTGAAACATTTTATTTTATGCATGATCGATAAATAGCTAGCCAAACAACTCAACAACTAGAAAATGATTTACATATATGTTACTTATAGTTGTGATTGAAGCTAGTATCAAACCTGCGACCTGGAAAATACACTGATTGCGAGATACCAATGCTGACAGAAATTTGCTCTTTGATGAGTTGGAAAATCCGTCTGCCTTCCTCGTAGGAGCTCCCAAATGCAGCCCTTGAAATCGAATTTGCTGATAGAGTTAGGAGATCATCACACACATCAATCTCATGCTCAGAGTTTGAGACCTTCTTTTCCCAAAAACTCAGTGTTTCATTGCAACTCGTATAAAATGCCGGCAACATCAACTGCACGTACATTCGTACTATATCATATACTTAACTGCATGTACATTTTTATAATAGAAATTTTTAAGCAATCATAAAATTAAATAATAGATTATGTAATGACTTAAAGTATGAGGTTGAGAATTAATATAAATATTTTGTCATGACTTAAAGTATGAGTTAGAAAATATGTGCTGATTATGGTGAAATGAATTTACTATGATGACAAACAATATATAATCGAAACTGTTGTGCGAAATTGAAAGATAACTAAGCAAAATTGTGAAGCGGACATTAGCGAGCGAAATTGGGAGCTCACTAGATTAGAAAATATGTTCTGATTAGAAAAGCGGATAGCAGTTTAGAGTGACTGGACATTTAATTAATTAGGGTTTATTATATAAACATTTACTTTTTTTATCCCTATGATATAACTCAAATCTGAATAGTTCCATATTAGAAACTAGTCTTTCCTTCCTTGAATTGGTAAATAAAGAGCGGCCATTCTAGGGTTCGAACCGAGGACATATGGGTACTACCCATAAGTCCTTTCCAGTGAGCTATTCCGGAATGGTTTAGTCTTTCCTTCCAATTTTCAGCTTAATCCCTTAGAATAGTAACATAATGTTTTCAACTTTCTTTATTGCTTCAAAAGATGATGCTATATTTTTAAATCTTCCTTAAAGATTATGTTATTTATTTTCGCCTTCTTTTAATGTGAAATATCTTCTTGCTAAGGATCTCATAGAGTTGAACTATGTGGAGTTGTGGAGTTGGTAGGATTACCATATAGAAATCTATTGACACTAAAAAAATAAATTAAAAAATAGCTAAACTAATTTAAATCTAAAATCTTTATTTAAAATTGAGTGATTAAAATTTAACAAACTTCACATAGAGTTATTTTACCAACTTCATGGCCCATGGGATCTAAAGTACTCCCTATGTTAATTAAATAGAAGAGAGTATATATAATATTAACTTTTTTTACATTTATTTTTATAAATTCGATCATACTTAATAGTAATAAGTATGAAATTATTTAAAAAAAATAAAAAGTTAATATTTTACATAGTTTTTAACCCCTAAAAAAATATGCATGAATAGTAAAACGTCAAGTTTTAATTAACGGATGGAGTATTAATATATCCTATAGAAAAACCACTATTTAATTATTTACTTTACTTTCCCTTTTATTTAAATGAATTCCTTCCCTTAGAGCATCAGCACTCATGGGGTAACTTCATTCGTCTCTCTCTTCGTAATATTTTGACACCTCATTTTCCACTAACGCTACCACATCCTTTAAGAATTTCAACTTTTAATCCACACCCATAAGTTTACCCCATTACTATTTTTTAAACCTTATTTATACCCCACTATATATTTTTAACCAATCAAAATTTATTCCATTTAATTAAAAAAAGATAATCTAATTTTTTAATTATTTTTAAAATATAAAAGAGATGGAAAAGGGGTGGGATTACCCCTTTCGGCTGGGTTTAGCATTCACACTCATCATCTACCTGTGTATGGAGAGAGAGAGAGAGGGGTAGGGGTTGATAAAAACCTATTGATGTTGATCGATACTCTTACCACTACCAAACGACCGACCCCTTACATTTATACTTTCCCTTCTATAAGGAAATAGAAGCAAATAGAAGCTAAGTGACATACCTTCAATTTCTCCATATGAAAAGCAGGGCTGATGAGCTTCCTGTGCTGAGCCCACTTCTGACCATCATAGCTAACCACTCCCTTGACCAGCATCGCGGTGAGCGGGTTCCCCTTGGGCTTCCGAAAGTCGTCGTTGTTGAGCAAAACTTCCTTCACCAGCTCGGCGTCTCCAATGTTCACCATCGGCACCGGCCCCTGCCATGTCACGCATACTTCCCCATCCTTCTCCATGGCGTGGTGGAGGAAGGGGCGGATGCGCGGGAAGTGATCGTGGGAGAAGCCTGTCATGGGGGTGGATGTTGCTTCCAACCCCATCCTTCTTATGTCTTTCAAATCGCCATGAAAAAGGCGGTAGGGACGGACAGGCAGCCCCTGCTGCCTAAGCTGCCTCTCCAGCTTCTTCGGACGGAACCATACCCATTCAAGCACCCTCCATGACCATGCTAGTAGGAGTGTTGCTATGAGGAGACCCACTATTGAATTGGTTGATGTTGGGAGGGAGTTTAGTGCTGTTGGAATCTCCATGGACAGAGTGTAGTTGGTGGATAAAAGCAACAAATGATGGGGATGGAGGGAGATGGAACTAGTGGCTCTTTATAGTGTATGTGTGTGCTTTTGTGGAATAAATATAGGAGAATGGGAAAAAAGTATGAGTTGCTCTCCAATTGAATAAGATGTGTGATTGGTAATTTTCTATGTTTGAATAAAACTTTAGGGGGCAAAGTATGACTTGCTCATTAAGCGTAATATAAATCAATCTACATCATTACAAGAGATATTATTTATTTACAATCTAATTTAGGACTTATATAATACCCATACAAACTAATGGTCGAGCAAAGACAAGAACCTTAACTCCCATATAGAATGGTCGAGCAAAGACAAGAACCTTAACTCCCATATAAATAGGTTTTCAGTGTCCGGTCGGATTCGAATCGATCACATTCGGGTCAGGTCACTGATGAGTCGGGTCAACTCAGTTAAAATTTTTGTGTCGGGCTTGGTCGGATCGGGTCGGGTCGGATTCAGTCAAAATGAAATTCAGATTGGTCGGGTTTCGGTCAGAATCGGGTCGGTCTCGTTCGGGTTTTGAGTCGGTCTCATTCGGGTTTCAAGTAGAAGCGAGTCTACGTTTGTTTCAAACTTTTAATTGTTTGGGTTGAATTTGTTGAACCATGTTCGTTCGCGACTTCCGGGTAATCAATTTTATTAAATTTAATATGTAATTCATGTTATTTGTCTATTTCAAAAAGTATTGTTAGTAAAATTAAATATTATTCAATATATAGTCTACTCATTGGCTCGTAAGCTCCAAATCCTAAGCTCGTTCTGTTCATCATTAATTTCATAATTGTTATCAAAATCATACTTGATTCCCTATCTAAAAGATCATTCACGTTATTTGTGTGATTGTTATTTGTGTATTTCAAAAAGTAGTTTTCAAAAAAAATTATACCATGTATATGATTCAAGTTATGATATCCTCATTGTACTCATCTTTTATTAGTGAGAACTGAGAAATGAGAATTTTGAATTCAAGTCGATCATTCATAATTCATTACATGAGTAAATGAGTAGCTTTGATCAATGAAATTTTTATTTTGTTTAGAAATAGCATTAACTATCATTAGCTCGGTAATGGGTTATATTTTTTTATAGTATAAATGTGTATATATTCATAGATATTTGGGTCGGGTTGGGAGTCAGGTCGGTTGGGATTCGGGTCGGGCTGGAGGTCGGGTTGGGTCGGGTCTGGTTTGAGTCGGATCCGTATTGAGTTGGGTTTATTTGTATTCGGGTTTCGGGTCAACATTGGTCTGACTCGGTTCCGAATTCGGGTTATGCATAATGCTAAATTTTCGGGTTCGCTCGGATTTCGGTTCGGGTGAATCGGTCGGGTTTCTCAGGTCAGGTCAAATCTTGCCAGCTCTAGTTTTCAGGGTTTATCACTAGTTTCATTACTTCCCTTCTTTTTTTCTTTTTTTTTTTTATACAAGGTAATAATTTGGGTGGTGTTAGCCCCTGCTAACCCACCACCCAAGAGCGTCCTTTCGAACGAGCAGCTGAATCTCAGGGTGAGACACATGGGGGTCATGGTTGAGGCTGAGCTGAAGGTGCGCCACTTTATCCGCAACTCGATTTATCTCCCTGAAGACATGAGTGCAGTAGATCACATCGAAGTCCAGAAGCAGCATCCTAGCATCTGCCATGATAATCTCGATCTCCCAAGGACAGCTCTAGACATCGTTGATAGCATTAATGACAGCAAGACAATCACCTTCAACATCAAGCCTCGAAATCCCGAGCTGGCGGGCTGCAGTCAAGCCCCGGTGAAAAGCCAATGCCTCCGCCTTGAGGGCGGACATCTCACCACAATGCGAACCACGACAGAAAACAATCAAGCCACTGTGTTCACGAATCACTACACCAGTAGTCGCCACACCTGAAGAGCTCACCACCGCATCAAAGCTTAATTTGAAGGAACCTTCCGCTGGTTTTTTCCATCTCAAATTATTTCTTTTTCTTTGGGTCGGATGTTTTGTTTTCTGTTTGTTTTCCTCATCTTCCCAAAATGGTTGATTGGCTTCTTTCCATTGTGCTAGTTGGTATTTTATATATTGTTCATGTTTTTGATGGGTTTTGAAGGTATGATCCTCTTCAAAAATTATCTTATTCCTGATTGTCCATATGCACCACCAAACAGTGGCCAGATGATTTTTTTTCTTTGCCGTTAGTTTTCCAAAAATCTCAGTGGTTAGTTGTTTAAATTTGCATTCGTTACTTGTGTGTTTTGTATAATTGTTCCTATTTGCTGGTCACTTTTTCGTATGTGGTCTCTTGTGCACTGACAGTTTCTGAATAGGTGAATCGAGTCTTCATCCCGTTGGTTACATAGGCTACAAGTAAGGGGGACTGCCACCCCTTTTTCAGCTAGTCTCAGTTTTGTTGGGATTCCATCCATGACAAGTTTCCAAAGGAAATTTTTAATTTTTGGTGCACAATCAAGCTTCCAAATCCATTCTATCGATTGGTCTTGTGTGTTTCTGCTTTCTGTGATGCTCTCTAGTGTCGACGCAGTGATAAACCAGCCGTGTCTACTTGCTTTCCAATAGAGCCGATCTTCGATTTCATTTGTTGGGATTTCTGTGCATTTAATCTTGTTCACTATGTCACTTGGTAAGATTTTCCTTAGTTCGCCTAATCCCCCAACCCCTATCTATAACATCTTTCTTTATCAATTTTTATCATTATTCACATATATAAATAATAGGGTTTTTTTCCCATATCTTGTATATTAGAGTTTTTTAAACAAACTATCTTTCATTTTTTTGAAGCAAATACAAGTGATATAATAAAATCAATTCAATATATATAAACACAACCTCTATTTTCCGATCAAATATTTTAATTTTTAGTGATATTTTATTTTATTGACCAAAATATCCTTATTTAATGTCTTTTTTCCCATAGTATCTTATATAATAAAGGGCAAATTGCATAAAATAGCATGAACTTTAGGGGTGGTTGCACTCAGTGGCACGAACTTAAAAAAATACAAAAATAATCACCAACTTTGGTGTTTAGTTGCGGTCAGTGGCACGTATACCCCTATCTTGCTAATGTGGACTACTGGGGTTGCTTACATGGAATTTTTTTAATTAAAAAGACATATAACGAGATATGAATTAATTGAAACCTAGCTAGTTTCATAATTTGGGCACATCTTTTATGTCTTATAATTTTTTTAAAAAAAGAAATTCATGTAAGCATTCCCACTAATTCATATCTCGCTATATGCCTTTTTAATTAAAAAAATTTCATGTAAGCACCCCCACTAGTCCACATTAGCGAGATAAGGGTTACGGGTTGTGCATCGGTCTAAAACCGAACCGAACCGGGCCAAACCGAACCGAACCGAAATCGAAACTCTCAAATTTTCAAACCGAAAGCATTAATTAGGCTCGGTTCGGTTATTCACCGGTTTGGTCTATGTTCAGTTCGGTTTTAACACAATTAAACCGAATTTCCATGAATTGTCATGTGTCTTTTACAGTGTAGGTAACACTACTCTTTCAAGCAATGTCGTTTCCTTCTTGCTTACACATATATTATCATATGTCTTCCCTTTCTCTCTTAGATATATTATTAATTACTCATATGTATTTCCACTGGAAAAGCCACCATTAAATATATATAGTTTACGCGGGGGTCTCTTTCTTGTAAATCTTAGTTAAACTCCTCAAACGTACATGAGTTTAAAAGATATATGAGCTAGGGTATGTGTCAATCACACATTCTGTAAAATGACTACTAATTTCCATGCATTCGGTTTAACAAAAACCGAGCCGAAACCGAACACAAACCGAACCGAAAATGAAAATTCTTGAACCGAAAATCGAACCGAAAAACTTCGGTTAGGTTCGATTTGGTTTGTGTTGGTTCGGCCCAAAAATTCGGTTTGGACCGAATCATGAACACCCCTAAGGGGGTATATGTGCCACTGGCCGCAACTAAACACCAAAGTTGGTGATTATTTTTGTATTTTTTTAAGTTCGTGCCACTGAGTGCAACCACCTATAAAGTTCGTGCTATTTTATACAATTTGCCCTATAATAAAAGCGTTTTTTAACTCTTTTTTCTTAATTTTAGAAGTGGTTTTTTTTAAAGTCAATATATCTTTTGGCAAAAAAAAAAAAAAAAAAAAAAGATTATATCAGGTTCCCCATCTCCTTTGCTTCACAAATCTGACACATAAAATAAGAACACCCAGGCCCATGTTTTCAACACAAGTTAATTAAAATGATCTAATTCAAGACCTCACAAAAGCCTTCATTTAGCTATAAATGAAGATGCCAATCAGTTATAAATAAAGCTTCCGAGAGACAAATTCAGCGGTAGGCTATATTGATAGGTTTGATATTGAATGTAATCTTACTACAATCCCTCTGTGAATAGGGATCTCTGTAACATATATAATCCATAAAGATGATTAAGAGTGTTCTCTGTAATTAGATACGCTCTAATATTTGTTTACTGTATAAAAAAAGAGTTTTATCAATGCCTCCAACTCTTACTCTTCTTTATTAATGTCACCAGATTTGATGGCTTTTCAAGTGAATTTATTAGTATGTAGCTTTTGTAGTTTGGATAAGAACCCAAGAACAACTCGGCTATAATTAGTTCAAGATCAATCAAAAGAATTGTTGCGTTTTCCCTTGGAATCAATTTTTTTTTGGTTTGAAGGCTTGATTTAATTAGTGAGATTGTAAATCAAAATCCTTAGGTGAGATGCTAAGAAGTTGTGTTAGTGTGAGGAGACATTGAATGTGGAATTCCTATAGTAGCAAACGGTCATACAGTCCACTGGCATGGATGGTATCGGGTGACATCTGTATGTTGGATTTATGCAAATTTATCTGTTGTCCCGATATATGATAAAAATGATCCAAGGATATATCCAAACAAACCTTAGTATGATAGGGGAAAACAATGTGGGAATGAAGATCAAATGAATAACTGAGGTTGTAAAGTTCTTCAGATTGTAACTCAAATACCATGTAAAGAAGCTAAAATAATCTAATCTTGTAAGTTAATAAGGAAACCAATTATTGTTCCATTGAAGGAACTGATATAGAAAAACGACAAAGAAGGCTATCAACCTTTACTGCAAGGGGCAATCCACAAAACCCGACCCTGCAAGAATGATTGATGGGTCCTTAAATAGTCTACCAAGCTCACATAAGTGTCACATCTCAGCTAGCTAGGGTTATTGCATAACAGGCATATAAAACATAGAAACAACATAAAAAATACACTACATATTCTTCATATAAGTTGTGGGACACCTTTCTCAAATGCGGTTAAATATGATAGGAGCACCAAATTGTGGATGAAGAAAGCCATAACCGCTAGGAGCATGAACATAAGATGGAGAAAGTTGAAACTTAAATCGTTGCAAGACCATGGACAGTGCAATCTTTGCTTCAGTCATGACGAAATTTGATCCGATGCAGATCCTAGGACCCCAACCAAACCCCAAGAAGGACACACTCCCTTTAGATGCGCTTGAGATTCCTCGAGAAAATCTCTCAGGGTTGAACTCTTTCGCATCATCTCCCCATACTTTATGATTGTGATGGATGTGGGCTATGGATAAGTTGAGCATCACTCCCTTCGGTAGTGTTTGACTTCCTAACCTCGTGTTGTCATTTGCAACTTTTCTTCTCAATTCGATTGATGGAGGGTATAACCTTAGCACCTCAAGAAGGATCATGTTCACCTACATGCGCAAAAATGAAGATTAATAATACATAAAAATAGATGTGTGCACACTTGAGATATGTACGTGCGTGAAAGATCGAGGCTTAAAAAGGTAATTGATAAAGTGATAGTTTACTTACTATTTTCAGATTACTCAAGCCATTGAAATTAGGCTGGTTAGTTCCAAATACTTGTAGGACTTCATTTCGAGCTTTAGCTTGCCAGTCTTGGTGGTTAGCAAGTAAGATCATGCTCCATGTCAAAAGTGTTGAAATGGTTTCTTGACCCGCAGTGTAGAACAACTTGCATTCATCTATGAGCTCGTCAGTTGTGATTCTGATCTTTTGCTTCTTTATCTTATTTCCAAGCTGATCGTTTTGAGAATTCGAATCCATGAGAATACCCAATAAGTCATCCCTAGGATCCTTTTCCTTGTACCTCTTTTGGATCATGTCCATTAAGAGAGTCCTGATCTCTTTCTCCAATGCTTTCATCTTTTTGTTGTCCTTCGTTGGAAGGTACCTGAAATATTTTCATAAATAGCTAGCCAAACAACTCAACAACTAGAAAATGATTTACATATATGTTACTTATAGTTGTGATCCAAGTATCAAACCTGCGACCTGGAAAATACATTGATTGCGAGATATCAATTATGACAATAATCTGCTCTTTAATGAGTTGAAAAATTCGTCTGCCTTCCTTGTATGAGCTCCCAAATGCAGCCCTTGAAATTGAATCTGCTGATAAAGTTGGGAGATCAGCCCACACATCGATCTCATGCTCAGCGTTTGAGACCTTCTTTTCCCAAAACTCTAGCGTTTCATTGCAACTTGTATAAAATGCCGGTAACATCAACTACACATATGTTCAGACTATATTATATACTTAATGCAGGGGTAGATAGATAGATAGATAGATAGATAGATAGATAGATAGATAGATGAAGGGTTTGGTTTCGGTGTACCCAAACATTATGGCGTACACATACTTTATCGTTCGTTTGTTTTCTCATGATTAATAATGTAGTTATTATTTTGTAAAAAATGTAAAAAAAAAAATATAATGTATAATCACCAATATCACCGAATAATTTCATTCCTATCAATAATCCCTCAATACCGAATAATTTCATTCCTATCAATAATCACTCAATACCGAATAATAAAAAATTACTTTTAAAATGATACCCGTAGAATGATACCCATAAGAGTTATATATAAACACAAAGAAGCTTTATTCCTTTTGTCATGGATACTTAATTAGGATATTTGGTGATCGATTATGGAATTAGAATCTTAAAAGATGTCCTAGTAAATAAATTATCGGTGCAGATAAACACTTTAAATCGTTAGGTACTTCACGGAATCTTTGGGCGCACTGTTATGAATCCTAAGAGTATGTTTAGTGAGTCTCGTTTTGGACTCTTAACTTACTTTTCAACTGCCTTTTAATCTTCTGTGAGTAACCAACAGCTGGTGGCTCACAGAGGATTGGAAGGCACGCGTCACTCACGTCAAACGGCAAGCCAATCAAGTAGCCGATGCGCTTGCGAAGCATGCCTTTGAAGTCCCAGAAGGACTGGCTATTTTTGATGTTCCACCGGCTTGTATTCAAACTCTATTAGTTTCTTAAGTTAATTTCATTGCCGGGCTCTGCCCGGCTATTGCGCAAAAAAAAAAAAAAATCTTTTTGTCCATCTCTAATTTTCTGGACAAATTTGCCTCTCCCATATCTCCCTCCTCTCTTTCTTTCTTCTTTTCCCTACCGAGCAGTCCGTCTCCCCTTCCTACCTCCGCTTGGCCAGCGACGGTAGCAAATCTCAGGTGTGCAACCACCGTCGCTCTCAAGATCTCTCCCATGGCTGCGGCAACAACTGAGGAGGTGGCGCTTCTCCGCCATTTTCTTCATCTGCTGAAGGCGGCGCTCCCTCAGGGTGTCAATATCATCTAGATCCAGCCGATCTAGGGCAACAATTTCAATGCCGAAAATGACGTCGAAGATGATGACGAGGAAGATCGACGACGATGATGTCAAAGATTCTGATTTCAACGGCGCTTGAGAGAGAGCTCAGATCGACGATGATGATATCAGTGAGAATTAATCTTCGAACTCAGATCTGCAATAGGAGAAGACGAGTCGCATTGCTACACCATCGTCGCGCCGAAGGAGCGAACTCCGATTCAATGATGGAACTCTTATTCCAATTCGAAGACGAAGGAGCGGATGGATCGAGAGGGTCCGAGATCGAGGAATTGATTTGAAGGTGGCCCGAACTTTCGATTTCAATGGACGCCGCACTGGACTCGGATCTATTCCCCGTCGATTACGTCATCTCCCGACATCTCGCCGCCGCACTGGACTCGAGCCTCCCACCGCCGCCGTTCACCTTGATCTTGAGTCGTGAGTTGCTCTGCTTCGTCAATTTGTTCAGAGGAATTTGTTTAACCTTTAATAAGTAAAGGTTTAAGTGTTTATATTGTTGTCCGCATCTTTTTAGTGCATTTTCGGGGTATTCTAATTAGTGAATTTGTGTGTCCGCATAATTGTTATTCCGCATCATTTTTGGATTGTTCTATTGTGTTTCCGCATCATTGTTGTCCGCATCTTTTCATGCATGTTAATGGTGAGAGCATTAATAGTGTTCTTGGTGTTAACGTCGTCAGCATTATCGGAATAATTGTGTTAGCAATGACCGTGTCAACAGCTTCGGCGTCAGCAGTATCGACGTCAGCAACTTCGGCATCAGCAACATCAGCGTCAGCAATGTCGACATCCGCAACTTCGGTGTCAGCAACTCCGGTGTCATCAACTTCGGTGTCAGCAACTCCGGCGGCAGTAACACGGTGGACATTTAGCTAATATGAAGAAGGTGGGAACTGCTGATAATCCCGCTGATATGTTCACTAAGCCAGTTCCAGAAAGCAAGTTCCAACATTGTTTGGACTTGCTTAATATCACCAGCTGTTGAGTTGCCCTGCGGGGCAGTATGGGTCCTTCATCAAGGACCAATCTGAGGCAGAGAACGTCTGAGCACTTGTCATAGGTGCATCTGTTTATGAGAGGATTCAAGTCAAGGTGGAGATTTGTTAATGTGTCTTGAATCATTGTTGACCGGCGACTCATCAGGGAGTCCGGGGGGCAGAGCCCCCCGGCGGTGGTCTCGCTGTCTATTTTGGGCTTTCAGTCCATTGTCTGTTTAGGGTTCCATGAGTCTCTTCATATACTCATGGAACGCCGACCCCTTGTAACCTAATCTGTTTCACTTCCTCTAATAAGAAAACTGGTTCTCTGCCCGTGGACGTAGGCAACACACCGTTGCTGAACCACGTAAATCTCCGTGTTGTTCTTCGCTTTATCATTCTCGTTATAACAATGCTCAATGAGCTTTTTTTATACTTGTTTCGGGTGTGATGGTTGTATTTGACTATTTATTTATGACAGTGTTTTTATTTATCGATTTCACCAACATCTCGAGAATCAAGTGGATCTGATTTCAAATTTTTTTCTCTCTACAAAAATTTAAGAGAAAATTTGCCTAACGGACCCATTTTTGGACCTCTATTTGGAGAGTGTCTCCCAAGTGTGGCAAATTAGGGTTTTTTCCACGTAAAATTTTCTAGACAAAATTACCCCTAATTTATCACCGTTTCAGCACCACATCTCCATGGACGAAGTAAGAGATATATCCCTCTTCCATTTTTCAGATCTCGCTCTCTTCGTTGACCCCTCCCTCGCTCTGTGCTCTGAATGACCGCTCATTCGCCGGATCTGACGGATGCCACCGCCATAGCCGAGCAGATCGAGGACGGAGATCTGAGATCTCAACCTCTGAGCGACCATCCATGGCGCCTCCTCCTCCGATTTGCGCTCCGAGCCAGCGATTTGCAACTGGCGGCCCAGATCCGCCCCCTCCGTTCTCGCTCCAGGGATCTCGCCTCTGTCCTCTCGAATTCCAGGGATCTCGATCGCCTCTGTCACCTTGCTGGCGGCCGCCTGAATCCATTCCAAGAAAGACGAATTCGGTGCGCCGCCGACGAGTTGAATTCGATGCCATGGCTTCTCCATGGACGCCTCCTCCTCCGATTCGTCTTCTCCGATTCGCGCTCTGATCTGTTGATCCCGGCTCGATCTCAGATGCTTCAATGGCTGAAATTGCTGAAACAGTGGCTGTCGCCTATCGATCCACTATCAATCTCGTGCTCGCCTCACCTATGATGTCCGATTGGATTGCTTCCTCATCGGCGTTCTCTACACCTTCTCCCTCTGGCTCTCCAACTCCTTCCAGATCTAGAAATTAGGTCGTCCTATTAGCAAGTCCGATTGATTTCAACAACCGTCTTCGCCTTCAGCATCCGATTGATTCACTAAACAGTATCTGGATCGATTCAAGGTGTACTACGTTCTAAGCCAGGTTAGTCAGTAACTATATCATCGTCATCTTTCTCCTTTATTCGAATAATCTATGATGCTTACTACGGACTAATTGAGAATATATGCAAAAACAAATCTAGGCTTACAACCATCGGAGAACTAGTTTGGCGGTGCAGGGCATATAAACAAGGAAATGATTAAGAAGCATTGCCCAAAACCAGCAACTGACATTAAACATTAAGGTGAATATTTCATTCATTGATTTTTTTTTTTTTTTCTGGAGGTTAATCTTTCAAGGCAGTTTAATCACTCATAGTAAGCACTTTATAATTAAACAAGTGCAGATTCTAAAATGTGGACCTCCAGCAATGAACAAGTGCAGATGAGCTGTCATTGACAGCTCATCTGAATATGTGTGCCTTCAAGTGGGTTTGCTACAAATATTGTTGGCTTTACTTTGCTGGAATTTGTGTTTAATGGGTGTGGATGAATCAAAGTAGTGGCAATCTATTTGAGAACCTTTAAATCAAGAGGTCCATTCCTTCTTTTAAGCATTTTTATTGGTAATGAATAGTGAATTTGTGGCTAGTTTGCTATGTGATTGAGTTTGCTTTATAATTAAACAAGTAAAGGCATTTCAGCATTTTAGTAATTCATCATCAGCAATGGCTGAAATGCTTTACCATTTCAATTTCTTTCTCTTTCATTGATTAATTTATAGATATATATAAATTATTGTGAATACAAATGTCTGGTGTATATTGAGTCTTTGTTATCAAATTGAGCCTTTTTCTAAACTTTTTTTTGTGCAATTTCAGCAAATTATTGTGAATCCAAATGTCTGGTGTATATTGGCTAGTGTACTGGTGTATTCCGTGAGAATGCAAGCAAGCAAGGAAGTTAGGAAGGACAAAGAGAGCACGGAGAACCCCGGATTCAGCATTTCAGCAACGTTGGTAGAGCGAGGAAGAACAAAGAGAGCACAGAGAACCCCGGTTTCAACATTTCAGCAACGTTGGTAGAGCGAGGAAGAACAAAGAGAGCATGGAGAACCTCGGTTCCAGCATTTCAGCATCAACAACGTTGTTGAAACCGTGGTTTTAGCATCAATAACGTTGCTGAAACCGGAGTTTCAGTATCAACAACAGTGCTGAAATCGGGGGTTTCAACATCAACAACATTGATGAAACCGTGGGTTTAGCATCAATAACGTTGCTGAAATCGGTATTTCAGCAACTCCGGGTTCGACAACGTGAAAAAAAAAAACAGTAATGCAAAAAGAAAAAAAACTGCTGAAACAGAGGGGGAACAGGTGTTTCAGCAACCTAAGAAACGTGGAAAAAAAATGTGGAAAAAAAGAAATCAATTTCAGCAACTTCGGTTTCAGCAGTTTCTGCAATGTGGAAAAAAAAAACAAAAAAAAACTAAATTTCGTGGAATTTTTTTTTTTTTGCTGAAAACAAAAATTTCAGCATGATAAAAAATTCGGTGGACAAATCTCAAATATGCAGAGGGTGGGAGACGGATTCCTAATATAGCCTAATTTCGTGACCTGTATGGAAATTGCCCCAAAATTTAAAGATAAGGTCGAATAGGAAATTTGTGATTGAATGTATTGTGGGCGGCATCACTGGATTGAATTGATTTTGATCCACATAAACGTACGTACGTACAGTATACAAAATACTCCACATCGATAATGGATCTCCTTCTCGGTTTGATAAGCCTAGTTTTAACCAAAGTTGGATTTGGACTGAATTTTAAACAACTCTAACAGATGAAACAGAAACACTAGATCTGCCACTGATTAATATGATTAATTATTTTTTTAATAGAAAATCTTATACTTATTTACGTTCATATCCTACTATTTAAATGTTTTACTTTACTTTTCCTTCTATTTAAATGATTATTTTTTTTACTTTCATTACCACTAATTTGAGTAATTTCACAGGGAGAGTTGAATGGGATACCTTCAATTTCTCCATATGAAAAGCAGGGTTGATGAGCTTCCTGTGCTGAGCCCACTTCTCACCATCATAGCTAGACAACCCCTTGATGAGGATCGCGAGGAGCGGGTTCGGCTTCGGCTTCCTAAACTCGTCGTTGTTGAGCAAAACCTCCTTCACCAGCTTGGCGTCTCCCACGAGCACCGTAGGCACCGTCCCCTCCCACATCACGCATACTTCCCCATCCTTCTCCATGGCGCGGTGGAGGAAGGGGCGGATGCGCGGGAAGTGATCGTGAGAGAAGCCTGCCATGGGGGTGGATGATGCTTCCGACGCCATCCTTGTTATGTCTTTGAAATCGCCATGGAAAAGGCGGTAGGGGCGGACAGGCAGCCCCTGCTGCCTGAGCTGCCTCTCGAGCTTCTTCGGACGAAACCATACCCATTCGAGCACCCTCCATACACATGATAGTAGGAATGTTGCTATGAGGAGCCCGACTGTTGAATTGGTTGAAGTTGGGAGGGAGTTTAGTGCTGTTGGAGTCTCCATGGGCAGAGTCTGGTGGATATAAAAGCAACAAATGAAGTGCATAATATAGGAGAATGGGAAGACAAAAATTAACTTGCTCTCCATGAATAAGACACGTGTGGTTGGTAATTTTCTATGTTTGAATAAGACTTTTACAATATATAGGGACAATTAAAGTATGACTTGCTCATCAATTAGCATAATATCAATCTACATCACAAGAGATTTTATTTATTTACTTTAGGACTTGTATAATTAATACCCCTACAAACTAATGGTCTAGCAAAGAGAAGCTTCTTAGGCGCCATTTACAGTGGTGTGCAGAGAAACTTTTCGTATTTTATCTTCGTCACATTAGTATAAGAATTTTTTATTTTTTATTTACATTTTTATCAATTACATCAACATTTGTACACTCCATTCTAAATTCCTTCACCTTTTTTAATCATTTGCATTTTATTTACTAATCTGATATTATAAATTTATTATTTATAAATATTTCAAAGTATGATATTATATTTTAAATTTATTAAAACAACATATCATATAAGTTTTATTATAATTTTTAATTTGATTATATATAAAATGGGTGCAAATATAATTTTATTATTGTTCTTAATTACTTTAAATTAAACAATTTTTTTAAAAAAAAATAACAAGACTCCAACCAACATAAGCATACAATTGTGTTGCACTTCAACTTTTCGGTGTTTAATTTTTTTCCATTTATATATCCAACGTTGCTTCTAAGAACAAAGCAAATGCACATCGATGTGGAGTATTTTTGAGATAGGATTTTTGACTTTTAAAAACACATGATATTGAATAAGACGTGTGTGATTGGTAATTTTCTATGTTTGAATAAGACTTTACGATATACAGGGACAATTAAAGTATGGCATGCTCCACTAGCATAACATCAATATACATCCCCATTAATTACAAGAGATATTTTAATAAATTTATTTTTAAAATGGCAAAAATGACTAATATTCGAAAATTTTCTTATATGGATTCTAAGAGCTCGTTTGGTTACCCTTTAAAAAACCCAGGAAGTTATAAAACCCAGAAAGTGGGATAAATATATGTGTTTGGTTACTTTTTTTAACACGAAAAAACACAGGAATTTAACTTCTCAGGAATTTCAATTCCTACAAAATGGGGGAATTTTCCTTACCTAGGGGGGACTAGGTGAGTTGCAATTCCACCCTTTTTTAATGTAAAAAATCAATTCTCCCTATTTAAATCCCCACATCTTATAAATCAACCAAACAACTTTTTCAAATTTATGGGAATTTATAATTAACGGGAATTGAATTCATAGAAATTGACTTCCTAGGAAGTGTACTTCCTATGTTCGACCAAACAAGCCCTAACTAAAAAAACGTACATAAATAATATATTTATAATTAATAAGGGAGTATATACACACTTTTCAGCCAGCTGAAAATAGCAAGAGATTAGGTGACAAACATAAATTCATATGCCCCACGTATGTAGATTAGAAAAACCTCCATAAATTTGGGTGTCACTATATACACCGCAAATTCGAATTAAGGATTTGCACGTCCTTAAGGACGTGTTTGCACGTTCTTAACGACGTGCAAGTCTGGGACTGTGCACGTCCACTATTTAAGTCTTGCACGTCCTTAACAACGTGTAAGCACGTCCTTAAGGACATGCAATACTTGCACGTTGTTAAGGACGTGCAAACCCTAGTTAGGGTTTTGCGTTTAGGGTTTAGGGTTTAGGGTTAGGGTTTAGGTTTTCCGATGGTTTTGTAATGTCAATTGATAAAATTGAAGTGTTTAGCTAATTGATTTGAATGATTTAGGGTCAAATTAAACAGAACTCAAGAATTGTTAAGGTTTTCATTCAGATAATATGCGAATAACGTTACAAGGAACGGAAAAAAAGGTTTACATTCATAATTTTAATAAAGTTGTGGAATACAATCTAGGAAAATAGTAAAGGACGGCCGAACTCGGCACGCAAGGCTCTAAATCTCTCAATCTGAGCTTGAAACGGAGCATCCCATCCTTCGACGCTCGGATGATGATGTTCGACCCATTCTAGTGGAGGCGGCAGAAGAGGAGCGTTAGGACGCAACCAGATCTATGAGAACAAAAATTTAGAGTTAGAGTATTGATATATGTATGAAAAGCATGAATAAGTAATAAAAAAGACGTTTGAAGTCGTACCGCGGCAAAATGGTCTTGGTTTCCGATGCAGGCTACACCAAGAGTTGCTGATTGGGGAGGGTTGTTAGCAGATGTCGGCGAGATCATGGGGAGACATGTGAACGGATGATGCCAAGCTAGGACGATGAGAGGAATCTGATATACCGTCGCAAATACTAAACCCATGATGGGTAGCTCTATCCACCGTCTCCTATCACCATGTGTGGCTCCGACCCATCTCTGGTAGTCGACGAACTCCTGAAATGGGTACTCTCCCGTATAACAACCGACGTACAGATCGGCGTGATCCTCCAAGTGATTGCATAGTAACGTTTTGAGTTCCGGGAAAGCAGTCTTGCCGATCGGTGATGTCAAAGCCGCCAAAGCACGGTAGCCACAATGACCATCTCCAACAGTGTCCCTCACAGTCTCAATATGACCGAACATGAAGGGATCAACGTTGTTTCGACCCCAGTTGAACCCTCCGAACACATCATCACGTCCACGTCGAGCTGAGGTCGCTTGTGGACGAGGCCGAGCAGCACGCGCTTCTTCTTTCTCAAACCTTTCCCTTACCTCCTCGTATGGCAACGGGTTGGTGCGGCAGGCATTCCTCGACCCCCGAGGCCTCCCCTTCCTTCGAACGCTTGCTGATGAGGGTGGGTGCAGCTCATCCTCGCATACATCGTTGGAAGCCGTGTATGAAGATGACAGCTCATACGGCAGTGAGGTGTCGTCGAGGTCAGTCCATGTCAAATCCATCCAGAACGGGTGGATGTCCTCGGCGGGTATCGGAGTACCGGAGTTGACGTATGCCTGAATCTCGTGGACACAAGGGATCCCGTAACAAACCCTCCAATGTCGGGCCGTGCATACCGGAGGAACCTTTTGGTTCACGACGTCCTACCACATCTTGTACAGATAATCGAAGCACTTTTTGGAGATTAAAGTCTTTACCTCATCGAAAAGGTTGACTTTATACGCCGTTGTTGGCCATTTGAAGCGGTCGATCTCCAAAGCAGTTTGCAGCTCATGCAGTTGACAATCATTGACTCTATGGATTGCATCGATCACGATGCGGAAGTCACCAGTCGATGAGTGAAGTGCCTCCTTCAGAACCTTGTGTTGACCCTCAACTCTGTACACATTGAAATGCATACCACTAAATATTCGATATTATATCATATTGTAATGGGAGATATGAAGTAAGGTTGTACCTGTTTGTCGTACGGGTGCCGAGATCGAAGACATTATCTACGTAGCACCGAACAATGCTCCTGTTGTATGGAAGCCAAACCGACTCCAAATACGCCACCACACCTGGGAATGGGTACCATGCAGCTCGTAGCGCCCGACGACGTCGGTTGAATGATTCCTCAGACCTCGATTCGAACAGCCCCCAACAGTTGCCCTTAAAGATGCCAGCGTGGTTTAAATTCTTCGTGATCTTCAGAGCTGCTTCCTCGCATCTTCTCGTCACGTGTAACCAACAAAGGAGATGCTGGACGTCGGGGAAGACAACATTCAGCGCCGCCAAGAGACCTAGCTCTCGATCAGCCATGATAGCTTGAGGCTGAACGCTCCCAAGCAAGATCTGAAGCTGTCGCAACACCCAGGCGTATGTGTCTTCGTTCTCTTGCGACATGAAGGCATAGGCGAGCGTGTTGGTAAGGCTCTTCCTTGACGTGACGCTCGTATCATCCAACTGCCTCAATCCGTACCCAATGGATTTTGGAGGAGTGCCAACTTCTTTTCCCCCTCTGTCACCTCGCCAACTTCCTTGACGTGACGCTCGTATCATCCAGCTGGTCTCCGGGTGCCAATGCTCCAAAAATGCCGTGCAGGTGAACTTGTCGACACACTGCCAGTGGAGTGACCTCAGCTGGGGGACGCCGGATGGGAGCAGATCCTGCACCCAGGTCCCCGGTCCCTCAAATATGTAGGGCTCGAAATGCACCAAGTGAGTCGCCCGGTGGTGGAACTTCAGCAGCGGCAGCTCCACCGTAGGATCTCTCCACACCTGGTACGCCCGGTGATGCCTGTAAGACAGTAGCAGATCTCCCGGCGGCAACAAAGGGTCGACCTGTGCAGCCGGTGCGGCAGCCTGCGCAGGGATGGGCTCGGGCTCTACCTGTGGGCCCCCCTGGCCCTGAGCCTGCCCCTCCTGACCGTCGTCAGCCTCCTCAACGATGTCAGGGATCACATCATCTGCGGACCCCAAGGAGATCGCCGCTGGTGTGGCGGAGGTCGAAGGCTCGGGCTCCTGTGTGCCGGATGTAGAAGCCTCTGGCACGGATGAAGTAGATGCCTCCGGGATGGTCGGTGGAACCCGAGTAGGCAGTCTACCCATGTCGGCCCGTCGCCCACCGACTACGTCGGTAATGCAGCTACTCAAAACCTCAGGGGGCTCTAAGGAAGGCTGCAACCCCATCGTCGCATCGCCGGAAGGATCCCAAGGTGGCATACCCGCCCAGAAGGTGTCGTTCTCGTCGACCGGGGGCGTCCCCATCAACGGTTGTAAGCGCTCTGCAGACGCGAGCAGATCGTCGACTGTATGGTCGGGGGGTGCCGTAGACTCATGTACCTGGCTGACCGCTGCCCGGTCGCCGAACCTAATAGGCCGAAGGGTACCATCATCCCTCATGAGCCTCCCTGCCTATTATTATGACCCAGTTGAATATTAATGTCTTTTCAGTATATTTTAATATATTGCAATGTATTTTAATGTCTTTTGATGTATTTTAATTAAATACCTTTGAAGTATTATAATATATTTTAATGTTTTTTATTGTCTTTCAATATACAATTATTTTTATGTATTTGAATATATTCAAATATATTTTAATGTTAATTAAATACCTTTTATTCACTTGTAATTATTTTCTATGTATTTGAATATATACTATCTATTATATTCTATCAAATATTCTTTTCTATCACACTATCTACTATATTCTATCAAATTACAACTATATTCTTTTCTATCACACTATATACTATAAAAAACATTATAATATATAAATAAATAAAAAAATATAGTTTCAATTATATTCTATCAAACAATATATATTATCAATCATATATTCTATAAAATTCTATTATAAAACTATATTATCTATCTAATTATATTTTAAAACTCTAAAAATAAATCAAACAAAAAGTAATTCAAATAACATACCGGTGGAGTCGGGACCGGAGACACCTCAATGGTCCGACGCTTCCGCGGCGGTAATAGACCGTCGTCCGCCCCTGCTCCGCCTCCATCGCCGCCGCCAGTCGCCGCCCCACCACCACCGTCACCGCCGCCAGTTGCCGCCCCACCACCACCACCCTCCTCCGCCGCCATTGTCGCCAGCACCACTAGACCGAGAGCCACCGACTCCACCGCCACCGCCTCCACCTCCATCGTCGTCGCCTCCGCCTCCAATGCCGCCACCGCCGCCTCGAGGTCTCCCTCTCTCTCTGTCTCCATCTCTATCGGTCTCTCTCTCTCTCTCTCTGGGTCGCTCTCTCTCTCTCTCGCTCCGTCTCCGGCACTCTCTCGCTCTCTGACGAAGAAGAACACGATGAAGACGAAGAGGCACGTCCTCTTTCGTCTTTAAAGGACGGGCTTGCACGTCCAGGTTTGGAAAAAAAAAAAAAAGGTACACCCCCACTTGCACGTCCTTAAGGACGTGGAGATTTGCGGTGTATATAGCCGAAACGATAAATTCAAAATCATGGTCCTTAACACTTAACACTTAACACTTAAAACTTAACAGGCTCCCACCAAAAAAAAAAAATTGTCCTTAACAGGCGAAACTCCATTACCGGGTGAAAAACATCCAGGTTCGAATCCTCTCAGCTCCTATTTTTGTTTTTTTTAAACACTTTTTTAAACAGCTACGCTACGCCTACAGTACACTACACATACACGGCTGCTTCTTCTCAGACTTTTATTTGCGAAATCCCGGATTGAGAAACCGCGACTCGCACTCCGCAGGCCACACTCCCCCGCCGTCGCGCCAGTCGCCACCTTGTCGGCTCCGCCGCGCCGGCCTGCTGCATCCTGCAGTGCACTGCACTGCACACCATTGGCACCAAAGGTGAAAGGCCGAAACAGGCGGAAACTCCATAGTCTCCACTCTCCATTGTTGTTAATTCTTCCCCAAATCCCAAAATCCAAAATCTGAATTGAAAAGGTTAGTATTTCATACTTTATACTTTGTGAATTTGTGTAGGTTTCTGATTTTGGAAATCAATTGGTGAAATTAGGGTTTGATTTTGAGAATCAATTTTGTGAAATTTTGATTATGGTTTGTAATTTTGGGAATCAATTTTGATTAGGGTTTGTATATATGCGATTTTGATGATAAAATTTACGAATTTGTGAATTGAATTTGGGGTTTATGAACTTGAGGATGGTAGACAGATTCCAAGATAAATTTTATTATCATTCTGTATAATTTTTAGCCCCCCTAGCAACAATCCTGGATCCGCCAAAACTTGATGTATCTCTTGAACTAACTTGTGTTCTATAATTATGAATTTGAATTAGTGAATTCGGGTGAAGGAGTCATTGTGGCGCAATTGTTGATATTAGGATTAGAAATTAGGGATGTTTGTGGGGGAATTGAGTAATTGGAGTTGCTTTGCAGAACCAAAATCGATTTTTGTTCTTCTGAGTGACAGTGAAGGGGTTCTGTTCAATACCTATGCACAACAAGCTCAGAAAATCCGCAGTGAATTTTCGGTACATTTGACATGTTTATTGGTTTTCATTGTTTAGGATCAATATAAAGGTGGAAACTTGTTTTCATTTAGTTTTAACTATGAATGGCTGGCGGAATCACCCAGATTTTCCATTGATACTCACCAAGAGAAGCATTTGGAATTGATTTCGATTGGATATCCGACAATGCGCAGTCCTTACATCCTCTCTCTTTCTCTGCAGCAACCGCAAATGCCCAAACCCTCGGATCTCATGAAGGCGGAGACTCAATCGGACAATGCAAAAAATCAGAAGTCTCAAAAAGAGAATGGAGGAAAAGGAGCTGGTAGTGGAGGAGTAGATTCAAAGAAAAGGAAGCGCAAAGAGATTGCCCCTTATGGCAATTATAGAAACTACTATGGCTACCGTGTAACTCTCTCTTTCTAGCTCTTTGACATTCTTTGTTTTCAAGTAACTTTCTGTGATTGGGTGAAAGCTTTAGTTCTTTTACCTGTATACAATTCTAGTTTGGGATTCATGATCATGGAGTTGTAATTCTCTAATAGAGTGACTACTTTGGAAATCTAAATTAGGGCAAACTTGATGGAAAACAGGGTCTTCAGTTTCTAGAATATAAGCATGGCAGTACCTTTTGTAACGTTTGTTGCATGATATGACTATTCTTGCAATGGTAGACCAGTTTTGCTTGGTAGTTATACGATCTCCAATTATTTTACTTGTCTTCCTTCATGCTGTTCTTGAATTAGGAAAGTTTATCGAACAAGTTTTTGCATGGTATACCATATGTTAATTGTTCCCTTCACTTTGAAAAGAATGTGAAATCTGAGATCCTGCGGATGCTCTCTCCTAATCACGAAATTTATTGTGTTATATTATCTTTAGGATTAATCCTCAATATGTATGCTTTGGATGTAGTGTTAACATTACAAGAAGCCAGTAGTGTCAGCTTTATTTCTAGCTGCTTGTTTCCTATCTCATCTTCATTTTTATGTTCACTTTTCACTCTTGGGTCCATGTGATCCTGAGGTGTTTGCCACTTTTGTTGCTATTCTTTCCCTATGACCTTTTTGAAGAGGTGACTTGGTTAATATCTTGGCATAGTAGTAATTAGTTAAAAAGATATTGCCTTATTTTCTTTCCAGCTTGCTCATAATATAGAGGAAGATCCAAGGTTCAAGTTATTTAGCGAAGACTGGTTTCGCGACAAAGACTGCCTTGATATAGGCTGCAACAATGGGCTTATAACTATTAATATAGGTAATTATTTTAAAATTTCATTTCAGATATTTATTCTTTGATACAGCTCATAGTTGGTATTATTCAAGCTTTTGTGGTTCAATGTCTGATTTTAGTCTGCTGCATTATGTAATTTGATGCAGCAAAGAAATTTCATTGCCGATCCCTCCTTGGAATTGATATAGATCCGGGTAAGCAAGAAAATACCTGATCTCTTATGCTTATATGCTTCGATTGTATTACTTGATGGATCAATTAAAAACATAGTTCTTGTGCGTGTGCTCACTCATCTCTTTTGAATGAACGGTAACTAGCGCATCGTAACTGTTTTTTTTTTCATGACTGTCAGGCTTATTTTTATCAAATGCATGGTGCATGTGTGACATGTTTCCTGTATTTATTGTAAATGCATTAGCATGTATGTATATCTAATGAATAATATATTAAGATATATTAGGATAAATATTTAATGTGTTATCTAGTTAATTTAAGTTATTTTGTATTTGATCTTATCCTTTAGTTATTGTAATTTTCTTTTTATAAGCTCTCTACATATAGCACTTTATTATGAATACACTTGTGGTTTCTCCCACCAATCTCTATATAATAATTATAATGAATTGGCTAGTGCTACCGAAGGACATTCATATTTCTTAACATCACCACTTATCTAATTGCTTTACGAGGCTACTTCAATTTGAAGAACTAGATTTTCTGGAGGTAGAAATGGCTTTAACTGTTTTGAGTAGTACAGGCTTTTGGAGGTGTTGCTGGTGTTCCGTATGAACAAAGTTTGAAGTTTAAATCTCTGTAAACTTGTAACTTTCGGACTGGAATAACAATTCAGTATAGATGAGGAAAGTAGGTGGTGTATCATGAACATATGCAGTGTAGGTTCAGAGTATTTCAGAAAATGTCTTTTATTTTGTTACCGAACAAGGAAAATGAAGTGAACATATGTCTGATGTTCTAGAAAATTGTAATTTCTTTGTCAGTATCTCACATGAAATGGTCTATTTGCTGTATCTCTTAGAGAGAATTGAAGATGCACAATTCCACCTTAAAAAGGAAGTGATTAAAGAGCGAGTTTCGAAGAAGGGAATGACCAAGGGCATGAAGGTTGAAGATGGTTCTGATCAAGCTGAAAGTACATCTTTGAGTGAAGATCAACATAAGGAGACTCTCATGGTCGGGTCCAATAAGAAGAGATCCCTCAGCGACATACTTTCATTTCGCTGTGAAAACTTTGTCTACAGTAAGCGTCCATTGCCGTTGGAGTACTACGACACTATTGTTTGGTGAGAAGTCTAATCTGATGTCACACTTGCTAATATAAACGCTGCATACTTCGTTCAAACTTCTTTAATATGGACCGGCTTTCAAAGAATTTGAATTAAGTGCGAACTCTGATTTATTGTCTGTTTGATGGGAAAAAAAATAATTCAAAGATGTGTTATTTTGAATTGATTTAGGTGGATGTGTTATTTAGAATGGATAGGAAAGGAAGCTTAATATAATGTTTTGTCATTTTGGTAGTTTAAGACATAAGATTCCTCTGAAACAATGTTCAACTGCTTATTTCTAATATCAAGTGTTTGGTTTATCTGCAGCTTGAGTGTAACAAAGTGGATCCATCTTAATTGGGGTGACGATGGCTTAATGACATTCTTTGCAAAGACATGGAAACTTCTTCGACCGGTATGTTTCATGTGCTATTTATCATCCTTATTCTTTCTTTTAGAAAATACTTTATGTTGATTCATTAAGTAATTGAACCTGGTATTAACTTAATTGTGATGATCACCAGGGTGGCATTTTTGTGGTAGAACCTCAACCATGGAAATCTTATTCTAGTAATCGACTTGTCAGTGAGGTATACTACATTTCAATCAGATTGAGATTTTATTGATTATTATGACCAATTATATTCTTTGAGCTCATATATTCTTTGAGCTAAGTGTATATTAAAATCAAACGCCACCGATATCTTCATATGTAATAACATGTTGCTTGGTTTGCTTCTTGTTTCATCTCCCTTGAGCACTAAGCTTAATCCTCGTTGTTCTACAGCTTTTTCCAATTTTAAAGATACAGATTGATTTAGATCGACATTCTATGGCTTGTTTTTGCAGACAACAGCATTCAATTACAAGAATATAAAGTATTTTCCTGGAGACTTCCAGGATTTACTTCTAGATAAGGTGTGGTTCTGACCTCTAAATTGATGCATTTGATTTACTTGTATGGATGTATTAAGAGATAATTATATATTCTTTTCTTTGTTTCTACAGATAGGGTTTAGATTTGTTGAACACGTAACTCCGAGCGTACCTGGCACCACCGCTGGATTTAACAGGCCGGTTTTGGTGTTCCGCAAGTGACTACTGTAAGTAATCATCTTCCATTGCAAGACAGTCTTGTTAAAATTGAAATATTAAGAGAACTGTGTGTTACCACTCTGCAATGAAATGATGGCTGTTGGTGGTTTTTGATTCATATGAATTTAGTTCTCCCCCTCAAAAAATGTTACAGTATAAAACTGGGTACCAATTTTTGAGCCCGTCTTTGCAATGCAACCTGTCTTGCATTGTGCCTGAACCAAAGGGGGTAGGGGGCATCATCCCTAGCCACACTCCGCAATCAAATATCGTGGCGATGACCAAACTCGAACATTTTCGTTCAAGGAAACCCCAAGTACATGGCTATATTCTATATATGTGATTGGTAAATGACTAAATGTACCTCCCTCGTTTTGCTTCATTGTTTCTACTGCATAATATAATCTTGATTCATGATGGTAGGGTTACTCAGTTACAAATCAGCTAGTCTAGTACTCCGTAGCTGCATGCAGTTTTTTTAATTTAAATAAATTTGATCACCTAATTAATTTCTTCCAATATTTCTTAATTGTTATAATATATACATATATATTCTTTTTTTTTTAATTTAAATTAATTTTATATTAATACACATTCTTCTATATTCAAATCTATAGTTAATGTATTAAATCTAAATAACTTGTTTGGAAAAAAGCTGATAAAGAAGCCACACATGATAAACAAACATTTAGTAGAAGTATATGTTTTTATTAAATGAATTGAATTGAATGAAAGAAAGCAAAAGCAGAAACAAACGACAACAACAAAAATGTGATTTCGCAATCATGGAGTATGTAACAATCATCTCCAAGGGCGATTTGATGGCCCTCTTATACTGATCAAAATCGGCGATCAGTACTGTCCAAGCGAACACTCCTTAGGAAACTTGGCATTGAACCTCTTGAAATCCTTGCAGTAGTCGTAGATCATGAAGTTATTCCGAATCCAGTTCATCTTCCCTAGCTGAGATGGCGACAGCTTGTAAGAAGCCCCATTCGCCCACCAGTTTTGACTTTTGAGGGTTGTTAGCGTTAGCGCACTTTCAGATGCTCTCCAATCCTTGCCAGTAGCAAGCTTCTGTGCTGAACCCCTTGAAGTATGCCTTGAACGGGGCATGACTCCAGTCCGCCTTCACCTTCCCTCCCTGTGTCGCCCACTGGTCCGCATTCCACAGGCTGGCTGTGAGTCCGGGTAGTTGATCTCTTTGTCGTGGTAGTTCCTGAACACTCGGATTGGTGTGCCATCAATGAGCCATCTGTTTGTGAAAAATAGAGCTCCATCAATGACACGATTCGATGATCGTTATGATTAATGAAGCGAGATCTTATAAGTTGCTTACACGCCAGCGAAGGGGTTCCAGAAGATGTTGTAGTTGCTTGTCCCCAAAAAGACGACAACTGCGAAAACATATCAAGCACATTCATCATATGATCACTGCCTTGTAGAGTCAAATCTGATATAGACACTTTGGTTCACTTACGTAGAAGGTGGTGATGGTTCCAGCAGAGTTTCCGGCCACCAACTTAATCTTCAGTTCAATACTTCCGTACAAGAAGCTGGCCTTCGATGTGATTCCGGATCCTGCGATTAATCGAACATCCATTTATCACACAATCAAAATCAAGTACGTATACAAGAAATTCAATTGTCGTTACCTCCGTATTTAGTCAAGTGAAGCTCGAGGGAGTCCGAGCCAGTGACCACCCCGCGATCAGGAGCCCAGTAGAAGTAGGTTGCCTTTGCGAGCTCAGCTTCGACTTGAACCAGTGCGATCGTTGCTACCAACAATCCTACGACCAATGTTCTTCGGATTAGGGTTTCCATCTCGATCAATTGACCGATTTGATAAAGCTTCTATCAATTCAGTGTTGAGATCAACCAATGTGTTGATCAGTGTTGGTTTTCGATATTGCTATATTGAATTGCCTCATAACAGGCCATATATGTACACATAGCGCTATGTGTATATATAGCTAGTTTGATTTGTCTCATTCTAGAAGCATATTCTCATGTATGTTTTTATTTCTGTTGGGGGTGATATCTTTGTAGGTGTTAATGTGCAGACCGGGGAACAAGTTGCTGTTAAGTTGGTTTGTACTTCGGCCTTTTTCATGTGCCTTATGAAAACAATTCAGGTTCCTTCATAAATGACTAAAAGTATCCCATAACCTTTTTATTCAAATTCAAAGAAAGTATAATACTTGGGTCAGTGGTCTCTTAATTCAAACTCTCTTTTTTCTATGTTCTAGACCTCCTTTTGTGAGATGCCCATGTTTTTCATATGGCCATGCTTTCCTACATGTGGATCTGACCTCCTTTTGTGAGCTGCAGTTTCAGTTTGTTTTTCATATGACCTCCTTTTGTGAGATGCCCAATTTCAAATTCTTTGAAATTGATTTATGAAAATAAGTTCTTATTCTTTGCAATCAGCAAACTCATGTGGATCTGACCCTTGGCTGGTTGGTGTCTCTTTCAGGTCAAATTAGGGTTCCTGTTCTTTGCAATCGTCAGGATGAACTTAAGTACTCCTTTTTGTTGCTGATACTAAATAGAGGAAAGATCCCTAAAATGGAGGATATAGCAGATCATCTAGCTACTCATATTATCTTTCATATGGGAAACAAACTGAAACTGCAGCTCGA
The DNA here is from genome assembly GCA_037127255.1 of Persicaria tinctoria. Taxonomy (NCBI): domain Eukaryota; kingdom Viridiplantae; phylum Streptophyta; class Magnoliopsida; order Caryophyllales; family Polygonaceae; genus Persicaria; species Persicaria tinctoria. Next base: position 69,510,079 of record JBANSL010000013.1, read on the forward strand.
CTACTTTTTGTACGTTGTTGATCCAGATAGTTTAAGTTGTGATACTTATGCATGATTAATATATTGTGGAAACCAAGTTTCTAATTGTTAACTTTTTAGAATTTGTTGGACAATGTTTCGATGAAAGATAATCGTTTTGTCCAAGTCTTTGGTTATTTTTTCTATGGAGCAGTGACATAACTACATATATGCCAACTAGACCTAAGCATGAGCGGGCTTGGGCCGGGCCTATGAGAATATCTTGGCCCATTTTAGCGGGTCATACTTGGGCTAGGTCCGGTTTTTGGGCCAACTCTCTTACCCAAGCCCGCCCACATGGGCATGCGGGGTAGCCCACTGGGCCGCCCATTATAATTTTGTAAAATATTATTTTTATTTTATTATTTTTACGTTTGATCTCAAACTACACAAAACTCTTAGCCCAAGCCCGGCCCTATGGGCCAACCGGGTCGGGCCTATCGGCCCGCTTGGGCCAATTACCTTACCCAAGCCCGCATATTTTACAGGGTGGGTTGAACAGGCCGGACGGGTTAGCCCATGTCTGCCCAGGTCGTGTGTGTGTGTTTGTGTCTGTGTGCGCCTTGACAATTCACGTCGAACCAGACTGCTGACCATTCATGACGCAAAAATTACCGACGCTTTCTTAAAGCGTCAAAATTGATTTTTTCAACGCTTTATGGCGTCGAGAATGACCATTAAAAGCGTCGAATATGACCCGCTTTTACTGTAGTGAGCTACTTCACCTGTCAACACATTTTTAATGGTTTTGAGATTCTTTAATTTGAATTCGGGTGGAGACCAACAACCAGAGCCGCCCCTAGGGGTAGGCCCAAGAGGCGGTCGCCTAGGGCCTCCTACCGAGTAGGGCCCCGGAAAAAAAAATGTTATACGTAGTATATAATTAAGGTATTATGTATTATTATATTTACACGTAATAAAATATTTACAGAAATTCATACATAAAAAAAACTCATTTGTGATGTCACTTTCAATATTTCGAGTCAACGATAAAGAGTCTAAGAAGGTCTCCGTCTTTCAATTTTTGTTATCCATGCAAAAATGAATAGTTTTTAAGTAACAACTTATACTACTTTAATAAATTTATTTAAGTGATTATAGTATTTTATTTGGATAAATTTGTAAAGTAATAATATATTTTAAAGTGTTTAATCATATTGTTTTACATTCATGGGAAAGAATATAATATTAAAAAAAATTACTTTTATTTCTCACTAAAAAATTCATATTTTTTTTAATAGGACTTGCAAGGAAATGTAATAAAAAAGTAAACAAGTATATCGGTAAATCTATAAATCGTAGCATTTTGCTGTGTTATACCGAGATATTTTATACTACAGAATGTCCGTAAATTTTCCTTTTAGTGATAAAAATAAAATCTGAAATTTATAATAGTTATATATATATATATATATATATATATATATATATATATATATATATATATATATATATATAATTTGCATTGTTTAATATTTTTTCTAAAAAAATTATGGATATTTAAAAGTCTTTTTTTTACACCGCCTCGGGCCCCAAAAATCTCAGGGCCGGCCCTGCCAACAACTTCAAATGAAAAATGCAATTTCACTTAAATCTCGAGTGGGATTTTAGTTGCTACAAAAAAAAAAGCATATAATGTATGTATATATACCAAATTAATTAATAACCAAACTATATGCGCGCATAAAAAAAACATACAAACTTTAGAGACTGTAAAATATTATACTCCATCCGTTAATTAAAATTTGACGTGTTATGATTCACGTAAGGTTTTTTAGATGTAAAAAACTATATAAAATATTAACTTTTTTAGCATTCTTAAAAAGCGTGCATAAATAGTAAACGGGAATTATTAGTAAATACCCCACTTTGATATTTGGTTTGCAAAAATACCTAGGTTTGAAAACAATTGCATCAATATATGGAAATTTGCAAAAATACCTTATTTTATTATCAAAACTACCCACCACCCCAAAAAATCAGGATTTTTTTTTTTAATATTTTAAGTATTTTTCAATTTTCTGATATTTTTAAATTATAGTATTAAATAATCAAATAATAATAAAAATTTGGAAATAAAAAAAAAAATTTAATCTCAATCTTCTTCATCCGGACTGATAGACCCGACCTCCAAATCCCAATCCAAACCCTAACCAAAAACACCCAACCCCGTCCCTCTCCGGCTCCATCGGCCCCAACCCCAGGTCTCCGGCGCTCAGCCCCAACCCCAGGTATTCGGCGCTCGGACCATAGCTCGCGTCTCCGACTTCGTCGCCTGTGCCTACACTTCCGCGCCTACGACCGTCGCCGCCCATATCCTCCGTCGTTGTGCGAGCAATCCGGTGCAATCTTTACACAATCTCCCGCCGATTTTTGATCATATACTGTCAGTGTTCATATTTAAGATTGTCAAGAACCCCATTTATCTTGTCACTATGGATAATAATCCTGAAGATATATATTGACAATCCTTTTATAAATATGGTTAATAATCCTGAAGATATGATTTACCGTATCTTCATTGATTCTCTCCCCGATTATAGGTTTAATCCTGTCAAAATAAACATGAAGCCTGTCACTATAAACATTTTTCCTGTCATTGGGAACAAATAACTTTGTCACCTTGGGCAGACCTTTAATTTCTAGTTATGATATGGATAAAATCGTATCTTTATTCTCTTCCCTATTATAGACCCCATCCTGTCATTATTAGATATATATTTTGTCATCAAAAACATATATCCTGTCAACAACAAATATATTCTTGTCAATAATTGATTCTTTTAATAAGGCAATGATTTTCATCCGGCTAGTTTTATTATTCTTAATTTCCGAGAAAAATATATTAAAAACATTATTTTAATATATATATTAATCTTCTTTTAATTCATAATACTCCTTTTAATGATTTTTATATTTAAATTTAAAAGTAAAATCAGTCATTATTTTTTAGCATAAATAGCCTATTTTTTAGCACATATGACCCACCTATTCTATTTTTGTTATTCTCATAAAACGGGTATACTTTTACAAACCGAACACCGATTTGGTATATTTCTGCAAATCGGCCAATAGTAAATGACAAATTTTAATTAACAGAGGGAGTAAGAATTAATAGTGATTATGTTTGGGTCACTCGGAAACCCTCTTTCAATATAGTAGGAAAAGAGTGCGTATAATTGACCACGTCCCCAATTATTGGAAATGTTGTTTTTTTTTTAATTAGGTAAAAATTCGACGCACCGGACAGGCCCGGTTGGTCGAGAGGCTGAAAAAATCGGCAACGGGCAAACCGTCAAATAAGCTAAAGACAAAAAAAACTACAACAAGACAATACTACCAAATTACAAGGGTGCAATAAAAGGCGAAGACTAACATAAATGATGAAGGAACAGGCGTAGTGTGCGACAACTCATCCGTCAGTTGGTAGAGGCGACGCAGAGAGTCCCTGGGGAACAAAGCGAAAACCTTAGATTTGGACTCTGTTAACGAGCCTTCAGGTTTCTATCACGTCCACGACCTCTCGCATGTCGACAAATAAGAAGAAGCACTGCAACAAAAATTGCTAGATCCCGGAGCTACACAATCACACACCAAGCAACTCGGCAGAAACTCTATATTCAATCTGGATTTTACTCTCTTTATTTTTCACATATATATATTTTCCTTCTCGGGCTCCTTTGGGCCCAAGTCTTTCCCGGAGGACAATTTATCGGGCCAGACAAAACCGAAGTCGGGCCAACCCGGGCTCAAGAGAAAAGCCGGAAAGAGCGAAGGCAAACCCTAGGCCTCCGGACTGGCCGGCGCCGAAGAGGACAACCGGACGGAGACCACCACAGGCGGACCCGGCCACCGCAGGGATAAACGCCCCAGTCGAACTAAGAGAAAATGACGATCCGTAGAGGGAAGCAGCGCACCGGGGGAGGAGATAGGCCGCCGCAAACCAGACGGAGGAGGACGATCGGAGAAATCACAAGGAGTCGAGGCCTCAAGAAACGCACATCGTGAGCACGAGAGGGCAGGGAGGCGGAACGAAACCCCAAGCCCCAAGATCGAACATCGAAATGGCGATTAGAACAACAACGCTCAAAGAGGAGGGGTGCTAATGAAGGGATATAAGAAGTAATTACACAAATTGAAAGATTTATGAGGAAGTAGACATGAAATCGGGAGATTTCATTGGATAGATTGTGGAAATTAGGGATGTGCTAGGGATTTGGGGGAGGAGAAGGGGGCGCGTGGGGCAAAGGCCCCAGCGCGTTCTCCCGATTTCTCTCTTTTCGGAAATGTTGTTGTTATTGTTGTTGTATTCAAAAGCTTCTTTCAAATTTCTCCAAAATGGAAAAATAAAATACATATTTTTCAAATTGTTTTTGCTTAATTAAACTCTAACAGTTAGAGGTGGTAATTCGGTTGATCGATCGGGTCAGGTTGGGGTTTGCCCATTTGAGTTCGGTCAATATCAGGTCATGTCATAAGTCGGGTATATTGTGTGTTCGGGTCGGGTCAGTTCGAGTCAAAATGGATTTCGAGTTAGTTGGTTGGGGTTTGGGTTTGGGTCGGGCCGCTGTTTTTTTTTTGATAAGGTAAAAATTCGAGGTCGGGCCACTGTTTATTTTATTATAAAATGATAACTATTTTTTTATTTATCTTAATTGTTGATTATTAAACTTAATTTATTTAGTTACTTTATGTCTCAATATAGGTAATTCACGTTATTGGTATGTTTAAAAATGAGAAAAGTAAAGTAATTACAAAGATGAGTTGGGTATTCTTCGGGTCGGGTCAAAGATGGATCGGGTGGGTTTGTCTTTGTTCATGTCCATTCAGGCATCGGGTCAAAAAATCTCTATTTTTTATGATGCTTTCCCATTTTAGAGAATAAGACATGAAATTTGTTAAACAAAAGATGTAGAAAACAATGGGGTGTTAAGTGTAAGTGAGTTGAGAGAGGGTTGGGTCATGTGTGTGATCATACGTCGGTACAATAAGTCTGAAGTTTAGTAGACAAACACTATGAACATTGTTGTTTTCCTACACTATGAACATTGTTATCGAAATCCAAACAAGTGTAGACAAAGATGAATGAAGATGACAAAGAAACCCCTAATCAGTGGAACAACCACTCACGATTGTAGTTCACAACCACAAAAAATCAATGGAACAAAACCCTAATCCGTCACCAACAAAGAAAACCCATATAACTTCCGAAAGTATGAGAAAAACATTGCTAGGAGAGATTATTGGGTGCCTGGAGAGGAGGATGGAGCTCGAACAGACAAGCCTTTCGACGAGAAGGGCGATCCGGGCTCGCAACTATAGAGATCTGGAGAGAGCGTGATGAAGACGAGTGAAGAGGGATCGAATTTTTATTTGGGGATTGGGAAGTTGAAGGGGCAATTTGGGGGGATTGGGCTTCCCCATCCCCTTCATCCTCCTCCTACCGGGCGGGATTCTCCACCTCTTCCCACCCTCTCCATCCCCAAATTGTCATCTCCTCCATCCCGTTGCCAAATATTGTGACTCGATTCCCCAAAACCAACCTCCATCCCCTCCATCTCGTTGCCAAACACACCCTTACTGATTCATTATTCCCATTTACACTATTTTATCTATATAAAAAAAAAAGTTATCACAAAAATCTTGTATTTTTTTCTACGTTTATTTTTCTGAGCTGGAGAGGGCTTCAACCTCCTGAAGCCCCTTGAATCGGTCACTGCTCATACTTGACTCGTTTAGTAAATGAATGGGGTAGAGCCAAGCTTTTATCGAGCTGAACCTAAACCGAGCTCGCACTACTCGGTTCATATAATAACCAAACTCATATACTCAACTCGTTTAATAAATGAACGATCTCGAGCCAAGCTTCTAAACTGAGCTCGAACTACTCGGTTTATATAATATCCCTAACTCATATAGTCATATACTTGTTCTTTCGTCTCGCCCGTGGCCAAGTCTAACCCAAATGGCCAAATGGGCAGTTTACCAAATCTTTGGGCTATTTACCTCATTTAAGAAGAAAGTAGGGACACTTTTCGAAAATATAGGGTTATAAATAGCTTGGCTGTCTCTTTCTCGTCTTCAACTTTGTTCCTCCAGGGGAGCAAAACCCCCAACGACCCGACCACAGGAATTTAGGGTTTTAGTACCTCCGGAAAGGGCGGAAACTGGTAAGTCCATCTTCCCCGATGAAGCTCAAATTATCTCTGGAATGACCTCTACACCTTCTTTATCCACTCACATTTTCAATCATCTCTGGAATCGGAACTCATTTGAGAAGAAGCTGATTTTGGTCTCCTTCCACAAAAATTGAAACAAGATTCCATTTATTTTCCACGTTTTGAAACCGCGTTTAGTCTGGAAGCTTTCATTTCTGTGTATTTGGTAACTTTCATAATGATTCCCTTTTAAAAAGGGTTTTTATAGGAACTTTTGGTCTGGGATGAAAGACATTTCAGTAACTGATTTAATACTCAAAGAGAGTGTTTATTTATAATAAGTGATTAGGAACGTGTTTTACTCTTGTATTGATCCTGTTGTCTATTTTATACTCCGTAGAAAATTAGGGTTACATTTCAATTTTCAAGGCAGGTGGATTGTCTATTTTATAGAAAATTTGACACGAGAACAATGTTTAATTAGTTTTTGAGATTATTATTTTATTAACCATCAAATTCATAGAAAAGATAATCATTATTGTGCCTTCAACTTATGTTTCAGGTAACACTACACATTATTCACTATCAAAATGCAAACTTCTGACTCTGTTGTTGGGTTTTCGTCTTCTCCTGAAGATGATGATGCTCCTTTTCAACCTGTTCCTTTGGTGGTTGACGTTGTTGATACAGATTTACAGGATGTGAGCTCAACAATCCCTATTTTTAAAGCAATCTCATTGTTCTACACTGCCAATTGTTTGTATTACTTTCAATCTGACTGCTAATTGTATGTACTATTTCCCCAATGATTTACAGGATGTGAGTCAGGCTGCACCTAACAGCGAAATCATACAAACACAAGACAAGCCATCATTCACTATGCAAACTTTGCACTCTGCTGTTGATTGTCTGTCCACTCTTGAAGACGAATGTGTTCCTCATTCATCTGTTCATTATGTGGTTGATGTTCCTGCAGATAAAAATTGTGATGCTGTAAGTACCAGTTTTTCCATTATCTGTTATAGTATAAGTTGCTACTTGCTAATCCTTCATGATGAACATATTTAAATACCAATTAAGTCGTGAGTGCGCGGTTTCCTTGAGGTTGACCAAAGAGTGACTACTTATTTATCTTTGAATATGTATTAGCTTATTGTATATTACATACCACATAAGAATGAACAACCATGATTCTTCCTTGTTTAAAGGTTATGCAGGCTAAACTTAATTGAATTGAATTTGTTTGTTTTCCTTCTATTTCTCATGTTCTTTTGACCTTGTTTCCTTCTTTAAACCTCTCTTTGGTAAACGCATAACAACTGTCATTCAAACTTAATGGATTTTTTTTTCAAAAAAAAAAAATGCATGTTTCTTTGCGAATGGTTACTTAAATGATCAAATTTTGCAGGTTGATATCGGAAGTAGTAGTCCGTTTTGTATCTATTTGAATGTTTTTTTATTGCTTAAATGATTCAATCCCTCTTTTGATTGCTTACTTAAATGCACCCTAGCCTAATTTGTATCTATTTGACTGATTTTTAGGTTCAATTTTCAGGTTGATATTAGTAGTAGTCGTATTCTAGCATATGAATATTGCACGAGATTTTGTCATGGATGCCTGCGAAATCCGCCATCAAATACTCAACCTCCGTCTATAGAGAGTTGTGTAATATCCGCTTAGACACTTGTTTCATCAAGAAGCAATGCATTCGCTCATGTGACCAAGACAGTGGCTTCTTTCTACAGCACAAGAACGTCAAGAAGAGTAAAAATGATAGGATTTCGAACAAGTTTGAATTCCACGTTCTTCCATGGGAGAGTGGTTCTGCCTATGGAATTCCATTTAAATCTCTGGACTTCCTCCCCAAATCTGGGCGTATACTTTCCTCCAGCAATGGCCTCCTCCTTCTCCATGATCCCTCTCTTACCTGTGGTTGTGAATTCAAGGTGTGCAATCCTGCTATCACGGAATGGGCTCCACTTCCCATTCCCAAGGGTTACAAAGTCATGACTGATGAAGATTTTACTCCGTTGATTGAGTGCTACCCGTGGGGAGAGGATGTACTCGACAATGTTGAATTCCCTAATGACTATGCCGTTGCACTCCCGGTGGGCTTCGAACTGTTGTGGCTACCGGAAAATGGACGTATGGTGAGACGTCATAAGCAAGAACTTCTTATATACTCTCATGGAAGATGGGACGAGAATATCTGCACAGTGGCCATAGTAGGGCGACTGGTACGCTTTGACATGCCAGTGGGGATTTTCTCCAATGCTAATAAAGAACTCATAGTGCATTATATGTGCGACAGTGGCAAGCGTACCATTTATTACCCAGATTACTTGGAGCCTTATATCGCTGCATTCAGCATACGAGAGAAGAAATTCTTAAGGGAAATAAAGTTGCCAGATGGAGCTTGGGATATGGACATTGCTAACCTGTATGGTCCAAGTCAGAAGAAGCTATTGATATTCAAATGGAGTGAGACAAGTATTTGTCTGGTGAGGTGGTGGTCCGGGCACAGAAAGATGACAGCTTGGGTTTTGGATGACTGTGGCTGCGAAGGAGAGTCTTGGAGGTTGGTAATGGATGCTTCAGTGAGGGAATTGTGTCCTGAAGGGTACCGTATAACGAGTGTGGGGGTCGCTGGTGGGGGGAAAGGCTTGTTGATTGCAACAGCCCCTGCCAACAACAGGAAGGGATCATCCTCTCACACTGGTGGCGATGTGTTTTCACCAATATATGTGTTTGCTGTGGAGGGGAAGAGGCAAGGGAGGTTGGAGCTGGTGGGGGAGCATCATTTCAGCAGCAAGCGTGCCTCATCCGCAGACGATTCTTACCAATTCCTGCCATATGCTAACACACTCCGTCCTGTTTCAGTGCAGAATTCTAACACTCGTACTTACTGAGTACAGAACACAAGGTATTAGACGGGTCACAGCAGCCTTAAACTTACCATATATATACACTAGATCTTTCGTATTCTATGTGCATAAGTGCTCGTTTTAGACTTCTATGTGCCTTCAACTTATTATGCTAGATCTTTCCTAATCGAGACATACTCTAGTAAGTAGTAATGCTTGTGTGCACACTTGCTGGAATTGTGTATACAAGCAAGCACACTTGCTGGAATTGTGTATACAAGCTAGGGATTTGCATCTTCTTAGATGTTTCCGAATCTATGGATATCTTCACCTTATTATGCTACATATTTTGGTGACCTTAATTCGGTATATGGTTTAACTTAGCATTGATCAAGGTCCTTGATCAATCGTCTCCCTGACTCAGGGAGACGATTGTTAGTTTTTGTTTGAATCCAAGAATCCCATGATGGTGAATGTGAATGTGATGATTCTGGATTTCTGGGTACTGCGGCACATTTTGTGAACTTTGAATGAGTGAACTTGTCAAATGAGTTTACTCTCGTGTCAATATCTACTGCTGATGCTGCTTCAATGGTGCATTCAGCGTTATGAATACACCCCAAGATCGAGTGCTGCGACTAGGAAGGAGCCTAGGCGGAATTAGAATGGTCTTTGATTATTTCTTTGTATTTCTACTCTTAGCACATGACATAATTTCATATGAACTAATAGTAATTAGTAATATGGTCTTTTTAAGCTTATACTCTATGTAAAGGTATATGTCAAGGAACCATATTGAGAATGTTTTCCTATATTTGAATGGATAAACTAAATAAATTTATTTTTAAAGTGGCAAAAATAATTTTTTTTTTTTCTAAACTATGTCCCACGTACATGAACTAGAAAAAACCGATGATAATATCATCCATTGGATAGTATTCTAAAAAAGGATTTAATGAAGCATTTTCACTTGTAATTGGAACATGATGACCCAACCTATCGAAAATGACTCGTGGGTAGTACCTATAGGTCTTCGGTTCAAACCCTGAAATGACCGCTCTCTATTTACCTATTCAAGAAACATAAAAAAAGTACTCCCTCCGTCCAAAAATACATGGACTTTTACTATTCATGTACGTTTTTTTAAGAGTTAAAAACTATATAAAATATTAACTTTTTTATGAATTTTTTTTAATACAAACTTATTTTCCTTAAAAAGCGTGCGTGAATAGTAAAGTCCATGTATTTTTGGACGGAGGTAGTATAAATTTATGAATTAATTTTTTTTTTTTTTTGAAGCCAGATAAATATTAGGAAAGCCGCCGCCGACCGGGCTTCTTCCCTAGAGCGTCCGAGCGGACGAGAACCCGAAGTTCTTGATCAGTTGAGCAGCTATCATCGACAGGGTTGCAGTAAGCCAGACGCGAAATCCTGTCATCCACCGCATTCGATTCCCTGAAAATATGACGAATAGCAACATGAGACATACAGTTCAAAGTCAAAGTCGTATCTGCCATCAGCAGCTCGATTTTCCAAGGGCACGACCAATCCCCAAGGAGAGTATTTATTACAACCAAACAATCCCCTTCGATCAGGAGCTTTTGGATACCCAAGGCCTTAGCCTTGATCACTCCCATGTGAAGTCCTAATGCCTCCGCATAAACCGCAGAGTTGTTATTACACGGACCAGACCCCATCGAGTACACTAGACTGTGGTGGTCTCTAATAACAAAACCATAGGTGCCCTCCCCCGACTGGCGGTGGGAACCATCGAAGTTCAGCTTGTAGTAATCGGGTGGAGGCCTGACCCAGTACTGGTTTCGGGTATGGTTAGTCTTGCCAGAGTTACAAGACCCACTACGGCCATGCGGAAGAGCCTTGGAAGACGAAGAAACATAAATGTTACCCGTGTCCATTCTGGCCGACCAAGTATTACTGGTTGAGTTGGAGAACAAGGCAATCGCATGCCTAGACAGAACCGTGTCTGTTTGGAAAACGATTTGGTTTCTAAAGAACCAAATAGACCACCAAGCGAAGGCCAGATTCTGAAGAGTATTCTTCCCTACACTCGTGTAGATGGCGTGTAGAATGGTATTGGGCTTGGTGTTGTCATCTACGGTTGCAATGGCCGGAAAAGCAATGTTGAGGTCATGTAGCAGTGCGCGTGTCCACGTACAATTTAGCAGCAGGTGGTAGACTGATTCCGAAGAACAGCCACAGAGACTGCACCCAGATGGAACTGCCAAATGCGAACGTTGTAATCGCTCAATAGTCGGAAGGCCATCCCTAGAAATCTTCCAAAGGAAGTGCCTGATTTTATGTGGTACGTCCAGTTTCCAAACCCAATGAATTAATTACTAATTTAAGGTAGTAGTGAGGAGTCAGGAGAGGCAATACTCAATATTTTAAAAGTCCTAATTTATTAGTCGACTAATGTAAAGACCTGCATTTTATAATAATTTATTATTATGAATGTATATTCGGTTCCGACTTCCTATCAAATTTTCATGTTTCCGAAAATTATATCATAATTTATAAAAAAATTCCGTTTTCGATCAGAATCACTCCGCTTTTATTTTTCAAATTCCCATCGAAGAAGTTTATTTAAAAAACGAATAATTTCATAAGTTTTGCGCATTTTATGAAATATCCTTGTTTCTTTATATTATATTTCATACAATATTATACAAATACCATTATTATTTTATCATCCAAGAAATTATTTTATTATTTCAAATATTAAATTCAAAATTGAACTGGAATGATTGGAGATAAGTTTGAGAGGTGTGGGTTTTGGGTTATTCACTTTTGGGGTAAAAAATTGGACCAAGTCTTAGGACCACTATTCTTTGAATTTGGTAAATAAAGAGCGGTCATCCAGGGTTTAAATCGGGGATCTATCTCTACTATAAGGGTGAGGTATTACAAAGGAGAGGTACCAGATTCGAATCTCACTTGGTGCATTTAGGCCATATTAATTCTCACAAGAGCGTACTGTCAAGCGGTGTATACTAATCCGTAGGGCCAAGCCGAAGTGGTGAAGTGGTCCGTGTGCAGGTAAGTGAGGTTGCGACCGCGGATTGCACTTTGCGAAAGTAGTACTGAGCCTCCTCAAAAAATCCCGCAAGAGGTTTCCGGGGTATGGGGCCGCAAAACGGTGGGACCAGTCACTATAAAAAGTTTACCCTACCAAAGTTTTTACCAATGACCTCTTGCTCTAGCGGTAAGGGTGAGGTATCCCAAAGGAGAGGTTCGGGTTCGAATCTCACTTGGTGCATTTAGGCCATATTAAATCCCACAAGCGCGTACGGTCACGCGGTGTATACTAATCCGTAGGGCCAAACCGAAGTGGTGAAGTGGTCTGTGTGCAGGTAGGTGAGGTTGCGACCGCGGATCGCACTTTGCGAAAGTGGTACTGAACCTCCTCAAAAAATTCCGCAAGGGGTTTTTGGGGTATGGGGCCGCAAAGCGGTGGGGCCACACATACACGCCGGTCACACAAAAATCACATAAACGTCCCTTGTTTTCATACTATTTCCGTTTCTGGCCCACACATACACGTCGGTCACAAAAAAAAAACCCTCTTACCGTGGTTGATGCCCCACTGAGTCGAGTACGTATGGCCTTCTACGATCACCAACAACCTGTCGTCGGAATTATCGCCCCTCCAAGTCATTTACAGAGAGGGTATTTCCCCGTTGGAGCCCATCCTTAGGGCTACCCAGCCTCTCCAACGAGGCCATACCTGAGCCAACAGGGACTCCTTGGGCCCTCTCTGCACCATCTGGATCAGGCCTTAGCAGCGGGATCATCATCATCGTCCCGACACAGGCAACCCGCCATCATGACACCTACATGCGGAGCCACTGCGCACATGTCGCACAACCCATGTATCATTTTTGTTCCCTGCTTCTAAGAGTCTTTCTACCTCCATTATTGTCGGCAATGGTGAACGCATTCCTACCTTGGGTCTTGGGCAAACTACATTACCAACTCCTACCACCGACCTAAGCATTAACAACATCCTCGTCTCCCCTGGCTTAATAAAGAACCTTGTATCCATTCGTCGTCTCACCACAGACAATAATATCTCCATTGAGTTTGACCGCTTTGGGTTTGCTGTCAAAAATTTCACAACTGGGGCCCCGCTCATGAGATGTAATAGCGCTTGAGACCTTTATCTTGTCAATAAAAACATACATCTTGTCACCTCTCCTACAACAACCAATCTATCAGCAGTTGCTCGTTCGACATCTCTTTGGCATGCCTGTCTTGGTCACCCAAGTTCCCCTGCTTTTCAGTGTCTTCAGTCTAGACCTATTCAATGTGATCAAGGGCCGAAACCTACCAGTTGCCCTACATGCCAACTCGGCAAACATTCTAGGTTGCCGTTTAGTAATTCCGTCCCTCCTGTTTTTGCCCCTTTTGACATTCTTCATGGTGATCTATAGACATCTCCTATTGTTAGTCATGATGGGTTTCATTATGTGCTTGTGCTTCTTGATTCTTTCTCTCATCTTTTGTGGATCTTCCCCCTCATGTAAAAATCTGAAGTTGTCTCTCACTTCACTGCCTTTCATACATATATTCGCACCCAATTTAACCTCTCTATCAAATCCTTTCAATGTGACATGGGCGGCGAATTTAACAACAATGCCCTCAAATCGTTCTTCTCCACTCATGGCATTCAGTTCAGATTCTCTTGTCCACACACTTCATCTCAAAATGGGAAGGCCAAACGAATAATCCGCTCCCTCACCACCTCTATGAGAACTCTTCTTATCCATGGCCATGTCCCCTTGACATATTGGCCTTACGCAGCCGAGACGACATGCTATCTTCAATTCTCAACATCACCCCTTCCACAACTATCCAAAATTGGTGCCCAGCTGAAGTCTTATATCGCGCCGCTCTAAATTATGAACACCTCCATGTCTTTGGGTGGTTATGCTATCCTAATCAAGCTTATGTCGCTCCTCATAAGCTCGCACCACGTTCCCTTCCTTGTGTCTTCTTGGGCTACCCCTCTCATCATATGGGGTATAGATGCTTTGACCCAATTTCTAAAGGTGTCATCATCTCTCGTCATGTCACGTTCGATGAGATGACATGCTATCTTCAATTCTCAACATCACCCCTTCCACAACTATCCAAAATTGGTGCCCAGCTGAAGTCTTATATCGCGCCGCTCTAAATTATGAACACCTCCATGTCTTTGGGTGGTTATGCTATCCTAATCAAGCTTATGTCGCTCCTCATAAGCTCGCACCACGTTCCCTTCCTTGTGTCTTCTTGGGCTACCCCTCTCATCATATGGGGTATAGATGCTTTGACCCAATTTCTAAAGGTGTCATCATCTCTCGTCATGTCACGTTCGATGAGAATAGTTTCCCTTTTTCCAATCTCCCCACATCCTCAAACACATCCTTCTCCTCTGATGACTCTCCTACCGTACTTCTTCTCCACCAACTATATCTCTCTTCCTATCCGAATGCTATTACATCTCCGGTCCAGGCACCCAACCCTCCCTCATCGCAGTCTGCAACACCTATCCTGCCACAGGCGGCCCATATCCTGCCGCATGCAACACCTATCTTGCCACCTCCAGCCCTCATCTAGCCCCTGTAGCTCTCGTGTTGTCACCTCAAGCCTCTGTCCCGACAACTACAGCCCCTGTCCTGTCACCTAACCCCACCCAACCGGTCAACCAGATCCAAACTCGAAGCATGAGTGGCATCTTCCGATCCAAACAGATCTTTGACCTCTCCGTTTCTCAAATATCTCCCATCCCTACTTGACACAAAACAGCCGCCTTAGACCCAAACTGGAATGTTGTCATACTTGATGAGTACAAGACTCTTATTAGCAACAAAACTTGGGTCCTAGTTCCTCGGCCTCCTGGCGCCAACATCGTGTGGTGCATGTGGCTCTTTCGGCACAAATTTCGCTCTGACAGATCTCTTGAGCGCTATAAGGCGCGATTGGTTTCCAATGGGAACTCTCAGTAGGTGGGGGTCGATTGCGATGACGCATTTAGTCTAGTTGTCAAAGCGGCTACCATCTGTATCGTCTTGCATCTCGCTATCTCCAAGGATTGGCCTATTCATCAACTTGATGTCAAGAACGTGTTTCTTCATGGTCATCTAAATGAGACAGCATACATGTTCCAGCCGCCTGGTTTTGCTGATATGACCAAACCAGGCCATGTTTGTCTTTTGATGAAGTCTCTGTATGACCTTAAACAGGCCCATCGGGCGTGGTATCTTCGCTTTACTACCTACCTACACATGCTTGGCTTCGTCAGTAGCAAGAGCGGCTCCTCTCTGTTTGTCTTTCGCCGAGGTAATCATCTTGCTTATCTGCTATTGTATGTCGATGATATCATCCTTACTGCATCTTCATAGACTCTTCGGGCTGCCATCATTAATCAACTCAGCAAGGAATTTGCTATGTCTGATCTCGGGCCTCTAAGTTTTTTTTGGGAGTCTCTGCATCTCGATCTGCATCTGGTTTGTTTCTCTCCCAGGAGAATTATGCCAATGAGATTATTGCCAAGGCTAACATGGCTAACTGTAAGCCTGCTGCAACACCTGTTGAGACCACTGCCAAACTGGCCCAAGTTGCGGGTCAGCCTGTGTCTGATTTGACGTTGTATCGTAGTCTGGCTGGTGCTTTACAGTACTTGATATTTACTCGTCCTGATATTAGCTATGTTGTTCAGCAAGTCTGTCTATTTATGCATGACCCCAAAGAGTCTCACTTTGCTACTCTTAAGCACATTATCAAGTATGTTCAGGGTACTACTTCTCTTGGCATCACTATTACCCTCATCAGCTTCACCGCTCTCCATGGTTGCATACACGGATGCTGATTGGGCCGGTTGTCCTGACACCAGACGGTCTACGTCAGGATATTGTGTGTTCCTCAACGACTCTCTTGTTTCTTGGTCATCCAAGAGACAACATGTTGTCTCCCGCTCTAGTGATGAAGCGAAGTATCGTGGTGTTGTCAATGTTGTCGCTGAGTGTTCCTGGCTTCACAACTTACTGATTGAGCTCCACTGTCCGCTCAATCAAGCGTCTGTTGTGTATATAGACAACGTCAGCGCTACTTACTTTGCTCACAACCCGGTTCACCATCAGAGAACCAAGCATGTTGAGATTGACATCCACTTCGTTCGTGAGAAGGTAGCTATAGGTCATGTGCGTGTCTTACATGTCCCGTCCCCGTTTCACTATGCTGACATCTTCACTAAGGGTTTGCCTCGCCAACTATTTCTTGATTTTAGATCCAATTTCACTATCTGATGCCCTCCTGTTTTGCCTGAGGGGGTATGTTAGATGTAATATAGGCTCATAGGCCCAATAACCATTAGGTCATGATGTACACTTCCTATATATATTATAATGATAGCGAAGGCAACCCCAACGGGGATTATTCACTCTGACAGGGAATACCTTCTTCTAAGATTTTGACAAGAGCATTCAGTTACAGTGGGTATATTTTTTTTTAAAAAAAATAAAAAAAATATACCCAACGAGGATTATTCACTCTGCCATTGTTTCTCCACAGTTAAGCTCTCTTTTCTTTCTGCAATTTCCAATCCCAATTCCCTTCTACCTTTCAATCTCTTCTTCCCCGTTCTCATTGCGATGGCGTTGGCGAAGCGGCGATGGTTTCCGATTCTTAGGGCTTCGTCTTTGCCCTACCAGACCATGTCGGCGCTCGCTCTGTTTATCGGTGTTCAGGACGGAGACACTGTACTCGAGGTTCGAGGAGGCAGAATCGCTGACTTGTCCATGACTCCATTTGTCGGCGGTGGCCTCCGAGTTTCCTTACTCAGTGCCGATGAGAGATTTGGGACTGATTGCGCCATGCCGGAGGCTAGGAATCCGATTTGGGGGTCTCGATGTCCACCGAGGCGGCGGTGATTGGAGACCTAGGTATCCGATTTGGGGGTCTCAGGAGGTAGGGATCTCGATGTCCACCGAGGTGGCGGTGATTGGAGGCCTAGGAATCCTATTTAGGGTCTCATGAGGTAATGAATTCAATATATTGTTGTTTTGTATGGTCTGCACGGCCTCAATTATTTCTCAAATTGATATTGTTTCCTTGTGAGATGAAGCTTTCAACAATATATGGCGATCTTAATTGAGTACAAAGAGGGCTTAATTTGTCCCGCTAAAGTCAAACCTGAAACCGAAATTGAAACCGATGCTAGCAACAAAGGCCCCCAAACTGACGGCCAAAGCAGCAAGAAGACCCCAAAGTAGCAACAACCAACTCCACGTCTCCACCCCCACCGAAACCTAAACAAAACCCGACTTTGACTATTCGGCAATTTCAGAGTAACTATTCGTTGATTATTAGGAATTATTCATATGTATAGGGGCATCTATTCGACAATTTCAGAGTAACTATTCGTTGATTATTACAAATTATTCATATGTATAGGGGCATCTATTCGGTAATTTTAGAGTAACTATTCGTTGATTATTAGAAATTATTCATATGTATAGGGCAATTAGAGGTAGGGGCAATTAGGTAGGTTTGTTGAAATTCAAACACCGTGTAAAATTGTTTATGAATTTATATATCTACTATTCGACAAGTTTATAGTCAATATTTGTTGATAATAAGGAATTATTCATATGTATCAGGGTAATTAGATGTGGGTTACTTGAAATTCACATAAATTGTTCATGAACTTATCGAATAATTGTCCAAATCTTACTGCATAATCAAGCAATACCATCGAATAATTTGTGCCTTATGAGATTTTTTGTTATGTTGGCGGTCATACGAATGAAAAAGGCATCGATAGCAAGAAAAAGGCATTGATAGCCATCGAATAATCACGATATACTATCGAATAATCAAGCAATACAATTGAATAATTTGTGCCTCATGAGATGGGCTTTTTTTGATGTTGGCGGTCATATGAATGAAAAATACATCGATACCATCGAATAATTACGTTATACCATCGAATAATCAAGCAATACAATTGAATTTTTTTTTAGTGATACCATTACAGGAAAAAAAATCATGCCCCACAAAACCATAAGCAGTACATCACACGCTCCCCTAATTCAGCAAGTGGGTAAGAAATGAGGTGGGTCCCACTTATTTTCAATTAAAGAAAAAAGCCAAAATTGTCAAATAATATCATCCACTCATTTCATTCAATCAATGACTCGGATTTGTTAACATTTAACATCATAAGGAGTGAGTACACCTAACCCAACCTCTATAGACCCTATTCATTAATTGTAAAGGTAAATAATCCCTCTAGTATTTTACGGGGTGGCTTTATGCACCCATCGCAGGTGCTATATACACTCCATATGACGGATTATAGATTCGTCCTATATAAATTTTTAGAAATTATATAGGACGGTTCCTTGATCCATCATATGTAAATTTTTTTAAGAAAAAGGGGGGGGGGGGGGGGGGGTTCCTTTTGCTTTCAAAAAATCAAGGGCGGATTTATGATCTGCCCTTGTAATCTCTCTTTATTTTTTTTGTTTACATAGCTATGATCCGTCCTATGTAATTTTATATTTTTTACAAAAAATTACACAAGACGGATCATAGAGGAGTGCATATAGCGCTTGTCTTGGGTGCATATAGTACAATCCTATTTTTATTATAATTTAGACCTTTTATAATTTGTGATTTCAAAAAAGTCTTTGTGACTACCTTTTTGCTCAACTACAGGACAAACTCAAAATCCCTCAGTTAATTATAGAATAAATTTAAAAAAATGAAGATCTTAACAACCCATTTCATTTGTAATCCGTACAAAATCAAATCCCTCTTCTTTCCTTTGTAATCCATAACAAATAAAATCAGTAGAAAATCAAATCCCTCTCCTAATTACGCAGTACGACAAATTAACCAAAGCCATCACGTTTCGGTGCTAACGCGGAAAACGCCATTGAAGAGAGATCCAAGAGTGCACGGTTTCTCCATTGAAGGGTAAATATTGTGTTAATGTAAGTTACGGAATTGAAATGACCAATTTGATTTAATGTAAGTTTCTCCATTGAAGAGTGGAAACTGTCCTTCTGATATGTTCGATATGGAATTGAGCAATTTGACAGTAGATTGGTCCGAATATTCGGGTTGATATTCTAACAGGATATTGAATTTTGATTGTAGAAAATAATGGGGTGTTAAGTGATAAGTGAGTTGAGAGAGGGTTGGGTCATGGGTGTGATCATACGTCGGTACAATAAGTCTGAAGTTTAGTGTAATGAGAAGTGCAGACAAACACTATGAACATTGCTATTTTCCTACACTATGAACATTGTTATCGAAAGCCAAACAAGTGTAGACAAAGATGAATGAAGATGACAAAGAAAACCGTAATCAGTGGAACAACCACTCACGATTGTAGTTCACAACCACAAAAAATCAGTGGAACAAAACCCTAATCCGTCACCGACAAAGAAAACCCATATAACTTTCGAAAGTATGAGAAAAACATTGGTAGGAGAGATTATTGGTTACCTGTAGAGGAGGACGGAGCTCAAATAGACAAGCCTTTTGATGGGGAGGGCAGATCCAGGCTTGTGGCTATGGAGATTTGGAGAGAGCGCGATGAAGACGACTGAAGAGGGTTCGAGTTTTTATTGGGGGATTGGGAAGTCGAAGGGCAATTTGGGGCGATTGGGCTTCCCTATCCCCTCCATCCTCCTCCTACCAGGCATGATTCTCCACCCCCTTCCCAGCCTCTCCATCCACCAAATCGTCATCTTCTCCTTTCCGTCCATCCCGTTGTCATACACACCCTTAGTGATTCATTTTTTTTTGGTAAAAACCCTTAGTGATTCATTACCCCCATTTACACTATTTTATCTAAAAATTTAATAAAAATTATAAAAAAAATCACGTATTTTTTTCTACGTTTCCTTTTCCGGGCTAGAGAGGGCTTCAACCTCCTAGAGCCCCTTGGATCGGTCACTGCTCATATTTGACTCGTTTAGTAAATGAATGAGCTTGAGCCAAGCTTTTATCGAGTTGAACCTAAACCGAGCTCGCACTACTTGGTTCATATATAACCCAAACTCATATACTTGACTCGTTTAGTAAATGAACGAGTTCGAGCCAAGCTTTTATCGAGTTGAACCTAAACCGAGCTTGAACTACTCGGTTCATATAATGTCCCTAACTCATATACTTGTTCTTTCGTCTCACCCGTGGCCAAGTCTAACCCCAAATGGCCAAATGGGCAGTTTACCAAATTTTTGGGCTATTTACCTCACTTAAGAAGAAAATAGAGGCACTTTTCGGAAATATAGGGTTATAAATAGCTTGGCTGTCTCTTTCTCGTCTTCGACTTTGTTCCTCCAGGGCGGAGCAAAACCCCAACGGCCCGACCACAGGAAATTAGGGTTCTAGTACCTCCGGAAAGGGCGGAAACTGGTAAGTCCATCTTCCCCGATGAAGCTCAAATTATCCCTGGAATGACCTCTACACCTTCTTTATCCACTCACATTTTCAATCATCTCTGGAATCGGAACTCATTTGAGAAGAAGCTGATTTTGGTCTCCTTCCACAAAAATTTAAACAAGATTCCATTTATTTTCCACGTTTTGAAACCGCGTTTAGTCTGGAAGCTTTCATTTCTGTGTATTTGGTAACTTTCAATAATGATAAGTGATTAGGAACGTGTTTTACTCTTGTCTTGATCCTGTTGTCAATTTTATACTCCGTAGAAAATTAGGGTTACATTTCAATTTTCAAGGCAGGTGGATCGTCTATTTTATAGAAAATTTGACACGAGAACAATGTTTAATTATTTTTTGAGATTATTATTTTATTAACCATCAAATTCATAGAAAAGATGATGATTATTGTGCCTTCAACTTACATTTCAGGTAGCACTACACATTATTCACTATCAAAATGCAAACTTCTGACTCCGTTGTTGGGTTTTCGTCTTCTCCTGAAGATGATGATGCTCCTTTTCAACCTGTTCCTTTGGTGGTTGACGTTGTTGATACATATTTACAGGATGTGAGCTCAACAATCCCTATTTTTAAAGCAATCTCATTGTTCTACACTGCCAATTGTTTGTATTACTTTCAATCTGACTGCTAATTGTATGTACTATTTCCCCAATGATTTACAGGATGTGAGTCAGGCTGCACCTAACAGCGAAATCATACAAACACAAGACAAGCCATCATTCACTATGCAAACTTTGCACTCTGCTGTTGATTGTCTGTCCACTCTTGAAGACGAATGTGTTCCTCATTCATCTGTTCATTATGTGGTTGATGTTCCTGCAGATAAAAATTGTGATGCTGTAAGTACCAGTTTTCCCATTATCTGTTATAGTATAAGTTGCTACTTGCTAATCCTTCATGATAAACATATTTAAATACCAATTAAGCCGCGAGTGCGCGGTTTCCTTGATGTTGACCAAAGAGTGACTACTTATTAGCTTTGCCTCCTAGCTTAAGAACATTAGGGATTTTTATCTTTGAATATGTATTAGCTTACTGTATATTACATACCACATAAGAATGATCAACCATGATTTTCCTTGTTTAAAGGTTATGCAGGATAAACTTAATTGAATTTGCTTGTTTTCCTTCTATTTCTCATGTTCTTTTGACCTTGTTTCCTTCTTTAAACCTCTCTTTCGTAGATGCATAACAACTGTCATTCAAACTTGATGGATTTTTTTCTTCAAAAAAATGCATGTTTCTTTGCGAATGGTTACTTAAATGATTCAATTTTGCAGGTTGATATCGGAAGTAGTAGTCTGTTTTGTATCTATTTGACTGATTTTTTATTGCTTAAATGATTCAATCCCTCTTTTGATTGCTTACTTAAATGCACCCTAGCCTAATTTGTATCTATTTGACTGATTTTTCTGTATAACACAGTTCAATTTTCAGGTTGATATCAGAAGTAGTAGTCGTATTCTAGCATATGACATATTGCACGAGATTTTGTCCTGGATGCCTGCAAAATCCGCCATCAAATACTCAACCTCCGTCTATAGAGGGTTGTGTAACATCCACTTAGACCCTTATTTCATCAAGAAGCAATGCATTCGCTCATGTGGCCAAGACAGTGGCTTCTTTCTACAGCACAAGAACGTCAAGAAGAGTAAAAATTATAGGATTTCGAACAAGTTTGAATTCCACGTTCTCCCATGGGAGAGTGGTTCTGCCTATGGAATTCCATTTAAATCTCTGGACTTCCTCCCCAAATCGGGGCATATACTTTCCTCCAGCAATGGCCTCCTCCTTCTCCGTGATCCCTCTCTTACCGGCGGTTGCGAATTCAAGGTGTGCAATCCTGCTATCAGGGAATGGGCTCCACTTCCCATTCCCAAGGGTTACAAAGTCATGCCTGATGAAGATTTTAGTCCGTTGATTGAGTGCTACCCGTGGGGAGACGTTGTACTCGACAATGTTGAATTCCCTAATGACTATACCGTTGCACTCCCGGTGAGCTACGAACTGGTGTGGCTGAGGGTAAATGGACGTTTGGTGAGACTTCATAAGCAAGAACTTCTTATATACTCTCATGGAAGATGGGACGAGAATATCTGCACAGTGGCCATAGTAGGGGGACTGGTACGCTTTGACATGCCAGTGGGGATTTTCTCCAATGCTAATAAAGAACTCATAGTGCATTATATGTGCGACAGTAGCAAGGGTAACATTTATTACCCAGAAGACTTGGAGCCTTATATCGCTGCATTCAGCATACGAGAGGAGAAGCTAAGAGAAATAAAGTTGCCAGATGGAACATGGGATATGGACATTGCTAACCTGTATGGTCCAAGTCGGAAGAAGCTATTGATATTCAAATGGAGTGAGACAAGTATTTGTCTGGTGAGGTGGTGGCCTGGGCATAGAAAGATGACAGCTTGGGTTTTGGATGATTGTGGCTGCGAAGGAGAGTCTTGGAGGTTGGTAATGGATGCTTCAGTGAGGGAATTGTGTCCTGAAGGGTACCGTATAACGAATGTGGGGGTCGCCGGTGGGGGGAAAGGCTTGTTGATTGCAACAGCCCCTGCCAACAACAGGAAGGGATCATCCTCTCACTCTAGTTGCGATGTGTTTTCACCAATATATGTGTTTGTTGTGGATGGGAAGAGCCAAGGGAGGTTGGAGCTGGTGGGGGAGCATCATTTCAGCATCAAGCGTGCCTCATCCGAAGACGATGCTTACAGATTCCTGCCATATGCTAACACACTCCGTCCCGTTTCAGTGCAGAATTCTAACACTCGTAGTTACTGAGTACAAAATACAAGGTATTAGATGGGTCGCAGCAGTCTTAAACTTACCATATATATATATGCTAGATCTTTCGTATTATATGTGCATAAGTGCTCGTTATAGACTTCTATGTGCCTTACTTATTATGCTACATCTTCCCTAATTGATACATACTCTAGTAAGTAGTAATGCTTGTGTGCACACTTGCTGGAATTGTGTGTACAAGCTAGGGATTTGCATCTTTTTAGATGTTTCCGAATCTATATATGGATCTTCACCAGTTCACCTTATTATGCTACATATATTTTGCCTTTGGTGTCCTTAATTTGGTATATGGTTTTAACTTAGCATTGATCAGGGAGACGATTGTTAATTTTAGTTTGAATCCAAGGTGGTGAATGTGAATGTGAATGTGATGATTCTGGATCCTGCTGCACAGTTTGTGTTTGGGGCTTGTATTTGAACTTTGAATGAGTGAACTAGTCAAATGAGTTTACTCTCTTGTCCATATTTACTGCTGCTACTGCCTCAATGGTGCATTCGGTATTTTGAATACAACCTAAGATTGAGTGTTGCGGCTAGGAAGGAATTAGAACGAACTTTGATCATTTCTTTGTATTTCGACTCTTAGCACATGACATATTGACATTATTCATATGAACTAATAGTAATTAGTAATACGGTCTTGTTAGTTTATACTCTCTAGCTAACGGTATATGTCAAGGAAACATATTTAGAATACTATCCAATGGATGATATTATCATCGGTTTTTTCTTGTTGATTCAAGCTAGATTGATGTGGAATTGAATCACAGAGGAAACGAAACCATGAAAGGGAGAATGAGAGCAATGAAGGAATTGATTGATTGATGAACTGAGATTACAATTTCCCGCTTCTTCTCTTATATAGGGAAGAAGAACCAATTCTGTTACATGAGACACACTCCTATACAACGCAGGAATAGGAACGCAAATGAGGCCTCACATTATCTCCTAGCTGATCATCACATATTCACATAGTAGCTCAATATTTCTAATTTATGTACGTGGGACATAGTTTAGAATCCATACTAAGAAACAAAAAAATTCAAATATTAATTATTTTTTCCAATTTTAAAATAAATTTATTTGGTTTATCCATTCAAATATAGGAAAACAGAGTATTCTAAAAAAAAAAGTATTCTAAAAAATGGATTTAATGAAGCATTTTCACTTGTAATTGGAACATGATGACACCGAATTTAACAAAAAAAAAATTATGAATTAATTACTAATTTAAGGTAGTATCGCCGTATCGGGCTTGATTTTGAGAGTGAGAAGTGAGGAGAGGCAATACTCTATTTTAAAAGTCATAGTTTATTAGTAGACTAATGTAAAGACCCGCATTTTATACGAATTTATTATGGATTTATATTTGGTTCCGATCAAATTTCCATGTTTCCAAAAATTATATTATAATTTTAAAAAAAATCCATTTTCGATTAAAATCATTCTGCTTTTATTTTCCAAATTCCCGGCGAAGAATTTTATTTCAAAAACGAAGAATTTCATAAGTTTTGTGTATTTTATGGAATTTTTTTTCAAAATATTCACTAAAAAATAAATAATTACAAAAATATTCACACTTTAAAACTATTTAAAAAAATATTCATTTTTGTCAGATCGGGCAGAAAAACGCGGTTTGAAACCGCGTTTTATTCACAAGGTAAAAATTTTAAAATTGAAAGAAAGTAGGACAAAAACTTAACAAAAGAAACGCGGTTTGAAACCGCGTTTCTATTGCTAATTTTATTTCCGGATTAAATACTCAATTTTTTAATTTTTTAACCCTAGACACGCGATTTCAAACCGCGTGTCTTGCTTTTTTTTTTTTTTTTTTGGAAAATTGTAAAGTTGGACAGAGGAGGAAGAAGGGAGGAGGGAGGGACGCCGGAGAGGAAGGAGGAGAGGCCGGCCAATTGCTCGGCCAATTGCTCAGATCTGAGCTCCATGGCCATGGCGGCGCCTCTCCTTTGTTGCTCGGCCTCTCGCCCCTTCGTCCTCGCTCTCCGCCGACAACCATGGGTGCTCTCACCGTCCTCGCTCTCCGTCCCCGCCAACAATTGCTCAGATCCGAGATCCCGCCTTCTCGCCTCTCCCTTCTCACCCTCTCGCCTCTCCTTTCCCGCTCGTCTCCTACCGCCGACAACCATGGGCGCTCCTCCCTTCGTCATCGCTCTCCGCCTCCCACCGTCCTCGCTCTCGCCACCTCTGTCCGGCCTCTCCTCCTTCCTCTCCGGTGTCCCTCCTTCCTCCTCTGGCGGCCTCCTCTGGCGACCTCTCCTCCTTCCTCTCCGGCGTCCCTCCCTCCTCCCTCCTTCCTCCTCTGTCCAACTTTTCAATTTTCCAAAAAAAAAAAAAAAAAAAAAGCAAGACACGCGGTTTGAAACCGCGTGTCTAGGGTTAAAAAATTAAAAAATTGAGTATTTAATCCGGAAATAAAATTAGCAATAGAAACGCGGTTTCAAACCGCGTTTCTTTTGCTAAGTTTTTGTCCTACTTTCTTTCAATTTTAAAATTTTTACCTTGTGAATAAAACGCGGTTTCAAACCGCGTTTTTCTGTCCGATCTGACAAAAATGAATATTTTTGTAAATAGTTTTAAAGTGTGAATATTTTTGTAATTATTTATTTTTTAGTGAATATTTTGAATAAAAATTCTATTTTATGAAATATCCCCGTTTCTTTATATTATATTTCATAAAAAAATTTACAAATACCATTATTATTTTATCATCTGAAAATTATTTTATTATTTCAAATATTAAAATCAAAATTGAATTGGGATGGTTGGAGATAAGTTTGAGAGGTGTGGGTTTTGGGTTATTCACTTTTGGGGTACAAAATTGGACCAATTCTTAGCCCCCCGAGCTTGTTTCTTTGAGAATTTCGACTAACTCGATAGATTTACGCGTTAAGGTATCAATATTTCAAGATCCCACCCTTAGACAAAAAGACTTATCCCTACTCCCGTTGCTCCATTCATTCTCACAAGAACTACCTCACATACCAAGCAACACAGAGTAATACAATGCACAGACCAAGCAACACAAAGTAACAAGAAACCGACCAATGTAACGACAAAGGCTAACCCAAAATGATCAAGGATTTCAAAAGAAAGTAACTCAATGTGTTAAATGTGGGAATCGATATATAAATATTGCAAGCGTAGCAATTCATTTTTAGGATAAGATAAGAGTTAAGAACGATGTTATCAAGAATGTCAAAAGAATGCATACTTAAAGTGCTAAATATAGACAACTGAGCAATTTCTTTAAGAACGATGTTACCACCCCCACCCCCACCCCCTTTTGGGAATGCGTCGGAGCGTCGAAGTGGATGAAGTAAGAGGACTGGAGGCTGCACAAAGGGCTAATTGAGGCTGGGATGAGGGGTTTTTTAAGGGTTCCAACAGTGGCAGACTGCAGAGGTCGGGTTTGCTCAGGTTGAAGGGTTGGGGCTCGCACACAGGGAGGCGGTCCTTGAGGGCAGGTGCGTGTCTGGCCTTAGGCGACTGGGCGTCAACGGTGGATCTGCCGGGAAGCGAGCGAGTGCAGATGAGAGATTTAAGGCACAGATATGAATGGAGTATTACCTAATTTAGCTGGTTTTTTCTTGAGCAAGCTTAGTCTATTAGATTTTAACACTCCAAACAGGAGGTGCTCATCCATCAAAGCAGACTCTAAAATCATGAATTTCTTTTCTATACCAAAGTTACACGATACCAAAGGCCTCTGCCCTTCCATCCACCAATAACAAAAGAAACCATATTGGCTAAAAAGGGGCATTAACAAAGACTAATATGACTAAGGCACCAAGTACAGGTCCCTCCATCATCTCTAAAAAGGATGCAAAATTGGTAAACGTCAACACGATGCAGATGAGTATTCACGGAGGCCACTCAATGACAATTGGAATGGAGTCTAGGATCTAGGGCTCACCTGGGATCACCTCATAGAAATGGTATACCTCCTCTTCATCAATGACTCCAACCTCTGTTGCGCAAACGTCACAACATACTTGTCGGAAAATTGATTCAGTTCTCTGGGAAATGGCTTCGCTGCTACTAGGCTGCTTTGCTTTTTGCCGCTTCTGTTTGCGACTCTCTTGTGGCAAGACTTGATCGTTCTTGATTTTACAGTTGACAACAAAGACTGCTCTATACTGTGTAACATAAATTTCGTGCCTGCATGATACCGTCATATCTCAATACAACATACATCTAAACAAGTTCTTGGCAAAGACCATAGATATCATCACAGATCAGTCACAAACTAATGATGTACTTCACCGGGCATCAGACTAATAATATAGAAGCACATAAAGTACCAAACTGCTTGGTTAAAGTTGCAGGCAAAATAGTTTCCAACAAAAAAAAGATAGCACTGTCAAATATAGGGAAGGCCTCAATTGCACACTAATTTTCATAGGGACAAACACAATAAACTAATAAAGGTAGTGAATGCTCTCAAGAATCAAACGAAGGGCTTCTACTTAAAGAGAAGTTGGGGATCAAATTGATGTCAAAATCAATAAACAGACAACTAATGAACCATGCTACTCATCAAATGTCTTTCAGGTTGCTACTTTTTTACATAGGTACCAACAATGAGAGGACCCATATTAGAGATTAGAGAATCCTTTTCAAGTAGATACTTTAATAACTAATCAGAAGACTCGTACTACAAGACAACACGACAGATTCCAAGCCCATTCCTAATGTGAAAGATTCCAAATCCATTCCTAATGTGAAGCCAGGTCGAGTCACACTCGCTAATATGAAATTATACAAGAGAGAAACAAGGATGATTGCAGGTTAGCAACTTTATGATGTTCCTATTTATCTTGAGGGTTTCTACATATCCACTAAAGTTAGACACTAGACAGGGAGTGCTGTTCAAACCTTGATTCTTGATCTGATCAACTCATTATAACATAGCAATACGGAAAATGTTACTAGGTCCGTACAAGACCTTTTGATCACAACAAAGCTCACCAAGGGTGCCATTTGAAAGCTCACAACAAACCTCTGCAATGAAAGACAAACTAACCGAAATGCATACCTTTGACTCTCATAGCAAAGGATCGTAAAACAAGCTGGACAGCTTAACACTGCATCCGAGTAACGCCCTTTTCTCTTACTTGTTACCCATAATTCATCTTTATCATCAAGATCTGGATCATAATACTCCGGTTTGACAGAGTAATCTACTTCCTCATCATCGGAAACTGCAGAGTGTAGACAAATTAAAGAGATTGCCATTATATATTTACATCAAAATACGATGACCAATCACCACAAGCACTACACATAGACCAGAGTTTGCAGGTTTTCATTATCAGGAGGGGAGAACATTTTATAGTTGAAATGGTTGTGCAGCTGATGCACCCTTTCCCCAGCCCTAATTAGAGTCTCAGAGGGACAAAATCAATTAGTTTCATACGTCAATAAGTACAAGAAGAAATCGGCCTGATTGGAAAAGTAGAACTCGTCGACAAATTGGGATTGAGAAGATGGCATATGACACCAGTTAGAAACTAAATCCTGATAGACACAGATGCAGTCCAGAGTGAAAGGGGAATTATTTCAAGGTCAATTTTTATAGCTTTCATGATAAAGCAGACACCAATTGGAAACCTAGTTTCAGTTTCCGATGGATTGGGTGATAAAGAAGATTAAAAACAAAAACCCTAAATTGAAAAGCTGGAAATCAGAAAGGAAGGCGGAGAAGGGAGAGGGTTACTTACTAGTTTTCAGGGAAGAGGCAGGGGACGAGGCTGTTTCTCTTTCGATCGAACCTCCCATCTTTGTCGGGTGACGCCGGCGATTGTCGGGTGACGCCAGAGGAAGTCAGACGGAAGAGAGTGAAAAGGAGGCTAGCGATAGTTGCAGCGGCGGAGAAGAAACTAGGGGTTGTTGGGAGTTCGGGTGTGGTGGTGATGGGGGAGATGCTGGTGGTCGGCGGGAGGGCCGGCGGCTGGAGTTGCAGTGGTTGCTGGCGGAGCGATGCGAGCGAACGAGAGGGAGTAATGCGATGCTGGAACTCGGGCCTTCCGTTTGTTTTTCTGACAGTGCAGTTAATTTTTTTTTAAATAAAAAGAAAGTTTTACTAAAATAAAGAAAAAAATGACCTCAAAATAATACTCCGTCGGTCCCAAAATAGCCTTTTGCAAAAGTTTTAATAAAACACTTTACTTTTAAAAAAACTTCATCATTACACTAACGTTTTCATAAATTTTATTATTTTTAACACTCACTACACATTTTAAACAATCAAATTATTTTAAAAAGTCAACAACACACACCAATACAAATCATTACAACTTCCTAGCTATAAAACATAAAAGCTCGTCTATTGTTAGACAAAAATTCACATCTAAAAACTCATGTATTATTGGATGGAGGGAGTACCAACTATGTGATATGAACCAAAAATAATACGGAGTATGAACTAAAAAAAAGTCCCAAAATAATACTCCATTCGTCCTAAAATATATGAACTTTTAGCATTTTGCACAAGTTTTAATAAAACACTTTACTATACTTAAAAAAAACATTATCATTGCACTAACTTTTTCATAAATTTTACTCCCTCCGATCTTGAAAGTATGACGTTTTAACTATATGCACAGGATTTAAGAAATGATTAGTGTTGTTATTCATCCAATATGAAGAAATTAATGCTCACCAAAAAATGTGTTGTAACTTGAAAATTATTTATACCCATTAATTGTGATGAACTCAAAGAGCCTCTCTACATGGGAGCCATAAATACACAGGGATTTGTTCAACATAAAAAAATAGTACGGAGAATACACATTGAGAGATGGTGCGAAAAAATAATGGAGGGATTTTAAAACGAAAAATTGAAACTAGAAATTGGAGGCATTTCAAGTAATTTGCAAATAATTTAAACACGAAGAAGGTTGAGCCAAGATCTATGGCTTCCAACGGCCACACTCTAGTTTATATAGGTTGGTGGGAGATTGTCATCAACACACACTCAATCTATGGCTTCCCTCACTAACCTTGATTTGAATATCCTTCCAAACGATGAGTTTCATGACTTATCAAATGAAGAATTTTCATTTGATCTCAATGAATTTCCAGAAGATTATGTCGATGAAGACGTCGAAAACGGGTTCGAAGTAAATGGGGTAGGAGCTGACCCGATTATCGATCTAACGATCGATCAAATCGATGAAGAAAATGAGTTGCACCCAACGAATAACTCCGGTAAGTTCATTAGATTAGTTAGGCAATACAATTAGCATTTTTTACAATGGTGGTTTTATAATCCATGAAGATGTTAGTCAGGCAAATGATTTGTGCTTAACATTTTTGACGGAAGTCAGTCACCATTTCAATGATTTGTGCCCTTCAATTCTTTACGTTTGTTAATCGATGAAGATGTTAGTCACCATTTTTTACGGAAGTTAATCAATGATTTGTTCCCTTCAATTTTTATTTATCTGTTCACCACTTAAATTTTGTTATCTCTGTGTATTTCAGAGATTCAACGCAGCAGAAGGGCGCTATCGAACGAGGAAAGGCAACTTATCTATAACGCATTACTCCAACGAAGTTTGAATGGGAAATTGCATCGTCGTACAACAACTGAGGTATCTTTTTTGTTTTCCCTTCCTATCCGAACAATTCAGCGAATTTGGAAACAAGCTAAGGACACCCCTGGTGGTGTTTCCGTCGACGTATCTTTGAAAACCAAAAATTGTGGTCGTAAGCGAGTACAAGTCGACTTGTCAAGTTTATCTACTATACCCCTTAACCAAAGGAGGATAGTAAGGTCACTTGCTCTCGCTCTACATATGAGTTATGGCACCGTGTACAAGTTGTTCAAGGAGTATATGAGAGTAGTACTAGGCATCTTCTTAATTTATAACGCTCCAATACATATCTGGCCAATAGATACTGAACATGTCCAACACTACATTGCGCATCACTTCATCCGAATCGAGTTCTAATTCCATCGGAAACTTGTTCAAATCGAACTCGCGAACGACACCACCACTGCCACGATCGTTTGTCAACTCTCGGTTGTCATCGACATTCAACGTGTTCGACTTATCATCACGCCTCTTATCTGACGAGTTCATGTCCGTGCGCATCACTTCATCTCCAAAACTCCAGTACACATCTGGCCAGTAGATACTAAACATCTCCAACACTACTTTGCGCATCACTTCATCCGAATCGAGTTCTAATTCAATCGGGAACTTGTTCAAATCGAAGTCATGAACGACACCTCCACTACCACTCTTTTTTTTTCAACTCATTCGACATTTCGCCAAGGCTGCAATTGACAATGAATAACGAAATAGGGAGTACAGTACCTCTAATTAGAAAATCAGGCAATTGACAATGCAATTAACAATGAAAGAAAATCAGGCAATTAACCTCTAATTAGAAAATGACGAAAGAGGAGTACAATACCTGTGAGGATGAATAACGAAATACAATAGGGAGTATTACATGTGACTCTGTGAGGATGTAGTACGTAGTACTGGTAGAGTAAATAAATGCAATTGCCATCGGTAATGGAATTCCAAAGGCAAAGGGTTAATTGTAGAGTAAATAAATGCAATTGCCATCAATTAATGAGAACCTCTGTATGTACTCAATATTCAAAGCAAAACGTCAGTCTTTTTGGATCATGGAACTAGAGCTAAAACGTCATACTTTCAAGATCGGAGGGAGTATTATTTTTTAACACTCACTACACATTTTAACCAATTAAATTATTTTAAAAAATCAACAACGCACAAAACAATGCAAATCATTACTCCATCCGTTCTCATTTATTTGAACGTTGGGAAGAATTAACAATGTTGCAAATTATTTGACGTTAGTACAAATTAGTGTTTCTTTCAATGAAAAAAAAGTACATACATTAAATGCTCTTGTCATATGTCACAAGATAATGTCCAAAATGCCCTTTGAATTTTTATAGGCATGTCACCTCCACCAGTCCATACCACGTAATTTTACAAGGGATATTTTTGGAAATTTCACTAATGGTAGGAGATACCCAGCAGTAAAAGAATTATTTATTTATTCATTCTTCACCTCTTTTTAAGAGGATTAAACTTCCTACCTAGAACAAAAAAAAAAAAAAAAAGACACCCCCTCTAAGTAAAAAGACAAATTAAAAAAAAGAACCATCATGAAAAAAAAGTACGTGCGCCACGCGCTAGGGTTTCACACCCCCGGCCGCCGCCCTCCTCCTTCCTCAACCAGTTTACCGACCAGCCCTGCGCCGTTGTATCCCATCCCCAACCTTGCCCACTTCGCACCTATGGAGGTAGCTCCCTCTACTTGCAATCCACAAGGGATTTCGGAAAAAAATTGGGTGAAAAGCCCTCCAAATTCATCGACTGCTCACTTGCTTCGTGAGCGGTCTGATTCCTATTATTCCTCCGGGTGGAATAGCTGTGTTTTCTGGGTTGATTGCCCGCTGATGGGATCGCCGGGGCTTCTGGTTGGATTCTGGTCGATCGATGTGTTTTTTGTCCGGCATTTTGGGCGGTGGACCGGGTGGATCTTCCTCTTCTGCAGGCTTGTGGATGGGAAGCGACAAAGACTCCATTTCACCAGTTTTTTGACCATGGGACAGGTCAGTCATCCTAATTGTCGGATTTACTCCCAATTGCAACTAGTTTCGCTTGGGCTTGCCGCCTATTTAACCATTGTTGCTTGCGATAATTGTAGTTATCGTTTAACTCTTGCTTGCTTACACGTTTTGTTTTGGAGTGGAAGACTATTTTCACCCCAAGTAATTTCTAACCTTATATTGCATTACCTGCAATTGAGTATTTGGTACTCCTTTACTTCATATATCAACCCTAGCCGGGTCTACCGTTTGGATTCATATCCCTTTCACATCTGTGCTTGCAATTGCTACTGCTACTTACCTAATACTTGCCTAAGTGGTTACTTGTGTTGTGATTTGATTACTATGGATGAGGGTTCTCGGTTGTGTGTTGTGGTGGTTCTTCGGGACCACCTTTCACCTTTTCTTGGTTTACCTCCTAAATCCGATATTAAACAAAAGCCTATCGCAATTGCGGAGCCTCTTGTTCCCAATCTGAAGGTGTTGGGAGGAGTGGTTCCGGCTCCTGCGGCTCTAAAAGGGCCTAAGCTGAATACGGGGGCTGTGCGTTATTTTCATCAACCCGTTGTGGTGTGGTGTAAGTCGGTCTCGACAATCTTTGTGAATTCCAGTTTAGGAGTTGGTTCGTGGAATCGTATGAGGCCAAAACCTGGCTATGTCGACCTTGATATTCTGGGCTTCACAAGCCACCTTTCGATGTCTCTTGGGTTCACTCGTAAAGAAGGGGTGTTGGTTGGTACCTTATTGAACAAATTCATATGGTGTAATTTCTGTAATCACTACTATTTATTTGTACTCTCTTACCATTTGAGAATGATTAAAATCAGACCATCTACTACAAAGTGTGTGCATATATTTTATTTACGCAATTTCCTTTTGTGTATACTTGCCTCAAGCTGCATTTCTACTCTCTACATAGACATACACCATGAATGGGTACTTTTATCCCCCAACGGAGGTTATTTTCATCTCCTATTTTGGAAAATTCTTGGCTATATTACACAAACTTATATAGGCTACACAAGCCAACACAACTGTTATCAATCCTATGCTTTGATCAAGTAGTTTAACAGTCATGAGTTGAACACTCACTGTGAGTTCGTGTGCTTCCGTATTACAGTTGGTTTGCTCTTTGAGTTGAACACCCACTTTTGCCTTGTACTTATTTTTCAATACCAACGGTTGTATACTTTACATCACCAGTACAATTTTTTGTGTGGCTTTTTTACTCTTTTGCTCACACTAAAGAACAACAATCGGGTGTTGATCCCCAACAGGAGTATTTTTCTGGATGTAATATTTTTTATATCTATGTATTCGGGTGCTCTCGGTTATGTACTAAATTATAGAAAGCATGACATGCTTTTCATCATAAAAAGGATTACATCCCCTATGGTTTATACCAACCAGATACAAACACACTTCAAGTCTCAATGGCTTGGTATACGTACAACTTGCTTAGCAACGTGTGTTAACCGTGATGGCCCAAAGCTGGTAGGCCTTTCAAAGATTACAATCTCAACTAACTATTATACAACGGATTACCAATCAATTCTTCTTTTATGAATATATGCACTTGGAACTGTAGGGGTATGCGGAGGCGTAATCTTTGGACTTCAATCGAGTCATTCTGTTCAAACAATATGATTAATGTATTGGCACTCCTTGAGACTAAATCGGACAACATTCCGGATGATGATGTCTGGAAACACAATGGGTTCTCAAATATTGCGTTTGCTCCTTCTGTAGGCTTTGCAGGAGGGCTTTGCCTTATTTGGAAAACATTGCCCCATGCACAAGGGGTGATTGATTTAATCAATGTTCAAGAACGTTTTATTCATTTCAATTATCATGACAGAACAAACAACACCACTACTGCTATGTTCGTTGTTTACGCTCCACCTGATAACCGAGATAAGGATGTCTTCTGGGGAGAATTTATACCCTACGCACAAACAATAAATTTTCCTTTCTGCATCATCGGGGACTTGAATGACATCCAATCCCCTAATGAAAAAGGGGGCCGTGTGATTCCATCACCTGCTAGGTTTCGTCGATTACACATAATAAAAGACATTCTGGACCTCTGTGATGTCCCTTTCGTGGGAGGTGACTTTACTTGGCGGAAAACTCCATCGGGAATTGATAACTCATATGCACGCCTTGACAGGTGCTTAGCCCAGACTAGTGTTCTGACACATTTTAGCAATCTGCAAATTCGACACCATGCATTCACTACTTCCGATCACTGCCCCATATCAGTCGACTTTCGTCAAAAAACGATTTACATTAATCGACCTTTCCGATTCGAAGTGGCTTGGACTAAGCGGACTGATTTCGAATCAGTTGTCCACCAGGCTTGGCGCCTTGACCTTCCAGGGTCTTTAATGTATCGATTGGTCCATAAGACAAAACTACTTAAGAATTTAGCGAAGAAGTGGCATAAGCGGACATTTGGTAATGTTCGCTCCCAGCTACAGAAAGTAGAACAAGATCTCCTTTTCGTACAATCGGCTCTACTCAACTCCTTCTCTGACAGGAATTGCTCTCTCCAAAAGCGCTTATTAAATAAAAGAGAACGTTTATTGGATTTCCAGAGAATCTACTGGCGTCAGCGTGCGAAAGCAAAGCATGCCAAGCTCACAGACACAAATTCTGGGTACTTCCATCGTGTTGCTTCTATTAAACGTAATTGCAAGATTGTCAAATCTATTATTCTTCCTAACAACATCCATACAACCGATCCTCTTCTTATTAGAACAGAATTCGAGAGTGAATACAAAAGAAGATTCTCTTCTACTTTGGACCCTTCTTTGGATATTATTGGAAATCTTCAAATCTTAAAACAATCTGTCTCTGATTCGGACAATCTAAGGCTCTCTGCGCCTGTAACAAACTCTGAGATCAGGGTGGCTGCTTTCTCGATTCAGTCTGAGAAGGCCCCTGGGCCTGATGGTATGCCTGCCGGTTTCTACCAAAAATATTGGAGTATAGTTGGACCATCAGTCACAAAAGCTGTTAAGAGCTTCTTCAGATCTGGAAAACTATTAAAACAAATAAACCATACGTTTATCAGCTTGATTCCGAAAGTGGATGATCCGAACTGCATTAATCATTATCGACCGATCAGTCTATGCTCCACTGTCTATAAAATCATTGCTAAAGTTCTTACTGCAAGGCTTGCCCCCATACTCACACAATTCATCCACCCTCTTCAAGGGGCATTCACAAAAGGACGATCAATCCATGATAATATCCTCATCGCCCATGAGATTTTCCACTCTTTCAAAGCTAAACGGGGTAAGTCTGGGTGGCTGGCTTTGAAGCTTGACATGGAAAAGGCATACGATCAAATCGAATGGTCATATTTAAAATCTGTTCTTACAAAGCTTGGTTTTAACAATATCTTCATCTCCTGGATCATGGAATGCGTTTCAACGGTTTCCTACTCTATCCTAATTAACGATGCTCCTACGAAGCAGTTTTTCCCTCAGAGGGGGCTACGTCAAGGGGATCCTTTATCCCCATTGCTATTTATTATAGCATCTGAGTTCCTTGCTCAGTCTCTTCAACATGAGTCCACGATAAACGACATCATTGGATTCCCTATTTCAAAAAACGGCCCTACCATCCCATTCCTTGCATTTGCCGATGATATGATGATTTTTTCTAAAGCCTCTGCTTCGGCTTGTAACACTATTACCTCAATACTTAACAATTATTGTCGCCTCTCGGGACAAAAAATTAACTACCACAAATCTTCCTTCCAGGTGTCGGGTAATATTACTAATAGCACCAAATCATTGATCTCATCCCACCTTGGTGTTGGAAGTTCAACTTCCTTGGAAAAATATCTGGGTTGCCCGATCATCAATGGTCGGGTCAATAAAGACACCTTCTCAGACGTTGTTCTAAAAACAAAGAAACAACTCACGAAGTGGAAGGCTTCTTCAATTTCTGCAGAAGGCCGTAAGGTTTTAATCAAAGCAAATCTTAGTGCCCAACCGGTGTTCCCCATGCAGTCCTTCATGCTCCCAGCTGGTATACTATCAGAGTTGGATAAAATCTATCGTAGCTTCTTTTGGAATAAACAAGAAAGGTACACACCTTTGATAAGCTGGGATAGAATCTGTATTGACACCCTTAATGGTGGTCTGGGCTTGTACAAAGCAGAAACGATGAACATAGCATTGCAGCTAAAGCTCCTGTGGAAAATTCTAGCTGAGCCCAACAATATATGGGTTAAGGTGGTGTCAGCAAAGTACCTAAAAGGTGTCTCTATAAGAAAGTACAACAAAAAAGGTTCCACATCTTGGCAATGGGGTAAGCTCTGCTTATTACGCCCTATTTTTGAAAAAGGACTTCGCTGGTCTATTGGTGATGGTTCGGATGTTGATTTCTGGCATGATAACTGGGTTTTGGAAACTCCTTTGGTGCTCAGTGTGGATCGTCCTCTTCTGGTTGAGCATCTTAATTGGAAGGTTGGTCGTTTCATTTCTAACAACTCTTGGAATTTGCACAAACTTGCTACAGACCTCAACGGGATTATAAACCCAACAATTATTTCACAGATTGGAGATATTCCGATACCAATTTCTCCCTTAACGGATCGTCTCTACTGGGGACCTAATTCTACGGGATGGTTTTCAACAAAATCTGCTACCAAAATTGTTAACACTAACATAATGGATAACCATTTTGATTGCAATTGGATTTGGGATTTAAAAATTCCTCCTAAACTGAAGCATTTCCTTTGGAAAATTGCCACGAATAGCTTACCAACCAAACAACGGTTACAGATATCCCATGTTGGGGTGCCTATGAGTTGTGTCTTCTGTGACTCGTTTAGTGAATCGCTGCACCACCTACTTATGGACTACCCGTTCACAAAAGGGGTTCTTTCTCTTATTCCACATTACAAGCAAAAGTTGCAAACACACAATTTCGATGCTAAAAAACCAAACGTGGTGCTCAACGACATCCACTTAAACCATTCTACTAAAGTTTCGTATGATCTGTTCTACTCTTGGTGGGCTATTTGGTTCTTTAGGAATCAGTTGGCATTTGGACAGATGCAGAACGTCACTGTAAACCAAGTTCGCATACATATCAACACTACCAAACATAGCTGGTTTGATGCCTCCCGGTACGACCTTGCAACTCAATCCTTTCAGGAAAAACAGACTGGTATGCCTGGGAAAAGGCGGGCATCTGCTACGGTAGGTTTGAGTCAAAGGGCGAAAGCCCATTGGGATAACCCACCAGCGCCGTTTTTCAAGCTTAATTTTGATGGCTCCTTCAGGCTGTCCGGCGAGGCCTCGTACGGTTTCATAATTAAGAATTAGGAGGCTCTTGTGGTTTCTGTTGGTTCGGGCCGCTGTAATAATACTTCTGCTGTGTTTGCCGAAGCTTTGGCCCTTCGCAATGGGGTTTTACGTGCCCAAGAGTTGGGGATTCGCCATCTCCTTGTTGAGGGCGATAATCTGCAGATTGTCAATTCTTTACTTGACATTTGGATATGCCCTTGGAGCATTGAACTGGTTTTATCAGATATTCGTTCCATTTTTTCTGCTTTTGATTCGTTTTCCATTCGTCATATTTTCAGGGAATCCAATGCTGTTGCTGATAGGGTCGCGCACCTGGCTTACAGCATCCCTGCCGACGACGCTCTGCTTGTTGATCCGGTGTTTGAGGATCTCGTCCGGAAGGACGCTCTAAGATGACGCTTTATTCGTTAGGATTGCTCTGTCTTAATTCCTTTCCTTGTATTCAAAAAAAAAAAAACTTCCTACCTAGAACGGAGGGAGTACAACTTTCTACCTAGAAAACATAAAAGCTCATCTATTTTTGGACAAAAATTTACCTCTAAAAACTCATGTATTATTGGACGGAAGGAGTATGAATTATCTCACTACAAACCAAAAATAATACAAATTTTAAAACCAACCAAAAATAATACAATCAATGAAATTTTGACTTTAAATAATACAAACTTTTGAACTTAAATTAGGATAAGATTCAAAATAAAATTTTATTTATCAAATGTTAAAAAAAAAACTATAATTATTCATACTTTGCACAAAACCACCTTTTATAATTTAAATATATCAAACTCACTATTTGGTTGTCCAACTTTGTATAATACAACCCAATTTCAAAAATTACGCAAAATTATATGAATTCTAGGATATGATTCTATTTTTTTTTTAATATATACGGATAAAGTGGATGTTATTTTATTTAATTTCAAAATAAAAAGTGATTTTTTTGTAAAGTTGAATAAATAAAGGGAAATTCCGTTTGGTACCCCTGAGTTTTTGACAATTCCGGTTGGTGTCCTGTATTTTTTTTTTGTTCGGATGGTACCTTTGAGTTTTGTCAAAAGTCCGGCTCATGCCCAAAACTCATCGTTTCTTCTTTTTAATGAATAAAATCACCCTTTATTTTTATTTTTTCATAAATATGCCCATTTACTTTTAACATTGAACAAAACTACTTATTATTTAACAAAATTCAACACAAAAGTGACAAAATCAACTTTAATTTTTAAAATTTTACAAAATCACATATTATTTCCAATTTTTTTATTGCAAAATCGCTCTTGTTTAAAAAAAATAGAACAAAATCACTATGATTTTTAAAATTGTACAAAAGATCTATTATTTTTCTATACGTTGCAAAAACGAAAAACACTCATTATTTGCAAAAACAATATTTAACACCTATTATTTTTCAAAACAATATTTAACTTATATCTCACTAACTTTAAACATTTGTAAATGTGATTGATCAATTTAACCAAATGCTTGATTATAATTTTTTTGAACAAGAAAAGTAAAATTTATTTATTTTATTTTCTTCTTGTAAAAGAAAAATATAATAAAAGATTAATCTTTCTTATCTTATTAGGCTTTATGTATTCCAACCAAAAGATATGAATAACACCTTTTATTACACAAGAAGTGGTTTTGTGCATTTTTTAAAGCATAAAGGGTGGTTTTACACAAAGTATGGTTTTACGAAGTATTTTTTTATAATTTATAGGTTAACTATTTTTGTTCACATAATAAGATAGTGGATTTGTGCAAAATTTTATAAATAATGGGTGATTATGTACATGCAATGTTGGACAAATAATGAGATTTATTTTTTACAAAATATGAAAAATATATAACGGATCTTTTGTTTAATGTTAAAAACAATGGTTGATTTTCTTCAAAAAAATTTTGGAAAGAATGAGTATTTTTTGCTAAAACTTTGGCAATAATGTGTGATTTTGTTCATTTTAAAAAATAAAGGTGGTTTTGTCAATTGTATGTTGAATTTAGTTAAATAATAAGTAGTTTTGTTCAATGTTAAAAGTAAATGGACATATTTATGAAAAAATAAAAATAAAGGGTGGTTTTATTCATTAAAAAAGAAGAAACTATGAGTTTTGGGCATGGGCCGGACTTTTGACAAAACTCAAGGGTACCATCCGGACAAAAAAAAAGTGTGGAACACCAACCGGAATTGTCAAAAACTCAGGGGCACCAAACGGAATTTCCCATAAATAAATGGTGGTTTTGGTGTATGTAAAAATAAAGGGGATGCATTTTTGCAAAGTGTTACTATATACACATATTTTTGTAATTTTGGTAAATAATGTTTTCTTTTGGTTTTTTTTTTTTTTTTGAGAACAAGCTCGTCGACATCATTCCATTTCTTTCAAAATAATCTCAACCACATTATCCAGCAGAGAAAGCAAATTAAAAAACAACGAAGCATCTGTACTGGAAATAGAAGAAATGGGATGAGCCACCCCGTTTCCTTCCCGCCTTACATGAGACCAACATTGATCTCATCCTCAAGCGAAAGAAGAAGGCTCCACCTTGGGAGTCGTTGAAGAAATAGCGTTAATTATTTTATTAATTATATTTCTTAACTTTTATTCTATTTTTAGTAACTCCTATGTTAGTTGGAGTCTAATTATAAAATTGCTTATTTTTAGTATTTCTTAGTTAGATTAAATAAGATGGTTAGGATTTTAGATTAAGTTTTATCTTCTAGGTTTATTTATCTTTAGGATTAAAATTATATCTTTATCAACCTAAATTCTATCTTGCACGGTAGAATTGGTTCTTAGGTTTTCTATTTAAACATTGTAGCTCTATTGAATTAAATCAGATTGAAATAGAATTGAGAACCTCTTTATGGATTAAAGGGTTATCGATTATCAAACCCAAAGGCTATCCGGTTCGTGTGTTCTAAAACCTTCGGCACCAATCATCATCATCATCGTCACTTTGATTATCCTTGATCAAAAATAATTAAACACAGCCCTATACCCTTAACCCAGTCACGAGAAGAGGAACGCAGCCTTGGTGCCGCCCGTGTCCGAGTTCGCTTCCGGCGAGCGCGGCGTCGTCGCTCGCGCGTGCTGTCCCTACACTCGCGCATCTCCGCCATCGCTCTCACACGCCATCGCGTCCCGCTAGCCAACGTCCTCGCCCCCCGGCGAACGAAGCCAGCCCCGAGCCCTACGATCTCACGCGCCCTGAGGCCCTTGCGCCTGCGTGCTGAGATCTCCTGCGCGCGCTTCTGCACCTCCTCGCTTCCTTCCTCTATTTAGTCCCTTGATTAAGATCTTTCCGTCGGTTTTTGGTTTTGTGTAATTTGGTTAAGTTTGATTTAATTCATTGTTAACCAAGTTCCAATTCCGTCAGTTTTTAATTGCTTGAATTCTTAAGTTATAAAATCTGTTACTTTTTGTTAGTTTTAATTTAGTTAAGTTTATACCGTAGCTTAATTAGTCAATAACTAGTTTAGTTAATTTGTGTTAAATCGAGAAGAGATTCAAGGAGCATAAGCAAGATCGACGCTTTTAGTTTAGCAATTGGCCGGCCTAGCCGATTGCTATACAACATAGGAGCTTCTAAAAATAGAATAAAAATTAAGAAATATAATTAATAAAATAATTAACGCTATTTCTTCAACAACTCCCAAGGTGGAGCCTTCTTCTTTCGCTTGAGGATGACATCAAACATACCACCTCTAAGTCACGACTTAGCCAAAGAGCCTCGTCAACAATCATCCCCAGGGTTCCGTTCCCCGGGCTTCCCTTCTGTAGCTTGGTTGCGAGCGCAAGGCAATCAGTCTCGAACTGAGCCTGTTGGATCCCTCTCTCCGTAGCATACTCCACCGCCCACCTGATAGCTTCAACTTCGACAATTTCAGCATCATCAGTAAGCTGTACTGTCCGGACTCCCGCTGAAACAAAGCTTCCCGACCCGTCTCTTTGAACAAAGCTTATCGACGTCCTCCCTGCAGTCACCGATGTGTCGCAATTGAACTTCATCATCATTCCTATCGGCTTTGTCCGAGTCCTCAGGCCAGCCTCCTCGCTCTGGTTTCGCGGCGCTTGAGTATGATCCTTGTACTCCGTATACTTCACAAGGAGGGAAAGCGCCTTACTCACAATCTCCTCCGGCTGAGGGTCCTAAGTGCATTAGGCGGAGGAGATTGTGATGCAGTGCATTAGGCGGTCTGAAACAAGACATTGTCCGAGTCCTAAGTACTTCC
The DNA here is from genome assembly GCA_037127255.1 of Persicaria tinctoria. NCBI lineage: Eukaryota > Viridiplantae > Streptophyta > Magnoliopsida > Caryophyllales > Polygonaceae > Persicaria > Persicaria tinctoria. The sequence continues at coordinate 69,552,597 of JBANSL010000013.1, forward strand.
ATTTCACGATGCAGTGCATTAGGCGGTCTAAAACAAGACATGGAGTAGGATGGGATAGCCTGAGCAACCGACTTGTTCAACACCTCCTTACCAACTCTCGAAAGGCACTTGTCCCTCCACCCTCTAAGTTTCTTCCATACCCGCTCCTTTACACTCCCAAATATGACCTTCTTTGACCTTCCTACCATGGTCGACAATCCTAAGTATTTCTCATGCTTTGCGACTTCCCTGACACTCAGAACCTCCTTTATCACGTCCTTCAGCTGCACACTCACATTATTGCTAAATGACAGTTTTGATTTTGAGAAGTTTACCTGATTACCTGATGCTTCACCATAAATACGGAGTATCTTCACAATCTTAGCGCTCTGTTGATAGGTTGCTCTCATAAACAAGACGCAGTCGTCACTCATCAGCGAAAAATAAGTGTGAAATCGTCGGAGTCGACCTGGCAATTTTGATGTCGTGGATTAGCCCACCCTCCTCCGCCTCTCTAATTATCCCGGATAACCCTTCAGCACAGAGAAGGAACAAGTATGGAGATAAAAGATCCCCTTGTCGGAGTTCCGTGCCTGGCCAAAACACTGGAGAAGGAATACCATCCACCAACACACAAAAAAAGAAACTGTCCTGACATATTTCATGATCAGTCCCACCCACCTACTGGCAAACCCGAATTTTGTCATGCAATGCTCTAAAAAAGACCACTCGACCCGATCATAAGCCTTCTCCATGTCTAATTTCAATGCCATATAGCCCCTCTTTCCATTCCTGCACATCTTCATATGATGAAACAACTCGAACGCCGCAAGTATGTTGTCCGTAATTAACCTCCCGGGCACAAATCCACTCTGGCTAGGCGCTATTACCTTCCCCAACACTTTCTTCAACCTATTTGCAACCACTTTTGACACAATCTTGTAAACCACATTACACAAACTAATATGCCGAAGTTCTTTCATTGTTCTAGGGTCCGATACCTTCGGGATTAAAGTAATAGCAGTGTGGTTCATCCCTTCCGGTATCGGCTGAACCTCGAGCACATCAATAACAATCTCAGTAATATCCGGTCCAACAAGATGCCAACACTTTTGGTAAAAGAGTGCTGGCATCCCGTCCAGGCCCGACGATTTCGTAGGATGCATGGAAAAGAGGGCAGTTTTTACCTCAGCTTCAGTGAAGGGCTGTAAGAGCTCATGGTTGTCCTCCTCCGATATGATAGGCTTGATTCCTTGAGTAGCCACTTTGGGTTGTGCCATTACATTCGATTGGAACAGGTTTTGGAAGTAAGTCAGCGCTACCCTCTCCATACCCTCCCGAGAGCTTGTCTCCACTCCATTCTCATCCATCAGCTTCTTCACTTTATTCCTCATTCTCCTACCCTCCATCTTCTATGAAAGAAAGATGTATTCCGATCCCCACATTTGAATTCGTTTGCTCGGGCCCTCTGAAACCACATCATTTCTTCTTTATCCATCAAGCCCCTTTCCTCCCTCTCAAGCTCACTCCTCTCCCTCACCAGATTCCCGTTCATTTTACCCCTTCCTAGCTCACTCAGCCTCCTCCTCATCTCAGCAAGTTGATTCCTAACATTCCCGAACACATGCTTATCCCAATCCCTAAGGTCATTTGCACACCGGGATATTTTCCCCGTCACTACCCCATCCGCCTGGGCTGTTCCCGAATTCAACCATCCATTCTGAATGACCTCTATACAGTCCTCACTCCTTAACCACATAGCTTCGAACCGAAAATGTCTAAATCCCCTTCTGAGTCCAGTTTCTGTAACCCCTTCCGACGAGAGTAAGATCGGTTTGTGATCGGACAAGCATCTCCTCAAATGTTTAACTATTGCATTCGGATACAGCTCGAGTCATTTTTCATTTGCAAAACACATGTCTAATCTCTCTTGAGCGAAGGTTGCGTTCGCCCCTAGCATTATCCCACGTGTACCTATCCCCACAAAAAGGGATCTCCCTCAAATTGCAATGTTCCACAACCTCCTTAAACTCGATAATGTGATTAAAATTTGGCATATTACCTCCATCTTTATCAGCAAGAGATGAGACAATATTGAAGTCTCCTATGCACACCCATGGCCGATTCTGGTTATCCTCATGCACCCGACGCATCAACCCAAGGATATGTTGTTTGTCCTTCGTCTCCGACTATCCATGAATTCCTGTCACTCGCCATTCAGCATCCTCACCCAACCTGATTATCCCATCAATATGATGACGGGTATACGAGTGTATTCCCAAGCTGCACACCTCTCTCCACAACATAGCCAAGCCTCCCGATCTTACCACACAGTCAACGACAGACATGTTTTTGAATCCCAGCCTCCTCCTAATCGTCTCTATCCTAGTCCTATTACACTTTGTCTCCATTAAGAAAAGGACTATTGGGTCCTCTATGCTCACTATGGAGTCCTATTTTGATTCTTCTCCTAGTCCAACTTCAAAAGTTAATTTGTATTATATTGAGTTAAAATTTCATAGTTTGTATTATTTTTAGTTGAATTTAAAGTTTGTATTATTTTTTTGTTTATATGTGGATAATTTGCATTATTTTGAGACTTTTTTAGTTCGTATTATTTTTTGTTCATATGTGATAGTTGATATTATTTTGAGTCATTTTCCCAAAAGCAAAAGAAGAGATTGAATGAGCAACATAGAGACGATTCTTTTAGTCACAACATTCCATTTTTAGTCTTTGTGGATGATATTATCATCTTTGCTAACGCTAGCAAACTAGCATGTGGCCAAATAAATCAAATTGTCCAAAACTATTGCGACTCCTCAGGACAGAAAATTAATCTGCGTAAATCTCTACTCCAGACCACAACAAATGTCACCAATAGCACAAACACTACTAAAAAAAACAGGATTTAGCAACGGATACTTAGCCACGAATACTGGACGTGGCTATATTCGTGGCCAATAGCAATGACATTGGCGACGACTATTAATAGCCGTTGCTATTTTCGTGGCTGGGTGGCGTCTTGGTATGACACCTCTTCAAATTCGTGGCTAATAGCAACGAATATATGTCCGTGGCTGGAATGGTGGACTGGACTGCTAAATAGCCACGAATATAGCCACGATCGTTTGATTCGTGGCTGTATTCGAAGCTGGTCCGGCCACTATATTATATCCATAGCTGAATTCGTGGCTATTCGCTCCAGCAATCGTTAAGCATTTGGCCATTTAATGGGCTTGGTTTTAAATAGGCCGAATGACTTAGTATCTCTCAATTTTTTTTAGATTGAATATGTCCATTCAATAGGGTGTTAGTAAAACCGGAAGTGAAAGCCCATTAGCCTATTAGAATTCAAAGCCCAATAAGCCCATAGAATGAAAGGGTATTAATGGGCTTCGTTAGCGACGACTGCATCCGTGGCTATTACGGATGTTGTCAAAATTCAATGCGCTTGTACTGAACCCATAGATGGGGCGACACGCGTCCATTCCCTGCATATTTATGGTTGAGAGTATTTAATGGGGCCGGCCCACTTTGCATATTGTCTTCTAGCTCCATATCCACTTGCAATTTGGAAGGTTTGGCAGTGGTGGATCGATCAGTCCGGCCTCAACTCTCTGTTCATTCGTGGGTACGAGGTATGTAATTTTTTTTTTGTTTAACTTTAGTTACATACTATATAATATATACTTCGTATTACATATATATATAATATATATATATATATATATACAAATGAAAAGGGTTTTATGAAATGGTAAATAAATTATATAATGGGTATATGGAAATGGTGTATAAATTAATGGGTATTATTTTGTTATTGAAGAAATCGATTGAAATGGGTATTATATATACAAATGTGAAAAGGTTTTTTTGAAATAGTATATAATTTGAAGAATATATTTGTAAATGTGATATGTAATAAAAAAATTGGTTGTAATTGATACATGTATATATATGTTCAATTATTACAATATATATTTATTCAATGTTTAATTCAATATGTAGTTTATTATTAATTTATTATGATTATAGTATCCATACAGATCAATTGATCGAATATGGGCGATCGTTCCTGGATGTATGATATGTACTTGGAGGATCGTAGAGGATTAAAGCCTGCATACTATGAAGGGGTGGATAAGTTTATAAATTTTGCTTGTGCTCAAACTTATTATGTCGATGAAGGTAAGATAAAATGCCCATGTCGGAGATGTGAGAATTGTTATTTTGAGAAAGCAGATGATGTGAAGGATCATTTATACCATCGTGGGTTTATGTTTGATTATTATCGTTGGACGGCACACGGAGAAGCTATTGGACATCCAAATCATGATCAAATGGTAGGGGGCAACCAGTGGGCTATGTATGATCAGTTAACTAGAGAGCAAAGAATGGTGTTTGACATTGCAGGGCCGAACTTTGTTCCTCCTTCATGGTTTAGTGTTAATGTCGATGGTAGTCATGATGAATTCCAACCAGCTGAAGTGAATGAGGTCGATGAAATGAGGGAAGATCCAGTAGCGACTGAGGAGGCTAATCTGTTGTCCACGCAGTTTGCAGACATACTAAGAGCCGCTGATGAACCTGTGTTTCCAGGGTGTACTACACATACACAGTTGTCCTTTGTGAGCCGACTTATGAGCTTGAAGTGCGATTATAATGTTCCCCAAAGCCTCTTTGATGGTTTCGTGCAATTGTATGATGAAGTGTTACCTTCTGAGCACAAGATTCCGACCAGCTACTATGAAACTGAGAAGGTAGTTCGAAATTTGGGGTTACCGGTGGAAAGAATAGCCATGTGTCCCAATGGTTGTATGTTGTATTGGAAGAATGATGCCAATGAAGAATCATGTAAGTTCTGTGGTGAAGCAAGATATGTTGTGGGTGCAGGCAGACGTAGGGCACATAAGATTTTATTCTACTTGCCTCTTATTCCGAGGCTACAGAGATTATATGCTTTGGAGGAGACCGCCAGCCATATGGCTTGGCATGCGGAGCACGTAACAGAGGAGGGGATGATGTGTCATCCTTCAGATGGAGATGCATGGAGGATGCTAGACATGAAGCATCCTGATTTTGCTTTTGAGCCTCGTAATATTCGGTTGGGTTTATGCACAGATGGATTTGCTACATTTAACAAATCTGGTCAGAATTATTCTTGTTGGCCTGTGATTGTCACTCCTTATAATCTTCCACCTCATTTGTGCATGAGGTCCGAGTACATGTTTATGTCGTTGATAGTGTCAGGTCCTCGAAACCCAAAGAAGTTAATTGATATTTGCCTCCAACCTCTTGTTGATGAGTTGTTGCAATTGTGGGACGTTGGAGTTGCTACCTATGATGCCTCGAGGAGAGAAAACTTTATTATGCGTGCAGCACTACTCTGGACTATCAGTGATTTCCCTGCATATGCTATGTTGTCTGGATGGAGCACTGCAGGTCAGTTGGCTTGTCCGATTTGCATGGAATCGGGATGTGATGCATTTCGGCTCGAAAATGGTCGGAAGGCTTGCTGGTTCGATTGCCATCGGAAGTTTTTAGAGATTGATCACCCCTTCCGTAAGAACAAGAAGGACTTCTACAGAGGGCACGTGGAAACAGGATTGCCACCTCCATTGTTATCGGGGGAGCAGATATGGGAGCAGGTTCGTGCTTTCCCAACGGTCATGGAGGATCCTTCCTACAAGTCTGATGAGTATGAGACTCCCATATTGGAAGGACCTTCTAATCCGACACAATCTCGATGTTATGCACATTGATAAAAATGTCTTCGACAATGTGTTCAACACTGTGATGGATATCCTTGGGAAGACAAAGGATAACTTGAATGCCCGGAAGGACATTCGCCTATATTGCCATCGCCCTGAGCTGGAGGTAGCAGATGATTACAAGGGTGTGAAACCTAAAGCAATATATACCTTGACAATAGACGTCTCTTTGGCTTCATCTTGCCTTCCTCTTTGAGTTATTTTTTTTTTAATAATTAATGAATTCAATTGATGTTGCCTGCTACAAATCAAGAGATTGGAGTCGAACTAGAGAGAAAAGGTTCGTTTGTAGTTTGATTCATGTTTCTCCTCTTCTTATGTCATTGGATATTTTGAGTTCGAATCTCTTCTGAAGTCCCTTCCTATGGTTTTAATCACTTAAGGAGCTTTTGTTTTCCCGAATCAGGTTGCTACGTACCGAAAGTTCCTTGGAGTTCAAGAGTTTGAATCATCACCATAAGTTGGACGCAGGTGAGAAATTTAGGGTTTTCCTTAGTGACATTGCGATTCAAAATACTGAGTTGATACGTGTTTTCTAATTGTTTCTCTTAATCTCTGATTCATACTTTTGACTTGTCTACTGATGAGTAGGTAGGTTTTTGGCTTCCTCTATTTGAATATTAGCGTTGGTAAGATTTTCTGAAGGTTTTGAACAACTTATCAAGTTTACATAAGTATATGTGGAAGGAACAAGGCATTTGAAAGTTGTGTCTAATTGTGATTCCAATATTACATACAAATAAATGGTTCATATTGTATCTAGTTTTTTCTGAAGATATAAACTTGCGATGTCAAATTATTTGTATCAAGGGGTTCTACTGTGTCATTTAACAATATCTAAATCTGATACATTGTTTGAGGAATTTTTTATTCATATTTTTTATTGGTTGTAGTGTGTAAAAGAGTCTCCTTCCACTCATCTATGGACATTTTTTTTCTTAGCCTAGTTATGTTATCTCTTTATGCTATTTGGTTTGTACTTATTTTCTTTAGGGGATACTTTTTATGTCTTTGTTAGCAATATTTCTAACTGCAACACTATGATTGACAAGACCAACAATATTTCTTAGCTTCCCTATTTTAATATGAATCTTGGATCATTGTTCTGAATAGAATATCAATTTGAACGGATAAGGTCTCAGGGGAAGGGGGAGGTCGGGAGAAGTAATTGTACATCTTTGACCTAATTTGAAGAAGAGTAGCTATCTTACTTGAAATAATAGATGCCATTTTATTCAAGGAATATGCTCAAACCCCCTATATATGTTTGACTATCACCCTAAATAAAGTGATACAAAGCACCTTGAGTTTGCTTCCGTCATCTCGGATTGACCTTCTTTCTTTTGTTGATCCTTGAGCCTTGGAGGCTTGATTTTGATTCTTTCCACTTTCTGATTGATCAATCTTTTTCAGGATCAGGGTCTTATATTTGTAGTCCCCTTGCCCTATATAAGTTAATTGAATGAATATTCCATTGTCCTTTAACTTTGACCAAATATGAAAGTCTATCGGATGGGAAATAGGAGAGAATGAACACATTTTTATGATTCGAAGAGAAAGAAAAGTTAAAAGTTGATTTCTTGATCCCATTTTTTTTTATTTTCATGTTTTTTGTCGTACTCTTGTCATATCTGTCACTTGTGAAAGCACACTCTCGATTTGCTATAGGAAAGGGTGTGTATGCTTTCCACGCAGGACTATTCCTTGATTCTGCGTATTCTAAATCTGTTTCAATCTAGATGACTGACAGAAGCTTCTTCTTGTCCTCTTACAATAACAATGCTTTATGTTGCACAAAAAATGAGCTGGGACCTTCATCTCATCCTTTCATTCCCCTCTCAGGACACAGTTCATGATGCCTTTGCTCTTACCTATGGGCATATCATCTGCTACATTCGTGCTTGCTCGGCACCATCTGTGGCTATTATGGATGGATTGAAGGCAGCGAATCCTGACAAGAATTGCCCCATGTGCCGTGAGGTATGTTTCATTCTAATCTAATTGAATCCAGTTTCTAGTTTCCCGTTTCAGGTTATAGGACGAATACCTCTAATAATTTAATTTCGCTCAGGAAGGAAACTAATGAATTCTTGAAACTAGGGTTTTTATTTGGCAGAGAGAGATGAATTTCTACAAAGAATACAAGGAGTACATGCAAGGGAAACATGTGGGGGATCTACATGGCCTGGAGTTCAAAACCCTCAAGAAGGTTCTCAAGAACTGTCGTTGTGACCATGAGTTCCATACCGTTTGTTGATTCTACCTTGATGATCATAAGCATATATGTGATATATTTTTATATGATGAAAGACAAATAATATCAATTAGTTTATATATGCGAATATATTTATTTATTTGTGCGGATATAATTGTTTTATTTGTTGAAAATATTGATTATTTATTTGCTTTAAAATATGTTTTCTTCTAGAAGCTTTTTATCTCCTAGGATTTAATTTCAAAATAGTTGTTGGAGATTTTGTTCAGGATTTGATTTGGTTGTTGGAGATTTGGGGTTTGACTTTTTGGTGAGGATTTTGTGGAGCAAAATCAAAGAAGTCCACCAGTAGAAGAATCGGCCATCTTCTAGAAGATATTGTGGAGCAAATCTCTTATTTGTTTTTCGAATAAATGCATAACGGATTTATTTGAATATTTGCTTATTTAGTTGCTTTATTTTTATAGCAAATATTTGATTTGTTTGTTAAGGATTTTTGTGCAAATTTGGTGGATTTATTTTTAAAAGGTTTTAAACGGCACAAATTCATCCGTGCACTTTTATAAGAATGACGGTGCAAGCGGAGACAAAGAATACAACTCGAGCATTCAATCTACAAGCGTTCTCTATAGCAATCATCCGCCATTGATTCTCTCTTTCTCCATTGTTGTTCTTACTTTATCTTTTGAGAGTTTGAGAGTTTCTAGGGCTTCATTGTACAAGTCTAAAGTGTTATACTATACATCTACTCAAACGTATTCACTAGGGTATTATCTCACGAGCGTTTTAGGTTGACTATATAGTAGCGGGTGAGGCTACAAATTGAGAGAAGGGTTGTTCTTCTAAATTGTATCTAGGACTCTAAGGGATCTGAGTTGACTAGATAGAAGCGGGTGAGGCTTCGAGTTCTTAGAAGAAGGAAAGATCTTCTCGGTTGTATCTAGGATCCATAGGAAGTGAAATAATAGTGTTTTTGAATCATTTGGGTTGGATAACCATAGGTGGAGACGTAGGCCAAGTTCGTGCCGAACCTCGTTAACAATTCGCATGTCCTTTGTTTCTCTATCATATTTAATTTCCGCATTATACTTTGATAATTTTTATTTTAGTACAAGTTTCTGAGATTGTTTCAAGACCTTGACATCCGGATCAAGATCTTGAAATCCATTTCAAGGCCTTGGCCCTGCTACTGCGAAAATCTCTTATACTCTATTCTTTCTCCTTTATATTCTATTTATATCACCTATTACGACTCTTCACCGTTGATGATAACACATCGTCAAATTGCGCCCACCACTGGGGCAGTTCTGCCCTTTTATTTTTCATCATTTAGGGTTGTAAATATGTAATCCTTGTTTTAGATGGTTCTATGTTTGATTCGGTACCCTCCAAAATCGAGATTAATGGGTTTTCGTCAACTAATGAATCATTGACCACAAGTTGGAAGAAATTAATGTTGAAATACAATCCCTGAATTATCATTGCCATGCATGTTACTGCTTAATTGTGCTGCTTGACTTAACTATTCTGAATTGCTCTCATTGAAAAACTTGGCTTAATGTACATCCTGAAATGGGTGGAACATCCGTTTATAAATGGTATTGGATGTTTTGGGAAGAAATTTTAGTGATAATTCAGATTTCACAGGTTGGGAATTAATATGAAAAAAATTCTTTGGTATATACTACCGTTGTTATCCCTTGGCAATCGATAACTAACAGTGAAGAATATACTACTGTTCAGTGTGCGATGAGACATTCTTAATTTCCTTCCATTCTAAGGGAAATGTCAGCAGCGGTTGCTTGCTTCAATGATCGCGCGCAAGAACTTGTTCACATCCACTTGGCTACAGGACTTGCGAAATGCTTCCTATTTCTCAAAGGTAAGAAAAAGAAGGACCACTCTTCTTTGATTCAAGCGATCCAGGATCTCGTCACATATGTAATGATCAATGCAACAACTATGAGAATTTTTTTAAAGAAGTACGACAAGGTATATTAATCTTGGCATTTGTTTAGGCATTATTGTTAGAATGTAATATGATGACATAATTGGGTTGTTAGGTGACATCACCCAGGCTTATATAAAGGCCATTTGCTGTAACAACTTCAGTTGAACAATTTTACAGATTTCATACAATTCATTATCTCTTGTTCTCTCCCTCTACCTATTGTTCTCTCTTCCTCTAGCTGTGATTAACTTAGATCTGTGAATCTGATCAAGTCAATATGGTATCAGAGCATTGACGATTTCAGATCAAGATCACGATGCAAAATCGAACTGAGATTGGGAACACACCACCTGGAGAGCGTGAGCACGAACGCGAACGAAGGCAAGACCAGATCACAGCTATGGATTTACAGAATCCATTTTTCATCCATCCTGCCGACAATTCATGTTTGATTCTTACTAGTTTGCAGTTAACTGGTGACAATTATCGACGTTTGAGTCGTGCAATGATGAAGGCTCTCTCAGTAAAAAAACAAGCTAGGTTTCATTGATGGATCGCTTGTTGAAACTCCAGAGAATTCTTTGTCATGGCACCGATGTAATGATGTTGTGTGTTCATGGATTCTCAACACGGTGTCTAAGGAAATCTATGTTACTATTGATGAATTCGATCTAGCTAAGGAGATGTGGGATGATCTCCAAGAAAGCTTTGGTCAGAAAAATGGACCTCTGATTTTTCAGAAATCACTGAGTGTAATCAAGGTTCATCATCAGTTACAGAATACTTCACCAAGATCAAAGGCTTATGGCAACATTTAACTGGAATTGTATCTCCAATCAGATGCATCTGTAGAAAATGCGAGTGCAACATAGCCGAGAAACTCGAAGCAGCTGAGAAAGAAGACAAGTTGATGAGATTCTTGATAGGGCTGAACGAGAAGTATGATGCAGCAAGGAGACAGTTCTTGATGACAAAGCCATTGCCGACTGCAAATGAAGCTCATTCACTTCTAGTTCAAGATGAGGTGAGCTTGAATCTACAGCTCTCATGGGGAAACATCAGAGTGAGAGAATCTACAGCTCACTGCCATGGTTATCACAAGCCATTGCCGACTACACCTAAGAAAGAGAAGTGCACTCACTTCCATGGTTATCACAAGCCATTGCCGACTGCAAATGAAGATCATTCACTTCTAGTTCACTTCTAGTTCAAGATGCATCCATCACAGAATCTACAGCTCTCATGGGGAAACATCAGAGTGAGAGATCAGATGCTCGATCAGATGCTCGTGGTGACAAACCTAAGAAAGAGAAGTGCACTCACTGCCATGGTTATCACAAATCTAACAGGTGCTGGGAAATGTATGGCTACCCAAGTTGGCACTCTAAAAGCAAGCAAAAGCCTCAACAACCCATATTTGATGGACAAGAAGAAAGAGGAAGACAATTCAAAGCAGTAAATGCAGCTGGTGCAACTGACAAGAATGGAAGTGATGGTGAATCATCTTTCAAGAACATGTCTTCTGAAAACCAAAAGCTGATGATGTCCCTGCTGCATCTTATAGAGAAAAGAAGTAAGCCTTCATATGAGGTAAACCTTGCAGGTAAGCTCTTATGTTGTAAAGTCTCTAACAGTGCTCAAGTATGGATCTTAGACACAGAAGCTACAGACCATATGACATGTGACATTACCTTTCTTAAAAAATCCAAAACCTGTAGACAAGCCAATAAAAGTCCATCCCCCTGACGGCACAACAGATCCTATAACCATGCTAGGTACAGTCCCTGTACTGAGCTATTTTACCCTTCTTGACACTCTATTCATTCCCAAGTTTAAGTTCAATCTCATCTCCATAAACAAGCTGGTTCATGACTTTGGTTTTGACCTACACTTGGTATCTAACACCATTTTCATACAGGACCCTGCAAAGAAGAGAGTGATTGCAGTTGGTGAGGAATTTGAAGGCTTGTACTACTTGGTCTCTAAATCCAGAATGAGTGAAGTCCTCTCCAAAACTACTTGGTGCAATTTTGTGTCTCTACCTATGTTCTTACCTACCATTGATAGTGTTCAAAATAAAAGTGCCTTGTGGCATCTTTGTCTTGGTCATGCACCTGTTGAGAAACTCAAAGGTGTCTCTAGCATTCATTCAATTGTAAATGCTGAATCTGATTTTGTATGCATTATATGCCCTTTGGCAAAGCAAGTAAAACCTTCTTTTGATTCTAGTATGTCTCATGCCGATAATGTTTTTGAGTTGTTACACTGTGATCTATGAGGCCCTTATGAAACTCCTACATACACATGCCACAAATACTTTCTTACAATTGTGGATGATATGAGTAGGGGAGTGTGGGCTTACCTTATGAAATCTAAGACACAAACATTCTCTCATATTCAGTCTTTCATTGCCATGGTTGAAACCCAATTCAAAACTATAGTAAAAACTATGAGGAGTGACCAAGGCACTGAGTTCTTTAACTCTGATGTCACCTCATTCTTCCAAAGAAAAGGCATTGTCCATCAAAGCTCTTCTACTGCCACCTCTCAACAAAATGGGCGTGTGGAGAGAAAACACAGATACATATTACAAACTGCAAGAGCACTTAGGTTCCATGCCTCTCTTCCTGTGAGATTTTGGGGTGATTGTGTGCTTACAACCACATACATTATTAACAGATTGCCAAATTCTATCCTAAAAAATAAATCCCCTTATGAGTGTTTGTTTGGTGAAGCTCCTGAGTATGAGAAGCTCAGAGTGTTTGGGTGTTTGTGCTTTGTTTCTACCCTAAGCACCAATAGAAAGAAACTTGACCCCAAAACAGATGCATGTGTGTTCTTGGGTTATCTCTTTGGGTTCAAAGGATATAAAGTGTACAATTTACATACTCACAAAATACATATCAGCAGAGACATCAAATTTCATGAGCCTGTGTTTCCTTTTAGCTCAGATTTCAATTCACAACATAATCTGTCAACTCTTGACATCTCTGACAACAGTGTTCCTTCTCTCTTGCAAACTACTGATCATGACTTCACTCCTATTGAAGTCTATGATCCACCTCAAAATTCCTCTCTCAATCCTCCAAGTTAGTTTGAGTCTCATGAAGACTACACACCTACTCCTGTCCTTCCCGTGTTTGATGACATTCCAATCACAACACATGTGTCTCCTCAACCTATAAGACACTCCACAAGACAAACCAAACCCTAATTCTGGATGAAGGATTATGTGTGCAAAGCCTCAAAGGACTCATCTACTACAACTCTCTTCAATAAGCCTACCTCTCCCTATCCAATTCAATATTTTCTCTCTTATACAACTTGTTCTTCTTCCTATCACAAGTTCATATGCAATGCAACCTCTGTGTCTAAGCCTACTTCTGTACTTGAGGCATTACAACAACCTGCTTGGTGTGAAGCCATGCTTACAGAATTGGGTGCTCTTGAAAGAAACAACACCTATGTGCTAACCTCTCTACCTCTTGGGAAGTCTTTGGTTAGCTGCAAATGGCTCTTCAAGGTAAAGTATAAAGCTGATGGCTCGTTGGATAGGTACAAGGCTAGACTTGTGGCTCGAGGATTCTCTCAAATGCATGGTATTGATTACAGTGAGACATTTTCTCCAGTGACCAAGATGACCTTTGTAAGAACTCTTCTCTCTATATCTGCTGCTAAAAATCGGAGTATACATCAGTTAGATGTAACAAATGCCTTCCTCCATGGTGATCTGGAGGAGGAAGTGTAGATGAAGCTACCCCCAGCATAACATAAGCTCAAGCTTCTCCATGCTCACCCTCAGAGGGAGACATCACATTCAGAGGGAGAGTGTGAGATGGATGAGAAGCTAGTGTGCAAGCTGAAAAAAATCCTTGTATGGATTAAAGCAGGCACCAAGGCAATGGTTTGTAAAATTCTCTCAAGTTGTGCAAAGTGCAGGGTATAAGCAGTCTAAGGCAGACTACTCTTTGTTTGTCAAGAAGACTAAAAAATCCATCACTCCTCTACTGGTATATGTAGACGACATGGTGATCACAGGGAACTGTGAAGAAGAGATAGCAAGGTTGAAAGCACATCTGAATCAACAATTTCAGATGAAGGATCTAGGAGGGAAAAGATACATCTTGGGTATAGAAGTTGAAAGAAACAAGGATGGTATACACCTGAACCAGAGAAAGTATGTATTGGAACTTCTGGAATGAATGATAAATGCCAAGCCTGTGGCAACTCCTCTAGATCCTAAAATCAAGTTAGCTGTTAAAGGAACTTGTGACATTGTGGATGTAGAAGTATACTGGAGAACTGTGGGCAAGTTGATATATCTAACTATTACTCGACCTGATATATGCTTTGGAGTTCAGATCTTAAGTCAGTTTATGCACAAACAAACTGATGATCATTGGCAGGCTATGAAACATGTGTTTAGATATTTGAAACAAGCTCCAGGGCAAGGCTTATTACTATCATCTAAGTCTAATATGAAGCTAAGTGCCTATTGTGATGTTGATTGGCAAAGTTGCCCTATGACAAGGAAGTCATTAACCGGGTTCTGTGTTTTGCTTGGAAGCTCATTGATATCATGGAGAACTAAGAAACAAGCGTATGTAGCCATGTCATCTGCTGAATCAGAGTACAGAGCAATGGCTACAACATCTTGTGAAATCACTTGGCTCATAAAATTGCTGAAGGATTTGGGAATTGAGCAATCAGAGCCTATGAGACTACACTGTGACAATCAATCAGCAATGTATATTGCAAAGAATCTTGTCTTTCATGAGAGAATGAAACACATAGAAGGTGATTGTCACCTTGTAAGAGATAAGGTCCTAAGCAAGGAAATTGAGCTTGGTTATATCAATACAAGGGATCAACCTGCAGATGTGTTTACCAAGGCCATCTCATATGATCGGTATATGAGAAATTTAAGCAAGTTAGGAGTTGTGAATTTGTTTGAGATTACTTAGAACTCCTACCTTGAGAGGGAGTCTTAGAATGTAATATGATGACATAAGTGGGTTGTTAGGTGACATCACTCAGACTTATATAAAGGCCATTTGCTATAACAACTTCAGTTGAACAATTTTACAGATTTCATACAATTCATCATCTCTTGTTCTATTCCTCTACCTCTCGTTCTCTTTTCTTCTAGCTGTGATTAGCTTAGATCTGTGAATCTGATCAAGTAAATAATTATTATTATAAAGCCAGTTCATCTTGATTCGCACGCTCTAATTTTGTTTTTCCCCAGTCTGGTTCTTGCTGACTGCAACTTCACTACTCTAACCGATGTTTGGCATTCAAATCTGAATAGAATATCAATTTGTTTAGTCATTATATATTATTTTTAATTCACTCATTGTAAGAAATTGTACAAAACAAAGATCCCTTCTTTTCCAGGTGTGTACTGCTGAATTATCACATACTGTTTAGCATCTAAACTTGTGATCGAACATACTGATTTTTTGCTTTTTTTTGGTTAAATTAATAGATTGAATACCTTGAGATTGAGGACAATACTAAACCAAGACACTGTTTTATGTCTTCCTTTGAACATGTAGGTTGACTGATCTTGTATTTCGTACTTATTGAATCCGCAATAATTCTCCCATAACTAATTGGTTCTTGGGTTATTATTTTCTGCCTACAGAAAGTTGAAAGCTATGAAAAGAGTTTCCAATACCTTCTATTTCATGCTGAGCCATATGATATCATTGCTTTCAAGGTGAATGCTCTTGTTCTGGATTATTGTTGTATTCTACTATTGGTTGTTGCAAAGACTGTTTATTCACTAAAATGGAATCTTGTTATTAGGTTCCTAGCCTTGAAATTGATAAATCAACGCCCAAGTTCTTTTCACATTGGGATCACGACTCCAAAATGTTCATGGTTTGTCTCTTTTTCTTGTTTCGTGATTTATGGTTTTAAAAAAGATAACAGGAACATTCATCTAATTTGTTGGCGTTGCTTGAATTGGGTGCTTTTGCAAATGCAGTTATATTTCAAGGTCAAGCCACCGGAAGCTTTGCCAGATGTGGGCTCGATTTGTCTAATTTATCATTGCTCTTAGTCT
Source organism: Persicaria tinctoria (assembly GCA_037127255.1). NCBI lineage: Eukaryota > Viridiplantae > Streptophyta > Magnoliopsida > Caryophyllales > Polygonaceae > Persicaria > Persicaria tinctoria. The sequence goes on from JBANSL010000013.1 coordinate 69,568,586, forward strand.
TACTTCATCTCAGGCCCTACTTGCTGTTAGATTCACATGGGTCAACCCCATCTACACTTTGCTAGATGTGGGCTCAATTCGTAGTATCCTCATTTTGCAGTTTCATCTGTTCTGGGCTAAAAGTTACCTGGTAAATGCTTCATGGTACTCGTTTTTTTTTATCCACTCATTTTAGCTGTTATGTATGTATATTATTTTTAATTCACTCATGTAAGATCTTGATTCATTTTTTATAACTCCACTCCCTTGATGAAAATCGAAATAAGTTTCAAAGGCTTTGATACACTGTTTGTGTCAAAGGTCTTGAAGCTACAACTGTATTGATGAAACACAAAACCTATACTTTGTTATATTATGTCCGAATATTATTACCCCATCCGTTCGGCAAAACTTGTCGTTTTAGAGTTTTGTTTTTGTTCGGAAAAACTTGTCATTTTAGGTATTTTTGCTTCTACTTTACTAAAATGCCCTTGATTTGAGTGATGTGTTGTGAGTTATAGTTTTTGATAAAGTAAAAAGTAGAGTAATAAATTAGGGTAAATTAGTAAAAAAGGAGTGTAATTATTAGCTTTATTAAAATTTGTGTGGAGAGTTAAAATGATAAGTTTTGCCAAACGGAGGGAGTATATGTTATTATATGCTTCCAGATATTATTTTATATATACTAACATTTCATGAAGCTTTTTGAATTATATTTTCTTCCTTGAGCTGAATAGCATGGAGAATAAAATCGGAGATTATGGCTTCAAAGTTTCCAAGAATAGAAGATGGTGAAGAATCCTTCTCAAGCCATGATCCGCTCTAGCTGTTGGTGAAGATCCTTAGGCGCCGATTTGTTCATTATAAAGAAAAGGAAGAAAGAAAGACAGCAATACATTCGTTGAACACAAGCTTTCATACACTCAAGCCTTCAAGTCAAATCTGTCTTCCTCGTGAGCTCTCTGCTAGTTCTTAAGAGTCATTTATTTCGTTTCAAAGCATTTGAGAGTTACACAGTGAGCTTATAGGATATATTTCGAGTGAGCGTTATACTCGAGAGTTTGTAACTCAGGAAGTGGACACTAGGCGATTGATTCACTAAGTGTAAGAGGATTGTACTAGATAGCTAAGAGATGTGGGGCTCTTCTAGATTGGTCTAGGACTCCAAGGGAACGTGAGTTGACTAGATTGCAATTGTATAGGAGAGAGGCTTCTCGGTGAGCTATTAGGATCCTAAGTCTTGTGAATCAATAAAAGCCGGTTGAATCCTAGGGTTGTGGAAGAACCCTAGGCGGGGACGTATGCCAAGTTCGTGCCGAACCTCGTAAACAATTCATTGCGTCCTTTACTTATTGCTTTACCATATTTCCGCACTTGGTTCGAATTGTATAAGTTGTTTGTGATTCAGGTTTTCAGAGAAAAGACTAAGTCTAATCTCAAGGGGTTTTGGGAGCGTTTCAAAAGTCCTGAGATTATCTGCGAAAAACCGGCATACTCTATTCAACCCCCCTTCTAGAGTATCTTTATATTACTTTGTTATACATTATCGAACCTTCAATTGGTATTAGAGCTTTACTCACTGCTTTCGATCTAACAATCTTGTGAGTTTTTGATCATGTCTGGTGAAGCAAGCGGAGGATTTGCACAGGGAAGGTCTACCAGTAGACCACCACTCTTTGTAGGAAACAACTTCGTCCACTAGAGATGTTTGATGAAGATGTTCATTATAGATCAAGATCTGGAACTTTGGAACATTATAGAGAATGGTCTGAAGGTTCCAGAGAAAGACGGACCAAATGGAACCAAGCGGATCTTGAACTCATCTCCAAAAACTACAGGGCTATTAACTTACTTTATTGTGGTCTTAGCACTGATGAGTTTAACCGTATTTCATCTTGTAGGTCAGCTAAAGAGATTTGGGACAAGCTGGTTGTCACATACGAAGGAACTAGCGAAGTGAAGGACACCAAGATCAGTATCTTCCTTCGAAAGTATGTACTTTTCAAAATGAAGCCTGATGATTCTATTAAGGCTATGTTCACACGGTTCACGAAAATCACCAACAATCTTGACTCTCTCGGCAAGAGCTTTAAGAACGTTGAGAAAGTGAGGAAGATATTGATGTGCCTCCCAAAAGAAAAATGGGGTCCTAAAGTAACAGCCATAGAGGAAGCCCAAGATCTCACCACTCTGGCCCTTGATGACTTGCTTGGGAAGCTGATCACACATGAGATGATTCTCAATGAAGACGATGTAAAACTTCCAGCAAACACCAAAAACTTGGCGCTCAAGTCTAAGAAGGATGAGCCTAAAGATGTATCTGATTCTGAAGATGAGGATGACGATGAGGATGATCCTTTTGTTCTTATCACAAGAGGCCTTTCTCGAATCCTCAAAATGAAGAAACAATTCAACAACAAGGATGGATCAGAGTCTTCTAAATTTTGAGGTAAGTCTCAATACAACAAATATGACAAGAAGACTAAACCTTTGTCTTGTTTTGAATGTGGTGAAACATACCATCTCGTGAAAGACCGCCCTTAAAAGACGAAGAGCCAGTCCAAGAAAGGTGAGTGATGGAAATAGAAAGCCATGGTGGAAACTTGGAGCGATTCTAACTTAGACTCCGATGATGAGAAGGCCAATGTCTGTCTTATGGCCTCAGGAGATGAATCCCACGATGAGAAGCTTGAGGTAACTGTAAGAGAGGTTATGGCAAGTCCAAAAGAGGTATTATCGGAATTCCTTTCTAATATGATTGCCAATGAAGAGAAACTTATTGCCCAAACTAACACTCTTATTAAGAAAACTGTGGACCAGGAAAGAACTATTGAGGATCTATCTATGAGGGTCAAAAGTCTTGAAGCTTCTTATTCAGGTCTTGACATTAAAGTCAAGACTCTTGACTCAGAGAAATCTGAACTCAAGCAAGATCTCTCCTCTCTAAGAAGTGAACATCAAGACTTAGAGAACGAGAAGATCTCCCTGAATAATAAGATTCAAGACCAAAAGACAACCCTCATAAGTTTTACCAAATCCAAAGGCACTCTTGATAGGATGTTGGGTGAGCAGCAAAGTTCTCTAAACAAAAGTGGTATTGGTTACAATCCAAGGTTTTTAAAGAAGCAGCACATTACCACTTTTGTAAAGGCAAAAGGAAGCAGAACCTCTCCTATATGTCACCATTGTGCGAGAAAGGGACATGTAAAAGAGACCTGCCCCTATAGAAGAAAGGATCCACATATCATTCGCAATACATTTCCTGTTCATTTGAGAAAAAAACGGATAACGCAAGTTTGGGTCCACAAAGGCATTATTTTACCAAATATGGTTTATTCCAATAATGGATCTAAATTTGCTTATTGGTCTAGCCACAAAGGTTGATGTTTGTTTTGCAGAAGATCACCAAGGTGAAGGAGCAAAAATGGATTATTGATAGTGGATGCTCGAGACATATGAGTGGGAAGAGTTCTCTCTTTCATGATCTAAAGAAGCAATCCACTGGAACAATCACTCTTGGTGACAAAGAAAAGTGTGACATCGTTGGTATTGGTAGTGTTGGGAGTGATCCCAACCATAGTATTAAAAATGTTTATCTTGTTAATGGTTTGAAGTATAATTTGCTTAATGTTTCTCAACTATTTGATTGTGGTAATGATGTTGGATTAACAAGAAAAGATGTCTAGTTCGCAGAGAAGATACATGTGAAGTAGTTCTAACTGCATATCGTTATAATAACATCTATGTTGTGAATGTTGAGCAAGTGGCACAAGGAAGCTTAACCTGTCTAAAGGCTTTGACGGACGATCCAAAGCTCTGGCATAGGAGACTCAGTCATGTGAGTCCACATACACTACAGAAGCTTGTGTCCAAAGGGCTTGTAAGAGGACTACCTGAGATGGACTTCAAAGGTATTGATATGTGCAAAGCATGCACACGAGGTAAACAAACACGTAGCTCTTTCAAACCCAAAAAGGTTGTAAGTTCCTCTAGACCCCTTGAACTTCTACATATGGATTTATGTGGTCCTATGCGAATCAAATCTCCCAATGGTAAAAAGTACATGCTTGTTGTTGTTGATGATTTTTATAGATATACTTGGGTTGTTTTTTTAAAAGAAAAATCAGAGGCCTTATTTGAGTTTTTAAAACTTTGTAAGGAGTTGCAAACTTTAAGAAATGAGGCCATAGTGTCAATTCGATGTGATCATGGTAGGGAGTTTGATCAACTTCAGTTTGATTTGTTTTGTGCTAAATATGGCATATCCCATAATTTTTCTCCTCCTAGGACACCTCAACAAAATGGGGTTGTGGAATGAAAGAATCGCACCCTAGAGGACATTGCCAGGACTATGCTTTTAGAAAATGCATTACCTAAAACCTATTGGGCTGAAGCTGTTAACACAGCTAACTATATTTTGAATCGTTGTCTTATTCGTTCCATCTTAAAGAAAACTCTTTATGAACTTTTCAAAGGCCGCAAACCACTTATATCTTACTTTAAACCTTTTGGCTGTACTTGTTTTGTTCATAACAATGGAAAAGATAACCTTGGGAAATTTGATGCGCGTAGTGATGAAGGTATATTTCTTGGCTACTCCACAAGTACCAAAGCTTACAGAATCTTCAACAAAAGGACCAAGTTAGTTGAGGAAAGTATACATGTTATATTTGATGAATGCAATGACGGTTCTTTGAGTGAAAGTGTTGCAGATTTAGATCTTAACATCCATACAGAGAACGAGGATGGTGATGATGCTACTATAAAAAACACAGAGAAGAGGAACATGCAGGAATAGATTCTCAACACTGAAGAATTAGCCCAAGGTGTTGAAGATTCGTCCAAAGCCCTTGGTGTCCAATCCAACAGTGTTGAAACGTCAGAAACTGCTGTAACTGAACCTAACAGATCCATGGAGTCAGATGTACCACAAATCAATCCTACTGGTGTGACGAATCAAGGAGCTGACACTAGCAAAAGAAAATTCAAATACTCTTCATCACACCCATTAAAGGATATCATTTCTGACCCTACATCTAGTGTTCAAACTCGTTCTAAATTTAAAAATCTTTGTGCTTTTCATGCGTTTGTTTCTCTTATAGAACCAAAGAAGGTAGATGAGGCCCTTCAAGAGCCAGACTGGATCATTGCTATGCAAAGTGAGCTTAACGAATTTGAAAGGAACAAAGTCTAGACCTTGAAGCCTAGGCCAAAGCATCAATCAGTCATTGGCATACGTTGGGTATTTCGGAACAAGCTAGATGAGAATGGTAAGATCGTGAGGAACAAAGCAAGGCTTGTTGCTTAAGGCTACAATCAAGAGGAAGGTATTGACTACTAGGAGACTTTTGCTCCCGTAGCCAGGCTTGAAGCCATTCGCATATTATTAGCATTTGCATCTTTTATGAGCATAAAGTTATATCAAATGGATGTGAAGTGTGCTTTTCTTAATGGTTTCTTATAGGAAAAAGTCTATGTGGCTCAACCCCCAGGCTTTGAAAGTTCTGAAATTCCTAATCATATTTACAAACTAGACAAAGTGCTATATGGTTTGAAACAAGCCCCAAGAGCTTGGTATGAGTGCTTGTCAAAATATCTTTTAGAAAATGATTTTAAAAGGGGGTTGATCGACAAGACTCTTTTTATCAAGACCAAAAGAAATGACATTTTGGTTATTCAAATATATGTTGATGATATATTGTTTGGTGCTACTAACAAATCTTTGTGCAAGGAATTTTCTGACATCATGTGCAGTGAATTTGAGATGAGCTTGATGGGTGAACTCAACTTCTTTTTGGGATTACAAGTTCATCAATACAAGAAAGGGATCTTTGTCAACCAAAGCAAGTACACTAAGGATCTCTTGAAGAAGCTCCAGATGGATCAATCCAAAGCAGCCAAGACACCCATGAGCTCAACCTTATCTCTAGATCAAGACAAGACTAGGAAGAGTGTCAATCAAAAGGAGTATCGAGGGATGATTGGATCTTTATTATATCTTATGGCTAGTAGACCTGACATCATGTTTAGTGTTTGCATGTGTGCTAGGTTGCAAGCTGACCCTAAAGAATCTCACCTCGTGGCTGTGAAGAGGATCTTTCGATATCTCAATGGCACTAAGGAGCTTGGCTTATGGTACCTAAAGCAAAAATATTTTACATTAATTGGGTATTCTGATGCAGATCTCACCTCGTGGCTGTGAAAAAGATTTTGCCAAAAGATTTTACCTAAAGCAAAAAGAGCACGTCAGGATGTTGCCAATTCTTAGAAGCATCCTTGATCAGTTGGCATTCAAAGAAACAAAACTTAGTTGCTCTATCCACTGCCGAAGCCGAATACATAGCAGCTGGAGCATGTTGCTCCCAAATCATTTGGATAGCTCAACAAATGAGAGATCTTGGCATCAACCTCAAAGGTATCCCCATTAAGTGTGACAATACAACTGTCATATCAATCACAAAGAATCATGTTCAGCATTCAAGGACCAAGCATATTGATGTAAGGCATCACTTCATTAGAGACCATGTCGAAAAAGGTGATGTGACCATATCTTTTATTTCAATTGATTATCAATGGGCTAACATCTTTACTAAGCCTTTGGCAGAAGACAAGTTCACATTCATTAGACTTGAGATTGGAATGCTTAACAGGGATGCACTTTCGTAGGGGGAGCTTTCCCTTTACAAAAGATAAATTCTACTCAGTGTCAAGACCTTTGAGAATTATGTCAAAGATTGTGAGCTGAATGGTAGAGCACATTTAACGGATCATATATTTGGTTAATATCTTATTAGATATTTGATCAAGTATAGTTTTTATGTTTTTTAACCTTACTTATGCAGTACACATTTTATTTCCTAAAAGTTCTTATATCCGAGTATTTTTATTTATGGAAAAGATTTTTTTTCTGAATTTCCCTCTTGAATTAAATTGTGACAAGATGGTTTGAAATTTGAATTGTTTTGGAAATCAGATTTTTTCAAAATTGGCAGTGTTATGATTACCCTCATTGGAACCATAAACCCGTCCCATCAACTTAACCCTCTCCCCTTTTTTAAAACACAAACCTTACCCGATTCTCTCACCTCTCCAGATTTACCTAAACCCTTTCTAATATATACTTCTTCTTCAACCTCTCAACCTTTTCTGAAACCCTAAGCCGAATCTCATCCATGGCACCTGAATCCAAGAAGACCTCCACACCCAAACGTTTTGCGCCACCCCCAAGGGACGCCAGGCCATTGTTACTTCCCCTCAACCCGAACCCACTCCTCAAGCCATTGTCCCAGCTACTGTCCAGAGCACCGTCCCTGAGAGCACTATTGCAGAAATCAAGCGTTCTCTAAAGCGCCCGACGAAGAAGTCACTCAGTGCCAAGCAAAAAGGGAAAAGGAAAATCATTGCTAAGGAAGAGGAGGATGAGGAGGAAGAGGAGGATCTCGATGTGATTTTGGAACGAGATGCTGCTAAAGAGGCCGAGGAAGAGGCGCAGAGAAAGAAAAAGGCCGAGGAAGAGGCCGAGCAGGCAAGGAAATTAGCCGAGGAGGAGGCCGAGAAAGCCAGAAAGGAGGCCGAGGAGGAGGCCCTAAGAGCTGCTGAGAAGGAGGTTCCCACTGAAGAGGAACCAGAGGAAGAAGAAGAGGAGGACGGCGACACCGGAGACGACGAGGATGCTGAAGGAGACGACGCTGAAGGGTCCGCTGAGGACTCGGGGTCTGAGGATGAAGAGGATGAGGAGCCAGAACTTGTTCCCTCTCCTTCTCCTTCTCATCCTCCCCCGTCTCCGAAGAAGCGCAAAGCCCCTGCATCAAAGCCTCCATCTCTCAAGCGCACAAGGAAAAGCACTCTCAGAAGCCTTGACGCGCCTATCAAGAGGACTGCTCCCACAAAGGCTCGCAAGAAGAACGCCGATCCTCCTGCACTTATCCAGGTAAACCAATCCTTGCCCTCCTCCTGGTTTGAAAATGCTGAGATGGCTGAAAAGTGGGTAGATGAGTTTAGAACTCGTAAGATATGTTGTTCTGATTTCATTGATCTTGAGTTTTTAGAAGCTTTAAACATATCTTGCATCTCTCTCCTCAAACAAACCCCTGCCTGGACCCTTCTAAACCTTGAATTTGTGTTTTACCTCCAACTCACCCGCCTGTTCTACATAAACCTAAAAGCCAAACACAATGCTGATGATTGGTCTTTGGAATCAGTCGTCAAGGGAGTTAGAATCTCTTTCAACTCCATTGACTTTGCCGATTTCCTTGGCCTACCTAGACCTTGTCCACCCTCTCATGAAAACCCCACAAGAAAACAGTGCATTGCCCTTGCCCGATCCAAATACATGCTGCCCGAAGCATCCAACAGCACCACAAAACAGCTTACCCACTCATCCCTTACTCTCAAGGCAAAAATCATCTTCAACATCATTGTGTGTTGCCTCTTATTCCGTATAAACTCTGGCTCCCTCCTAACTGATAATGCTATGGTCCTTCTATACCGTATTCTAAACGGACTTGATCTTGATATGGCCAATACCATCCTAGGATCCATGGCTCACACTCGCAAAGCCAGAAAAGGAACTCCCCTCCCCTTTGCCAACCTATTAACCCATATATTCAAAGCTTCTGAAATCGATTTCAAAAATGAAGAACAATAGCGTCATATGGGTAAGTTCGACTCCAAGAGCTTTGAGAAGATTGGCATCACTCAGTCCCCCCAAGGGACTTGGAGTCTTGCCTCTCCCTCAAAGACTCTTCCTACTGCCTCTGTCATTGATGAGCGCATGGACAAACTGGAGTTGGGCTTGGAGAAAGTTCGCCTGGACATCAAGGAGCTGCATAAAGAGTTTACACTGAAGATGAGCGGGGTGTCGAAGTTGTTGCATGGTCTGAGGTTGCTGCTCACGGATGATGCTCTGGATGATGAATCTTAAACCCTATCCTACCCTACCCTAACCCCTCTTTTGAACACTGCTGGTTTTTGGATACTACTTTATAACTTTTGGTGACTGTTTTACCTCATCCCTTTGTTGAAAGACAAAAAGGGGGAGATGATCTGATGGTTTAGACGTTAAAACTTTAAAACTGCTATGAATCAAAGGTCTTGGAAGACCTTGTTTTGTTTTTGGTTGGATATTTCATGTTTTAAAATTATGATCCAACATTTGTCTAACCCATGCAGGTACTTAGTCCGATATTGCTTATGATATAATTACTTGACTAAGTTGCAGAGATGCACAGCACAGGTTTTGTCTTTCATCAAGGGGGAGATTGATAACTCCACCCCCTTGATGAAAATCGGAATAAGTTTCAAAGGCTTTGATACATTGTTTGTGTCAAAGGTCTTGAAGCTACAAATGTGTTGATGAAACACAAAACCTGTACTTTATTATATTATGTCCGAATATTATTATATGTTATTATATGCTTCCAGATATTATTTTATATATACTAACATTTCAGGAAGCTTTTCGAATTATATTTCTTTCCTTGAGCTGAATAACATGGAGGATAAAATCGGAGATCATGGCTTCAAAGTTTCCAAGAATAGAAGATCATGAAGAATCCCTCTCAAGCCATGATCCGCTCTAGCTGTTAGTGAAGATCCTTAGGCGCTGATTTGTTCATTATAAAGAAAAGAAAGAAAGGAAGACAACAATATATTCGTTGAACACAAGCTTTCATACACTCAAGTCTTTAAGTCAAATATGTCTTCCTCGTGTGCTCTCTGCTAGTTCTTAAGAGTCATTTATTTCGTTTCAAAGCATTTGAGAGTTACACAGTGAGCTTATAGGATATAGTTCGAGTGAGTGTTATACTGGAGAGTTTGTAACTCAGGAAGTGGACACTGGCCGATTGATTCATTAAGTGTAAGAGGATTGTACTAGATAGCTAAAAGAGGTGGGGCTCTTATAGATTTGTCTAGGACTCCAAGGGAACGTGAGTTGACTAGATTGCAATTGTATAGGAGAGAGGCTTCTCGGTGAGCTATTAGGATCCTAAGTCTTGCGAATCAATAAAAGCCGGTTGAATCCTAGGGTCGTGGAAGAACCCTAGGCGGGGACGTAGGCCAAGTTCGTGCCGAACCTCGTAAACAATTCATTGCGTCCTTTACTGCTTTACCATATTTCCGCACTTGGTTTGAATTGTATAACTTATTTGTGATTCAGGTTTTCAGAGAAAAGATTAATTCTAATCTCAAGGGGTTTTGCGAGTGTTGAGATTATCTGCGAAAAACCGGCATACTCTATTCAACCTCCCTTTTAGAGTATCTTTATATTACTTTGTTATACATTATGGAACCTTCAATTTGACTAATGCTTTATTGGATTTGTGTGAATGTGTTTTTTGTTAATTAAAGGATTTGAATTAATGTGTAATGGAAGGGGATGAAAGAAGAAAAATACGCTTTTTATTAGTATTTCTTTTGAAAATAACATGCCAATTTCGACGCCCTAGGACGTCAAGATTGGTTTCGGCAGAATTCTACGTCGAAAATAGCACTTGCCATTCGTGACGCAAGAATTTTTGACACTTTTTAAAAACATCGAAATGGAAATTTGTGACGCTTTAAAGCATCGAGATTGGTCATAAAAAGTGTCGAAATTGACACTGTTTTCCTGTAGTGAATGGAAAAAATTTAGTTGCAGTTTGCTAGAATCCATTTTGTCTATAACCATTTCAGCATCTTTTAATTTCAATAACCCTACTCGATCTTTTTATTATAAGGAAAGAGACCCACCTAGACCGCTAAGCGGCAACTAGGGGTGGAAATGGGGCGGGTTATGGGTGGATGAAGCCACTCCATCACCCGCCCCGCGGGTAAATAATCTCACCCGCTCCACCCATCACCCACAAACTTCTTCACCCTCATCCGCCTCGCGCGGGTGATGCGGGTGGAGCGGGTACCCAATGGGTGTAGTGATGATTTTTTGAGTAACTTTGAAAGATGAATAAAAACTTAAATTTTAATTTATAAATACTACAAATATAAGTTCGTGTAATTAAAATATGTGTTATACACTCATACATCACAATAACGTGTTACCTAAAATTATAAAATGAAACTAAAATATATGAGAACGGAACTGGAAGAGTAGTTTGGAGCAGAATCACATATTTTCCTTTTTCAATAATTAAGCCGATCCACCACAATATCCTAGCATGCACATGATCAAGTAAAATTATATGGTTTTTATTAAACATGTAAAAAAATAAGATAGACAACTACAATTAGAGAAAAATAACTTACATTTTCAATTGGAAGGGTAAAATAGTAAAATCACACCCACATATAGATATATTTTTAGGGTTTTATGCGGGTATGCGGTGCGGGTTAATGGGTGGACTATTGGGGCGGGTGATGGGTGAAAAATCTTCACCCATAATCCATCCATCACCCGCTTCACCCGCACCCGCTCCACCCGTCACCCGTTTTTTTGCGGGTTTTCGCCCGCAAAATTAATGCGGGTGGAGTGGGTGGAGCGGTTACCCGCGGGTAATTTCCAGCCCTAGCGCCAACCTAGGACCCATAACCTTTCATACACTGACCCAAACCAACTCCCGTGGTCAACGGTGTGTTTGCCAAGAGCTTTTTGGGTAGATGAAACTGATAGGGTAGCTAAAGCTGAATAATTAGTTGTGTGAATATATGTTTGGTAATCTTAGGCTCTTAGCTGATAGGGTAGCTGATAAAAAAGAGGAAAAAATAAATAGATTTGTATGTATATAATGTATAAAAAGAAAATATCTGAAAAGCTTGGAGGGTGTAGTGTTGAGAATTCAATTTCAAAACACTAATTAAGATATAATGTTACCTTTATTTTATTTAAAACTATATAATATTAAAACAAACACAACCAAGTCTAATCCAAATGGCCAAATGAGTAATTTACAAAATCTTTGGGCTACTTATCTCATTTAAGAAGAAAGTAGGGGCACTAAATAGAGGGCCTATAAATTGCTTGCCTGTCTCTTTCTCGTCATTATCTTTCCATCCATTCCAGGCAGAAAAAACCCCAACGGCCCGACCGCAGGAAATTAGGTTTTAGTGCCTCCGGAAACTGGTAAGTCCATCTTCTCCGATGAAGCTCGAGTTATCTCTGGAATGATCTCTACACCTTCTTTATCCACTCACATTTTCATATATCTCTGGAATCAAAACTCATTCGAATAATCCTTCCACATAAATTGAAATAAGATTCCATTCCTTCGCCCCCCACTCCCCCACCTTTGAAGCACGTTTTGTTCGGAAACTTTAATTTCTGTGCATTTGGTAACTTTGATAGTGATTCCCTTTTAAATAGGGCTTTTATAGGAACTCTTAGTCTGGTGAAAGACATCTCAGTTAGTGTTCAAATAGAGTATTATTTATTTATAATAACTAATACTCCGAAAGTGATTAGGAACGTGTTTTACTTGTTGTCAATCACTCAATTTTTACTCTGTAGGAAATTTGGGTTACATTTCATTGATTTCAATTTTCAAGGCAGGTGGGGTGTCAATTTTATAGAAAATTTGACACGAGAACAATGTTTAATTATTGCTTGAGATTATTATTTTATTAACCCTCAAATTCACAGAAAAGACGACCATTCTTGTTTACTTATATACTTGTCTCTCTCGCCTTCAACTTACAGGTAACATACACAGAGCTACACATCATTCACTGTCATAATGCAAACTTCTGACTCTGTTGTGGGGTTTTTGTCTTCTCCTGAAGACGATGATGCTCCTCCTCCGCCCGTTCTTGATACAGATTTAGAGGATCTGAGTTCAACTTTCCCTATTTTTAAAGCAATCTCATTGTTCTACACTGCCTTTTGACTTAATAATCATATTCTTTTGTTGCTATATTTGATAAAGTACCCATTTGTATTATTTCCCAGATGATTACATCTATCAGTATTACTTTCAATCTGACTGTGCCCTTCTTTCCTATTAAGTCTAATAGTCAAGTTGCACCTAGCTTCCAACGAATTGAAATCATACAACCACACAACAACCCATTATTCACTGTGCAAACTTTGCACTCTGGTGTTGATTGCTTGTTCACACTTGAAGACGAACATGCTCCTCATTCATCTGTTCATTTGGTGGTTGATGTTCCTGATAAAGATTGTGACACTGTAAATATAAAATTTCCCATTATTTGTTATATTATAAGTTGCTACTTTCTAGTCTGTGGTTTGTTCATAGCCCTTAATAAACCAACAGTGCTAGTTTACGTCCTTCATGATATCTCAACCATGAGACCCATGCTTTCTCATGAATTGAATAATTGAGGAATTCCACGGCATCCTTATATTTCCTCAAACATCTTCAAATACTTGTTAGCTTTGTCTGACTTAAGGACATTCGTTTTTTTTTTTTTTTTAATCTTTGAATATCTATTAGATTCCAGCCCATTACATACCACATCTGATTTATGGCCTGAAAATTGGGGCCATAAGAAAGGGACAAATAAGAATGATCAGCAATGATTTTTCCTTGTGTAAAGGTTATGCTTAATTGAATTTGTTTGCTTTCCTTCTATTTCTTATGTTCTTTTGATCTTGTTTCCTTCTTTAAACCTCTCTTTGGTAGATGCATTACAACTGTCATTATAACTTGGAATTTTAATCAAACAAATGCTTGTTTCTTTGCGAATAGTTAAATGATTCTAATTTCTACCTTTTGATTGCTTATTTAAATGCACCCTAGCTTATATTCTGTATCTTTTGACTGATTTTTTTTGTATAACACGATTGAATTTCAGGTTGATATAAAAAATAGTAGTCGTGTTATAGCATACAACATATTGCACGAGATATTGTCATTGATGCCTGCGAAATCTGCCATCAAATTCTCAACCTCCCTCTATAAAGGGTTGTGTAATATCCATTTAGAGCCTCGTTTCATCAAGAAGCAATGCATTCGCTCATGTGGTCAAGACAATGGCATCTTTCTACAGCACAAGAATGTGAAGAGTAAAAATGACAGGATTTCGAACAAGTTTGAATTCCACGTTCTCCCATGGGAGACCGGGCCTGCCTTTGGGATGCCATTGGAATCTTTGGACTTCCTCCCCAAATCTGGGCACATACTTTCCTCCAGCAATGGCATCCTCCTTCTCTACGATCCCTCTCCTACCGGTGGTTGTGTATTCAAGGTGTGCAATCCTGCTATCAGGCAATGGGCTCCACTTCCCATTCCAGGGGGTATGGGCATAGTGGATGAAAACTTTAGTCCTCTGATTGAGTGTTATCCGTGGGGACATGGTGTACTCGACAATGTTGAATTCCCTAATGATTACACCATTGCACTCCCAGTGTCTTTTAGCATGTGTTGGCGAATGCAAGATGGGAAAATGGTGAGAATTCATAAGCAAGAACTTCTTATATACTCTCTTGGAAGATGGGAAAAGGAGCTCTGCGAAGTGGCCATAGTAGGGCGGCTGGCACGCTTTGATATGCCCGTGGGGATTTTCTCAAAATCTACTAAAGGACTCATAGTGCATTATATGTGCGATAATGGCCCGCGTGGAATGTTATTTTACCCAGATTACATGGAGCCTTATATAGCCGCTGTAAACATTCGAGAGAAGAAGCTCTTAAGGGAAATAAAGTTGCCAGATGGAGCTTGGGATGTGGACATTGCCAAACTGTATGGTCCAAGTGAGAAGAAGCTGTTGATATTCAAATGGAATGAGACCAGTATTTGTCTGCTGAGGTGGTGGCCCGGGCATAGCAAGATCACAGCTTGGGTTTTGGATGACTATGGCTGCGAAGAAGAGTCTTGGAAGTTGGTAATGGATGCTTCAGAGAGGGAATTGTGTCCTGATGGGTGCCATATAATGAGCATGGGGGTCGCTGGAGGGGGAAAAGGCTTGTTGATTGCAACAGCCCCTGCCAAACACAAGAAGGGATCTTCCACAGGAGTTGAGGCATCACAATCTGCTCATTCTGGTGCTGATATGTTTTCACGAGTGTATGTGTATGTCCTGGAGGGGAAGAACCAAGGTAGGTTGGAGCTTGTGGGGGAGCATCATTTCGGCTTCAAGGGGGACTTCGCAGTTGATGCTCTCAAATTTCTGCCATATGCTAACACGCTTCGACCGGTTTCAGTGCAGAATTCTAAAACGCATAACTACTGAGTACAAAATACAAGGTATTACAAGGGTCACACGAGCCTTAAAACTCACTATATATGTGTTAGACCTTTCGTATGCTGTGTCCGCAAGTACTCATTTTAGACTTTTCTGAACCTACTTGCCCTCTACTTCTTATGCTGAATTTTTCTGAATGAATGTTTACTCTAGTAATGCTTGTCTGCAGAGTTTCTGGAATTGTGTTACAAGCTAGGGATTTGCACCTTTTTATTATTCTACAATGCTACATATTTCTATTACCTTTGTTTTGCACCTTTTTATTATAGTACTGCTGAATACCTATCACATTATAGATTGTCATAGTTAATTTGATTGCTTGTTTGGTTTGGTTAAAAAAACCACAGATAGAACAAATGCTTTCTGTGTCCAAGCAACCTATTCAATGTCAGGACAAAATATTCAAGACAGGAAATCTTTTTTTTTTTTTTTTAGCGACTGGAGCTCAACAATGGCAACAAATGTTAGTAAACTCATCCTTTCTGCAAAGTGTTTATCAATCACTCTACGGACTTGAGGGTAACCTTGATCCCAAGGGGACTAAAAAAACTTTTGGTAAACAAAGAATTGATGTTGAGCTATGTTTGTTAGTACAATACTATATTTTAGTTGATTACATACTGTTTTGGTTGATTAGCCTTTGGATTCACCGGTTAGAAGTAACAGATGTTAGTAACAGATTGAATTACAGCAACATATTAGATCGCCCTTAGGCCTTAGGCCCTTAGTGTCAACGCCCTTGGCAATGACTACAAATCTACACAGGGTCGCTGATACTTGAATGGCGTATGCTTTGGTGATATCATTTACTTGTACATTTGAAGGGGGAAAATACCCTTAAATTTTTTTAGCTCAGTACATATTACAGAAGCAAAATTGCATTCACTGTATGCAATATAGTGTATTTATTTAATAAATGTTTGTAATGAATTGCTAGATTGCAGGAGTAGTAGTTAGTTTGATGGATGCAATGTATTGACATTGCAGCATGAGTTTCCTCTGAATCTTTCCTTGGTGAGAAATTGGGAGAGAGTTCTCCTTCCCAAAATTTGGTATGGAAGTGATGAAACGAACTTGTTTTATCTTCTTGTACTCCTCCACCTACAATATCAAAATCCCACATGTAATACAAGATTAAATGATTAATCAATGGATGTACACCATCCACTTCAAATAAAATTCAACGGTTCATCTATCTTATATCCTAAGGTTATATATTAAGACACTAAATTGGAAAATTGCAGACTCGAGAAACTAGTGTCGACGTGCTGTTTTTAGATAAAAATGCCTACCCATTCTAGAAGCCGGTGGCATTGTGCACTTGGTGAAAAATTAGTCAAGACTCAAGTGTATTACTGCCGTTTTGCGAAATATTTATAAATAAAGGGAGGTTTTCTGAAATTTCCCTAAAAAAATCAACAACAACAACAACAACAACCCAGTTTATCCCGCGATGAAGATGGATTTGGGGGGTCAGGATGTACGCACTCTTCTCCCGAACAAGTCGAGAGAGTGTTTCCGATAGACCCAAAACAATAAGTCGCATAAATCACATTTAGACAAGACAGAAAATAGAGAAGGGAGCAATAGAAAGCAGGAAAGAAGGCTGAAAAGATGCATAGACAATAAGACTCAACCCCTAGACTCGAACTTAAATTAAAATTTACCTTGTTAGCCACAAAATCTATTATCTGGGATTCATTAATTGTGCTACCATGTTTTTTGAGGACGAGGGCCATTGGAATCTCTCTACCTTCATCATCTGCATATCTGCATATTTATTCAGAACAGCATTGATCAATAAGGTCGTTTTTATTTATTCAAGTTTAACAAAAATCTGATTTAATCCTAAAAGTACGTAAAAGAAACTAGTTTAATTTATTACGGTGCAACGACGGCATCTTGTATCTCAGAGTGAAGCAACAACACCCTCTCTAACTCACTTGGTGATACCTGCAAATTGCATTAGAAAAAGATTTAAATTTAGAAATTTGGTTGATTAATTAATGCTATATTGAATATATAAGCTAGAATTCATATTGTTGATTATTTATAAATCACCAAATTAAAGAGTACAAATATACTAAATCCCTTTTTATTGAGTAGGAAAAGATATAATGATTAAGATAGTAAATCTAATTCATTTAGGCTATGATTTATTAATAAAAAAGTTGTAAACATTACCATCCCTAGCTATTATATACTTTATCATTTGAGAAAAACATGTCTTTTACTATTAATGCACGCTTCTTCAGGATAATAAAAACTATATAAAATATCAATCTTTTTATAAAAACTTTTTAACAAGTTCGTACTTATTAATATTGTTAAAAAAAATTAACAAAAAAACTAGATAATCATTTTTATCTAATGATTGTTATACTTAACTTCTTCAAGATAATAAAAACTGTATACGTAGTTTTTACCCCTAATTAAAAAGCGTGAGTGAATAGTAAAATGACATATTTTGCCGAACATATTGAGTATATTTTTATCTAATGATTGTTATACTTAACTTCAATTATACAAAAGATAATCATTGAATTTCTTCCAAATAAAATTTGATTAATTTTCTTTTTATTTATAACGAACAAGCCCTAACTAAATTTAATTACCTGATGTGAGTTGAAGGAGATGAGCTCCTTGAGCCTATCAACAAAATGGAGGAAGCCATGGGAGTCAAAGTAACAAAAATCTCCTGTCTTCAACCATCCCTCTTTCGAATCCAACCTTTTTGCAGTCAGCTCTTCATCTTCTACATAACCTTTCATGACAGTGGGCCCTCGGAGCCAAAGCTCGCCATGGCAGCCAGGAGGCAAGGCATCGGCGGTGGCAGGATCCACAATCCGGGCAACCAAGTGGGGGAGCAACCTGAAAGCTTAGATAACTGATCTCTGTATATCTCCAATGATGAATAAGAGTTACAATATATACACTTGATGAGAGAATCACATCCCAACTGACAAGATTACAAAGATACGATATTTACATTTAGTTACCTAAATATTAGGAGTAGATACACTTTTCCTAACTAATACTAATTCTTGGCTAATACCCCCCGGCAAGTCGATGGACGGGCAGCGACCGAGAGCTTGGGACAGAAGCTAGTGAATAGACGACCTGTGAGAGCCTTTGTGAAAATATCTGCAATTTGAGCACTAGCAGGAACATGTTGAACAAGAAGCTCACCCGATTCTACTTTCTGACGAACAAAGTAATAATCGATTTGTATGTGCTTCGATCGTGTTGTGATTACCGGATTATTTGCCAAGAATGTTGCTGAAATATTGTCACATAATAGAACCGGAGATTTGTGCAGAGGTTGACGAAGCTCTTGGAGAAGTTGACGCAGCCATACAATTTCAACAGTTGCAAAGGCAAGAGCTCTATACTCTGCTTCTGTGCTGGATCGAGCTAGAACTTTTTGCTTGCGACTTGCCCAACTTATGAGATTGCCACCGTAGAAGACCGCGAAACCATGTTGGGACCGAAGATCAATAGGATCGGTAGCCTAACCAGCATCAGAATAAACCACAAGATCCTGTCGAGATGAAGCAGACAAGTGAAGCCCATGATCTAACGTACCTTTTAAGTACCTTAATATTCGCTTGACATGGCGCCAATGAGAGACAAACGGATTATGCATGTGTTGACAAGCTCGGTTGACAGCAAAACTGATTTCCAGTCGTGTGATGGTGGCATATTGAAGTGTACCAACGACATGTCAGTACTGTTGTGGATCTTCAAATGGGAGATCAGTACCAGCAACCACTTTGGTAATAGAAGCATCAGCAGGTGATGAAATGGGTTTTGCATCCAGCATATTGCACCTTTCCAGAAGATCCCTAACATATTTGTACTGAGACAAATGTATAGAGGAATTGAGATAGGATACCTCAATACCAAGAAAGTATGTAAGGCGACCCAAGTCTTTAAGTGCGAAGGTCCGGTGTAACTGGGCAACAAAAGTGGCGATAAAGGCAGAATCAGAACCGGTGACAATGATATCATCAACGTACACAAGAATATAGGTGATAGCGGAAGCAGTTTTAAGCACAAACATGGACGTGTCTGAGAAACAAGCATAGAAGCCAATACGTTGTGGGTACTATTTCAGCTTATTGAACCAAGCCCGTGGTGCCTGTTTCAATCCATATAAGGCTTTCCTTAACTTGCACACATACGAAGGGAATTTAGGATCAACAAAGCCCTTCGGTTGTTCCATCTTAACAGTTTCCCGCAAGTCGCCATTCAGAAAGGCGTTGTTAATATCAAGTTGGCGTAAAACCCAACCCTTAGAAATAGCAATGGATAAAATAAGACGAATAGTAGTTGGCTTTACCACTGGGCTAAACGTGTCGAAGAAATCAATACCTTCTTCCTGGTGAAATCCTTTTGCAACCAAACGAGCTTTGTAGCGCTCAACACTACCGTCAGCCTTCTTCTTTATTCTATATACCCATTTGTTGCCCACGACATTAGCATTCAGCGGACATGGAACAAGAGACCACGTTGAATTTTGAGCAAGAGCTTGAATTTCTGACTTCATGGCCTCTTGCCATTTAACCAGTTTGACAGCAGAAGCAAATGTGACAGGCTCTTTCTCACCCAAGTTACATACATGGAGAGGATGTCGAGTCGTATTGAAACTGCGAGGCTTTAAATCTCCTGTTGCTGCTCGGGTAGTCATCGAGTGAGTTGAGGCGTCAGCAGGTCGCAAGTGCGACAACACCGGGTTAAGTGGTGGATCTGCAGGAGTCGAGTCAGCCATTGAGGACGTCGATTGAGATGGACTAGGGATGGATTCGGTGGAGGACTGGGTGTCAGGGCTTGTAGTGAACAAGGAGGAGGATGATGACTGGTTTGGTGAGGTGGGAGAGATTGGGGGATTAGTGGAGGCCGACGATGATGAAGGAGATGTCGGTGATGAGGCCGATTGGTTCGGCGGACAAGTAGCAGCTGTTTGAAGAAGCCGAGTGGAGATATTGTGATGAGCCGGTGGTGTGGGAGATGGCTGAATAGTAGGGGAGGTAGGAACCTTGTATGGAAATACTTCTTCATTAAAGACTACATGGGGAGAAATGTAGGTTTTCCCAGTGGGTAGATGAAGACACACATATCCCTTATATTTAGAATTGTAGCCAATAAATAGACAGGGTAAAGAACGATAGGCTAGTTTTGTGGTGTTGTAAGGTTTTAGATATGGATAGCAAACACACCCAAACGTTTTGAGTAGGTTGTAATCGGGCTGTTTCTTGTAAAGAATTTGGTATGGAGATGAATTTTGAAGAAGTGGGGTAATGGTTCTGTTAGAAAGATACACTGCAGTTTGAAAGGCATTCTCCCAATATTGAAATGGTAAAGAAGCATGGGCTAACAAAGAGAGCCCTTTTTCTTGAACGATTCGATGTCGTCTCTCGACTGCTCCATTTTGAGACGGAGTATAAGGACAGGACATACGATGTAGAATACCATTTTCTTGGAGATAAGAAGAAAGAGAAATGAATTCCCCTCCTCCATCAGTCTGAAGCTTTTTAATTGAGGCATGGAACTGATTTTGAATCATTTTGTGGAATTTGATAAATGTTGGCAAGACTTGAGATTTGTGAGATAGAAAATAAATCCAACAAAATTTTGAATGATCATCCACAAATTGAACGAAGTATTTATTGCCATAAAGAGAGGGAATTGATGCAGGACCCCAAACATCAGCATAAATTAGAGTAAAACAACCCGAACTAGGTTCATGACTAGACCGAAATGGAAGACGGTGACTTTTGCCAAGTTGGCATGACTCACAAACACTATCTAACTGTTTATTTGAAATAGACAGTTGGAACTTAGAAACCAGACTCTTTAGAACAGTAGGGTGTGGATGCCCAAGTCGACGATGCCAAACTTGAAGAGAGGTGCGAGAGACATGGTTGACAGACGGTTTTGAGGATGATGAGATCGATGTGGAAGTAAGTAAGCGATACAGTCCATCCTCAATGATTCCCTTCATGATGATCCGACCCTGCAAATCCTTCACAAAACAACAAGTGGGACGCAACTCAATTAGAACATTATTGTCTTTTGTAAAAGACGCAGCACTCAATAAGCTTTTTGCAATTGTAGGCACAACTAGCACATTTTTCAGACATAAATTTGAAGCACCAATAACAGTAGAACCAACATGAGTAATAGGAACAGGTTTACCATCCCCGAGAGCTAAGTGATCAGTACCATCATATTCGGATTTAACCGAGAGATTCTTCATGTTGGCAGTGACATGATGGGAGGCACCGGAATCGACATACCAGCTTGGATTAGTGAGGGCCGAAGGAGACACATGATTTGCTGATTTTGGTGGATAGGTAGGCGGATAGGTGGAATCATCAAACCGGTTGAAACAATTCTTTGCAGGGTGACCAACTCGATCACATATTTGACAGACGGGGCGATTTGGGTTGGAAGAAGAGGTATAGTTGTTGGTGGTGTGGTCCTGGTTGCGCCCTCTTCCACGGCCTCTCCCCCTATCACCTCGTCCGCGACCTCTGTTGGATGGAGCAGAGCGTCCCATGCCAGAAGAGACATTGTTGGCCATCGGTGGAGTTGCGCCTGTAAGATTTCTATTCGATTTCATTCATGAAATCAATCAAATCAGGATCTAGATTTCAATTCAATTCAAACCCTAATTCTATACCGAAGACTAACCTTGGTCCATTAGCGTCTTCGAAGCGGAACAGTGAATCGACTTCTCGCCCCTTAGCCTTCTCTTTGATTTGTCTCTGATGGAAGAGACCTCTACTGTTGCCTTTCTCTTTTTTTTTTCAGGGACGTTGCAAAACTTGCCAGGGAGAGGAAGAAGAAGCCGTACAAAATAAAAGAGAAGAAAATAACCGTCATCTTCTTTTCTTTTATTTTATTTTCTTTTATTTTCTTTTCCCTTTTAATAAATCCCATTTTGTTTATTTTATGAGAAATACTTTAATATATTATAGGCAAGGGGTGAGGGAGTATATTATAAACCCCCGGATTCAATTCTTTAACCGAGACCGATCCATCACGGTTTCGACTCTTATATTAAATCCAACAATATAATATACATGGACCAAATACTCAATTAAACCTAGACACACGAGCCACATAAAATGTCTATAAGCATTCTAACATTCTCCCACTTGGCTCGTGTGACGACTTGATGGCTTAATTGAAACTTTAAATGTACAACTATAATGTATGAATTCCATATAACATTAATAACCTTTACAGAATTAGAACTGATCGGATCATGGCGGTCACAAGTCATTGAGCGACATGATTCCTTCCATGTATCACGGAACAATCCATACTCAGTTATTCTTTAAATATGAGGATAACTATAAGCCTCAAACAACATGTCATCAAGAAACTATAAGTATGCATAAACACCATAATGATAACATGTCTGATAATGCAGAAACATAACCATAAGTGTATACAGAAAGTGTCATAACCATAATGAGCTATAATCATAATAGCAAGGCTCTATCAATAATGCCCATACGCTCTACATGGCCAGTGAACGCCTTGGGCGGCAAACCCTTAGTCAGCGGATCTGCGATCATGAGATCCGTCCTGATGTGCTCAAAAGACACTCTACGTTTCTGTACTTCCTTCTTCACCGACAAGAACTTCAACTCCATGTGCTTAGCACCCCTCGAGTACTTGTCGTTCTTTGAGAAGAAGACGGCTGCGGTGTTATCACAATAAATTCTCAGCGGCCTGGCTATACTGTCGACAATCCCAAGCCCTGAGATAAAGTTCCGCATCCACAATGCATGAATCGTGGCCTCAAAGCATGCCACAAATTCAGCCTTCATAGTGGAAGTAGCAATGACAGACTGCTTTCCACACTTCCATGATACTGCCCCACCAGCTAGTAGGAACAAGTAGCCAAACGTCGATTTCCTACTATCAACGCATCCGGCTTTCTTGAATGAGACTGGATCTTTATCAATGCTTAAGTCACATTCATCTTCAAGAGCATACACCACATAATCATCTGAAATGGCCGATCTTCTTTCCCTTACAGATCGCCTTAGTGGTTCATGTGGCACAGTTATCTCTTCTTGTACTGTGACTGGCTCATCATTTATATTCTCATGATGTGGGATTCGGACATCCTCTTGCTGTTCCATTATGTCATCAAGCTGTGGTACAACAACTGGCACAACAACCTTAGAAGAAACAACAGGTGAAGGAACTTCAACCTGAATTTCTTGAATGTCCACCTTTCGTGGTTCACCACTCCCACTAGTTTGACCATTCTCGATGAACCTAGCATTGCCCGTCTCAACTATTCTCGTACTATGGTTAGGGCAATAAAACCTATACCCCTTGGACTTTTCTGGATAGCCAATGAAGAAACCACTGACTGTCCGCGGATCAAGCTTCTTTTCTTGTGGATTGTACACCCTTACTTCTGCTTGACAACCCCAAACCCGAAGGTGCCTTAAACTGGGTTTCCTTCCTGTCCACAGTTCATAAGGGGTCTTAGGAACTGCCTTACTAGGAACCCGGTTAAGCAGGTATGTCGCAGTCATTAATGCGTGTGTCCACAAATATCGGTGTGAATTAACTCAAGAAGCTGAGTGCTTCTTGTGGCTGGTTTCTTTGTATTGTGCTTAGTCTGCTTTCCCTTAATGCAGTCTACACACACATCAAGATCACTAAAATCCAAATGAGGAAGAATATCACTCTTCGTCAACCTCATTAACCTTTCCTTGGAAATGTGACCTAATCTTTGATGCCACAAGTAAGCTGAACATTCATTAGATGCACTACGCTTAACTCCCACATTACTTTCAACATACATAATAGATTCAGAAAATTTAATATCAAGATTGAACCTATAAAGTGAATCAATCAAAGTACCATTACCATAAAAGTAATCATTCCGGTACAATGAAAAACCAGCATGTCCAAACTTAACATCAAAACCTAAATCGTCCAGTCTACTAACAGAAACAAGATTTCTGGCACAATCAGGTACATAGAGACAACCCTTAAGATCTATGTGACAACCAGTGTCCATGATCAATCTGTACGTCCCAATACCTTCAATGCGTGCGTGCCTTCATCTTGTTCCCCATGAACAAGTACTGTTCACTTCCTTTGATGGGCTGGATCGTACTGAATCCCTGTTCAATATGAGAAACATGAGTAGTAGCACCAGAATCTATCCACCAAGTATTATTAGGCACTTCCATAAGGTTCGACTCAAAGCAAACAGAACAATAATGAATACCTTTCTTGTCAAACCATGCCTTTCTTTTCGGACAATCCTTCTTGAAGTGTCCCAATTTCTTGCAAAAGAAACACTTCATTTCCTTCTGAACACGACCTTCACTAACTTTCAGCGAAGTCTTGTCCTTCTTGTCCTTCCTACTTGGCTTCCCTTTACTGCTGCCAGCACCATTATGACCCATGAGATGAACTGATTGTTCTGTCATCTTTTGCTTTAATCTCCTTTCCTCCTGTACGAGCATGGTCGTTAACTCTTTAATGTTCCATTTTTCCTTAATGGTGTTGTAATTCACCTGGAACTGATCAAACTCATGAGGTAGAGAGTTGATGACGAACTGGACAAGGAATGTCTCATTTACGTTCATCCCCATGGTCGACAACTTTGCTGCCAAATTGGACATATGCATCACATGATCATGGATAGGCTGAGACCAGTCAAATCTCTTCGTAGTCAGCTCAGACATAATGCTGCCTACAATCGACTTGTCAGCCAGATCCGACTTTGAATACTCTTTCATTGCCAATAAGAATTCCCTTGCACTCTCTGTCTTAGGAAGAGATGGCTTAAGATTTTCTGCCACCGTCATCCTCATAAGGCTCAAACCCAGCCGGTTAGACCGCTCCCACAACTCATAAAAAGACTTTTCTGCGGCGGAGCTAGCCTCTGTAATGGCAGCGGGTGGTACTTCTGTAATAATTGCAAGGTCCAAGGACATAATACCCAATGTGAATCGGATCTGTTCGGACCAATCATCATAGTTGAGCCCATTGAATTTCACAACAGAGTTTGCGGATGCAAAGATATTTGATGAAGCTGCAAACAATTATACATGCTTACCTATTAGTGCTTTGAAAATTTAATACAGATTCAGACAATAAACCTTCAAACATGTATTCAAGCAACCTTTGGGCAATACTCAAACACACATACAATTATCGATGCTAAATATATAAATTTTAATAGACAATTACCACACACATTAGACAAATAAGCATGTTATCTTTGGATATACATACTACCCATCCTAGTTGTGGAAAATCATCCCTTTAATATTATCAACTATATTCAATGATCCACCTTTGGGTGATCTCCAAGAATTATAGTTAATAAAATCAATTGTTCAATCAACCTTTTATGTCATTTAGCATCCTTTAATCATGAACAATTGACAATCATAAATCAAAGTCTAAATTCCTTTTGAACCAGGCCACTTTGGTGACTAACAAGTTCCTTATAATTTAGACAATGAATTAACCTAGCTACCTTAATGCATAGATAAATATATTTTATAATACGATTAAAACATATAACGCATATAACCTTTATACTATGCAAATTTTAGGTTAAACCTAAAACCTACGCTGATTCATTACATGCAATTTGGTAAACATAATACCTGCACTTCCAATCGGCAAATAACTAGGCAAACTTCAAGAATTCAATATTCCATGAATTCCACAAACAATCGGTGAATTTCTTTAATGAATTGAAATAGGCAAACTGATCCAACCTTTCATGAATTCTAGAGCCCATGTTCAACCGACTTGCAAAAGGTCAACAATTACGGCAATTTAAATCGAATTCAAATTGCGGTTACTTTCATGAATTCGATCGGCTAATTTCATATGGACTTTTCGCAATCGGTCCATCAAATCGGCAAATACTATACTCCGATCACCCGAATGCATCAATTTAATGGTGAATTGTAGAAATCTAAACCCGCTCTGATACCAATTGTAAGATTTCTATTCGATTTCATTCATGAAATCAATCAAATCAGGATCTAGATTTCAATTCAATTCAAACCCTAATTCTATACCGAAGACTAACCTTGGTCCATTAGCGTCTTCGAAGCGGAACAGTGAATCGACTTCTCGCCCCTTAGCCTTCTCTTTGATTTGTCTCTGATGGAAGAGACCTCTACTGTTGCCTTTCTTTTTTTTTTTTCAGGGACGTTGCAAAACTTGCCAGGGAGAGGAAGAAGAAGCCGTACAAAATAAAAGAGAAGAAAATAACCGTCATCTTCTTTTATTTTATTTTCTTTTCTTTTATTTTCTTTTCCCTTTTAATAAATCCCATTTTGTTTATTTTATGAGAAATACTTTAATATATTATAGGCAAGGGGTGAGGGAGTATATTATAAACCCCCGGATTCAATTCTTTAACCGAGACCGATCCATCACGGTTTCGACTCTTATATTAAATCCAACAATATAATATACATGGACCAAATACTCAATTAAACCTAGACACACGAGCCACATAAAATGTCTATAAGCATTCTAACAGCGCCATCAGTTGGAGGAGGTGGTGGAACAATGGTTTGAGTTGCTGGATTTGACGCAGCTTCGAGATTGTCCTCCTCTTGAAGGAGGATTCCTGTGAGTTCGTCAGGAGAGATCGACTCGACCCTAATGTTGATAGCAGACTTGCAAGGACCATAAGTGGAGTCTAGTCCTTGAAGAATACAAGCCACCAAATCATCATCTTGTACAGTATACTGACATTCAGCAAGAGCATCTGCAATGGACCTCTTCTTCTCAATATAGTCCATCATGGACATGGATCCCTTCGTGACAGTTTGTAACTGGCCTTTGAGTTGCATCAGCCGAGCGCGAGTTTGCGATTGGAACATGGAGGTAATCATCTTCCAAGCATCAAAGGAAGTTGTTGCTCGAGCAACATAGCAAAGTAGCTTGTCTGACAGAGTAGATCGAAGCCAAACGAGGACAAAGCGATCAGCTTTGCGCCAGGCAGTGTAGGTGGCGGGGACTTCGTCACCAGAGGTAGGGGCTTTTGGGGGTGTTGTGGTAACATACGTATCGAGATTGAATGCTTCGAGAGTGGATAAAACAATGCTACGCCATGAGTAGTAATTGTTACGATCCAATTTGATTGACAGGTTTGGAAATGATTTGGGAAGCATTCCCGGTAGTCAGGAGAAGATTATTATTGGTGGTCATCTGGACAAGAGAGGTGTGAATGACAGGAAAAAAAATTGGAATGTTTGACGTTGATTGGGAACGGCAGAAAAACCTAGGCTCTGGATACCATGAAAGCTTAGATAACTGATCTCTGTATATCTCCAATGATGAATAAGAGTTACAATATATACACTTGATGAGAGAATCACATCCCAACTGACAAGATTACAAAGATACGATATTTACATTTAGTTACCTAAATATTAGGAGTAGATACACTTTTCCTAACTAATACTAATTCTTGGCTAAGTAATGCCGGACCAGCTCTCATTTGTAGCTCCGAGCTGGAGCATAGCCACACTCGCTATCTTGGTCAGTCCATATCCCTATATAATCCAATCCGCGGTGGGAAGTTTCAGTAATTAGGGGGTAAGGTGCAGGAAAATTAAATTTACATAAGAATTTGATAGGGATTGGGGGTAAGAATAATGAGCACACAACGGAGAACGGAATCGCTAATAGAGAGAAAATTACAAGGCAAGATAATAGAACACATAAATTTTTACGTGGGCACGGGTACAGAGAGGAAAACCCACGGACGACAAGACTCAACGAACCCACTATCAAATAAGAAAGAGTACATCGAACCTTATAAAGAGGTAATAGACAAGACTCTCTCTTTACAACAACGGAGTGAAATAGAGTTTCGAGTGATGAAGATTTGAGTGGAGGCTTAGATGAACTAATGTGGGTGAGGCATGAAGGTGTGGGATGTGATCCCAATTGTGGGAGTGAAACCATGAGATAAATCCACCAAGAGACCGACTATAAGTCTATATTTATAGGCCTCATACTTGGGTAGGAAGATATGGGTAAGGCTTGGGAAGAATCTAAAGAAAGATGGAAGGATAAGGATTTGAGAAGTTTTAAGAAGCTTTGGAGAAGCACACTGCTAGAAACTCGCGTAATTGCCACAAAGCACTGGCCTCGGAATAATTCGAGGTTATTTCCGATGTTATTACCCTCGATTTTACTCTCGGGCATTTCTTTCGATGCCAAATAAACTCGAAATATTACCGAAGCTACAATTTGAGACTACTTGCCAACGAAAACAATTTCGATGCCCATTTCGTGACTATATAGCAATGATAAATATTCAAGGCCAAACTTGAGGCCTTATTCGAAGCCAATTAGCCTCGGACTAAGATGGAAGCTATTTTGGATGCTACATTCGCATGTAGTATGGCTACCAAATTGATTTTCGAGGTTATATTCAAGGTTAATACTTTGACCAAGAATCCGAGAGTAAATTCAATGCCATTTTCGAGACAAACATGCATTATGTGTGTAGTGAGCGTCTTCGAGGCCGTATTCGAGGCTAATGTGTACCAACCACATTTAATGTTACTTAGCACCTTCACCAACCGCATTTACTACCACAACTTTCTCCTATACATCTACAACGGAACCAAAACCCAAACATTGTTCATTCTCCTCTTTGTTCAACTTCTCAAATGTGAGATTTCATTGTCTTGTCTTCACTTGGTTGAGGAGAGATTTAAATCTTCTGCTTGTTCGAGTTTGGTGAAAATCAGTCAACAATATTAATCAGTAAGTGTGTCATTCTATTCTTCAATTATTTACAATATTCAATATATGAGATATACATGTAATTTATTTATCATGTCTAGTAATTAAATATTTTTGTGAATTTAGTTTGAACTAATGTAAAATGAAGTATTGAGTATTTGTGACATAACTTTCAAAATGCAAAAGAGCTTAAATTAAAATTATAAAAAAATGAAGAAGAATGAAATGCATGAGAAAAAAAAATGGTTAATAGCCTTGAAATTAAGAACTCGAGGGTATATTTGAAGCTATTGGCATCGAATATAGCTTCGAGTTCTTTGTGTCGAGGCTATGCTAATAGCCTTGAAAGTACGAACTCGAGGGTATATTTGAAGCTATTGGTATCGAATATAGCCTCGAGTTCTTGGTTTCGAGGCTATGCAAGAACTTTATAGCTAATTTGATGTCAAATTTGAGGGAGAATTCGAGGGCAATATTTTCCTCACCTTTAATGCTGAAATCAAATATATATTTTCTTTTTTGGAGGTCATATGGATAATCGCAATTGGATGTACAATAGACATCTATCACATGGGGGCGAATGGTCTCAGGAATTTCTTGATGGTGTTGAAAACTTCATCAAATTTGCGACTTCACAAGTGCATTTGATGGATGAGGAGAAGATAAAATGCCCTTGTGTAAAGTGTAAGAATGGAAAATTTGAGACCGAGGATAATGTATGTTGGCATCTATATCGAAGAGGTTTTATGGGCAATTATTATGAGTGGACTTCACATGGAGAGACACCATCAGCTCCAGTAATCCGTCATTCAGATGAACCATCGAGCTCTGGTGTTAATGGCTTGAACTTCTTTGGGTTCGGAATGCATATGTTTGAACATTTGAATCCTTCTCAGAGAATGGTTTTTGATGCAGCTGGGCCCAATTTTATTCCTCCTTATGAATCGTTTGATTTTAGTTCTTTTATTGATCCTAATGATCAAGTAAGTTGTCACACAGATGTGTTTAGGAGTCATTTGGATCTTGGAGAAGAAAGGAGTGGACCGCAAGCAGCAACATCTTTTGGCCATAGAAATGAAGATATTTCCTTGCTATCTAATCGATTCTTCAATGTGTTGAGAGCGACAAATGAGCCAGTATATCCAGGTTGTTCCACTTCATTATTGTCAGCAGTGGCTAATCTTTTGAGGCATAAGACAGAGAACAATTTGTCTCAAGCAAGCTTTAATCAACTTCTTTATGATACGACAAAATTGTGTAAGTCAAACCATAACCTCCCTCAAAGCTTTTATGAGACTAAAAGCTTGCTTCGAGACTTGGGATTGCCAGAGAAAAGGATACACCTTTGTCCTAACGGGTGTATGCTATTCTGGAAAGATGACGTCAATGCCGTGGAGTGCAAATTCTGTAAAAGCCCAAGGTATTATTAATGATAATTAAAGTAAATCATTAAAATGTTTTTCTTCTTTATATTTTTTAATATTGGTTGAGATATTCTAGGCCTATCTCGGTTGCCTCTCTTGTATATAACTTTGATTGCTGATCGATAATAATTCAAGTTATCTTTTCCAATTACTTAATTCTCTACAGGTATAAGCAACGACTGACAAAGAAAGGGAAACCGATCCCGCTGAAAGTATTTATATACCTGCCCCTGATCCCCCATCTACAACGGTTATATGCCATGGAGGACACATCCCCACATATGCGCTGGCATGCTGAGCATCAACCCGTGGATGGTGCCATAAGCCACCCTTCTGACGTAGAGGCTTGGAAGCATCTTGACCGTATCTTTCCCGACTTTGCATCAGAGGTACGTAATGTGAGATTATGTTTATGTTCAGATGGTTTTGCTCCTTTTCATCAGACTGGAGGGAAATACTCTGCATGGCCAGTGATTGTTACCCCATATAATCTACCACCCAGTATGTGCATGCAATCTCCCTATTTGTTCTTAGTTGGCATCATTCCAGGTCCAGATAACCCAAAGAGGCTAATAGACATTTGCTTACAACCTTTAATTGATGAGTTACTAGTGATATGGAATAACGGTGTCCCGACATTTGATGCACATGCAAAGGAAAACTTCATAATGCGTGCAGCTCTTATGTGGACTGTGAGTGATTTTCCTGCACTTGGGATGTTAGGTGGGTGGAGTACACATGGAAATTTAGCATGTCCTCATTGTATGGAACAAACAGGAGCATTTCGGCTACATTATGGAAAAAAGGCTTCATGGTTTGATGAGCACATACGTTTTTTACCGGAAGATCACCCGTTCAGGATGGATTGCACTGGCTTTTACAAAGGAAGGATTGAGACTAGAGGTCCTCCTTTATACTTATCTGGTCACCAAATGTGGGAGCGTGTGAAGAATATTCCAACTGCCATGGAGTCACCTTTGAAGTTACCAGATGGTTACGGTGATCATAAATTCACAAAGCAGAGTATTTTCTGGAGTCTTCCTTATTGGAAACATCTTTTGCTCCGTCACAACCTTGACGTCATGCATATCGAAAAGAATGTATTTGACAATGTGTTTAATACTGTGATGGATGTCAAAGATAAGACAAAGGATAACTTGAAAGCAAGGCAGGACCTTCGTTTGTATTGTAATCGACCAGAGCTTCAAGTGGAGGATAATCATAAGGGTCGAAAACCCAAAGCATTATATACCTTGAGTAGAGATAAGCGAATAGAGTTGCTGAATTGGCTTAAGGGATTGAGGTTCCCAGATGGATATGTCTCTTATTGGTCGATGTGTACATTCACAAGAGGGTAGGCTCATCGGGATGAAGAGTCATAACTGTCATGTATTTATGCAGAGACTTGTACCAATAGCTTTTAAAGAGCTTCTCCCAGTCGGAGTGTGGGGACCATTGACAGAATTGAGCTTGTTCTTCCAATCCTTGTGCGTACCTACATTGGAGGAGGAACAAGTTAGGGTTTTGGAGCGTGATGCTCCCCTTATATTGTGCCAGTTGGAGAGGATATTTCCTCCTTCCTTCATTGATAGCATGGAACATCTCATTGTGCACTTAGGATATGAGGCTAGGATGGCGGGCCCTGTACAATATCGGTGGATGTATCCTTTTGAAAGAGACTTGGGCAAGTTGAAAAAGAAAATGAGGAATCCAAAGCATGTGGAGGCATCCATAGTTGAGGCATATTTGTTGGAAGAGATCACAAATTTCACTAAGCATTATCCTGATTCTGATGATTCATATAAGAGAAGAAGGGCGGCTAGAAATGAGAATGATAGATTTGATGTTGGCTATCCTCAAATTTCTATCTTCAATCATCCGGGTCGGCCTAGTGGAAAAGCTAAGGTGTTATGGATGAATGACGAAAGAGATTTACATGTAATGCACACATACATCTTGATCAATTGTTTGGAGGTTGATCCATACATCATGTAAGTCATTCTAACATATGGCTTGCCCTTGTTTATATATATATATATATATATATATATATATATATATATATATATATATATATATATATATATATATATATATATATATAAAGCTTCTTACTATATAGCGTTATTCATGCAGGAAATTTCAAGAATCAAGGGGAGTATACGATGGTAATGCTATTGCCACACACTTCTTAGGATGGTTCAAATATTATGTAAGTATTCACAATTTCTGTGCATTTCATGGAAAATAATACATGTTTGATATTTTTTTTTCTAAAAACTCAGAAGGTTACATTACCAATATTTAATAGGTATCACATGAAGTAGAACATACCATTGTTGATCCTCTCATACTAAGTCTAGCGGAGGGCCCAAGTAGAAAAGTGTTGTCATGGCCTGCATACTATACCAATGGTTATAGATTTGAAACTGTGGAGTGTGGTCATGGAAAATTAACCATGAATAGTGGAGTGTGCGTACAAGCTTCAAATTCTGGTGATGCACAACAAGACTTCTTCGGGATGATAGATCAGATTTTGGAATGTGAGTTCACTGGTTTACCTTGCAAGAAGATCGTATTATTTAAGTGTTTGTGGTACGACTCCACTAACAGAGGGATGCACATCCATCCACAATACAAATTGCAAGAAATTAATGTAAGCAGGCGATACAAGAACTATGAACCCTTCGTTCTAGCCCAACAATACATCCAAGTTTATTATGCAGAGTATCCTGGAGCAAACCGCAGTCGTGCTAATTGGAGAGTTGTATGCAAAACAAAGCCTCGCCGAAGATTAGAGCAAAGATGGATAGAGAAGGAAATCGTTGATGAACCATTACAACAAGATGATATTGAAGGGGATGAATTTATTGGGGTATTTGTAGATGAATTGCCTAGAAATCTACTTGACCCAGATGATGTAGAAGAAAGAGTATCTGATGCCAGCGATGAGGAAGACGACTTTTCACCACATCAAGACTCTGAAGAGGGCAAAGATGATATATCAGAGGAAGATAACGACGAAGACAAAGATGAAGATAACAACGAAGACGAAGACGAAGACAAAGATGAAGATGAAGAGGAAGATAACGATATTTGAAAGGTACGTATATTGCAAATTTATAAAGTCAAATAAATCTAGGAAAAAAGCCAATTTTATATTTTTCCTCACTTTGATTAGATTTTTTTTTAACTTGGATTGCATTTCTCGGGCTCTTGAATGTTTACAATGAAAGGCGGGATTTTTACGGAAAACACATGGGA
Source organism: Persicaria tinctoria (assembly GCA_037127255.1). Lineage (NCBI taxonomy): Eukaryota > Viridiplantae > Streptophyta > Magnoliopsida > Caryophyllales > Polygonaceae > Persicaria > Persicaria tinctoria. Next base: position 69,602,173 of record JBANSL010000013.1, read on the forward strand.
GTAGCGGGATTTAGCAGTTTCATTGAGCGGGAATGGGCCTAAAATTTCACAAGAAGCGGGCTTTACAAAATTTGACCCATTGCTCTCTTTTATTAGGAACCGCTTAATCTGTAAAAAAACCCTAACTCTCTTTTTCGCTTTTCGTCTCACCAGCCACACCTCTAATGCCGAAGGATGAGAGCGATTAGCTTGCTCCTGTCCTCCCTCCCCTCTTCGATGCACCTCTCTCCACGCCGCCGTTGAGTTGTTAAAGCCGATCTTGCTGTCCGGTTTGCTTCTGTCATCTATCTCCTCTGCTCGGCCTCCTTCTGTCCTCCATCGAACGCCGCCGTCGAGCTCCTGTCCTCCTGTTTGCTACTGTCCGGGCTACTCCTGTCCTTCCCTTCCTCTTCTACGCACCTCCTTCCCTCACTTCTTGAAGCCGATTCCATTGAGCCTGCTCCTGTCTCTCAAGTAAGTAAACCATCTCTTCTTGTGTTCTTCTTTTCTTGCCCTTTTTACCGTACTGTCATTAAGGAGCATTACATATTTCATTACAAGTATCTATTTTGCATTTGAAGAATCAAATTGCAAAATTTATTCAGGCCACGTCAAAGCTTGGATTAGTGAGCTATATGGAAATCTTTTATTTTAAGTAGTTCTAAAATTATTTTATTTTTTAACAAAAATTTATGTTCTAAGAAATGAGAATCCTTCATTTTAATGTCCTTGAGTTATGAAAATTTAGAAGATAGTAGTTGGTGATTTTCTAAATTATTTTACTTCCTACAGTCTTTGTAAGGCTTCAGCTTTCCAACCAGTACCTTTCAGCTGATCCTATTAAGTGGTTAATGAAGAATATGAGCTAATCTCTTTGATTAACAACCGCTGATGGGTACTTGCTGATAATGTATGGTTGATGATGAGAAGTGGCAAGGTCAATTAATTTTGCATTCGATCTGAATGTTTCATTGCTGATGCTACTGCCTCCCTGGCTTTTTCATATAGATAAGTGTAGTTTAATTGCTAATTTCATATAGATAAGTTAGCATTTTAGCATTTTTTATGTCATCATATAGACGCGGTTAAAGCCCTGTTTTTAGCTTAGAACTAGTATCACTACTTGAGCATTTTTTATGTCATCATATAGATAAGTTGTCCATTGTGCTTAGAGCTTTGAATTTCCTTATTTGAGCTCTTTTTCCCTGCTGGATTTATATTATTTTTTCCATATCAATGATTGCAGGAAGATTGCTAAAATGGTTAAGCGTGGTACATAACCAATTAGAGGGCCTACACGTCTCCTCTTTTCCACACCCCCTGGACGTGTTGATCAAACTCCTTCCCCTGCGCCTAGAGCTCCCTCCCCTGCTCCTACAACAGTCCCTTCTCCTACAGCAGTCCCTTCTCCTACAGCAGCCCGTGCTCCTACAACAGCCCCTGCTCCTACAGCAGCCCCATTGTCAACTGAGCATTCCCCTGTCGAAATGGAGGTGGATGAAGGAGAGTTTCAAGTCGACGAGGGTGAAGAAACTCCAACCCAAGCATCGAGCCAGCAGGATGTTGATGGATCTGCTGCTTCCTCGGGTAGACAAAGAATGCTTGTAGGGCTTGTGGGGAATAATGTTCGGTCAGTGTTGGAATTTAAATTGAAAACATATTTACCTTATTTATAAATTATTCATCTACTAATTTTCTTATTTATAGTGATTTTGAGCCCCGTCAGCCAGCCTTTGGAAAATTGGTAGACATTGTTCATGGTCACTACACTGGAATTTGGACAAGCTTGAACAAGGTCCCTGCCGCTCAGAAGGAGTTACGGTTTAAAGAGTTCGAGGTGACAATAAGAGAACAGTTTTTACTGCACTGTTTTTATTACTAAAGGTTTTAATTTATTAATTATGTCGCATTAACTTAAGTAATGGTCTTGCATCTTTGTACAGAAGAGCTTTTACTAGACTGTTTCCACTAACCAAATGAGGAAGACATTTCTTCATCAAGCTGCTGATCACATTCGCAATGTCTTCAAGTCATGTCGTTCAAAGGGTACAGTACCAAACTTCCTAGGTGTTAAACAATGGCAAGAAATGGAGAAGCTTAGGAAAACTGACAAGAACATGTTGCATCAAGCTGCGGTCAACAAGAAGAATAAGGCTTCTCAAAAAGCAATTGATGCTGGGGTTTATCGAGGTGGTTCTCGCAAACTCACGAAGCATTTTGAGCTAATGGTAAGCATCTTTATCTATTTACTCTTTATTTTTAGTGATTCAAACTAATTACTAATTTGTCTTTGAATTTGTAGAAAAAAGATGGTACAAAGCCAAAAATTTCAGATTTGGTGCGGAAACTATTTACAACACCGGATGGAGAATGGACCGGGTCTCGACCTAAATCATATGTAGTAAGTTTTTATTTTTTGGCATCATACTTTACTCCATGTTTCTGTAAAGTTGTACAACTCCCTCTCTTTGTATTTTACGTGAGTTTGCTTTGATGTTTCCTCATGGTTGTTGCAATATTTGAATGATTTGCTGGCTGAAAAAAGGAAGGGATCATAAGTGAGCTGTTGTTTACTTTGTTTACTTTGATGTTTACCTAAAAACAGTAATTTGCTTTGATGTTTACTTTGTTTTGTAATGCTTTCTCTATGTAGTTGAGCTTGCAAGCTCAAACATTCGGCTTGCTATTTGTAATTGAATTGTATACATTTGATGGAAGCTTGCCTTGCAATTTTATGGTCATTTTTTTTTAATTCTCTTTGCTTAAATGATTTTTTTATCGTTCTTTTAGGCTGATTTTGTTCGCCTAGTAATTATGGTTCAACTTCATGTTTTTTATTTAAATTCTAAAGTCCAAATCTTGCAATTTTATGGTTACTTGTTTGTATTCTCTTTGTTTAAATGACTTTTTTTTTATCATTCTCTTAGGAGGAATTTGAACGTTTAGTTGCTACTCAATTTCCTTCATCCGAGGATGCTTGCGATGATGAGCCTCTTCAAGAAATGAGTGAAGACCTTGAGAAGGAATTATGGATACAAGCTTCTAACGGACCTAACCATGGGAGGATTTATGGGTTAGGAGAAGAGGGTGCAACACTTATTCGCAATGGAATGGTGAATACTCGTCCCTCTAATATGAAGACTTCAAATGCATCACAACCATTGGAAGATGCTCAAGTCCAACCACTTAAGGATGAGATAAAAGAGATGCGATCAACTTTGCAAGAATTCATGCAACAACAACAAAACCAACAAAGGGAGTTCATGCAACAATTCATGCAACTTCAAGGAGGTCAAAACAAGATGCTTACTTCAAATGGTTCAAACTCCAACCCAACTCCCTAATGCTATTGTTTTATGGTTTTTAGGTTGTTTTAGCTACTGTTTTAGGTTGATCAAGCTGCTGTTTTTTATTGGGCTGCTGGAGATGATTATTTTGTGAATTTTGCCCATCTCATGTCATAAACTTTGACACAAAGAAGCAGCCTTTTATTCTCTAACTAGGAGATGCATATTTAGGAAGAATATCAAGTGTTAGTTGTCATCTATATTTATGAATGGCCAGTTAAACATGGTTTGTTAAGAAGCTTGAAGGTATATTTTGTTAATGGAATTAGTTATTACTTTATGGTTGAATTGCTTGTTAATGTGCTTTTGTGATCAAAAGTTTTAAAGGTTGAAATTTATAATTTCTTTTATATGATGATTATAAATATACAGAAAAGTAAGATCAAATATGTTGCTAGATTTGGGGGTAAAATAACCTCGTAATTAGCCTCGAATGTAACCACCAAATTTGAAAAAATATGATGTTTTTTTAATAAAATTTTCGAGCCTATAACCTAAAAATTTGAGGTTAAATTTAAGGGTTGTTTACCCTCGAAATTTACCACCGAACAAATTCGTGATCAACATTTGATACACTTTAGCCTCGAATTCTTATACCTCGAATAGGGGCTCGAAATTTATTTGTCCCTAAATTTGACGTTATAGCCTTCAAGCTCATGGTTACGGAAATTGCCCTCAAAGAAACATTCGATGCTATTTAAGCTCGAATAATAATTTCGAGGCTAATTTTTCGTAACCAAATTTAGCCTCGCGTTTATTGGGTCGGATTTAAATCCGAGGTTATTTTCGGGGGCAAGCTTTTCCGAGGTGATTTTCGAGGTGGCTTCCGTGACTAAATTCGTAGCAATTACGCATTTTTCTAGCAGTGGCATTGAGAACCTAGTAGAACACTTTCTTCTTGATATTTCTTTTGCCTAATAGAAGTCGAGCCCAATCAAGATCAATCAAGCCATGAGAATTTGAATGCATACGTAACAGAATTCGAATTACAATATATATGTTGCTACATATTTGTAACCATATTAATTTCTAGTTACTTATTTCTAATTCGTTTTATATTTTTCAAATTGTTGAGACGTTAAAGATAAAAAAAATTTCACACTGTTTGAACAACCTACATAAGTCGGTGAATTACTCCTCTTATATATACTTATGTGATGGACTTCTAATCACATAATGAATCCCATCAAAATTAAGAGATCTACAATGAATTAAATGAAGGAAAGATAGATCGATCAAGAAACTAGGTCATGTAGTATATGATATATGGATCAGAATTAATACCTGTTGTATGTTTATATGGGGAAACTTGTCTCTGAACTGAAGTGTCTCTCATGGAGTTGCATTCCACCACAAATAAGCAATCTGAGGGAGCTCAAATCGTACTTATCGACCATCTCTGCGTTCTCTTTTGTCGCCATTGCTCCCACCAGCGCTGGATACGCATAGAGGACTTCGACTTTGTACCTCTCCAATGACTCCATTATCGCTCCTAGCTCTTTACACCTCTCTAGAAGCACCGTTGACCGCCTCATGGCTACATTCCTCAAGATGGCAGAAAACCCTAGCGCCAGCTCTGGCTTTGTTGAGTAAACCATCGACTTTTTAGGGTTGCTCGGTTTGCCTCTCGTGACGGCTCCATGGGCGGCCATTGAAGCGATGATGTCGCGGTGAGTTAACTCCACGATCTTCGCAGCTCCAGTGGTGGAGGATGATAAGATCATGGCTGCAGTGTCTGATTGAGACACTGGGGTTGAGTACTCCAAGAGGAATGATTTGGGTTTTTTTGTTGACATCAACATAGAGTCGAACTCTGTGGAGTCGAGGAGAATGGTGCCATGGGAAAAGGAGTAATTGAGGGATTCAACCTTGTCAGAAAGAGAGGAGACAGTGAATAGAATGGCAGGTTTCGCTTGTGAAACAAGTGGGACCAAGTCCGAGTTCTCGGCTAGAGGGTCAGTTGGGAAGACAACGATCCCTAGGGATAAGAGGGCGAAGTAGAGGAGAGGGCGAAGTAGAGGACGGGGACGTGGATGGAGGGGGGAGAGAGGATCAGGGCAACCTGACCCTTCTCAACCGACATTAAAGTTTGGGGGTTTCGAGTAGTTAGAGCGTGTGCAAGGGAGTGAGCTCTACAAAGGAACTCGGAGAAGGAGAGGGAGTGGCCGGTGGGACCATCAGTGAAGGCGGTGGTGGTCTCGAGGTCGGTAGTGGTGGTGGCATTGTCGGAACAGAGGAGGGAGAGGGCGAAGTTGGCAACCGAGAGAGGGAGGGTTTCGGGTGGGAGATCAAGGGATGGGTATAGGCTGTGATAGGTCTTTGTGGTAGGATCATATCCATTTTTGGATGTAGTGTACTTATAACCTTAAAGAACCAAAGGCTTTATCAATGTACGTACATCGATCGTTGAATGTGTCAAATATGTACATGTCGATCCAATTACTGGTAGATATAGTCAATAAACGAGGAGGGGCTGCCAAAATGTTTCTATTGAAAATTAATTAATCCCGAGACCTTTGAAATAGGAGACCGACTCATATTTTATCCCGATTGGAAAATCTGGCATGGATATATTGGACCATAAATATTAAGGTTGGATCCATATGGTTCCGTTCAGAAATAGATCTGTTCAAAAATAGGTGTCGTTTGATTTTTTTGCACGTTTTTTAATTACCTATAAACTATATAAAATATTAACTTTTTAAACAATTTTTTTTAATAATATGACACTTATTATTAATAAGTATTTATATTATATCACAAAATTAGTAAAAAAATAGATATTTATATCGTTTTTAACTCATTAAAAACGTGCTAAAAAGTCAAATGACATCTATTTCTGAACGGAGGTAGAATATTTTAATATTTTAATATTAACTTTTTAAGAACTTCGTGCTGTTTAGCCACTAGACCTGATCCAAATTAACATGTTGGGAGCAATAGGCAAAATTAAATTAAGGGGTCGTCACATAATAAATAGAGAAAATTTACCCAACATGTCATTTTTTGGCGTTTATTGGGGGAGTGTCCACCAAGTTTATTAAATTAGGTTTTTGTCCACCTCTAAATTTTGAACAAAATTGCCGTCCTAAAAGATCTCTCTTGGCTTCTTGTATCTTCACATAGATCGCCGTTCTTCAGATCTCTTCCTCGCTTTCTTCATCGGCGCTTCATCTGACCTCCGCCTCCACCTCATCGGTACAAAGCATGGTGATGCGAACGTGGTGGTGTTCAGATCTGATGCCGCCCACCGACGAAGTTTCTCCGCCGATTCCGCCGCCTCCGCTCCTCCACGATTCCGCCGATTCAGATATGCGATTTCAGATCTTAAAACTTTGCCGATTCTGCCGACTTCAGCACTTTGCTCGAAACGGATGACAGATTCGAGGCTAGAGTGGTCGAAGGAGCGAGATTCGAGGCTAGAGTGGCCGGAGGAGAGAGAGAGAGAGAGGTACTTGTGCTTGATTTGGGAGCAGGACTGCTCGGCGGTGAGGGAAACGGCGTCCGCCTGCACTTTGATGGTCTCGAGTTGTGCGCAGAGGTCTCGGAACCGCGACAGTCTCACAATTTTGATGGTCTCGCGCTTTGCCTTCTCCGCATCCGCGACGCCGTCGTGCCGGAGGGCTTCAAGCTCCTTGACGGGCAGAAACAACGACATGATCGATGACGATTGACCAAATGACTACAGAGATTTGAGAGCTGATAGAGTGTGTGATTGAGTGCAAAAGTGAAGGTTTTGGTGTGCTGTAATGGCGGAAGCAAAGAGAGAAATGCAGAGAATGAGGATGAATGTAACAGCTTGCATTTCTTGATTGTCTTGCACATTTTCCCGCCTTCCTATATGTAGAGAGGAAAGTCGGTTACAGGGGAATTACTTTCCTACCGGTGAGGTGCACACATGTGCAGTGTAACCTCACTCAAGCCTAGCTTGATTACATCTGATCATGACTCAACACCCCCCCCCCCCCCTCAAACTTGGGGTGGAGACAACCCAAGTTTGGACAATAAATTGTTCTGCTGGTGGGATGGAAGAATTTTCGTAAGGACATCAGCTAACTGAGATGCAGTAGGCACATGACATAGATCGATCAAGCCCTCTAAAACTTTCTCACGGGTGAAATGGCAGTCAATCTCAATGTGTTTAGTGCGCTCGTGGAAGATTGGATTGCGGGCAATTTGTATGGCAGACTGACTATCACAATAGAGAGTGACTGGCTTGATAGGGGAGACTGCAAGCTCTTCTAGAAGACGGATTAACCAAGTTACTTCAGCTGATGTTTGCGCCATTTCCCTGTACTCAGCCTCAGAGGAGCTTCGGGAGACCACTCCTTGTTTCTTTGACTTCCAACTTATTGGAGCAGTGCCTAGGAGAACGACAAACCCAGTGACTGAGCGACGACTTATTGGACATGAAGCCCAGTCAGAATCAATGTAAGCTACAACCTTTGGAGTGTCAAAACCTTTAAGTACAATGCCATGATTGGCAGTGCCTTCAAGGTATCGAATGGTGTGATGAAGAGCCTGAAGATGAGATTCTCTTGGAGATTTCATAAACTGGCAAAGAGACTGTACTGCAAAACATAAATCTGGCCGAGTGTTGGTGAGGAAGTTGAGCTTTCCTACCATACGTCTGTAATAAGAGGGATCCTGAATAAACTCCCCAGAAGAATTATCCAATCGACCCCTTCGAGCAAGAAGGTATAAGTTGTAATATCTTATGAGCCAGCAGATTAGGGGCGTTATTTTTTTTGTGTTTGTGATGTGAACATCGGTACTCTCTTATTATATTTGTGCAGGCGACTCTTGCCCTTCCTCCGTCGAAGTATTTTAGAGGGAGGTCCAACCAGTTCTCCCATATGGGTGTACTGACGGGCATGGATGATGGGCTATCTGCAGCTGATTGGCAGATGCTGAAGGATAGTAGGCTCGGCGGCATTGTAAAGATTGGAGCCAATGTGCCCTACTGCTCAACCCTTATCCATTACTTCCTGGAGAGGCAACTCAAGACCCTCAAGAAATGTGAAACATGGTATGAGATCCAGAGGAGACTCCTCCGGTTCTCCATCAAGGAATTTTGCCTAGTCACGGCCTCAAATGTGGTGCAAGGAATTGGGCATTTGAGGCGGAAGATCACAAAGGCGCCATCCGGAGCTTCTTTGGAAGGGAAAGGGTCAAGGTGTCCGACCTTCCCATCATGTGGGAGGTCGCAAAGGCGAAAGAGAGAAGTGAGCGGAAGAGGTTGAAGCTTGCACTCCTGATCATTGTAGAGTGCATCCTGCTGCAAGGGGACGTGGGCAGGGGAGTGAAAGGGTGGGTGGTCTCCCTCGTTCAAGACCTCGACCGATTCTTTGACTACTCATGGGGTAATGTATGTTACGAAGCCAAACACGAGAGTCTTGATGGGGCACTGGTCAGGAAGGTGGAGCAGGGAGTGAAAGGTGGGAATGAGAGGTCCGAGTACTCACTCAATGGATTCCCATTAGTGTTCCAGGTACGAGTTCAAACTTAATGCTATTTAATACTTGGCTAGATTTGTTGTCTGTATGTCTGGGCCGATTCTGAGTATGGCCAAGGTTTTCTCTAAATTGGCTAGTAAAATTTCGATATTCTGGCCGTGTAGATTTGGATCTATGAAGCGGTGCCGGGTGTGGACAACCACTTTGCCAACAGGAGTCGGAGGGTTATCTTTCCCCGATGCATTCGGTAGAGCATAACGGAGGCGCACCTCCCCTATGAGAGGGTGAAGACGATGCTGGACATAGAGAATGAGGATAGGATCAAGTGCGATGATGCTCGGACGACCCTTCTGCCCGAAGCGGCTGAGCTGGAGAGTTTCCTCGGTGCTGGGTACCCCTACGAGGAACCCGATGCTTTTTTTGACAATGTAGCCAAGTCGTACGAGGAATCACTCCCACCTGTCGGCATTCCGGCAAAAGAAACAACACCTTCCCCCAGCCATGGAGCCCCTGAGGATGCAACGATTATCACAGCTGGAGGTAGTAAACGGATCTGCGCAATACGTTCGGGCGGATCCCAGGTGTCCATGGGGGGGACGGAGTACACCACTCCGTGGTAGGTCGCGTGCCACGCAGCTACCCTGTAGTAGTCATTCACTAGGGAGTACACATCGAGGCCTCAAGCCTTTGCCGCGGCTACGGCATGACAGCAGGGGTACTGATCTGTGTTGAAGTGTCGACATGTGCATGAACAGGCGCTGAGGTTCACCAGCCACTTCGAGGTTCCCTTTATGACCTGGAACTCGTGATTGCTGAGGGGCCTCGCAACCATGCATATGGATGCATGGTAGCTAGACATGATGGCCTTCGCAACCCAATCACTTACCACCTTCCCGGCCATGCCACTTGCCTTCCTCCGTGTCTCAAACCACTCTTGCACCGTCTCGATGATGCAATCAAATAGCGCTACAATCGGCATATCCCGAGGCTCTTTGAAGACGTTGTTGAGGCATTCTGCATTGTTCGTTGTGGTTATGTTATAGCGGCTAGCCAAGTAGTGAGCCCTTGCCCAGTTGCGGAATCCTGCTTCATGAAGATACTGTCCGGCTGCGGGGCTATGGGAGGAGAAGTCTGCGAAGAGTTGGTTGAACTCGGCTATGGTGTATGCCTTGGTCATGTCGAAGTACAGCTGCTTCAAGGAGCCACACTTGTGGTGGTGCTTCGCATTCTGGAAGAGGTGATATGTGCAGAAGCCCTGCTTGGCAAAGGTGTAGCTATCACGTATGCCCTTGACGATGCTCACATGCCGATCGGAGACCCACATCAAGTCTGGGGTGTCCGGGACGACTCGAAGCATTTGTCGGAAGAAGAATGCCTAGGAAGCGTCATTCTCGCCATCCACTACCGCAAACACAACTAGGTATATTTTGTGATCGGCATCCTGTGAAGTGGCAAAGAGCAAGGTCCCCTTAAACTTGCCTTTCAGAAAGGAACCGTCAACGGAGATGACCTACGGGCATTTGGCAATTAGACATCTGTGTTATACGTGCCTTGTTAAAGGCTGGGTAAATGTATTGACTGGCTAGGTATAAAAAATAAGTGGCTAATGAACATACCTTCCGTAAGTGGGGGATGGCTTCAATCCAGACCCCGAAGCTGACGAACGCGTATTTGAACCTACGTTCAGCATCCCACTCAAGCCAGGTGTGGGAACCTGGGTTCGCCACTCCTTGAGTTGCAGTACTTGAAAGCATCCCAATCACTTTCATCATCCACTTGAATCGGATAACATCCCTCCGTCTTCGTATCGAGTAGATATTTCAACTCAACCTCATAGCACCTCGGGTCAACCACGAGCTTCTCCATTATCTTACTCTTGACGGACCCAAACGACATGGTCTCCTCTATGAGCATTATTTTGTGGGCGTTTTGACCTTGATACACCAACCTCCTTCGAGATGCTCCCATCGACCATTGCAAACGAGAGTAAGTAATACCACCCCTTTCTCACCTGCGAAATTATGAGGTTAAGATGGTCCTCTCAGTATCTGTTAGAGGTAAGAGAAGGATGGGAAAAATCCATTACTGTGAATACAAAACATAAACCGTACTTACCCATATTCGTTGAGGTCTGGATTTTGCAGATGGCACGTGTATCCCTGTCTATGGCTACATATATTCGGTTGATGACTAGGATTTCCCTTTGCCTGGCTAGTAACTGAAGTTCTGAGTTTTATCCTTCCAACTAGACGTTAATGGCAGCCATAGGGAAGAAGAAGATGTTTTTCACTTTTTGTGTCCACATGGCGAGCTCCCCCATCTCCTTTTATACTCCCTCTGAAAATCCCCCTGTGTTTTCCCTCCATTTTGCCTCGGCAGGAAGTGTTTTTGTGAAAAGGTAACACTCTCTCTCCTAGCATTTAATGCTTGTCATTTCATGCTTCCACACCCTCTCTCACAGACTCACTGTAACTCTGCAGCTCTTCCTTTTTTTTTTTTTTTTTTTGGCCAAAATGATTACCTCCCTCACTCTCTCTAATCGACACGTGTCCATTCCCCCCCCCCCCCCCCCCCTTCCATTGTGTAACCGGCTATCTTTTGTAATATGTGCCCAATAATTTGCAAGAATGACATTATGTCATTCCTTTGCCAAATTTTTGAGGCCGGGTTACTTTTGCAAATTGGGTAAATTTTTGGTATATCCGTGCAAAACATCCCCAAAAATAATCCCACCTTAAAAAAAAACCAATTAAGAGCCCACCTATTCGGCTATTCCCCTGTTTAACGAAAATGATATGCTCGGATTTCCGGGAATTCTTTAACTCTTCATCGCAAATGTGACTAGGCTCCCCGTAACATTGGCACATCATTAGTCATAAACTTAAACCCCATTAAAAAATTAAATTAAAGAAATTAAAACAAAAATCAACTCTATTCATCCTACCAACATCCCAAATCCAAAAAACCCTCGTATCCCCCAAATTGATATGAGATTAAGATCCAATCCAATCTCTGGAAGCGCCTACTTCATCCCCATCTTCAACCTTTTAATGATTGCCGACCGAAACAAAAGTTTGATGAAACAACCGAAAAGCATTGGACAATCCCCAGATCCAGTAAAGCAAAGCTTCGATTGCCTCCTGCGGTGTGCGTTCAAGCGCAATTTCGATTTAACTGAGCCTATTTTGATATACTGATTTTTTGAGAGGGATAAGATATCACTCGATATCTTGATATCGATACCAAACGACCCTAAGTAAACCTTTCTGACTACTTATATACCAAACCTTAAATCATATCTTTAACCCCTTCTGAAATTCCCCCCTTCTATATATATGGCTGCCTCTTCCTTTACATGGACAAATCTTCCCCAAATTTCGAAAGCTCTCAATAATCAATACCCATCTCGTTGAGATTTTTTGGAGATTCTTTGGCTTGATCTCGAATAAGAGGTTGCAAACGAGAAGAAATTGAAATCGGCTGAAACCGATAGAGTCCTCCTCCTTTCTTTGCATTCCCTAACGGATAGGGGCGTTCTTGCATTTCCTGGACTTGTAGATTGGAAACAGGGAAGTTAATCATTGAAAGGAAATACGAAACAATCCAGTTTGTGTTCTAATTTCTTTAATTTAGTTTTTCGACGAAAAATTCCCGGAATTATTGCCAGAAAACTGGAGCATGTCATTTTCGTTATATATGGAGATAGATGGGCTACTTAGCGCGTGTTTTGTAAAAGAGGTCTTTTTTAGGAGTTGTGTGTTTTTTAGGAGGTAAAATTTATTTTTTTGGTTTACGGAGGTGTGGAAGGTGGAGTTTATTTTTTAAAATAACCTTATAAGAAATGTGAATGATGTTTGGTGGTTATAAGGTTTATAAAAAATGTGAAAGATGTTTGGTGGTTATAAGGTTTATAAGTTGATATTGTGGATGAAAAGTCAAATATACCCTTGCCTTCAATCTCTCGTTTATCATCTTCCTCAATCCTCTCTAGCCCTTGCCGGCTTGCTGAGAACAAATTGCACTTCCTTTTATGGGGCTTTTGCATCCACTAGACCCCCTCCAACAAGCAATTTCAAGATTTTCTAATCAATTTCAAATTCAACTCCAATCAGGATCAAATTAGGTTCAAAATTAGGATCAAAATGGATGAATGAGCACCGCCGCCACTGAGCTGCTCCAATCAATTTCAAATTCAGATCCCAAATCCATCCACCAAATCCATCCAAAAAAATTCAACCTATACATACACAGACAGGGACACAAGGTGAATCAATGGCGGTTGGGGTCAGAGGCGGTCGGGATCCTTGGGAGGTGTGGCTGCGAAACTGCGGGAACGGGAGAGGGCAAGCAAGTACTGGCAGCTGACAAGGATGGGGACGACGATGGAGGAGCCACGCAAGTCCGGCGAGGCAGCTGCGGAACTGAAGGAGCGAGAGAGGGACAAAGTAGGCGACCACCACAAGCTGTGGCTTCTTCGGGTGATTTCAGGGGCAAAAGTGAACATTTTTTGGCACCTGATAAAATAACCTCTGGAAAGCTCCCCTCCCAGGGCTTCCATTTTCATCAAATTTCAACTTTTGAAACCTCCAACTGCAACTCATGGCACCTGATTGCCAAACACTATCGGATGAGTTTTTTTTTTTTTTAAGCTGATGAAACCTTTTCAAACCTTTTAAAACATGTTGTCAAACAGGCGCTTATTGGTTATTTTTAAAGGTGGGATTATTTTTGGTTGAGGGATATAAATAGGTGGGATTATTTTGAGTCATTTTTCCTTTAAATTACCGTGTGATTAAACATTGCATAAATATATAATACAATAAAATATTATTAGGTATATATAATGTGTGTAGCGGAAGTGAGCAGAAAGAAGAAAAGACTTTTCAGGCTAAGGAAGAGTCTTTCAACAAAGGCAGGTCAGACAATTCAGGAAATAGAGGAAAAGGTAGAGGTGGCTTTCGAGGCCGAGGCCCTGGTGGTTGTTAAGGCATATGCCAATTTGACAACACAGGGAGAGGTCAATATGAAGAATAGAGTCGAGGCCAATATGGTGATTCAAGTAGAGGATAGAATGGTGATTCTCGAAAATACCAAAGCAACATCCAATGCTACTACTACAAGAAGTATGGACATAAGGAGGCGCAATGCTGGAGCAAGCCAGAAAGTGAGCAAAAGTCAGCAAATTATTCCGAGAATGTTGAACAGGAAAGAAGGTTATTTATGGCTCTCTCTTTTATTGGTGATGACACGAATGGGATGTGGTATTTCGATCGATAGTGTTTGCTCCAATCACATGGCCAGCTCTAGATCCCTATTCAAAGAACTTGATGAGCCGCAAAGGGGCAAAGTTCGCCTTGGCAATGACAAGATGCTTCAATCCGAAGGGAGAGGTACAATTGCTATAAAAATTGTGCAATGTGATGTTAAATTGCTTCCCGATGTGCAATTTGTGCCTGGTTTGGCTCACAATTTGTTAAGTGTTGGACAATTACAAGGTACTGGCTATTCACTTTTATTTGAAGATGATTCATGTGTCATTAAGGAAAAAAGGTCTGGCTACGTACTATAGTGGTAGTTCCTATGACAGGAAATATAATGTTTCCTTTAAACTTATCTTCCAAGATGAGTAAGGTTTTGACGGTTAGAGAAGATGATGATGCAAATTGTGGCATCTGCTTTATGGTCACCTGAATGCGCATAGTGTGAAGTTGCTGACACAAAAGAGATGGTGCAAGGTTTGCCAAAAATTGGCGAGCTTGAGTTGTGTGAAGGATGCTTATATGGAAAGCAATCCAAGGGTCCATTTCCAAGTGTAAGAGCTTGGAGAGCAAGTGAATGTCTTGAGATTTTGGATGCAAACTTATGTGGTCCAGTGCAGACTCAATCACTTGGAGGGAGTAAGTACTTTTTACTCATTACAGATGATTACAGTAGAATGAGTTGGGTGTATTTCAATTCTTAAAGGCTAAATATAAAGCCTTTGAGAATTTTAAGAAATTCAAAGCTATTGTAGAGAAGCAATCCGACAACATCGTGAAAGTGTTGAGAACAGATCGAGAAGATGAGTTTCTTTCACATGAATTCTCTATATTTTGTGAAGAATAGGGAATAAGAAGGGAATTAACATCATCGTATATATAGTCTAGAGAAAAATGAAGTCTCAGAGAGAAAGAATAGAATAGTTGTGGAGATGGCAAGAAGCATGCTTAAGGCAAAAGGGATGTTGAATCAGTTTTGGTGTTAAGCAGTGGCTACAGCTGTATACATCCTCAACATTTCTCCAACAAAAGTTGTCATGGATTTGACTCAACTAGAAGCTTGGAGAGGAAAGAAGCCATCGGTAAGTCACTTGAGAGTGTTTGGTTGTATAGCTTATGCTTTGGTTAATTTAAGAACTAAGCTTGACAAGTCTGAAAAAATGTGTGTTTATTGGCTATGCAATTCAATCCCAAGCATATAGGCTATATAATCCTCTCAGTGGAAAGATTATTATCAGCAGAAATGTGGTGTTTAATGAAGATGCATAATGGAACTAGCAGGAAAAAGGAATTAGCACAAGCAATCAGAGAATCATTACTCTTGATGATTCAGTGGGGGGAGCCAGCTGTGACAGACAACATCGAGCAAGTTCAGATTTCTCCCTCAACACCATCAAGTCATCACAATTCATCAAGCCAAAGCTCCTCTCCTTCAAGCTCTTCGAGTGAATCACCACCAAGAAGGTTTAGATCTCTAGCAGATATTTATGAGAATTGTGGCTTTGCTTATATTGCTACATACCCAACATCCTTCGATGAGGCAAATGATAAAGGTGAGTGGAAAACTGCAATGGAGGAAGAGATAAGGTCTGTTCAAAAGAATGAGACTTGAAAATTGATGGATCTTCCTCAAGGAAAGAATGTGATTGGCTTGAAGTGGGTATTCATAACAAAATACAACACTGATGGAAGAATTCAGAAGTATAAGGCGTGATTGGTGGCTAAAGGGTATGCTCAAAAAAAAGGGATAGATTTTGAAGAGACATTCTCACTGGTGGCAAGATGTGAAACTGTGAGAGTTGTGCTTACACTAGCTCCTCAATGGAAATTTCCAGTGTTTCAACTTGATGTCAAGTCAGTATTTCTCAATGGAGAACTGCAAGAGGAAGTATTTGTTGAGAAACCTCAAGGCTTTGTCAAAAATGGAAAAAAGAGCAAAGTGTACAAGTTGCATAAGGCTCTCTACGATTTGAAACAGGTTCCTTGAGCATGGTATAGCAAGATAGATGCATTCTTCCTTCAAAATGAGTTTGGAAGAAGTGAGAATGAGCCAACACTATATGTTAAGAGAAAAGGTATGCAAGGGTTTATTGTAGTATGTTTGTATGTTGATGCCATTATCTACTTCATCCCATCACAAGCACTACTAGATGAATTCAAGTTCTCCATGATGAAGGAATTTGATATGACAGACTTGAGAATTCTACAATATTTTTTGGGTTTGGAAGTAAAGCAGAGAAAGAGTGGCATTTTTATATATCAGGAAAAATATGGAAAAGATTTGCGGAAGAAGTTTCACATGGAAAGTTATGAGGTTGAAAAAATGTCAATGAACACCAATGAGAAGCTACAGAGAGAAAATGGCACAAAAAAAGTTGACGAGAAGATGTTCAGAAGCTTGGTAGGAGGCTTGAACTACCTCACACACACATGACCAAACATTGCTTATTGTGTGAGTGTGGTGTCAAGGTACATGCATAGCCCAACCAAGCAACACCTTGGAGTTGCAAAGAGAATACTCAGATATATGTAGCAGGAATAGTCAAGCATGGAGTCTAGTATGAAGGGTCATACTAACAGTGACTGTGCAAGATGCATTGATGACAGGAAAAGCACCTCTGGTTCAGTCTTTTGTCTTAGATTAGGAGCAATCACCTGGAGCTCAAAGAAGCAGGATACAGTGGCATTATCTTCTTCAGAAGAAGAGTATATTGTGGCAAGATTAGCTGCAAGACAAGCATTATGGCTGAAGAAGTTGCTGAAAGATTTGGGTTGTGCACAAGATGAACCTACTGAGTTATGGTGTGACAACAAGTCAACAATTTCAATGACCAAGAATCCAACATTTCATTGACCAAGAATCCAATATTTCATGCCAGAACCAAGCACATTGATGTGCAACATCATTTCATCAAAGAGTTGGTGTCTAAGGAGCAAGTTGTTCTAAAGCTCTGTGGAATAAATGATCAAGATGCAAATCGGTTCACCAACGCACTGTGTTCAACAAAGCATCAATTCTTTTTAGAGAAATTGGAATGCGAGAGTTTGAATCAAGATGAGGTGTTGAAATATGATTCAAACGTTATTTTAGGAAGAAATAATTAATTAAGGCAAATATATTGTTATTGTGTAAGAATTCAATTGAGCAAATTAGTTTGAGGTTACCATTTTCATAGGTTTGATATTAGATATTAATAGCCTAGGATATGTATTTGTTTCATTTTAAATTAAGAAGAAGAACAAACAATAATCTTTCTCTACAAACATTCTATTATTCTTCATCTTCTTCCTCTGACAAATCCAACACAAATGTTTTGAAATTTAAATGGGGGTGCTGTACGTGTTGGATGTTTGTATTAGTTCAATTGAGATCGGACAATGGACAGACGAGGTAAAAGTTCCATTTTTGGTATTGAGTGATGGGAAGCATTAAAAGATAGTACGCCTTACTAGAACTCTGTCCAATTTTTTCATGATATTTCCACTTCCATTTACCTTTTTTTGGCAAAGTGAAAGAGTTCCCATATCATGGGATTTCAACGAGAGAGATCCTTGAATTGAGATAATCTCTTAAAACATTGATATTTCGATATCTGCACCACCATTTTTTTTCTGAACAGTTTGTGATTTCGTTCAAATCCCCAATTATGATACATGGGAGAGCTGAAGCTTGGAGTGTCCTCGTGAGTTCTTCCCAGAAGAGAACCTTTTCTAGTGCGTATCCGATTGCTATGATTCTAGGTGATTGCATCTTTAGTGCTACAGTTCATGTATGAGATGAATTTCTTTCCATAGGACACCAATTCCACCAGATCTTTCAACAACCAGAGACGAAATCGCATTCTCGAAGCCAACACTCTTCCAGAATTTGTCGCTTGGTATGTTTTTTGTTTTTGATTCAGCTAGAGCAAGCAATTGGGTATATATGCTCATTCTTACATAGTTACACCATGTGTTGATGTTGGTCCAAAATATTTTCATCCCAATGCCCCTACAATTCCAAAAACTAACTTTCATGATCACATTTTAGAAGTCTAGGGTAGTCCAAGATCTCCCCAAAATGAATTGTTTTTATTTCTGGCTCTTTGGTGCTATGATTTGGTGGTTGTGTCCGTAGTTTCTTTGGCTTGCGTGTTTGTAGCCGCACCACTATTGCGTCAATGTATGTTTTATTTTCTTAACTTGAGAGGATAGACTAGTAGCTAGCAACAATGCTTGTGCACTTAGTTTGTTTAAATCTCGTTTTGATGCTTATAAGATATATAGCGTATGACGATGAGCTTGGATTATGTGAGTTAGTTTTTGGTTATGTTGTTGTAAGACACTAGCCTGTATCACCATCGACCAAACTACATCCATTCTTGTTTGTGACTGGATTTGCAACGTTATGGAATGAGTTGTTCTTTTCCCAGTTAGAGCCTATGTTTTGTTAAACTAGGCATTGAGTTAGTCATGAGTGTTAGTTTTGCCGCACAATAGAGGTACGTAGGATGGATCAAGCATCCTTATTGAGCATAATTATACATAAGTTGGGGTTGAACCCCTCGCAATCGACTCAAGACTAGACATTGGGTTCACACAATAGACGCCTAGACAAGCTAGCAGTCCTACTTTATTGCCACTATTTAACAACCACCAAGAGGGGATTGGGAAGCAACCCCTGTTTATTTATTGATGTTTATTGTTCATATTTTGCTAGCTAGGTGAGTTTGGTGCAATGTATTGACCTTGCAGCAGCAGTTTCCTCTTAATCTTTCCTTGTTGAGAAATTGGGAGAAAGTTCTCTTTCCCAAAATTTGGTAAGGTAGTGATGAAACGAACATGTTTTATCTTCTTGTACTCCTCCACCTACAAAATCCCACAACACAAATTAATATGGATTAATACTACACCAGCTACATAACAATTTCTCAAACAGATAAGTTAATTAAAAGATGTAAAATTAGTTTTACCTTAATAGCCACAAAATCTATAACTTGGGATTCAGTGATTGTGCTTCCATGTTTTCTGATGACGAGACCCACCGGAACTTCACCTCCATCTTCCGGAATCCGGATATCTGCTTCATTCATTCAGATTACCAAACAGCCTTGTTAAGTTTAGTTATACATACATATATCAATAGGTAAAGGAGATTAGTTTGTTACGGTGCAACGATGGCATCTTCTATCTCAGGATGTAGCAACAACACCCTCTCTAATTCAGTTGGTGAAACCTGCAGCATATTGCAACAAACATGATATTTAAATTAAAGTTACCAATTCAATTCATAATTACCAATTAAATTAATTGAGTATACAATCATATATATGGTTACCTGATGTGAGTTGATGGTGATGAGCTCCTTGAGCCTTTCAACAAAATGCAGGAATCCATTGGAATCAAAGTAACAAAGATCTCCTGTGTTCAACCATCCCTCTTTAGAATCCAACCTTTTTGCAGTCAGTTCTTCATCTTCTACGTAACCTTTCATTACAGTGGGGCCCTGAAGCCAAAGATCGCCTCGACAGCCAGGGGCCAAGGCCTCACCGGTGGAAGGATCCACAATTCGGGTGACCAAGTGGGAGAGTAACAGGCCACAAGTGCCGCCGGAGCACTGATCATCATCATCATTTGCAGCGCCAAGTTGAAACACAGCCGCACCTGCTATCTCTGTCATTCCGTATGCCTATATATATTTACACATATATGATATATCCCAAGTAAGGAGAGATTGATAAAAGAGAAAGAATGGATGTGTAAATATAAAAGATAAGAACTGAGGTTTGATCCTAAAACCAATTAGCTATAAGAGAAGTAGTCTATCTGCTATTCTGCTTATATAATATGGTTAATTTGTTCAAACTTTTGATTCACATCTCAACACATAAGATGAGCAAAGCAAAGATTTTCAAGAAACTAGGAATTAATTAGCATATATAATAATAGTATGTAAGTAATTAATTTATACCTGCAATACATTTGCATGCGGAAACTTGTCCTTGAACAACCTGAAATGTCTATCATGGATTTGCATTCCACCACAAATAAGAAATCTGAAGGAGCTGACATCGTACTTGTCGACTATCTCTGCGTTCTCTGCTGCTGCCATGGCCCCAACCAGTGATGGGTACCCATAAAGGACTTCAACTTTGTACCTCTCCAATGACTCCATAATCGCTCCCAACTCCCTGCATCTCTCTAGAAGCACCATCGTTCGCCCCATGGCTACATTCGTCACCATCGCAACAAACCCACTAATCATCCCTGGTATCGTCGTTAATAGGGAAATCGTCGGCTTTATGTTGTCTGCTTTCCCAAAATGTGCATGGGCGGATATGAAAGCGATCATGTTACGATGAGTGAGCTCAGCAATCTTCGCAGGACCAGTGGTGGAGGATGAGGTGATCATGGCTGCAGATTCTAACTGAGACACTGGGGTGGTCGAGTACTCTACACTACAGGAAAAAGTGTAAGACTTCGACACTTTTTACAGTCATTTTCGACGCTTAAAAATGTCAAAAAAAAACAATTTCGACGCTTTGAAAAAGCGTCGAAAATTCTTGGGTCACGAATGACACTGTCATTTTCGACGCAAAAATCCATCACAACAAACCTCGACACATAAAGGCGTCGAAATAGGATGTCAAGATTGGCTCATGTATACAATTTCATCGACAGCTTTCTCAACACTCTCGAGCGTGGATATAAATCCTGACGATTTATTGCGTCGGTAATGGTATCATGTGCTAGTGCTAACCTTTTATAACCACTCTCTCTACTCTATTCTTTTCCAATAGCCGATGTGGGATCCAGTTTTATCTGCTAAGATATAGCTTCTCAAGGGAAACCAATGCATGCCTTATTCAGATGCAATTTTTTATATTATGAATCAACTGATATAAAATAATAAAAGAGAAATGCAAATATTTGTATTATGAAATAAATCAATTTATACATTATGATTAGAATTAGTTTACGTACAGTGACATAAAATTTTGTCATTTAACAGAAAACACAGAAACCAAAATACATTTTATTCAATGAGTGAAATTTCGATCTTAAACACTTTCATCAACCAATTATCAACCATTTTCCCTCAGCCCTTCACACCTCATGCTTCTTCTCCTCCACCTTGGAAGCAATGACAATCACCACTTCATTCTCCATGGATTATCCACGGTATCCTAGACTGCCTCCATCTTTCTACTCTCGATGGTCGTTATTGACTTCGAACCATCTAGTATCTACCTGATAATACACATCAGCACTTGCATAAAAATAGTAAAGCTACATGATAATTGAAATTAGCAACACTTAAATGAAACATAGTACTTGAAAAAACATCATGAAGTACCTAAAATGAAAACAAAATAACCAGAAAACATTGACGCTTAAAACTAAAATATTGTTGCACTTCCGGTAACCAAAATACTACGACAAAGCAAGAGCTAAATTCAAAAGAGGGTGAAAGACCTGATTTTCCATTTCCAGGTGTATCCATTCACGTAACTGCATAAAGAAATTCCAATTATGCCTGTTGTATCAATGTAATTGAGTGAGAAAATGGCTGAGGTAGTGATGTGTAAAGAAATTGAGCTTCAGAACAAGTTTTCTATGTAAAAGAGAATTTGGGAATGGTTTTCCATCACCACTTGTGGCTGTAAGGAAGGTAATGAAGAATACTAAGTTTTATCTACGACAATAAATGGCTCATGATTAAACGAGTGAATGTAATATAAATACCCAGGCTAGTATTGCTAAAGATTATATACCAGTGGTTAAAATATATGCTTACCTTCTCTATTAGTGAGACCATTGGATTGGAAAAACATGGAAAAGTCGGAACAAGTGGTCTCAAGCATATCCTTGGAGAAGCAAATACTTGCAAATCAACTAACTGACATGTACTCTAATCGGCATAGACGTACAATAGCTTCACAACCACGTACAACTATATATGTTTGGACTCCCTACCCACTTGATTGTTGGCTCCACAAGTAGTTCATTCTCATTGGTCTTGTATATTTTTATAACTACAACACCAAATAAGAAGAAAAAATGCAATTAGGAACTTGAAATATCCAAAGATCAAGATTGGTTTTGCCAGGCAGTCTTGTGCTAAGTAGCAAAGTCCACAAACCAAGCTATGCTTCAAGTCATAGAAATGTTTCGCATATAATGATAAAGAAAACAGTCAGTCACTCACCATGGAAGGTGGGAGGGAGACATCCATGAGTTAAGAGTCTCAAAATACATATCTGATACAAGCAAATATACTCATCAAAAACTGGTTTTACGGTGCTTCTGATCATAACAAAAAGCGCCTACAAATTTAGACAAAAATCATAAAACCCATTTACATGCTCCAGGAACCAAAGAAAAATACCAAATTGATTGTAACATTACCCTAGCCTTGATGCATTAGCCATAGCTGTTGTAGCTCTGCTCAAAGAAGGTAGGCATCCATCGGGAAAGATGTACTCCCTCTTAAAATCCGAGCTTTGTATGTGCACATCATAAAATTCATCAAGAATCAAAGTGAACTACAAATAGAAAAAACGAAGACAAAACCCAGTTTAAAGAACATTTTGAATAGATGAAGGGAAGACACTATATATTTTTGGGAATGACATGAAATAAATCCAATACTTGTAGAACAAAAAGCCATCATCTGCCATAACAGAGTCACAACTCCGGAAGAAGTCTTCTATATATTCGTGCCCCACGACCTCCATCATCTCACTGTAATGTAAGATATTAAAATAGTTCAATACAAAATATAGACAAGTCTCGTTTTGGTATGAACAAACAAGTACATCGATGACGACTATCTTACTAGGCAATAATCCGATTTTATTTTCTGCCCACCAAAATAAAACATTTCTAGCAAAATTATATTCATATTTAGAAAAGACGGTGAAGTTTGAGAAAACTAAAGCAGCTAGTTTTCCCTTATTCTAATGTTTCATTTGCAATACATGTACACCACTGCTTCAGATATAAAGTATAAACAAAAGAGAAGATGCAGTTAAATTGAAGAAGTGATTCATGATGTAAGGCACCTTTCCGAGTGCTATGCGAGTGTATAACACTATAATTAACCTCTGCCTCTGATAGCGATTTTTGTAATAACACTGCAACACCTTGCATCATGGCCCATTTTAGAAAGAGTTGCACCCCTCTCTGATGAAAAATTGTCCATAAATAGTTAGATTGCATCATGTCATAACCCATTTTAGGAAAATTTGTAATTCTCACATCATCTAGAACATTAATGAAGCAAGGGCCATTATCATTGCACAATAGTGGTGGTATACCCACCTGCAAAAAAAAAAATAGATTATCTTCATTTGAACTGAAGAATCAGGATAACTGTAATAATGAACTCTATAACATAAATGGCCTTAACCCGAAAACTAGAACAATAATGAAGCAAAACAAAAATAAATGTGCTATAATATTCAAATTGACAATATACCTCGTGTGAAGCCAGTGTCTTTGAGAAGTAGAACAGCAATGAAGCATAACTAAAGCTTGATTAGAAATTCAAATTGCACATGACGCAAGTAATTCAATGCGCTATAATATTCAAACTGCGTGGAAAATTAAGAAATTCTGAATTGACAATATACCTCGTGTGAAGCCAGTGCCTTTGAGAAGCTTATTATAAAAGAATAGCCTCTAGATGCAACCTCAAAAGGGTGACTCACTTTAAAAAGCAGTTGCAAAGTTCAATAATCAAACAAGAAAGAAAATAATCACCAAATAACTCCAAAAAGAACAAAACAAAGAACAGGAAGTCAAACAGTACTAAAGAATGATCGGCAGGCATAATTTTACGAATCAAGAGATATGAACAAGCAAACTAAATAGACTCTTCAAATTGAGAAGATTTGACGAATCAAGAGACCAAAATCGGCAGGCATAATTTTGAGACATTATGTGCAATATCCACCATGTGCTCTGTAACACTAAAAGAGACAACTTCTATCCAATATTCTAAGATAGTGAAAACATAAATCTTTCTTAGAGTCAAAGTTCTCAAGGATCAAAGATACAAAGTTAAACAAAAATATGCATCATGCTATAATAATAAAAAAAAACGAAACAGAAAATAAGGACAGAAAACTGGAGGCCTTGCAGTTGCCAAGATCAGAATTTTTATGAGGTACACGAAAACATACTATAGGTACTGCTGCAAGGATCGTATATTTTATCCGCTCTTCTTAAAACTTGTCTCGCAGCAGTGCCTATAGTTTAGTATAATGAAAACATAAAACTTGTCTACCTTGGTTAGGTCATGGAGTCAACTTCAATCCAAGATAGTGAAAATGCTACAGAGTATAGGATAAAAGATACGAAGTTAATCACAAATATTTTAGTATAATGAAAATATAAAACTAACCAGAAAATAAAGACAGAGAAAAACATAGGCACTACAGTTGCTCCCTTGTCCCTCCAAAACCACGCAATTACCACTCAGATTTGAAATTTCAAGGAAACTATAAGTGTATTAACATTGAATCAGCAAGACCACAAGTATGCATAAATTACTTAGATTAATTAAGCTTATTTAAGAATGAAAAAATGGGAAAAACAGTAGTCTTAGGGGTACATAGTAAAAGAAGAAAATCTGGTAACTTATCCCCTTGATGAGCATTTGATAAGAAATAAGAAATTTGTAGATTTGAATCATATGGAGTAGTACTTAGAATGACAAAACATGGCCTAGCTAATTTCCAAATTGAACATGAAGATGGCAAATAACTTCAAATTGTTTGTTAACATCAGCAAACATGACAAGAAAGAGCTTCCGAAAAGTTGTTCTTAAACAGTCTTATATGTGTTAGGATGATTTGGACACATATGTTAAAGAGGATATTTGAACCTTCCAATTTAAGCTGAAAATAATGATATCGATCTCAAGATTAGCTAAAATAGGAATCTAAACATGGATCAACATCTTTAGACGAGTTGAACTGGAACATAGAGAAAGGAACTCAGGGATGCATGCACAGATGTGAGAGGTAAACACATGGCATTTCTCAAATGAATATTCATTAGATTTAGGCAAAAATCAAATTCACATGTATAAATTTCTCACAGTTTAGATTCGTAGATAAATTTCTCCACAAAATAACAAAAGAGTGGTAGAATTTCAAGCACACACAGATCAGTGAAAAATAACTTTCTAATCGATAAAATTGAAATCGAAACCCTAACTTTTTAAGTGATATAATTTCTAGAAGCGTGAGAGAAAGAAATCGCACCTAATTGAAAGAAAATCTAGGTGCTCTTCAAATTGATAAACGACACCGAACTGACTGCCAGACAAAGGAGAAGTGGAGTAGAGAAACATCGCCATGGAAGACGACAATCTCAAATCGGCGTCCAACAAGAAAACCTCACCAACGGAAGATGAATGTAGATTCCACATCGAAGGAAGACCTCTCCAACAGAAGACGATTGAGTCAATGTCGGATTTGAAAACCTCGCACGAAATCGAAGTTGAATCTCGAGTTGAAGTCGATTTGGAAGAGGATCTCGAAGAGGATGTTGAGGCTGAGAGGCTGAGTGGGTTTTGTGAGGCTGGTGGATCTACCAGGGTTTCATATTTTATTAATTAATCAAGCCATTTTCGACGCAGGTAGGCGTCGAGAAAGGTTCCAATTTCGACACATTAAAATGTCAAAAATTTTCGACATTGAAAACCGTCAACAATTTTCAACGTTAGCGCATAACGTCGAGAGCAAAGCGTCGAAATTTAACTGTTTTTCTAATAGTGCTAGTAGGAACGTTTTGGGGTTTTTCGTTGACATTTTGACTTCTTTTAACATGGAGTCGAACTCTAACGAGTCGAGGAAGATGGTGCCACAGGGAAAGGAGTAGGGGAGGGAATTAACCTTGTCCAAGAGAGAAGAGACTGTGAACACAATAGCGGGTTTCGCTTGTGTAACAAGTCGATCCAACTCATTGGATAGAGGGTCGACTGGGAAGATGACAATCACTAGAGATAAGAGGGCGAAGTATAGTACAGGGGTGTTAAGGGACCAGGAAGAAAGTATCAGAGCAACCTGACCCTTTGCAAGGGGTTTGAAATACGAGTGATTTCGAGTACTTAGAGAGTGCGCAGGAGAGTGAACCCTACAAAGGAACTCGGATAAAGATAGAGAGTGGTCAGTGGCACTGTCTATGAAGACAGGAGTCGTGTCAAGAGAGGTGATGGAGGCCGAGCTGAGGAAGGAGAGGGCGAAGTTGGCGGTCGAGAGAGGGAGGGCTTCCGGTGGGAGATCAATGGATGGGAATAGGCTGTGATAGGTTTTTGTGGTATAATCATATCCATTTTTGGAATCCATTGTGTGTTGTAGTTTTGGAATGATCGATGAATTTACATTTTCCAAATGCGTGTATATATAGCCAACAAAAATGTTCATTTTCAATTGCGTCAAATCAAATCCACAGGTCATACACTACCGAATTGGGTAAATATCAATAGAACATAGTTTTAGTATACATCAACTAGGAAGGGGTGCTGATGTTTCTATTGATAATATAATATCAATATATGGATAAAAATAAAAACGGTTTTTTTTAAAAGTATATATGATGTAAGCATTCATTTATGAGAGTTATTAATGGATTAAAATTATTTTTTAGTTAATAATAACACGTTGAGATGTGGTATTTATAATAATTTGATTTATAATTAATTAACTAGTATTTGTTACCCTGCACTTTTGAGTATTTTGTTAATAAATTATATTTTATTATATTAATTATATTAAAATGATTTTTTATTAAAATTTATCGGAAAATTAAAATAGTTTATGTGAAGAAACACTAAAATTGTCAAATAACATGCTTTAAATAAAATAAATGATTTAAAAACAAAATATTGGTAAGATTATCAAATTAAATATTAATTATTAAAATTAAAGATCATGCCAAATAAAATAACGTAAAATAATTTTAATTGTGATAAAAAATAATAGGGTTTGTAACGATTTAATAAGGTTGAGAATTAGTAAACATATTTTGATGATAAGATTTTATTATTCAATAGATAATTAATTTATAATGAAATCTTATCATTAGATATAAAGAACTAAAATAATCAATCTTAATGACTAAAGATAAAATAATTCAAGGCACAATATTTATAAAATAACTCATGGTAAAATGATAGATTTTTTTTAACCATTTAATTAAGGTATGCGATGGACACACATGATGTCGATCACGTGGATAAAATATATGGACACACATGATGACTTAGGTCAGATTGTACCAAAAAATAACATATACGTGAACAAGACAAGAGGAGACTTCAAGTTTCCGTTTTAGTATATTATATAAATATATAGATTTTGGATGGTATTGTAGGTTTAGGGAAATTAAAGAAAGGAAATAGTTTCATGCATCTCTCCATGCATATAATTAGTGATACAAAACGCATGGGATTAATTTATAAAATGTTTTATTTTTCTTAAGAAGATATTATCTTAATTTATGTCATAACAAATTGTTATGACCCAGATGTCTATTAGGATCGAGGTAGCTTTGGGTTTCCATGGAGAATTGAGATAGAAGGAAAGAGGTTTAGATAAGAAAGAAAAGTTTAGAGAGGGAGGTGAAAGAGAGAGAGAGATTAGACGAAAGGGTTAAGAGTAAGTATTTGATTATTCTTTTGATGTTCTGTGTAATACAATCTTTTGAGTATTTATACTTCAATGTGATATCAACACCCACTACAAGGGTAACCCTTAGACATAGGATCATTACAAATTTTGATGAATTAATAAAATGCTACATAGGACCTTAATAGGCAGTTAAGACAACATGTGGCGTAAGAGTCTTTCTTTAGTGTTAGTATATCTAAAACATATGATATAATCAAATTATATATACATAATTGTATGCTTGTATACTTGATTAACATTTGCGGATACAACAATTAAGAGATCTTATTAAAGAAAGGGTTAAAGTAGTACAACATGTACATGAAATCAACATATAATATGTCTATCAAATAACGAATTGATTTACCGTAAAAAAAATTAAATCACAATTAGTGGGTTATTTTTTAAGAATAATTAAAGAGTCTTGTTTAAGAAAATAGGGGTGCCTTTAAAGTATCTGATAACAAATCCGTATGAGCCTTTAGAAGAAGAGGATCAAGCCCCGAATTGTAATTACCTATTAACGGAGGCATCTTCTTCCATCTGTGACTCTGAAGGCTTGGGTCTTTGGAAAGGCTTACAAGCAACTCGTGAACTTAACATAACTAACCTCGAGATTGAAGATGATAATTTAACTATCATAAACAGCCTTAAAGGCGTTGGAAAGCCAACATGAGACTTTGAATTAATGATTGTCTCAGACAGTCTAGTCTCGCTTGGTTTTTTTCAATCCATTAAGATTCGTCATGTCTTTCGAGAAGCTAACCGTGTTATGGACAGCTTATCGCATCTAGACGTTGCTTTCCATAGCCATCTGGCTCCTGGCGACTCTGCGCCTCTTGAGTTCATCCGTTCGGATGCCCTTGGCTTATAGGGCTTGTCCCTATAGCCAAATTATTTTCGGTTAAAAAAAAGAATAAATAAATTTTTTTTTTACAAAATAAAAAAATTGTTGGTTGAAATTAATTAATATGTCACACAATACTCTAAAAATTATAATTTATAATATATAATTTGTTAGATGTAACAACCATATGAGATTTACAAGTATATCAATTTTCTATTATTTATTTATTTA
Organism: Persicaria tinctoria; assembly: GCA_037127255.1. Lineage (NCBI taxonomy): Eukaryota > Viridiplantae > Streptophyta > Magnoliopsida > Caryophyllales > Polygonaceae > Persicaria > Persicaria tinctoria. The sequence goes on from JBANSL010000013.1 coordinate 69,630,952, forward strand.
TTTAAAATGAAAAAAATCCAAAAAATTCTACTATATATTTTACACGTATGGTTGTTGGAATAACATGGTACCACATAATTAATCTACGTGGCACCATATTACCTACTCTCTCCGTCCCAAAATACTTGTCATTGGACTATTCATGTAGGTTTTTAATGAGTTAAAAACTATAAAAAAATATCCATTTTTTAATTAATTTTTTAAAATAATTCTATACTTATTAGTAATATGTATGATATTATTTAAAGATATTTGATAAAATGTTGATATTTTATATAGTTTTTAATTTTGTAAGAAAACGTGCATGAATAGTAAAAGACATCTATTTTGGGACATATGAAGTATTAATTTAGGTCATATATATGTGTTATAATCTAAATTAGTGTTGAAGAAGACATATATCAACTTTTTTTTTTTAGTATTATTAATAAATTAGCTCTATCTTTTCATTATTATTCACAAGTTCAGTCATTTTCTCACCTCGCCATACCATTCAAACATCATTGCCAAAATTTAGAATGTTCAACTTTTGAAACAAATTCAAAACTGGAAGGGTGCACTGATTTTTGCCTATAGATTCCAATCCGATAAAATAATGGAACAAAACTAAAATTCAAAGTTCCGTTACTGATGGCATTAACTGAAAGCGGTAAATGATGGGAAAAAATACAAAAGTACCTAATCAATTAAGTTAATATATATATCATATCTTTTCATAAAAGCTAAATACACCGCTAATTTTTATTGGACACACTGCTAAACTTCGTAAGCCCATCCGGATTGAGCTCCACTACCCCTTGCGGACATCACCGAACATCGGGCCAAACAGGCCCTAAAAGAGCATCGACAAAACATCTGCACGACGTTGCGGAGAGAGGTCCGCGTTAGGGTGCGGAGTCCTAAATATGTAAAATAAAAAATAAAAAAAATCAAAGCAATCCGCAACTTAGTGCGGACCTTTTTTTATTTTTTTAAAATTTTTTTTTGTTTCTTTGGTTGCTTTATGGTTTTTTTTTTTAATTTAGAATATAAAAATTCAAAATCAGGTTGATTTAAAAAAATTAAATTAAATTTATTTATTTAAAATTTATTTTATTAAAAAATAAAATAAAATTTTATTTATTTATAATTTGTTTTATTAAAAAATTAAATTTTAATTTAATGTAGGCAATTTTTTTAAAATACACTATCGGGTCTTAACCCAAATTAATAAATAATTAAATTAAATTCATTGTAATTAAATTCTTTGTAGTTTTAAATTAAACTAGTCAGTGGCCCGTGCACAGACAGACGCACGAGATTTTTAAAAACCATATGAAAAGCACAAATAATATTTATCGTGTGTTATAGTATTATATATGACACATGAAATTTATACATTATTATTAAACTACATAAACCCATCTTTCCATAGAAAATCCTAAGTAAACTCATCTTGTTTTTCAGATGTTATTATATTAATCAATGCGTTTTAAACGATGTATAAAACATAGTATTCATCAGAATATCTCCGGGACAATTATTAAAATCTAATAAACTTTTAGACAACAACAATAACAAAATGAAAGAAAAATATGACATTTAAGAAAAATTCAAAAAATTTAAAACAACAATACGCTTAAATTGTGACACATTAAATTCAATACATCTTTAATGATGAATTTTTAAAATTAATCTAAGTAAACTCATTATTTTTTAGATTTATCATATTAATCAACAATAACCGTTTAGACCATTAGACATATATAATGAAAGAAAAGATGCAATAAAAAAATGATAATTGATAGTTGTAGATATTTTCATCAGGGTGAAACAGGACGAAAGAAATAGATAATTTTTTTGTGGAAATGAGAAAAGCATAAATATTTTGGAGTATAAAACACACAATGAAATGTATATCTTAAATAATCATAAGATCAAAAACGATACTCAAAAACACACAACGTCATAAACCACTACATTAAAAGTAAATTTCAATCTAATTAACTAAATACAAAATGTGATATAAATAGTGCACTTCTGATTTTTTTTTTAATACTCCGTATGAAAGAATAGATAGCTGACACTAGTACAAAAAGGGGGACTAGATCACGCTTTTTTAATGCATGGGAGCACACTTCTCGTACTGTGCTTATAGTGAGTGCGCTCCCAAACAAGCACACTTACTATTTAACCGTGATCCCATATTTTAAGCACGCTTTTGTGTTGAAGCGTTCTTAAAATTGTCATACGACCAATTATAAGAACACTTCAATTGAAGTATGCTAAAAAAAAATTTTAGCACACTTTTTTTCAAACCGTGCTTAATAATAAGAACACTTTAACTGAAAAGTGTGCTCTTTCATATTTATGTAAGCACGCTTTAAATAAAAAGTGTTCTCTTTCATATTTCTCTCAAGACCTCTTGCGCACTCGAACCAAGAGTCGAACCCAAGACCTCTTGCACCCTCATACTGAATTTGTCCACTTTACACTCCTGCCACCCGAGCTACGGAATTTTGTTGTAACTTTTTGCATTTACTTAATCTAATTACTAAAAAAAAAACTCTAAATATATAAAAAAATAATTTCGAGAACGGTTTATAAAAATAAACGACACTTTAAAAGAAAAATGTGTTCCCTCTAGTTAAATTTGGTTTTGGGAAGACACTTTTATTATAAAACCGTGTTCGTTTCAATTTTTTTAAGCACGCTTTACATGAAAACCGAGCTAATTATTCCTTTAGAAACAAACGAGAACGGTTCTATAGAAAAGTGTGTTGATTTTAGTTAAAGTTGGCTTTGGGAACACACTTGTAAAATGAAACCGTGCTCGTTTTAATTTATTTTTAAGCACGCTTCACTCGAAAACTGAGGTTAATAGTTTTCAGAAATAAATGAGAACGGTTTTATAGAAAAGCGTGTTCGTTTTAGTTAAATTTGATTGTGGGAACACACTTTGAGAATCAAACCGTGTTCGTTGTAATTTTTTTAAACACGTTTTACACAAAAATTGGGTTAAATATTTTTTTACAAATAAACGAGAACGGTTTTATAGGAAAACGTGTTTGTTTTAGTCAAATATGGTTTTGGGAACACGCTTTGAAAATTAAACCGTGTTCGTTTTAAGTTTTTTTAAACACGCTTTACACGAAAACCGATCTAAATATTTTTTTAGAAATAAACGAGAATGGTGTTAGGATTGGGCTAAGGCCTGATCTGTTGGGCTAAAGGTCCATGATCAGTTGTAGTAATAGGCTTATATAGAGCCTTTGTAAAGCTGAACGGGATCATGATATTGAATACAGAACTCCTATCTTCCTCATCTATCTCTATTCTCTCTTCAACCCCAATTCTCTACCGGTGAGCTCCATAGCTCACTTTCTACAATCAGTTCGTGACAAACGATTTTATAGAAAAGCGTGTTGCTTTCAGTTGAATTTGGGGTTGGGAACACACTTTTAATATAAAACCGTTCTTAAAATAAAAAAATAAGCACGCTTGTCAAAAACCGTACTGAACTTACCGTGCTCCACCCCCTATATTTGTACTAGTGTGAAGACTTGATGTTATAAAACCCCCCAATTTTTTTTAAAAAATAATCTAAGTACACTCATCTTATTTTTCAGATGTTATCATATTAATCAACGCGTTTTAAATGATGTATAAAACATAGTACTATGTCTTTCGAACGAGTATTCGATTTCCTTTAATTTTCCTTCAATTTATGTTAGCTCAAAACATAGTTTATGTTATCATATTCAACCAAAGTCAGCATTCAGTTGGCTCAAAACAAAATCGGCTATTGTCTTGCATTCGATCAATCATCGGAAAAAAAAACAGGAAAAATCAAGCTCGATATGGACAAAGTCATAAGCAACACTCACTCACAAATCTAGATTTCAAATGGATTAACCCATCCTTAGGATTAATTAAATTACAAATTTTCAGGTCAAGTTGTTACAACTTACTGTACTTGTTAGTTTACAATTCATTAACTACTTTGATAATCCAGTGATTAGAGACAAACCTTCCACGATCAATCAATGACGTCCATTGTTGTCACCCTTATTGTGGCCATTTCAAGAATTCTTTATGAAGAATCTTGTCTTTTCCTTCTTCACTGGACTATGCCAGCTAACCGCCTCTAGCCTAACCTTCATGTGTCATTATCTCAGAGTAAGCAAACCAACTTCAGTGCAAATGGCCTTCATATCATCTTTAGAGAACTCATCCTTGGTCATGACAAACTCCTCAAGGTTGAAATCTTCCACCAATGTCATCTTGGTTGTGTGAATCTGGCATGTTAACAATTCCATCAGTTTTTAGATGGAGAAGTCAAATCACTAACTTTCATGGTTGAAGAAAGCAGAAATCAACACAATGGAGACAGATAATAGAACACACAAAATCATACAAGCTTGGTGGAAACAAAGGGGATCCGAGCCCTTTGGCGGATATTCTACTGCTACCGACAAATAAAACATTCTCCATGGCAACATAAGGCTAAAAAGCCTTCCACATTCAGAGAATACCCAGATACTAACACAATGCAAATTGAATCAATTCTAGACACTTCGGTAATCTCTTTTCAATTCCTAGTCCAACATGGATACATAAACACAAGCTCAACAATTAATTGAATGCACTCTTCTTGCAATATTACGAAAGAGTGTACCTGGGAAATACGTCTCCTTGTTTAGATATGAAGAAGAGGGAATTCACTCTTCCTATAAATACGACCAGGATGAAGTAAAGTAGGGTCCAGGCTTTCAATTTTATTTGTTGCAAGTATCACTTTAACACCTCCTCTTGAATCGAAACCATCTAACTGGTTGAGCAGTTCAAGCACAGTTCCCTGAATTTCACGTTCACCAACAGAATGAGCATCATACCTGCATAGTTGAGTAATTTAAAACCTTGTATTAAGCAAGTAGAGAATTCACAAACATGAAACAAACCTCATCCAAATAGGAAGCTTAGCTAACCTAGAATTAAGAATACAACTATACAAGATATAATAGGCTTCCAACTATGATCGAAGAGTTCATATAATTTCAATTGCACTTGTATGACTACTTTATTTATAAAAAAAAATTATAATCCTTCAATATTTAGAAGAAATTATAGTGCTTCTAGAAGATAAAAATTCACCAAAAGGAAACAATTCCTAATTCAAGTTTGTGAAGCTAAAATGATTGATGTATGGAAAAAAAAAGAACTTCTAAGGAAAAAAGCATCACAATTTCATAATTGAGTCTTTTCACAAAACCACCACAATTTTTCCCTACTAAACCACCTTAAATTCATATATTTTAACAAATCAACGCCCAGAGGCATTAACCTATGGATGAGCTCACCCAAAAAAAAAAAACTAAGCTATGGAGGAAAAACATGTTGGATTTCAACTATCAGTTTGATCTCCATTGTTAATAGCTTATTAACCAAGTTTTTAACAGGAGATTGCCTATAGATGTCATTTTGTCAAAATTTGCAAATTGGGGGTGGCTTGATGAAAACTTAACCTGTGGTCGGTTTAAGATCTCGGATGTTACTTTCTTGCACCATACATAAAACTTTCAAATTTTTGTTCCTCATAAACTTTTCTCTAGGAGTAGTACATATGTGGTTGCTTTCTACTTATCACATGCTTCTTAAAGAGAAAATGGTCAACAATCTCCATTTCAAGAAAGTTCAAAGTGTTTCAACCATCAAACACGAAATCAGGAGAGCTAATTGTGGTATCTTGATCTTCGTCCACAAAGACCAAATCGAAGTATGTTTATTTTTGGTGTTGCTGTCACAAGAAAGAGAGGAAAAATTTATCGGTTTTGATAGAAAAATGCATAACTTCGTCCATAGAGCACCAAATCAAGTCTTGTAAATTCCTACAACCTTTTAAAGAAGTCATCAACCTTTTCCTTCATGAAAATTTAGCCAAGTTATGAATTTCTTTTTGCTGCTGCTGTCACAAGAAAGCGAGGAAAAATTGATCGGTTTTGATAGAAAAATGCATAACTTCGTCCACAGAGCACCAAATTGAGTTTTGTAATTTCCTATAGCTTTCTAAAGATGTCATCAATCTTTTCCTTCATGAATTTGTCCTAAAATGAGTTATGATTTGTTTTTTGCTGCTGTTTTCACACGAAAGAGAGGAAAAAGTTATCGGTTTTGATAGAAAAATGCATAATTTTGTCCACAAAGCACCAAATTGAGTTCTGAAAATTCCTACAACTTTCTAAAGAGATTATCAACCTTTTCCTTGATGAAAATTTGGCCTAAAAAGAGTTATGGTTTTCTTTTGGTGCCTCTTTCACACAAAAGAGTGTAAAAAATTGATCGATTTTGATAGAAAAATGCAAAACTTCGCCCAAACAACACCAAATCAAGTTCTGTAAATTCCTACAGCTTTCTAAAGAGGTCATCAACCTTTTCCTTCATGAAAATTTGGCCTAAAAAGAGTTATGTTTTTTTTGTCTGCTGCTGTCACACGAAAAAGAGGAAAATTTGATTAGTTGTGACAGAAAATCGCATAACTTCGTCCACAAAGCACCAAATCGAGATCTGTAAATTCCTACAGATTTCTAAAAAGGTTATAAACCTTTTCCTTGAAGAAAATTTGGCCTAAAAAGAGCTATGATTTTTTTTCTGTTGCTGTCACACGAAAGAGAAGAAAAATTGATCAGTTGTGAAGAAAAACGCATAACTTCGTCCACAGAGCACCAAACCGGGTTCTGTAAATTCCTGCAGCTTTCTAAAGAGGCCATCAACTTTTTCCTTAATGAAAATTTGGCCTAAAAAGTGTTATGATTTTTTTTTGTTGCCGTTGTCACATGAAAGAGAGGAAAAATTGATCGGTTTTGACAGAAAAATGCATAACTTCGTCCACAGAGCACCGAATCGAGTTATGTAATTTCCTACAACTTTCTAAAGAGGTCATTAACCTTTTTATTGATGAAAATTTGGCATAAAAAGAGTTCCCTGTTCATATTAATATCATTTATTCATTTAGTGGTAGATTAGAAGAAAAAAACCCGTTAACCTTATAAATGTGAAGTTTATTTATATTTTGAAAGAATCTAAATAAAAGATATTTATATTATATATAATAGCCAGTTGATGAATTAAATGTTAAAAGAAATAAAGGATGATCATACTATACATTTAAGAAAAATTCAAAATATTTAAAACCAAAATAGGCTTAAACTATGACACAATTGATGAATTAAATGTTAAAAGAAATAGCCTAGACCTCGTGCGCCACGCACGAGATTTTTAAAATTAATCTAATTACAGTTATCTTATTTTTCGGATGTCATCATATTGATTAATGCGTTTTAAATGATGTATAAAACATAGTGCTCGTTCAGGACACATAGAATATTTCCCGAATGAGGATTCAATTTCCTTTAAATTTCCTTCAATTTATGTCATTTAACGATCATAGACGAAAATGTGTTAAGATAATATGTTGGTATTAAATCTTAGAGGAAGCACCAATAATAATTATCGGATATTATAATATGTTGATATTAAATCTTAGAGGAAGCTATAATACAAATATTAAGTGTGTAGGAAGTTAAAGCTATAAATATTTCGACTACATCAGCCTAAAAAGGAATTCCATATGCTTCAGATCCCCTGCCCTGCTAAATGCATCGATCACCACATACTCTTAGACTCGTACGGAAAATCACTGCACTCATCTTTTAGTAGTGCTCTGATTTTCCGTACGAGTCTAAGAGTATGTTGAAGGTTTTGATATTTGGCTCAATCCCGGAGTCTTGAAACTTCTCGTATCACTTTTCCATCATTTCGATCTACCCACTTTTACCATAGGGTCTCAATGTCCAGTTCATAGTCCAAACGTTAGGTTTACAATCACGCAGTTTGAGCATCTCAGCTAGTGTCGCTTCTATCACTGCTTATCTTATTGAGCACAATACAAAAAAAAACGATCTCAATCAAAGGGAAGTTTTAATAAATAGAAGAAATTAGAGTCATCTTTAATTATCTGATTGATCAATCATAGTTCAGTTAAAACTCCAGTTCTTTCATGTGCCAATGTGAACTAAAGGTCAGACTAAACAAAAGAAGGAGAAGATTTTATGAGATCATTTACGCTATATGATCCAGATGAACATAGCGGTTTTCTGATAGTGACATAGTGTATATGAAATAGAAATATATCTCCAAGAAAACAACACAGCACAACATATGAGTCTTATGTCACTATAGAAATCAAAGTGCAACGATTGGGAAAAGAGATGGAAAACAGCAGTCTCAGATTTATCTTGCATATGACATTCATTACCAAGATTGGTTGAGGGATACATTCATATATTACACTAGGTAAATGTCAAATAAAACGCTGGCAGAGGACCCTCAGCAGTCATAAGTAATAGTAGGAAAAGTTTGCATAACCAATTTTAGAACTCCAAGAAAGCAGTGACATAATCGGACTACCAAACCGCTAGAAAAGTATGAATGAAAGATCACCTCAAAACTACGGATTAAGTTAATAAAACCCCAGATAAAACTATTTCACAATTACCACCCTACATTCTACAATAAAACTGGCGACCCTTCATCTTAATTTAAGGAAGTAGCTCATCCTGAGCACTTAGAAATAGTATTAGGGGAAATGTTTCACACACAGAGAAAGCAGCCAAATAAGAACAAAAAAAGATACGATAGCAACAAAAAAGAGTGTTCATATGGGAAATAACAGAAGATAAGGTTTATTCCTTCAGTGGACTCCACAAAATTTTCAAATCACAACTTCGCGATCAAAAGGTGTTACTGGGATAACTTACAAGAAACCATTCTGGAATGGCTCACCGGAAAGGACTTGTGGGTAGTACTCATAGGTCCCCGGTTCGAACCCCGGAATGACCGCTCTTTATTTACCAATTCAAGGGATAACTTACAAGTTACAATCTTGTCAAACAACTCCCCAACAGTTACATATTCCAAGACAATGTATATTTTTGTCTTACTGCCCATTACCTGAACAAAAATAAATTCCAAGTTTCAAAATAAATTAATCCACATTTGGATGGATTTCTCCGTCAAAGCTATTCTTATATTTGCATATACATACAGAGTGAGAAACCTCAAAGAAGCTAACAACGTTTGGATGCTCTATCTGCTTCATTGTTGCAAACTCCCATCTGATCTAAAAAGCAAACACAGTCAAAGTTTTAAGAAAAAAATAGCATCAACACTTTCTAGTTCAAGAAAACAAAGGGTCAAGTTTGATCCTTTATCTAGATCAGATGCCGAAAAAGGAGTCAATGAAAGAGACATGAAGCAATCAGGATTACCTGTTCAGCTAATTTGTTCTTTAGAAATCTTCTCTTTGTCAAGGACTTTAAAAACCATGGCTGAGATTTATTGGCAAGTTTCAAAGGAGGAGCATATACAATGTGGTCAAGACTCTAAAAAGGATTCAATCAGTCATGCGTACCATACATAGGGTTTATGTAGGATACATAAGCCTAAAAAATAAGTTTAAACTCCCCAAATCGTTGATTGATCAGGTGAACTTAATTTTCATATCTAGGTAGAACCCAAAAAATAAAAATAAAAATTCTAAGATTGAAATCAGAGAAGAAACTTACCATTGCTGGAAAATATGCATGGGCATGCATCGTTCCATGACTAACTTAGGCCCCTCAATTCTTAGGAAATGCAAAATCTGACAATGAATCATTAGATCATAATAAGAGCTTGACAAAATATATTAATGTTAAAAGATTAAGGACATCAGTGAATAGATCAAAAGAAATATCACAACTTAAAGGGAAAAGTATTGGAGGTAAGCAAAATATATTATTGAAAAGCACCGATCATTTTCACATCTAATAAGATTTTAAAAAATACAGATTGAGCAAAATCTTACGGTACTTATGATAGATATCCAACTCGAAAGAAAGTCTAGATTTAGAAATGGGGAATCATGTTACTTTTTACCATTTGAATTATTCTATTATAGGATTAGGTTTGGGGGCAAATCACGTGTGGGCTGACCAAAATGTGAGTAATATGCCTAATCTGAAAAGAAATTAAACAAATCTGAAACAAAAGGTAAAACCCAATCATCATCTAGTAGTGGCTAATATGCTACAAAAAAGCCACTTGAAGCGGCTAAGCAAGGAAGTTTAAGATGAGAAAACATGATAGCAATCAGTCTCTACGAGGAGATCAATTGGATTGGATAACTGAATATTTTTATTAGATGAATGCAAAGTTAAACTCTTAATGTGTGAGTGTGGCTTACTTTACTTGTTTCTCAACTTATTGACATTTCCTTCAACACTGTCAACCTCTTTATGCAATTTTACAGCATCTACATTTGGCCTCTTTTCAGCTGTCATAATGTCACCAAAATTGTTGTTTTACAACATCACAAGCGCCCCCAAGTTTCTATTTTACAGCAGCTGCAGCTGGCTAATTTTCATAGACAACAACAACTTCATTTTGCTGTTTTAATGCAACTCCCTGCCAACTTCCTTGTGTAGCTCATTAGCAGTGCCAACAACTCCTTTTTTTGGCTTGTTAGCAGCCCCAACAGCTCCTTCAGTCTGTTTCACAAATCCTATACTTTCAACAACAATGAGTTGTTGTTTAGAGCCTTTTTCTGACTCTTGCACCATCATTTTAGCAACTTGCAATAGCAAGTCCTATGTCAAGTGATGGAGTCTTTTCATAGTTGTGGGAAGAAACAATAATTTTCACATTTTCTGGTTTTCTTCCACCTAAAGAGTCAAATAACTCACCCACTACCTGCATAAAATGCAGCAGAGCTGGAAATCTGCTTAAGAACAAAGATAAGAAACCACTTATAGATTAAATGAAGCTTCAATTTCATCTAATGAGTAAAATCAGCTAAAATAAAGCCTTGCATGCTTAAATAGAAATGATAAACAGACATACATGAAGAGTTAGTTGTGATATCAAATATTAGAGCCACTAAAAGAAATTCAAAAACTTTTCCTAGGGCTTTATCTGCTGAATTTCAAGTGGAGAGATTTCAAAATAGACTTTTTTTCTAAAAGGTAAAATGTAACTCCAACCTATGAGAAACTGCAAAACACCCGGTGGCTATCATAATATACATTATACAATAGTCTTGCTTCATCCTATATTCTTACATAGTCCTGACGAAACTATATTGATAAATGTCAGCCAAAATAGAGCACCATTGACCATGAAAAGACTCCATTCCCAGCACATTTTCTGTCTCTCGACTTTTCTCTGCTAGATGAAAAAAATTAATTTCCATGTCCTTTGGAAATATAGCCTCGTTCAATTCCTAGACCCTAGCATGCCTTTTTTTTTAACATGGTCAAGGAATCCCAATTGATAAGCCACCAAACCCGAATTTACTTCCTCCTTAACACATTGAAAAGGCAATAACCAATCCCATGGTAACAAAGGAACTTAGTAATTTGATTAAAAACAAACATATTTTCTGACAATTAGAAGTCTTAATTAACAATCCAAGAGAATTCAGGATCAAACTAGTACAATAGATAGATCAAAATCATATTTGAAGAAAGACAGTACAATAGATAGATCAAACCTGTGCCGATATGTCTCACATAACTCTGCCGGGTACCGCAACTCTTTAGTCAGCTCTTCAATTTTTTTTTGTATGTATCATCCTACAAACATGAATATCGGATATTATAATACCTGAACTTCAGTGTTGCGATTTATCAAAATCCCTTCATCCATCTGTCTCTATTCTAGGCTGAATCGGAAATGGAAAGGACATATTCCGAATGAGAAATTGATTTCATTCAATTAGAACTGGAAAAAACGGAGGGGAAGAAGATGTTGATTCAGAAAGATGGGAGAAGGCGGCTCACCCGGAAGATCGTCTTCAATGGCGGAAACCATCGGAGCATCTGGCCATAGTTGTTGAGTCTTCTTCGTCCTTCCTCCTTCACGTTCTCTCCTGACAGCCGAGCATCGTCCTCAACCATCGAAGCTCCTCCCGACTGATAGATTACATAGGTCTCCTCATGTATAGTGGGCTAAAAGCTCGTTAAGACCCAATACCTTTGTAACCTATATATATGTTTATCAATGAATGGAAACCCTAAAGGAGGACTTTACATCAATCTTGGGATCTTACATGGTATCACAGCCTTTTCTTCCTCACGTAACCCTACTTTGATCCTCCCACCTCACCTCTCCTCTTACCGACGCTAGCCTCGTTTCGCCGCTACCGGTCAACATCACCAGGTTATCCTCTTCCTCCGTCCTTCTTCCTCGCCGTCAGCCTCGATGCCGCCTCACCACCAGATCCCGTCGCCTACATCCCTGCAGCCCTGGCTGTTGAGATCCTCCCCCAGTTTGTTTCTTTCTCTAAAAAAAAATGTCTGACCTCGCGTGTTGCGGCCGCCGCATCACTCGCCGCCCTCCTCCTTCGACCACCGCCCCTCGATGGTCCCCGGTGCCTGGCTTCAACCCTCATTGGCTACACTCCGGCTCCCCTGCCTTGAGACATGCGGGTCCTCATGCCTATCTGAAATCGTCTGATCAAGGCTATGTTCCGCCGGCTGGGCATCACGTCTTCTCATCTATGCAGCCGACGTCTTCAGACTCTTCTTGGTACATGGACACTGGTGCCACCTCCCACATGACGAACTTCTCAGGTAACCTCTCATCTATTTCTTTTAAGGGCCATGCACACTCTATTATCATCGGAAATGGTGGTCGCCTTGCTACTTCGGGGATTGGACATGCCAAATTACAGACCCCAGCCCACCCACTACACCTCAACGATGTCCTCATTGCCCCAAAGATTGTCAAAAACCTTATCTCTGTCTGTTGGTTCACTACTGACAACAACGTTTCCCTTGCGTTTAATCCCTATGGTTTCTCTGTGAACGATCTTACTACGGGGGTTACTCGCATGAGATGTAACATCAACGGGGAGCTCTACCTTGTCACACCACCTCCTGCGTCCAGTCAGTCGTGCCCGGTCGCCCTCTCGGCATCGTCGTCCAGCCTGTGGCATGCACGCCTCGGCCATCCCAGTGCTGTCGTTCTAAATGTCCTCCGTTCCCAGAGTCTTGTCACATGTATTACTGGAAATTCAGCATTTAATACGGGGAGGTTGGGGATTGGACCAAACTCCAAAGTACTATGTATTCATTGGGTTTTATTTTTTTTTATGGGTTTTAATTATTATAAAATTTAATTAACACTTTTAATTTATAATTTCTCTAAATTGTAATTAAAATATTTTATGAACCAATACTATTTATTTGATAAACCAAATTAATAATAAGTGGTTCATGAAGCTAACAAGAATCATGAACCACTTGGTATAAAAACTCTGAACCACGTGGTATTAAAATACTGAACCACTTAGTATTAAAATGCTGAACCACTTGGTGTAAAAACCCTGAACGACTTGGTAATAAAAACTCTGAACCACTTGGTAATAAATCTCTGAACCACTTAGTAATAAAATCCTGCACCATTTGTTTTAAAAACCCTGAACCACTTAGTAATAAAAACCCTGAACCATTTGTTTATTTTTTTTAAAATAAAATGGGTTATGAACCACACTCTATTCGGTCACTGAACTACTCTCTATTCGGTCAATGAACCACACTCTATTCGGTCACTGAACTATTCTCTATATATGTGCTGAACCAGTTACTATAAAATTGATGAACTACTTTTATTTAATTCATGAATCATTATACATTTAGTCACTGAACCATTCTCTATATATGTGCTGAACCAGTTACTATAAAATTGATGAACCACTACTATTTATTTATTTCATTCTTCTTTTATTTTCTTTTAATGTTTATTTTTTAATTATTTACTGGTTTTTTTAAATAAAACGGTTGATGAATCAATACTATTTATTTCATGAACCAATATTATTTAATAATTATAAAATTTTCATTCTTCATTTATTATAAAACCCTAAACCACTTGATATAAAACCTCTGATATTAAAACTCCTGAATCACTTGGTTTAAAACCCTGAACTACTTGCTATACAAACTCCGAACCAATTCCATCTTTAATCTCTCCGATAGAAGGATATCATCGTATGAATGAAATGCAGGTTATTTGGTCCACTCTCGATAGAGGTGCAATAGCAAGTTAAGTACTACTCTAGTCTCTAATTAACTAATAAGGTCTCTATGATTTTGTTTTGAGTTTCTGAACTAGTTAGTGCAGGTTAACCATCCATATCACTCACTTTTCTAAATTCTAATGGACTTGTCATCTTCTCCATCCAGTAACTTTCTACCTAGAAAGTCTTCCATTCCAATTTTTTATTTATTTGAAAAATACTCTCACATATACATACCAACGAATTAGAGTACCAAGTCACCAAGAAAATCACAGCAAATGAGGGAAGAGCGAGACATATCTCGAATTAAAATTGAACCATGAATCTCTCCCTACCTTTGAATTTATGCTCCACCTTGAACAACACATCCCCAGACACAACCGAACCAAGGAGTAATTGCCATATCCTGGGCCCTGAAATCGCAAATCTCCCCAGATCCATTCGCTTTTCAGCCTCTTTTCAAACAAAATTGTCAAATTCTACCTTCTATTCCGTTTCGAGGACGAAGAACACCAAAAACCCCAATTAAACCAAGAAAAAAGCAACCCCCGAGATCTCCCAACCTCTCGGCCATATTGTTTTAGCCGACTTCGCTTCGTTATCGAGCTAAACGGGAGAACTCGGAGCCGTCGAGGGCGACGAGAGTGCGGGGATGTCCTGGGTGGATTCTAGGGCGGACTGGAGTTTGAAGTCTAGGGCGGAGTCTAGATGACGGCGGAGAAGATGTCCTTGAAGATCTGGGCAAGAAGGAGAGTGAAGAAGGAGAAGCGTATTGGAGAATGAAAGTGCGTGGGAGTTTTTTTTTTAATTTTTAATCAAGACTCGTTTCCGCCAATCAGAATGCTTCTTTCTTTCTCACCGGACCAAATCCTTCTCACTTGAACCCTCCCCCCGTATCCTAACGCGGACCTCTCTCCGCAACGTCTTACGGACGTTTTGTCGATGGACATTTAGGCTGTGTTTGGCTCGATGTCCGGTGATGTCCGCAAGGGGTAGCGGAGCTCGATCCGCATGGAGTTGCGAAGTTTAGCGGTGTGTCCAGTAAAAATTAACGGTGTATTTAGCTTTTGCGAGTTAGTTTTCTGTGCAGCTGCAGAACACTAGTCTGTAGCACAGTAGCACCATCAACCATCCATTCTTGTTCTTTCCCAGTTTGCGCATATATGTTTTGTTAAACTAGGCATTGGGTTAGTCAGTGTTAGTTTTGCATAGCATAGGTCAAGCATCCTTATATTACATTAAGCATAATTGTACATAAGTTACCCCCTCACAACCGACTAAAAGATCGACTAGATCGACATGAGTCCCTAGGACATTCTGTTCACACGATAGACGCCTAGACAAGGTAGCATTCCTACTTGAGTTATTGCCATTTTTTTTATATATATACAAAGTAATAATACGAGATCAGACATACCTGATTCTCAAAACGTCAACATACAATAGAATGAAAAAACATATAAGAAAATTAAAGGCACAGCATCCTGCTGAACATGCGCATCTTTATTGCCACTATTTAACAGCATGTGGAAAGAAACCCCTGTTTATTTATTGATATATATTTTTTTATTTTTTTTATATTTTGGTAGGTGTACTTAATATAGCTAGTTAGTTTGATGCAATGTATTGACCTTGCAGCAGGAGCTTCCTCTTAATCTTTCCTTGCTGAGAAATTGGGAGAAAGTTCTCTTTCCCGAAATTTGGTAAGGTAGTGATGAAACGAACATGTTTTATCTTCTTGTACTCCTCCACCTACAGAATCCCACAACACAAATATAGGGATTAATACTACACCAGCTCCATAACAATATATTTCAAACAGATAAGTTAAAAGATGTAAAATTTTACCTTAGTAGCCACAAAATCTATAACTTGGGATTCAGTGATTGTGCTTCCATGTTTTCTGATGACGAGACCCACCGGAACTTCACCTCCATCTTCCGGATATCTGCTTCATTTAGATTAGCAAACAGCCTTGTTAAGTTTAGTTATACATACATATCACTTTATTCACAAGAGTTGATCATTTTGTATTTATTTTCTTTTTCCAAAAACGAATCAATAGGTAAAGGAAATTAGTTTGTTACGGTGCAACAACAGCATCTTCTATCTCAGGATGTAGCAACAACACCCTCTCTAATTCAGTTGGTGAAACCTGCATTTTGCAACAAATTAAAATAAGATTTAAATTAAAGTTACCAATTAAATTAATTGAGTACACAATTTTATGGTATAAAATTACCTGATGTGAGTTGATGGTGATGAGCTCCTTGAGCCTTTCAACAAAATGGAGGAATCCATTGGAGTCAAAGTAACAAAGATCACCTGTCTTCAACCATCCCTCTTTCGAATCCAACCTTTTTGCAGTCAGTTCTTCATCTTCTACGTAACCTTTCATTACAGTGGGGCCCCGAAGCCAAAGATCGCCTCGACAGCCAGGGGGCAAGGCCTCGCCGGTGGAAGGATCCACAATTCGGGCAACCAAGTGGGAGAGTAACAGGCCACAAGTGCCGCCGGAGCACTGATCATCGTCATTTGCAGCGCCTAGTTGAAGCACAGCCGCACCTGCTATCTCAGTCATTCCGTATGCCTATATATTTGAGATTGGTTATTATAATTCTATAGTTGATAAAACTAGATGATATGATTGAGATAAAAGAGAAAGAATAGATGTGTAAATATAAAAAGAAAATCTTAAAAAGTTTGAGATGAGTAATCATTTAGAAAGAATTGATGGAGTAATCACATATATGCTAGCTAGCTTCTATCGTAAAACTGATTATCTATAAAAAAGAGTAACCCATCAGCTAAGCTTATATGTTAGGCTTGGTTTGTTCAAACTTTCGATGTGAATGGATGTTTGTCTATTCACGTCTCAACACATACATGAGATGATCCAAGTAAAGATTTTCAAGAAACTAGGAATTGAATTAGGATAATAATAGTATGTAATTAATTTATACCTGCAATACATTTGCATTCGGAAACTTGTTCTTGAACAAATTGAAATGTCTGTCATGGATTTGCATTCCACCACACATAAGAAACCTGAAGGAGCTGACATCGTACTTGTCGACTATCTCTGTGTTCTCTGCTGCTGCCATGGCTCCCACCAGTGAAGGATATGCATAAAGGACTTCAACCTTGTACCTCTCCAACGACTCCATAATAGCTCCCAACTCCCTACATCTCTCTAGAAGCACCATCGTCCGCCCCATGGCTACATTTGTCACCATCGCAACAAACCCTAGTATCAGCCCTGGTATCGTCGTTAATAGCGAAATCGTCGGCTTTATGTTGTCTGCTTTCCCGACATTTGCATGGCCAGATATGAAAGCGATCATGTTAGGATGAGTGAGCTCTGCAATCTTCGCAGGGCCAGTGGTGGACGATGAGGTGATCATGGCTGCAGAGTCTAACTGAGACACTGGGGTTGAGTACTCAAGTAGGAATGTTTTGGGGTTTTTCATCGACATTTGGACTTCTTTTAACATGGAGTCGAACTCTAAGGAGTCGAGGAAGATGGTGCCACAGGGAAAGGAGTAGGGGAGGCCATCAACCTTTTCCAAGAGAGAGGAGAGTGTGAACACAATGGCGGGTGTCGCTTGTGTAACAAGTCGATCCAACTCATTGGATAGAGGGTCGACTGGGAAGATGACAATCCCTAGAGATAAGAGGGCAAAATATAGCACGGGGGTGTTAAGGGACCAGGGAGAAAGTATCAGAGCAACCTGGCCCTTAGCAAGGGGCTTGAAAGACGATTGATTTCGAGTACTTAGAGAGTGCGCAAGGGAGTGAACCCTACAAAGGAACTCGGATAAAGATAGAGAGTGGCCAGTGGCACTGTCTATGAAAACAGGAGTCGTGTCAAGCGAGGTGATGGAGGCCGAGCTGAGGAAGGAGAGGGCGAAGTTGGCGGCCGAGAGAGGGAGGGCTTCGGGTGGGAGATCAATGGATGGGAATAGGCTGTGATAGGTTTTTGTGGTATAATCATATCCATTTTTGGAATCCATTGTGTGTGGTAGTTTTGGAATGATCGATGCTTTTACATTTCCAAATGCGTGTATGTATATATAGCCCCCAAAAATATTCATTTTCAAATTCGTCCGATCCACAAGTCATACACTACCGAATTGGGCAAATATCAATAGAACATAGTTTTAGTATACAGTCAACTAGGCAGGGCTGCTGATGTTTCTATGGATAAATAATATAATATCAATATATGGATAAAAATAAAAACGGTTTTTGTAAAGTATATATGAGTTAAGCAATCATTTATGAGAATTATTAATGGATTAAAATTATTTCTTAGTTAATAACACGTTGAGGTGTGGTATTAAAATGATTTTTGGGCGTTTTGTTGATAAATTATATTAAAATGATTTTTTTATTACATTTTATCGGAAAATTAAAATAGTTTATGTGAAGAAATACTAAAATTATCAAATAACATGCTTTAAATAAAATAAATGATTTAAAAAGAAATATTGGTAATAGTATCGAATTAAATATTAATTATCACTGGAAAAGCGACAATCATCGGAATATATAAACTAACGGTAAATTAATGGTGCTAATTCATGAAACCGTAATTCAACGAAGACGGCTATGTACCGCTACCATGAATGGACACATGAATTCAAAGTACAATTCAATCGATTCGGCAAAGATCGATTCGTAATTGAGTCAACAAAAGTGGCGCACAAATAGATTCAACATTTCATGGAATTTGCACAGTCGGAGCACAACACCAAAGCTTGCTCTCAGCAGCCGGCAACCCACATCGAAGCTCCGATCCGTCGGTCACGCTGCAGTGAGCGTGTTGGAAGAAACAACGGTGGCGGCAGAGCAATGTCGTGATGGTGGGCATCGTGGTGGATCCTGAAAGATGATCGTAGGATCGTTCGAAGGATCCTGCAGGGATCTAATTGTGAGACCATTGGTTTATTGAAATGAATTAAATCAGATGTTTCAACGAGTCAAGTTTGTACAAAAAGGCAAGGTGAGCGTCGGATAAATTCAGATGAATCCGCCGTTGTAAGACTGGAATCCTACACCACAAGCCCCATGTAGTAAGGAGTGAGGGGGTTAATGGGAGGTTTTTGGTTCAACTCGGCCTACTTCTGCCCTTCCTCTTTGGTGTAAAAATCAAGGTACATCTTACTTCTTAATTCTTATCATTGGATATAGTCGGTTTGAACAAACCGGTTTACCTGATAAGTGGTTCTTGCTTTATGGGTCATGTGTCCGAAATTTAACATGAAAGGTGGTTACCCTCGTTATGGGAAAAAAAAACCAACCACTAATAATAGATTGTCAAGTTTCATACCAAAAAAAAAAATGATTGTCAAGTGTATTTACAAAAACGAGCAAATAAAATGTGGATTCTTGTACTTTGATGTCGAAGTTGAGGACGAATTCTAAGTAGATTTCTGAGAATTCACAGCAAGAGACGGAGATTCCTTATGGGTTTGAATGATTCGAATCATTCAAACCCATAAGGATTTGCATCTAATGTTGTTTCTGTTCATATTCTTGAATTGAAGCTGATAATTCGCAAGAATAGAGCGGAAAATTCCTCAAAAAGTCTTTCTCATCCCATAATTTCTTTATGCGAGTAAAAAACGATTTTTTTTTTCCAAATGACTAAAAATCTCAAAGTTATTATCGATATAGCCAAAATCTTAAAGTTATTAGGGAATTAGCCAAAACAGGGGAAAGTCGTTGTTTCAAACAGCGACTTTGCCTAAGGATTTAAAAATAATAATAATATAGGTAAGTCTCTAACAGCGACTTACTTGTATTTATTTTTAAAAAAAATCGGTTCTAAATGATCAGAAAATTGTAAAAAAAAAATACATATAAAGAGAGTCGTTGTTTATAAAAGCGACTCTCCCTTTTCTTTTCTTTTTGAAAAATACACTTTTGGTTACTGAAAAAAAAACCTAGATTCGTTGTTTGTAATAGCAACTCTAGGGTTCGGTCAATGCGAGCCTGCAAGATTCCTACCCGCCTGCACCCGCCGCGTTCAGGGAATATATTCCCTGCCATGAGTCGCAGTTCTTAACAGCGACTCACCCTTCTCCCCAGAAAAAACAAAACCGCTCCCTCTATTTAACCCTAAGTTGCTCCACTTCATCCACCATCGAAAACCACCATATCCGAAGCAATCCATAGCCTTCCGTGTGGGTCGATCACCCATAGCCCCCATATCCGATGCCACAAATCGCCCCAAAGCCCTCGAACTATTGTAACCACACCCAAAGCCCTCGAATTAACCACAAATCACCCCAAATCCGATTCCATTGGTGGAGATCGAGGAAGAAACCGACCGCCGCCGTTGGATCTGTTGAAGAGGGTCCGACCTGGTGGAGAAGAAAGCGACAATAGTGACCCAACACCATCCCGACATTCCCGATAAAATGGTTGGTAACGAAATCTTCCATTTGTATTTTAGCGGAAAATATTAAAATTGAAATATTATAAGTATAAATTGATTTTTATAGTAGATTTGTTATTATTATTGTTAGTATTTTAAACTTTGGATAAAGTTGAAAGATGGTGGAATTTTTTGTATGAAATACGTAGCGTAGTAGATTTGTTATTAGTAGATTGTTATAGTAGATTTGTTATAGTAGATCTAAATTTGCATAAAATGTGTAGCCCTTTTTGTATGAAAATTGTGGATTTTTTTTATTGTAGAATGGGTATATGTATGAGATAATAGAATTGAAAAATAAAATTTATAGGAGTTTATAATATATGAAAACTGTGGAAAATAATGTCATATGATGGGAAGAATTCGTGTAGGAAATTTTAGAAGGCAAAAATGTTGTCATTTTGGAAAATAAACTTTATAGGAGTTTTATCTTTGAAAATAAAAATGTTTTATAATAGAATTGAAAAATGTTTTATAATATACGAAAACTGTGGAAAATAAAATATATAGGATGTTTATAAAATAATGTTATAATTTTGCAATTTAAGAATTGGTATAGGAAATTTTAGAAGGTAAAAATGATTTATTATAGTAGAATTAAATTGATATATGGAATTGATACGAGAAGTGATTTATGAGAAATTTATAATTAAAAATTTAGTATATGAGAAATTTATTAGTAATTTGGTATATGAAAAGTTCTGATTTTAGAATTGATATATATGAAATTTTAGAAGTAAAAAAATATTTGTTATAGTAGAT
This sequence comes from Persicaria tinctoria, assembly GCA_037127255.1. NCBI lineage: Eukaryota > Viridiplantae > Streptophyta > Magnoliopsida > Caryophyllales > Polygonaceae > Persicaria > Persicaria tinctoria. The sequence continues at coordinate 69,652,251 of JBANSL010000013.1, forward strand.
GTATAAGTATTATATATGAGAAGTTTGGAAAAGAAATAATCTATATCTATCTATAAGTATATCTATATATATATATATATATATACTCTATAGTAAAGTTAGCTTTTTTGGTTATTTATTGCTCATTCATTAGTATCATATATGCTATTTATTTTTCTTTCTTTTCATATTAAAAAAACCCTTCTTCTACCACAAAGAAATACTCTTTAATTAATCGTGAATTTTCATATTATTAAATTAAATAATATTTTAAATTTTAGTTTGAATAAGTAAAACATATAAATTAAACTAAGTAGAAATAAAATTTTAAGAAACTTATCCGAATAAATAATTGAGTAATGTAAATCCAAGAAGAAAGAAAATTACAAGAATATAATAGTAAGTAAACCATATAAAAAAAACTTTCTAGAAATAAAATTTGAAGAAACTTATTTGAATAATTAATTGAGTAATATGAAAAAATAAAAATATAAGAATAAAACAACAGATGAAAATGAAAAGAATAAAATAATATTATTTATATTTTTATTAAATATAATAGAAGATTTTTGGCTAAAAGTCCATTTTACCAACCCTTCTTGCAAAATGTCTACTTAAAATTAATTTTTGCTAAATATCCTAATTTTTTTTGAAAACCCCGTTTTACCCTTACCCTCATTTCCCTTTCCCTTCCCCTTCTTCACACAGATCTGACGCTCCTTCCGCTCTATGCATCTCCCTCATCCATGGTGCCTCTCCTTCCTCCTTGCTCTTGGAGTTGGCGGTGACACAAGAAGCGAGCCTGCATCCTCTCGCTGCTCCAAATTCGTCTCGCCTGCAACCTATTCCGTCACCGTCATCGCAGTACAGAAGACACAGCGTAATCCACAAAAGACCACCGCAACGAGCAACAATTCCTTCGATCTGTGGAGTTGGCGATTTCGAACAACGAGCAGCGATTCAACTCTAATTCGTCTGCATCCTAATTCGTCTCGCCGCCGCCTTCTCGGACCAGATCTCCAACGCGTCCTCTCGCTGCTTGTTGTTCGGAATTTGTGAAAATGGTGTCGAATTAGAGTTTGTTCCTGGTGTCTGTCGTGATCTGTCGAATTCGTCGCCATCGCGGTGCAGAGATTTGAAATTCTCGAAGGTCGGAACCGATCGATATCTTTCAGCATCGCCTCCACTGCCATGTCACTCCGGCAACTCCCGCGGCTGATTCCGAGGCGGTCTCCCCTCCGTGCTCTCTTTCGAGATCTCGGACTCCCATGGCGCCTTTGTGCTTCAGATTTCAGCCGATGTTGCTACTTCCTTGTCACTCCCATGACGCCTCCCATCCCATGGCGCCTCCCATGGTACCAATTCATGTTCTTCCTACTCTATTTTTCATGAAATCGATCAATATCAATTCTAATGCTACAGTATTCAATTGTGCTGGCACTTTGTAGTGATTTGTTTCGATCATTGTGTTAATCGATCAAAATCAAGGAATATTGTTTGAATTGTAGAGTCAGTACATTGCTTTGTTTACAAAACGGGCCCTAAAAATGGTTTTTGTTTATATGTAAGCACTTGATGAGTTATGATTACACTTTTTTTATGTTGACATTAGATTTTTCATATAATTATATATTTTTTTATTTTTATTTTTGTCATATTGTTTTTTACTACTCAATATTTTTTAAAAAAAAATTCATAAAATTATATGTGTCACCAAAGTTGTGTCACCAATTCATTGACTTTGACCGGTCAATGGTGAAAATAAAAATGAGAATGAAGAAAGGGAATGGAAAGGAGAGGCAAAAATATAATATTAGGATATTTTGGAAAAGGAAAAATAAAAGTGGACATTTTGTAAAATGTCTTGTAGAAAATGGACACTTAGCTAAAAACCCCAATAGAATAACTAGAGTAAATATTATTTAGGTCTATGACAAATGGATAAATGTATATTAATTTAATTTATTTGAGAAAATATGACAGCGGCAAAAAAACTAAAATTATAAAATAAAATATGTTTTTCAAACTTGATTCCTATAACAAGTAATTCATACTATATAGAGTTACCGATTAAATAAATTGTTAAAAATTGCATGATTGAAAATATATAAACTAATACGAGTAATATAAATTATTGTTTATAAGGAGTATAAAGTATCAAATTTTATTTAAATTTTTGAAAAGTAAACCCGTGCGTAGTACGGGACCGTCAACTAGTATCATATAAAAGAAGCTTTTTGCCTACTTAATGATCTAACACTATGCCTAATTAATTATTGAAATTTACAATGTCAAATAATACCAAAAGTTTTTTTTATAGAAAAATAACATATAAAATAAGCTTTTTGCCTACTTTTTTTTTATAGTATGGAAACATTCAGAGCTATTGAGCTATTGTAAATGTTTGTTATAGTAGATGTATAAGTCTTATATGAGAAGTTTGGAAAATAAGTAATCTATATCTATATAAAATATAAAAGAAGTTTTTGCCTACTTAATCCTCTAACACTATGCCTAATTAATTCTTAAAATTTACAATGTCAGATAATATTTTTTTTATAGAAAAACTAATCCCAAAAGTAATTTTTTTAACTTCATCATTTGTATTTATTTGAATCCCAAAATTTAGATGAAGAACCCTTTACAATAATAATAATAATTTATATATATAATATAACGTATAAAAGAGGCTTTTTTGCCCATTTAATGCCCAATTGAAAGCCAAACTACCTTTGTTAAAAAAAGAAGATAAACCACCTGATAATAACAACAACAACAACAACAATAATAATATAATTTCTTGTAAATAATAATTGGTTAATAATATAATAATAAAATAATAATAATAATAATCTTTTCTTTTGCAATGAGGTGATGATGAGGATAATTTTAAAAACTAATGTCTTGATGGAAGCCATCGGGAAGTTTGAAGATCCTCAATGCGAGTTATTGCTCCTGCGAGCCTGTTCAGGAGTCTCTTGTCTTTACTTTGCGATGCGGATAGGGCTGGAAATATTTCGCGGGTATCCGCTCCACCCGCTTTACCCACATTAATTTTGTGGGTGAAAACCCACAAAAAAGTAGGTGAAGGGTGGAGCGGGTGCGGGTGAAGCGGGTGATGGATGGATTATGAGTGAAGATTTTTCATCCATAACTCGCCTCATTAACCCACCCGCACACCCGCCCTGCAAACTCGCCCTGCAAATCCGCATAAAACCGTAAAATTTATATATATAACATGTGTGATTTTACTATTTTACCCTTTTCAAGTTTAACTTCTACAAACCCTAATCCTTGATTAGTACTTTGCCCACCAAATTTCAATTAGAATGGATATATATGGTCTCGGCTTGTTACGTTATAGCAAGGGATATATACTTGATTAGTATATGATTAGTATATAGATATTTATTACTTTCAAATTTCAATTAGCTCGTGATTTTATGTGCTTTGCCAATCGAAAATATAAATACATAAACCCACTCCCTTTGAGTTAGAATTTGACTACTTGTGTTGATTTGGTTTTTTCTTTTGTTTCACCCATTGAGTACCCGCTCCACCCGCATCCTTTTGAGTTAGAATTTGACTACTTGTGTTGATTTGGTTTTTTCTTTTGTTTCACTCATTGGGTACCCGCTCTACTCGCGCGGGTTGGATGCGGGTGATGGATGGAGCGGGTGAAATTTTTTACCCGTGGGGCGGGTGATGGAGTGGCTTCATCCACCTATAACCCGCCTCATTTCCACCCCTAGATGCGGACAACTCCACCCTCATGTTTTATAGATGCCCACCGCGTTTTTTATGATTCTTCGAGGCTTTCAGCGGAACAGATAGTTACGCTTGGAGGATTAGGCTTTGGCCCTTTACAGTGGCGTCTATCTACTATGCCCCTCAAGTATGGTGGTCTTGGGGTCTAGACTACGTACTGCAGATACATTGCGGTGAGAATTTCTCGCTTCGAGGCTCCAGTCTCGCGATTTGATGCAGGATCACATTTTGAGGAATGCTGGAGTGACTAGTGATGGGATCTCTTTCGAATTAGAGGTTTTCAATTAGGTTAGTTATATCGATAAGGATGACTTGGACATATGTGTATTACAGCCAACCCCCTGCCTAATAAAGAAAATGGCTAGCTACTACTACAAAAATGTGGACAAGCATCTTAAGGTGGCCTTTGCTCTTATTGGGAGAGAAGAAGCTCTTATTACGAATCTGAAACTCCCTATGTCCCAACAGTAGCGGAAGGCTGCTCCTATTCCCGATCTTGGTCAGGTTAAGAATCTCATCACCTTTCGTTCAGTTATTAAATATCGTATGTAAATTGAGTTGTTTAGTGCGGGTTCCAAATGCCCTACTTATGAGAAATACATTTTGGATGTGTGTGTGTGGGGGGGGGGGGGGGGGGGGGGGTCACGCACTTGCTTGTGCCGCTAGTATTAGTGTTAGGCCATGTTTATCAGTTACTATTCAAGATACTAAAAATACTAATTTTTTATACATCTCTCTCCGTCATATCAGCATAGCATCTCTTCCTTATTTTTTCCACTTTAACAATAACATCCCTAGCATCTCATAACCCATCGTTTTTTAACCAATTCAATTTATGAATATACCCCATTTACACCAAATATTTTCAACATGTTTATAATATTATATTAGTATTTACTTCCTAAAATTTCCGTCTTTTATAAAATGAATAAGATCCAATTTACCAAGGAAAATTACAATATAATTATATCCAAAGAATTTTTTTTTCAAAATATGTCGAAACATATTCAAAATTAATGTCTACGGGTAGAGAAAAATGAATCTAGTATTATGGTAATTTTTTAAAAAAAAATTACATTTTAAATAGCGAAAATGACATTATTTGAATGTAATTAAAATATGTCAGATTAAATCTCAACCATTGAATCACTTCAATCTCAGCCGTTCCTCCCCACCGTCAATGAGATTGTGACACATGTCCCCCCCCCCCCCCCTTTTGTTAAAGGCAATGAGTGAAATGATGGTGGAACAAATTAGCATCGATGCAACTTTAGCATCCCTCAAGCATCCACACATCCATATTGATAATTTTTTATTATTTTTTTTTACAAATTAGCATCTTGAATAGTCATTGTTAAAAGTGCTCTTAAGCATCGACATAATGTGGTGTGTGATGCTTTGTACGATGAGTGTTTAAAGGCCAGAATCTCTGTTCGTAAAGAGGCGTCTACCGGTATGATTAATGACAAAGGAGAGTTCTACAACTTGTTCCAGGGCAAGAACACTTGTGTAGACATTACAGGGACTTCTATCTTAAGTTCAGTTGTTCTTTCAAGTTTCATTCCAGACAAAGCCACTAGAGTGGCTGCTGATAACAAGAGGAAAAAGTATGAGGACGTTTGCAAGGCCAAAGGTTATCACTTTCTACCGTTCTCCTTTTCCACTATTGGTGACTTAGATGATGTCATTCTCCTTTTCCACTATTCATGCACGTTTTTTGAGAATGATATAAACCAGGGGCGGAGCTAGGAAAAAAATTGAGGGGGGACTTGCCTATTTTATCGGGATTTTTTTTAATATATATGAGATACAATTTTTTTTGTAAAGACTATAGTAGAAAACACATTAAATATTTAAATATATGATTTAAAAAGCTAAAAGAGTAAAAAACAGCCATAAAATGAAGTCATAAGGATTTAAACTCAAAATTTTATCATTCAAATTCCCACCTCATACCAACTAAGCTAGACATACTTATTAATTTATTACTTTTTTTAACTCTCAAATTATCAAAAATTACAAACTTTTATTAAATTTTTCCTCCGACCCAAGGGGGCTCGAGCCCAGGGGCGGATCTGCGGGGAGGCTCGGGATGGCTGAAGCCCCCCGCTGGCCAAAATAAGGGTATAATATATTTTTATAAATCTGCTAAATTAATAATATATAAAAGAGAAGTAGAACAAAAACGCAATGATAAATTAGCTCAGCGGATAGGACGCGGGTGAGTTTGCTAGGGGAGCAGGGTGTGCTTGGTTCGAATCACAGCTCTCTCCATATTTTTACCCTTTGTTACATCTGTTTTTTTTTTAAGAAAAACACCGACCCTTTTTTTCCCCTAGCAACAGAGAGAGAGCGACAGACGACAGAGCGTGGAAGCGTAAGACCCTCTCTGAGCCGCCGGCCGTCGCTGCCACCTCCCCTTCCAGCCGCCCCACCCGCGCCGCTGCCATCTTAACCTCCGTCTGAACGTGTGAAGGGAAAGCCTTCTCCTGGGCAGCGAGACAACCACTCCTTTAACATCAAAAGGTAAGTATTTTTCTTCTCTTCCTTTTAATTTGATTGTTTTTAAGTTGAATTGATGGAGTGTGAGAGAGCGACAGACGACAGAGCGACAGAGCGAGGAACTGTGAGACCCTCTCCAAGCCGCCGGCCACCGCTGCCACCTCCCCCTCCGGCCGCCCTGTCGGCGCCGCTGTCATCTCCACCTCCGGTCGAACGTGTGAAGGGAAAGCCTTTTCCTGGGCGGCGAGACAAGCACTCCTTCAATCTAAACATCAAAAGGTAAGTTATTTTTCTTCTCTTCCTTTTAATTTGATTGTTTTTAAGTTGAATTGATGGAGTGTGAATCAATTTTGATTAGAATTTGTGGAGTTGAGATTGGAGGAATGAGAATCAATTTGGGGATTTTCGATTAGGGTTTGTGATTTGTGAGAAATAAATTTGTATCTTTGCAATTTGTGATTTGAAAATTAAAGTTGTGGCTTGTGGTGAGAAATAGATTTGTGAATTTTTTGTTTGTGATTCGGAATTGTGATTTGTTTTGTGATTGTGGCTGTGAGAATGAATTTGTTATTTACTATGAATAACCACCATTAGAATTTTGCACACAATTTTAGAGTTAGTCCGTTAGAAAAGTGTACATGTGGGAGTGGTTCTACATATTTCAAAAAAAGTATAGTGACATTTTTAGTGTCATTCAACAAATAAGCAGGACTAAAAGTGTTAAGGGTGTATATAGGTATAATCTTAGATTCGAACATTTCAAACCATCATTTTTCGAAAAAAAATTTCAACCCCCCCTCACAATAATTCCTGGATCTGCTCGAGCCACCTCATGCCCCCCTCCCTCAGCCCCTGATATAAACTATATAAAATATTAGCATTTTTTATATTTGTTTTTATAAATTGATAATTACTGTAATAAGTATGGAATTATTTTAAAAAATTATTTAAAATATCAATATTTTATATAGTTTTTAAAAAAACGTACGTAAATACGTAAATAGTAAAACATCAAATTTTGATTAACGGATAGAGTTTATATCACACAACATAAATGCATGTGATCTTTCAGCTACGAGTGCAGATTTTCAGAAATTGGGTGACAATTGACAAGCTTGTACCAGTACTTCTCATAGTGACGCCCCACTTGATACTCCCTCCATCTCAAATTAAATGTCGTTTTACTTTTTTTTGTACGCTTTTTACGGAGCGAAAAACTCTATAAAATATTATATTTTTAATTAAATTTTTTTATATAATTTGATATTTATCAGTAATAAGTATCAAATTATATAAAAAATTTATTTAAAAAATATTACTTCATAGAGTTTTTCGATCCTTAAAAAACGTGCAGAAAAAGAAACAGAGGAGTAATTACTTCGGTCCATGCATATCCACCTCACCAGCTTCCCTTTCCAAACAAAAAATACTGTATTTATTCTTAAATCAACATTAATTTTTTTTTTAAATATACTTCATCAATTGGGAGTGTGCACACTTATTAAGAAAAAGCGGGCATGAATTATTATACTGAGTGTGCAGTTCTTGTGACTTGTCTTGTCCACCTTTCAGTCCTCACGACTCACCTTTCCGAGATTGTTTTGAAACGCAGCGTGTGGTCGCCCAAAACATTGAAATGCAGCGTGTCAGTACTAACTTAGAAAACTTTTATGACACGGCTGTATATGTATTTACTAAACTGTCTCATCCGACTCGTGTGCTCCTCTTTTCTTCCTCATTTCCCACCCACAAATTTCTTTCTCATCCTTCTTGTTTAAGAGCTTAGCCTTTTTACAGCTTCATTAGCAAGCGACTCACTTCCTCCTCGTCCATCTCCACAAAGATGAACCATTTACCGAGTACTTCATCAGCTTATTTTGACGATGGTGGTTCTTGTGAGATAAGGGAACATTCCGATGAAGAGGATCGTGATCCTGCTCATCTTCCCATTCTTCAATATTATGGCGAAGAGCAAGGTACGTATTTAGAAATTTGTTTGCCTTCACTTCAAGTCTTTGACTGCTTTTATTGTCATCTGAATTAAAATTGCACCTATAGATATCTTGAATTTTCTATTGACATTGAATTGGGCTTTGTTGGGTAATCGAATTTTGCAGAAATCTTGACTGATCATCAACAACTGATTAGAGGTTTGGAATTTGGTGCAACAAAAGCTAATGGGTTGTTAAAAAAAAACTATCATGGTACGAGATTCAACCTCCACTACATAATCTACTTTGTATTTATTTATTTATTTAAGATTATGAACTTTTTTTCATGTAGCCATTTATAATAATTAATTTCGAGTAGTTTGTCACATATGTATGTGTTTAATATCTGTTTCTTTGTTTAAGACATTTCTTAATGGGTTGAAATTTAGTTTGGAGGTGGTCCTTGATTGGTGAAATATTACCCATAATTAAACATAAAAGTCAATTAATTTAGGAGTGTAAAATTTAATGATTATTGATATTTTGAGGCTTTATTATGTATAATATGGGTATAATAAAGTGTAAAAAAAAACTTTTAGGATTAATTTTTGCAATTTTAAAAGAAGTGGATAAATTTTACAAAAATTTGCACATGGGAAAAATATCTATCAACATACACTTGATGTTTTTGGCCAATTTGCACAAATAGTCAACACAGCAAAAAATTGGCCCAAAAGGGCCTGGCCATCTCATGCAAATATAACAGCCGGTTTTTTGGAACTGTTTGTAACCGGCTGCCGAGGGTAACTAGTGCGGGTGCGGGAGTTATAATATTAAAACGAGGAGGGAGGGAGAGAGACGGTTCGATCCATTACAAAGCGACAGACAGAGAGAGACGGAAAACCAGTGCGGGTGCGGAGAATCAGACAAAGGAGGAGCGACAGAAGGAAGAAGCGGGTGAAGAAGAAGGCCCAGAACGCTGCGAAAGAGGAAGTAAGGGGTTGAAGAAGAAGGTAAGCAATTGTGGAGTTTTTGTTTGAGTTGCGAAATTGGGGTAATGGGGGTGAGGTTACATGCGGTTTTGTGAAGAAATTGAGACATCAGGGTGCCATTGTAGTTGCCTAGCAGTAGAGGAATGAAGTAGGAGAGGCGGTGCCATTGTAAGTCGATTTTGGAGAGGTGGGTGCGATTAGGGTTTGTGGGTGTCGGGAAAAGAATGGGTAAGGGTTAGGTGATGTTGTGTAAGAAATTGGGGATAAAAGGGCAAGGAGGGGGTCGGATGGGTAGGGAATCCACAATATTCGGGGTAATCGGTAGGGTATATGTGCACATGTGGTAGGACAGATTATCGAAGGTTGTGTCTGAAATTGTGGTAGCAGATTTCGCAGGACCGGGTAAAGAAATTGACAGGATAAATTTGAACATCTGGTATGTCGAGTGGGGTGAAGGAATTTTTGGTCGATTGGTTTTGTAGTGTTGAAACCGTAAGTGCCCACCAAGTGTTTGATAAAATGCCTAAAAAATACGATGAATAAATGATGATTTGGTTTTGGTTAATCTCCTTGCCTGAAAGATAGGCCTATAAATGGTGATTTGGTTTTGGATAAATTTGAACATCTGGCCGGGACGTTGAAGGACTTGGTGGCTGCAAAAGCTCACCTGAAAGATAGGCCATCGTATGCGCTATACGGGTTTCCCATGACCTTCCAGGTTAGTCAAGTTCTTAAAAAAGGGTCAAACCCTTTTCATTTCAGATTGTGTGACTGTGTGGAATGCCAAATAGGCAATTATATCATGCCAATAGTTTATTTCTATCTTATCAAAGCTATCAAGTTACATGCAAACGGTGTATTTCTATCTTACCAATTCTATGAAGTTGTCATGCAAACTATCTAATAATAGCTTACTCAAATGTGTGTGCAGATGTGGGTGTATGAGTGCTTTCTAGATATTGGGAATCATTTCGGGCGTAGCATCGACGACACCATCATCCCGAGGTGTCTTAGATGGGAAACCTCAAACTCACACATCCGATATGAGAACGTGAAATCGTTCCTGAACCTTGATGCCCCTGCCGACGACCGCATAGATGAGCACGTGTGCCTCGTGAAGCCAGAGCCGATCTTGCACCCTACCCACAAGGAGAAAGAAGCGTACCCGCACTCGTCGTACAAGAAAGACTCTCCAGACGTCTTCTTTGATGAGATTGTGGGCGAGCACATGAGGGCCCGCAGAGAGAAGCGACGACAGGAGGATGCCACTGCTGGACCTAGTCAGGGAACCAGCCAGTCCGGGTCAGACGCGTCCAGCGTCGGTTTGGAGGCTCGGATTGTGGAAAAGGTTGAGGCTCTCTTCAAGGGCATGATGGTCGATATGGGGACTAGGTTCAGAGTGCTCGAGGATAAGATCACTGAAGTTTCTAGAGACTGCAAGAAGGCGTTATTAGAGAGGGCCGGCAAGGGAAATGTATGTGTTTCTTTGTCCATCATATGTGCTATTGGTAGGACAGTGTTTCTGTGTTTGTATACCGTGATAAACAAAATGGTATGACATATATGTGCAAATGGTAGGATAGTGTTGATGTGTTGGATTACCCATTAATTGCGACTGAATGACGCATCTCCTTGCAGGAGTACGTGTCTTTGGATGACGATGTTGTTAAAAAGAGTTTGATAAGGTTGAGGATGATCTGCTTGACAAGGACGGTGACAATGTTGAGGAAAAGGCGGAAGAGAAGGAAGAGGTGAATGCTGATAACAAGGGGCCGGGCAAGAAGGGAGAGAACGTTGAGGAGATCACGGTGGAGAACGAAGAGCTGAACTCTGATCTTCAGGGGCAGGGCATGGGCACTGTTGACGAGCTTAAGGACAAGGTCGATGAGGAGGCAAAGGAGGGTGACCAGGACAAGGCTTCCACCGAGGATGATCACGACAAGGACGAGAGAGAGAAGGTGGTGAAGGCTGAGGATCAGATTAAGAAGGGAGACATGGGTGGGGACGTGAAGGGAAAGGAGGCTGTAAAACAAGCTCCAAGGGAGGGTTCCAAGGATGAGTCTGATGCAGAGGATGCGGAGGAAAAGGTAAACCTTACTTGTTGATAGGATAGGCTGACTCTTTTGGTAAGATAGATGTAACCTTTTGTTATGATATCAAATTAAGTTGTTTTTTGTCCGATAGAATAACGTAGTTGGTAGGATACATTTACCCTTTTGGTAGTTTTTTGAATCTGTTTTGGTAGGATAATGACAGCTGTTTGAAAATAATTCGGGTGTGTTTAATTGTTAGAAGACGAAGCTGGAACCGAGGAGAGGCAAGCGTGATAGGAAGGTCATAGCGAAATTAGGGGACTGCGTGGTGACTCAACCCGCTAAGCGGGCCAAGAAGGGTGCAAAGGCAATGTGTCCAGCCACCGACGCGGTTGCGGAGGGGATGGTAAAGGATGCACAGAGAGACGACTTCTTGGCGTGGCTCGAGAAGTTCCCGGCGCAGGTGAAGGGCCCAGATGGGACCCAATTGAACAAGGACTTCTTCAATAACTGCATCTCTCACGGCGTATGGATATCCACCGAGGTACGCAAACTTTTATCCTCTACCACATGTTTCCTTATTCACTTACGTCATGGTATCAGCGCTCATGGGAATTTGGAACGTACATCTTAACGCATCACATCCAGCAGTCCCTGGTCCTGGTCCAGAAGGCATTGGACGCTTGGAAGGGTGACAAGAAGTCGGGTGTCTTCGTGCTCGACCCATACTGGCAGGATGCAGTTGTGAAGCAGTTGGACGCAGTGAGCGGCGATGTGAGCCACATTACCCCTCACAATGTGTCGAAGCCGCTGTTGAAGTACTTCGTAGGGACACTGTCGGACAATCACGACAGGACATGGTCGGTGGCGAATGCAAAGATCTTAGCGCCTTGGAATTACAAGGCCAAGCACTGGATTGGCCTCGTAATCGACCTTGTGAAGTGGAACATCGAAGTCCTCGATAGTGACTGGTTCCAGATCAAGGTCAAGGAGCTGCAAACCCACCTCGAGCCCGTTGCAAAGTTGATCCCGGTGGTCATGTAATTTTCTGTGGAGCTCCGTGCCAGGCACACCGTCGATGTCCCCAGCCCCTTCACCACTTCCCGAACGGTCAAGATCCCCAGGAACGAAACCTCGTAAGTTTCTCTTACCTCTTGGGTTATGTACGTCTACTAATATTGGTAAGATATAAGCCGCCTATTGGTAGGATATATTCCAACCATTGGTATGATAAAATGATGGAAATGGTAAGATGTAAATAATTTATGTTGTTTGTTAATTCCTTCATGTGCAGCGGTGACTGTGGAGCATACGTGATCAGGACTTTCCAGCTGTTGGCAAAGGGCGTACAGACATTCGAGAGCGTCAACGACAATTATATTGCCCCCTACCGCCAATACTCGAGCCTCTCCATACAGCGCCACACTTTGTAGGTCTCTCCCCAACTTATGGTCGTCCGTCGTATTTGGCTTTCGGTTTGTTAAGACATTATCTCATGGTTTTCTATGTGGTTGGATTGTGATGTTTTTTGTTTGGAAACTTCTGTTCTTTGAAAACTTCGGTGGTGTGGACACTTATGTTTGTTTCAAAACTTATGTTGTTGGTTGTAATGTCTTTTGTTAACGGTTGGTAGGATGTGTTGTGATTGTAATGGTTAAAACTGGTATTTATGGCTCGCGTAAATTAGTTTCTGCTTACACCCAAGGTTGATTCTTTTATTTTATTTTCGCTAAGTTTATGTTTGCATGAATGTTATAATTGGTAAGATTATACGAAACTATTGGGAAGATACCAAGACACTTTTTGCGAGATATAAATGGAATATTGGCTGGATGTCACTTGCAGTTAAGTTGAGAAGGAATTGGTAAGATAACATAACAGTAATGGTCGGCTAAGTATAAACTATTTGGTAGACACAAAGAAGATAGTGGTAGGACGACATGAGAAATACTTCATAGATCCGATAATTCATGTCAATATGGCCAAAACATGCGAAACCCCCTAAGCTTCCATCACAGTTAGCCCCCTAGGAACCTGATAATACGAGACACGTGGAATAAAATTACTGGCAAAATCCACACTCAAGTTGACGGCGATCGCTGCCCAAAATAACTCCGTCAGCTGACTTAAGCGTCCACCAAACAACACTAAGGTCGACGGCGCTTTGGCCCCCTCTATTCGCCCTTCGACGGATAGCACTTCGTCTTCGGCCTTCCCAATGCACGCTTCACCACAGGTGGCAAGCAAATCCTCGCAGCTATTTCTGGAGGCACCACCCATGTGTCACGAGATGGCACTGGGTAGACGACATTGACGTAGCACGCGCGCCAAGCCTCAGCCCTGTATAGAGGATGGACGAGGGAGTATGGGTCGCTCCGACGTACCTTGGCCGCGGCGAGGGCATGTGCACATGGAATATGGTCAATTTGAAAGTGCTTACATGTGCAACTCCGAGCGAAAAGGTTGACCAGCTAGGCGGACATCCCTTTACGGACGTCATGGGCGGGGAACAAGACGTCGGTTTAGGAACTTACTCGGACACCAAACTCTGCCCCATCAGCTTGTAATTGACGTTGCGCTGGTAGTTGCTCACGACACTAACCTTGCAAGTGTGTGTGACCACGAACTTACGAAGCACCCACCTCTTAGTTTCCCGATACGTTGACGCCCGACAGTACCATGAGCAGTTCGGTTTGGGGCACATAACCAGGTACTTGTCTGTTGTGGATCGCTTCACTTGAATTGCGAAGCACCCGCAGAAAGTTTCCCACTTCACCCTGGACTAAATGGCAGCCTTCGTATCAAACATCTCCCCCTCACGTAACTCCTTCACACTCTCCCGAGGGTCTCCAACTAGAGGAATGGACCGATCCACGTCCTCTTCCACTTGCTCCAACGTCGGCAAAGGCTGTTTGTGTCCTTGGTACGATTGCTCTATCTCTCTCAGCGCTGCCTCATCCTCCTCATCTCATGATTCAGATGTCTCGTTCGGCCTCCCTCTCTCCACTTTCACGGGGAAACCACCCGCGATCATGTCATCGTCGGAGCTTCCTACGTCTATTTTGTCCTCCAATCCGTGGGGAGGTAGGACGTCCACATCGTCGTCGGTATCGATGATCACCACTTGCTTTCTGCATCGGATGGCATCAGACCTGCTCACATCGCCACCCTCCTCCTTGTCAAGCTGTTCCACTTCATCGCCCTATCCTACCATTACGTTATCATCCATCCTACCAACTTCGTCCGACTGGCCGACCATTACTTTGTACTCCATCCTACCATTACCAGATTGTATACCACTCCCAGCAAGACCCCCTTGCATCCCACTCACGTTGTCCTTTGCAGTCCTACAACACTCTCCCTCCCCCGCTACACACTCAGCACACAGGCAGGCCCCTCCAGTGTCACTGCTAAGGTCGTCCAACATCCCTTTCTCCTCAATGAAGCGTCGAACCTTCTCCTCTGGCCCTCCGCCTCCATCAAGACCACCTTCATAGTCTTCCTGCGTGCTGGGAGGCCCGGTTAGGAGAAATTCCCCTGGGGTGGGAGACGAGACCTCGCCAGCCCCGTCCGAGTCTTCCGACTGATGTTCACTAGAGGGTGTGGAAGGGCTTGTCTTTTTCATCCGTAAGGTGATGTGCAGTGCTATTGGTCATGCTCGTGTGCCGGATTCAATGTTGTAGAACTTGTAGGCTTCAATGTCATTTTCGTCCCGGACCCGAATCGGAGTCGCCCGACCCATGGAATGAGGGAGGTAGGTGAGCTCAATGTCGTACAACACCATGTCCACGTCGAATTTGGAGACTATCTTCTCCTTTAGTTGGTCGTAAGAAATATTTTGTGGCACCACCATTGCTGTAGTACGTGCCTCTTCCTTGAAGACCAAGCTCCCACCCACGGGAGCCCACCAACCGCCGAACACGACATTGATGCATACCCTATCACCTGGGGTACACCAGGGGAAAAGAGTATCAGCCTGGGGGGGGGGGGGGTAGTTCTGATATAGTAAAGGGGAACACCTACAAAGGAAAGGTAAAAGATGACTTACCCATCGCTGCCACTGCCACCAACAAACTTGTTGCACTTTTCCTGTAATGAAAAGACAGTAGAACACTATTGGCAGGCCAGAACTGTACTATTGGTAGGATGACAACTATATCGTTTCCTCGGATGCACTTGTGGCTTTTCCCCCGTCCTTTCCACCTCTCTCCTGCTCTGCCTCACTTTTTGCAGGGCATGTTGGGGTGTTTGAGATCCTCCTCTCAAGCTTATATATGTGCTTGGGGAACACCCATCAATGCAATGATTACATTTTCCCCTCATAAATGCTCCCCCCTTCCCCCCAATAAAGAACCCCGTTTTGGCGCCAAAATTACACTGACAACCCGCCAAAGGAGCTATTGGTAAGATAAATGTACCATATTGGTCAGCCAGATGCTCTCCCTCTTCCCCCAATGAAGAACCATGTTTTAGCGCCAAAATTACACGGAAATCCCTCCAAAACCGCTACGGATAATCCCCTCCATATTATCTCCAAAATTTCCATCTATGGCAGGACATGTTTGGCCTATTGGTAAGACGAATGTCTTCTATTGGTAAGCTAAACGTGTCCAGTTCTTAGAAATGAAGTTGATGCTTTGCCCTCACCTTTCCACTTGTCTCCTATGTTGGCTTTCTTTTTTGCAAAGCATTTAATAAGGATAGACACACATCAAGCAAGATTTTATAAGGGTTGATTGACACCCTTAATTCCAATCACTTGAATTTCCCTTCATAAATGCCCCCCTTATTTCCCTACTTTATTGGAGCCACACCCCAATTCCTCTGACATGTCCAGCACATCCCCCTCCTGATTTCTCTCAGCCAAAAGATGGAGCTACAGTTCCAGCCTCACCTTCACCTGCTACTTCCTCTCCCGGTTGCATTTTTTATTTGCAAAATTTAACCACTTTGTACCCCTAGCAAATAAACAAGGGACATGGCTAGTTGTGCAAAGTTTTTTTTTGGTCTAGTTATGCAAAATGGCCATCTATATTCTATATGTTCTTGGATGACACCCCAGCCGATGGAGGTGGTGTTGGAGCATTGTTTCGATTGACGGCGCATAGCTCTAACAAAGCCTTTGTTTCGTCGGTCGTCCAAGTGCTCTAGGGGTAAGTCTTTAACTTGAATGCCATCAGTGGTAGAATCAGGGGTTGATTGAAGAAGATAGAGGTTGATTGAAGAAGATGAGAGAGATATAGGAGGCTCTAACAATTGGGGGTTGATTGAAGACGTTGTGTAAATGGATGTGTAGGGTTATTGGGTTAGTGTTTAACGTGATGCTGGGGAGATTCCATTCGTGATACAAACATGTAGCTATGCCCCCTGTGAACTAAAGATGTGAAGGGTGAAGCTGAAGGAGCTGTCCGAGATGTCTCATCAGTCAGGGCCTAATGAAGGGGGTGAAAGAAAGTAAAACTAATAGGTGCCACTCACAATTCAATACATGTTAATTTTTGATATCAAAGCTAGCCGAGATATACATTATATAGGTATACCACATACAATACAAGTTAATTTTTGATCACATGATATATATACATTAAATAGGTATACCACATACAATACAAGTTAATTTTTGATATCAAATATGATATACACACGCACACACATTAATATACATTAAATACGGGGTTGTTATTCACACGGCCAAAATATCGTCAGACGCAGAGTACCGACCTCGGAAGCTCGAGACGGCATGAAAAACGCCGATGCCGAATGTCCAGGTCGGCAAACCGGGTGCCGATGCTGAATGCCTAGGTCGGTAGACATGGACTGACGAAAGTGAAGCCCGATTGGACGGTCAACAAGAAACACGTCCCATTCGATGTGGCACGTCCCGTCCTATGAGCCAATGTCGGATCTCCAGGTCGGCATGTCCCATCGTTTGCAAAAGTCAGGCTTCTTGCAGGGAATCTGGCAGGAAAAGAGGCTTTACGTCCCGTCGGCCTGAGCCAATGCCGGATTCCCAGATCGGCACAGGGGTATAGGGGTTGCCGATGTGACTTAAATAGCCAGACGGGCCTTTGCAATACATACAACACTCACACACTACCCTAGGTTGACATAACACAAAAGTAAAAATTATAAAAAAATATTGAATTTGATATGCTAAGTTGACATAACACAAAAGGGAATTATTTTGATTATATTTAAAGATTTAGTATGTTATTTCAATTTACAATATGATTTAAGTAATAAGTTACAGATGTCAATATTAGTGTGATAATTTTGCTAATGTAGGAAATGAGGCGGGTCGTATCCCAGCGCGAACAGGTAAGGCCAACCGCGTCTCTAAGGCGTGGTGATAGGCCGTTAAAGACGGCTCGTGCGAGCACGTCCGCCATTAGACAACCGAAAGTTGAACCACTGGTGCCCTTGCCGCCCCTCTCAGATAAAGCCTTCTTGCAATCTCTAGAAACTTCACTGATCCTCTCCTCAAGCACCTTGAACCTGCTCCCCATTTCGACCATCATGCCCCCATAGATAGCCTCAACCTTCGCCACAATCTGGGCCTTGTTGTAAGAAGGAAATCAAGTATGAAATATAGTAAAATTAATAAAACCAGATTTAGGCCCACGCAAATAATTACAAGACTCCCTCCAATGTAGTAAGAGAAAGTTAGGATCGAATCCACGAGGAAGCGTGTCAGCGTATCCCAGGTAGCTGTAAATCTCACAGAAAAGCAAACAGAAGACAGAAACAAAGAAACAAAGAAAGAAAGACAGAAATAGCAAACGAAGACAGAAAATAAAAGCAAGCACAGAACTACTCGATCTCGACTAACAACAACTCGAGATCGACAAAACTCAGCAGAAATAGAAATCTCAGATTCGACGACAGAAGCAGAAAATCAACTCGATCTAGACCAAACCCTACTCGATCTCGACAACAGACTCCTCGAGATCGACTAACTCCTCCTCTAGATCGACTAAAACTCAGAAACTGTAAATTGCAGATTCGAACACAGAACTCAGAATTCGACAGAAATAAACTCAATATATGAAAAACTTCCAAAGTCAGGGTATCAACGCCACAGCGATAACCATGCAAAGTAACACATAAAGGCATAAAAGATCATGCTTTTCATCAAAATAACTTTCGTTACTAACAAATAGGCATATAGAGGCTTTTGCATAAACCCTGATTGTTACTAACCCTTTTCACATAATTAACCCAAGTTGCATTAAGATCACTTTCGCTTCAATAATACAAACAAGGATCACCTTCAACTCTCGCAAAAGAATCATGCTCATAGGGATAGAAGACGAATTGCATAACAAGATCTGACCTTTACCGCATCACCTCACATGGCCACCGTCAGGCTCACCCCAGCCCCAGAAGTGGGTGGACTACTCGCTCTTCATCGCAATAGCAGACATTGATGTATAAAAAGAAACTTGCATTAAACTAAATTCAAAGCCTTTGCAATCCCGGCAATCCAACTTTCGCTGAATGCCAAAACCCTAAAAACCTTAGAACTCCTAAACTGTCTCTGTGGAATTACTTCTCTTGCTCTGAATTGAATTGAATTGAATTGAATTCTGAAAAACCAGCCCCTAAGGCTTTATTTATAGCCTTCTATTCCTTGCTAATCAAGGATAGAATATATCTATCTATATCTAAAAATCTTAAAAGATAAATAAAAGTAATTTAGGAATTAAATCTATAAAGAGGAAATTAAATCTAAATAGGTAAGTCTTCTCATGTTGATAGATCTTGTCTTCCATAGATAGAACTTGATGGATCTCGACCAGCTCGGATTCCTTCGGCTCCAAGGACTCCCCAGCGCATAGGACTGCTCAAATCGCGTAACGCGGCTTCGGGACGTGGCTTCTCGATCTCGACCAAGGCTCCTCGAGATCGAGTAGAACTAACGTCGACTTGGCTGGCTCGGCGTCTCGGGTTGCTGGTCCTCGATGTGGCTCGGACATGGCTCCTAGGCTTGGTCGATCTCGAGGACCTTACTCGATCTCGAGTAAAGGTGGCTCGTCGACTAGGTCTTCTGGTGTTGTCGAGCAACCTCTCTTCGACATGGCTCGGGTGCCGGCTTCCGGCTTCCTCGATCTCGAGTAGGTTTACTCGATCTCGAGTAGAGTGTAACCCGGCATGTCTTCGTCTTCGGCTTCTCGATCAGCTCCTCCTCGACCAGGCACTCCTTGGACATTTTTGGTCGATCTCGAGTAAAGGTACTCGATATCGAGTACATCTCTAAGTTTTCTGCTCTGTTCTTAAAACGCACTTTCCCGAGTCCTCGTTCGTCGGATTGACGCATATGACCATGCGTTGGAAAGCTCTTTCCGAGGGCTACAACTCTCATGAAGACATCAAAGCTCGATTCAGAACGAAGAATGGTGAAAAATGGCCTTTTCTCCAGCTGCACCATTCTTAGGTTCTCCATGAGTTTCCTTTAAGCTCCAAAGTGCGTCCGATTTCTGCGAAATATAACCAAAACTTGTGTAGACCTCCATATATTGCAAATAAGTGTAAACTACACAGATTCTGTATTATTCTAACCCAAATGCATGCAATGTATGCAGAAATCGATATAAAAGTAAGTGTAAAATATGGCAAATTAGGCTCACAACAGGCCTCCAAACCGACACTCGACGCGTCTGACCCTGACTGGCTGGTTCCCTGACTGGGTCCAGTAGTGGCGTCCTCTTGTCGTCACTTCTCTCTCCGGGCCCTCATGTACTCGCCCACAATCTGGTCAAAGAAGACGTTCGGAGAGTCTTTCTTGTACGATTATTGCGGGTAGGCATCTTTCTCTTTGTGGGTTGGGTGCAAGATGGGCTCTGGCTTCGCGAGCCGAACGTGTTCATCTGTGACGTCGGCGGCGGGGGCGTCAAGGTTCAGGAAGGACTTCACATTCTCATATCGGATGTGGGAGTTTGGGGTTTCCCATCTCAGACACCTCGGGATGATGGTGTCGTCAATGCTATGCCCGAACTAATTCCCAATCTCTGGAAAGGTCTCATACACCCACAGCTACACACACATTTTGGAAAGATATTAATTGACAGTTTGCATGAGAACTTGATAGATTTGGTATGATAGAAATACACAGTTTGACAGGTCATCGTCCTCGCAATATTTGGAAGGATAGAAATAGACTGTTGGCATGATATAATTGCCTATTTGGCATCCCACCAAGTCACACACAATTTGAAATAGCAAAGGTTTTGACCCTTTTTCAGAACTTCACTAACCTGGAAGGCCATGGGGAACCCGTATAGTGCGTACGTTGGCCTATCTTTTAGGTGAGCTTTTGCAGCCACCAAGTCCTTCAACGTCCCAGTCAGGTTGTCGCGTAGCCTCTCGTACACCAGTCGACCCCAAAGGAATTCCAGAAAACGCGTCGTGTCCTCCAGCGGCAGCTTAACAACCCACCCTCTAATTTGCGTCTTCTTCGCTAAGCCAAACAGAATGCCCTCCACTATGACTAGGAGGGCAAGCTTGTACTTTTTCATTAGGGAGCCCGAGTCCGTCTGTTTTTCGTGCTCCCACGCTCTCTCGACATCCTTTGGACTTACCTTCTCCTTCTTGAACAACTAGTAAATGACGTTCTTGTGGTCGCCCTCCATCACATCCCTAGGGGGTGGTGAGCAGTTTAGCCTCGTTATCAAGGCAAACTCATAAAGCGAGAATCGCACGTGATGCCCCTGGATGGAGTACCATGTCTCGTGTTGTTTTCGGGTCTTAAGCTGCCACATGAGGCAAAAGTGCACCAACTGTGCAACGAACTTGTTCCTAGACCCCATCTTCATGATGCCTCCAAATTGGCTCTTCGTGAGGGCCTTGACATCGTCACAGTCGATGGTTAAGTCAAGTCCTTCCAGCAGGTCAAAACTGGCATGGGATAACGCCCTGCCGTTGAAGTGGTCTTTCTCTGCCACAACCAACACAACCTGCAACACATGTAAGACTCTTAGGTTCCAAAATTTATTCGCAAGCATTATTACCACAACAAGGAAACTATCTCAGTTTCCTTACCCCCTACCTGCTTGGTCCTGCCTTTTCTTTCTTCTTTCCTGCCTTTGTCATTTTTTATGCTGATTGAACAAAGGGTACCTGCAACACAATCACCACACACATGCATTCAGACATTCAGATCACCTAATCGGTCATACCAACAGTCTAAATGTATCATACCAATAGAATATTATTTTCCTACCAAATCTGCTATCCTTTTCTTTCCTACCATTTTCGAATTTCAGACAAGTTTGGTTCATTTTACCTCTTTTCCAACCTAAGAGATAGCCAAAGTAATTCTCCAACACCAAGACCAATTAACCAACAATTCATCATACATATAGGCATTTAATCAAAGGAGAAGTATATTGTCACACATAAAGTTTCAAACATATAGCCAAACACATACTCTGTTATACCAACATGTCTTACTTGTTTTCTTCATTTTACCTCTTTCACAACACATCATATAGGCAAGGAGATTCACCAAAACTAAATCACCAGTTATTTATCATATTTTTAGGCATTTCATCAAACACTTAGTGTGCACTAACGGTTTCAACACTAAAATCCAATCAACCAAAAATTCCTTCACCCCACTCGGCATACTAGATGTTCATATTTATCCTGCCAAATTCTTTACCCGGTCCTACGAAATCTGCTACCACAATTTCAGACACAACCTTCGATAACCTGTCCTACCACATGTGCAGATATACCCTACCGATTACCCCCAATCTTGTGGATTCCCTACCCATCCGACCCCTCTATGCACTTTTGTCCCCAATTTCTTACCCAACATCACCTAACCCTTACCCATCAATTTCCCGACACCCACAAACCCTAATCGCACCCACCTCCCCAAAATCGACTCACAATGGCACCCCTAACCCCTCCTACTTCATTCCTCTACTGTTAGGCAACTACAATGGCACCCCGATGTCTCAATTTCTTCACAAAACCGCATGTAACCGCACCCCAATTACCCCAAATTCGCAACTCAAACAAAAACTCTACAATTGCTTACCTTCTTCTTCAACATCTTCCTTCCTCCTTGGTAGCGTTCTGGCCCTTCTTCTTCAACCGCTTCCTTCCTCCTGCCGCTCCTCCTTTCTCTGCTTCCGGTTTTTCGTCTCTCTCCCTGTCGCTTGAATCTGGAATGTATAAACCGTCTCTTTCCCTCCTCGTTTTAATTTGAGAACTCCCGCACTAGTTTACCCTCTACAGCCGGTTCCCAACAGTGCCAAAAAACCGAAAGTTTTTTTTGCTTGGGGTAGAGGGGTCATTGTGGCCCATTTTTTGGCCTTGTAGTCTAGTTGTGCAAATAGACCAATTTTTTTTGTCTATTTGCTAGCATTTCCCTCATATATAAACTAACGGTAAATTAATGGTGCTAATTCATGAAACCGTAGTTCAAAAAAGATGAATTGACACATGAATTCGATACAACTCAATCGATTCGGCAAAGATCGATTCGTAATTGAGTCAACAAAAGTAGCGCACAAATAGATTCAATATTTCATGGAATTTGCAGAGTCGGAGCACACCAGCAAAGCTTGCTCCCGGAAGCCGGCAACCCACATCGAAGCTCCAATCCGTCGGTCACGCTACAGTGAGCGTGTTGGAAGAAACAACGGTGGCGGCAGAGCAATGTCGTGATGGTGGGCACCGTGGTGGATCCTAAAAGATGATCGCCGGATGGTTCGAAGGATCCTACATGGATCTAATTGTGAGACCATTGGTTTATTGAAAGGAATTAAATCAGATGTTTCAACGAGTCAAGTTTGAACAAAAAGGAAAGGTGATCGTCGGATAAATTCAGATGAATCTGCCGTTGTAAGACTAGAATCCTACACAACAAGCCCCATGTAGTAAGGAGTGAGGGGGTTAATGGGAGGTTTTTTGTTCAACCCATCCTGCTTCTGCCCTTCTTCTTTGGTGTAAAAATCAATGTACACCTTATTTCTTATCAACAGTCAAGTTATTAGGGAACTAGTCAAAACAGGGCAAAGTTGTTGTTTCACACAACGACTTTGCCTAAGAATTTTAAGAAAATAATAATAGGTAAGTCGCTGTTACAAACAGCGACTTACAACGACTCTCCCTTTTTTTTTTCAAAATATTCACAAAAAAAATAAATATTTAACAAAATATTCACTCTTTAAAACTATTTACAAAAATATTCAATTTTTTCAAATGTATCATAAAAACGCGGTCTTAAACCGCGTTTTACTCACAAAATCCCAAATTTGATATTTGATGGGGGGCGAAAAATAATAAATGAAAGAAACGCGGTTTCAAACCGCGCTTCTTTCCCAGTTCGGGGGAAAAGGCATTTTTTTTTTTTGTGAACAACCGGGAGCAAGGCTCCCCTTTATTTAACCCAGCAACAGAGAATCACACAGTACAAGAACGAGAGAACGTCTTCCCCGCCGCATCATCCTCGAGCGTCCGGATCACGCACGCAGGCGTCTCCGGGAGGAAGTGACAGCCGAGGGGGAAATTTAAAGCTAAAGAGGCTAAACTATCGCCGACATAATTAGCTTCGCAAAACACATGATGGAGTTGGATCGACCAACCCCTACGAAGGAAGCCATGGTAGGAATTAACCAGGCTGAACATGGGATGAGAGGGTCGCACCCTCCTCGCCACCGGGTTGACAAAGACATATGAATCCGACTCGACCACTACCTTTCTGAAACCCAACTCCCAGGCTAGCTCGAGGCCTTTGATCACGCTCCAGCCTTCCGCCATAAGGACATTGCAGGACCCAATATTTAGCGTAAAACCTCCGATCCACCGGGCCTCAGAGTCTCTGAAGACGCCCCCTCCGGTAGCACGTCCCTCCTTTCCCGCAACTCCATCGGTGTTAAGCTTCACCCAGCCTTCGCTCGGCCTACTCCACCCAATCTCCTTCTGAACTCTCTTGCCCACGACCTTCCCCGTGTTGGCTTTCTTCATGGTTTTGGAGTAGTCCTCTGCAAAACTGACGTAATGAATGGGCGATATCTTCTGGATAGATTTATCACGGAATACAACGGTATTCCTATTCTTCCATAAGCTCTAGAGCGTTGTTGCAAATACATCACTCCAATCAGCTCCATCCCCTAGGCACTCCCTGGATATTACGTTCAATCTGAGCCAATCCGCGAACGGAGCTCTCCAGCTGTCCCTCGTGCTCCTCTCCCCTGGAAGCTGCACCCACAAAGTATTAGCAGTACCACATTCCTTGAACAAGTGATTGAGAGTTTCATCATAAATACCACAAATAGGACATATAGACAAGTTACCTATTCTGCGTCTTACTCTCTCCACATTGTTGAGAACACCTCCTTTGCTGAGCATCCATATGAAAGAGCGGATTCTTTCATTAATTTGGATGTTCCACACCGCTTTGTGAAATTCAGCATCCTTCCAATCTCCCCAGCCTACGATTAACTTATACCCAAATTTCACCGAGTAATCAACATCTTCAGTTAGGCTCCAGATCGGGACGTCGTCTCCGTTGCAACAGGCATTGGCGGTAATCTTCATCAGCGTGGTAGTAAAGAGTAGGTGGTCCAATCTATATCTATATAAGTATTATATGAGAAGTTTGGAAAATAAGTAATCTATATCTATATAACATATAAAATAATTTTTTTGCCTACTTAATCCTCTAACACTATCCCTAATTAATTCTTAAAATTTACAATGTCAAATAATATTTTTTTTTTATAGAAAAACTAATACAAAAAGTAATTTTTTTTAACTTCACCATTTGTATTTATTTGAATCCCAAAAATTAGATGAAGAACCCTTTACAATAATAATAATAATAATAATAATAATAATAATAAGGGGGTTGGTGCGCACCTTGTTTCTCGGCTGTCCGCTAACTTCTTGTAAACATTCGATTGTTTGATTTCTATACTATTTGGAGTTTATATAAAAAAAAATAAAAAATAATAATAATCTATATATATATATATATATATTTTATATAATGTAAAAGAGGCTTTTTTGCCCATTTAATGCCCAGTTGAAAGTCAAACCACCTTTGTTAAAAAAAAAAGATAAACCACATAATAATAATAATAATAATAATAATAATAATAATAATAATAATAATAATAATCTTTCCTTCTATAACGAGGTGATGATGAGGAGAATTTTATAAACTAATGCCTTGATGGAAGCCATCAGAAAGTTGGAAAATGCTCAATGCGAGTTATTGCTCTTGCTGGGAGAGAAGAAGCTTTTATTGCGAATCTGAAGCTCCCTATGACCCAATAGGGGCTGAAGGCTGCTCCTATTCCCGATCTTGGTTATGTTATGAATCACATCACATTTTGCTCAGTTATTAAATACCGTATGGGTATTGAGTTGTTTAATGCGGGTTCCAAATGCCTTGCTTGTGAGAAAGACATTTTGGATGTGCGAAGGGGGGGGGGGGGTCACGTACTTGCTTGTGCCGCTAGTATTGGTGTTAAGCATCGACATAATGTGGTGCGTGATGCTTTTTACGATGAGTGTTTAAAGGTCGGAATCTCTGTTCGTAAAGAGGCGTTTACCGTATGGTTGATGACAAAGGAGGGTTCTACAACTGGTTCCAGGGTAAGGACACTTGTGTGGACATTACAAGGACTTCTATCGTAAGTTCAGTTGGTATTTCAAGTTTCATTCCGGACAAAGCCAGTAGAGTGACTGCTGGTAACAAGAGGAAAAAGTACGAGGATGTTTGCAAGGCCAAGGGTTATCACTTTCTGTCGTTCTCCTTTTCCACTATTGGTGACTTAGATGATGATCCTATTGGACTTCTCAAGCGGGTGTGTGGGGTAGTTAACGGGATACCTGGATATAGTAGGGATTTTTGTCACACTTTGACTAGGATTGCACTTAGTATTTAAAAGGGATGCGGAGCTCATCTTGTTAGCTAGCTTCGATCTAATTTCATGTAGAAACTTTAATAATAATAATAATAATAATCATATTATTATTATTATTATTATTATTATTATTATTATTATTATTATTATTATTATTATTATTATTATTATTATTATATTGTTTGATTAAATTTCAGTACAGTATTATTTTGTCATAATTAAGGATACTCCGTATTATTTATTTTTAACATAGTAATAAGTTTAGAATCTATCCTAATAAGACTAGAGGATAATATAAACAAAAAACAATTAGAAAATATTTAAGATTAAAAATAATTTAAATATACTGTATTTATTTAGAATAACCATTTTAATTAAAAATAATATTATAAATCATAATATTTCATATAAATTTGCATAAAAATCGATAATTTATTTTATTAAAAAAATCTTAACCATTTTAAAATTAATACTCTCTCTGTTAATTAAAACTTGTCGTTTACTTTTCATGTATGTTATTTTAGAATGATATAAACTGTATAAAATATTAGTATTTTTTATATTTGTTTTTATAAATTCATTATTAATTGTAATAAGTATGAAATTTTTTTAAAAAAATATTAAAAATATTAATATTTTATACACATAAAAAATATACGTAAATAGTAAAACATTACATTTTAATTAACGAATAGAGTATATAGGACACAACATAAATATTACTATATCAAATTTATTTAAAATTGATACGGAGTATAATACATTTTTTACAATAAACGACCCAATGATCCATACTCCGAACAAAATACAAGTGATACAGTATCTTAAAACATCTTCCAAATACATGTGATCTACGAGTGCAGATTTAGAGAAATTGGGTGACAATCGACAAGACTACAGCAGTATAGCTTGTAGTACTTCTCATCATAGTGCAGCTCTTGTGACTTGTCTAATTGTCTTGTCCACCTTTCCACTCCTCATGACCCACCTTTCCGAGATTGTTTTGAAACGCAGCGTGTCGTCGCCCGAAACATTGAAGTGCAGCGTGTCAGTACTCAGCACTCTACATTAGGAAACTTTTATGACGCGCCTGTATATATATTTACTGAACTGTCTCATCCGACTCTTGCTTCTTATTAAAGCCCCACTTTTCTTCGTCATTTCCCACTCACAAATTTTTTAAAATCCATCTTGTTTAAGAGCTTTGTAGTTTATGATCTAAAGAGCTTTTTTTCAGCTTCATTGGCAAGTGACTCACTTCCTCCTCATCTATCTGCACAAAGATGAACCTTTTGCCAAGTACTTGTTTTGACGGTGGTGGTTCTTGCGAGATAAAGGATCATTCCGATGAAGAGGATTGTGATCTTGCTCATCGTCCTATTTTTCAATATTATGACAAGGAGCAAGGTATTTAGAAATTTGTTTGCCTTCACTTTAAATACTTTGACTGCTTTTATTGTCATCTTAATTAGAATTGCAACTAGATATCTTGCACTTTCTAGTGACATTGAATTGGGCTCTGTTGGGTGATCGAATTTTGCAGAAATCTTGATTGATCATCAACAACTTGATCAGAGGTTGGAATTTGGTGCTACAGAAGCTAATGGGTTGTTCAAATTTTTTTATTATGGTACGAGATTCAACCTCCATTACATAATCTATTTTGTATTTGTTTACGTTTTTTAATTAGATTACCATTATGAAATTCCTTAGCTTCCGTATTTCCATTTGTAATAATTAATTTCGAGTAGTGTCACATATGTACGTGTTTAATGGTTGTTTATTTGTTTAAGACATTTCTTAATGGGTTGAAATTTAGTTTGGAGGTGGTTCCTAGTTTGTGAAATATTACCCATAATTACACATAGGAGTCAATTAATTTAGGAGTGTAAAATTTAGTGATTATTGATATTTTTAGGCTTTATTATGTATAATATGGGTATAACATATATATATAGGCCAATTTGCTAAACTAGACCAAAAAATGGGCCTAATTGCTAAACTAGACTAGTAGCCCAAAAATTGGCTCAAACTAACCTCTCTACCCCCATGCCAATTAAAGTGCCGTTTTTTTTTAACTGTTCATAACCGGTTGTAGTGGGTGAGTAATTGGGAAATTAAAAGGAGGAGAGAGGGAGAGAGACGGTTACATGTTCTCAAAATCGAAAGGAGGAGGCGATGAAGACAGATAGAGAGGAGGCGAAAGGAGGAGGCGACAGACAGAGAGGAGGCGACAAACAGAGAGACGGAGAACCGGTTGAAGAAGAAGGCCACCAGTCACAGCCAGGGAGGAGAAGGTTGAAGACCTTGACAAAGGTAAGGAACTGTGGAGTTTTTTCCTGAAGTTGCGAAATTGGGGTAATGGGGGTGCGGTTTTCTGAAGGATTTGAGACGAATTTGGGGTAGATGCATAGCAGTAGAGGAGGAATGAAGTAGGAGGGGTTAGGGGTGCCATTGTGAGTCGATTTTGGGGAGGCGGGTTCGATTAGGGTTTGAGGGTGTCGGAAAAAGGATTGGGGTAGCAGATTTCGTAGGACCGGGTAACGAAATTGGCACGATAAAATTGAACATCTGGTATGCCGAGTGGGATGAAGGAATTTTTGGTTGATTGGTTTTTAATGTTGAAACCGTAAGCATCACCAAGTGTTTGATGAAATGCCTAAAAATAAGATGAATAAATGGTGATTTGGTTTTGGTTAATCTCATTGCCTATATGATGTGTTGTTAAAGACGTAAAATGAAGAAAACAAGTAAGACATGTTGGTATGACAGAGTAGGTGTTTGCCTATATGTTTGAAACTTAATGTGTGAATTACTTGTTGGTTAAATGCCTAGATGTATGATGAATTGTTGGTCATTTGCTGTTGGTGTTGGTGAATTACTTTGGCTATCTCTTGGGTTGGGAAAGAGGTAAAATGAACCAAACTTGCATGAAATTCGAAAATGATAGGACAGAAAAATATAGCAGAGTTGGTAGGAAAATAATAATCTATTGGTAGGAAACAAATACACTGTTGGTAAGATAAAAGTTGGTGATCTGAATGTCTGAATGCATGTGTGTGGTGATTGTGTTGCAGATAACCTTTGTGCAACAACCATAAAAAATGACAAAGGCCGGGAAGAGGAAAGTAAAGGCAGGACCAAGAAGCCAGGGGGTAAGGACACTGAGAAAGTTCCCTTGTTTTGGTAGTTATGCTTGGGAAAAAAATTTCGAACCCAAGAGTGTTACATGTGTTGCAGACTGTCTTAGCTGTGGCGGAGAAGGACCACTTCAGTGGCAGGGCGCTATCACATGGCAGTTTAGACCTCCTGGACGGTCTTGACTTAGCCATCGACCGTGATGATGTGAAGGTCTTGACGAAGAGCCAATTCGGAGGCATAGTGAGGATGGGGTCGAGGAACAAGTTCGCCGCACAGCTGGTGCACTTTTGGCTCCTGTGGCAGCTGAAGACCCGGAAGCAACACGAGACGTGGTACTCCATCCAGGGGCATCACGTGCGATTCTCGCTTCATGAGTTCGCGTTGATAACGGGGCTAAACTGCGCACCACCCCCTAGGGATGTGATGGAGGGGGATCACAAAGACGCCATATACCAGCTGTTCAAGAAAGAGAAGGTAAGTCTGAAGGATTTGGAGAGAGCTTGGGAGCACGAAAAACAGACGGACTCGGGCTCCTTAATGAAGAAGTACAAGCTTGCCCTCCTAGTCATTGTGGAGGGCATTCTTTTCGGATTGGAGAAGAAGACACAAATTAGAGGGTGGGTGGTTAAGCTGCTGTTGGAGGACACGACGCGATTTCTGGAATTTCCTTGGGGACGCCTTGTGTACGAGAGGCTACACGAGAGCCTGGCCGGGACGTTGAAGGACTTGGTGGCTGCAAAAGCTCACCTGAAAGATAAGACAACGTACGCGCTCTACGGGTTCCCCATGGCATTCCAGGTTAGTCAAGTTATGAAAAAAGGCTCAACCCCTTGCCATTTCAGATTATGTGTGATTGTGTGGAATGCCAATAAGGCAATTATATCATGCCAATAATATATGTCTATCTTACCAAAGATATGAAGTTGACATGGAAACTGTCTATTTCTATCTTACCAAATCTATGAAGTTGTCATGCAAACTGTGCAATAATAGCTTACCTAAATTTATTATATTGTATTTGCAGTTGTGGGTGTACGAGACCTTCCCTGAGATTGGTAATCATTTTGGCCGCAACATCGACGACATCATCATCCCCAGGTGTTTGCGATGGGAAACGCCAAACTCGCACATACGATACGAGAATGTAAAGTCCTTCCTCAGCCTGGACGCCCCCGCCAACGACCCAATTGATGAACACGTTCTGCTGGCGACGCCAGAGCCCATCCTGCACCCCACCCATAAGGAAAAAGATGCGTACCCCCACTCATCGTACAAGAAAGACGCTCCAGACGTCTTCTTTGATCAGATTGTGGGCGACCAGATGAGGGCACGCAGAGATAAGCGGAGAGGTGAGGATGCCACTGCTGGACCCAGTCAGGCCACCAGCCAGTCCGGGTCAGACGCGTCGAGCGTCGGTTTGGAGGCCCGGATTGTGGCTAAGGTTGAGGCTCTATTGAAGGGCATGATGGTAGAGATGGGGACCAGGTTCAGGGAGCTTGAGGAGAAGGTCACTGAAGTTTCGAGAGAATGCAAGCAGGTGTTATCAGAGAGGACCGGCAAGGGAAAGGTATGTGGTTCATTGTTCATCATATGTGCAATTGGTAGGATAATATTTTTGTGTTGGTAAACCATTCTAAGCCTTATGGTATGACATACATGTATAATTGGTAGGATCCTGTTGATGTATTTGATGACGATGTTGTTGAGAAGGTTGTTGAGAGAGATTTGGACAAGGTTGTGGCCGACGTGGTTGACAAGGCAGAGAAGGTTGAGGAAAGGGCGGAGGAGAATGAAGAGATGACTGCTGATGACCAGGGGTCGGTCAAGCAGGGACAGAACGTTGAGGATAACACGGCGGAGAAAATGTGTTGGTCGGATAGGTTTTAACTATTGGGTAGATAAATAGAGGATAGTGGTAGGACGACATGCGAAATACTTAACAGATCCGATAATTTATGTGACTGTGCCCAAAACATGCGAAATCTCAAAGATTGCATCACAATTAGCCCCCTAGGAATACGAAAATACGAGACACGTGCAAAAAACATACTAGCAGAATCCACACTCTAGTCGACGGCGATCAATGCCCAAAATAAACCCGTCAGCTGACTTGAGCGTCCACTAAACATACTGGCAGAATCCACACTCTGTTCTTTTCTAAGTACACTACTGTCGACGGCGCTTTAGACCCCTGTATTCGCTCTTCGACGGATAGCGCTTCGTCTTCGGCCTTTCCGGCGCACGC
Organism: Persicaria tinctoria; assembly: GCA_037127255.1. Classification (NCBI taxonomy): domain Eukaryota; kingdom Viridiplantae; phylum Streptophyta; class Magnoliopsida; order Caryophyllales; family Polygonaceae; genus Persicaria; species Persicaria tinctoria. The sequence continues at coordinate 69,683,727 of JBANSL010000013.1, forward strand.
TTCATCACCGGGGGCAAGCATATCCTGGCATCTATTTCAGCAGGCACCGCCCATGTCTCACGAGGTGGCACTGGGTACATGACATTGACGTAGCAGGCGCGCCAAGCCTCAGCCCTGTATAGAGGATGGACGAGGGAGTATGGGTCGATCCGACGTACCTTGGTCACGGCGACGGCATGTGGACATGGAATCTGGTCAATTTGAAAGTGCTTACATGTGCAACTTTGAGCGGAAAGGTTGACCAGCCAGGCGGACAGCCCCTTACTTACGTCATACTCGTGTTCGCTCAAAGGCCTCACCTAAAGACATATAGCCTGCATGGCGTTTTGCCTCAAAACGGCGTCCACATGGTCGGTGACAACCTTCTCGGGATTAGAACTTAGCTCCTGGCGCTTCACGAACCACTCACCCACTTTGTCGAGTATGCTGTCCATTAGGGAGGTGACGGGCAGGTCACGAGGTTCAACAAATACCGAGTTCAAGCACTCGGCATGGTTTGTGGTGGTGACGTTGAACCGATTCGCGGGATAGAAAGCCCGAACCCAATTGGAGAACCCGGCCATCTTAATGTACTCAGCACCAGTGGGAGACTTCTCTTTGAAAACTGTGAAGTGGCCATTGAACTCCGCAACGGTGTACGCGTTTGCCATTAGGAAGAACAATTTTTGTAGCCCACCCGCCTTGTGATATGCCTTCACATTCTGAAATAGATGGTAAGTGCAGCGGCCATGCTTTGCGAAGTCGTAACTCGCTCGAATCCCCTTGGCGATGATCATGTGCCTGTCGCTTACCCACACCACATTGGGCACATCCGGGACAACGCGTTTCATTTGACGGAAAAAGAAACCCCAGGATGCGTCATTCTCCCCGTCGACAATGGCAAATGCAATGGGGTATATGTTGTGGTTTGGGTCTTGGGTAGTCGCAAACATCAATCAACCCCGATACTTCCCCTTCAAGAAACTTCCATCAACCGAGAATACCTGTCAATGTCACAGTTTAAACAGTCGGCTAACATAACACTATTGGTATGACAGAGGGAGACAGTTGGTAGGATACATGGATACAGTTGGTATGATCGTAAAGGGTGGGATGGTCTGTGCCTATTGGTAATACATGAATTGGAATGACAAATATACACAGATGGTAAGATGATATCTGCCATTTGGTATGATGATAAAGTTGCGCGGGCGTACCTGTTTGAGGTGTGGGATGGCTGTCCGCCAAACACCCAAGCTAACGAACGCATACTTGAATTGCTGGTTATCATCACGGACTAATGTGGTTATGGTCCCGGGGTTTGCTCGCTCAAGCATGTAAAGGTATGAGGCCATCCGATCGTAGCTCGCTTCGTAGGTCCCGTGCAAGCCCTCCCTTGCGGCTCCCTGCGCCCTGCGTGCCTTCCAATAGCTGCAGTCCACGCCCAACCGAGACTTCATCATTGTACTGATCGGATGGGGAACTAGCTCCTTCCCTGACCCAGCAAAACTACAAAGACGCGAAGATAAGAGTTAAACCAAAAAAATTCCACCAACACAGTACATAGACGGGGAACAAGACGCCGGTTTAGAAACTTACTCGGACACCAAACTCTGCCCCATCAGCTTGTAATTGGCGTTGCGCTGGTAGTTGCTGGCGACACTAACCTTGCAACTGTGTGTGTCAACGAACTTACGAACCACCCACTTCTTAGTTTCCCGATACGTTGACGCCCGACAGTACCATGAGTAGTTCGGTTCGGGACAAACAACCACGTACGCCTTTGTTGTCGATCGCTTCACTTGGACCGCGAAGCACCCGCGCAAAGCTTCCCACTGCACTATAGACTGAATGACAGCCTTTGTATTGAACATCTCCCCCTCACGTAACTCCTTCACACTCTCCCGAGGGTCTCCGACTAGAGGAATGAACCGAGCCACGTCCTCTTCCACTTTCTCCAACGTCGGCAAAGGTTGTTTATGTCCTTTGTACGCTCGCTCTATCTCTCTCACCGCTGCCTCAGCCTCCTCATCCCATGATTCAGATTTCTCGTTCGACCTTCCACCCTCCACTTTCACGGGGAAACCACAACCGATCATTTCATCGTCGGAGCTTCCTACGTCTATTATGTCCTCCATTCCGTGGGGGGGGAGGGGGTAGGTCGTCCACATCATCGTCGGAGTCCACGATCACCACTTGCTTTCTGCGTCGAATGGCATCGGACCTGCTCACGTCACCACCCTTCTCTAGTTCATCCATTTCGTGAAGCTGTCCCACATCATCGCCATGTCCTACCATTATGTTGTCATCCATCCTACCAACATCGTCCTCCTGTCCAACCATTTTGTTGTCATCCATCCTACCAACTCCGTCTAAATGTATACCGCTCCCAGCAAGCTCATCCTACATCCCACTGACGTTGTCCTTTGCAGTCGGACAACACTCTCCCTCCCCCGCTACACACTCATCACACAGGCAGGTTCTTCCAGTTTCGCTGCTAAGGTCGTCCAACTTTCCTTTCTCCTCGATGGAGCCTCGAACCTTCTCATCCGCCCCTCCGCCTCCATCAAGACCATCCTCGAAGTCTTCCTGCCCCATCAGCTTGTAATTGGCGTTGCGCTGGTAGTTGCTGGCGACACTAACCTTGCAACTGTGTGTGTCAATTAACTTACGAACCACCCACTTCTTAGTTTCCCGATATGTTGACGCTCGACAGTACCATGAGCAGTTCGGTTCGGGACAAACAACCACGTACGCCTTTGTTGTCGATCGCTTCACTTGGACCGCGAAGCACCCGCGCAAAGCTTTCCACTGCACTATAGACTGAATGACAGCCTTCGTATTGAACATCTCCCCCTCACGTAACTCCTTCACACTCTCCCGAGGGTCTCTGACTAGAGGAATGAACCGAGCCACGTCCTCTTCCACTTTCTCCAATGTCGGCAAAGGTTGTTTATGTCCTTTGTACGCTCGCTCTATCTCTCTCACCGCTGCCACAGCCTCCTCATCCCATGATTCAGATTTCTCATTCGACCTTCCACCCTCCACTTTCACGGGGAAACCACAACCGATCATTTCATCGTCGGAGCTTCCTACGTCTATTATGTCCTCCATTCCGTGGGGGGGTAGGTTGTCCACATCATCGTCGGAGTCCACGATCACCACTTGCTTTCCGCGTCGAATGGCATCGGACCTGCTCACGTCACCACCCTTCTCTAGTTCATCCATTTCGTGAAGCTGTCCCACATCATCGCCATGTCCTACCATTATGTTGTCATCCATCCTACCAACACCGTCCTCCTGTCCAACCATTTTGTTGTCATCCATCCTACCAACTCCGTCTAAATGTATACCGCTCCCAACAAGCTCATCCTGCATCCCACTGACGCTGTCCTTTACATTCGGACAACACTCTCCCTCCCCCGCTACACACTCATCACACAGGCAGGTCCTTCCAGTTTCGCTGCTAAGGTCGTCCAACTTTCCTTTCTCCTCGATGGAGCCTCGAACCTTCTCATCCGCCCCTCCGCCTCCATCAAGACCATCCTCGAAGTCTTCCTGCATGGTGGGAGGCCTGGTTAGGAGTATTTCCCCTGGGATGGGAGACGAGAGGTCCTCAGCCCATGAGTCGGAGTTCTCCGACTCATGTTCTTTGGATGTTGTGGAAGGGGTTGTCGTTTTCATCCTTAAGGTGGCGTGCAGTGTGATTGGCCAGGCTCGTGCACCAGATTCAGTGTTGTAGAACTTGTAGGCTTCTAGGTCATCGTCGTCCTTGACCCGAATCGGAGTGGCCCGCCCCATCGAAGGAGGGAGGTAGGTGAACTCAATGTCGTACAATACCATGTCCATGTCGAATTTGGAAACAATTTTCTCCTTCAATTGGGCGTAACCAATATTCTGTGCCACCACCATTGCTGCAGTACGTGCCTCTCCCTTGAACACAAAGCTCCCACTCCCGGGAGCCCACCAACCGCTGCACACGACGTTCATACATACCCCATCACCTGGGGTACGCCACGAGAATAGAGGATCAGCCTAGGGGGTAGTTCTGATATAGGAAAGAGGAACAACTACAAAGGAAAGGTACAAGATGACTTACCCATCGCTGCCACTGCCACTCACAAGATTGTTGCACTTTTCTTGGAATGGAATGACAGTTGAACACTATTGGTAGCCCAGACTTGTACTTTTGGTAGGATGACAACTGTATCGTTTCCTCGGATCCACGTGTGCCTTTCCCCCCGTCCTTTCCGCCTCTCTTCTGCTCTTCTTCACTTTTTGCAGGGCATGTTGGGGTGTTTGAGATCCTCCTCTCAAGCTTATATATGTGCTTGGGGAACACCCATCAATGCAATAATTGCATTTTCCCCTCATAAATGCTCCCCCCTTCCCCCAAATGAAGAACCCCGTTTTGGCACCAAAATTACACTGACAACCCGCCAAAACAGGTTCGGTCAATCCGTTCCAAATTTCTCCAAATTTTTATATATGGTAAGACATTTTAAGCCTATTGGTAGGATAACTATATGCTATTGGCTAGATAACTGTACCATATTGGTCAGACAGATGCTCTCCCTCCCCCCCCAATGAAGAACCCTGTTTTGGCGCCTAAATTACACGGACATCCCGCCAAAATCGCTATGGACATCCCCTCCATATTATCTCCAAAATTTCAATGTATGGTAGGATAAGTTTGTCTTATCGGTAAGACACATGTATTCTATTGGTAAGATATTTGTCCTCTATTGGTAAGCCAACCGTTTCCAATTCCCAAAAATGAAGGTGATGCTTTTCCCTCAACTTTCCACTCGTCTTTTATGTTGGCTCTCTTTTTTGCAGAGCATTTAATATGGAATGACACCCATCAATCAATATTTTGTAAGGGTTGATTGACACCCTTAATTCAATCATTGAATATTCCTCTCATAAATGCCCCCCCCCATTTTCCTCTTTTATTTGAGCCACACACCATGTCCACCATCTCCCCCTCCTGATTTCTGTTTGAGGAAATGATGGAGCTACAGTGCACCTCTCCCCTTCACCTGCTACCTCCACTGCCGGTTGGATTTTTGCATTTGCAAAAATACACCACTTTCTACCCCTAGCCAATTTTTTAGGTACATGTCTAGTTTAGCCAATAGGCCCATTTTTTGGTCTAATCACTACCATTTCCTCATATATATATATATATATATATATATATATATATATATTGAAAATCGCAAAATATATAGGATTTTAGAATTTTTTTTATAATGTTTTTTTATTTGAGGGATAAGGCCCGTCCCGTCCCGTGAGGGATAAGGCCCGCGGGCAATTTGCACAACTATACAAGTTTTTTTTACGGGTTTGCAAAAATACCACCTTTTTGGAAAATTTGCACAACTAACATGGGTGGTATTAGTGAAAATAAAATTAGGGAAGGGCTAATCCGGTTGCAGGTTCTCACAAGGAGAGAGAGAGAGAGAGAGAGAGAGAGAGAGATGGGTTTTGGTGGGGGATTTTGGCGCCAAAATAGGAGAGAGAGAAGGTCATCATTGCTCTATTTGTAAAGGTGATGGGAAAGGGATTTCCCTCAATTTTTAAAGTATAATAGGAGAGGAGGAGAGAGGCCATCAGTTTCTTCCTCCCTTGGACAAGAGAGCTGGAGAAGAAGGCCACCATTGGAGAATAACTCATCCGCATTAAGGTCCAGTTGCAGAGCACGTGTCGGGCGCTTTATTTGTTTGTGTCAGTGTTAGTTAACTTCCGTGTCATAGAGGTATATGAGAAACCCTAATTCTCAGTTGCAATGGGTAGACTTCTCTCCTGTTTCTTCTCATGTTTCGCGAAGAGTAGATACCCATTAACAATGGTGCTGATCCGAGTTTTCATTTGCAGGGCAAAACGCCAAATTCTGTGTCACTCTCATCTTCAACGGCCGTTGGTTGTTCGATGGTGTCGGGTGGGTGTATTCTGGTGAAACCGAGCGGAAGAATGTGATAATTGAAGAGGGCATCGACTTCGCCTCTCTGAATCAACTGTTGAGGCTCAAGGTCGGCCATGATTGTTCATATAAAGATTGACGGTTGTCTTACATGCCAAAGGGGGAAGAAGCGGGTCATCCGATAACGATAGGTGATGATGACGACCTTGAGGCTTTTAAGTTTCTGAACTCGAAGTCTGGGGAACATCCATGGCCCATGGCGATATATGTTGGTCCAGTGGTGAAAGAGAGCCTTCGATGGCCTGAACGACACGTTTATTGGGGCGTACAGACAGATGCTAGCGGCTGCCATCTTCAATGGTCGACTCGGTGGACGCATAATCTGATTGTCGTTTGAGTGTAGTTATGGAAGTGAATTGTTGTTGTTTGTTGAGAACAACGTTGCTCTTAATCTTGTCCTTTTCATGTCACTGGATACAATTATTTTTGGGAACGGGTTACACTCTACTGGTCAGTGGTAAAGCACTTCATAGTACTTTTGGGGATGGATTCAATAAATAACCCCTGTCACCCTCTTAGTATTACCGTGTCAGGTGTAAGGGGTTATCATGTCACTGGTTTGAATTTCATGTTTATCGGTCCGGAGGTGACACTTTGATAATGAAATCACCCATGCATTGACACTTGTTTCAGCTCATGTTTAAATTCTTGAGTGTTTGTGCTAGTCGTGTTAGAAATTCACCCTTTTCACCATATTGACATCAGTGACACGATAATTATGTAAGTTGACACGGGATAGAGACTTTGGTGACACGGGTAATTTCCTTGCAACCTATAACCAAAGTTTCCACCATGCCAACATCGTCAATCACTGCCTAAAAAATATCATAAAAATAAATTAACAGTCTAAAATCTATGTAGCACGGAAACGCCTAGGACACGGTTCACAAATAATGGACACGGTTTGGAATTTAAAAAAACCTGGTTCATAGTTAAAATAAAAAAGAGAGGGGGTGTTTGATTTCAATTTATATGAGATTTAGGTGTTGGATCTACAAATTGATGATGGTTCAAGCTCACAAACTAATGTAAGTTGACACGGGATTCCAACTTTGGTGACACGGGTGATTTTCTTACAACTTATAACCAAAGTTTCCACCATGCCAACATCGTCAATCACTGCCTTAAAAATATCGCCCAAATAAATTACCAGTCTAAAACCTATGTAGCACTGAAACGCCTAGGACACGGTTCACAAATAATGGACACGGTTTGGAATTTAAAAAAACTCGGTTCATAGTTAAAATAAAAAAGAGAGGGGGTGTTTGATTTCAATTTATATGAGATTTAGGTGTAGGATCTACAAATTGATGATGGTTCAAGCTCACAAACTAATGTAAGTTGACACGGGATTCCAAGTTTGGTGACACGCCCCGCTTTCCTCTCTCTTCATAAATACACCTCCATCGATCCTTTCGACTTCCATTCTTCTCTTGCATGCCACAACAAAATTTCTGAAAAAGAAGCGAACAGGTTGGGTTTGCTTCACTAGTGGTGCTCATCTTCAACAAAAATCTTTCAATTCCAAGTAAGTACAACCCCGATTGGCATCTGTGATGATCATTACGGTTTGGATTTTAGGGTTTTCGACATAGAGTACTAATTGAGGACATCGAAAGCTTTCCAATTAGGGGCTAGGGTTTATGTAACTTCCATTTGTGGGTATGCTTGTGTATGCTGCAGATTTTGGGTGAATATGTCCATGACTGGTTGAAAGTTCAGTGATTTTTGTATCATTCATCTTACTGCTCATTGTTTTATGGCTCGTGCCTTGTGTACTTTCCTGTTTAAAACATCCATTAGTCTCTTATCTTACATGCAATTAGTTGGTGGAATTTGCTTGGAGTTCCGATCGGCATCTTATTTGTTTAGGCTTGATATATGCAATTAGTTGGTGGAATTTGCTGAATTGGGGGTGAGAATGCAGCCACAGTGAGTGATGGACGAAAACATAAACACAGTTTAGGATATACTTTACTGATAGACTATTTGTGTGATTCTAAAGCATGAGGGTGTTTTGATTAAGCCTATGAAAGTTGCAACCTTTCTCTTTGTATGTGAAGGTTATTTTTTTTTGTTTACGGCAGTGCCATTTATTGATTGTTTGCTTTGTTTAAAACTAAGCATTAAGCATACTTTCCAGTTCAACATAATGAGTTTGGTTGTGCTGTGTGTGCTCGGTAAAGTCCCCTTCACCATGTCACTTAACATATTAAAACGTGTCGCTTAAACCTTCAACATTATAATGTCCTGACATTAATTTAGCTTAAACCTTCAGCTTCTTGTGATGATGGGTTATCTAACCACCATTTTGTAATTGGTATTTGCATGCACATAAATCTCTCCTTATCAACATTATAATGTCCTGACATTAATTTAGCTTATATATTACATTCTTATTTAGTTGTTTGGTGACATATCATCTCACTCTCCCATTCATCTTTTCCATATATATGTACTTGTGTCCAATATACAACATGCTTAGATTATTTTCATAAGTATGTTCTTTTGTTTGGTTTTCTTGTCCCCTCTCACGTTTCTTTTCCATTGTACTGGTAGGAATTATGTGGCCTTACTCCGACAGCGACGTTGACACGGACTCCGACAGCAACCGGAGCTACCAGAGTGGTGACGATAGGAGGTACCACTGGCTGCGTACGGACTACGACTACGGCCGCAGCAGTCGGGACCGTCGAGGGGAGGAGGAGGATGATTCTCAGTCAGATAGGAGAGACCGCGAGGAGGTGGCTGAGGACAATGCGCTCTGGAACTACGCCACCTCAGAGCTCACTGAGCTCCGCCAGCAAGTTCAGTCGCTGCTGAACCGGGATGCTGCGAGGGAGGAAGCTATGGTCGCCCAGCGCACTCAGCTGCAGGCCGCCAACACGCAGCTCCAGACCACCACTATTGAGCTGCAAGCTACCCAGTCCACGCTGCAGGCCACCACTACTGAGTTGTAGGGTACGCAGACCACGCTGCAGGCCGCCACGGAACACAACATGGTCCTCGCCAACAAGTTGGTGAGCAACGAGGCTTGTCACAAGCATTAAGAGGGGATGGAGCTGGCGTTCCGTCACGATGTGGACATCGCAGTCACACACCCTGACCTCCCACTCCTTCAAATCGATTGCAAGCGCAACCCAATGTTTGTTCCTCACGTTGAAGGAGAGGAGGATGAGGTCCGTACCTAACCACGGTCGCCCCAACGGCTTCGGAGACCGGCCATCTAAGTACGCCATCAATGCATCACTGGGGTCATACGCTTCGGGGCTGGCATTGTACTCCTTCCATTCCCGCGGTAGATAAATTCCCGTCAAGCACGTATCCACAACGATGGATCGACTGCCAATGTCAGCTGCTCTGTCTGCGACCGCTTTGCGCAGAAGGTAGCAACACTCCTCCATCTCTTGCATGAAGTGAACCGCAATTACAATCCAAAATCCTAACACGTGAAATTTGATAGGTGACAAGTGTTCATACCACTGTGCCAAACCAATGTTGGGGTTTCTTCAGACAGTTGAGTAACTCCTTCATCACATCTACACCGCAAGGTGACGTGCGCACCTCCATGTCCCCACTGCACAGTAAGTTTCTGTCAAGTATTGTGGACGTTCAACTATTTACCTTCGTCGTCTATTCGAGAGTAAGACACATAAGCTACGTACCTTGCGAGCCAACTTGTCATGGCATCCTTGTCCGTTGCGGACACAATTCCTAGCTCAACAGCATCAGCGGGAACACTGGCTACCTTCTGGGCTCGTGGTTTCTTGGCCAGGGGAGCCAGCTCCTCTCCAACACCCTTCCTCATCTTCTTCGCCCCTTAGATGCATACATCTGCGCTACTCGGGGCTTCGCCCTATCATCACCTTCAATTTTCTTTCCCCCTTCATCAGGACCAGACCCCTTGAAACCAGCCTCTCCCAATTGCAAACATATCAAACTTCAGCTAAGATTGACACTATCCCTTGTCACATAACAGATATACTCATTTCATACAACTACATTGTCCATGTCACAATTAACTAATAGAAAAAACTTACATCCTTGCTCTCTCTTGCCGGCCCATCCCCTGCCTTGAGGGATTCACCTTCAGCTAGCTTATCACCGACATCAGATTGCTTGTCCCCTGCCTTGGTCTGAAAAAATTTCGTGTCAGTTTCCATAAACGTTCATGTCACAGATATAATTTTCCTTGTCACCTTTTTTTCATAAATAAACCTTACCTCCTTGGTCTTTCCTCCCCCCCCCCCCCATCCCCTGCCTTGACATATTCAGCTTCATCATGCTTGTCCCCGACATCATCACTAGCTAGCTTGCTCTCTCCTGGCCCCCCATCCCTTGCCTTCATAGTTTGAACTTCAGCATGCTTATCTCCGCCATTATCCACTTCAGTTCCCTTCTCAACAGCAGCTCCAAACTGCAAATGAAATCAACATTCAATTAGGCCTCAAACTTTCCAGTGTCACTTAACATAACAAATCATGTCACACAGCTACATTCTTCCTGTCACACTGGATCGATAAATTCTTGTGATGTTTACCAACAACTTACCTTACCACCTTGTCCACCCTCACCGCCTTCAGCCGCAATTGACTTTATCAAATCATCAAGTTCGACCTGTAAAAAACATATGAACGTTTGATATTGGATCCCCGATTTCAAGCAGGACTAAACATCGAAACGCATGTCACGCAAAAACAAACTTACAAACTCTTCCCCTTTTTTCTCATCACCGGCTTGTTCTTTATGGGTTGCTTCTTGCCAGGTCGTCCCCTTACATTGACCATCCCGCAGCTTAGTCACGGCCACCTCCAATAATTTCAGCTGTAGGTCAACATATTTGTACTTCATATCACCATAAGGTGACAAAATTCAACACAAGCATTTTATTATGTGACAACTGTGATGAGTAATCAACACCCAACAAATACAAATTCACACTTCATATCAAACTAAAGTCACCTAATTCACTTCTAAACAAACACATATCAGACTAGGCCCCCCTCAATTTCATAGCAGATTCGTTCAATATCTACACTACGTGTCACTTGTCCAATTTCACGTGTCAGGAGTCCATTTACCCTTGTCACCACAGTTCTCCAGAGTCTCCACAAAACGAATAATTGGGAATTAATTGCGTACCTTTTCACCCATCTTCTCCATCTCTGTTGACATTGTCTCAAGCTTGTCCATAACTTGTTCCAGAGTCTTGGCCACGTCCCCCACCCAGCCGTCCTTCTCATTTCCTCCTCTTCGCGTCTTTAGGGACCTCCCACCAGGGGCTTTGAAATGTGTCAGGAAGGGTGCCTCTAGGTTGTCGAAGAGGGGGTCAAACTTCTCATCATCGTAGACACAACCATCCATCAACTCCAGCTCAGCCTCCTCTGGTATGAGTATTGGGTTATCGTCAATCTCAATTGCCTCCTATCCCTCAGCTTCGGTGCGACTGGCTATATCAACATAAGCTAGGTTCTCGTCCTTGAGGGTCCATCTCATTCAACGAGGGAAAGCCGTGGTCGACACCTTCGACGCAATCCGGACCCCTCATTTTAGCATGGATTCCAACAACCAAATCTACACTGCATCCCCACTCAAATTAATACATTTTCAGCATATGAATTACAAAATAATCATGGGTGTGGTCGAGAAGGTTACCTGAAAGGATAGCGGATAACCCATCAGGCCATAACCATTGCGCTTCTTTCGATCTTCACGGGCTCTGCACCACCAACATTGAGTTCTTCAGCTCGCTCTCCAGGTCAATGACCATCATCTTCTCGTTTCCAAAAAACTCCTTGATAGCTTTCTCGTCGTCCTCCATCTCACTATCTCTTGGTTGATTGCACCGCAGCCCGGTAACTAAGGCAAACTCCTTAAGGGAGAACATCCGGAGCTTCCCCTTAATCCGGTACCAGGTCTCCCACTCCTTATCACTCGCAAGCTGGCGCTGGAGTGCATAATGCACCATTTGTGAAGAAAATTTCACTCGGTGCGCCAACTGCACAACCCCACCCAACTGGGAGTCGAGGAGCTTCTGCCAGTCGCCAGCGTCAACATAGTCATCGATGTTTTTCAGCATCGACAGTCTTGAGCCCTGGTTCACCCGGGCCCGGAAGTGCCTCTCTTCCGGGACTACGTATTCAGGCTCTTTATTCTTCGACCTCACATTCTTCGTTCTCACCATTTCTTCCCTGCAATTTCCATCAGACGAACAAAATCAGTTTACAAATTATATTCATCTCCCTCTGTCACCTAACAGACTAACCCATGTCACTGTACCCCTGTCACTCAACGTGAAACCCAAGTCACCCCTTATGAATCGGAAGTCTATAACCAATACCTCAAACCTCCTTCAATAGGCCACCTACGACATCCACATATCCCAATTTCCACACCTCGTAATTTCCCCTATTCCGCCAACCACGACAAATTTCGGAACCCTTCTCTCCAAAATGGAAACCCCTGTCACCCAATTTCAAACCCCTGTCACCCAATTCGAACCTCAAACCACCAATTTCCCCTATCCATAGTTCCCCGACCGTTGCCCTAACCCATTCCGAAAACCACTGTCACCTAATTGGAAACCCTAACCACCGATTTCCCCTTTCCATACCCGAAAACCACCCAAGCCAACACCACCCACCATCCCGACCCACCATTCAGGCCACCATTGCCCTAACCCCTTCACCAACTCCTTCCCTGACCCACACCCGCGCACAGTACCACCAAAGGGAGAAGAGTAAAAGGGCGTACCTAACGGTGGACCTGGTGTGTACTTTCTGGCGACGGTGGACCTGCTGTTCCTCTCCCCCAAAACCGTCTCTGCAACTACCGAAGAAAAACCGCCCTCTCTCTCTCTCTCTCTCTCTCTCTCTCTCTCTCTCTCTCTCTCTTTCTATGCGTCGCTGCAACTGCCCGATGAAGAAGCCTTCTCTCTCTCTCTCTCTCTCTCTCTCTCTCTCTCTCTCTTTGCTATCGGTATGTATTGAAACGGGAGAGTGATTGGGTGATTGGATTTGCAATTACTAACCCCCCTATTTCTCCTTCCCGCGATGTCTCTCTACACTAGGCAATGATGCCTCTATTTTAATTTTTTTTCGGCAAAATAACATAAGATAGCCGGTTTGGGGGGGAGGAGGGGGGGGGGGGGGTACCTTGACATTTTTGCAAATTATTTGCAAATATGGCATTTGTGCAAATTTTCCCAAGTTGCCGGCATTTTTGCAAAGATTTTTGGAAAAGTGGTATTTACTACCATTTCTTCTATATATATATATATGTTATGGCTTTTGAAAACTGCAAAATATATAGGATTTTAGAATTTTTTTATAATGTTTTTTATTTGATGGACAAGGCTTGTCCCGTCCCGTCCCGTGAGGGATAAGGCCCGCGCGGGATTGAAAAAAAAGTAGTGAATCCCGTCCCGGTCCCGTCCCGCAAAAATTACGCGGGACGGGCAGGGTCGGCCCTAGGGGTAGTTGAACTGTTTACATGACCATTTAATTGTTCCAACTGTTTACATGACCATTTAATTGTTCCAACTGTTTACATGACTATTTAATTGTTCCAACTGTTTCAGCGGAGTACATGGGGTGGTACGATGAGCATGACCATCCATTTGTTTTCAAAAGCTCAAGCCACCAGGTTTCGGAAGACATTGCTCCGCCAGTTGCCGTGGACGATCAGCGGGTACGTGTGAATAATACCAATGAGCTTTCGTTTTCGTTGGTTTGTTTAATACAATGTTAGTTATCACCATCAAATTGTTTAAAATGCAGCGTATGGGGGTGTTGCTTCATCGTCTGGATTCTGTGCTTGCTCTGGGTGACCCTTGGATTTCCAGTTATGAGATTCGGGAATACGTTGAAGAAGCGCGGGGTAGAGAGTTGCCTTTGGCGCCTACTCAGGTTCAGGCATCTCATTTCTTCCAATTTATGCCAGACGCCTGAAGAGTGGCATGGAAATGTAATATTCATTGTGCATAGTTGTTGTATCTGTATTGTCTTTCTTGGTAGTTGTTTTTGTATTGTCGTTGCAAACAGTTGTTCTTGTGATTCATGTACTCTGTTTTGGTATGGACATTGCAACTTCAAAAAACCTTGTACGTCATGAGGATTCCTACATCTTTAATATTGCATGAGATTACAAAATGTATAGCTGCATCAATTCAAATACATTAAGTACGATCTGAGAAAATAAAATCATCACAACTATTGGGCCGCCCTTTCAAGTTGACGGTAGTTGATGTATTGTTGAATGCGCTCGTTTTATGGGGTATCCCAGCCATTCACACTCGGGTGGTGGAAATGAGACCATTCTGGTACAGTAGGAGGAAGTGGTGACCCTTGCTTTAGCCACACGGGGCTCCAATGGACTCTTGCCAGCCAGGCAACTGTAATAACCTTAGTTGGTGGAGTTTACTTCGACCCATTCGCGACAATAGGAAAGCAGGTGTGAGGATGGTCGACACTTAGGACAACAACAACCTTGTTGTACAAGGTTGCTACAACAAATAGGACCATAGGTGTCTCCATCCAGTTTTGATGACGATGTAAACAAGGAGCAGGGTCTTGCAGATCAACATTCTCGATGAGATCGGCAATCGAGTGTAATAGGGTTGCTGGTTGGTACAACTACCTATTCCCTCGAAGCTCTTGAGAGACCTCTCTTCTGACTCGCATGTACTGGTCTTCTCCATACCCAAGAACAGCCGCTAAGGCACGATAACCAAAATGACCATCAGCAGAAACCGGGCTACTTCGACCAACAAAGTTGAGCATGAAGTCATGGATGTGAGTAGTCAACAATACCGAAGGATCTACCTTCCGATCTGTCTACCGACCTCTACCTCTTGATCGGCCTCTACCACGCGCCCGAGCGGCACCCTCTCGTCTCCCGTGCTCAAAGCCAGATGGGTCATGCTGCAATGATCGTCTCCCTGTGGGACGACCCTTTCGATGGATCCCCGTTGGCTCTCTCATGGTAGACAACCCAGGGTTGTTCATGTTGAAGTATGACTCGCCCATCAAATCCTGCTGATCAGGCGTGAGGTTGTTGCCATCAATCTCCCTTTGAAGGCTGACAAATTCCTGACTGTTTGGAGTTGAGTCATCGTTGCTGCCACTGGATTCTTCGGGAGGAATTATTGGATCCCACATTTCTTGCTTTCAGAAGGGATGAATTTGCGATTTCGAGGGCCTAATAGGTTGCTGGTTTGCGATCGCCTCTAAGAACTCATGTAAATATGGAACATCGTAAGCGCCCCTCCAATGGCGATCCCTGCAAACACCATCATGACTAGCCGGAAGTGCCTTCGCCTTGTTGTAGTTGGCCAGCAGAAGATCGAAGCACTCATTAGTCACCAGCATCAATAGCGGGGCGAATATTGGTTCACTCATGACACACTGTTTGATTGTCAACCATGACTTCTCAAGGAACCCTCTGAGTTGGTCTACCTGTTCATTGACCAAGTTGTCAATACATTCTGTTACGTCAACGAACCCACCAACAACCGTCCCTAGCATGGACTTTAATTTTGCATGTGCTGACTCGACACTATATCATAAAAAATATATTAGTTTGAATTATATAGGATACTTAAATATTATAATAATTACAGATGTATACAATTCAATGTCACTTACTTATTCGTAGTTCGCATCCCAAGATGTAGGAACTTATCAACCCATGCACGAACTATCGCCTCCTTGAATTCTATTAGCCAGGTGTCTTCAAGGTACTTCATAAGACCCCATCGTGCCTCCCATTTCGAATTCATCGCTTGTAGACGAACTTCATAACTTTCTTCAGTCTTTGACTCAAATAAGGCCTTACATTCATTGTAGAAGACGGTTCGCTTGTCGCTCGATTTCGTGATCCCACCCTTCATTTCAATGTTACACATAATATGATAGGAGCACAACATATGCTTTACCGTGGGAAACTCCTCCTGAAGAGCCTTGATAAGACCCAACTCTCTGTCTGTAAGAATTACTTCTGGGAGTCATTGATCGCACAAATGGCGTAGTCGCCGGAGTGCCCAACTATAGTGATCTATGCTCTCGCCTGCCATGAATACGAACGCAATTGCAAATGTGTTTTTCGTTCTAGTAATCCTAACGATCTCTAGCAACGGCATTTCGTACCTACCACATGAACATGAATTAGTCAAACAAATTGCTACAACGTAAGACATATATAATAGTAGTCGACATTAATGTGATTCCTCTTACTCGTTAGTCTTGTAGGTCGAGTCCATCACGATAACATACGGAAACAACATCAGAAGATGTCGGGAGTTCGGATGTGACAAAAACACGTCAGTAACCTCGTCTACTCCTGCTTTAGAGGAATTCTGTGTGGCGATAAAGTATCCTTTTTGTTTGAGTTTGTGAAGCGCTTGAGGCAGGTCCCTCCGTCCTTCTGCAGCGCTTCTCCGTAATTGGGCTCGTTCATTGTACACTTGACGAATGTCCGTCACGCAGTCATGATCATGATACTTCATCCCGCGCAACATATCCCCCGGTTTTATCCCAATCACTGTATCACGACGAACCTGCCGATGTTGATCTGGGGTTAATCTACCGGCATAGGGATGTCCTAACATCACATCGTTTAGCTTGTGGTTATGCACACCGCATATAACCTTCATGGTCCAATTGTCAGCATCATTTTCTCGACCCTCCAGCTCAAACAAGCATCCGAGCTTCGTCGTTCTCCCTCGCCTACTCACTGCGGGAGGAATATCCAAGTCGACATCTGGAATATCTCTACCCCCTCCTTACTTATCACACACTAGACGAAAGGTACCCAATCCACTCATTTTGTTCTTCCATGGCCGAGTGATCACAAGTACCATGTTTTTAATCTTCCCTACGTATCTAGCCCATGCCTTCATGTTTACTTGATCAGCCCAATAACCATCGACTGTAAACATCGAACCATATTCTATACCCACATCTAGAGGTTGGTTTTGTTCTTGTATAATGTCACTTATGTACTAAGAACTTTTTCGCACACAATCTCACTATATGAACTTTTACAAAATATTATCAATAACACTATATTATATGATGGTTTCGTTTTACAAAATTATGCTTTATTATGTTTCGATTTAAAACCAGGATTCTGAAAAGGCTGGTGGATGGTTCTTAGATCTGCGGTTGGGATTTCCCTGTCTAACGTTCTGACTTCAAGTTCTGCGTCTGGTGCAGGCTCTCTGGTGACGTCTACAGCGTCATTTTATGCTTGAGAGTCTCCCTTTAGGCCCTCAATCTCACTCTGAGCGGATCCTTAGATGCACATGATCTCCTTCCTCTTTTTTAAAGAAGTCACGTAGCAACTCCGACTTTCTGGCTACTGGCTACATACTTCTCCCGTCCCTCATCCGGAGATAGGGAATTTTGCTTTGAAGTGATAGATCGAAACAACCATCTGGAATTTGTAAAGAGACACCCTCCCCAAGAGTGCGTTGTAAGTTGTGGGGATCCGTACCACTGTGAAGATGATGTTTTCCATTCTTCGACACGGTGCGGTGCCTAAAACTACCGCGAGTTCTATGGTGCCTGCAACCTGCACCTCATCTCCCGAAAAGGTAATCAGTGTCCCATGATGAGGCCTTAATGCTGTCGCGGATACTCCTAACTTGGAAAAAGCTTCCCACGAGAGTATGTCCACAGATGATCCGGTGTCTATGAAAACTCTAGTAGTAATGTAGCCTCGGCTATTCTTGTAATAGCTACATTAGAATCTTAATTTTGGGTCTTTGGTATGCTAAAGTTGTGTGAGTGTAATTCTCTTGATGGCCGAGCCGAAGGGAGATTTATACTTACACACCTCTAGGGTGTGGGTCCGACCTCCGATAGCCTTGTCTTGAAGAAACTGGAGTTGCACCGAACCTTGCGTTCAACACACCGCATAGATTGGAACAACTATATGTTGATTCCATGATTTTGGTATAGAGCCTTCATAGCCCACGGGCAAGGATAACCACCTCTCTACTTTGTAAATATTCCTTACGTTTCATTTTAATACAATTAACCCTTAAAATTAAAAAAAAAAATTTGAATGTGGTTGTACAACGATCTTCTGGCTAGCAGTTGATGGAGGTTGCCTGGCCTCCCTTTCATAATTTTTGCTTCCTTGACAGCTTACCCCTGAGATCGACGGTCCTCCTGCCAAAGTGTCAATGAAACCCTCCGGTTCTGGGATCTGATTGACTCGCGATCCTTCGCGGCATACCTCGTCGCGTGGGGCTTGATTGACCGAAACTTGTGCTGGTTGACCCCGACCCCTTTGGCCGCCTCTTCACCATCATCCCCGCCCCCTGCCTCTATTTGCGGGGGGAAATCGCTATTGCTCGTCCCGTTATCGGGGGTATTCAAACCTCGAGGCTCGCCAATAGTTTTCTCTGTTGTCCGCGTGCCCTTCATCGTAGCGATTTTGAGTCTGGTGGCGATATGAGACGCGATCATGATGTTCATTTTTCCTTCGAGTAGAAACTTGCTCTCCTCTACGTCGTACCCCTTGATCATGCTTCTGATACCCTACATCTGGATTCTTCCTCTCGTGGTTGAAATGGACCTCGTCTTGTCGGAACGCGAGCGGGTTGCCCATGGAATAATTCTTCCTCGGCCTTCCCACTCCTTTGTCCTTTCGAAATCTCCCTGCTATAGCGGGAGGACCGTTGATCTCAAGGGTATTCAAACCTCGAGGCTCGCCGATAGTTTTCTCTATTGTTCGGGTAGCCTTCATCGTAGCGATTTTGAGTCTGGTGGCGATATGGGACGTGATCATGATGTTCATTTTTCCTTCGAGGAGAAACTTGCTCTCCTCTACGTCGTACCCCTTGATCCTGCTCCTGATACCCTGCATCTGGATTCTTCCTCTCGTGGTTGAAATGGATCTCGTCTTGTCGGGACGCGAGCGGGTTGCCCATGGATTATTCTTCCTCGGCCTTCCCACTCCTTTGTCCTTTCGAAATCTCCCTGCTATCTTCCCGAAAAAGCCTCGCGGGTGATGTCCGCATATTTAGTCTTATTTTACATCATGTTTTTCTTCCATCTAAGTCATTTTATTAGCTTTTGTGTTGGGAAAGTAAGGAAAAGATTTGGAAGATATGGAGTCTACACAATCTTTGGTATGATTTTATAGGTTTTGGAGGTGATTTGGAAGAGTTTGGATGCACTTTAGAGCTTAATAAAAAATCATGAAGGCAATGGAGAAGCAAATTAAAAGGGAAAAGAGGTGCAGCTGTAGAAAATCCTTATTTTTGCCATCCATCACTTCGATTCAAGATCTGGAGCCTTCATGAGAGTTGTAGTCGTTAAAAAGAGTTTTCCAACGCATATTCATATGCGTCAATTGGATGAACGAGGACTCGGAAAAGTGCAATTGAAGACAGAGTCGAAAAGCTGGAGAAAAACAGAGGCTATTGTGTTCGAACAGATCCTCGGCGCCGACACCCAGCGAATTCCAGTAGCACTGTAAGCGAAGAGACCCTCGGCGCCGACACCCAGACCCTCGGCGCTGACACCCTGCGCACCAGGAGAAGTTTTTGCGGGCTGATTTAATTGCTTAATGGGCTTTTTAATTAGGGTTTTCATCTAAATCTCTTTTAGGATCTTTTAGTTAGATAGACTTGGGATATTTTATCCTTCCTTAGATAGATTATTTTATTTTCCTAAGATAAAATCTCTTTTCCTTGGAGATTAAGTCTTAGTTTTTATCTTTAAATAAAGCCAATTAGAGGTTATTTAGGAGGGAAGACACCCGGAATTGACAACAGCTTAGGGCGAGACGGTTGGAGGTTTTGGTTGAAGGTTTTGACATTGGTTTTGAGGTTTGATTTTATGCAATTTCATATTATGTTTTATTCAATTTTCAGCATGTTTTCTATAGCTATGTGCGAGTAGTTCCCCTTCTTCTAGGGTTGGGGTATGCCCAACAATAGCCATGTATGAAAGCTTGAATCTATGATGTTTTTATGACTTTATCATCATCTATCTTGTGAGTAAATCCTTTGCGAAAGTTGAGGACAATTCCATGTTTATGATTATGAAGCGAAAGTGGATTTAATTATGAATTTGGATAGTAATTAGAGATCTTTGACGAAAGTAAAACAGATCTAATTAAGAAAAGGTAGAACGAATAGGTTTTATACGAAAGCCTCTATTATCTATTTGTGAAGTATGCGAAATCTATCTTTTGATGATAAAAACATGATCTTTGTTCTATGATTCTTGTGTGGTTTATGCATGGTTGTTGTTGTTGTGGTTATCCCTTGACCTTGGAAGTTCTTTGTATATTGTTTACATTCCGAAAATACCTTGCTTTTTGTTCTATTTTGCTGCTAGAAAACAAACAACCACTCGACATTCATCACTTCTCTCAACCATCCCCTCGATTTCGACCTCTCTAGTCGATATCGATCGCCTTTGCTACTGATTTTTGTGTGTTGTTAGATCACAGAAACTACTCTAGAAAGTGATGTCCTCTCTCCAGTGGAACGATCCCGACTTCCGCTATCTACATAGTGGGAATTGAGGTATTTTATTTGTGGTTAATTTCCCATCGCAACAGCGGGCCTTCGTTGGCTCTTGAGCTGGAGGTCGCGGCTTCCTCTGCCTCAATCTGAGCAGATACCAAATTCCTCAATGTGTCATAATCTTTTGGTTTTTTCCTGAAACGTCAGGTCTTGAATCCCTCCTCTGCCAAGTTCCCCATTAAGATTATGATTGCTGACTCATGATTGAAACTCGGGATCTACACCACCGGGCTAGTAAATCGGGCAAAGAACTGCCCTAGAGCCGCGGCCTTCAGCTCAAGAGCCAACGAAGGCCCGCGAGGCTTTCTAGGGAAGATAGCAGGGAGATTTCGAAAGTACAAAGGAGTGGGAAGGCCGAGGAAGAATTATTCCATGGGCAACCCGCTCGCGTCGCGAGAAGACGAGGTCCATTTCAACCACGAGAGGAAGAATCCAGATGCAGGGTATCAGGAGCATGATCAAGGGGTACGACGTGGAGGAGAGAAAGTTTCTCCTTGAAGGAAAAATGAACATCATGATCACGTCCCATATCACCACCAGACTCAAAATCGCTTTGATGAAGGGCACGCGGACAATGGAGAAAACTATCGACGAGCCTCGAGGTTTGAATACCCCCGAGAACGGGACGAGCAATAGAGATTTCCGCCCGCAAATAGAGGCAGGGGCTGGGACGATGGTGGAGAGGCGGTCGAAGGGGTCGGGGTCAACCAGCACAAGTATCAGTCAATCAAGCCCCACGTGACGAGGTCCGCCGCGAAGGATCGCGAGTCAATCAGATCCTAGAACCGAAGGGTTTGACCGCGTCCCTATCCGGCTTGGGAAGGTGTTGACTGGGATGCGGCGGTGTTTCATGTGGATGCCAACGGTTGCCCCGCGTATCGGATGCGTGGTTTTGACTCTGATATCCTTAATGAGCTTGCCTTTCCCCTAGAACTCGGGAAGGCGGAGCTGCGATATCTGGACCACTTGACTGATGAGCAGTTTACGATTGAGCAAGAACGTTGGTGCAACTGGGTGAGTGGATGGTGTTCAGTAATTTTCGTTCAAACATTTCCCTTAATTTTTCTTTTTGTGGATGTCTTCGACCTTTATTATGTTCTTTGTGGTCAGGGTCGCGTTTTCACCCATAGCGGCTGGGGTCGGTATCTTCGCTTGGGCCAACATGCTTGTGTTCTCGAGGAGAAGTTGGAGTAGATGAAGGAAAGGCTCCTAGAGGCGGAGACGCCGCGAAAGGAAGCTGAGTCCCTCCGTTCGCGACTGGAAGAGAAAGATGAAGTCATAGTTGTCGAGAAAGCAAAAAGTAGTAAACTGGCCGAGGAAATGGAGATGTTGCGGGCCCAGTTTGAGTCTTCCCAGCAATCCCTGTCCACTCTGCAATCTAGTATTGAGGCCCAGAAAGCCGAGTTTGAAGCCCAGCTGATAACGGCGAACGAAGAGCAAAGCAAAGCGGTTGTGGAAGCCAATCGTCGTACAATCGAGCTAGAGCGATATCAATCCCGTACGGATGGTGATATCGTCCTGTCTTGGTTGGATGTTCCACACAACCGTTCTAAGCTGGTGGATGACTGGTTGAAGACCCCGAACGGCCTGGAGTTTATGAGAAGTGCGGTTGCCGAATGGTTGAATGAAGAAGCTGGGCAAGAGTTTATCCAAGGCAGATACAGGGATTGCTTTTATTTGGGTATGAAGGCCAGGATTCATCAAAGCGTGCAGAAATCCGCGGAGACCCCGGGTGCTCCCCTTCAGCCATTCTCCCCAAGTGAGGACCGGGAGGATTGGAACTTGAAAGAAGATGAGCATGTGGACTTTAGTGGTGATGGTTTGTAAACCCCCATTTTTTATCGTTTCTCTGGGTCAGAAAAACTTCGGCACTTCGTTTGGTGCCTTATTTTGGTTTATGTTTTCATGCCCGCGAAGTGTCCGCGTGGAAAACTTTGTCCGCGGTTTGTTCCTTTGTTTTGGTTTTAATGACGACTCTTTTTGAATTGGCCTTCAATCCTGCTGAATGATTAGAAACGCGAAAACTCCGCCTAGGGGGCGTCTTTTGTTTTCATTCAACATTTCACGTCTATTTGAGCGTCTAATTTAACAAACAAGACTTTGAATTTTAAAAGCTAATTTCCACTCTAATGGGTATTCTCGCTGCCCTCGCTTTCAGAAGTATCGTCTTCTCCTGAAGGGAGATAGCGGGCCTTGAAGCGTGAGCTGCCCAAGTAGCTGAAGAGTACAACTCCTCCTACGCGGACATTTCTTGATCTTGTAAATGCGCTGCACCCCTGTGTGAGCCAGAGCACTCCAGAATCGTCCTGCTCCACTCGAACATGGATGCCCCTCCTTCCCGGCCCATTGGTTAGGACTATTCTTTCAACACCCGGCAGTTCATACTCTGCCTCGAAAAACACCGGGAGTGGCGTTCTTTGCAGAAACGAGGCGTTTTTGACCCATCGGAGGAAATCTCTCGGACGGTCATTTCCTGCAGCCATTTCGTTCGGAAGTTTTTGCTATCTCCTGATGTTAGGTGTCTAACGAGGATCTCTTGGGGTTGGCTTTTATAGGAGAGGTGACGGATAGTGTTTCTTTATTTGTCGGATTTAGCTTTTATTACTTGGCCAATTCTGACCCCTTCCCCTCTCTTTTTCCTGAAATCGTTCCTTCCTTAGGTTTTTTAGGGAAAGAGGATAGAAAAAAGGGGGGCAGCTTTTCTGACTCACTGCCGGAGCTTGAATATGACAGATCTTTTATTTCCTTAAAAAGCTTTTATTGTTACAAGGTACATCGGGACTTAGAGATTTAAACTTTGCGCTTCGGGGTCTTCTCGTTCGCGAGTACCAGCGCGAACTTCTGATTACCGCGCTTCTTTCCACGGACAGAGGTTGAATCTGGATAAGACACGTACACCTCGAAGTGAGAATCTCCTTCGTAAACGAAGAAGAGCGAGCATCCTATGATTACTCGGTTTGAGGAAGTAAAGTCTCGCCACCCATCTCTGTACCAGTATGCCCCGTCCGCGTCCCTTTCGACGTCAACCTCGAAATCTTGGCATGTGGTGGACCATAGATAAACAAGCTTGTGTGTTTCATCTCCTAGTTTCTCGTACAACCGGGGCAGTTGCAGTGTTTGTAGCTGCTCTTCTTTGGTAATGAACCGGTAGAAAGCGCGTGGAGTGTCTCCAGAACCCATGTTGGGGCTCCTTTTGAGGGCAACGGTTCGTGGGAATGCATAATGTTGTTTTCTTTCCCTTCTTTTTATAGCGTTTAACACTTTGGAGTTGCTTATAGCCAAGTGGCTTCTGAGTCAGTGACTCTTGCCTTACGTGGGAGACCTACCCTATCCATGTTTCATTTTTCCTGTTTATCGATGTTTGTGTGTTTTGAGAAGTCTGGTCATAGCATGCACCTTGTATCTCTTAGATGAAACGGTCACTAAATGTGATTATGAAAAGATGTAGTCTTTATTTGAAATTTAAATTGATTCCCGGCACAATGAGGATCAGAGTTAATGGAACTAACTGCGGGGAACTCACGATAAAGGGTCCTAGATCTCTTATCCAGGTTTCTTAGGCGAACAGGGTGTGGCTTTCGTAGCCTGGGTCCAGATCGACCACGGAAACCTCGTATCGAGCTGCTATTCTTTCTTTGGTGAATCGGAGGATGGCCCCCACCCACACGCGGTTGGCTGTAGTGAAGTTGCCCAATCCTTTCGTTATGTAGTAGATCCCGTCGTGGCCACGGTCGATTCTGACTTCGTGTTCTTGGTGTGACCGTGAGTTGAGGGTAATGCTTCCTTGTGCATCATGCTCCAACATCTCGTACGTGAGAGGAAGGCGGAGCTGCCGAAGCTGTTCATTCCTTAAGATAACCCTATAGAAAGTGGCTTGGGGTTATTCCATGAGTGGGTTCGTGGTTGTATAGGAAACAACCCCCGTAGCCAAGTTACTTCCTCCCTCTCATTCCTTTTCCAATTTTCAAAGTTATGGGGATTCACGGGCTCTCATTCATCTCCCTTTTGTCGAGTGTTTTCATGGTGGCAGACATTGGCCTACCCGAGGTGAGTCCCTGTGTTACAGATGTCCGCCATGCCTGGCCTGGGGCAGTGATGCTTTATTTGACTGTTTTCGTGTTTTCCCCGGGCCCCACTGAATATTTTTTCGAGGTTGTTTCAGTACGACACGTGACCCCGAGAAGGTCCTTTAACACCGGGATCTCCAAGCTCCTTTGTCTTCGCAGGTTTAGTTCTTTTGAAGATGTCATACTCTGGTCGGACGAGTTGGACCTTTTTCCGGTCACTGGATTTTCCAGAGCAAATGCACCGTCTGATAGGTCCTTTCCGTTGCTCATAGTTCTTGTTTGTTTTCCGCGGATATGTTTTTTCATTTATTTAATTAACTCATGTTTGGGCAGTTGCTTCCTTCGCGTTTCGAGGTTGAGTATGGCCCAGATCTTCCTGGGCGCGTTTTGTTGTCGTCTAGAATTATCCCGGCCTTCCCTGTGGCGGTATATCGAGGCGACTACCGCGTCCCCTACCTGGGTCATGGGTGGAATCATTTTTCCAGTACGCATGGCATCGATATAGGTTCCGCCATCACCTTTTTGCAGAAGGGGAACGCACGGTTCTAGGTTCATATTTTATCTGCGGATGGCGATGAGGTTGATGCAGAGTGGAGAGAGCCTCATCCCGAACGACCTTTGCCTAATGGGACGCGTTTGTGTGAGGACAGGACTCGCCTGGTTCCCGATAGGTCCAGAGAGAGGTGATCTCGTGATCTCATCCGGGCCCCTCCCCCCAAGGATTACTTCTGAGTTCTCTTGTGGTTGCTAGGCTGGCCTTTTAGCATGAGCTTTTTAGACTTTTTGTTTCGTTTCCGTATTTCTTAGTTGCTTTTGTTGGTTTTGGTTTGAACAAAACTACTTCTAATGCCATCAGCGGTTTTGTCGTGTTTATTTTGCTTTCCTGGGAGGCAATGATATATCCAAAGGTCCTACGCGGAGCAAGCTCCAGCGTCTTAGGGCTCAACAAATATGATCCAGGAGATCTACGCTACTACCGGATGTCCGACGCGGAGCAAGCTCCAGCGTCATAGGACTTCAACAAATAGGATCTAGGAGATCTATGCTACGACCGGATGTCCGACGCGGAATAAACTCCTGCGTCATAGGACTTCAACAAACAGGATCCGGGAGATCTAGGCTACGACCGGATGTCTGACGCGGAGCAAGCTCCAGCGTCATTGGACTTCAACAAATAAGATCCGGGAGATTTATGCTACTATCGGATGTCTGACGCGGAGCAAACTCTAGCCTCATAGGATTTCAACAAATACGATCCGGGAGATCTATGCTACGACCGGATGTCTAACGCGGAGCAAGCTCCAGCGTCATAGGACGTCAACAAATACAATCTGAGAGATCCAAAAAAGTCTTTCAAGAATTTAAAAAGAACCCTCTAACCGCTTTGATTTATTTACTGGTAGCGGGGGTGACTTGAGAAGCTTCAAAGTAACTGACTATTACACCTAATATTTCTTCAAGTGTTTTGCGTTCCATGCCTTCCGAAGAACCACACCTTCAGGAGTTTGTAACTTGTATGCTCCAACATGGACACACTCGAAAATTACATATGGACCTTCCCATTTGGCGTCCAACTTTCCGCCTGATAGAGCTAGTCGGAGGACCAGATCTCCTTTCTCGAACCGTCGCGCATTGAGATGCTGATCTCTATGCATTTTGGTCTTTCTTTTGTACTCACGAGCCTTGATTTCTGCCAGCATTCTCCTTTCCTCTCGAAGGTGTAATTCAATTTCCAGAGCTTCGGCATTGGCCTTGGACTCATAGGCCAAAACACGCGCAGAAGGGATCAATCGTTCGACTGGGATGACGGCATTTGCCCCAAACACTAAAGCAAACGATGTTTCTCTTGTGTGAGTCTTAGATGAGGTCCGGTACGACCAAAGTACCAGCGGGAGCAGCTCTGCCCATCGCCCTTTGGAGGTTCTCCCTAACTTCTTCTTGATTCCTTCTAGAATTTGGCGGTTGGTCGTCTCTGCTTGCCCGTTCGTCTGCGGGTGGGCTACCGATGAGAACTTCAGTTTTATCCCGAGGCCCTCAAAAAAGTCTCTAATGCTTTCACAGTCGAACTGAGTTCCGTGATCCATGATTATGGCTTCGGGTACTCCAAAATGGCACACCAGGTTTTTCCATAAGAATTTTCTGACTTTCTCCGCAGTGATCAAACCCATTGCCTCCGCTTCTACCCATTTGGTGAAGTAGTCCACCAGAACTAGGACGTATTTTAACTGTCCGGGTGCTATGGGGAAAGGCCCAAGAATATCCATTCCCCATAAGGCGAAAGAGCATGCCCCATAGATGCTTTGAAGCGGTTCGGTAGGTAAATTTTTCACATTTCCATGTCTCTGACAAGCGTCACAGCTCCGCACAAAGCTCTGTACATCCGCTCTGACTGTTGGCCAGTAGTATCCCAGTCTTAGAACCTTTGAGGTCAATGCTCTCCATCCCTGGTGATGGGCGCACACACCTGCATGCAATTCTTTCACGATGGTGTGCCCTTCACTGCTGGATACGCATAATAAATTTGGGAAGTTGAAACCCTTTTTATATAACTTTCCTTCATTTATGACGAACCGGATTGGTCGGTTTGTTAACTTTTTGGCTTCCATTCTCTCTTGTGGGAGTATTCCTTTTCCCAGATATTCAACAATCGGTGTCCGCCAATCTTTGGAGCCCTCGGTCTGGACAAAAATACCTCTTGCAGGAGTCTCCGCCGATCCTTTCTTTCAAAATCGAATTTCCCTTCCACTTCTGGCAGCATAGCTGCCCCAATTCGGGCCAACAAATCGGCTTGTTCTTTCATCTCTTGAGGAACGGATTCCACGATGAAGTGCAAGAAAGCTCTTATGAGAGCGGTTACCTTTCGCAGGTAATATGGTAACAGCCCAGTTCTGGCTTCGTACACCCCCTCTATTTGATTTGCGACGATCTCGGAATCTGTATATACCATGACGGCCCGAGCTCCGTGGGCCAGCGCTAGTTCAAGCCCAGCTATCAAAACTTCATATTCTGCCTCGTTGTTGGTGGCTTGAAAATCCAAATGGTGAGCGAAGCAAAACTGATCTCCTCCAGATGAGGTTAGTGCTATTCCTACCCCGCATCCATCCGGGTTCATGGGCCCTTTATTGTCCACTTGCTTTGTGTGTCACTTCCTTCATCCCCAAAGCTGGTTTCGCAAATGAAATCTGTCAGAACCTGGGCTAGCGCTGCCTTGCGTGGGACGTAAGCTATTTCAAACTCAGAGAGCTCAATGGACCACTTCGTCATTCGCCCAGAAAGACCTGGTGAATGAAGAATCTGTCTAAGCAGCAGATCCGTTAAGACTTCTATTAAGTGATCCTGAAAATAGGGGCGAAGCCTTCTGGCCACGAACATCAGACTGACGACCACCTTTTCAACTGACTCATATCTGGTTTCTACATCCTGTAACACTCTGCTTACATAGTAGACTGGGTACCGCCCCTCCCGGGTGAGGACCGCACTGATAGTAGTTGCTTTCACTGCTAGGTACAGCTGTAAACTTTCTGATTTCTGAGGTTGATGCAGAGTTGGCACATATTGTAAGAAAGCCTTTAATTATTCGAAAGCCTGTTGGAGGATAGGTGTCCACTGGATCGGTCCTTTCTTTTTCAGCAACGCAAAGAAAGGTAAGGATTTATCGGTCAGGCAAGAACAGAAACGTCCCAGGTACTTTACCGCTCCATTCAAAGACTATACCTCTTTTATGGTACGTGGTGGTCGCAGTTCCTGTATAGCAGCTATCTTGGCGGGGTTTACATCTATCCCTCTTTGGCTTACCATGAAACCAAGGAATTTCCCAGAGTCGACTCCAAAAACACTTTTCTCCGCGTTCAGATTCAGTCCTTCACGCCTCAGAGAATCAAAAGTTTCTTGTAGATCGGCCGCATGGTTCTCTGCTTTCTTACTCCTTATAACGATATCGTCCACATAGATGGACACATTCCTGGCCAGCTGCTCGCGGAACATCTTATCTACGGCTCTCTGAAAAGTGGCCCCAGCATTCCTCAGACCAAAAGGCATGACTTTATAGCAGAAAATTCCTTGATTGGTGATGAAAGTGGTTGCCCTCTTATCCATCGAATCTTGCCGGATCTGGTTATACCCGGAATACGCATCCAGAAAACTCAAAGCCTCGTTTCCCGCAGTAATGTCGACCAACTCGTCTATTGATGGCAAGGGGTAATTATCCTTTGGACGGGCTTTGTTTAAGTCTGAGTAGTCCACACACATTCTCCACTTTCCGTTGGCCTTTTTGACTAAGACAACGTTCGAGAGCCAGTCTGAATCCTCAGCTTCCTCTATGAATCCGGCTTCAAGTAATTTCTCCACTTCTTCCTTCGCTGCTTGGGATTTTTCCGGGGCCATCTTCCTCTTCTTCT
This sequence comes from Persicaria tinctoria, assembly GCA_037127255.1. NCBI lineage: Eukaryota > Viridiplantae > Streptophyta > Magnoliopsida > Caryophyllales > Polygonaceae > Persicaria > Persicaria tinctoria. The sequence continues at coordinate 69,712,701 of JBANSL010000013.1, forward strand.
AGGCTACAGGCCATGCATCATGGCTTATCCTGAGAGTGTGGATCGCTATTGACGTAGGAACACCCAAGAGATCCTTCGGGGACCATGCGAACACGTCTCGCGATTGGCTGATGATTTGCAGGACCCGTTCTTTCTCCCCAGACTCTAGGGCTTGGCCCATGTAAATTCTTTCTTCGGGATTCAGAAAAGGTTGGTGGACGGTTCTTAGATCCGAGGTTGGGATTTCCCTGTCTGACGATCTGACTTCAAGTTCTGCTTCTGGTGCAGGCTCTCTGGTGACGTTGACAACTTCATTTTCTGCTTGAGATGCACATGATCTCCTTCCTCTTTTTTAAAGAAGTCACGTAGAAACTCCGGCTTTCTGGCTGCTGGCCACATACTTCTCCCTTCCCTCCTCCGGAGATAAGGAATTTTGCTTTGAAGTGATAGATCAAAACAACCATCTAGAATTTGTAAAGAGACACCCTCCCCAAGAGTGCGTTGTAAGTTGTGGGGATCCGTACCACTGTGAAGATGATGTTTTCCATTCTTCGACACGGTGCGGTTCCTAAAACTACCGCGAGTTCTATAGTACCTGCAACCTGCACCTCATCTCCTGAAAAGGTAATCCGTGTCCCATGATAAGGCCTTAATGCTGTCGCGGATACTCCTAACTGGGAAAAAGCGTCCCACAAGAGTATGTCCACAGATGATCCGGTGTCTATGAAAACTCTTTTTACAGTCTTAGTGGCGATCTGGGCATGAACCACCAGTGGGTCCGCGTGTGGCATGCGAACATCCTCGGTATCGGTTGTAGTAAAAATTATTTCTGAATGTAGTTGTACAACGATCTTCTGGCTAGCAGTTGACGGAGGCTGCCTGGCCTCCCTTTCATAATTTTTTCTTCCTTGACGGATTACCTCTGAGATCGACGGTCCTCCCGCCAGATTGTCAATGAAACCCTCCGGTTCTGGGATCTGATTCACTCGCGATCCTTCACGGCGGACCTCGTCGCGTGGGGCTTGATTGACTGACACTTGTGCTGGTTGACCCCGACCCCTTCGGCCGCCTCTCCACCATCGTCCCCGCCCCCCGCCTCTATTTGCGGGGGGGGGGGGGGAATCGTTGTTGCTCGTCCCGTTCTCAGGGGTATTCAAACCTCGAGGCTCACCGATAGTTTTCTCTATTGTCCGCGTGCCCTTCATCATAGCGATTTTGAGTCTGGTGGCGATATGGGACGTGATCACGATGTTTATTTTTCCTTCGAGGAGAAACTTGCTCTCCTCTACCTCGTACCCCTTGATCATGCTCCTGATACCCTGCATTTGGATTCTTCCTCTCGTGGTTGAAATGGACCTCGTCTTGTCGGGACGCGAGTGGGTTGCCCATGGAATAATTCTTCCTCAGCCTTCCCACTCCTTTGTCCTTTCGAAATCTCCCTGCTATCTTCCCTAGAAAGCCTCGCGGGCCTTCGTTGGCTCTTGAGCTAGAGGACGCGGCTTCCCGTGCCTTTATCTCAGTAGATACCAAATTCCTCAATGTGTCATAATCTTTCGGTTTTATTCCTGAAGAGTCGGGTCTTGAATCCCCCCTCTGCCAAGTTCCTCATTAAGATTATGACTGCTGACTCATGATTGAAACTCGGGATCTGCACCACCACGCTAGTAAATCGGGCAAAGAACTGCCCTAAAGTCTCATTCGATCCCTGTCAGATTGAATTAAGGTCCAGCATGGTCTTCTTCCTCTACCGCGAACCCCCAAAATGGGACTTGAAAACCTTGAAGAGCTGAGCGAAGTTAGCTATCGAGTTTTGAGGCAGGTTAGTGAACCAGGTTAGGGCTATGCCAGTCAGAGTTGAGGGGAAAGTACGGCACAACATCGCGTCATTTTACTCATTGATCCCCATTGCAGTTATGAAGTGGCACATGTGATCATCAAGGTCGGAGGTGCCATCGTACTTCATAAGGTTGGTGTCTCTCCATCGTTTAGGAACCGGGGCCAAGCAGACCTCGGTTGTGAAAACCGAAGGAATAAGGTCCGGTCTCCTCTCATTTTCATGGGGTGAGCCCGTTCTGGTTGACGTAGAAATGTCGGATGAACGCTCGCCTCTATGGTGTTTGTGAGCGTGTCTACCTCCACATCGGTGGTGCATACCAGGATCATCGGAAAATCTCGATTGGTGGTAGTCTTGATGAGCATGGCCATATAGGTTTTGGGGAATGCCGTTGTAAGTGTTTCCTTGTTGGAACAACTGATACCCATCATATCCGAAAAAGAATCCTTGTCCCGGATTGGGTGGTGGTAAGTAGTGTTCCTCGTGCATAACGTAGCCCTGCTCCATCTGTTGAGGAATGTTCGGCGAGAACACCGGATTTTCTGGCGCGTTGTTCTGGCCTGGAGAATTCACATGCATGCTGGATTCTTGGAATCCTTCGTTGTCATGACTCGTCGCCCCATGAGAGGCTTCTCCCATATTTTCACTCATTTTCCACCTGACCTGTACAAAACCTCACAGTTAGTGATTGTATTCTCATTAATATCTTTTTTCTTAAAATTGGGACCCCCTTAGGGTGAGAGAGTTCCCATAGACGGCGCCAATGACGAAACCACAAATGAAAAAGCGGGTCACACCCCACGTTCCCATGGGGGGGGGGGGGTGATACCACGTATTCCCTCATATGAAGACTTGGTCAAACGGTCTTACCTGAAGCCCCTTCCCCACATCAACTATCACCTGGTATTGGCGAAATGGGGGAAAGGGTCTCAACCTGTGCCGCGGTGACCAAAGGGAAATTTGACGGTCTTACCCCTAACTTGAGATCCTCGACATTCGCGAAGATCTCACGGCCGGTGCCGTCGAGCCTCTGAATAAGGCTCGCATCACTTATCGTGTAATGGATTCATCAAGTGGCTTCTTGGTATAGAATGTACTCCGATTTACTAGATTAAAGATCAAGGTTGAAGGGTGATAATCTCTTTTACTCCCTCGACTATCGTCCTACTACTGTCCTATATAGATTCCTTCTCTTGATTTCGCGTTGTCCTTGGACGGATATGGGATGAGGAAGAATAAGAGTATGATCGTAGCCTTATCCCTCTCTCTCCCTCTCTCTGAATCGAGGTTTTCCTGTCTGTTTTTTCCAAAAAGTCAGGCGCTTAGAGTGCCTTCTCCTTTTTATAGCACATCCTCATGCCCTCCCCCTGAGGGGAATGTTCCTCCTTCTTGGTCACTTGTTGAAGTATGGTTGCCACGTGTTCTTAAGAGGAAGTGCACATGGATGGTGGCAATGTGTGCCATCTGTCCATTTTGCATGTACCCATCATCCGCGGATCACATGTCGACGTGATTTCTTGGGCCCATTTCTTCAGCCTTTTTAGCCCTTTATTCGCTTTCTTCTTTTTTGTTCATCCGCGGATCGCACGTCGACGTGTTTTCTTGGGCCCATTTCTTCAGCCTTTTTAGCCCTTTATTCGCTTTCTTCTTTTTTTTGTTAACTTTGGGCATCATCACAACATATCCATTCAAACATAATTATATAAAGGTTCCCTCTATATAAACGTTCCGCTATAATATGATTCTATTCAAACTTAATTATATAAAATATTTCCGCTATATATATTTCCGCTATAATATGATTATATTCAAACATAATTATATACAGGTTCCGCTATATATAAACGATCCGCTGTAACAATATTAACTTACCTCGAGATTCTTCACGAGCTCCTCCGGATCACTATAGCTAAAAATGTCGAACGGTAATTCGCCTACGCCACCTTCTTCCGGTAACGCCATTTCCACCTATGTAAGAATATGGATTTTGAATCGAATTGCATTCTAATTTAACTCGGGCATCGCTTCTTTTATAGGATTTCGAACTTACCTCGGGCATTGGATGCCGAATTGGGAGCTCGGCACCGGCAACAGGTCCTGCCGACTTGGGAGATCGCCACCGGCAACAGGTCCTGCCGACTTGGGAGCTCGGCACCGGCACCGTGCCGATGACGATATGCGGCCGTGCAGATAACAAAAAGTTTAATTTGTGATATGTGATAATATATACTTTGTAATTAAATAATATTTAGACTTTGTGTATACTATACAACTTAATTAGTTCAAGCTTCTATACTTTATTATTTGGAATGTAATTAGTTCAAGCGGCAATGAGTACTCCGTATATAACAACTATTTTTTTACGAAAGTAGTATTTGGAGTATTTTTATAATTTGTTTATATTTGGCTATTTATACTGTGTAAATATAAAAAATTTAGGCTAAGTTTATACTTGTAATTTAATTAATTAGTTCGAGCTCCTATTTTTTGTACTTTCGAATGTAATTAGTTCGAGCTCTTGTTAACCCACATTGGGTGTAAAGACTCGGATTTTTAAATCCTAATTTTTCAAAAAAAAAATTGAAATTAATTTAAAAGCATAATTTAAAGGAAAAAACTCGTTAAATCGGAATTTAAAACTAATAAAACGGATTTCTGACCTAAAATAAAATTTTGGAATGGTATTTTAATCATGTTAGGATAAGATCGAGAGAACGGGCTTCAGGATATATATTCCGGGTATTTCGAATTTCTTGGGTCCAGTTGATTTTATTTTTCCTTGTCTCCTTTCCCCTTCACATGTCTAATTGCAACAATCCACAACAACAGGAATGGCAGCTTTCACCATTCTCGACTCTCTACTTCTATTTTTAAGTAAACATCCACACACCCACCTCCCTCAACCTGTAAATCCCCCCCTTTATGGCAAAAGTCAAAAGAAAAAGAAAGAAATACGGACTTGGTCTGCAACCTACTCCTGCACAAGTTAACCCTTTTTGTGTTTGATTCACATTGAAAACAATCTCCTCTCATTGCACACCAACATCCCCCATCTTCATTTCCCCATTCACTCACCCTTTTGATTTCAAAATAAATCACACCCCCAAACACAAACCCATCCTCCTCGTTGATTGCCGCCAGCCCCCATCGTCACCACCACCTCCTCCCGCCTGAGCAGCACCACCACCACGCCCCGCCACCAGCTCAACCGATGCAGCCCCCGTTTTCCTTCCTCCGGTTTGCTGAGGAAAGAGCCCAGCACACCCCCCCCCCCCGGCGTTCCCATGCAATAGCAGCAGCAGTCAGAGGCCCCGGAGCGCCGCCTTCTTCTTCTTCCCGCCCCTTCTTTCCCGTTCGCCTCGGTATGGCTCGATTCCTCTCGTCCTTCCTTCTTTCACCCCTTCTCAACATAAAGCTCTCGCCTTTAATCCCCTCCCACTCTCCCTAGGTCATCTCCGGAAAGAAGCCATTTTCGACGAGGCGATTTCGAATGATTCCGGGCGAAGCAAGGACCTCAGTGAGCACTCTTTCTTGTTCTTCCCTTTCTTGTCAATTCTTTGGTTCTTGGTATCGGGATTGGACAGCCGGAGCTCAGCCTGCAGCCGGCGAACAATCCCCTTCTCCTTTCTTTCCCCCATTTCCGCGCAGGGATGGCAAGGAGGGAGACAGTGAACAGTGTTCACTTGGGTCCGGTTTTTGTTTTATAAAACATGGGTTCGGTTCAATAATTTTAAAAACAAATAAAGCTTGGTCCGATTTACCTTTAATAAGAGTTGGGGTTGGGGTTTTGAAGGATCCAAAGTTAAGGGAAAGTGGGCCTATTTTTTTGGCCCAGATTCTTGGGGTTTTAAGAAAAGAAATGTTTGGGCCTATTTTTCTTACCAAATAAAACTGATTTTGGGTAATTTTAACAAAAGGCCCGATTTTGGGTACTAATAAAATAAGAGGGTGGTTTTTGGTAATTTAAAATAAAAGGCGTCGGTTTTGGGAATTTCAAAAGTGCTTATTCTATTAAATGAAAATGTTTGGGATTTTTAAGGGATTTGGAAATATACTAACCTTGTCGGATTTGTCTTGAAATAATAATAAAATAAGTTGATGGAAGGGTAATGTTTTATAAATGGATTTTCTGGATGATTTGAGAAAACCTTTTGAATGGTGATTTGATCCAACTGGAGGTTTTTAAAGAGTTTTGGGAAACTTTGGGATAATGACTTACCTTACCTAACTTGGTGAATAAATTTGATGACTTGTGTGTGATATTATATGCTTTAAGTAACATTAGAAGTAGACATATTTATATTACTTATATATGTGTTAGGTGATTATCTGTGATATGTTGACTTTCTGTATACCTAGTTGTTGTCTTTTGATGTTCTACACTTCCAGGTGAGTTCCTATATGAGCTCACTCAGATTCGAAAAGAGATCTCCCTGCTTGTAGCCATGTGCATACTAGGTGCTTGCATTCATAACAAAACATGCCATGTAGTATCCTGCTAGGATTGCACTCATGATTGAGAATTCGTTTACTCATTGCTTTTGTAAACAGAACGACCGTTATTTGTGAAGTAACTAGAGTCATTGCTAGGGTTATAGGACGACCTAGTCCCATCGGGTCCCGTCCTGAGTCAATCGAGTCATGAAACTTCCTTATATTATGAGATGCCTGCATGCTTTATTGTGGAGCGGGTTGGGCATGCATGCCACCCGATTATAATGGAATGCATTCACGAGCTAGCCAGTCTCCACCCTATCAGAAGGGGGTGGAGGTAGGAGAGGGATATACCATTTGGTATTTGGTGCTAAGGCCTTATTATATTTATGTACTTGATCTTAGGAGCATGTTAGTGTGTTAATATTCCGCATTGCATCTAGAAGCATCTTTATTAGGACTAGCGTGTGTATGTATTTGCTTGTTTGGGATTATACTGCGTAGGGCTTCGATCTGACACCGCCCCGCATACATATTTTTTTAGGTTTGTTTTGCAGCATGATTGTTTCTTGCTTCTGTGACGTGGGAACTCTCTTGGGCGATTGCAAAGAAATGGTCTAGTCTTATATTTCGATAAATACGCTTATTGATTTGTATTTGACCCGGCTCTGCATGGGCACCCTCTTGTATTACACCTTGATTATGTCATTTGCATGACTACTGGTTTTCCACGCTTAAACTTATGACAGGTACAGGGGACCTCCCCGGGGATTCCAACTGTCCCTTCGAATTTTGGGTATGAAATCCCACTTGAATACGTTAGAGTAGAATTTCAAACATTCAACCTGTACTCGGGGCGCAAGATCCTAACGAGGAGTTTCATCCCTCGAAACATAACCTGAGAATCATAATCTTGGGCCGTTACATTGGGGTTGAAATCAAACATGATATATGAATTGATAATATAAAGTAGAAAAGCACTTGCTTCACTAAATTAGCTTTCATAAAGACGAAATGTGATTTTAACCCAATTTGTCCTCACAAAAAAAAAATATTTTTATTGGGTTAGGGATTTTAGGGTTTGAACTGTAGAGTTAGGGATTTATATTTATTCTGAAGTTGCGAGTTGGGTTTTGTACTGGTGGAGATAGGGACTTAGTTGAATGGAATGTGTTTGGTATGACCTTTTTTTGGTGCGGTATGAACTTGTTTAGGGACTTTAGAGGTTTTAGGAACTTAGTTGAATGGAATGTGTTTGGTATGGCCTTTTTTTTTTGGTGTGGTATGGACTTGTTTAGGGACTTAGGTTTTTAGGGATTTGTATTGGTTGCATGTTTGATTGCAACTTGTTTAGGGCCTTATCGTTTTAGGGGTTTGTACTGGTTCAATGTTTGATTGCAACTTGTTTAATTTAGGGACTTATTGTTTTAGGGATGTTAGTTGACTGATATGTGGTTGTTTAATTTGTACTTTGGTGGTGGCAATTTGAGAATTCTTACCATGTTTGAGTATGGGTGTATTTAAATCATCCATTTCTGCGTTTTTGTCTTATTCATTGCAATTTCGATTTGAATCAACAAAATTTAACTGTATAATTTGTTTTTCAATTTAGGTAATGTTTTGTTTAATGTATGTGGTGCAGGCTTAAAGTTGTCGGACTCGGAGAACCAATCTAGGAACACTTTCTTCTCCGACAGCAGCAGGGCGTACAGTAACTCGTTCGCACACGTCCCACCTGGTGTAAGTTAATCGATCCCTAAACTTGGTTTGTTGACATTAGAGTCCAGGTCCTCAAATTTCTGTCATATTCCCAGTCCTAGTCCATGAGCCGAGTGTCGAAGCGACCTCATCCTCGAACAACATGGAGAACACGAGGGTTATTGAGCTTCAGGATATAAACCTGGAGCTGCAGTCTAACCTACGTGAAGTGCAACGGGATGCTCAGTGTCTCGGCGGGAGCCTAGCCCATCGGGATGGGTAGCTTGACACGGCGACGACACTTATAGCCACCCTCACCGAGCGCTTAAGGGAGAACAACGAGGAGCCGACGAATGCAAGAGAGTTGTTGCTTATCGCCAAGGGGTCGGAGGCGAAGAAAAGTCAGCTGCTGTTGTTCGCCAAGGAGGAGCAGGCCAAGTTAAGAGAAAATCAGGCCAAGGCAGCCGATGTGATCAGGTCGCTGATCCGAATCATAGTTGTCGTGTGCTGGATCGCCTTTACGTCCTTGTTGGCCTACCAGCTCAAGTGAAAAATGGTTATAGTTTTTTTAGCTAAGTACATTTTGAAAAGATGTTTTGGGTTGGTAGACAAGTTTGTTTGGACATGTTTGATGGTTGTTTTTTTTTGTATGGTGGTAATTTTTTGGTTGAGAAATAATGTCATATGTGCATGTGGCCTACGGTGTTGTTATAGGGTAGTGCTTAGCTTCGTCTTTCGTCTACGTTCTCGTCTTGTTCGGTTTAGTTGTATTTAGTTTCGCTATTGTAGAGTTATTGCCTGTATTTTGCACAATCCTTGTATTTTTATGTTTACATAGACGGTTATTCGTCTGCCGACTTTTTCGGCTATCGAAGTTTAGGTATATCTGACCTCGAATTCTTTCCTAATTAAAAAAAATATCATATGTGAATGGTACTTTATAATTATATATGGTTTACTTTTATATTATTGTATGCCTGTAATTTTCTTCTTTGATTTATATTATTCAAATGATTATCTTCTCAAAAAAAAATTTACTAAAAGATTTTTTTATAAACTGTATTCATCTTTTATGATTTCTTATATAATTTTGTTCTTGTAATTGTCTTCTTTGATTTACATCAATCAATTGATTATTCGGATAACTTACTTGAAAATATTTCTAATAATTACAATCTTTTCTTATTACTAAAATTTTCAAAAATAACTACAGTAATCATGCTAGTCAAATTTTATTGTAGATTAATTCTTATAACTTATAATTGCTATCCACACACCAAACAGGTCTCGAGGCCGGTCGATTCCTATTTTTTTGTACTTGACATATACCCACTTAGATGCTGCATTGTTTGACGCAAAATGCATCATGCTCTTGTACCCTAGGCCGGAGAACTACTATGAGTGTTATGGGCTGGTAATTGGGCCTTAAAAAGGAATTATAATACAAGGTGAAAATAAATTAAGAAGATTGTTTAGATGAGCCCAGTAAAGATATGAATTAGAATTACAAATGTTCCAAACTATAACTATTAAAAAAAACGAAGGTATTGAACTAAGTAACATCACAACCCCTTATAACTATTCCTCCGAAGGTGGCAACGACAATTCATGCAAGGAGTGTCCAACTCAGTCAGTCTTCCGAAATGGTTGATATGGGACTGACTGAAACGATGAAGATCTCGACGTGTGTGTTTGGGATAGTCGGATAAGAAAAAATTTGTTAATAAGTGATTCTAAAGAGTCCAAAGTTAGAGAAGAGTACGTAATATTTTGTCACTCACATGTGTAAACCTCAAAGGAAGACCACGTGCACCATTTAATGGACTAAACGCAATGTTGCCCAGGACACTTTGTTGCAAGGCTTGTGTATGTATCATCTACCAAAATAGAGTGAAATAGATGATCGTAAGTATGATGCTAACGAAAAGAATGTGACGTGAGAGCATGCTTGGAATCCCAACTACGTACCGAATTGTAATAAAGATGATGATTATGCATGTGATGCCCATGCGGCATGGCATCGTGTTTTGGTGGCGAAGACCATAGTCGGGCCCTAGGGTCGTTCCATTATAATTTCAGACCCTGTGCAACTTACATATTGAGACCTTTTTTTTAACTAATCAGGGTCATTCTGTTCGACATGACTACTTCAAATCTTGTAGGAAGTTTTCTATCTTTCTAAATACCAACTTATTGATTTCTAAGGTAGGAAGATACAAAATAATAAATCAAAAATAATAATTTTGATCATCTAAGAAACTAAAAGTTAAAAACTAACAAAAAAAATATAGCTTCAATTGCAATGGTTGAATAACTTCAATTGAGTTCTCTACGTACATTAGGATTTTGGTTGCTGAATATTTGTGACAAAAAAAACAAACTAAAAAAAAAGAGAAAATTGGAGGATTAAGACCCCTTCCAATAAATTTATTAGTTTATAGACTCCTTTGTTAATTTTTTAGGTAAGTAGACCTTTTTAAAGGTGTTTTTACTTAATTGTCCTTAACTGTTTTATTTTTAAAAAAAAAAAGATAATAGAAAAAAATTAAAAAAGAAAATTGTTAAAATCAAATCTTTTAAGTGGGATTACAGTCAGATTTGAGAAACGGTTTTCATACGCTTCCCTCCGCTCCATTTTGCACTAATTATCTACATGCTTACAATAACTTTTCCATTATGTTTACCATAATACTATTTATTGTAACATAATACTGTAACAATTACACTAACTTATGACTTATCCATTGCACTACAATATATATGACATCACAATATAATATTTCTTATAACGCAATACGACATTACAATAATATGTTACAATAAAACTTTTTTTTTCATTACATTAAATTTTACGCTTACTGTAAGGACCTATAATCACCCCTAACTCCCCTCTCAGATACCTCCTCGAGTGCTAAAATCTTTGTATAAAATGTTAATTAATTTGACACTCATCTACTCATATGCACTCTCGATCATACGGAAGTGGTTGAGCTTCCACGTTACTTCTCCTGACAGTTTTCACTTTTCAATTACAAAAGATATGGATTCGGTTGAGATTTTTCAATATCTTTTTGTTTTATTTTTTTTTTCAAAATTAATTTTGTAATGAATATCAAAACTAAGGGTATTTATGTCATTACAAATTAAAAAGGTCTAAATTATAATAAAAATAAGAAAGGGGTCTATTTACCTCTAAAATTAATGAATATGATCTATATACCCCTTTCACTCTAAAAAAATACTAGTACAATTCTCGCGCCATGTCGCGATTTTTTAAAACTTAAATCTTAATAATATAAAAAAATTTATAAAATATTAATAAGAGTTAAGATAAAAATCATAAAAGTGTTTACCATAAATGAATCTGGTAATTCTCCTAGAATTTTTTTTTTTAAATCTCATATAAAGTATAGTAGTAGTAGTAATAATAATAATAATAATAATAATAATAATAATAATAATAATAATAATAATAATAATAATAATAATAATAATAATAATAATAATTTGATTGTTTCTCGGTTGTTTGCTAACTTCTTGTAAACATTTGATTGTTTATTTTCTATAATAATAATATCATTTTAACTTTGTTTAAATTTGATGTGTCATAACCAATAGTTATATTTAATTTTTTGAATTAAGTCCAATAGTTAGTAAATAAATTTGAGTTAAGCCCAATAGTTATATTAGATTTAATTTAATTTTTTGAATTAAGCCCAATAGTTACTAAATAGAGTTTTGGTTGGGAAAATGAAAAAAAATTGAAAGAAAGAAAAAAACGTGATTGGGCGGGAGGGAGAGAAGGGTGGAGAGCGCGTCACGTAAGCAAAAGTCTTCTGATTTAAAGGATTATATAGATGGCTATTGTACGTAAAAAAAAAAAAAGGCTGATGGGCTACTTAGTTTATTTTGGGAAAAATAAAAGAAATAATTTGGTGAAATGTCCACTTTCATATAAAGCTTTTTGTTAAATGTTCACCTAATCTCACATTTTGTTAAATGTCCAAAAAAAAATTTATAATACCAACTTTGCCCTGTTTTAATTTTCACCTCCCTTCCCTCTCGATCAGTCCGTCATTGCAGCCCTCGAATTTGAGCGGTGAATCAAACTGATTTCCTAAGGGGGAAAGGGAAGAGCTTCCAACGGCGGGAGGTCGAACTCCGGCGACGGAGACAGTTTCTTCTTCCCCCACTCCCGCCACTTTCTGTCCTCCTCATCGTAGACGATGTCGTCGGTGATGTGAACCGTTCGCTTTCAGACATCGTTGGAATGGATTTGAGCGGCGAGAATGAAGAGGAGGAAGAGAGCTGAGAGCGATCGATCTGGTTGAAATCTTATCGTTTTCTCAGTGATCGAATTGAAGGAATTTGGGGGTCAATGGCAAATTAATTTACAGTGCAGTGTGATATATGTTGCTCGGGTGGTTTTGGACGGGGGGTGCTTGGTGTTGCTCTGGTTCTTAGGTGTTCGATTGCAGTGCAGTGTGATTAGTGCTCTTTGGCATCTTATGATGGCGTGTATGAGTGGGTATTGCCTTTTTTAAAGTTATAGAATAGGCAGCCTTTTTGTTTCTTTCATTTAGCTTAGCTATAGGTAGTTTGACTAGAGTTTGTTTTACCGTATAGTAAGTCAAATTAATATTTTTAGCTAATGAAAGTAATCATTATCTGTTAACATGAACTATAGATATTTTGTTAGGTAAATTACACATAACCACCAATAAATTATGGTACTTTTTATATAACCACTCATAAAAATTTAAATTACAGCAAATCACCCATAAATTAGTTATCTTTTCATAAGACCACACACCCATTAAACCTCTATTTGTTTTGTTTAAAAAGATTAAAATACCCTTAATTCAAGCTTATTTGTATTTAATGCAATGATTTGTTTCCATAAGACTTCTCATTTGTTAAATAATCCGGTTTTACTTTTATCCTTTTAAAAAATGATAAATTATAATAAAATTATTCATCTTCGACTAATTTGTCAAATGATATGTATAAGCTTAGCTTATTTTTTAAATGATATGGTTTGTAATTTAAGATATGAGCTAATTTACCCTTCTTTTAAAGCAACAATCTTCTTTTAGGAGTTATTGCAAGTCTCAACTCTTCACATTGCAAATACAATTTAGATATATGTTGGTTGGAGTATTTAGGGTGGGTTTGAATTACATTCCATTTTAATTATAATTCAATTATTTACTTCAGTTTATATATATGAGCAGTTGGTTGTATAACTAAAAATCTCATTAAAAAATGAGGTAAAATAGTATTTTAACCAAATAATCACATACATCGGGATAAAACTATTACATTATATATAATTAATAAATTATGAAATCCAAACACACCCTTAATTTATCTTAAATTTTTTGTTTACCAAAGACGATCTTGTTTATTTTACATTATAAACATAATACAATTGGAATCCAAACACGTACTTATATACATGCAACATCTTTCCTTTACAAAGTACAGACAAACAAGCTTGAATTAGGGGTATTTTAGTCATTTTAAACAAAATAAATAGAGGTTTAATGTGTGGGTGGTCATATGAAAACAAATCAAATTTATGAGTGGTTTACTATAATTTAAGTTTTTATGGGTGGTTATGTGAAAAGTAATACAATTTACGGGTAGTTATGTGTAATTTACCCATTTTGTTATTGTATTCATGAAGTAACCATTATCAATTGCGTCACCATTGATAAGAGTTTTAGTTTTTATGACATGTGTCACCATTTATATATAAGAGTGGTGACACTGTCATAGTTAAAAAAAAAGTTGTTATTAAAAGTGATGACACAACTAATAACACTCATTTTAGGGCTTTATTTGATGACAAAATTGATTTTGCTTAGCATTAGCTTCTCTATAGTTTGTGCTTCCCTTGTCCTAGGGGTTTTCTTTGGTGACATCAATTATTACATTGTTTTTACCTTGATGACACGACTAATAACACTTTACCATTGTTTCTCTTAGTACACTAGTGATGACAACACTTGGTACAGTCGTGGTGACACTGTTTTTGTGTTGGTGACACCACTACTAACACACTTAGTGCTCGTTTGGATTGGTTTGAAAAACCCAGGAAGTTGAATATCCCAGGAAGTTGGATAGAATATCTGTGTTTGGTTAAAAAATTTCATCTCCAAAAACCCAGGAATTGAACTTCCTGTGAAATACAGGAATTGGAATTACCAAGGGGGTATATGGTAAGACAACTTCCACCCTTTTCTTACTAATAAAAATCCCTTATTTATCTCACTATATCAAATCCACCATTTTTTCATTTTTCAACCAAACATGTTTCATAAAATCCCAGAAAGTACAATTCATGGGAAGTAGACTTCCCAAGAATTAAATTCCCAGGAAGTTGACTTCCTACATTTATCCAAACGAGCACTTAGTCATTCATCTCTTAACGGAGTATTGTTTTCCTTTGGTGACAACAGTTGATACATTTTTTTATTGTGGTGATGTTGTGAGTTGAATCTGTCATCTTTAACAGTAACTTTTATATCGTTTTCTGCATACATTGCATACATTTGGGTTAGATAGTACAGAATCTATGTAGTTTATGTTTATTTGCCAAATTATGGAATCTACACCAATTTCTGTTTAAATTCGCAGAATTCGAGACGCTTTACAGCAATTTTAAGGAAGGTCAGAAAAGCTCGGAAAACAACTACAGAAGTCCAGAATCCGAGAGTACAGAACCAGGACAAACCAGGTTGAGAGCCCAGGTTACTCGATCTTGAGTGAACCTTACTCGATCTAGACGAACATGTCCGAGCACAGGCCTTGTCGACTAAGAGCAGTGTCGAGAGCCAGATCAACCCAGCTCCGGAATCCTACTCGATCTCGAGTACCACTGGTCGAGATCGACGACACTGAGAGGCCATGTCCGGAGTCGAGAAGAGGAGCTGATCGAGAAGCCGAGGACGAAGGCGCTGAGCAACCCTACTCGATCTCGAGGAGGCCTTGTCGAGATCGAGGAGCCACCATGCCCTAGTCCGAGTCCATGCCGAGGAGGAGTCCTCGACATCACCAGAGAGCCGTCTTCGAGTACACCCCTACTCGATCTCGAGGAACCCTAGTCGAGATCGACGACGCCCAGGAGCCTAGATCCGAGCTTGTCGAGCAGAGTCACCCGAGAAGATCAGTCGACGACGAATCCTAGTCGATGTCGACGAGCCCTTGTCGATGTCGAGTAGCCCAGTTTCTGGAAACGCGTCGCCGTGAGCAGTCCGAGTCGAGCTGGAGTTCCTTGGGCACGAAGGAAGTCGAGTAGGCCGAGATCTATCAAGTTCTATCCATGGAAGGAAGATCTATCAACATGAAGAGACTTACCTAGTTTAGATTTATCTTTCCCTATTTTAGATTGAATTTCTTTATCGCTTTTATTTATCATTAAGCCTTTTAGATATAATTTTAGATATAGATAGAAGATTCTATCCTTGATTAGTAAGGAATAGAAAGCTATAAATAAAGCTCTAGGGGCTAGTTTTTAAATAATTCAATCATACATGTTTAGGGAGAGAGAAGTAGTTCCACAGAGAAGTTTTAGGAGTTCTAAAGTTTTTAGGGTTTTGGCATTCTGTGAAAGTTGATTGCCGGGATTGTAAAGGCTTTGAATATAGTTTAATGCAAGTTTCTTTTTATACATCAATGTCTGCTATTGCGATGAGGCGTGAGTAGTCCACCCACTTCTGGGGCTGGGGTGAGCCTGACGGTGGCCATGTGAGGTGATGCGGTAAAGGTCAGATCTTTTTATGAAATTAATCTTCTATCCCTATGAGCATGATTCTTTTGCGAGAGTTGAAGGTGATCCTTGTTTGTATTATTGAAGCGAAAGTGATCTTAATGCAACTTGGATTAATTATGTGAAAAGAGTTAGTAACAATTAGGGTTTATGCGAAAGCCTCTATATGCCTATTTGTTAGTAACGAAAGTTATTTTGATGGAAAGCATGATCTTCTATGCCTTTATGTGTTACTTTGCATGGTTATCGTTGTGGTGTTGATACCCTGGCCTTGGAAGTCTTTTATTATATTGATTTATTTCTGTCAGAAAGTTGAGTTTTGGTTCGAAATTCGCAATTTAAGTTTCTGTCTTTCTAGTCGATACAGAGGAGAGTCTCGTCGAGATCGATTAGGGCTTTAGTCGATATCGAGTTGGCTTTAGTCTAGGCCGAGTTGAGTTTCTGCTTCTGTCGTCGATTTTGAAGTTTCTGTTTTTACTGAGTTTTGTCGATCTCGAGTAGGGTTTTGTCGAGATCGAGTACGTCTGTCTTGCTTTGTTCTTTTCTTTCTTTCGCTATTTTCTGTCTTTGCTTTTGTTTCTGTTTTGCTTTGTCTTTTCTGTTTCTGTCTTTCTGCTGCTTGTCTGTGAGATTTGTTGCTACCTAAGAACTGCTGACCTGCTTCCTCGTGGATTCGATCCTAACAACCTTCTACTACAACGGGAGGAAGTCTTGTATTTATTTGCTGAGACAGGGAAGTCAGTCTGATCTTTATTTTATATTTATTTCATACTTGACCATCCTCCTGCAACAACAAATTGGCGCCGTTGTCGGGGAAGCTATCATTCGCGCCTTAGGTAGTTGAATCTCACGTCTACTTTGAGTTACTTTTCAGGTGTATGCGCCGTTCTGGTCTACCACCCGAGTTTGACAGCTTAGACGAACCAGAGCGTTACCTACACATCCACTCTAAACTCAAAAGGATCATGGCGGCCGCTGAAACACAAGAACAACTGATTTCCAAGCTTACAAGGGAGCTAGCCGCAAAGGATACCACTATAGCCAATGAAGGGGCAGCGAGGGAACAAGAAGTTGAGCGCGCAAGGCAAGCAGAAGCTGAGCTTGCCTAATATCCAACTACTGCTGAGGATTATATGCATCCAACCCTCACCGTGCCTGAATCGGCGATTCTTATCCCTGAAAACTCTTTTGAAATTCGCACTCAATTTCTTATAGAGCTTAAAAATAATGCCTTTTTTGGTAGATTTAATGAGTGTCCTCTTGAACATATTACGAACTTTTCTGACATGTGCCGTACTCTTGCTGAAGGTACAACTTTGGAATATGTCAAGATGAAGTCTTTCCGCTGGTCGTTGGCTGGACCTGCACTGAAGTGGCTTGAAGGGCTGAAACCAAGATCCTTGACAACATGGGCCCAAGTAGAGCAAGAGTTTCTGAACAAATTCTTCCCACCCGCTAAAACAGCACATCTCCGCCAGAAAATCACCGCCTTCAAACAGAAGCAAGGGGAACCGCTGGCAAAGGCATGGGAACGCTACAAGGAACTTCTACGATCTTGCCCTACTCATGGACAGCCACCCTATGTCATTCAAGAGATCTTCTTCAACTCTCTTGATCAAATCACTAAGGACAGAATCAACCATTATACTCGCTATGAGTATCTGACAATGCCGCCAAGTGACGCATGGCGTGTGCTAGAGAAGCTCACCAACTACGACAACAAGTATGGGTCTACTGCAACTTACGAAGAGAACCCATACGCCAGGCCAGCACCTTCCATGCCCCTCTATGAGCCTCCTAAGGAAATTGATCCGGATGTAAGGGAACAGTACTACAGAGATCAGAACAAGAAGCTCCTTAAGCAAGTAAAGTATCTTTCTGTCAACCAGCCTTGCATTGAATGCGGATCGCAACGGCACACCACTCCTGAGTGCCCACACACAGAGCAAGTCAGGATGGCAGAACACCACGAGGAGGTAGCTTACGCAGGGGGTCCCAATCGCTACATGGGGGACCAAAGGTTTCAGCAACCGCAATGGAACCAAGGTGTCCCCAGGAACCCCCCGCCCTACAGAGCTCCAGGACATCCGGAAAGGGACCAGGAAAAGGATGATATACAGACAGTCTTGGAGGAAATACGGAGGAATCACTCAGAAACTAGGCATTCCTTCAACTCCGTCTACACTCAGATGCAGGGTGTCAACTCTAGGCTTGGGGAGATTGATATATGGCAAAAATCAGTTGATACACAGATTGGTCAGCTGGCGTCAGGAATCCCCAGACAGTCAGGTGCGCTCCCTGGGTCTTCAGAACAAAATCCTAAGGGAAAGACTGGGCACAACGCTGCTGTAAAACTCAGAAGCGGACATCAACTGCAAGAGCCAGAGGACGGAAAGCAGCAGGACAACGAAGAACAGCAAGTCGACATCGACAACACTGTAGTCGATCTCGAGGAGGGCCTCGTCGATCTCGAGGAGAAACTTCAGAAATCTTCGTCTGCACTGCACAGCAACTCGACTGCATCCAATTTGGTCGAGATCGACAAGGGGCTACTCGACATCGATGACGGTCAACCCGAGATCGGGAAGACTGCAGTACCTCCGACGTCTGTTCTGGCTCCAAATCAGAAAAAGAAGCTGCCTTTCCCCACAAAATCTCCAAAGGACCCGGCAGAAAAGAAATTTCAGCGCTTCATCAAGATGCTTCAGAAACTCAACGTCACCATCCCCTTCACAGAAGCTCTCAATGAAATGCCATCCTATGTCAAGTTCCTAAAGGAGATACTGAGCAAAAAGCGATCGATGGATGAAATTACAGAGGAATGCAGCCATTTGGACATACTGGAGAAGAGACCAGATCCAGGTAAGTTTGCTATAACCATTGGATTTGGTCCATATAAAATTAATGCTTTATGTGATTTTGGAGCTAGTGTAAGTATAATGCCTTTAACAATTTGGTCCAAGATTAAGATAGGTGCCCTAGAGCCTGTGGATGCTAGACTATATATGGCCAATAACACTGTGGTCATCCCAACAGGAATGGTGGACAATGTGCAAGTACAAGTAGGTAAATTCTTTGTTCATGCTGATTTCCTAGTTATTGATATGCAAGAAGATCCTGCTTGTCCAATTATTTTAGGGAGACCCTTCTTGGCAACGGTGGATGCCAACATAAGCGTAAGGAAAGGAGTGCTCACCTTCAACATCAGCGATGAGGTAATTGAGTATTCCTTTAATAAAACTGAAAGGCATATAGGTCCAATGGAAGAGTTGAAATCTATCTCAGCTGGCTACATCACCTGCGGGGAACCCAAGGTCATAAATATGACCCCTGAGGAGCTGGAAAAGAGGGACATGGAGGCCCAGGTGGAGGAGATCATGGCAATCCTTAAGGAGGACGCAGAAAATCCAATCGATACAAATGAAGGTACGTCGTTATGGATTAATTATTTTTCGGATGCCTTGACAGGAACTAAGTATGGGGTCAAGATCGACCAAGACTCCTCGACATTGAGGACCCTAGTCGATCTTGAAAATAAACGGAAGCCTCCACCAGCACCAGCGTCATCGAGCAGCAATACAGAAGCTGAGGGCTACTCGACATCGAGTAAGCTATTCGAAGTCGACCACCACTCGGTTTCCTCGACTTCACCTTCTTCGACGCTGACTCCACCAGACGAACCAGGCTCCTCGATCTCGACCAGGCTACTCGAGATCGACCACCACCACGCTCCACCAGCTCCTGTTTCCTCGACGTTGCAGCCACCAGAAGCAGAAGACTACTCGAGATCGAGTAGTCTACTCGAGGTCGACGAGCCACCCCCTTCATCGACTTCTGCATCCTCGAGCAGCCCACCACCAGAACCTGCAGACTCATCGAGATCGACCAAACACTGTGGTCCCCGATTCCGTCTCTGCGAAGGTAAGCCAAGGTATGGATCTTTCTTCTCCTATTTTCATTAAAGATCTATCTATACATAAGAGAGGTTTGCCTTGGTATGTGCGCTTATGTAGGATATCCAATGATGAGCCCAAGGAGTATGAATTTGGAGACAAGCTCTATGTCTCTAAATCAAAGGATCATTAGTTCCCTAACAAATTCAACAAGAAGCGGATGGGACCTTTTGTGGTGAACAAGATCCATTCTGGAGGATTACAGCTGATGGACAAGAATTGAGTCTTATTTGAGGCCCAAGCTACATGGGCCCTGCAAATGCCACCTTGAGCTAAATGGAAAGTCGGCCTAGCGACTATAAAATCTAGAGCTTGTACATAGACTTTTTAGGACTTTTGAGACTTTGTTTTTGGTTTGAAACACTTTTAGTTTTTCAATTGTGGGTATATGTCTTCTACACTTTTCAGGTCCATGGATAGAGGCAAGCTATATCAACATTCATACTCGGCCCAGGAGGTGCTTCCATTCGAAATTTAGAGGCCCTGCACACCTGTCTAGTGAGTTTATTTCTTTACCCTTGTTTTTATACAGTGAGGACACTGTAATGTTTAAGTATGGGGTGAGGGAAGGGATTACTTTGTGCATATTTGCCATATTTGACATTATTTGTGCATATTTAGAATTTTTTTTTTTTGAATTGCTACATGGCTATTTTGGAATGCATTATTGATTAATGTGCATATATGCATGTTTTCCAAAGTTTATAAAAATGACCCCCATTGAAAATTTTGGTTAATGTCATGGAAGTTTATATTGAACTCGACGATGCAAAATTGGATTCATTAGAGATATAGCATGAAATTGCCTAGTAAAGGGAAGTCATAATAAAGTGCATTATTTCTTGAAAACCATAGAAGGAGGTAAAATTTGAAGTTGCTTTTGACATGTTGCATGATAAGATGATGGAGGACTTTGTATTTTCATATAATGCTCATTGTTTGAAATCCTAGCCTTACCTATGCTTATGCATATCACAAAAGCCATATTATGCCTTATTTCAAATATTGCTCCACATAACCTAAATATTTGCCATTCTTTACCTTATCTGAGGATTATGTTGAGAATGATGTTACATTATGGAGATTATCATATGGTGTTTGTGTTGTGATTATTATCATTATTGGAGTTTGGAAGGAAATTGTTTGAAATATATGGAAAATTTAATGAGTGAAAGAAAATCCAATCACCTCAGGAGATAAAGGTAGATTGACCCTGTTCTCTGAGATAATAGTTTGGAGAGATGGGACACATTGTGAGGAGTCCAAAGCACTAAGTATCCGGGGCCATTCATGACACCCATGTTTGCGACTCGCGAGAAGGCAGTGCTGAGGTCAGAAAGGTAAAAGCATTATTATTGATAAAAGCATTATGAAAGGTGATGAATCTTATGAAAAGGAATGTGGAAATTCAAGTTTGGAAATACTCCATTTCCCCGGATCATTAGCACCACATTGCCAAAAATTGCCCACCTTTAGCCTTTTACCAAATCTACTCCTTATTTGAGCTTAAATTGAAATCCTCTTGATTATCAATGCTTTGTCACTTATGAATGTTTTTGCATAACCCTCCTTTTGTGAGTAGATGTTGCTTTTATTTAAATTGCACATGCATGGATTTGTGACACTAGTACCTTTTCGAGGATGGTAATTGACTGCTGGGTTATATAAGAATGAATCTGATATGTTGAGAGTTTTGATTTCTTCCTCTGAATGACAATTAAAAGTATTGCTTGAGGACAAGCAAGCTTAAGTATGGGGTGTTTGTTGTGAGCTGAATCTGTCATGTTTAACAGTAACTTTTATATCATTTTCTGCATACATTGCATACATTTGGGTTAGATAGTACAGAATCTATGTAGTTTATGTTCATTTGCCAAATTATGGAATCTACACCAGTTTCTGTTTAAATTCGCAGAATTCGAGACGCTTTACAGCAATTTTAAGGAAGGTCAGAAAAGCTCGGAAAACAACTACAGAAGTCCAGAATCCGAGAGTACAGAACCAAGACAAACCAAGTTGAGAGCCCAGGTTACTTGATCTCGAGTGAACCTTACTCGATCTAGACGAACATGTCCGAGCACAGGCCTTGTCGACTAAGAGCAGTGTCGAGAGCCAGATCAACCCAGCTCCGGAATCCTACTCGATCTCGAGTACCACTGGTCGAGATCGACGACACTGAGAGGCCATGTCCGGAGTCGAGAAGAGGTGCTGATCGAGAAGCCGAGGACGAAGGCGTTGAGCAACCCTACTCGATCTCGAGGAGGCCTTGTCGAGATCGAGGAGCCACCATGCCCTAGTCCGAGTCCATGCCGAGGAGGAGTCCTCGACATCACCAGAGAGTCGTCTTCGAGTACACCCCTACTCAATCTCGAGGAATCCTAGTCGAGATCGACGACGCCCAGGAGCCCAGATCCGAGCTTGTCGAGCAGAGTCACCCGAGAAGATCAGTCGACGACAAATCCTAGTCGATGTCGACGAGGCCTTGTCGATGTCGAGTAGCCCAGTTTCTGGAAACGCGTCGCCATGAGCAGTCCGAGTCGAGCTGGAGTTCCTTGAGCACGAAGGAAGTCGAGTAGGCCGAGATCTATCAAGTTCTATCCATGGAAGGAAGATCTATCAACATGAAGAGACTTACCTAGTTTAGATTTATCTTTCCCTATTTTAGATTGAATTTCTTTATCGCTTTTATTTATCA
Source organism: Persicaria tinctoria (assembly GCA_037127255.1). Classification (NCBI taxonomy): domain Eukaryota; kingdom Viridiplantae; phylum Streptophyta; class Magnoliopsida; order Caryophyllales; family Polygonaceae; genus Persicaria; species Persicaria tinctoria. The sequence goes on from JBANSL010000013.1 coordinate 69,735,068, forward strand.
TTAAGCCTTTTAGATATAATTTTAGATATAGACAGAAGATTCTATCCTTGATTAGCAAGGAATAGAAAGCTATAAATAAAGCCCTAGGGGCTGGTTTTTAATTAATTCAATCATACAAGTTTAGGGAGAGAGAAGTAGTTCCACAGAGAAGTTTTAGGAGTTCTAAAGTTTTTAGGGTTTTGGCATCCTGTGAAAGTTGATTGCCGGGATTGTAAAGGCTTTGAATATAGTTTAATGCAAGTTTCTTTTTATACATCAATGTCTGCTATTGCGATGAGGCGTGAGTAGTCCACCCACTTCTGGGGCTGGGGTGAGCCCGACGGTGGCCATGTGAGGTGATGCGGTAAAGGTCAGATCTTTTTATGCAATTAATCTTCTATCCCTATGAGCATGATTCTTTTGCGAGAGTTGAAGGTGATCCTTGTTTGTATTATTGAAGCGAAATTGATCTTAATGCAACTTGGATTAATTATGTGAAAAGGGTTAGTAACAATTAGGGTTTATACGAAATCCTCTATATGCTTATTTGTTAGTAACGAAAGTTATTTTGATGGAAAGCATGGTCTTCTATGCCTTTATGTGTTACTTTGCATGGTTATCGTTGTGGTGTTGATACCCTGGCCTTGGAAGTCTTTTATTATATTGATTTATTTCTGTTAGAAAGTTGAGTTTTGGTTCGAAATTCGCAATTTAAGTTTCTGTCTTTCTAGTCGATACAGAGGAGAGTCTCGTCGAGATCGAGTAGGGCTTTAGTCGATATCGAGTTGGCTTTAGTCTAGGTCGAGTTGAGTTTCTGCTTCTGTCGTCGATTTTGAAGTTTCTGTTTTTACTGAGTTTTGTCGATCTCGAGTAGGGTTTTGTCGAGATCGAGTACGTCTGTCTTGCTTTGTTCTTTACTTTCTTTCACTATTTTCTGTCTTTGCTTTTGTTTCTGTTTTGCTTTGTCTTTTCTGTTTCAGTCTTTCTGCTGCTTGTCTGTGAGATTTGTTGCTACCTAAGAACCGCTGACGTGCTTCCTCGTGGATTCGATCCTAACAACCTTCTACTACAACGAGAGGATGTTTTGTATTTATTTGCTGAGACAGGGAAGTCAGTCTGATCTTTATTTTATATTTATTTCATACTTGACCATCCTCCTGCAACAACAGGTGAGTAATGACACAACTAATAACATTTTTCTTTGTCCTAGATCGAGTTTCCTTAGGTGACAATAGTGATTACATTTTTAATTTTTTATTGTGGTGACACTACTAATAATATTTTACCTTGTCCTAGAGTTTTTTTTTTCTTTTGGTGATAGTAGTGATTACTTTTTTTTTAAATTGTGGTGACGCCGATGATAACACTTTCCCTTGTCCTGTATTTTTTTTTCCTTGGGTGACAATAGTGGTTACTTTTTTTTAATTGTAGTGACATTACTACTAATACTTTCCCTTGTACTATAGTTTTTTCTTTGGTGACAACAGTGGTAACACTGTTTATACCTTGATGACACCAATAATAACACTTACCATTCTTTTCCTTGGTACACTGGTGGTGACACCACTTTGTACACTTGTGGTGACACTGCTAATAACACTTTTCCTTGTCTTAGGGTTTTTATTTTTGGTGACAGCAGTAGTGACACTATTTTTTCCTTACTAATTTTTTTTTTGGTGACAGTAGTGGTTACTTTTTTTTTAATTGTGGTGACACTGCTGATAACACTTTCCATTGTCCTAGGGTTTTTTCTTTTGGTGACAGTAGTGGTTAATTTTTTTAAATTGTGGTGACACTACTATAATAACACTTTCCCTTGTCCTAGAGTTTTTCTTTTGGTGACAGCAGTGATGACACTATTTTCCCTTGGTTACACCACTAATAACACTTGACCATTCTTTCTCTTATTAAACTTGTGGTGACACCACTTTGTACGCTTGTGGTGACACTATTTTTATGGTGGTGACACCACCAAATTTTCTTTTAATTAACATTAGTCTCTATAAGGTTTTTTCTTCCTTTGTCCTAGGGTTTTCCTTGATCACTGATTAGACCACTAATTACCTTGGTGACACCCATAATAACACTTGATCATTGTTTCACTTGGTATATAGGGTGGCGACAACACTTAGTACACTTGTACACTGTTTTTGTGTTGGTGACACCACTTTTAACACACTTAGTCATTCATCTCCTAACGGAGTAGTGTTTTGCTTTGGTGACAGCAGTGGATACATTTTTTTATTGTGTTGAGTGGTGACACTACTAATAACATTTTCCTTTGTTCTAGAATTTCCTTTGGTGACAATAGTGATTACATTTTTTTTAATTTTTTTATTGTGGTGACACTAGTAATAACATTTTACCTTGTTCTAGGGTTTTTTTCTTCTTTTGGTGACAATAATGATTACTTTTTTTTTAATTGTGGTGACACTGCTTATAACACTTTCCCTTATCCTAGGTTTTTTTTTCTTTTTGGTGACAGTAGTGATTACTTTTTTTTAATTGTGGTGACACTGCTAATAACACTTTCCCTTGTATTATGGTATTTCTTTTGGTGACAACAATGGTGACACTATTTTTCCTTGGTTACACCACTAATAACACTTGACCATTCTTTCCCTTGCTAAACTCGTGGTGACATCACTTTGTACATTTGTGGTGACACCACAAATGGTAATCAATTAGGACTAATGTGAATTTTGAATTAAGCAAAATTGGAATCTGCCACTAACATTTCAATTAATCAAAAAAATCAAAATTGAAATGGCACAAACATTTTGAGTAAAACAGTAATGTGATCGGCCGCATCGGATTTCAATTAATCAAAATTGAAATGACACCAATATTTCAATTAATCGAAAGAGAAAATGATATTCAATATACCAAATAAGTGGGTTGTTGGCAAGAATAGTCATCCGGGCCCAAAATTGCAAAAATGACAAAATGGACTAAACAATTGCAAAAATAACCGGTGGCCAATACCTGTTGTAACGGGTTAACCCTAATCAACACAAAGCACTCCTCTTTTTTAGGTTGAAATTTCAAAAGGCGGCCGTTTCATTACAGAGGAGAAAGTCGTCTGCCATTGAAGGACCTTCAGGGGGGAGAGAGCGCCAAGAAGAAGAAGAAGAAGAAGAAGAAGAACGACAAGTGTGCCATTCAAGAGAGGAGAGAGAGCCTCTGGGACGACGACAATCGAAGAAGAAAAACCGCCTACAAAAGGTTAGCTCTCATTCTCTCTCTCTCTTCTATTGAAATGGCATTTTAGATAGTTAAATTTTTTGAATGTCGAATTTGGATCCTTGGGGGAGAATAGAGCAAAATGATGTACAAACCCTAACCTTATGGGTGTTGGGCGGTTTGGGCGAAATGATGTACAAACACTAACCTTTTATGGCATTTTAGAGTTTCAATATATGGAATTTCGATTTGGGGTCATTGGGAAGAATGTGGTGAATGGGGTTGAAAATGTTTGAATGTACAAACTCTAACCTTATAGTGGTGGGCGGTTTGGGGATATTGATACGTTTGGGATACCCGATCCTTCGCCTGTGGGCTCAAGATCAAGAACCCCAAACTGTTGATGGCTCGATCTTGCAATATTCGTGATATCCTTGATGTTTACAAGTAGTTACAATAAAAGAGTTCGAACTATTGCGAAAGAAACGAAAACAAACAAACAAAAACTAAGTAAAAGACAACAAAGGAAACAACAATAGCGACGGCACAGTGGTGGCGACGGATGCTGCGGCCGCTGCCAGCGACGGGTGGGTTCTGCAGCGACGGATTCTGGGTTCCTTATGGCAACAGTTTCTCAGCTTTTCTCTTCTTTCTTGTGTTTGGTTTTGTATTTGGGATTATGGTTTAGATCTTGGTTTGGTATCGGACGAACAAGAACATAAATTGATTGCGAAGGCTTTTGGATTGGGAATCGAGGGAACCTTTTAATCCTTAAAAGGGTTCCTCAATTATAATTCCAATCTGAATAATTCAAAGCTTACAATGTTGTATAAATAGAAAAACATACCAATTCTATCTTTGCAAAAGATAGAGCTTTGGTTAGATAAAGATAAATAAAATATCTAAAGATAGCTAATTCTTTCCTAAGATAAATCAACCCTAATAAAGATAGATAAATAACAACTTGGTGGAAAAGGAATTACCTAGATGAGATATTTTCCTTCCACCTTATTATTTCCTAATTGCATAAAATAAATATGTCTAATTAATTAAATTCGAAATTAACTAAATAAATATGTGGAAATTCGTCCAAACAGTGACAACTGCAAAGATGATGAATTTCGACCATTCTCGACGTCGATTTTGGAGAAACCTTCAACAGCAAAGTTGTAGATCTTTTCGTCCTCGTTCCAACAAGTTATGGCACGACCTCATCCGATAAATATGGACTCCGAACGACCCGTTTTACTGAGACGTCGAAATGCTGTCAACCCATTAAGAACGAACCCAAATTTGAACATTAGCTCACCTTGCTCATTTGGACCTTGTTCCATGGTGGAGCCTTCTTCCTCTTTTTGAGGATGACACTCTTTGCCATCAATAGCCCTCGAATCGGTCTTGAGAGCTCGCCTGGATCAAGATCATTGTTGCACCCACAAAAGGCCATCTTGATATGCATCAGATATGGTGGGGATTAGACATTGATGCTTAGTTGATGATGAAATTGAAGGTCCAAATAGGGTAGAAACGAAATGAAAACCCCCATGAAAGAATGAAAATCGGATTTTGAAAACTTGTTGAGGGCGAGCGAAGTCGTTTGTCTAGATCGGGGAAACGGTTGAATGGCTAGGTTTAGTAATTTTTATGTTTGCTTCGAATTGGGGAAGTAGGGGAGAGATGTGTTTTGAATGATGTTGAATATGGTAAAGGGGAAGGTTAAAGGTATACGAAATGAGTGCATATGAGTTTGGAAAATGGAAACTTTTGATGGGTGATACTTTTACATCGTTGTAAGTTGTAAGTTTGTTTCTATGCGTTGAAGTATGTTGTGATTGAAAACGTTGATGTTACACTGCACGAATTTGGTGTCATTTAAGAGTAATGTAGGGTTGTCATTTGATGGTTGACACTATTTTGTAGTTGTGTAGTTATGTGTTTGTGTCATTCATTACTTGTGTCAGTTATCATTTTGAGTTTACATGAACATGTATATTTGTGGGACTTATGAATATGTGAACCTCTGTATTTTTGGTATTTTCCTTTTTATGTCATGAGCGTAATGTTATTTGTTAAAAATTATTTTGACTAGCAAGAAATTTGTATATACTGGCAAGGATTATTGCTAAAATGGGTATTATGTGAATACTTATATGACAGATTAAGGACACTATGAGAAAAATGAAAGGAAAAAACGTCGCGACGTCGTCGAGTAAGAAGGTATTAAATGTAATCAAGGAATTTTGCCTCGTCACCGGCCTCAAATGTGCTGGAAAGAATCGAGACTTTGAGGAAGAGGATCACAAAGACGTCATTCGAAGCTTCTTTGGAAGGGACAAGGTGAAGGTGTTCGACCTTCTAGTCATGTGGGAGGTCATAAAGGTCCAAGAGAGGAGTGACACGAGGAGGTTGAAGCTTGCCCTCCTCCTCATCGTAGAGTGTATCCTGCTATCGGGGAATGTGGGCAAGGGAGTGAAAGGGTGGGTGGTGGTCCTCGTTCAAGACCTCGACCAATTCTTCGTAGTGTTTGGTTTACTTGTTAAACGTTTAATCGGTTCCACCTTTTGGATGGCTTATGTTTGATGACTGATAAGTTATGTTGTGGACACTTGTTTATATTTATTATGGATGGTTGTTGTGAATGCTGCGTTATGACACATTTTGTTTGGGTTTAACGGTAAATATTCTTAGGTTGGGAAGTTTCTGAGATAGATAAAATATGTCAGTGGTTATTCTTTTACCGGCATAGACTTTGATTTTATTGGCTAGGGAAAATCATATACTGGCTAGTAAGCAAAAAAATTCATACATTTGTCTTTTGCATCGTTGACAAGTTAAACGGTCAATTATATACAATCAAAACCACCAAAACCCCAAAGTTTCCCTGAGTTACAAGCAAACTACCAAAATACTACCTTCGACTGCACAAAAGAAGAGGCATCCCACTAGACATCGAACGCAGATCACCTTATCCGGTTTTGCACCTCCTCCTTCGACTTCAACAACAATCCCTCGTGAAGGTCGGTGTTCTTGCGTCGAGGGTCCCTTACACGCGGAAGAGCTTTGTCCAACATCGCCTCCGCATCGTTAGTGGACATCCTTGGAGCTTTGGGCCTCGAAACCACCCTTTCGGCCTCCTCCATCTCATCATCGAATGATATTTCCATACAACCCATTGATGACGTTTCCTCACATGACATGCTCTCCTCTATGAGCATTGCCTTGTGGGAATTTCGACCTTCAAACACCCATCCCCCTCCTCGACGTTCCCACCGACCATCGCACACGAGAGTAAGTAAGAGCACCTCTTTCTCCCCTAGCAGCATACTTACCCATGTTCGTTACTATATAATGGCTGAAGTTGACACGTTTTTTTCTTTGTATGGCACAAAATATTCCGTTGTTGTCTCAGATTACTTTTTGACTGGCTAGTAACTGCAATACTGGGTTGTCTGTCCTTCCAACTCCGCTTTTAATAGCTGCCCTTCAATTGTCCTAGGTGCCCCTTCAGCTTTTTGGAATTTTTTATCCTGAAACCCCTCACATAGCTCTCCTGCATCCCCTCACATAGCAAGCAAATCTCCCTCCTTTTTTTGGGTGGGAAATGTTGAGCATTAAATGGTCTAAAATGCATTTAATGCTGATGACATCATTCCCCCCCTCTCTCTGCTGTCCCTCCTGCAGAATATGGTCCCCTCCTTTCTTATTTTTCTCTCGCCTCTCACTTTCTAGACAACAGGCCAACCCATCTTTGCTTTCCCCTTTTTTTTTTTGTTACCTACAACCGGCTACCTTGGTAATGGTTTTAATTGCACAAATGATAATTTGCCACCCGCCTGCAAATTTTCTTATGGCAGGTATAGATTTGCAAACCTCATCCAAAATTGGTATATCTATGCAAATTGGCCTAATCGAAATTGGAATCTGCGACCAACATTTCAATTAATTAAAACTACTGATCTGTAGATGAATTTCGCCCACCGTTTCTCCGAGACTCCGACTACCGCAACAACAAACGCTTCTTGCCCCGTCACTGCTGCACCATGATGTCTCCAAAGTAGCCATGTTTTTACGCATATTTTAGTTCCATATTCTTTACATTTTGCATATTTCGGGTTGGGAATATGTCGAATTTATGTAGTATATGCTTATTTGTTAGAAATGGAGATCTACATAAGTTTCTGTTTAATATTGCAGAATATGGAAACATTTCGGGAGAAAACCAAGAAGCAAAGACGGAAGCAGCAAGTTTACTCGATCTCGACTAAGATCTCATCGATGTCGACAAGTGCCGGACCACATAGCCATATCGAAGAGATGCTGCTCGACAACACCCGGCCAAGCCATGATCTACTCGAGATCGACAAGACCCTTGTCAAGATCGAGGAAGCCCAGAAGCCTGTGTCCGAGCATGTTGACAAGAGGCCACTCGACAACACCAAGCTGGCCTAGTCGATGATCCGTTGTCGTCGAGATCGAGGAGCGTCGTCGATGTCGACAAGCCCACATCCGAGCATGTCGAGAAGGGTTGCTCGACAACCTCGGAAGACCAAGTCGATAACACAACACTCGTCGAGATCGAGGAGCTCTCCTCGAGATCGACTAAGGCCAGGAGTCATGACTGAGCCACGTCGAGGACCTGCTAGCCGAGACGACAAGCCAGGCCCAGTCGACGACTTTCCTACTCGAGATCGAGTACGTCGTACTCGAGATCGACGAAGGTTCCCGAAGCCGCGTGACGCATTGATGCAGTCCTACTCGGAGTTGGAGTCCTTGGAGCCGAGGATAGCCTAGTCTATCCGAATTATCTACATCTATCATGAAGAAGAGAGTTCTAACCACTTAAGACACTTTAGATATTATTTCCCTTTTAGATTTAATTTCTTTGTTGCTTTTATTTATCTTTAAAGTCTTAGATATAGTTTTAGATATAGATATAGATATTCTATCCTTGAGTAGCAAGGAATAGAAGGTTATAAATAAAATCCATGGGGCTGATTTTAGATTCATTCAATTTCAGAGATACAGTTATACATAAAGATTTAGGAGTTCGAAGGTTTTAAGGTTTTGGCAGTTTACGAAAGTTGATTGCCGGGATTGTAAAGGCTTTGAATTTAGTTAATGCAAGTTATTTCTTTCAATTCAATGTCTGCGATTGCGATGAGGCGCGAGTAGTCCACCTACTTCTGGGGTTGGGGTGAGCCCAACGAGAGCCATGTCGGTGGATTAGCGATTACAAAAGGAGGTATTTTGTCGATATTTTAGTCTATTCCCTATGTGCTTCATCTTTGATTGAGAAATTAAAGAACTCATGTTGTGAAACTTGGGTAGTAATTAGGATTTTTATTCTAAAGATTATAAATGCTAATTATGAAAAGGAATAGATGCAATTAGGATTATTTGTCGCGGGATTTATATTCCTACTTGACGGATTAAGTGAAAGTCTTTTCCTTTATCGATGAAGTTACCGCCTTTTGTGATTTATCTTCCGCTTGCATGGTGATCGTTGTCGCAAACCCTAATCTTGGAAGTTCTTTTAATCTCGACCACGCCTGGTCGATCTCGACTACTGATTCCTGATCCCAGATCGTCGTAGCTTAATTGTGCAGGAACTCGACGAGCCCAACCCGAAGCCGACGAGGACTGTACTCGATCTCGAGTAGCCTCTTGTCGAGATCGAGTAGCCTTTGCCGAGAGCTTCTTCCTTGTTCGACTAGCCTGATCTCCTGTCGACTAACCCTAGTCGAGATCTAGCACCTGTTGTCGACTTCTGTCCGTGAGATTTCACCGCCGCCTAGGATCCGCTGACCAGCTTCCTCGAGGATTCGAACCTGACTTTCTCTTACTACATTGGAGGGAGTCTTGAACATTATTTGCTGGGATTCGATCGGTTTGTTTTACTTTATCTGCTTACTGTTTTGCATTCTCGATTTCCTCTTACAACAAATTGGCACCGTTGCCGGGGAAGCTATCATTCGCGCCTTAGGTAGTTAAATCTCACATCTGCTTTGAGTTATTATACAGGTGTATGCGCCGTTCTGGTCTACCACCTGAGTTTGACGCCTTAGACGAACCAGAGCGTTACCTACACATCCACTCTAAACTCAAAAGGATCATGGCGGCCGCTGAAACACAAGAGCAACTGATCGCAAGGCTTACAAGGGAACTAGCCGCTAAAGATGCTGCTATCGCCACTGAGAAAGCAGCAAGGGAGCAAGCAGAAGCTGAGCTTGCCCAGTTCCCAACCACTGCAGAGGATTATATGCATCCCACTCTCGTCGTGCCTGAATCGGCGATTCTAATCCCTGATAACTCTTTTGAAATTCGCACTCAATTTCTTATAGAACTTGAAAACAATGCTTTCCATGGAAGATTTAATGAGTGTCCTCTTGAACATATTACCAATTTTCATGACAAGTGCCGTACTCTTGCTGAAGGTACAACTCTGGAATATGTCAAGATGAAAGCTTTCCGCTAGTCTATCGCTGGACCCGCACTAAAGTGGCTTGAGGGGCTGAAACCAAGATCACTCACAACATGGGCCCAAGTAGAGCAAGAGTTTCTGAACAAATACTTCCCACCCGCCAAAACAGCACTTCTCCGCCAGAAAATCACCGCCTTCAAACAGAAGCAAGGGGAACCGCTTGCAAAGGCATGTGAACGCTACAAAGAACTGCTACGATCTTGCCCCACTCATGGACAGCCACCCTACGTCATTCAGGAGATCTTCTTCAACTCTCTTGATCAAGTCAATAAGGACAGGATCAACCATTATACTCGCTATGAGTATCTGACGATGCCACCAAACGACGCATGGGGTGTGCTAGACAAGCTCACTAACTACGACAACAAATATGGGGCTCCTACAAACTATGATGAGAACGCCTATGCCAGACCAGCCCCATCCATGCCTCTCTATGAGCCATCTAAGGAGATAGACCCTGATGTCAACGAGCAGTACTACAGAGATCAGAATCGCAAGCTCCTCAAACAAGTCAAGTATCTCTCTGTCAACCAACCCTACATCGAATGCGGTTCACAAGGGCACACCACTACTGAGTGCCCGCATACAGAGCAAGTCAGGATGGCAGAAATTCATGAAGAGGCAGCTTACGCAGGGGGTCCCAATTGCTATATGGGGGACCAAAGGTTCTATCAACCTCAACGAAACCAAGGTCCTCCTAGGAACCCCCAGCCTTACAGAGCTCCAGGACTTCCAGAAAGGGATCAGAAGAAGGATGATTTACAACTCATCCTTGAGGAGATGCGCCGGAATCAAGGCACCATCAACAATTAGTTCCAGAATATCAGTGCAAAATTTGGGGAGCTAGACATCTGGAAGAGAAACATTGAGACTCAGATGGGTCAGTTCGCGACGCAGATTCCACAACCATCCGGGCAGCTCCCATGACATACAGAACCAAATGCCAAGGGGTAGCACGGACATGTAGCTGCTGTAAAGTTGCGGAGCGGTCACAAACTGCACGAGCTAGAAAACGGAGAAAGGAAGGACAAAACTGTCGTCGACATCGACAAGAGTCTAGTCGACATCGACAAAGCCCTTCTCGACACAGAGGAGAAAAGGAGCTCGGACGCAGCTGCACAGCAAGGCGAGCCGAAGTCGACTACCCAACTCGAGATCGACGAGACCTACATCGAGATCGAGAAAGAGCAGGGCAACGTCGATGAGTCCTCACCACCTCCGGAAGCTATTCTGACTCAGAAAACTAAAAAGACGCTCCCATTCCCTTCAAAAAACCAAAGAGATTCAACAGACGGTAAGTTTCAGCATTTTGTGAAATTGCTTCAGAGTCTGAACGTTACTATTCCTTTTGCAGAAGCATTACATGAGATGCCCGCCTACGTCAAGTTCCTCAAGGAGATTCTCAGCAACAAGCGATCGATGACTGAGATTGCTAAGGAGTGCAAAAAGATGGATTTCCCTGAGAAACAATCTGACCCAGGTAAGTTTGCTATCACTGTTGGACTTGGTCGTCATAGATTTAAAGCACTGTGTGACCTAGGAGCAAGTGTCAGCATCATGCCCCTATCCATCTGGTCGAAGGTGAAGATAGGTGCCCTGGAACCAATTGATGCCAAACTCTACATGGCCAACAACACCGTGGTAATCCCTACAGGTATTGTTGATAATGTTCCTGTTAAAGTTGGTAGATTCTTTGTCCCTACAGATTTTCTTGTAGTAGAAATGGCAGAGGATCCAGCTTGCCCAATCATCCTAGGGCGACCTTTCTTGGCAACTGCTGATGCCAACATTGGAGTGAAAAGAGGAATCCTTACATTCAGCATCGGAGATGAGATTATTGAATACTTCTTCAACCCAGACACAGTAGAGGTAATGGAAATTAAAGCTATATATTCAAAATTTAATTTTATCTCCTGTGATGAACCTGCAGAACAACTCTTGATCCAAGAAGAAGGTAGGGCAGAATCTGTACTAGCAGAGGAAGAGATGGCTGCAGCAGAATTAAGCGAGGAGGAAATCTTCGACGACGCATTATCGGCGGAGCTGAACGACTCATCCGATGTCGAGCAAATCAAGTCGACCTCCACTGAGCTACTCGATCTCGACGAACCCTCCTCGAGATCGACAAACACCAGCCATCCAGAAACTGTAAGTCTTCTAAACCTACTCGATATCGACCAGTCACCATCGATATCGACTACCTTGTCCCCTGCAGACACACCAGAAGCCGACGCAGCTAACTCGACGATCCTCCTCGAGATCGAGGAGCCCAACTCGAGATCGACCAGCCCTGTATTCAAGGTAAGTTCTGATTTTTTGGTCGATTTTGATCTTTCTAACCCATTGTTGAGTAGCTTCTTGCAGCAATACAGTCCTATGTCCAATTCAGCATTGTCATCGATGTATGCCTGGTCGACGCCAACTCATGTAGCTGATTTGGATTCTTCTTCTATGAGGATTGAGACGAATTACTTAGGGGAGATCATGAAGACGGAGGAAGTTGAGCCTATCTTGATTCCACAGGGCCCTTCTCCAGTGCTGAAACCCTTACCTGACACCCTTAGGTATGAATTTCTTGGTCCTAACTCTACTTTTCCTGTAATTATAAATGCTTCATTAAACCCACATGAAGTAGACAGGTTAGTAGATGTCCTCCGCGCTCATAGGAAGGCCATTGGCTATTCCCTAGAGGACATAAAAGGTATTTCACCCATTACTTGTATGCATAGAATTCTGTTGGAAGATGATCACAGGGCAACAATTGAGCATCAAAGGAAGCTTAACCCCAACATGAAGGAGGTTGTCAAGAAGAAGATCCATCGCATGCTGGATGCAGGAATCATTTATCCAATTTCCGACAGCAAGTGGGTTAGCCCTGTTCATGTTGTTCCTAAGAAGGGTGGAATGACCGTCGAGGAGAATGAGAAGGGAGAGCTTGTTCCTAAAAGGATCACTACCAGCTGGCAGATGTGCATAGATTACAGAAAGCTCAACACCGCCACCAGGAAGGATCATTTTCCACTCCCCTTCATTGACCAGGTACTCGAAAGGTTAGCTGAACATGATTACTTTTGTTACTTGGATGGATATTCTGGCTTTTGGCAGGTTCCCATCCATCCTGATGATCAAGAAAAGACCACCTTCACTTGCCCCTATGGAACTTTCGCATATAGGAGGATGCCCTTTGGCCTTTGCAATGCCCCTGCTACTTTTCAGAGGTGCATGATGGCCATCTTCTCCGACATGATTGAGGACATAGTGGAGGTATTCATGGATGATTTCTCAGTTTATGGCACTACTTTCGATATTTGTCTCTCTAACCTACGCAGGGTACTCAAGCGCTGTGAAGAGACAAATTTGGTTCTTAACTGGGAAAATGCCACTTTATGGTAAAGGAAGGGATCGTGCTAGGCCACAAGGTGTCCAACCAAGGAATTGAGGTGGACAGAGCAAAAATAGAGCTAGTGGAGAAATTGCCCCCACCTTCTTCCATTAAAGAGATAAGGAGTTTTCTTGGTTATGCTGGTTTTTATAGAAGGTTCATTCAAGATTTTTCTAAAATTGCCAAACCATTAACTAACCTGCTTATGAAGGATGTTAAGTTTGTATTTTCTAGCGAATGTCTTGAAGCTTTCAACAGGCATAAAGAAGCTCTTATCTCAGCTTCAATCATTCAATCGCCGGATTGGTCAGTACCATTTGAGATCATGTGTGATGCCAGCGATTATGCTGTGGGAGCAGTTCTAGGACAACGGAAGGACAAGAAACTGCATGCCATCTACTATGCAAGCAAGACTCTGAATGTGGTTCAGGCTAAGTACACCACAACAGAGAAGGAATTTTTTGCTGTGGTTTTTGCTTTTGAAAAATTTCGTTCCTATCTTGTTGGTTCTAAAGTTATTGTCCATACTGACCATGCTGCTCTTCGATATTTAATGACAAAGAAGGATGCAAAACTAAGGTTGCTACGACGGGTGCTCTTACTTCAAGAATTTGATGTGGAGCTAAGAGACAAGAAGGGCATAGAGAATTCAGTCGCCGATCACCTATCCAGGCTCCCCGAGGACATGCTAGAGGAAGCCCAGGACGCCATACCAATCGACGACTCTCTCCCAGACGAGCACCTAATGCAGACTGACACTGTCTTCCTCGACATTGACGAAACCTCCTCGATCTCGACCAAAACAGGTGAGTTATCCGTTGATCATTCTTCTTTGCATGGTTTGGAACTGCAGGGCTACTCGATCTCGAGTACACCTTCATCGAGACCGACAAGGGCCAAAGTCGAGGAGCACCAGGAATCGAGCACAGCACAGGCAGACACCACAGTTGTACTCGAGATCGACGAACCCTCGTCGAGATCGAGTACGGTCGACCACCAAAAGCCGAGCCCATCACCAGTCGACACAGCAGCCTCTATATCGAGTAGCTCTTCTCGATATCGACTAGCTCCAGGTGAGATTTCAGGTGAGGTTCTTCGATTAGATTCCGGTAACGATTTCTTCTTTACATCTCCTACTAGCCCTATTCATGATATATATGCTATAAAAGGACCAAAGGTACCCTGGTATGCGGATTTTGCTAACTACCTTGTTGGAAATGAGATTCCGTCAGGACTATCCTCACAGGGAAAGAAGAAATTCCTCCACGACGTCAAACAATACTATTGGGATGATCCTTACCTATTCAAACAAGGGAAGGACCATATTTTCAGACGTTGTATACCGGAGGAGGAGGTGGAAAGTGTCATTCGCCATTGCCATACTCTCCCTACAGGCGGACATGCCAAAGGCATTAAAACCGCTTCTAAGGTACTTCAATGTGGTTTTTACTGGCCTAATCTTTTCAGGGATGTGCAGGCTTACGTCACTTCATGCGACGAGTGCCAAAGATCAGGCAACATTACTTGGAGGAATGAGACACCACTCACAGGAATTTTGGAGGTCGAGCTATTTGATGTATGGGGAATTGACTTCCTGGGACCATTCCCTGCTTCAGGACCTTATAAATACATCCTTGTGGCGGTTGACTATGTCTCTAAATGGGTTGAGGTTGTTGCAACTAGGACCAACGACGCGAAGGTAGTTTCAAAGTTTGTTAAAACTAACATATTTCCTCGCTTTGGTGTTCCTAGAGTTCTTATTTCAGATGGTGGCTCACATTTCATCGAAAGAGGATTTGAGGCTCTTTTGGCTAAGTATGGGGTGACACACAGGGTAGCAACACCTTATCATCCCCAAACCAGTGGTCAAGTGGAAATCTCTAATCGTCAAATCAAGGCCATCTTAGAGAAAACAGTCTCACGCTCTAGGAAGGATTGGTCATCTAAGCTTGATGATGCGCTATGGGCTTATAGGACAGCTTACAAAACACCGCTGAGAACAACTCCTTACAACTTAGTTTATGGCAAGTCTTGCCATTTACCTGTCGAACTGGAGCATAAGGCAATATGGGCTCTCAAGGAGCTCAACATGGATCTCGATGAGGCAGGTAAGAAACGCTTTATTGATTTACAGGAGTTGGAGGAGTTGCGCTTAAAAGCCTATGAGAATGCTGAGATCTACAAGGAGCGCACCAAGAGATGGCACGATAAGAAACTGGTGCCAAAAACATATGAGGTAGATGACAAAGTGCTTTTATATAATTCTTGACTGCGTCTATTTCCAGGAAAGCTAAGGACAAGATGGAGTGGACCTTTCTTGGTTCACCACATATACCCTCATGGAGCAGTAGAGTTAATTGGCACTGACGGCACCACATTTAAAGTAAATGGGCACAGGGTCAAGAAATACTATGACAAAGAAGACCCGGAAGAAGAGATTCGCGCCACCCTGGCATTAGTCAAGGCCCAAAACAGGGAAGTAGGTCGAGCTAACGACTTAAACCTTAGAGCTTACGGGAGGCAACCCGCTTGTCTTACTCTTTCCTATTTTTCTTTATTTTCTTTCCTATTTTCATTTTCTTAAAACTCGTGCATAATCTCTTCTCATGGTTACATTCAGGCATTCAAGAGGGATCTATATCAGTCAGGTTCGTCTAAATCAAGTAAGCTACACAGGTAAGTGGGAGATTTCAGGTAAGTTTTCTTTCTTTCTACAATAAATAAAATAAATAAATAAAAAGAAAAAAAATAAAAATAAAAAAAAACAGGTCAGTTTTCAGATTTTAGATTTTATAGATTTTTATTTTAATTTTCGTAATTTCTATTTAATTTTTACTTTTTCGGAATATTTATATATATATAAACCCCTTACCTTGTTGAAGCCTTCCCCCTCCTTCCGCTTACCCGACCTCGACAAAGATACCCTAGCCGACACAGCCTCCTTCATTCCCTTCCTCTCGCTCCTCGCTCACTGCCCTCGCTCTCCCTACCGGCCACTCCGAGCCCACCAGTCCCCAAGTCTAGATCCCAGTCCGGCTGCTCCGAGCCCACCAGCAGACTCCCCTCTCCCAGGATTCACCTTCTCCGATCACTTCCCCCATTGTTCCCGGCCTCTCCGAGCACCCAGCACCACCAGTTGCTCACCCCACCAAAATCCGCCCCCCTCCAGACCGGATTTCATCCACCGTTTCTTCGAGGCTCCCGACTACCGCAACAAAGCTTCTCGTGAGGTAGAATTGGCGGTGCAATAATTGAAATCTGGAACGATGAACAACGCTTTAATCCGGGGAAGAAGGGAAGAGATTAAAAGAGTAGGGGTAAAAATGTAATATTAGGACAATTTGCAAAATGCATTATAAAAATGGACATTTTACAAAATGCCCTTATGAAAAGGGACACTTACCAAAAAAATCCAAAATAAAAAAGGGTTGGTTGCAGGGATTAGAACTCAGTCTCACTTGGAACTAGCGCATGCCTTCTTCCAACTGAGCTACCGCAACATCATGTTACACCTTGCAATTTACAGATATATATACATATATTATAAAACCTATATGAGGCCCTCAAAGTTTTGAGGCCTCGTGCGATTGCACGTTTGGCACATGCTATTGGTCGGCCCTACCGGGCCCTGCGTGGTTATCCGCAGGGTTTCTTGCCCCACCCCTTCTTCGGTGATGCTCGGTATGCTCCCGCACCTTTTCCCGATAATATCCCAACCTCCTAAATTTATGGGCGCATTTACCCCTTTTGTCTACTGGATCTACCACGGGGGATAGATCATTAGACGATACATGCTCGTCGTCGTTCATGCCCATTTCAGTAAGGTTCACCACTCGTCGCCCATACACTTTACCAATGCCATCCATGTTGTGCAAGTGTAGGCTATGCTTCCTCAGCACTGCCTCCTTGATTGTGTTTTCCAATACCCTGAGTCCATCCATCACAACCTGGTACAAATCCTCATTGTACATCACCAATCCGGGGATTATGTCCACCTCACCATGAATATCCTCATACTGTTTCATTCCGTCAGACTTCTTTTCTATCAACTTATAGTAAGGGACCACAACCTTCAAGTGTTCCCGGAGCAGGTCCTTCTGCCAACGATCCAGAATATACCTCTCCAGAATGTAATCCACCTGCTCTTCGCTGAAGACACGCAAAATGTTGGTGCACAATATCCCTCGGAACTCAAAGTTTTTGCACTCACACTTTACGTCGGTGGTGTCTTTTTCAAGGGTAACCCTGTATTGGTAGCGCCGTGTACGACGATAATAAGGCTGATTTACCGTAACGTCGTAAGTGTACACATTGGCATCGTATAGGACCCTCAGTGCATTGGCGTACACGAGGTTCCGCACCTCAATTTAAAATTCTTTCAACTTTGCAGTAGTGTACAACTCTTGGAACACGAGCTCAAACACATGCTCGTTCATGCACCTGAGGGGCTTATTTATCGATGTGAAGTTTGTCGTCTCCTCCTCCCTTAACCTTTTCGATAATGCTAGATCGTACTGCTCAACGAATATCTTCAAAGTAGTATTTACATTGATGAACGATTTCAAGAAATTATCCATACCTTCACTCCTCTGGGTGCTTGACATCCCGACCCAGAAGCTGTTCTTGAAGTATATAGGAACTCAACGCCTTCTCTTCTCGTACATCTTGCATAACCACTTGTTTTTACGCAAACCAAACTTGTCCAGCATCGCAGACCGTGCATCTTCAAACTCCCCTTCACTCAAGGAGTTGTGTAGAGCATCTTGGAGTGAACTAAGTATGTCATTCCATGCGGGGTTGCCCATGAAATGCTTTCGAGCATTCTGCATTACGTGTCATATGCACCAACGATGCGAAGCAATGGGAAACACTTGCACCACCGCATTGCCTGAAAACAAATTAATGGACATTATCGACAAATAAGACTATTTTAACTACATATGTAGATACACAAACTATCAATATATACAGTAGTTAATAAATCCCCGCAAACAAACAACGCTAATTCTTATTTGAATGGGCAACAGCTTACCAAGGGATTGGGCTTGGTTGGTTAAGATTCATGTTGGTGCCTTCCCGGACATACACCTGAGCCAAGTGCGAAACAACCACACGAAGTGCTCTGTTTCCTCTTCGACGAGTAGGGCACACCCAAACAACACACTCTGCCCATGATTATTGACATCGATCATTTCATGGCTTCTAGACTTGGCAACCAAGTTTCGCATGTCCCGTTCAGTGAAGTCCACTTTATCATGGGTCCCTTTCTCAACCACAAACAATGTGAAGTTCTTAGCTATAGGTACGCTGGCCCTATCCATATCCAAGATCTGTTTCTTGTTGCCTTCGGTGATGTATTTGTAATTTGTAAGGTATTTTGAATGCTTTGGCGCAGACTCGTGGTTATGCTCAATCGCAGTGGAGGTTACCCTCTATGCACCATGTCCATCACGGAGAGAATTCACCCAGAACTTACAACCTGTTATAGTTGAAATGGATCCCTTGCTCGGTTTTTTTGACTTGGACACAAACTCCCCCACCCCCCACCCCCCACCCCCACCCCCTCTTGTACATTCCATCCTAATTGTCTTGTACCCGTCCCTCGTAGTCCCATTGCCTCTTTCCTTAGGGGGTAACATTTTCAAACCCCGAATTTTACCATGAATTCATTTTCTCTTGCATATACGTGGACTAGCCGAAAAAACCTGCTTCCTGCTCCAAAATCAGCCCAACATGGGGAGGTTTCATTTTCAGGTCATCGGAATTAATTCTCGAGAGGCTCAACACCGTCTCCTTGATCACCATCTTCCTCGATGTGGTTTTCAATGTTCGACGAAACACATGCGTTGTCATCATCCGAAATTTCGAGCAAGGTGTGCCGCGAGCCCGACCCACTGATCGAATCAACGGAGTCGGACTTATCTTTGTAGTCCATGTTAAGATCAAAGTTCCTGTTCTAGCTCATTGTAGTTGATAAAACAGGATGATCGGTAAATCTATAGGAGAAATCTGAAATCCTAATTAATTTAACGTTCGAAATAATATTACACTATAATCAGATTCAAAATACAACTTAAAGGCAGTCCCTTATTAAAGAATATCGATCGGATTGGAGAATATATATACGGCTCACCTTTGATGTCCGGCGAGTTCAACGATTGGAAAACGATCGATTGCAGGTTCTTCGATCTCGAGCAGTTGATGCCGGAACCCTAAACCCTAGTACCGTCGATGATCGATCGTCGCTAAACCCTAGTACACTTCCAACTCCACTTCCGACCGTTTGAAGAGATGGAGATTAAGATTTGAAATTACTGTTGGAATGAAGGATTAGAATGCATTGATTGTTGTTAGAATCAAAGTTACTTTTAATTACTTCAGGTAATTATTACCCTACTCTCTTCATTTTCATTTCTTTTTTTTAAATTCTGACTTACTTTTGACCAGAAGGAGGTTACAATTTTACCCCCGGGTAAGTCTACCATCGGTTAAGAGAATCAGCCTCCATAAAAGAAGCTTTTTGCCTACTTAATGCCCTAACACCATGCTTAATTAATTCTTGAAATTTACAATGTCAAATAATACCAAAAGTTTTTTTTATAGAAAAATAACATATAAAAGAAGTTTTTTTGCCTAATTAATCCTCTAACACTGTGCCTAATTAGTTTTTAAAATTTACAATATCAAATAATACCAAAAGTTTTTTTTTAACTTTATCATTTGTATTTTTTTTTTTTAACCGGAAAAAATTTGACTGTTGGCAGAGCCAACTAGCCAAGATTCAACATACCGAGCATAGCCAAGGTAATCCCTAATTAAGAACCCATAAGTTCCTAGTTTGTCAGAGGAGAAGGCTCCATCAAAATTTAGTTTGTACCAGTTATCTCTGGGTTTTTTCCACTTTGTGATTCTTTTCCTAGTCTTTGCTGGTTTGATCATTTTGTTATCTGTGTCCTTATTTGTGCTTAAGTCATCCATTTTTGCTTTTTCCCAGTTGGTTAATTGTTCTTTTATGAATGATGCTATAGTTTTTGGGTTGGCTTTGATTCTATCGAAAAGAGCTTTGTTCCTGAAATACCATAAACACCACCAGGCAGTGGCAAGAAATGAGAATTCTGATTTATTTAAAGAAGCATGGAGTGCACTTAGTAATTCGGTTATGTTTTGAGTGGTGTTATATACTCTTTGGAGAGTGTTGTAAATTTTTGGGGATAGATGTTGTAGTGTGATTGATGTTGTTGGGCAATGGAATAATAGGTGATCAGTATCTTCAAAGTTCATGCCACATGTAGGGCAATCAGTGGGAATGCCCACACCTCTAGAAGCTGGCTTAGCAGATGTTGGTAGGCCATTTTTGGAGATGCGCCACAAGAAATCTTTAATTTTTGGGGACACATCCAACTTCCATATCCAATAAAGCTCTGATACAGAGTGATTTTTTGCTTTGTTTATAAGTTCCATGGCCGAGGCCGTTGAGAACCACCCGTTTTTACTGGGAGCCCAGTATAGCCGATCTTGTTGGATATGTTTTGGGATTGGAGTTTGTGTTATGTTTATCAGTGTTTCTCTACTGTTCTGGTTGTTTAAGGTGTTCTATAATTTGTTAGTGTCCCAGGTTTGATCCTCCAATATAAAGTTTCCTACTAAAAGATTCGTGTTGATTGATTCTATTGTTGTAGCTTGTGCCAGTAGGGGGGAGTCCCCCATCCACTGATCCTTTCAGAAATTTATGGATTTACCATTAGCGATGCCCCATCGTAGTCCTGTTTTAAAGAGGGGGATTAGAGAGGTCAGTTTTGACCATTGCCATGATACATTTCCTTTTTTCTCATAATTGAGAATTTGTTGGTCTTTTAAATATTTTTGGGTTACTAGTTTTACCCATGGGTTTTCTGTTTCCGCCAGTATTTTCCAGAGAAGTTTGAGTTGGAGTGCTTTATTCATGTCTTCTGATAGGCGGAGACCTAGGCCCCCATTAGATCGAGATTTGCATACCTCGAACCAGTTGATAAGTGGTCTGTGTTTAAGGCCTTTGTTCCATAAGAAATTCCTATTGATCTTATCTAACTCCTTATGTATATGTGGTGGGAGAAGGAAGCACTGCATAATATGTAATGGTTTAGCTGCGAGATTGGATTTGATAAGTGTACATCTTCCTACTTGCGAAAGATTATTTGCGGTCCATTTTGTTAGTTGAGTTCTGCTAGATTTAGTGATGTCTTCAAAGGTTGAATTGGAGACTTTGCCAGAGATGACCGGGCATCCTATGTAGACTCCCAAGTTAGTTGTGTATGGAATCTGAAGTTCATTCTTAATTGTGTTTTTTATGGTATTCTCCACATTTGGTGTCGTGTGGAATGCTGACTTATGGTAGTTTATACGTTGTCCCGAATGGTAGCAAAAATTCTGGGTGATTGCATTGATTTGGTCACATGCGGTTTTGGTGGCAGATGCAAAGATGATTATGTCGTTGGCAAAGGCCAAGAAAGGTACCTTAAAGCAGGTTCATTTGATTGAGATTCCGAGGTGACTACGTTGCTGGTTCATCTCAGATTGTAGTCCTCGGGCTAGTACTTCGGAGACAAGGAGAAATAGATACGGCGATAATGGGTCTCCTTGGCGAAGACCCTTTGATGGGATGAATAGGTCAGTTGGTTCATTGTTGACCAAAACCGAGTAGGATACAGTTGTAATGCATTCCTCAATCCAACAACAGAATTTGTTGCAGAATCCGAATTTCTCTAGTATGTTGAGCAAAAATTCCCAACGAACCATGTCAAAAGCCTTTTCCATGTCTAGTTTCACTGTCATCCACCCAGATTTCCCCTTTTTGTGTTGAAATGAGTGAAATATTTCGTTAGCAATAGGATATTATCTTGAATTGATCGCTTTGCGATGAAAGCACTCTGTAACGGATGAATAAGTTTGGGTATGATTTGTCTTAGCCTATTGGCTAGAATCTTGGATATTATTTTATATATGGTTGAACAAAGGCTTATGGGCCTGAAGTTTTTCGTAGTTTGTGGATTATCACATTTGGGGATTAGTGTGATAAAGGTGTGATTAATTTGTTTGAGGATTCTCCCACTCGTAAAGAAACCCTTTGTAGCCTTTATGAGAGAAGGGCCAACTATGTGCCAGTAGGTGCGGAAAAATCCGGCAGGATAGCCATCTGGGCCCGGTGACTTGTCTCTAGCAAGAGAAAAGACAGCACTCTTGACCTCAGAGTTCGAGATTGGTTGAGTTAGCCAGTCATTGTCAGCCGTGGACATTGCAAGCAATATGTTATCCAAGAGGCTACAAGAACCCTGGGTCTGGGAGGTGACCGAGTATCGCCCTTCAAAGTCTCTCTTTATTTCATCTCGGATTAATGGTACAGAGTCTAGGGTAGTACCCTCCTTGGTGACAAGGTTTTTTATTATATTCTTGTTTCTTCGCCCAGTGGCAACACGATGAAAATATTTGGAATTAGTGTCCAGATTTTTAATGTGGATTCGTTTTGCTCTCTGCCCCCAATAGGTTTTTTGAAAGTTTATCAGGTTGTTGTATTTGTTTAGAAGGCGTTGGTGCTTCCTTTCTATATTTCCATCATACTTTGTGAGTAGCTGTGTTTGTAGCTGTAGCATTTCTGATTCAGTAGTGGCAATTTGTGAGAATACATTTCCGAATGTTTTCTTACTCCAAACTTTACTTTTCTTTTTAAGCTCTTGAAGCCGTTTAATTAGTTTGAAGAGATGTGAGCCCGATGGGTTTAACCGCCAAGCTTGCTGCACTATCTTCTCGTATTCCTTGTGTTTCGTCCAGGCTAGTTCGAACTTGAAGGGTTGCATTATTGAGAGCTCATTAGGGAAAAGCTCTAGAGTTATTTGGGAGTGATCCGATGTTGTGAAAGCATGATTCTTGGTGGTTAAGTGCGGGAGAATAGCATATATGTTTTTATGCACCAGACAGCGGTCCAGTTTTTCGTAAGTGTTGTTCTCAGCGTGTGAACTTTTGCGCCAAGTGAATTGGTTCCCTATTGTTTTATTGTGAAGTTGGTTCCCTATCATTTGTATTTATTTGAATCCTCAAAATTAGACGAAGAACCCTTTATAATAATAATAATAATAATAATAATAATAATAATAATAATAATAATAATAATAATAATAATAATAATAATAACCCTTGATATCAATGCTTGGTACCTAGATGACGGTACTCTAGAAGGAGACACCAATGAGGTTGTTAAAGCTCTTGATATTGTGATCAGGGAGGGTATGAAGTTGGGGCTATTCATTAACATTCAGAAAACTAAACTGTTTTGGCCGACTGTAGATCCGAGGAGCCTCGAAGTTGGTTTGTTCCCGCCTGACATTTCTAGACCCGAACTGGGAGTGAAATTGTTAGGAGGACCGGCCAGCAACAGTGGTACATTTTGTAATAGCTTGGTTATGAAGAGAGTTGACAAATCGATAGAGGTTCTAAAGGCTCTGAGGAGGCTAGAGGATCCCCAATGTGAACTGCTTCTTCTAAGGAATTGTATCGGGGTTTCAAGATTGTTGTTTGCCCTTCGAACGTGCCCCCCGCATGCCCTCCCCGATGCTATTAGTTGTTTTGATGACGAGCTTCGGGTCTCCCTTGAACATGTTATTACTACAGGGGGTCCGGGGTTTGGTCCATGGCAGTGGCGTCAGACCACTCTTCCGTTAAAACTTGGTTGGTTTGGTGTGCTCTCTGCGTACGATGTTAGTCATTTTTCTTTCATCGCATCTCGTCTCCAAACTGCTAAGCTCCAAACATCTATTTTGAGTAATTTAACGCCATCATCGTCTAGCTGCCCCGACATTGGCTCTGACAATGTCCTCACTCAATCCATCTCGAGGTATGCCACTTGTGTTGGTTCGAATATTGATGAATTAGTTGTATCCCCCGCCCCCAAAAAAATCATGTCAGTATTGGCGGATCGATACTTCAAGTTCATTGACGACAACCTAGTGACTATGCTCAATCCGACGCCAAGGCAGTTACACATTCTGCAAGTTGTGAGAGGGGAAAGAGCGCAAGATTTTTTATTGATTGTTCCCATTGAGGGGCTTGCTCAAACCATGCCACCTCGGCAGTTTTGTTTTGTTCTCCAATACCATCTCTCGATCCCTATATTTAGTGGCTATCCGACATGTCCTAGTTGTGAGCTTGACAGGATGGACCCATTTGGAGACCATGCTTTACATTGCAGTCGGGGCATCGGTTCTAAGCACCGAGATAACATGGTCAGAGATGTTTTGGTAGATATTTGTTATAAAGCGGGCATTGCAGTTCAGAAAGAAGCGCATACAAGTATGAGTAGTGACGATGGCGTTGAGCTGAGGCCGGGTGATCTGCTGGTTTATGGGTGGGACAGGGGGAGAGACACTTGTATCGATGTGGTCGGGGCTTCGCCGTTCACGACCAGAGCCAATGACTCATTTGTACTCGGCAAGGCGGTCTCTCAAGCCACTGAAAGGAAGAAGAAGAAGTACGCTGATGTTTGTGCTGTTAAAAGGTATTGCTTCATGGCTTTTGCGTTCTCCACCTTTGGTGAATTGGGAGACGATGCTATTGGTTTTCTAAAGCGGATTCAGTTGGTTACGAAAAGCCATGGGTCGCCGTCCGTTAATGGCGATTTCATATTTCATAGAGTTGGTTTTACTATTAAAAAAGGTGTTGGGGTTCAATTTGTTACGAGGCTCCCAACTAACTTTATGTAAGTCATTTCTATAATAATAATAATAATATTTATAATAATAATAATAATAATAATAATAATAATAATAATAATAATAACCTATAAAAGAGGCTTTTTTGGTCATTTAATGTTCAATTGAAAGCCAAACCACCTTTGTTTAAAAAAAAGATAAACCACCTAATTTATAATAATACTAATAATAATATTTTTTTATTAAATTTCAATTTTTTTTTGTCATATTTAACGATATTATATATTTTTTACATAGTAATAATTAGTTTAGAATCTATCCTAATTAGACTAGATGATAATATAAACAAAAAAACAATTATAAAATATTTAAGATTAAAAATAATTAAAATATATTTATTTAAAATTGCCATTTTAATTAATAATAATATTATAAATCATAATATTTCATATAAATTTGCATAAACATTGATAATTTATTTTATTAAAAAAATCTTAACCATTTTAAAATTAATACTCTCTCTGTTAATTAAAACTTGTCGTTTACTATTTTGGCACGTCTTTTTAGAATGATATATAAACTATATAAAATATTAGCATTTTTAACACATAAAAAAGTGTGTGGGAATAGTAAAACGTGAAGTTTTAATTAACGGATGGAGTATATAATACACAACATAATATATCATAGAATTTACAATTTTGCATAAACATTGTCTTTCTTTATTCAAGAAAATCAATATCTTAAATTTTACCCGTTTGTTTATCTACCGATAAGCTATTGCCCAGCCCACATGGTACCAGCCGGCCACACCTGATATATACACACTGGTGATTGAGTAGTATATATCAATTGTTGCAATAACATGAGTTGAGGTCATTGTTACTCATTTATAATCGCATCTATTTGTAGGGGCACTATGTTGTTGACGTTGGCGATCGAGGGCGCCAAGTAGGTGAGAACGTACGCGCAACAAGCATCCCAGCTGCGCGATTACTCTGGTCTGACTGGTATCGTAGCATCCTTTGGGGAGTACGTATCCTCCCAAAGCTCGGAGGTATTAGATCGAGTGTCATTTGACCAAACTTACTTTGGCGGTGGTTTCGGCGGCACAGGCTCATCTTTCTTGCAACCTACCCTGCACCCGACCCATCACTCGAGAGACGGAAGCCACTCGGGGTATGCTAGGCATTCGGGATTTACGTCGCCCCTGGGATATATGCTGAGCAGTCAGGGTATGCTCCGACGTCGGGATTTGCTGACCATCTGCACCCATCTGTGTATTCTCAGCCTTCGAGTGGTGCTCAGACATATGTGTTCGCACTGTCGTTCAGGTGTACACCTATATCAGCGTCGGAGTTCATTCCATCTGATGCGAGCTCATTCTGGTGTCCACCATCGCATATGTCAACAAATGTTGGCCCTTCATTTGATGCGAGCTCCTCATTTACAACGATGTTTACCATGCCATAATAGTATGTGAGTCCACTTCCACCCTCTACTTTTATGGGCAATCAGAATGTGCAAGAATCTCCCGCCTACCCTATACGACCCCAGAGCCCCGCCTTCTCACCTACAGTAACGGAGATAGGGGAGGAGAGTAGAGATGACGAGGAGGATGATGACGATGATCGTGAGGATGATCGTCTACAACATAGTCGTCGTAGACGATAGGATTACTTTAGTATTATGGTTTGGATATATTTATCTATAATTTCCAAATGGTTAACATTTTACTTATTTTTCTAATAGAACAATAGTACCGACTTTCCCGCTATTGTTTAGATTTTCTACACTTCTAGCAATATAAACCATATGAATAATTAACATAATCGTAAACGATCAAAGATTTACTAATATCCTTACCATTTTCATAACATAGGTGCACTCATTTACATACATACATATATATATACACACGAGGGAACAACAACAAATTAGGTTTTTCCGACAAGGTGAGTCACTGTTATTAACAATGACTCATGTTATAGGGGGAACCTTTGCAGGCAGAGGGGGATCTTGTAGGCTCACATTGACCGAACACTAGAGTCGCTATTACAACAACGACTCTAGGTTTTTTTTTTCAGTAACCGAAAGTGTATTTTTTTTAAAAAAAAAGGGGTTGTCTTTGTTACAAACAACGACTCTGCCTATATGTATTTTTGTTTTTTTTTTACAATTTTCTGCTCATTTAGAGCCGAAAATTAAAAAAAAATGCATTACCTATTTTATTATTTTTTTTTAAATCATTGGACCGGTTTTGGCTAATTCCTTAATAAAGATTTTAGCTATATCGATCATAACTTTGAGATTTTTGGCCATTTGGAAAAAAAATTCGTAAAACATGAAGAAATGTTGTCTGGATCTTAAGATATACTTGCTAAAGCCTTCTCAACAGTGTAACACTAAGCACCATTAGATTGAGAAAAAACGAGAAACCAGACCTATCCAAATGTCTTTTGCAGAATTTGCGAGCAAGAAGCTGTCGGCGAGCTCTGGTGACATGGCATTGAGAAGCCACGAAGTCACCATATTGTTGCAACGTTGCCACTTCCGAAGATCAGGGGAATCTCGAAGCATCTTTGAGATTGATTCGTCGATGAATCTGATCTTGTTCTTCGCCGATATAGCAATGGAGACATCTCTTTTCCAAAAATAAAATCCCGAGTCATTGAACTGCTTGGACACCAAATTTATCCCTGGAGAATCTGAAGCTAGGATGAATGTAAAACGGATCTAACAGATCTGATGATCCATAAGAGCCAGGAAACCATGGTTTTGCAGGTTCAAATAAAGAAATAAACAACATACATTGTGGAGAAATTAGATACAAACACGGAGACGCAGACAGACATGTTTAAAGGGCATTTTGCATAACTAGACCAAAAAAAAATCTTTGCACAAATAGTCATATGCCTTGATTATTTGCTAGGGGAGAAAGTGGCTATTTTTTGCAAATAAAAATAGCAACCGGGAGAGGAAGTTGCAGGTAAAGGTGGGGGACACTGTAGCTACACTGTAGCTGTTAGTGACATGTGGCACCAAAAAGCATCATCCGTTCATTTCAGAAAACTGTAGACTGCCCATCTTACCAATAGAATGAATTGGTCCTACCAATAGGCTAAATTTGTCTTTCCATACCTTGAGATATTTTGGAGAGAATCTGAAGGGGATTCACTGTAGCTGATTTGGCGGGCTGTCAGTGTAGTTTTGGCGCCAAAACAGGGTTCCTCCTTTGGGGAAAGGGGGAGCATTTATGAGGGGAAAAAATGCAATGATTGCATTGATGGATGTCCCCCCAGAACATATATAAGCTTGAGAGGAGAATCTGAAACACCATAATATGCTCTGCAAAAAGTGTTGCAGAATAGGAGAGAAGCGGAAAGGACGGGGAAAAAGTTACCCGTTCATTCCAGGAAACGATACAGTCCCCATCCTACCAATAGAATATTTACGTCCTACCAATAGTGTCCAACTGTCCTTTCATACATGAAAAAGTGCAAGAAGTTTGTCCGATGACAGTGGCAGCGATGGGTAAGTGATCTTATACCTATCCTTTGTAGTTGTTCCTTTTTCTTATAACAGAACTACCCCAAGGTGACGGTTTCACGAGACCAATTGCAGAGAGTTCGTAATTTATACTCTCTCTTTTTGATCAATTGCATAACTTGCAAATTAAGATTACAAATTCTTCTTGCTTCCTGCGAAATTATCACTTCTTGATGCCTAGACGATCATAAGGACCCATTGAAAATAGTCTATTAGCTCAATTGGTAGAGCGTTGTGTTTGCACACAAAGATGTGAGTTCGACTCTCACATAGGCTAATACGGAGTATGTGTTCATGAATCTCTCTAAACTTATACAATTATAAACCTGGCAGAAAATATATATAATAATGGTAGGACAAATTTACGAACATGTTAGGACAAATTCATAAATCTCTCTGAACTTATATGATTATGAACTTGACAGGAAATATATAAATTGGTGGTAGGACAAATCTGTGAACATGGTAAGACAAATTCATAAATCTCTCCAGACTAGGTTTTACTCAATTTTCTTTCTCCAGACTACTGTTCTGGGTCTATTGGAAACACTCTCTTGACTTGTTCGGGGCAAGAGTGCGTACATCCTGACCCCCCAGACCTTGCTTTAGCGGGATTGACTGGGCTGTTGTTGTTGTTGTTGTTGTTGTCTTTCTCCACATAATGATCATGAACTTGTCAGCGGTGACTGGGTACTTCTGAGTGTCAATATTCACTACTAGGATCTTGTCTTTCAGTGCAGCACTAACTTTATCCAGGATAGGGACCATAGTTTGAGATTCATCATCAAACATGATATATCCATGTATAGCTTTTGCATCTGTGGTTCATATAACTTCAGTCTCTGCCTGTGGAGTTGCCTTCTCCTTTTGCTTTTTTGAGATTCATGTGGAAGTAATTTTTTTTTTGTAAAGTCAATTATGCATTTACATATTTCCAATAGTATAAATATATCGTACCATTAGTGTGCATTTATCTTACCATTAGTGTCAAGTTATACAGGAATTACTGGGTTTCCATTATGATCATACCAATATCGTTGTTTTCTCCTACCATTAGTTTCCATCAATCCTACCATTCTGATCCTACCAATATCGTTGTTTTCTCCTACCATTAGTTTTCATCTATCCTACCATTCTTGTGCATCTATCCTACCAATTTCAATAACTTTCAAGGATAATCAAGCTAGAAACCGTAGCAAATTATGTTCCACATTTTTCAGAAAAACAACCAAGGGTAGAGGGTTTTCAGTGTACAACAGAAGATGAAGGAAACCTAAGTAACATTATATCCAAGGGTAGAGGCTGTAATTCGGTCGTTCTAGCATGGAATTAGATTGGATTCATGAATTTTGATTGATAGAAATTGGATTGAGATTGGGATTTATGGATTGGTAATTGAGATTGAGATTATGGTCAATTCATGTCTCAATGATTACTAGTCTGAGATTTGTGGATTGGTCAATATTAATTTTACTTCTTTGCCAATAGTACAAATATATCTTACCATTCGTGTACATCTATCCTACCATTAGTGTCAAGTTATACACTTAGGAATTTCGGTGATTACATTTTTATCATACCAATATCGTATATTTATCCTACCAGGTTCACAAATTTCTCCTACCACTAGTCTATATATTTCCTACCAAGTTCATAGTTTTATAAGTTTAGAGATATTCATAATTCACAAATTTGTCGTACCAGATTCACAAATTTGTCCTGCCATTAGTATATATATTTTCTACCATGTTCAATCGTATAAGTCCATAGAGATATGAACGCATACTCCGTATTAGCCTATGTGAGAGTCGAACTCACATCTTTGTGTGCAAACACAACGCTCTACCAATTGAGATAATAAACTATTTTCCATCCATCTTCATTATGAATGCATATTAAGTTATTAACAGGCATGTTTCTTTACCTTCACAAACTTTATAACTCTGAAAGGATAAAGAGGGAGAAACCTAGAGCTACTTTGTGTAAGATAGAGAGCATGCAGGTATATAAGATACTCAGTATTAGATATCAATCTCATATCTCATATCTATATACTATTTGTATCAGGGAGGTTGCGACCAAGACAAAAAATCAGCAGCCATGAAAAGGATCATTCGAGAACTTCAAAATCTTGACACCAAAAATGTTTCCTGTTATAAACTTTTATATTCACAAAAACCAGTACAAAGGACAGTTGAAAACAACTAACAAGAGTGATTAACAGGTGATATAAAACCTGTTCAGTTCCATTATTGAATACTATAAGTTTAGAGGTCACACACTGAAAAGAATTTTAAACTTAGCTGGAAGGTTGGGGTGGAGGGAGGGGGAGTAAATTGTCTTCTAACGTCTAAACACTAAATGCAAACAAAAGCATCGACGACTAGCTAAGTACTAACAAAGCATGCTGACATTTCCCCATCATCTCATCAAATTACATTTTCACATCGAAAGGGTCACAAACAGCCATGAGAGATGGATAACTGCCAGATGCAATACCCGGTTTCAGTCGTCTCGCAAATCAGACAGCTTTGATGATGCTGCTCTTTCCTTCGGTCAGATCTGCGCTGTTAAATGTGGCAGCAGTGCTGGCATGAAATGCTGACTGGCGGGAGGGAGCTCCTCTGAGCAGGTTCAAGGACACTTGTGGGGAGGCGTGTTGTCCTGTTTCGGCCTCACTAAATTCAAGCTTTGACATGCCTACCAGTCCTGTCAAAAAAACATGCATTTTTTTGCATAGTACAGGAGAATCTGTACAAACTACACAACATCATGCCATTGTTTAAAAAAAACCATCTCAAGAAGCAGCATGCTGAATTGCTATATCCTGTCTATTAAAAAAAGAAGCAACTAACATCAAGTTCATATAAGAAAAATCAAGAGGCCAGAAAATTTGGGTCTTATCACAGTTGACAGCGGCAATCTTCACCGTTCACATATGTTCAAATATATCCATGTCAACATATATGTTCAACTATATCCATGTCAAACAGTATCTACAATATGTTCAACAATATCAAAGTTAAACAGTATCTGCAATACAAGCACAGTTTCTTTGTCAAACATATAATTTAGGTCATATCACAGCTGAGTGTAGCAATCTTCATGGTTCATATATGTCAAACCATATCTGCAATACACTACACTCATAAAGAGGGAAGAGATCATACCATATCCGGAATCATGTCAAAAAGGGCAAACTGGAAGATGAGCAACATCAATCAATCACCATTAAATTAAGTTACCAAGATATCATCTAGGCATCAAGAAGTGATAAACTAACAGGGTAAGAAGCAAAATAATAAAAGAAGAAACTATATTTAAATGTAAGCCAAGAAGCTTACAAGATGAACTAAATCAGGCGTCGGATGAACAACGGATTCAAAAGCAACACAAATCAGGTTGTCATTCTTCTCATTTCTTTAGCTTTTCATACTTTAATATCCTATCAATAAGGTATTTAAATCCTACCAATAAGGTATTTAAATCCTACCAATAAGGTGATTAGATTATCATCTTACCAATAAGGTATTTAAATCCTACCAATAGTTAGAAAATATTTTACTAATAGTGTGTATGTCTTCTACCATAGACAACATATGATGGTTTACTAGAATCTAGTTTTGTGAAATCATAGACAACATAATACGATTAGAAGTGACAGTAGCAGACCAACCTAAGCTAAATTGCTAAACACACTCACCTCTAAGGCAGCAGCTCTGTCTACTATTGTTGCCTGTTTAAACAATGTAAGATAAAATTTTCAATTAGATATGAACATGTTCACAACAAAAATGCAATGATGGAAAATAAAAGAACATCACTGCCACCATTAAGAGGAAAGAAAGATTCACCTTAATAGACTGAATGGCAAGGACATAATCTTTCAAAGGCTCTTCAAAGTTCATTGAAAATGCGTTTTCATTCCTCAATCATCACTAGTAATCACTATGCATCCCATTGATGACTGTCACTGCAAATCTAGGGTTCTATAGTTGCTGTGTGTTAACTCTTGCAATTAGAAAGATCATATCTTTGTACATAAATCCAGAACATTGTCAACAATCAACAACAAAACCCCAATTTCATCTCAAATTGGCAATAGAACTTGCAATCAAACAAAAGCAGTACAATTAGGGAAGCTGGCCGTATTGGGGAGACGAAGAACCACCGAGAGCTGGAGAAGGCAAGGAAGAGGAGGAGTGGAAGGAAGGGCAGCGGACGATGAAGAACTTGAAGGCGTGGTTGAAAGCCTGGCGATGCAAGTGCTCTGACTCCATATGATGTTGTCGCAGTCAAAGATTAGGGCTTTGAACGAAGCCGAGACGGCGAGGGGCCGGGGAGCTCCGACGCTGGCAACGGCGACGGAAGGAGGGAGGAGAGAGGGAGGGAAGGGGAGCGAGAGAGGAATGTAGAGAGGGCGGCGATGGCTTCTTCGACTGGAACCGCCATGTTTGCGACCTCGGAGGTGAGCCCGCTCAAGATTTGCGAAATTGGCGAAAGGTTGTTCCTCCTTTGTGAAATCAATGTAAGATGGGGCGGCGACGGCGGCGTGTCGGAGCGGGCGAGGTGGTGGTGGCGCCGAAGCAAGAAAGAGAGAGACAGGTGGTCGGAAGCGGCCTTGAGATTGGCAGAGTGAAACGAAAGGAGGAGGGAGATGGTCACCTGCTAGTCCCGGTTGTGAACAGTTCCAAAAAATCGGCTGTTATATTTGCAAGATATGGCCAGGCTATTTTAAGCCAATTTTTCACTCTCTTGGCTATTTGTACAAATAGGCCCATTTTTTGGCCTATTTTGTACAATTTCCTCCATGTTTAAATCTGTATCCAATAAGTAAGGGCAGATATGTAAAAAAAAAAGTGTCATTGCAATATGTTGATGGCAGTTTATTTGACACCACACTGTATCTGTTGTTTTAGTCCATCTTGTATATCATATCTTTGCTTATGACTCATGTAAGTCAGATCAAGAAACAAGCCGAGGTGCATCAATCCATTGATCGTCACTCCCAAGCTCGACGGAAATTCCTTTTCAACCATTATGAAACTCTCATTATATGCAGCCAATGTTTTCGACTTTGGTAACAATCAACAATTCCATCAAGCCTTTTATCTCAACTGGATTTACCTAAGTTGTCAAAGATCTAGAATGAATTTCCAAACATCCAGCAACTGCACATTGAATGCAATCTCTTTTGAAGAGACTCGATGAGTCCAAAGGAATCAGTCATTAAAAAAAAGCAAAATCAATTGAGGAAAACTGCACATTTGAGCTTTTCTCTCCCTCTAAAATCACTTCAAAGATTCAGAAACTGGAATCTGAATGAAGATATGGACAAGTAGAGAGGGGGGAGAAGATCACCAGCTAAAATGCAACGGAAAGTGCTGAAAGCTGGAAAAGATAACAGACGGAAATCAACCACAGTAGTCAGAATCTGTATCGTTGTTCCTGCGGTTCAAGTAGATTGATGAAGGCACTCATCTCGTGCCTCTAATATTGCTGAAAAACAGAGGTTACCTGAATCATAGGATTGAATGTTGAAACAAGCAACATCAGTTCACCAGATTAACATATTCAAATAGAAGAGTCAAAACAGTAAGGGCTGACATCTTCACTAACAATTTGTTGCTTTCTTGTAATTACATGATAACTGAGCAAAACGAATTCCACAAGTACAGTTTAAAATCTCCTAAGACGAGTGCAGCGCAGGCATCTGTTTGTCTACATCAATTCAGGCCTTTTGAGTTTGAAAGTTGAGGATGAATTCCCTGGTTTCCTCGCTTGCTCTTTCGAGCGCAGTCTTACCATCAGCATCCTTGACGCTGTAGTTAGCTCCCGCTCTCAGTAGTTCTTCAATCTTTGGCTTATCGCCCTCTGATGAAGCCATCAAGAGTAGGATGTCTACCGGGTGGATGTTCTGGCTCAACAGAGCTTCCATTTTGTCGTACGTCCCCTCCACTGCCAGCATCCCCATATAATTGAAGTACTGCAAGAAAGAGTGCAAATGTTGCTTTGAGCCTAACTTTCAGAACAAATTCCTCGCATTTCAACCGTTCAAATCCACTGCAACATGAATCATGTTCTCAAAACATAAAAAATAACCGCAGTCTAATACACGCATTCTGATCCATCCATTGTTATCCATGCCCATTCATCATTTCAGTAGCCCTCTATCGTACTAACTATCGACTAACTGGGCCCTTCACATACACCTAATCAGAATCCTTGTGCTCCTAGTAGCTTCTAGTGAAACAGCTAAAGATACGAATAATAGTTGATGTGGTTGGGTTTTCTAGAATCATATCCATCGATTACTAACACAGTTCATTGATTAACATACCTAAATTGTTACTTGCATCTACAATTTGTCAATATCCTACATAGACGTACTTTTTAGTGCAGGTTTGCTATACTGGAATGGGAATTTCCCAATTTGGTATCGATATCACTTGCTATCAAGATATGATATGATATGATATTGATATCTGTTAATTCACCAATACATGAGCCTATACCTACCATCAACTTTTCGGATACCAATCAATAAAATCTAAATTACACAAATTTGCAATCAATCAAATGAAACACTATCACATCATCCAAATCTCATATTCTAAATTTCTAACTAGATAACCCCGCAAATGAAAAAAGCAATGTGACAATTTGATTCACATATAAGCCCTCAATTAGAAGCCAGATAATGAAATTGAGCAATCAGATGTAAAAATGGGAAGATGTATAGATAGAGAGGGACCTGTTCAACATCATCCCGGTCAAAATCGTCACGAGATTGGCTGCCATAGATGCCAGCGCCTTCAGCATCAACCCCGTTCTTGCCGAACCTGAACCAGCACCTCGCTCTACCTCCGCAATTGGGGCCAATTGCTCGAATTGAGGACCCAAACCCGGTGATTCTCGAGGGCAGGCCGAGAAACCGGGTGCCGAGATTGAGTTTAGGTGACTGAGAAGAGGTTGAAGATGGAGGTGGACTATGGGTTCTTAATTGGGCAATGACACCACCGGTGCTGCACAGGAGTGAAACCATGGCTGTGTAGTAGTAGGAGTAAGGAGATGAAGTCCCCTTTCTCTAATCTATCCACTCACTTTGTCTTTGAGAGTATAAGGAAGGGGAGTTATCCAGTACGGCCATGGCTAGTAGATGGTGATAGGCTCCCATCTTCTCCATCGTAGATTGCTTTTTGGATTTTGTTTTTGTCGGTGGACCATTTACTCCACCGTGTCCCTATATCCACTGCAAATACGCGGATTAAAGTTGTTAAATAATGTTTTTTTTTTACAGTAGGCAAACATTCGGAGTCATTATATTACAGTAACTTAGCTCCTGGATCATCTTAAAAGATGATTTTACAAAAGTCCCTATGATAGGGGATAGACTCCTTTTCTAGCTATGTAATCAGCTGCCATGTTAGATTCTCGGTAAATATGGCGCACTTCTTCATTCTAAAATTCCGAAAGGAGTGTGGTGATATCTTCAATATAACTCATAACTTCCCATCTCGGGGGTTGTTGCTTATTCACTGATTTGACCAGGGTTTGGTTGTCTCTCTCTACGATGATCTTCTTGATACCCTTATCTTTGGCTCTTCTTAGTCCTGTTAACATTGCTGAGGCCTCTGTCTGGATAATCGACCCTGCCATAACACTATGATGAAAAATATCTACAATCTTACCTTCAGAATCTCTGATGATTCCTCCAGTCTGACAAATGCCAAAAAGGCTAACAGAACCATCTACATTAAGTTTGTAGATAGTTCTAGATGGTTTGCTCCATCTAGCTGCAGCTCTCTTCTTTCTATTATTCTGACCTTTACCCGATTTGGGACTGCCAATGGACCAATCTGAAATATATTGATTTATTTTTTGAACAAGTGAAGCAGCTCCATTCAAATTCCTATTCCTAAATATAGTATCATTTCTAGCTTCCCAAATTGTCTGTCAGATCCAAATAAGATCTACAAAATTACTGTTCGCATTATAAAGCTCATTCAGATTTTCATGAACCAAGCCAGAATTATTGATGTCGTTAAAAAACATACCTTTTTGTTGTTCATATTGGGCTATGACTTCTCTCGTGACCGTGCATCTTGTGAGGAGGTGGGTGGTATCTTCATCTGCTTGATTACAAAGAGAGCATTGAGAAGGAACTCTATTGACATACCTGTTCAATCGGATCGCTGTCGGGAGGCCATCTATTTTGATCTTCCATAGGAAATTCTTGACTCTGGGAGGCAAGTTTAGCTTCCACAACCATGAATGCGAGGCCTGTTCATTCAGTGTTGGAGCCGAGATCTTCCTAGCTGAACTGGTTGAGAAGATACCTTGCGGATCTGGCTTCCAAATCAGCTTGTCCCTGGTGGGGTGTGAAGGGATCCTGATATTGAGAATACTACGAGCAATCTCTTGGGGGAACATTTGAGTAATGAGACCATGGTTCCAATCATTTCCATTCGTGATGAGGCTTCCAACCTTCATCTCCGGGTCATAGCTAGGAACCCATAAAAGGTTTTAAATTTATGTCGGTGGTCCATGGATCATTCCATAGGCTAATGCTTTTTCCATCACCAACAATCCAATGAAGGCCTTTTTCAAAATTTTCCCTAAGAGATAACAGTCTCCCAAATTGCCAGGATGTGTTCTTGCCCGTGTAGTCTTTGATATCCTCACTTTGCAGATGTTTTTCTTTAATCAGTTTAACCCAAGGACTCTCTACGTTATTATATAATTTCCACAAAAGTTTCATTTGTAAGCAAGTGTTTAGATCTTCTGCTTTTCTGAGTTCCAACCCACCTTGAGATTTGCTTTTACAGATTTGATCCCAACTGATGATAGGGGAGTATCTATCCATTTGGGATTTGTTCCAAAAGAAATTTCTATTTATTTGGTCAATTTTATTTAGAATACCTTTTGGGAGTAAGAAATTCTGCATGAGGTAGTTTGTTTTGGAACTCAGGTTTGATTGAATAAGGATTACTCTCCCAGCTTAGGTTAAACTTGAGGCTTTCCATCTTGCTAGTTGCTTTCTTAAGTTGTCTATTGCTTCATAAAACACACAATTTTTTATTCGCCCATTAACTAGAGGAATACCTAGATATTTTTCAATAGTTTTAGCTACAGGGATCCCCATATGATTTGCTAAATCTCTGACTAAGTTTGAATTGATATTTTTAGAGCATTGGAGGGAGCTTTTATTGTAATTAATTGTTAATCCAGAAAGATTTGAGAAATTATTTATAGTATTCTGGATGGTATTTAAGCTGGTGTGAGCTGCTTTTGCAAAGATTATAGTGTCATCAGCGAAAGTTAAGAAAGGAATAGAGGTACCATTCTTATTTAGTTTAATGCCAATCAAAGCATCCTCTAGGAGGGCTTCTTTATGAAGTTCCCTAGCAAGGCCTTCCATGACAAGAATGAAGATGTAAGGGGCTAGGGGGTCACCTTGTCTTATACCTCTGTTAGGAGTAAATTGTCTCCCAGGGGTATTATTAACAAGTACAGAGAAAGAGGTAGAGGTGATGCATTTCATTACCCAATTTATCCAGATGGGATGAAAGCCAAACTTCTGTAAGACTGCCTTGATGTAGTTCCAGTTAATCTTGTCATAGGCCTTCTCCATGTCTAATTTTATAGCCATCCAACCTTTCTTACCTTTTTGTTTGTGGAATGTATGGAAGATTTCATGAGCTATTAAAGTGTTATCCTGGATAGATCTTCCTTCTACAAATGCTCCTTGGAAAGGGTTTATCAACTTAGGTAATATTGGTTTAAGTCTATTGGCCATGATTTTGGAGATAATCTTATAAATAGTGTTACAGAGGCTAATGGGTCTGTAATGATTGATTGTGGTTGGGTTGTCCGTTTTTGGAATAAGAGATATGAATGTTTGGTTGATTTCAGTTAGAAGCTGTCCAGAATGGAAGAAAGATTTGACAGTTCTACAGCATGATGGACCGACAATATTCCAGTATTGTTTATAAAATTTAGGGGGGTATCCGTCTGGACCCGGGGTTTTGTCTTCTGCCATACTGAATAATGTTTGCCTGATTTCTGAATTTGTGGGTGGGGTTATAAGATTTTTGTTTTCCAGATGAGTGATCTGAGATTGAATGTTCCAGACATCATTTTGATTGATTTGTTTTTTATTATTACCAATGAACCTCTCCGACATTTCCTTAGTAATATGATCCGCAATTTGTTTTTGATTCGTAAGAATTGCATTATGTTTTGTGGTGAAAGTCCTAGTATGTCTTTTGAAATTCTTTATTTTGGCTGTTATTTGAAAATATCTGGTGTTTCTGTCTCCTAGTTTGAGGTGTTTTGTTTTGGCTCTTTGCTTCCAAAATTTGTGATTAAATTCTAAGAGTCTCTGCTTTTTGTGTTCCAATCTAGCTAGCTTTAACTCCTCTCTAGCCGAGACAGGACCCCAGGGTAGATTGCTCTGTATAGTTTGTATTTGATTTTCTACTTTTGATAGTTGACGATTAATGTTGTTTGGATTTGCTTTGCACTAGAGCTTGATTCTTCTTTTGAGTAATTTCTGTTTTTGCATCAAGATGTAGCCATGTGAACCTTTTAGTTTATAATTCCAAACCTTCTCAATCACAGATTTCATAACATCATTTGTAGCCCAGGCCATCTCAAATCTGAAAGGGGAGCCTTTTTTCTTCTCATAGTGACCAATAGCTAAAGATATTGGGGCGTGATCTGATTTAGAGAATGGATGGTGTTTAGTGCAGAGACTTGGAAACCAATTTAGTATCTGTTGTTGGACTAAAATTCTATCCAACCTTTCATAGGTATTGTTGTGGGGAGTTCTACTCTTCCTCCAAGTAAAGGGTGATCCATTGTAAGGTAAGGTATGAAGTCCTAGTTCATCTTTTACATTTCTCAATCTTCTAAATCTGTTGATATTGGGAGTGACACCCCCCCATCTTTTCTGTGTCATTTTCTATATCATTGAGGTCACCAATGATGATGAAAGGGTAATTATATTTGCTTATAGTGTGATACAATTCGTTCCAGAATTCATCTTTCTCTTGTTCTATTGACGGGGCATAAACAAAGGCTAATATTATATCATGATTTTCTATATTGATCTTTAGAAGAATAAATCTAAGATTATCCTCTAGTATATCACTGTTTGTATCTAGATTTGTTTTCTGAAGAAGCCAAATACCACCTTTTCTACCGTTAGATTTGATACAGTGAACCTTATGGAAGCCAGAACTTTTAACTTGAGACTCTAAGGGAGCTATTTCAGATTTCGTTTCAGTTAGAACAAGTAGATCAAGGTTATGGTTAAAACGAAAGTGATTGATTTCTTGCCACAAAAGTGGCCTTTTGGTACCTCTAACATTCCAATACGCGATATTAATCATATAATAACTTGTCATAGCAATAGATTTGAGATTTCCAACTAATATAAGAATTACAGCTTGTGACATAAGGGTAAAGAACATCAAGATTACAGCGATCAGGGTTCACCTTCCAAGGGTTCAATATGAGAGTTACTTCACAATGATCACCACGCCTGGATTCCTCCTGATATATGGCTGAGCTGACAACTTTGTATTTACAGGATAACCTCTGATTTCCTACTGGTAGCAGCTTCTTTTGCCTTGAAAACGTAGAGCCTTGTGTAGACTTGAGTTTTATGAAACAAAGGTTTTTACAAGAGTTGTTTTTTGAAGGTTTGTTTGGAAGGTTGGGGCAGCCTACCACCACAAAGTGAACTGAATCACCCATGGGGAAGAGCTTAAGTTTTTGGATGATAGTTTTGGGTACCATACCTTGGGTGGTATCCTTGTTCTTGCTTGATATCTTCAGAAGGTAGCTACAGAGTTTTGGTGTTTGCTCATTCCTCTGA
Source organism: Persicaria tinctoria (assembly GCA_037127255.1). NCBI lineage: Eukaryota > Viridiplantae > Streptophyta > Magnoliopsida > Caryophyllales > Polygonaceae > Persicaria > Persicaria tinctoria. Next base: position 69,775,204 of record JBANSL010000013.1, read on the forward strand.
TTTGGATAATCACGCCCGGCTCTTCGGTTGCCTTCATCAGGTAGGCTAGATTCATTGCTCCTTTGATCTTCCTCTGTTGGATCTGATCTCCTTGGTTGCTCTTCTATCAGAAGATTCTTCTTATTTGTCCTACAACTCATTAGTGTTCTAGCAACCACACAGGTAATAGAAAGCAATATATCCAGAGGTTGACAGATGATTTGTTTAGAGGATTCAAAGAGGCAGATCAAGGTAAAAAAGGCCATACCTGACAAGCCTCCTTCACTCCTCTTTATAGTCTTCATCATAAGCCTGCACTTGGTTAGTATATTCTCAACCCTGAAATTTGGTGAGACGTATACATACATATATATATATATAACAACATCTATGATAGAGTTTAGACTTGTGATAGACTGAAAAATTAGAAGCCTTAGTCGCAAAGGGCTCCTGGCAGTGATGGCTTCCAATAGCACGATTAACACCCAAATCATCCATTTCACAACTGCTCCTAGTGAGGTTAGAAGAATACCGAGAACAACCATGAACCAACAAGTCATTGTTCAGCAGATTACAACCCTTCAGCAGAGGTTTAAGGTTTGTGAAATCAACAAAATCCTTAACTGAAAAGTCAATCTGAGGATTATTGAGATAATAGAGATCTCGGCAATGATAGCTCCCAATTGAAAAGGTGACATTCCTAATTCTAAAGGGTTCTTTAATTAGATCGTGTCCCCAGCCAAGCATCATACTTGCAAACATGGTATAATAATCTATGGTTATCTCGTAGACACAACATTGCATAGTAATCAGCTCACAATAAAGATGAGAATCACTATGAGCCACCAGGTCAAAGATAAAATCAGTAGCAGCACCATACATCAAAGATTCGCCACTCTCAGTAGAGTGCAAATTAGACATGCTGAGACAGTTATTTGACATGCAGAGGCACATAAAGAAGAATCTAGTCTCTATAGATATACTTACGAATAGAAGGAAGTTTAAAGTTTTTTGGGGACACATACTTTGTTGAGCCGATCGACTTCTTTCACACCCCGAAGAAGGTTGCGCTAATGTGTCCTTGACAAGGAGACGAGATCCAGTGACGAAATCAGTCGGAACTCGACTCATAGGGTTTTTACTTGTAGTTGAGGTGACATGGATTTTCTGCAGCCCTCCAACTGTGCCCACCACCATGTCCACAGTCGAGACGCTGCCATTGTGAAACATGAATCTGCAGACAAGGGTTTTGAAAAAAAATTGGAATCTAAATTTTTGTTTGGTAAAAAGGGTTTTGTTTGAGAGATTTTCGATAGATTTTTGAGGGTTTGATTGATCATATCTAATGCCTAACGCCCAGCGGGCATAGGCACTAGAACGATGAGCGAGAACCCTCCAAGGGCTGCTGTTGATGGTCGGATCCAGTTGAGATTTGCCCAAATCAGAGCCCCCAACCATCGGCGAGACCATAAGAGGGCCGATCCGCCATCGAGGCCTGGTGCATGTGCCGAGAGTGGCATGGACGTTGCCAATTTGGAGGCTACAGACTGTTGTTTGAAGATGTTCGTTTGTAGGTTTTGTGTTTGGAAATTTAGGGTTAATTTGACGATTGTTTGGGTAATGAAGACTGGTGATGGGAGAAGCAGTAATAGGGCTCAAATCAGCGGCCAAAAGCAGCGGCAACGCCGCGCCATGGCCAACCGGTCGGGGCGAACGCCGGCGAAACAGGAGAACCAGAGGAGACCAGAGGCGCGTGCGAAGAAAGAGGTACACGCACTAGGAAGTTGAAATGTGCTACCTTGCACGGCCGGCACGGGTGAGTATGAGAGGTTTGAGTTGGGTTAATCCAAGTTTTAAATAATGTTGGATTGGATATTGTATAGTTGAACACTTGAACTTATACAACATAATATGTGGAATAGGATAATATGGATGTTTTTATAATAGATGTAACTTATGTAAGAATTTTATTTTACAAAGTCTAACGTAATAGGGCAACGATAACTAAACATTGTGTCAAGACTGCTAAACATGGTGTATGGGACGACCTTCTAAAACCCACAATGCTCTAAATCTATCAAATTAATCTTGGTAGCGATTAATCTATCAAATTAATCGGGTGATGGTATGCCGTCCATTCATGCGTTGGAGGAGGTAAGGAGTGTCAGGATGTAAGTGACGTAGCCAGAAAATTTTTAGGGGGGGCACGATTGTATATATACGGTGTCGTTTTAGATTAAAGTAGCATAACGATATCTATATAATATGATAATTATAAATTAAATGATGTTATTTTAAGATAACATGACTTCGATTTATGATAAAACTCTGTTATTTTTTCTCCATTAAAAATATAAATAAATAAATTAAATAGTCAAAGAAAAAAAAACTAACAAAATAAGGATATAAAACGCAATAAATAACATTGATTCAATATTTAACTTGTTGTATTCTTAACATGTAATAGTGTATAACTAGATATAAAAATTTTAAACTTGCGTAACTTCTTACCAAATTATCAAAATAAGTAATATAACCTATGATTTCGAAGCTCTCGAAATGATTTATAATATCTGAATGTCAATTCATGTAAAATATAAAAGTATTATAGTTAGACCTGTCAAATGGGTCATTCGGGTCGGGTCGGGTCACTTCGGGTCCCGGGTAAAACGGGTTTCGGGTTGACTGGAACCCGGATTTGACCGGATTTCGGGCGGGTTCGGGTCGATTTCGGGTTTGTCAATTTTTTCTTTTTTAAATTAAAAAAAGAAAAATGACCAAGAATAATACCAACTATCACCCGTGAACCAAAAATAATACGAACTTTCAAAATTACCAATTGGTATACAAACTATAGCCCATTAAACCGATTTTGATATCATGGCTAAAATTCACAAATGAAAAAATAATTTAAACTAGAAATATAATTAATGAGAAGTCTGGGAATTTTTTGTAAATTTGGGAGAATCTAGATGAACATTCATCGTCTTCTTCCGTTCTTCGTGCTTTGCCGGGGAGTCGAGGACCGGCCGACTGGGGCTGCGGCGGGAGGTGGAGTGGCGGGAGCCAGAGGGGGAGTCGCTGGAGCGGGAGTAGCCGGGGGAGTGGCCGGAGCAGGCGGGGTGGGGGGGTCGCCGGTGGCGGAGAGGGAGGTGGGGTGGCCAGTGCCGGAGGGGGACGGCGGGAGGAGGAGAAGCAGTCGGCGGCTGGTCGATGTGGGTGGAGCGGCGGTCACTAGTGGCAGGGGAGGATGCAGGCGGAGGAGTAGAAGGAGGGGGAGAGGAGGTGAGAGGAGATTGGGTGGCCGGCGGCGAGGAGGACGGGGAGCTGGCCGGGGTCTGGGCACGCCGAGGAGGTAGGAAATAGAGATGAACAGTGACAATTTTTCTCCGATTTTACAAAATTTTCCCGAACTTCTTGTTAATTATATTTTGAGTTTAAATTATTTTTTCGTTTAAAATTTTAGTCATGGTATCAAAATCGGTTTAATTGGCTATAGTTTGTATACCAATTGATAATTTTAAAAGTTCGTATTATTTTTGGTTCACGGGTGATAGTTGGTATTATTCTTGGTCATTTTTCCTTAAAAAAAATCATAATTTGATAATTTTGCGATAAATTTTAATTAAATATAAAAAAATTAATTATATATATAAAAAATTTAATTATAAATCAACCGGGTCAATCGGGTCAAAATTACCGGGTCACCGGGTCGAAACCCAGATTACCCGAAAAATTTCCGGGTTTTCGGGTTCGGGTCGAAAAATATTTAGGGGTCAAAATTTTCGGGTCTTGACCCAAAAATTTTCGGACGGTCGGGTCGGGTTTTCGGGCCGGGTTATGTTTTGACAGGTCTAATTATAGTCTATTGAAATAAAGTTAAAGTGATTAATACACCTATAATTTTTAAACATTCATAACTTTTTACTCAGATGTCGGATTATGGCTTATTATATATCAAAACGAAGCTAGCGACGAGGAGAATACACCTAGGTAATTTTTCGGATGAGGACATGGGCATGTGCTCCCCTATGCCCCCCTTGGCTCCGCCAAGTATAGTAGAATGTTAATTTTTGTAATTTACGGATGAAATGAAATTGAAGCGAAAGTAACACATATCATACTTACTGCCGCAAAATGACCTTGGTTCAATGGTTCCCGAAGCATGTCAAGCCTAGTGTGGCCTCATGAGGGGCATTATCTAGTTGTTCGGTGTACACAGGGGTCAAGGAGGCATGTAAAGAGCTAGTGTCAAGATAAGACGACAAGGGGCACTTGGTAGGCGGTCGCAAACACAAGACCCATGATCGGCAGCTCGATCCAATATCTCCGGTCACTTCCCACTATGCCGGAATATAGGTCGACAAACTCTCGCAGCGAATACCCTCCCATGTAATAACCAGTGTAAAGTTGATGATTTTGTTCCAAATGGTTGCACAATAACCCTTTCATATATGCGAGTCGTGCCTCCCCTAGACGTAACATCAGTTGTGTCAAAGCTCGATATCTGCAGCGACCATCTGCTATGGTGTTCATAACTGTTGTAATGTGCCTAAACATAAAAGGGTCCACATTGTTGTGACCCTAGCTAAAACCCTAGTATTGTGTGTCAAACGGAGGTCGGGAGTTTTAGTCCTTACCAAGGCGACCTACTATAGCTTCAATGACATATTGGCGTACACTTTGCACTCTTCAATGACGTATTGGCGTTTTTCCTCTTTGCAAAAGTGATGGCTCTGGTTACCACATCCTAGCACTGTAATACATACAAATGAAATGGGGGTTTGGTTTTATACCGTACGACTTTCCAATTTGTTAAGATCTTCTCTTATCTTTTTTATTATTATTATTTTCTCCCATAATTAAATGAGATATTTGATTATTTTTTTTACCGTATGTGAAGTGGAAAGAAAACAACAATAAGGGCTTTTTTGGCATCACAAAATATAAAAGGTCTAAATTACAATAAAAATATACGAGGGGTCTATTTACTTTTACAATTACTAAAACCGTACTTAAAGAACTCAAATTTGTTTTTTTGATCTTAGTCCAGTTCGATCGACACAATCACTCTACATTTGGATCAGATACTGTATGACCCATTTAAGAGGTTGACCCTCCCACTCACAAACGACTCCATGTGTCCAAGGGGATTCGAACTTCGAAACTCTTGGCATGAGATGTAGCCCCACAACCACTATACCAACTTGTGATTGGTGAACTCAAATTTGTTTAAATTGCTTCTTTTTAACTATCCCAAACATTGGGAGATTAACATTTCCTTATTATTGGCACACTATTTACTCCATGGGATGATTGTATCTTTAGAGTCTATGGATTCCCTACACTTTTGAGTATTTAACTCACTTATCCACCCCTTATACTTATAAAAATATAAGCAAAGTCTTTGTAAAATATTGAGCTACGTGTCTTTCTCTGAGCAAAGGTAAGTAGCAGTTTTTCCGTTTATCACCCGCGTTCTTTTGGCTCCCAGTTCTAAAAACTGAAGGTAAAAATTTCTGCCCTTTCTCTCCCCACGTTCTCCCTTCAACTGCTCCCAAATTCACGATGAAGAAGAACAATGCTAATCTCCCTCTCCACCTCAACTACCCCCCTTAGAGTTAATCCTCGAAGAATTCATCGCATTCTTTCGATTCCCACCACTAGTCAGATCTTGCCCTTTAAACTAATTGATTTCTTTCGTCTCCACTGCAAGCACCATCGATGCTACCGGTTCGTCTTCCGATTGATTCTCTCCCACTATGATCGAGTGCATCCAGTCTAGATCCGCTTGACGACGCACCTATCGACCACAACCGCGTACATCGTTTTTGCCCAAAGATGATGTTTTCTTGCATCGGATACCAATTACAGTCCATTCTCGGGAGATTAGGGGTTTTATGTCCCTAAATTAGCGCACGTTGAGGCTCAATTTCGTCAATTTTGCTGGTTTGATTCGATATCTTGCTTGAATTGATTACTGATTTACCTACTCTCCCTCTCTCTTGCTCTTGATTTTTTCTCTGCCCTTAATTGTCATGTTCAGGGGTCCATTGTTCCTCCCACTTCTATGAAAGCTCTTCGATTAGCATTTCTTTTTCCGCTTCTTTTAGGTAATCGGTTAGTCTTTCACTGAACATCAATGCTGGTGTGGAGAACAAGGGGTAGACGACTGACGTCGACGCCGACAGTGAAATAGATGACGATATTGAAGACGTTGCAAAAAAGGTCAAGAGTTAGCGGGGATGCCCTCAATCTTCCAAGGTACGATATTCGATTCCTTTTCTTTGTCGGTATTTCACTCACAGGTTTCAATTTTATTAGCACGCGTATTGGCTTTGAATTGTTCTGTTGTAATCAATTAGTTGTTCGGGGTATAATGGCAATTGTTATGTAAGTTTGGGGTTGAGAGATTTTGAATTAAGTTTCATTGATAGGTTGAGTTTAAGAGATGCAATGATAGTAAGAGAATACCCTATTAGCATGTGTATTGAATTTGAATTGTTCTGTTGGTATGTGTTTTGAATTAAGGGTTTGATTTTGATTGGGTTTGCCAATTTATTAGGTCTTTTCTTTTAGTCTTGACCAATTGAATTAAGTCTTTTCTTTTCTCAACTGATTTTATGGTTCGTTGTTGATTCCAATAAGTGGATTCATTTTGATGCTCTCAATTAGTGGCCAAACTTTGAGTTTTTTAGTTCAATTGAAGGGCTTTTACTCCCGTTTGATATATAGGTTTGATTATCATAAGAAAAGCCTTATGTAGTTATGTTGCTCTGAATAGAAGGAGAATGTTTCAAACAGTTTGCAGGTGTTGATGCACTTATAAAAATTTCCAGGGACATAATTATGTTGATCCATAAAAAAATGATTCTTGATAGAGAGCTATAACGACCACTTCCGAGTTATGGAGTAGATAGTAAGTCAAGTTCATTCTTTGAGGTTGTTGTTCAAATTCATTCTTTTAGGATGTTGTTGAGGTGTCTCTTGACTTTATTTCTTTAGACTTCCATCATTAAAGGTCTGTAAGGTTTAAGAGTCTAATAGGTCAAGTGTTTTCCTAAAACCTAACTTCTAAACCCAACATTGTTCAAAAACATTTGATATGAAACATGACTCACTGATGTTAGGAGACTTTTACAAGAGTCGTTCATGAAATGGAGTATAGATAACTCATCTGATTTCTAGAAGTTTGTGCTGGGAAGATGCTCTGCAACAGGGTTCATATGCTTGCAATAACAGAGAAGTGAGAACCGAACCTTATTTCATCAAAGGAATTAATGTTATCTTCTAGATGGTACAAATCAAAGGATTACCTTGGTTGCAAGGCTATATGGTTTAGCATCCTATCACAAAGGGGCGTGGGACATGGTTAAGTGGAAAAATGTTAGGCCAAAAAGAAATGCTTCCAACTCATGAGCAGGTGTAGGAGAGGGGCCTACTTACTTCTTTAGTAAAACTCTGTGCCGCATGAGATGTTTATTTAAGCATATTGTCGAGTTAGCCTTTGAATTTTTTTTTCTTAAAAATCTAAATTATAAACTTAAGCAAATTGATTAATAATAATAACATATAGATGTCTGAAATTTAATTTGAATGTTATACAACTGATTTCTTTTTAAAGTGGTAATATATTAATAAAGGATAATATCTTCAAAAAGTAAAGCATAAATCTGAAAATGAGTGCAGGGTTCTTTTTTGTTGGATTTGATCAATATATTGAAGGTTTGTATAATTTGTAATGTACTTGACCATATAGAGGGTTGAGTGTAAGATTCAAAACAACCAAGTCTCAAAAACATCTGCTGCACAGTCAACCATGACTGCTCAAATCCCCATTGTTTCTCTCAAATCCCTATAATTTTTCTCAAAAAAGAGCTTTTGCTCCTAATTTTTTCGTTGCAGGAGTTAATAATTAGAAAAAAAAATTGGAAGGCATTGGATTGATAGATGATGCATTTATAAACATCTGAATTACTGTATTTTATATACATGCTTAATACTCGATTGTTGCTCTTAATATGTTTATTATGCTCATGGAAAAGAACTATTTAATATTACAATTTGTACTAATGATGAATTGCAGAATTTCTATCCGGTGCTTTGTGTGCAGATGCTTGTGTATGCATATTGTGATTCTGAAACAGTGCGTTTCTTTCATGTTGACGGATCCTTTTTTCTTGTGTAGTTGGTTGCAAGACTAACCAAGGGTATAGTTGAAACATATCAAATATGCAACCCATAATTTCAGTTTGTGGAAGAATTAAATCCGAAGAGGTTTTTGACAAACCCTGCTGATGGGGTACTAAATGGTGGGCATGATAATGCAAACTCAGATCTGATTCTTTACGTTAATTATGTCTTGATGAATTCACGAAGGCGTCTAAGACTCTAAGGTTTGATTCTCCCCTCAGTTCTGCAACCTGGAATTTATATTAATTGAAATTCTTCATGTGCTTCCCTACATAGATGGAGCGTATGATTTGTTTTAACAAGTAAATTTGGAAAAACAAGAATGTGGAAGCTTCAATCTTAGTGCTTGATCAATCTAATTGGCCACTAATTGCTTCCTTGGAACTTTGAGCCTCCCTTTTATATTATTGTCTGCTATGTTTATAAGATTTTTCTTTCAAATTGAAACTAAAAATCGCATTGAAGTTTCAGATCGAAAAAGAATTCCATAGCAAGGCGATGGATAAATTGAAGTTGTCCTCGATTGGAGAGTGCCTGAAGTTAGTCGGTGCACAGAAGATCGTCGACCAGACAACGTCACCGACGATAGAGGCGCTAGATTGGGGGCTCAGCCTCCGAATTTGCATGATGATCAATGTGAAAGATGTTCTCCGAGATCCGTGCAAGGACCAATAGAAGCTTTTGGAGGCGTGCATGTTGAACTGCGAGAAGATGTTCTTTGAGATTGCTTCAATGAACGTTATTTATTCAAGTCGAAGACACTTCATCCATTCATGTTGAATTGAATACTACTCCCTTCGTTTAGTTATAATTGATGTTTTAAGATTTTTTTTAGTTTGGTTATATAATTGACGTTTTATCTTTTCGAAATCCTATCAGTCCTACAACCTACCTCTCAGTTAATTACATACTTTGTGTATCCTTCTCCCCACTTTAATCCCAAAGAGATTTGCAAATTACGAAGCAATTAAAAACTAAAGGTTTTATTTTTTTAGCATTAATTAAGTGCAGTTAATGATGAAAATGTCCAGGTCTATAGCACTCCTTAATTCTTGTGTCTTCACCCAAAGCGTCGGTTAATTGTAAATAGAGGGAGTATATAGAAACCATTCCGGAATGGCTCACCGAAAAGGACTTATGGGTAGTACCCATAGGTCCCCGGTTCAAACCTCGGAATGACCGCTCTTTATTTATCTAATCAAGGAGGGAGTATATAGTAGTAGTTTTTATGTCATATGGAAAATCTTTACGGTTTCTCTACAGTTCATTTACGTTCGTTGGCTTATCTTTACTTTCAACTTAAAGTGTTATTGTTTGAACATTTAGTCATGGTTTTGATTCATATCTTGGTAGTTGGGGTTTAAGGTTTTATGGTTTGAATATTTAGTCAAACCCGCTCTTTTTCTTGAATTTGTCAATTTTATTGGTATTTCATAGCCATACTAAGAAAATAACTGGGCCATAATTAGAATAATAACACAATTTATTAAGATTTGCAAAAAATTTCACAACGTTGTCATGAAATAAAACACAGTTGTAAAAAAAAGGGAAATAAAAAAATATTATTAATTGAATGTGATATAGTGTAATTGGACTCCGATGGAAAAAAAAATGGCCTCAAAATGGTTCATAACACAATATTCGTATTATTCAATTCATTTATAGGATAACCATGAGAACAAGTATTAAGTATCGATTGTCTAGATAAAAGAATTCACCATGACAACCAAAGATTTCGAAGAACGACAAGGTGAGGAGTATAGGCAAAACAATGTGTTAGTTGAAAATCGACGTCCGATCGAAAATATACTGAAAAAAACCCGAACATGGTTCGGGAAAAGGACTATTTATTCATTCATTTTGGAGTTACTTTTAAAACATTTGTTGAATATTCCGTTCCTTTGTTTTTAAATGACTTTTTAAAGTCAGATACATTTTTTTAGAAAGGTAAAAACTAAATAAAATATTAACTTTTTATTCAATCTTTTCTACTAATATTATATTTATTACTTATAAGTATGAGATTATTAAAAAAAATATTTTATATAGTTTTTATCACCTTTAAAAACGTACATTAATTGTAAAAAGTTAATTAAAAATGAACAGATGAGCATTCTACATGTCAATATAAAAATTAGGAGCGGAGGTAGTTATCGAATCCGAAATTGCCTTACTCCCAAACCACTGGATCACTCGACTGAGGTTTGATCAAGCACTTCGTTTAATGTCAATTGAACGGTTCACTCTATGCCCATGCCACAAACTTCCAAACCAAACTAAGTGATGAATCATGATGGTGACTCCTCCACAAACGAAGGCCCCACAAATGACCCCAATCAAAACCTAAGAAAACATATTGGCCTCACAAGTGACCCCAATTCATGTGAGTGGTTGATACCAAGTCCAACGTTACACCCATATATCTTTCTTTTGCACTTTCAATTTGAGTTTACTTGTAAACCCACATGAACGGTGAACCGGCCCATTAGCTTTTCTGATACGTACGTGGAACCCAAAATGTCCATTCTGCCACTTCACCTATTACACTATAAATGCTCCCACTTACCCTCTCCCATTAAGCATCAGCAGCAGCTTGTGTTTGAAAGCCTAAGAGATCTAAGCTCAACATCATCTTATCTCCATTTACTTGCAAATTTGCAATGGCTGTGACTATTACCTCCCAATCTCTCTTGGCTAACCCGGTTCTCGGTCGTTTGACCGGATACTCGAGGGTGCCGAACCATGTGGTTTACGGGTTCGTACCCCGAGTGCATTATAAGAGGCCTGTCTTCCAAGTGTTTTGCACATCTGAGGTATATATAGATGCAGCTCTTGCTAATATCATTGATAACTCACACACCCATATAGTTAGTTAGTTAGTTAGTTTATGTTTTATATATGTTTCCATGGATTATTTGCAGGATAAGGAGAATGTTGTTCCTCGGCCTTCGGAGGTCAAGCCACAAGCTACCATCCCTTCACCGACGCCTATTAGCCCGCCCCCTAAGTCGAAGGTACGTAACAACATAACCGTGAGTCTGATCTGCCAAAAATTGTTGAGTGAAAAAATATTGAGATGTGAAATGATAAAAATAAGTATCATATCAAAAGTCTGAACAATCACAACTGCATCGATGAGATGGGCTTTACTACTATTAGTGTTCTAAAAATCGCGCCTATGCGCTAGGCGGGAGGGCACCTAGGAATTTTTAAGCCTAGGCGGCCCTCTAGGCGAAATCCGCTTATGCACCGCCTAGTCCCACCTAAGCGCCGCCTAGACTCCGCCTAGTCCCGTCTAAGCGCCGCCTAGGCCCGTCTACCCCAACGATTATTCAATTTTAGCTTCTAGGAATGTGATTAGTCGACTTATCGCTTTTTTATCCCCGAAGTCATGATGTATTTGCCATTGAGTCAAACCTATTATTTTAGATTTTTGGAGGTTTAGAGTCACTGGTCAGATGCGTACTTTTTACGTTTATTTACTTTAGTCTAAGTTAAGCACCACAAATTTGGGTTTATGAGTGATATTATGATTTAATGTTACATTATATAAGTTATTGACATGTCATATGCATTAAAATATAAGGAAATAATCAAGTTTGTTTTAAGTCCGCTTAGGTGCCGCCTAGGCACCCGCCTCGCCGCCTAGGCGCTAGGCGGCCACCCACCGCCTAGCGCTTTTTAGAACCTTGACTACAACCAAGAAAAAAAATCTAGCCCACCAATGAGAAAAGCCAAAAAAAAAATCTATTATATAAGTCGGAGAACCAGTCCTCCGATTTTCAATTTGTTTATAGTTTATACTATGAACTTAACCTATCCTAAAAATGATCGATGCAAATGGACAGGCAAGCACAAAGTTCAGTGATGTGTTCGCTTTCAGCGGGCCAGCACCGGAGAGGATCAATGGGCGTCTAGCCATGATAGGCTTTGCAGCAGCGATGGCGGTGGAGCTGTCCAAAGGATCCGACTTGTTCGTCCAAATCTCGGATGGTGGATTGCAGTGGTTCATTGGGACTAGCTTGGTGCTCTCGCTTGCGTCGTTGATCCCGCTCTTTAAGGGGGTGAGTGTCGAGTCGAAAAAAGAGGGGTTGATGAACTCAGATGCCGAGCTGTGGAATGGTAGGCTGGCTATGTTGGGCCTCGTTGCCTTGGCCTTCACTGAATATGTCAAGGGTGGTGCTCTTGTGTAGGTTGTGACTTGTGGATAGTTAAATGTTTTATAGTTTGTCCTAGCTATAGCTTCATATATATATATATATATATATATATATATATATATATATATAAATGCTGCTTGTAAAGAACATGATAAATTTTGTTGCAATGAAAAATGAGAAGAAACAGACATTTATATAGACCTTTGGGAAATTGAGAAATTTGAACCATTGCGAAAATCTGGAAGAGATGAGTCAGAACGTTTTCTGAGTCCTCAATACCACGGATTTAAAGAAATACACGTTCGAGCTTCAGCTCATTGGGCTAATAGGTACGATACTCTAATATCACGTACCGAATTTGGACGCACCCGGGATATTAGAGGTAGGTTTTTTCATGCTCCAACCCTAATAACACGGACGCCTTTGGACAAGCCTGTGATATTAGCTTAAGGATTTCTCAAAATACAAGTAATATCCCAGATATAGAAAATACAAACCCGTGATATTAGGCCCTTTTTTAAATTTAAAAAATGACTTTACAACCCGGTTTTATCTGGACCGGGCTATTAAGTGCTTTTATAAAAGGAAAAAAAAGGCGACTTTACAACCCGGGAGGCTGGCCTGGGCTGCGAAGTGCCTCCTCCTTGCACAATAGAGCACCAAACTAGCATTCTCCATGGCATCAAACAGGGAACTGGGAAAAAAACTTTAAGAGAGTACCCAAGGACCATACAGAACGGGTACCGAAAGGGAGTTTTGCTTTGAACGAAGTCCTGCCAACCTCCATTCTCGTATATTTACATTAACATTGCTTATCAGAATTGCCAGTTCTTGTATTCAAAAGTCGGGATGAACTCTTTCCCTAGGCAGTGTCTGAAGGAAGGGGTGGATGAGTTATCGCACGCCTAAACCATGTGTCGAATGCTTTGACAAGATGATCACAGCTTTCTGAGTCACGGGTTTAGGAATGCGTCCTCCAGTTCTGGGCACAGGCCTCTAAAGCTGTACAGTGGGGGCTTGTGATATGGTGTTGCGAATTTACCACAAGTTGCATCCTGATCTGTATCATAGATGAACAATCTTTAATAGTTCCTTCTAATATTAAAGAAAAACTGATCATACAAACCAAAACAGAGACCGATAAGATAACAAGCACTTCCAATCGAAAAGTCAAAGAGGATGCAATCATGAAGGATTAACCTATTCTACATATAAATATCACAAGTCCTCAAACAAGAAAGAACAATTAAAACTTTCAGTGGAAGAATCTACACCAATCATCAATTTACATGAGAAAACCAGGCATGTGATCCTACATATACTTGTTACCAACCTGAAGATATGAGAACGATGAGGGGCATGCCAAAAGACGGGAAGCGATAATGCCCTCAAGTTATGTCAAAACTACTGTAGTACGAGCCAAATGTTAGATAAAGATCGCATTTCAGATCACAGCGTTCAATGGTAAACTTTCACCTGCTTACATATGGATGGAATTATCTGTGGCTTATTCAGCATAACTAGTCCCAGAGTCTTTACAAGCGAGCCAAATTGAATAACATCCTGCGAAAAAGTTCCATCAACAAGTAGGACAACATTTATATGGTCAAAAGGGTCCCATGAGTTGAAAATGGCAAGCACAAAAGGCGCGTGCAAAGCAAGAGAACTGGCAACAAACCTGGAGAAATGGTCTAAAACTGGATCATCTAGCCTCTGCAAACACACCAGTACAAAACAAAGTTACGATCCCAACAGAGCTGTTCAAAAGGAACAGCATCGTGCCTCCATACTCCGAAAATTGGCATGAAGAAGCTCGCTGATAAAATCAGTAGAACCATTTCGTTGCTGCTTTGCTGACATTGCTCTTTGGAATAACCACGACGCGTTTAGGTTAGGCTGCAATAGAGAAATGCGTGATTCAAACACATGAACTGAAAGTTTGAAGCAGATATACGAGGATGCAAGGCTTGAAACCCACCATGTATGGATTCAGCAACGACAAGCTTTCTGCCTCAAGAAGATTATCGCTAATGGCTTCGTAAATGGCTGATTCCAGAGATAAATTGTTTATACTTTGACAAAGCGAAATCTTGTCTGTTACATCATCATTAGATGGGCATGTCAAAATCGTTTCACTTTTATCATACCAATTTTACTAGCGATTGACGTACCAGTTGACAATCTGCCAAAATGCTTGATCAAGCTACCAAAACCGCCAAACGAAACGGGTGACTGTGTGCCACTGGCATCCCCAATCTGCATAGTAATATTTACCAATATTTGTACGCTAAATATTTTTACTTATCAAAAAATCCATGATATTTTTAAGGGGCTACAGCTTAAACCTGTAAAATACGGTCAAATGCAGCAGGCAGCGGACTATCACATTGATTCCAACAACATAAAAAAAAAAGGGGAAGAAACAAAAAAATGACATTAGAAATCAAGCCATACAACAAGAGGTTGTTTCTTGAGTCTTGACACACTTTAGTTAGAAGGAAACCTAGAAAGGCTTTACTAAGTTCTAGGCCAAGGAATCTGGTATCAAAGAATTTCGTGTAAAGTAGTTTGGGCCTATACTATGATCTTTGAGGTTAAAGAGGATGTTAAGTTCTTATTTTGAGATATTTTAGCAATCTAGATTGGACCCTCATTCATTTCCAGATGCCTTGCGTCCTGATCCTAAAAACTACGTTGTTCGTACCTAATGACCAATGCCAATAATCAGTTTTCATTTTATTTCTTTTGGGTGTACAAAGGGAAAGGATAAAGTGTAATACCAAATAAAATCTATTGACATTAACCATTAAAATATAAATTAAGAGTTCCTTATTGTAACTTTGGATGGAAGAGAATTCTTATTTATCTCATTCTCAGGAAAATAAGAGGTATATAATACAAGAGTCTCAGCAGAACAGAGAGAGGAGGATATAACTACACCTAGGGAAGAAACTAAGTAATAAATGATTCAGCCTACCCAACTTCCTAGACTAATAAATAATACTTTAAATAATAAACCTATCTAACTTCTGTAACACTCCCCCTCAAGATGGAGCATAGATGTTAATCATGCCCAGCTTGTTACAAAGATAATCAACTCTAGTTCCGTTTAAAGCCTTTGTGAAAAGATCTCCCAATTGTTCTCCAGTCTTCACATACATTGCTTTAATCAAGCCTTCTTGTATCTTTTCACGGACGAAATGACAGTCTATCTCAATGTGTTTCGTTCGTTCGTGAAAAACAGGATTGGATGCAATATGAAGGGTTGCTTGATTATCGCAATATAACCTTGCAGGCAAATTTGTCTCAAGACCTATTTCAGTCAATAGTTGATATATCCACCTGAGCAACAAAGCCAGAAGAGACAGTCTATCTCAATGTGTTTCAAGTGCTTCACTAAACTTTCCAAACCAAGCTCTAGGACTTTGCTTCAGGCCATATAGAGACTTGCGCAGACGGCAAACTTTCCCATTCTCCCCCTGAGCAACAAAGCCAGAAGGTTGCTCAATATAAACCTCTTCTTGGAGGTCTCCATGAAGAAAGGCATTTTTTATGTCTAATTGATGTAGAGACCAGCTGTATTTTGCAGCCATGGAAATAAGCAATCTGACAGATGTCAATTTGGCAACCGGAGAAAATGTGTCAGAATAATCAACCCCATAAGTTTGAGCATATCCTTTAGCCACTAGTCGAACCTTCAATCGAGCTATTGATCCATTAGGGTTAACCTTGATTGCAAACACCCATTTACACCCAATAGTCTTTTTTCCTGTCGGTAAAGCCACCAAATCCCAAGTACCATTCTCATCCAAAGCCTTCATTTCCTCCTTCATAGCCTCACACCAACCAGGGTAGTTTAAGGCTTCATGGACAGTTATAGGTATAGAAACCGAGTCAAGAGATGCAACAAATGCACAAGTGGAGGATGAAAGGTTAGTATAGGTCACACAAGTAGAGATGGGATGGGTACATTGACGTTTACCTTTGCGAAGAGCAATAGGTAGATCATTACCTGAATCGTGATCTGATGATGAAGACAATGTTGGTGCTGGACATGGATTAGGCAGGTGCTGACGCCGAGAATAAACCTGAGTGATAGGAGGCTTGACTGGAGGAGGGACAGAAGAAGTGATGGTATAAATGAGCAAATCATCTTCTTCCTCCTCATGAACAGAAGGTGGAGAAAATGGTGTGTCTTCGAGGAAAGTAACATCAATAGACACAAGATACTTATTAAGACTCGGGCAATAACATCTATATCCCTTCTACACACGAGAGTAACCCAGGAAAATGCATTTCAAGGATTTGGGATCCAATTTTGTGATGTGAGGGCGAACATCCCGGACAAAACAAGTGCAACCAAATATTTTGGGTTCAATTGAGAACATGGATTTTGTAGGAAAGAGTGCACGATACGGAGTTTCACCATTAAGAACAGAGGAGGGCATTCGATTTATGAGAAAACAAGCTGTAGAAACAGCATCAGCCCAAAACACTTTGGAAACTTTCATGTGGAATAAAAGTGCTCGTGCAGTTTCTAGCAAGTGTCGATTTTTTAGTTCAGCCACTCCATTTTGTGATGGTGTATCAACACAAGATGTTTGATGTATAATGCCATTTCGAGTCATATAAGTGTGGAACACCTCTGATAGGTATTCTTTGGCGTTGTCACTCCTCAAAGTTTGTACAGAGGTTTCAAATTGAGTCTTGATTTCAGCACAAAAGGATGAAAAATGAGAGAACAACTCAGATCGATTTTTCATTAAAAATAACCAAGTCATACGAGAATAGTCATCAACAAAGGTGACAAAGTACCTAAACCCAGTTTTTGACACAAGAGGACAAGGACCCCAAACATCGGAATGAACTAATTCAAAAGGAGCATTTGCTCGTTTATTGATCCTAGGACTCAAACTAGAACGATTATGTTTGGCAAAGTGGCAAGACTCACAATCCAGTGAAGACAAACTGTGAAATTGTGGACACAATTTCTTTAACAAAGGAAGAGATGGATGACCCAACCGACAATGTGCTTCAAGTGGGGTAGCTACTCCAGAACAAGCTACTGATTTGGGAACTTGTGTATCAAGAATGTAGAGACCTCCTGATTCATGTCCTTTACCAATAATCCTCCTCGTCATAAGATCCTGAAACACGCAATATTCAGGAAAAACTGAGATACTACAATTGAGATTACGAGTGATTTTACTCACAGATAATAGGTTAAAAGATAGGCTGGGCAAACTCAAGACAGAGGACAATGGGATTGATGGTGTTGGGGTAATGGTGTCAGAACCAACAATTCTAGAGGGTGACCCCTCAGCCAAAGTGATAGTGGAGGTTTGGTGGTAGGGTTGGAAGGTAGAAAATAGGTTAGGATTACCTGGCATATGGTCTGTTGCACCTGAGTCAATGACCCACTTTGAAGAGGAGGCAACAAGACATGTGTTTGGATTACCTGGCTTGGTGCTGGCTGTAATCGGAGTAGAGGAAGTCTTTAGAGATCCCTGGTACTTGTAAAATTCAGCATACTCATTGGCAGAGATGATAATAGGCTTCTCAGATGTTTCAGCACAAGCAATATGAGCAGATTGGCCAGATCCAGATTGAGTTCTCAAATTTTTGTTCTGCAGTTTTCTACAGGCACGCTTCATGTGACCAGGCTTGCGACAATAGTGACATATAATCCCTCCAGATTCTTGTTGTTGTCCATTGTCATTGGCTCGACTCACAAGAGCACTCTCTGCCTGAACAGGTGCAGAACTGATGGTCTCTAGACGAACCTCGGTGCGCAGAAGCCGACTGAAGGTATCTTGTAATGAAGAAATCTCAAATCCAGAGATTATTTGAGATTTTGCTGTCTGAAACTCATCAGGAAGACCAGCCAGGAAACTTATGACAACCATCTGCTCCCTTTGGGTTTGTTGTACCTTCACATCTGCGCTGAATGGTAACAACATGTTGAGCTCTGCATAAATCTTCTTGAAATCCATGAAGTACTTTGTCAGAGACCTATCTTGTTTCTCTGCGCGATAGAAATCTTGACAAACCTCATAGATGCGAGAGACATTCCCTTATCCAGAATACAGGAAGTCTAGATAATCCATTAGTTCTTTAACGAATTCACAATGATTGATCAAGCCAATTACCTCGCTATCAATCGAATTCCGAATCTGCAGGAATAAGCGAGCATCCTCCCTTAGCCACGCTTGTTTTGAATCGTCCTTGGGAGGATCATCACTCATATGAGCATCCTTGTCGATACTCCTCAGATACAAACGGACTGTCTTGCTCCAGTCCAAGTAATTTGAACCAGTCAACTTATGGTCCGTAATTTTGGACATTACATGCACCATTTCTGACACAAGGGTTGCTTTCTTCTCCTCCATTGAAGGCACAAAAGCTAAACTGACACAAACTGACCACACCGAGGGATACTTCTGAGGAAGTGTGGAGATGTCTGATTGAAACCTAATCAGACACCAGTCCCTAATTTGTGTTTGGGAAAGATATTAAAGGAAATATCGAAACCCTAATAGGATGGCTCTTATACCATGTAACTTTGGATGGAAGAGAATTCTTATTTATCTCATTCTCAGGAAAATAAGAGGTATATAATACAAGAGTCTCGGCAAAAGAGAGAGAGGAGGATATAACTACACCTAGGGAAGAAACTAAGTAATAAATGATTCAGCCTACCCAACTTCCTAAACTAATAAATAATACTTTAAATAATAAACCTATCTAACTTCTGTAACACTTATTGACATTAAACATTAAAAAATAAAATAAAACCTATTGAGTTACCTGTCACAGTAAGTAGGAAATATACCAAATACAACTCTCAAAATCTCAAGATCATCAAGAGAAACCCCCTACCGGGAAAGAAAAATAAACATTCATTTAATAACATTCAGTGTGAGAAATTAGGTAATACTGGGTATTATATGGTATAAAGCATAGATGTGAGCTATATAATCTTGCAAGCAAATATATTATGAACGCACAACTCTAATAGGCCTGGTTGAGTGAATGAGAAACATAAATCAAAGAACTGTTCATTTAAAAAGATCAATTAGCAGTATAAGAAAGCAATGGAACTTAAAAATCCATAATCTAGACATTTTCGGTACCAGACCTGATAAGCTGGCATTGAATCCCAGCAGAGCCGTGCCAAATATTTTGGAGGCCCTGTTCCATCGGCCCACTTGCACTTGCTTGTGGCACGGGCCTGAATCCCAGTAACATTCTAGCAGATCCTCGAGTCCCGGGCAGATTCAGAAGGTTTGGCCTCTCTGGCTTGTAACCTACCGTTGAATCAGCATGTACATCTAAATCTACATTCTTGATTTATCAAGAGAAACGTTGCATGACTTGCAAAAGTTGCTTTCATGAAAATTACAGCAGAATTCAAGGGTGAGTGAGTTGCGTTCAAGTTAAACAAAGAACTGAGTTGAAATTCTAATAATTGTATTCCTTTAGAAAGAACGAAAGATCGATAGTTAACTGGTAAAATTGGTTAAGGAGAAAGGTACCTGTATCAATTTGTATCAAAAGAGGCACTCGTTAGTATTCAGTAATCAGTTCAAGATAGTGTATCAAAGGGCCACTGTCGTCATGGTAAACAACTACACGAGGTATTTTTAGCAACACAGAACTGGCTTTACTGCCCTGAGCGGGTCGATTTGAGGAGAGCTGCAGAAATAATTACGCAT
Source organism: Persicaria tinctoria (assembly GCA_037127255.1). Taxonomy (NCBI): domain Eukaryota; kingdom Viridiplantae; phylum Streptophyta; class Magnoliopsida; order Caryophyllales; family Polygonaceae; genus Persicaria; species Persicaria tinctoria. The sequence continues at coordinate 69,795,251 of JBANSL010000013.1, forward strand.
AAATGTTAACTATAAATTATGTTTGAATGGAAAATGGAGGTTAATGAAAAGTATAATCTAATGCGCTTTTTTTTTTCCTTCTTCTGATTCTTCTACACAAATGCATGGGCAGGGACGAATTTGAAGCAATGACAAACAGGACAACATCTTTTTTTTTAGGTCAGAGACATGGTCGACAGCATGAAGCACCAGCCTTATGTGGCTTTAGTTGACTGAATTTTCTCAGTCGAATCAAACAAAACCTGCAAAGGAGAATACGATCGACCAAATGATAGAAATTTTCAGAAGTACATTCTATAGAAACAAAGTTAACCCAAATATACCAAATTCGAAATACTCAAAACTACATATGCCATCAGCTACAGAGTACAGGCGACAGAAAATAAAACAACTCCGAATCTACTTAATACAGTATCAAGCTCTCAATGTATGGCCATGTCAGGCCACCATATACGTTTGTCTTCCGTATAATCTTTTCTTCGTGGGTTTCAAGGTTGTGAGATACCACACCACTCCGATTCAACAAGATCAGGTCATTTCCATCCTTCCTTAGGAGGCATAAAAATCTGTAGCTCCAAATTATACCTTGGTTTTCAGGGAACAATGTATCAAAGGTGTGGCGTCGAGTCCAACTCAAAGAGCCTCCTAAGCTTTCCAACACCCATATAGATCCCACAGGACTCGACATTTTAACCAATGCGAGTGAACTCCCACCATCAGTCAATGTGAGCACTTGAGAATGCAAGACTGCATCGTCAGGCGGCAATCTGGTGCAAGCAAATACTTGGCTCACCAAATCAAATGAAATCAATTTCAATTTCGCAGCCTCGGCTCCGGCGGGATCTGATGCAATCCATTTCGAATTCGCAGCCTCAGCTCCGGCGGGATCTATTGCAAGGGAGTAAAGAACGCCCACAAGACAAAAACTTGTATTTGGATCAGGAAATTTGAAACCACTGCACCAGATCTGGAACCCCTCACCTTGAAACTCAAACTCAATCGTCTTCCACGAATTAGTTCCGACTGTGTAAACCTCAATGTGATGAAACCCACCGTCTTTCATCCCGACTAATGTGACCTGCTTGTAATCCTTAATAACCGGATCAAACCCTAAACCAAATTCCAAACGATTCATTTGTTTGGGAAATTCAGGGGCGGGAGGAACGATTCGGGTTTTCCTAATAGAGGGGTTCCACAGCAGTAATTTCGGTCCGCATTTGGCTCTGTAAACCCAATACTTCAGCTTTAACACGAACCGTAAGGACAATGATACATTTACACTAGGTAAAACTAAAATTTTACACTACAAATAATAATATAACACGTGGCAAAAATGTTATGCAAAAGTAACTAAAAGTCTACAAGTATAATTTTTCTTCTTTTCTTACTCATGATAATCTAATCTATCACCAACAAATGTAGGTCCCATTCAATATAAAGTTTTCATTTATTTAAAAAACTATAATAATTTGGGACACCACCCATACACTTATATAAATAACTCATTTTATTATGGTGCGCATGAGACGGGACGAGGTTTGGGTCATTCCGCGTATTTTTAGCGGGATGAGATTTAATTTTTTTTTTTAATCCCACCGTGCTTTATCCCTCACGGGACGAGACGGGACCGGGATGAGATGGGCTTTATCCCTCGTTAATTTATTATTTTTAAAAAAAATTCCAAAGAACAAAAACCATAATACAATATCAATTATTTATATTACAAATTCAGTTTCATAAATATTCCCCATATATATATATATATATATATATATATATATATATATATATATATATATATATATATATATTTGATTAGGTAAAAATTCGAGGCCATACAAACCTAGACCTCGATGGCCGACAAGTCGGCAGACGGAAAAGCGTCAAAAATAAAACAACAATACAAAAAAGGTGCAAAATACAGGCAAAGCGCTCTACAAAGCGAAGCAAAACACAACAATCCCGAACAAGACGAGGACGTAGACGAAGGACGAAGCCAAGCACTACCCTGGAGCAGCACCGTAGGCCGGCGGCACATCAGGAGTCACCTGTGGGCAGTGAAGACGAACCTCCAAGGAACCATTCTTCTGGAAAAATGAGACGTCTCGATACACACTGCCACGACCCCAGCCTATCCCGACTTCGACCGCCAGAACCCCATCAGACTGAAAAGAGAATCCAACCACGCCAAACGAAGAGCCACCTGACATCTGAACCGAAGCGTACCAGAAACCCAATTTGGGATTTTCGCATGCCCCGTAGGGAAATATTTTCAAATATTAATATTTTCCCATAATTATGTTATTTAATATTACTTTTTTCATGATTTCGGGCCGCCCCCGGGCCCAAGGCCAAAGCACAAGCCCGAAAACAACAATTGACGCTTCCCAGGCAACACAAGAGGAACGACAGACGAAACCCCACAGAAGGCTGCCGGAAAGGCCAACAGCGAGCACAAGTATGGCCAGACAGCAAAAAACCTAGAATCGGCAAGGCAGCCCGACCAAGGGAAGACGAGCAGCAAAGCCGAAGGCTGATTGTTCACAGAAGGCCGGAATTTGCAGGCCGACCCATGGAATATGATGTCCCGGGAAAAACCAGGCCCAGGGAGGGAGAACAACACCACTCGACCCCAAAACAGCAAGGAACGGAGGTCGATTGTACCCGGCCAAGCCGAGATGCACATCGGAGGCCGATTGTTCGAGTATTGGCTTAAATCGGTCAAGGAACGGAGGTCCTGGAACGCAGATCTGCTAACGCCTCCTCAATGGCTTGTAATATAATATTTGCAAACTTCTTCATCTGAAAGACACCTGCCGGCCAAGCCGATGGCGACGAGGCGGAGCAACCCGAGAAGAGTCGGGCAACCCAGCGGCTGAGCACTCTCCGAGGAGAGGAGTTGGGGCTCTCCGAAGAGAGATCTAGGCTCTCCGAAGAGAGAGATTTGACCGGAGATTAGTCGGCGATTGATCGGAGCGATTGTTCAACCATGTCGGAGAAGGAGAAAGGTTCCGGTGTTGTTTTTTGGAGGAGCTCATAAAAGAGAGCTTTTTCTTTTCCTTATTTACTCTTCCTTCTTTAACCACTTCCCCCCATATTCCCCATGTATATATAATACAACTACCGGAGCAAGTATTATATTTACAAATTCAATTTCGATCGATAAAAATTCCATGTAATTACAGTAACAACTAGCAAGTATTACAACGTTCTAAAAAAAAGCTAGTATTACAACTACTGTGCAACTAAAGTTGTTTTTAGTTTACAATGTTATTTTAGTTTATACGGAGTAATGTTTATTCAAGAAATGTGTATCAGTGTATATATAATACATAGTTACATATATTTTTTGATCTTTTATTAATTTTATTTTTTATATAAATAAAAATATTACATATATGCGGGACTAGATAGGATTTGCATGACGAGGATTCTTCGTCCCGTGTCCCGTCCCGCATATTTTTTGTGTAACGGGATCGGGACGGGATTTAAAAAAAATTCTCAAATCTCACTGGGATCGGGACGTGATGGGATTTGTGCCTCATTTTATCTTGATTTTTTTTCTTTTTTGTTAATAATAAACTAGCATAATTTTATTTAAATAAACTCTTAAAGTTATTAAAAGTATGTTGATTTGTTAAATATTAATTTGTTATATATTTTTCTAATAAAAAAAATTACTATATATTTTAAAATTTACTTTTAAAAAAAAATATCCTAAAAACCAAGTATTTATTTAATGTAATAGATGTATAATTATATATAATACATTGAATAAATATTATGGGCTAAACAATAAAATGTAACATTTCTTTTACAATATATTTTTCAAAAATAAAAATAAAATACTCCTAAACATCATCTAATTTATTAGTCTTGAAAATAATAAGTAAGTAATGTAATGATGGTAAAAGTAATTATAATTGTAAGTTACTTTTTACCTAATCAAATATATATATATAATTGTTAAGTTACTTTTTGCTTTTTAAATCATTTTAAATTTTAGACATGTGGGTGAAAAGCATGCAATTTAATTGGTAGTGCAAACTATTTACTTTTACACTAGGTGTAAAAGTAGACTTTTCCATCCATCAATTGAGCCGACAACATCCCTTATTGCAATATCGATTTCAGCGATTTCAGACGCCAGAAGCTTAGTGGCTCTGAGAGTTTGGCTGCATCTGACAACGCATTCGCTCTGCCTTTGTAAGCCGAAGAGGTAGGGATTGAAGGCGATTGTTGCTGAAGTTAGTGAGATGGAAGCGGGGAAGCGGGCGAAGTTGGGATCGGCGATCAAGGCCCGCCATGAACTCGATACGCAGCGGAACCGGAGCAAGGATTTGACGGGAAGCCTTGATAGGATTTCGGTCCAGAGTTCGTCGGGAATGTTGGGCGTCGTCCAATTCTCCAGATCTCCCCCCCCCCCCCCCCCCCCCCCCCCGCTTCATCATGGTAATCTGTCACTGGCTCACTTCAACTATCCCTATTCAGAAATTAAACATCAATTTGAAAATCTAACATTCTAGCACAAACTTTGACATAGGAAAGTGGAAATTTACCTTTGAATTGAAATTTGCCCTAAATCAGTGAATCCCAGAAGAAGAAGGCCACTGGCGTCGAGTTCGAAGGCGACCAGCCGAAGTGTTGATAGCCGGCACGATGTCAGGGGGTGGGCGGTGCCACGGAGGTCGCTGATAGCCGGAAGGAGGTCGAGAGCAAGCTGGACGAGGAGGGCCTGGAACGAGGACGGCGAGGGTGAACTGGCTTACTGCGTAAATAAAAAAGGAAAAAACAATTAACAAAGAGATGTTCCAACAACATCGGGCCCTGTGACCACCGCAACACCGCTCCTCCGGGAGCGTTCCGACCCTCTTTCGGGAGCCCCACATCTCCTCCAGGAGCCCAACCCTCCTTCGGGAGTCCTACCTCTCCTCCGAGAGCCCTAATCTACTCCGTTTGGGGACCGAATGACTGCCTCTGGCTCCCCACCAAGCCCCGATGGTCTCCATTGGAGGCCAAAAACTCCTTCTCGCAGCCCTCTTTCCTCATTCTTGGTCAGATTTCGTCGTCGTTGGCCTCTTCGGACTACTTCTTCCTGGTTTCCCGTCGATTCGGGTTGGGTGTTTCGGGAGTCTTTCGATTTGTGAAAAATTGCATTGGGGCTTTTGCCTAGCCCTTTAATCGCCCTTCTTTCGGGTTGTCTTCGTCCTGTTTCCGGCGCCTAGGTTTCGTTCTCGTTTGCCTGTCTCCCAATTACATTTAATCCTCGCTCTTGATGGCCGGATTGCTAATCCCTCATCTTTAATCCCTCGCCCTCGTCAGCCTCAAACCCCATCCTTGTCTTCGCCGGTGTTTCGCTGTTTGCTTCCCTTCGCCGGCGCCGACTCAGTCTCCTCCTCCCCTACCGGAGCCTCCAATTTTCCCTGGGGTCTCCTGTTTTGAGCCCATCTTTTCCCTTCAAAACCCTCGTTCTTCGACCGATGTGACCGCTTTTCGCATCGTGGGTGGGCTCGCCTCCGTTGTCCATCCCCTGGCTCCACTGCCTTCACCGCATCTTCTTCGCCGGCGTTTGAATCGACATTCCCTGGGCTCCTTGGTGGTCCTGGATTTCCGGGATTCTTCCGGATTTCCTAGCTGGCAATGCTTGGCGTGCAAGGGTTATCTTTAGCCTTGCACGCCAAGTTCAAATTATACTATTAAATTTAAAAAAAAAAACGTTTCTTATGGAGATTATTTTATATATATATATATATATATATATATATATATATATATATATATATATATATATATACTATTTCCCGAAAGGTATTGATTAAATCCCGTAAGGGCCTCTTAAATCCCGAAAGGGTTTCTTGGTGCATTTTATTAGGGTGGTTATTGGCTACTTTTTCGGTTGTTCTTGGCTACTTTTTCGGTTGTTCTTGGCATTTCTCTTCTGAGTTGGGGCTCTGGCGTCTGGTGTCGGGTCTGGATGGGGTCGAGGCGGTGTGTATCGAGGCGACTCCGCGATACGGAAATTTCCTTGGAGGTTCGTCTTCACTGCCCACAGGGACTCCTGATGTACCGCTGCCAGCGGTGTCACTGCTTGGTGGTGCTTGGCGTCGGCTCTTAGTCTATGTTGTCCTCATCTTGTTTAGATTAGGTTCGCTGGTTCGATTGTATCTGTGTGCTTCCCACCTTTCTATTGCACCTTTTTTTTTTTTCTGTTTCTTATGTTGTATTTCTTGACGGTTCGTCGTCTGCCGACTTTGTCGCCCTCTCGAGGTACCGGGTATGTCCGGCTCTCGAATTATTTCCTAATAAAAAAAAATCGGGGCGTGTTTGGCAACGGGATTGAGTGGGTAGATAGGGATAAATTTTTTGGTGGAAGGAATTGAGATTATTTTTTGGTGGATGGGGTGGAGATTTTAAGTCAGTTTAATTCCGTTCATGTTTGATTGTGTGTTAAAGTATTTAGAGATAAAGACACCCAAAAAGACACATTTGCCCCCACTAATTAATATGAAAGGACAAAAATGTCCCTCCTGAATACCCCTCAAACCCAACTCATCTTCTTCAATCGTCACCCCTGACTCTCTCCTTCCACCCCGGGCACCCCTTGCCAAGCATGGAGGCACAAACTTCGAAAACCCATCCCAATCTGCCCCACCCCGCACACCCCCTTGCCAAACACGCCCTAAAGTATAAATTTTGCGTTTCGGCTATATACACTTCAAATCTCCACGTCCTTAAGGACGTGCAAGCACATTCTTGAAGACGTGCTTGCACATCCTTAAGGACGTGCAAGTGGGGTGAGAGCCACCCGAGCCCGGACGTGCAAGCACGTTTTTATTTTTATTTTAAAAACGTGCTTGCACGTCCTCAGGGACGTGCAAAAGTGCACGTGTTGCACGTCCTTAAGGACGTGCAAGCCCGTCTACTAAAGACGAAGAGGACGTGCCTCTTCGTCTTCGTCTTCAGAGAAATCGAGAGAGAGAGAGCGATTGCTGGTACCCTTTGGCCTATTAGGTTCGGCGACCGGGCAGCGGTTAGCCAGGTACAGGAGGATACGGCACCCCCCGATCAGACAACATCAGTCGACGATCTACTTGCTTCTGCAGAGCGCTTACAGCCGTCGATGGGGACCTCCCGGCCGATGAGCACGACAGCTTCTAGGAGGGTCTGCCAGCTTGGGAACCTTTTGGCGATGCGACGATGGGGCTGCAGCCTTCATTGGAGACTGGTGATGTTCTGAGTAGCTACATTACCGACGTAGTCGTTAGGCGACGGGCCGACATTGGTAGACCGCCTACTTGTGTTCCACCCACCATCCCGGAGGCATCTACTTCAGCCGTTCCGGAGACTTCTACTTCAGTCGTGCTAGAGGCTTCTACATCCGGCACCCACGAGCCCGAGCCTTCGACCTCCCCCAGTACACCAGCTGCGATCTCCTTGGGCTCTGCAGATGATGTGATCCCTGACGTCGTTGAGGAGGCTGACGACGGTCAGGAGGGGCAGGCTGAGGGCCAGGGGGCCCACAGGTAGAGCCCGAGCCCATCCCTACGCAGGCTGCCGCACCAGCTGTGCAGGTCAACCCTTTATTGCCGCCGGGAGCGCTGCTTGTGTCTTACAGGCATCACCGCGCGTATCAGGTGTGGAGAGATCCTACTGTGGAGCTGCCGCTGCTGAAGTTCCACCACCGGGTGACTCACCTGCAACCTTTCGAGCGCTACATATTTGAGGGCTCGGGGACCTGGGTGCAGGATCTGCTCCCATCCGGCATCCCCCAGCTGAGGTCCCTCCACTGGGAGTGTGTTGACGAGTTCACCTGCACAGCCTTTTTGGAGCATTGGCACTCGGAGACCAACTCCTTCCACTTTCCATGGGGCGAGATGACCATCACGCTCCACGATGTTGCCTGCCTGATGGGACTTCCGATTGATGGCCATCCTTGCACGTCACATCTGCCCGCGGGCGCTTTGGTCCCCACCATCGCGGAGTACTACCAGCTCACCCCGCAGGCTCTGAAGTCATACAGACACGATGGCGGCCCTCCAGTGACTGGGTTTACTGCCCTGTGGCAGCAGAGATACGGGTCGCTCGTCGACCCCGCCCCAGCCGATGACCCAGAGGTCCCGGCTGATCCTGATCAGATTCGGCTGCGCACGCATGTGGGAGGGGGGCAGCCCGAGGATGACCCTGCACGCCGATCCTATAGGTACGAGACCGTTGAATTAGAGCTTTAGTTTACAAATATTTATATTATATGCTAACGACATACTTTTTTGTGTGAAGGCTTGGATATGGGCGTACTTCCCTCGCTTCCGAGGTGATTTCTCCAGCGATCCGGCTAGGAAGGATGACTCTCGCTTCTACGCGAAGTTCATCGGTCCGAAGGCACCACATCGCATGAAGGACGACGCGAAGCTGAAGAAGGTGCGGCAGCTGCGGATGCCCTTTGGGCGTGGTCTGGACTTCGACGGTCAGTACCGCCAGTCCACCTACCGGAGAACCATCACCTTCTGCGGGGAGGAGGAGTCGTACATGCCCGATAGGTGCCTCCGGCAGTTCGGACGGGTCCAGGGAATCCCGCAGCCAGTCATCGCGCCGGATTAGGTCTCCCGCGGCACCACCCTGAAGAATGCGAGGTACATCGCCGTGTTTGCCCAGGGCCACAACAAGTGGCGGGACCTGCAGGACGAGGGTCGCTTCTATAGGCTGGCCGACCACAGACGCATCAGCGAGGATTGTCAGGCCGGTGTCACTGCAGATTACATGGCTTGGTACGCGTCGCAGAGCCGGCCGTACGTGTTGCCGACCACGTCACCCCATCCCGACCCGCCGGCGCCCGTCCACCCGATCGGCATGGATCCATGGGTGGACCTCCCTCAGCCTCCCGTCATCCCTCCGGCGTTGTTAGCCCGCTTTCATGAGGTCGAGGGCTATTTGAGGGTCCTGGCTACCGACCCTCGCATTGATCAGCTATTAGACGAGGTGACGGAGATTTTGGATCAGGCTGTACGCCATCCACCTGGATAGTGATGTACATTTATCTTTATATTATACTTTTATGTTATGGAGTTTGTATCTATCAGTATATTTATATCTCGACTAGACTTCTCTCATTTCTTCCGAGTCATATTAAACGTAAACATCAAGAACGAAAACGAAAACGCTAATATGATAAGGTTGCCCGATAATGAAAACGTGAAACCATCCGTAATGGATCCGTTGTAAGTTGCTCTTACATACATTAGGTTTTTTTTAATTTTTATTTGTGTATGTTGTTTATAATGTTTTCCTGCATATTTTGGTTAGAAACTTCCCTCAGGATTTGTGAAGGAGTACGGAAACAGCTTGTCGAAGTAGATCGACACTCTTGCAACTACCTTAGAGATCAATATCCTCATACTTGATACAACTACCTTAAAGGCGTGCTAGGGTTTAGGGTTTGGCTAGGGTTTTAGGGTTTGGCTAGGGTAAGGGAAACAGCACGTCAGCACGTGGTCAACGACGTGCAAGCACTTCCTTGACCACGTGCTGTTTCCCTTACCCTAGCCCTAACCTAGCCAAACCCTGAAACCCTAGCCAAACCCTAAACCCTAGCACGTCCTTAAGGACGTGCTAGCACGTACTTAAGGACGTGCTAGCACGTACTTAAGGACATGCTAGGGTTCTGCTTACAATTAACGCAACAGTGCCTATTTGAAGCGAAAGAGGACAGCTTGATTCCGCACTCCAAAACAAAGTCCGACTTATTTCGATATATTCTTTCACCGTTAGAATCGTTATGGCCGAGCCGCAAAGCAATCCTCGTCTCCAAGTATCCCAGGTACGGATAGGTTTCGTAGAGTGAATATATTTCGTATTCCTTCCATTTTGTTCATATTTCCAATAATGTTAATACAGTTTCAAGACTTTACGTCTGAGTTCTCGGACCCAAGGGTTTGGAATGCCTGCAGAACCAACCCGTTGCCATACGAGGTAAGGGAAAGGTTTGAGATAGAAGAAGCGTGTGCTGCTCGAAATGCTGCTCGACATCGTCCACAAGCGACCTCAGCTCGATGTGGACGTGATGATGTGTTCAGAGGGTTCAACTGGGGTCGAAACAACGTTGATCCCTTCATGCTCGGTCATATATGAGACGGTGAGGGACACTGTTGGAGATGGTCATTGTGGCTATCGTGCTTTGGCGGCTCTGACATCAGCGATCGGCGAGATTGCTTTCCCGGAACTCAAAACGTTACTATGCAATCACTTGGAGGATCACGTCGATCTGTACGCCGGTAGTTATACAGGAGGGTACCCATTCCAGCAGTTCGTCGACTACCAGAGATGGGCGGGAGCTGTGCATGGTGATAGGAGACGGTGGATAGAGCTATCCATTATGGGTTTAGTATTTGCAACGGTATATCAGATTCCTCTCATCGTCCTAGCTTGGCATCATCCGTTCACATGTCTCCCCATGACCTCGTCGACACCTGCTAACAACCCTCAATCAGCAACCCTTGGTGTAGCCTGCATCGGAAACCAAGACCATTTTGCCGCGGTACGACTTCAAACGTCTTTTTTTATTACCTATTCATGCTTTTCATATATATGTCAATACTCTAACTCTAATTTTCCGTTCTCATAGATCTGGTTGCGTCCTAACGCTCCTCTTCCGCCACCTGCGCCAGAATGGGTCGCACATCATCACCCGACCGTCGAAGGATGGGATGCTCCGTTTCAAGCTCAGATTGAGAGATTTCGAGCCTTGCGTTTCGAGTCCGGCCGCCCTTTACTATTTTCCTAGATTTTATTGCGCAACTTTATTAAAATTATGAATGTAAACCTTTTTTCCGTTCCATGTAACGTTATTCACATATTATCCGAATGAAAACCTTAACAATTATTGTTTTCTATTTAATTTGACCCTAAATCCTTCAACTCCACTAGCTAAACACTTCAATTTTATCAATTAACATTACAAAACCGTCGGAAAACCTAAACCCTAAACCCTAAACGTAAAACCCTAACTAGGGTTTGCACGTCCTTACCAACGTGCAAGTATTGCACGTTCTTAAGGACGTGCAAGTCTTTGCTAGTGGACGTGCACAGTCCTAGACTTGCACGTCCTTAAGAACGTGCAATCACTTCCTTAAGAACGTGCAAGCACGTCCTTAAGGATGTGCAAATCCTTAATCCGGATTTGCGGTGTATATAGTGACACCCAAATTTTGTGATAATAGAGAGAATAGAGAGAAGAAGAATAGAATGAACTGATGTGTCATGTGTTATTGGGGGTCTTCATGACCCTTTATATAGGAGTTTAAATAGGGAACTAGCTTTACTAGTGTTTATCCATCTCTAATATAATACTAGTAAAGTCGCCGCGCCATGGCGCGTATTTTTTTTTAAAAAAATAAATATAAAATTTTGTAAGTATAGAAAATTACTACAATATTACAAAATTAAACAAACTATTACCAAACGTTAATATAAAATAGAAAAAAAATATTTGATAAAGTAAGTAAAAATAATAATAATATTTCTGAAAAATGCGTAAAAATTACATGAGTTTAAGATTTGAGTAGAATAGATTAATTGGGTGAAAATCGATCTCAAAATAAAAGTGGTTCTAACACCTACTCCCTCCGTTAATTAAAACATGTCATTTTAGACATTTGCATATTTTTTAAGAAAGCAAACAAAAATACATTTATACCTCTAATTATTACTTTACTTTTCCACTTTATTGAAAACTACAACTAACAAACATCTAATCACGACAAGGGTAATTTTGGAAAATGAACACCAAAATATCTAAAACGACATGTTTTTCTTAACAAGATTTTACTCCTAAAACGACATATTTTTCTTAATGGAGGGAGTAATAAAAAAATCTTATGGTTTATTAGTTAGATATAGCTAGATTAATTGAAGAACTTGTACAAATGTCATTAGTTGGATTTTTTTTTCATAGATGATGTTGATTGGGAGGAAATCATAAAATTAAAGTGATTATCACATCTAAGCAAAAATATTTCTCATCTAAGCAAAAATATTTAAGGTTTTATGTAGTTTATACTAGGTTGGTTGGGTGAAAATCCAAAATTTAAGTTTATTATAAGAACCACAATAGTTTTCATTATATTTAGACTGGCAGCTCCAAAAAATCATATATTTGGAACTATATATTATTATTTTTATAAAAAAATGCTTTTGAATTCATCCAATTGTTTTAAAAACTAAATAGAAATGATATTGTGTGATTAATGTAGAATGAAAAAGTGTATAGTTAATATTATCTTTATTTTTTAAAAAAATTTTTTGAATTAATCCCATTGGTTAGATAAAAAGGAATTGCCTAAAATAGAAAAATCATATATCTGGAACTATAATTTTTTTTTTATAAAAAAAGCTTTTGAATTCATCATATTGTTTAAAAAATAAATGGAAATAATAATGTGTAATTAATATGGAATAAAATAATATTGTATAGTTAATATTAACATTATTTTTTTTTAAAAAAAGTTTTGAATTAATCCCAATTGCTAAATAAAAAGGAATTGTCTTAAATAACTTCGCGCGAGGATGCGACACGTGACCAAAAGGCTTTGGTTTTAAGTAATATATAGATAGATAGATGCTAAATAAAAAGGAATTGTTTTAAATAACTTCGCGCGAGAATGCGAGACGTGGCCAAAAGGCTTTGATTTTAAGTAATATATAGATAGATAGATATAGATATAGATTGCTAAATAAAAAAGAATTGCCTTAAATAACTTTGCGTGAGGATGCGACACGTGGCCAAAAGACTTTGGTTTTAAGTAATATATAGATATAGATATAGATTAAAAGATAATCTTATAACACTCCCCCTTGGATAAACATCATTAAATACTATTTCATTACAAATCTCGCCTAGAAAACCCAATGAGACAAAACTAGGATCCCGAGAACAAATACATACGATACGCTTTGGTGACCTGCCTCGTTAAAAACCTTGTCAAGAAAACCCAGTGGGACAAAACCCGATCGAAGGGAAAAAGAGTGCAGTGTGTGTATACACTCCCCTTGAATTCAACATCCTTCTCGAAGTCTTTTCATTCTTCTTGATGGCACTGTCTTCATGAGCTTATGGTCGAATATCAACATTTTCTTTGACTTGAAATTTCTTCATGATTGACTTGATGCGCTTGACTTCCATGTATTGGTGTTGAGCTGCTTTGGATGCACAAGCATAAGGTACTTCAGGACCTAGTGTGCTTTTCATTATTGATCAGGGGATCTGTTGTATTAAATGGTGCATAAGTTGTCTCATTAAAAACCTTAACTTGGAAAAACCCAGTGGGATAAAAACCAAGATCAAGGAAAATAGTACAACATTGTATGATACTTTGGGACCTAATGCAATGTCACCAATTTCACAATTATATACTTCATGTACTTTTATAAAGTTCTTTAACCAATTGCATGTGACGAGACTTAAACATTAATGCTTCAGACATTTTTCAATCAATCTTTTCCATTTATATGGGTATATACCACATCCGTCACATACATTTGGAGCCAAAATTATATTCACTTGTAGGGAATACATTCTCATATAGCCTTTAATATGCTTTTGTGCAATCAATTTGGCTTTATATTTTCTATTGTATGAACACCCACTTAAAACCAATTGATGTTGCACTTTTTGGTGTTGGAATTATGGGTCCAATGCCATCATGCTTAAATTATCCATCTTTGCATGAATTGCTTTTTTCTAGCTCCTTAATATGATTTCGATGTCGGCATTCATTTGTTTGATGATCATCATATTCTCATAGGCTCTTTCCACTTCTGGGGAATCGTATACCAAGAGCCTAGTGATCTCCAACACTTCTGGTGTACTTGAAAACCACTTGATATTCATTGAGTTGGAGTTACTTCTGGAACTTCTAAATGAGCTAGTATCTTTGACTTTGTCACTTTCTTGGCCTTTAGTAAATGTTTTCAATGACATATTTGCTAAACCTTATAATCATTTCATTTATTGAATTTCAATCTCACTTGTATTTATCCGCGGATATGAAATGATAGAGAAGTTGCTTTTGTGCAATCTCTTTCTTAATTGTCTCATTTCCTCTCCCCCTAAATACCGAGCATTTTATCACCATTATCCTTCTTTCTTTGAGCTTCTGAATTTGTTCTTTTCTCCATTAAGTTTAATCAATACGATACTACCTTCTAATGTTAGCAAGTCATTCATGTTTTTGGTCTGCGATGCTGAGATTGGTTGGATTGCATCAAACTACTTGTTTTATTCTTACCAAATTACCATCTGTTCCATTGCAGGACCACCATTGAATCCTTCTAGTGCCCATGGAATAATAATAACATTTCCAAAAGAATCATCATGGACATTGAAACTTGATTACTTATCCTTTCATTTGTTTTCGTCCAATAAAGTAGTGTAGAAATTGCTTATCAAAGTCAACTCCAAAGGAGTATATGATGACTGGCTATGTTACAGCAACAACAACAGTCAAAATGATGTTTCAGAGAGAACCAGATAAAAGAAGTAACAGAAACTCGCACATAAAACACTCAGACGGGATGTTGTATGGTTTGCATTTACTGCATTTAGTAGACATTTACTGTAAATGCTCATCTTTATACTCGTATTAGTATCTATTCCCACATCTGATATGGAAGCCAACTGATTTTGGAATATGATGCTTTCTAGGTTCCATTCCACCTATAGTGGGAAGAGAAATGAATGCGGTAACCATGTCTTATATTCTTGAAGGTAAATTTCTTCGGTTTTGGCAGGAAAGTATAGGCTCATCATGCTAGTGTGGGGACATCGATGTTGATGGTAAAATAGCATTCAAACAAGTTCTACACTATTATTTCCTTACCATTATGTTTGCTCTACTATAGTTCATCATTATCGATCTTTTTATATCTTTAACGGATTTATCAACTTTGAGATGTAATGGAGTTAGCAAATAGATCACTGACTTGTGCTCAATTTCTTCTTCTATATAGTCCTGTGATAGCATTTTTTTTTTTAATTCATGAATTCATAGAAACAACATTTATGCAATTACTGTGTGTCCTTAGAAACAATATCTCTCAAAAGTAAGAGAAGAAAGTGTCAACATAAGTTAAGGTGTCAGCATGTTGAAGAATCTCATGGTCATTATGTTCAAAACCGAAAAAATGAAATGTCGAGCGACAAAAACAAAATACAGATCATAGTATAATAATAGAGAAAGAGAGAGGCAAATAGATCTCATGGTCATATGTTTGATTTCAATACTTGTAACTTTATTTACAAAGACAAATAGAACTCATAAAGAGATTTCCTATAATTTTTAATCACACAAAGCTATGGAAAATGGAATGATTTTAATGATATAGAATTTTTTAAACAAATGTAAAGCTATGGAAAATCGAATGATTTCAATGATATAGAATTCTATAAACAAATGCAAGCAGGCACTGTTTATAGAATTCTGTAAAGTTGGAATTTTATAAACAAATGCAAGCAGGTATAATGTATATAGAATTCTGCAAGTAATGTTCTAATACCTGCTGATATTGGTCTTTTGATCTCCAACAAGCTGCTTATTGAGTAAATTTTATTTAGAATCTCTCAAATTGAACAGAAATGTTTGTTCAGTGTTTATCCCTGTTTAAGTTGATTTAATTTCCTCTATCTATTCCAAATCTGTTTTTTTCCCTCTCTGAGAAACTCCCGGGTTTGCTTGGGTTCTATCTTGTTCTTCTCTGATTTTTGCACGATGGAAGGAGATATTAGCTTCAGTCGGTCGCGATTCATTTGAGACTAAGAACCCACCGAGATTGATGGTCAATTCTAGCATATCATTTGTGTCATTTAGATAATGAGAATGTATTTACTTTTATTTTTATAATCAACCTTGCATTGTGAGTATAATAGATGGAATCCATGTAGGTTTTTGGTACAATGTAGTTGTGCATTGATTGTATATTTATATGTGCAATTGGTAACATCGATTGTTGAAGGAATGTGTCGGTGCTTGTGCTTGTGCTGTGAACATATTTGTAAAGCAGGTGGAATAGGAACAATGTAAAACAGGTGGAATATGACGTACATAAAAGGGCCATTTAAAAAAATAAAGAAAGAAAAGAGCCCGGACCTACTAAATCTGTGAAATATAAACAATTTTCACGCTGCAAAATGACAGATCAAATAGCCCGGATCTAACAATCTCCGGGCTATATAATCTCCTTATGCGGGCCTTGTGATAGGGAAAATAACCCGGATGTAAAATATGCGGGATATTTGATATACCAAATAACCCAGACATTCAATACAATCGGGGCTATAAAAGCTTTTGAGTTTTTTTTATCAAAATCGGACCATACTGTATTTGCTCAGGCGTGTATTTTTTGGGTCCGGGCTTTTTACCTATTATCACATTAAGCTGATGACCGGACCGTATTTGCTCCATATCCGGGCTATATTATTGAAAACGTCCGGGCTAAAAAGCCTATTTTCTACTAGCTGATGAGTTCTGCTTTTTGATTGATCTATTCTTGCTCCTACATTGCCAATCGTGACTTCTAGGTTGTCTTCGATCTCGCTTTGTGGTGAGGCGTGAAACGTTCGTTGATCCTACCAAAGATAATCTCAACTCAATATGATACTATAGCGGTAGAGTAAAGGTCGATCACACAGAGAGTGCGTGTGACTTTATTAATGTTTTTGTCAACAATGAGATGAAAGAGAGAAGTGGAGAAAGCAATATTAGAGATGAAAGCAATGAAGTAACAAGAGTAATGGTGATTGATTGAAAGCAATACATAGAAATATAATTTCACAATTACTTCACAATGGTTAAATTCCTAATCTTTGAGCTTTACTTTAGTCAAATTGGTTTCTATTAGTTACACCTCCGTAACAAAATAATTATCCATTTGGGGGGGTTTTCACACTTCTTAAGAAACCTAAAATTAGAAAGTGAAATAGTTAAAAATTTAGCAAATAAATAATGTGGAAAAAAAATGGACCAATGAAAAAAAGAATAGTATGGGAAGTTGGAGTATTAATACAATATCTTGAAAATCAAATACAATTAATGAGATGAATTGATAAAATTAGAAATTTTTGTCATTAATTAGGTTCAAATGGACAAATATTTTGTTACATGAAAAAGTAGTTAAAAGGACCATTATTTCGTTACAGATGGAGTATTATAGGGTTTGGTTTGTGTATAGACTTAGGTAGGGTGCCTATTCGATTCACCGCGTAAGTCTCTTACTCTAGCACGAGGGGCAAGTAGTAATAGGCCCCAAACTCCTATCACATAGGCATCATCTCCCCCATATCGTCAATCTTCTCGTCTTGTTGTTAACCCAGTCATCGCTTTCATTAAAAGAGACAATTCCTACCTTTCAATCCTCCTACTCCATCAAGATTCCCGAATTGTTCATGGAAGACGTGTTGCACCACCATTGCCCAGTGCCCATGAGAGTGAATGCCCACACGAGATCGAACCACTGACGAGCCTAACAGCTTGAATTTAAATTTGAGTCAATGCACATCTTGGATGCGTATTGACTGAATGTAGAGACTATGGAGCAAATGGAATCTGGACCTTTACAGTTTGGGCCTCCCGGTTAGCTAGCCCAAGCCCGGATCTGTTAGGTTGTTAGGAGCTTATTTCGTTGTTAGATACTGTATTGGTTAGAAGTTTTTTTTTTACAGTAGGCAAGAAGTAGATCGACAAGGCGATCTTGAAGCCATCAACAGATGGCTTGAATGACCCTACGCAGAGGGTCGCCAGTAAAAAAAAGAAATTTTTTCTAAGATTACAATTACAGAATTTTAGAATTAAAACTGACTAGAAAATTAAAGCAACTTGTTTCTTCGGAGCAATACTTGGAATCGTTGATTCTTGATTTCTGTTCTTGTGGGTTCAAGGGCGGAGATTGTTGCAGAGATGATTGTTGCTTGTGAAGTCTTGGACTCGCTTAACACTAATGTTGCATGTAATGGCTCGAAATCGAAAATTTGCAATTTGCACAACCAAAGTTAGGTGACGGTGATGCCAAATTTAGATACAAGGGTCATAAAATTAGATTTGGGGTATTCAATTTTGTGGATCTATGGATCTGTTACTGTTAGAAGAGATTTGTGTTTGCATGTTTGGTTGGATCAAGGTGTTGATTTTTGAGATTTCATAACCGCCGGAGGACGGTCAGAATAAGGGGTGTTTGGAGTCCCCAGAGAGAGGCTCAAATGAAGAGCATCGGCAAGGGGACTTGGGTTGAAAAGAATGGGTGGGGGCTTGAGGTGGGAGATATGTTTTTGCATGTTCTAGATTTGGAGGCCGGCGGCTAGAAGCACGCCGGAGAGGGGATTTGAGGAGGGGTTGGGAGAGTAATCTGGACAAAGGGAGAGAGAGAGAAGGGATATGAGGGAGAGGATGAATCATGCGGTGGCGGAGGAGGAGGCTATAGAGTAGAAGACCGGCGGTGACAGGATGCCGGAGCCGCAGGAACCCTCCAAGGCCGGGGCGGGGGGAGCTGACCCGGTCAGCCCCGGAAACGCCCGCAGGAGGTCGGCGGACAGATGAAACCAACAGCAGCGGCGACTGGAACTTCGAAGGGCTGGTAGGGTTCGGTTTTGAGGGTCAGTTATTTGGGTTTTTTTTTAAAGCTTTTCTTACCGGAGCTCCATGGCTGTGCAGCGCTTGGCAACGCCGATTAGGCAGCCGGGAAGGCGAGAAGGCTTTCCTCTCCGGCGTCGCAGGGCCCCAACACGGGCAGGAACTTAACGGAGCGGCCGGTCAGAGCGGGGTCGTGAGAGTGATGGTTGGTTGCGGCGGGGAGCCGGGCGACCATGGTCGCCGAAAGGGGTTGAGGAGCGGCGGACTGGGTTTTTTGGTTGTGGCGGCTAGGGTTCGCTGTATTGGTTAGAAGTTAGTTAGGAGTAGCTTAGCCTTAAGCATAGTATAAATACCTTTCCCTTTGTATTCAGGACTTCCAAGTTGATTAATATACAGAAAAATTCCCAAAAACTCTCGTTGCGTTTCTTCACTGAACATGTATTTTTTTTATAAAAAAACAAATTATATTGTATTTTTGGTTGCAAATACACTACGATTTTGGCGCAAATACACTATGCGCACCTCGATGCATTTAGGAGTGAGCACTATGCACATCCCGTGTGTATCACTGGTGGAGTTAGGGGTAGACTCGTATGAGCGCGAGCCCACCACAATCCCGAAAAAAAAATACGAAAGGAAAAGTATAAAAAAAAATTGAAATTAATTTAAAAGTAAAAATGAATCATAAAGTTTACCTCGCCTAGTTCGTAAAGTTTAGATGGAGAATTTTTTCCTCTTTATTAGAGCCCAAGGTTCAATTCCCACTTTTTACATTTTTTTCCACTTATTTTTAACTATCTTTTTATATATAAGTTCAAATATCATTTTAAATTGAGAATAATTAATTTCAATTAGTATTGTTTGAATTCTAATTTAGTCATTCATTAGGGGTTTCTTTGAATTTTTAGTACTTAATTTTTAGCCTAAATCTCGTCCGCCCCTATATTACGGGATGACTTCGCCACTGGTGTGCATTTACAGGAGTCCCTCAGTGACCCGTTCTTAATTTTGGCTGTCTTCTTAATTCATTCTCCAACCACTAAATTCACTCCCTCCCAGCCATTTGAAGACCCCGATGTTCTATCTGGTTTTTTCTTTCTCGTCGGTTTCCAGGAAAAAAATTTGAGAGATCATGCAACAACCTGATCCTTGAGAGGAAACGGAACGGGAGACAAACAAACCGTCATGATATATGACAACGAAAAAACAAAACAGAAATAAAAGGCGCAGCTATCCCTTACAATGCGTGATTTTGAACCATTGGATTGAATTTTGCTGAATGGATAAGATTGATAGTAGAGAGAGTGAAAGTGGTCGAGCTTAGCTGATAAGGATGACGTAAATTCCAAATAATAGACTGCGATAAAGAAAATAGAGCATGTTGAATTCATTGCCAAGGTTTTTCGACAACAGTACGTAGTACAGTATATAGGAACTGGAAATGCTTTAACAACACCTTACACGTACAGTACTCGAAAGAAGTTGCAACTGATCAACACCTGACAGGAAGATCGACCATCTACGAATTACGAAATACGAATAAACAGATGACGAGATGAAGACCACGTACGTCCGAAACTAAAACGAATAAACAGATGATCGAGGAGATGAACACAACATATATAGTAATTTCAGAGCAGGGAATCCACACAGATCAACACGATCGATATATATGGAAGTATGTAGCATCTATGGCGGTGGAGGGCCGCCTCCAGGCCCTGGCGGACAGCAGCTCCCAAACAGCCCACAGCAGCTGAGGATCCAAAAGCTACATGAAGAAAGTACACAGACGAGGTTATATTAAATTAAATTAATATGTGGATCCATAATCTACAAGTAGGTTTGGATGATGATGTATATGGTTTGGGGGACTTACCATGGACCGCAGGGTCCTCCGCCGCCTGGACCGGGTGGTGGGCCTCCTGGTGGAGGATCCATGGAAGCCTAGCCTGTGGAAAGAAGATCAATTCACAAGGGGAGGGTGGGAGGAAGAAAGCTATAGGGTGACTGTGAGTGCGCTCTCTCTCAATATTCCAGTGAATGAATTATATAATTGGATGGATTTGGTTTGGTATGAACCCTTTCATATTTATGGTTTGGTATGAACCCTTTCATATTTATTAATTCTCTCTCAAGTTTTAATTTGTTAAATTAAAAATAGGATAATAATGAGAAGCTAGCGCGTCTACCATTCAACACTACACTCAAATAAGTGATCAGTGGTCATATAAGCTTTTTACCATGATTGGTGGTGGTGGTGGTCGATCATCATCTTTACTTTAGTCCTCATTAGATTAGATTCAATAATACTCCATCCGTTCGGTAAAATTTGTCATTTTAACTCTCCACACAACTTTTAATAAAGCTAATAATTACACTCATTTTTTACTAATTTACCCTCATTTATTACTCTACTTTTTACTTTATCAAAAACTACAACTCACAACACATCAATCAAATCAAGGACATTTTAGTAAAATAAAAGCAAAATTATCTAAAATGACAAGTTTTTCCAAACAAAAACAAAACTCTAAAACGACAAGTTTTTCCGAACGGAGGGAGTAGTACATTAATTAGTACATTATATGAGTTGTACTGGGATGTGAAGAGACCAAAAAAGTCACGTAAAATATAAAGATAGTATTTATTAAATTGGGTTTAAGATATATGGATCCTCACTAAGATAGTGTGTCAGGTTAATTATTAGCTAACACCATATGCACCTGTACACACGACCTTTGATTACGAGTACCAACTGACTTCAGGAAGTTGGGATCGATGATGATCAACATCAGTCTAAATCCCAGCCTAAGTGAGGGGATGATCAATCATATATTGATGAGTAAGGATGAGGACCAAATCAGGAAATGAAATCAAACAGCTTAATTTGGTACATGAGCATGTGATTAGGCCTCCAAAATCATTATCATGTAGACCCGGATACATGATGAGATTAGGAGCAACCACAAGGGTCATTGTCATTGAGCTGTACCTGTACGTTCACCCACCAATTCAATTCCCCCTGATTTCATTATTTATCCACCCACTTTAGGATGAGCCAAACCAACCTATTCAAATTCAATTTGGAAACAACAAGAAGCAGCACAAAAAATGGTTATTGGAAACACCCTCTTTATATAATCGAAAAAAGGGTGCATACAACTTAATTCTCGTCGTCATCTGGGATTGTTGTTGTTCATTAAAGGGCATCAGGTGGCTTCCTACCACTTAGAAACTAACATCGCTCAATCGATATCCAAATCGATCAAATCATATATATCACTAGTATATGCTTTTATACCAAAACATGCTAACAACTACACCTGAAAATAATTACATAAAGAGGACAGGTTACCACAAAAGTGCGCCCATGAAGCATGTGCAGGTAGTTCAAATATATAATGTCAACAAAAAAAGGGCAAAACAAGACATGGGCAAGTTTTATAAAAAAAAAAACATGGGCAATCTTTTGTTATTTTCATTGTATGTTTAGACGGTTCTCCGTCAGCCGACTTTGTCGACCTATCGAGGTGTCATGTCTGTTTAGCCCTCGAATTCTTATCTTATCAAAAAAACATGGGCAAGTTAGGTGCTCATGGTTTTGGTTAAAACAACAAACTCAAAACACACACACACATAGGGTGGTTCGGATGTACTCAGACCTTACGGTGTATTATATAGGTAAATTTTGGCCGTTGAAAGAGATGAGATGGATGTCCAAGATTAAAAGGATTTTTTTATTTTTTCTGTAAAAAGGGGTGGGACTTGATCACTAAATCCCTGCTCACCCCCAATACCCTGCAGACGCGTGTACGACATCACCCACATTAGGACACTACGTCCTAGAACCACTCATGCGACGGACATAAAGTTGTCGCCTAAATGCCTCTCACGTCACATGAGCATTCAGGCAACAGACATGTCGTCACCATGGGATCCGGTTGCTTCAAGCATCATGTGACGAACAAACTATCCGTTGCCTGAATATGGTCAACGGTCTGTGAGTCAGTTGTAGCCATTTAAGTGACGAGAGAAGTTCGTCACCTGACTCTTGGTTGTTGTTTAGTGTTTTTCATTGTCAGAAAATCTAAATATTCCGGTGAAAAATGTAACTTTATTTAGTTGTCGGAGTCATTTAGCAACGGATATAATGTTGTTGCCTGAGTCTTGAAGGAGGTTTTTTTTTCATGGGTAGCAACCACAATGGTTGCTTTGTTCGTCACCTGGTTATTGAAGCGACGAATATTTATGGTTGTTGCTGGAGAGTACGATGAATATGTTGATATATGGGTGTTGTTCAAGCAACCATATGGATCAATGTTCGTTGCTTGAATCGTAAGCGAAAAAGAAGACAGTATAAGTTTGTTGCATGCATGACATCTTGGTTCTTTTTCATTGTTATTAAAACGGGTTTACCCTATGTTCGTCGCTAGAATGGAGTTCCAAAAAAAATCATATTTGGAAGCTTTATTTGCTCCATATATGTTGACACGCATCAAATCACACACAAAGCACCTATTTCTTCGTACACATTCACATGCATGTGGAGATCTTGCACTTGCATTTTAGATTCACATTTGACATCCATATACATTCACATTTGTCAAAAAAGTGCATACATTTCAAATTCATACGAAAGTCGCATTTAAAGTAGTTTCCGTTCCAGCAAAACCCACAAACCCAACATTTCTTTTCTCTCAAAACTATACACATTCATAGGTCAATCAAAGTAGTTCAACACTAGAGTTAAATAGTCAGAAGCAGAGTAGTTCAACGAGGAAGAGAAAGTCACATTCAAACCTTAACCATCGTTGGGGGGGTTGTGTTCGTCTGCCGAAAAGTGAACTTGTTAACCCCCGCACGACATCCTCCAATGCAGTAAGGTGCGACAAAGCTGAGGAAGCTTGTTTGTCGACCAGTCTTGTCTCCTCCTGAGCCTTTTCAACAACCTTCTCAACCTTTGATACCTTCTCCTCCCACTACCTCCTCTCTTCAGGCGCAGCAGCAACCCATGTTCCTCCCCTCTTGGGGTTGCCGACGAGTCCCTCCCAAACCTACATAATCACCATTCAAATTGAGGGAATTATTACTCAACAAATATAAAATTATTACAGAAAAAAGAGGAATTGATCTATAAAGAAATAGCTATACAAAAATTGTTAAGAGTTTTTATTACTCAACAAATTATTACAGAAAATGTTAACAGTTTTTATTTTTTCACTACACAACTAACTGTATTAAGTAAAATTAGCTAGTGCCTCAAGTTAATATTTGAAAATCTTGATTTTTTTTTTGTTCTTTCAAATTTTGCAAAAGCATGACAATTTTTATAGTTAACTGATGTTTGATTATAAGTGAATGTATATAGATTTTCCAAGTATGGAATATAATTGAGTTCAGGTTGTTATTAGATTTGAAAATGAAATGGTTCAATATCATAATAACCCTAATGTAGTTATCTTTATCTATTTAATCTCATTGATCAATTCTAGGATATTTATCAGACATTCTATCAATTCCCAATAAAATTTTCCGTCATCAATATTGATCAGACAGACTATACAGATTACAGTAAATTTGCTTTTGTCAAAGTTCTTCAAAATAGAAAATGTTAAGAGTTTTTATTTTGCCAATAAACAACTAACTCTTATCACAAACTGAACAATGATTTCCAATCAAAAGCAACACAATCACAATTTTTTACTTTAAATACAGTGTACTGTGTTGGTGGCATACCTCTGACTTATGTGCCTCGTCGCTCTCCCACACAAGAGGCTAGAATCAGGCGTTGTTCTTCTATGGTTAAGGGGGATGGTGCCGCTTCATTAATGGAAGTGCCAATTTCTGAGGGTGGTCGCGTGGATTGGTTGATCTTCTCCAATGACCGCTTAAGTTTTTCCTGTCATAACAAATGGAAAAAAGGCATTACAGGGAGCCCCTAAAGAGAAATCTAGTAAGACAAATAAATTCATTGTATGGACAAATATAAAGACAAAAGTGTTGAGGTAATAGGGTTGGCATGGTACGGTAACCACCAAAAAATGATGATTACCACGTACCAACCACCAACTGGTGGAACTGGTGGTAGTGTTGTACGCAAATTTTCATACCACGGACCAACCACAAGTCGTGGTTATCACATATATGGTAACCAGGACTTGTGGTTACTATCGGTACATTACAATTGTTACCATGCTATAATTTTCTTTGAATTTTTTTGAAACCTGGCTACCGTCTATATCCATCAAAATTATCGAACGAAAAAATATGGTTACCAAAAATAATATGATTATCAAATGTTAAAAGTTCAAATAAACCAAGTTCACAACCAAAAGTACAAATCAATTCAAACAAACTAAGTTCAAACTCTTCAAACAAACCAAGTTCAATTGTTCAAACATTCAAAATGCTCCTGCAAGTTCAAACAAAACAAGTTCAAAGTCTTCAAACATTAAAAAATCTTCTACTGTTTCTATGTTCCTAGTGGAAATAGTAGAAATGACTAATTTAGGTCAAAACCAAAACACAAAATATAAAGTAAAAACATAAAATTAAAAACATAAAACTTAAAGGTAAAAACAATAAAAATTAAATAATTAAAAAAATTAAAAAACTTATATATACTCGGTAACCATGGTATTCAGATTTCATTAGCATTACCGTACCACCTTCACGTGTTTGCCACCACGATGGTTACCGCCATGTTGGTGACCACAAGTGTGGCTACCAACATAGTCGGTTTGTGGTTATTACGTTGTTGGTATGATAATTTCCGTACCATTTGGCCAGCCCTAGTAATAGTTGTTCTTGACAAAATGAAACAAATTATAAGAGAGAGCCTATAAATAACAACCTATAGTTCTTTAAAATAACTTAAAGTTTTATAAAATAACTGCTCGTTCTTTTAAAGTTATGAGGAGTTTATAAATAATAACTTATTGTTGTTTAAAGAACTAACATTTGTTTTAAAGAACAACTTATAGTTCGTTAAAATAAAACTTATAGTTGTTTTATAAAATAACTGATAGTTGTTTTAAAGAACTATAAAGAGAGAGCTTACAAATAAAGAACTATAAGCTCTCTTTGATAGTTGTTTTAAAAGAACTATCAGTTATTTTAAAGAATTGTAAGTTGTTTGATAACAACTAATAGTTCATTCAAATAAAACTTATTGAAGGTAGGGTTGTACCTTACACATGCATTGTATCCAGCATGATAAGAAAATGCATCATGCAATATCTCCATCATATATATGGCCTATGTTAGGAGTGGAACCCCCTCAATTCAATATCTGCATTCTGAGCTGGTTTGTTATTCGATCGACCGGTTGCTCCCCATGTTTGTCCCATACTGTGTAGCTAGCCCACATACTTGATTTGGTCAAGTGCTTAAACATCTCCGCAATTGTAACCACACGAGAGTTGCTACAATGAGCACATGGACAATGAACATATGACCTCTCATCTACTTGGTTATAGGCCCAAGCACAAAACAAAGAAATCCGCTCACTGTATTTTGGATGACCACAAGGAAGTAACATCCAACTCTTATCCAGAACCTCCATTATAAATTTCAAACCATGAAAATAAACATTCCAAACATAGTCACAATCACAATTTCCAACTCAATCACAATCTCAATTATAAATTTCAAACCATGAAAATAAACATTCCAAACATATATAATACCTTTACCAAAATCCAAACTATCAATCAAAATCTCCATTTCAATTTCATTCAAAATAACAATCACATTCTCTATTCCAATCTCAACCTAATTTATATAACAAAATCAAAATTAAAATCTCAAACACAATCTCAACACAATCACATTCTCAATCATAACTTCTCTAATTAAACCATATAATAACTTTAACAAAATCCAACACATCAAAATGTCAATCACAATCTCCATTTCAATCTCATTCGAAATCTCAATCTCAATCACAATTACATTCAAAATATCAATCAAAATCTCTGTTCCAATCTCAAACTAACTTATATAATAAAATAAAAAACAAATAAACAATCACAAACTCCATTTCAATCTCATTCAAAATATCTCAACAAAAAATTATAACAAATAAACATTTTAATCACAATCTCAACAAAAATCACTATTACAATCTCAACCTACTTTATATAACAAAATACCAAACATGATCTTAATCAAAATCTCAACTCAATCCCATTCTCAATCATAAATTCCAAAACAAACAAATAACCTAATTAATATACAAAAAATCCCCCAAAAAAAAACAATAAATATAACATTTAATTTCCACTTAAATACATAAAGTAATATATATATATATATATATATATATACACGAAAAAATCCCCAAAAAATACTATATATATATATATACCTACCTCAAGTTAATTAATCGACTTCTTTGGAGAGAAAAATGGAGGGGTGAGGATAGAGATGGAGAAGATGTCGAAAATGTGGTGAAAGTTGTCACTTTTCGTGTACAAGTACACTGTAGTTAATGCGGTAGGTAAAAATTTACACTGAAGCCACGAACATTGGTATATATCCGTCGTCTCAGACAATGACATTAATTATGGTTGGTAGGACTTTCATTCAGGTAACGAACATTATACATTCTAGCTCGTTGCTCGAATATAAGTTTGTCAAATAACATTTGGAAAGTTCATTCAAGTGACCACATCCCTTACGTTCGTTGCCTGAGTAGAATTGCAATATGTTCGTCGCCTGAATACAACGTCTATTTGGTCAACATAGCCAATTGTATAGGTCACCATATATATCAACTCTATTCGTCGCCTGAGTTGATTCCAACAACGAACATTGTAAATAGCTTTGTCGCCTGTTTTGGTCACAATTTCTCATCTATTCAGGTGACGAAATATAGGAATGTTCGTCGATTGAGTTGATTCGGGCGATGAATATTGCTTTATGTTAGTTACTTGAGTTTTAACATGAGAGAGGTTGTCGTAGACCCTATTCTGGCGGCGGCGCTACATTTGTCCGCCACCTGAATTGGCCTGAATTGGATTCTAGTAACGTACGTTCGTATGTTCGCCGCCTGACTTGCACCATGGCGTAGTGGGAGGAGTGAGGCCCACTTCGGTTAATTTTTATTCATTCAGTTTTGAAACATTATTCGGTAGAATAATTTTATTTTTTGGGGAAGCAGAAACAACATTATTCGGTAGAATATGTGAGTATTCGGTGGTATATGAATGATTATTTGGTCGTATATATATGAGTGATTATTCACTCTATATATCTGTTTAGTTGTGTAGTTATAATCGTGTAAAGTAGTTATATTTGTTTTCAGAAAACAAAAACAACATTATTCGATAGGGTTGTTCATCGGCCTAAAATCAAGCCGAACCGGGCCAATATTATTCAATAGGATTTGGTTCAATTTTCAGCCGATTCGGTTCGGCTCTAAACCTAAGTAAACTAATTAAATTTATTTGAGCAATTTGATTTTGAGCTAACCCAATAGGGAAAAAAAACTCCAGTGCAAAGTGCAAACAGCAAAAAACGATAAAAAAAAAAAAAAAAAAAAAAAAAAAAAAAAAAAAAAAAACAGAAAAACCGCACAACTTGTGTGAAGACTGCACACTTGCACAACGCCACAGCAAACAGCACAGGCTCAGTAGTAGCTGCAGTGTGCATTGTGCAACACATGCAAACAAGTGAGACAAGTATAGTAGGTGCAAACAACCTATAGATGCAAAAATGTGAATGTGAAAGTGAAAGTGTGGAACTAAAATCCGGTATATATATTTTTTATAAAATCCTGTATATATATTTTTTATTCATATTTTATAATTTTATACTGATAATAAGCATGAAATTATAAAATAAAAATTAATTTAAAAAACGTTGATATTTTATATAGCTTTTCATTCTTAATTTTTTTGATAGCTTTTATCATTCTTAATAAACGTTTATTAATAATAATAAATTACATATTTTTTAAAACGTATATATTAATATACTTAATGGACATTAGCCCTAACTTACTGATAAATAAAAGATTTTAGAGGCATTTAATTCACAATACTACATATATGTTAACATTTTTACCTAAAACAAAAATGACATTTGGGTGTACTATACTTCCTCCGCCTTAAAATATAGCTGGTTTGATTTTTTAACATATTTAAAATGGGAAGTCTACCGGCAAGATTATATTTGTCTATGTTATGCTTTGTAATCTTAAGTGTTTTATATAAGTCATAGGATGGCATGTCACACACATGTATAAACTATAGGTTATATATCTCTTATATGATAGATAGACAATTGGTGGTATTGGGCTTAAGCTTGGGCTTATGTCGTAGGCTTGATGTAAAGGCCCAATACTCACTCTCAGCCCAGCTCCCTTGTCTGATGGACCCTTGCCAGCTCGCTTAAGTGGAACGCCGTGTTTCGTCTAGGGTTGTCGAATATAAGGAAACCCTAGATCCTTGCTCCCTTCAGTTGCCGCTTGCTCGCTTTGGTAAGTCCGTCTCTAAGAGAGAGAGCTTGGAACCTAGAGAGCAACGAAGAGAATCCTCCATTGCTGAAGCTTTCGCCAAGCTTCGTGAGTCCGAACTTTGCTAGATCCTTGAAGACGGCGCCTGTTCTTGGTCTTACTCGTCGTCTTGCCTTCATATCTTTTTCGATCCAAGATCTGAGAAGATCAGGGAGTTTTCTCTTGCGCCTCGCTCGTTGTTCTTCCACTTATTGTCTTTCTTGTTCATATCTAGAGTAGATCTATATATAGTTTGTCTGTGTTTGTGACATGCAACCATGACTTGTAACCTTGATCTGCTTAGTGGATTGTTCTGGGGTTGAGTCTCACCCTCCTGAGGCTCCGCATAGTAGGTTCGCCGAACTGCGTCAACAAATCCTTGTGTTCTTGTTCGTTTAAGTTTCCGCATTATTCATTCGATTCGTATCTCGTTCATAGAATTAGGTATTCGTTTGAGTTTTATAGTCTATTGTCAAGATACATACAACGAAATTACATACTAATTAATCCATTTTGAAGACGAGCAGAAAGTCAGGGATGCGGTCAAAATGATCAATTCCGTCGTTGAAATCCCCACCGCCAACATCGCCGATAGTTTCAATAACCGTGTGGGGTACATGATAGATTCTAGAGACCAGTTCTCCACAGAGAGACATCTACTCAACCGGTTTTTTTCACGAAGAATCAATCAAATTCTCGGTACATGATAGATTCTAGAGACCAGTTCTCCACAGAGAGACATCTACTCAACCGGTTTTTTTCACGAAGAATCAATCAAATTCTGATGAGATTAGATTATTAAATCAGATCGGAAAACGGAATCCTAAATCTTTTAGAAATTGCGGGGCTATCCTCAAAACCCCTAGGCAAATCAACAAATTGAACCATATGCGAAAATTGAGGGAAGATGTGACTTAGAACGAAACCTAGTAAATCAACAAATTGAAGGTGCCATTAGTATTGGAAGTATTTTCATTTTCTTAGAGAGAAAAGAGGAGTGGAGGTGTCATGAGAATTGAATTAGGTAGCAGCCTAGCAGGCAAGAGTAAGGTTTATCCTAAAACCAAATAGTAATAATAGAAGTAGTACACCGACTTATATAATAAGGCTTATTATACTCAACTTTCGATGTGGGGCTCTTTTGGTCTCATCACATCTCTCAACAAGTTATCTCCACACAATATTGTTGTTGTATAAATAATAAACGACATATTTTTTAAAACGGATATAAGAACTTATTTACTTGGCATTAGTCGTAACTTACCAGTCAAAAATAAAAGA
The DNA here is from genome assembly GCA_037127255.1 of Persicaria tinctoria. Lineage (NCBI taxonomy): Eukaryota > Viridiplantae > Streptophyta > Magnoliopsida > Caryophyllales > Polygonaceae > Persicaria > Persicaria tinctoria. Next base: position 69,825,641 of record JBANSL010000013.1, read on the forward strand.
TTTTAGGGGCATTTAATTCACAAAAATAAATACTCCGTATATGGTAACATTTTTACGTAGAACAAAAATGACATTTGGTGTACTATACTTCCTCTGTCTCAAAATATAGTCCATTTAATTTTTATTCATTTTTTAAAATAACATTTTTAAAAAAGTTATATAAAAATAATATTTTATAGAATTTTTAATTTATTAAAAAATATGCCAAAAAAATAAAATGACTTATATTTTGAGACGAATTGGGTAACAAATTAATGATACAATTTATATGGAAACTGAAGTAGTGAAGTAAAGCATTGGAAAGGAGTAGAGGCGACCGAATGTCTGTTATGCAAATCAGCGGAGGAGAGTGAGAACCATATGTACGTGGTTTGGGTGCCCGAGTATTCGGGAGGTGTAGAACCTGGTTTTTTGGTTGGATTGGTATCTCATGTCAATATGGTACAATAGGAGATTGGCTTGAATGTTTCGCTAATGAACATTTGAAGGTCCAGAAGACAGAGCTTTACCAAGCCAAGCTCTTGGCCTTCGAAGCAAACGTTTATTTTACATGGATGTACATAAACAAGCTAGTTTTTTGTAATGATCAGTTTCATCCCAAAACTTGTGCGTTGCACATTATTTCTAGTTGTCGCTCCTGCCTTTCCGCTAAGTGAAAGTGCAACTCACTTGTGAAACGACTGGGACGAAAGCTTAGTTGGGAGATGTAGGACTTTGGTAGAAGGTAGAAGTTATTAGGTTGCTGGAGTTTGGGTGAGCGATAGATAGTCTAGCTGGATTGGGTTAGTCTGTGTAGTTTGGTGAGCATAGAGGGATCCTTTTGGTATACGATTTCTTACTCTTCTATAAGAACCTTGGTTTGGTCTTATTCTTTTGTACTGCGTTAATCATATTAGATTGTGTAACGTACGTGGGGTTGAATTAATATGGAGGCCATTTGTTTAATTATATATTTTATTTTTTGGTGAAAGGAGAGGCGGAGCTCTCCATCCCCTAAAGGGGGTTTTATTTGTTTAATTATATTGATGCTAATAATATATTAGTATATATTATAAGATGAAATTAATAGACGAAGGTGAAGTAAGACCTAAAAAACCCTTGACACACCAATCAAAAGGAAGGAAATGTATCTACTCGTCCACTTGATGTTGCTGAAGAAGAACAAGTTCCTCAATCTTCATGATCGTATGACTGAACACAGCAAACCCACTCCCTTTGAGATTGAAGAGAATCCACAATTGCCTCAATCCTCTCCAAAACTTCCTTGCATAAGACACAGAGATGCCTAAGGACTCCTATGGAGCACCATCAACAAGGATTGAGAAAGAAGTCGTAGATACTGCATAAGCATCTTCAGTCTTCACAGTTCACATGGTGGCAAGGAAATTGGAAGCGATTTAGAGCGGCTTCCAAGTAACTCTTAAGTCTTAACTGATAATGCAATCATAGGCCTTTTGCAAGTCCTCCTTGTTCAAACACCTCGGAGAAGCACATTTGGTCCCATGACTATCCGAAACCAGATCACCAATAACCAGTTTCACTCGCTCGCCTAGGATCTTTGTGACAGTTTGGGGCCATGTTACATAATCAAATGCTAACACCAATTTCCAAATGGGATTCAGCAAAGGCCTGCATCAATACAAATATAAAAAACTGATCACTAATTCTAACAGCAATCAGATCAAACCATAAGGCCTAATTGCTTTACACCATCTGAACTGAACCTGCTATACTTCAATCCAAACTAAACAGTAAACATGATCAGACCACAAGGTAATTAACAAATCACATTACATACTGAACAGACCTCTATTACTTCTCCGCACAAGCGGGCTGCCAAGGATCGGGAAACACTCGTAATATGAAAAACAGTTATTACAAGCCTCAATCTGGACACTTCCAACAAGCCTCGAAACTGTGATTAGTAATCTAAACATAGGAGCTAAGGTCCACCCACTAGTTATAATGAACCTTGAAGTTCATACCTAGAGGATTGGTAAGCTTAGATAATGCTCTGAGATAGCTTTGAGAAGCCGAGCTTCTTAAGTCGGTTAGATAGCGAGCCAGCAGGAACTCCACATTTTGTGTCCACGACTTCAACTAAAGATACTTTCCTAGCTGGCTTTTCTCGCTTAGGCGTCTTATCCAAGGCTATGTTTTCTGAATCAAGCATTGGAACCTGATGTGCTCTCTTGTGGATCCTTGATTTCCACGGGAACTCTGGACTTCTTGCAACATTTCCATCTCCACTACTGCTTGCTTCCTCAAGGGCCGCCTTTTGCTTTTGTCGCTTGGGAGTGGTGGAGCCCGGGGCTGGAACCCGGTGTTGAACTGGGCTTCTAGGATTCATACTGCTGCTCGTGCCACTGCTCTGCGCTTCATCCATTGATTTCCTTAGCTTCAGAGTAATACCATTGGAGACAAGTGCTGACCGAGGACTTCTACTGGATGATGAACCCGAAGATTCGAGCTCCCTGTTCATCAAGGAACTTATTGTTCCTTGAGTCCCAACCCTGACGGAGCCACCACCTCCTCTAATCTCTTCAAGCTTTTGGGCCATGTTACACTCAAGGATCCGATCAAATATCTAAGGATTTGGTACTCTGTCGATCAAGTTCATAACAACCCCAAAAATTATCACTGTTACATGACATTCAAATACTGAGTGTCCAGAGGCAACTAAAATTAGGTTTTTCGAGTCCATTTATCATTAGGCCATAGCAAGTTATAATAATACACTATAAAATTTCGAATGCAAATCAAATAAAGAGGGATTTGTGATTTAGCTAATAAAAAAAATGGAGAAATTGGAGATCAGATTAACAGCGACATAGCTCAAATTCAAGTGAGAATCGATTGACGAAACCATGAAATTGGCACCGGCATAGCTCAAATTATGGACAAATTCAGAAGGCGAAGTGAAGATTCGGTTCAAATGTAGCAAAATACAAGTAAACAGAAGAAGAAGGGGAAACCCTAACAAGTAGAACAAGAAAAATCAAAGAGCAGTGGAGAACCCTAACAAACAAAGCAACAAAAATGGACCTATTCCAAACTCTGTTTTTTCAAGCAAATGAAATGGCAGAGAGATGGAATCAAAAGAAGAAGAAGAAGAAGGAAGATTAGGAGATTAGGAGATGGATGGGTGATGGAAAGGAACTTACCAGCAGCGGTCCAAGCGGAGTGGGCAACGAAACGAGGGAAGCAAACTTCCTCCGACAAGGTTTGAACTTCTCTTTCTATCTCTTTTTCCTTCTTCTTTTTAATTTTTAAATTAAACGGAGTATGAAGATATGAAGATGGAGACAAGTTCACGGATTCGGAGTTAACCGGCACCGGCCCCCGTGTCTCATCACCGCCAAAAAAGGATAAGATTTCGTTAATCCAAATTTCATCCTTCCCGAGGTTTGACAGAAATTGTCGCTCACCCATATACAGTCAAAACCAACCACTAAAGATTCTCTACAACTTACACAATGTGTAATGTTTGGTATAAGTCTACCGAAAAAGACTTGTAAATAGCGGTTCAAACCTCGAATGATCGTTCTTTAGGTATAAGTCGATAAAGGTTAAGATTAATCTCTTTATCCTAATTTGACACCTTATATATTTTTTAAAATTATTTTATACTTTTTTCTACCTCTTCTTTAAATCATCCACAATGGTTTTGGAATTGTCTTGATTTTTGTATAATTTTTTGCACATCACATGCTAAAATGTGTACATTTGCACACACCCAAAACCACCAATGGAGTTAGAAAATGTCTAAAAAATAGACATTTATACATTTGCACACAATCATTGTGGATGGTCTTAGAGGTTACCTTTGCAACCATGGAGTTACCTTGTTCTCCACCTTTTCTACCTCGTTTTTTTATTTATAAATAAAATTCATAAATGCTTGATATTAATATTTTTTATTTCATATAGATGAAAAATAACAAAAATAATAACATTACATTATAGGTTGTTGATTTGGGAGAAAAAAAGGATTATACATATTTGTAGGATTTTTTCCCTAGCAAATTGTTGTATATTTGGATTATAGTTTGGGTATTCGGGTCTTGAATGATTGTTAAACATTTGTAACATCATTTGAAATTGAGGATTATTGACAAGATTTAGATCAAAATGGATGTTTGGGATAGGTGGGATGTTTGGGATAGGTGGGGTGTTTGGATGATTGTGATCCATAGTTTATGAAAATAGAAGATTGAAAAAAAGTGCAAAATACAATAGGGCAAGATAGGGTATATAGAGGGAAAAATATACTCAAATTATGAAGAAAAATAAAATTAAATTAATGGTATAATTTATATATTAAAATAATATATATATTATTAATACATTTAAGTTATTAACATACTAAATAAGCATGAATAAGATGTAATGGGCCACTTGTGTATTTTAAAAAAAGTAAAAATAAAAAGGGAAGAGGTTACCTTGGTAGAGAGAGGTAAGATCATGTGCAACCATGAGTTTTTACTTACTTTAAGAGCACTTTTAACAAGGACTATTCAAGATGCTAATTTGTAAAAAAAAAAATTAATAAAAAATTATCAATATGGATGTTTGGATGCTTAAGGGATGCTAAAGTTGCATTGATGCTAATTTGCTCAGCTATCATTTCATTCATTGCCTCAACAAAAGGGAGGGGACATGTGTCATGATCTCATTGACAGTGGGGAGGAACGGTTGAGATCGAAGCGATTCGATGGTTGAGATTTAATCTGGCACATTTTAATTACATTCAAATAATGTCATTTTCGCTATTTAAAATGTAATTTTTTAAAAAAAAATTACCATAATACTAGATTCATTTTTCTCTACACGTAGACATCAATTTTAAATATGTTTCGACATATTTTGAAAAAAAAATTGATTTCTTTGGATATAATTATATTGTAATTTTCCTCGTTAAATTGGATCTTATTCATTTTATAAAAGACGGAAATTTTATAATTAAATTTTAGGAAGTCAATACTAATATAACATTAAAATAATATTATAAACATGTTGGAAATATTTGGAATAAGGGGTATATTCGTAAATTGAATTGGTTAAAAAAAGATGGGTTATGGAGATGTTAGGGATGCTATTGTTAAAGTAGAAAAAATAAGAAAGAGATGCTATGTTGATATAGCGGAGAGAGATGAATAAAAAAATAGTATTTTTAGTATATTGAATAGTAACTAATAAACATGGCCTAAGGTTTTACCCTTGCCAAGTTCCAACCTCTTCCCTTAAGGTTTGCCTTGCAACCATCAGTTTACCTTTTAAGACCTATAAGGTAATAAAAACTCATGGTTGCACATGGTCTAAGTACAACTAGTGCTAGGCAACCGACTTGGACCGGATCGGATCGGAAATTCCGGTCCAGTATGAGATCGGTTAATCAGAAATTTGAAAACATTGGTCCGTGGATCAGACCAGGACCGCAATATACGATTTCGGGTTATTCGGTCCACAGAACGGATGGAACGGTTTGAAAATTAAATGGATTAAAATAATTTATAATATATTTTAAAGTTCTTTATTAAATGTGAAAATAGACTTAATTAAATTATTCTTACTAATACATGAATAAAAAATAATTTATACTCCCTCTGTTTGGCAAAACTTGTCATTTTAGCTTATTTCACAAGTTTTAAGACAATTAACAAATGTACTAATTTACCCTCAATTATTACCCTCATTTTTTACTTTATCGAAAAATACAACTAACAAATCATCAATCATATCAAGGGCATTTTTGTAAAGTGGAGGACAAAATACCTATAATGACAAGTTTTTTTGAACAAAACTAACCCCCTAAAATGACAAGTTTTGCCGAACGGATGGAGTAATATTTTTTTATTAGGTCATTTAATTTTATTTTAAAAAAATACATATATGTACATGCACACATATACACACATTCCGGTCCAACCGGTCTTGGATCGGAATTTCTAATCCGATCCTGGTCTTGGACTGGAAACCAGAGTTTTAATTTTCATGGACCGTGAATCGGACCGTTATCTTTTCGGTCCCACCCAAGACCGTAAATTCCGATCAAATCCTGGTACAATTCCGGTCCGATCCAACTTTTGTCCAACCCTAAGCAGAATGGAATTCATCTTAAAACATGTTTGCATAAAAAAATCTTTAGTTTTTTTCTTTATGAGAGTGAAAGTTAGATATGTGGATCAATTAAATCACCAAGGTTAGAAGTTTTTTTTTTCTTTTTATTTTGAGGAAAAAAAGTTGTCATTGTTGTCATTAAACTAAAACTCTTAAATAATACTCCCTCCGTCCAAAAATAAATGGTCTTTTAGGCTTCAAAATTTTGTCGGAAATACATGGACTTTTAGATGTGTAGGTAGTAATTATTACCTCTAAAGTACATTTTTTTTACTTTTGTTAAAATAAATAAAACTCTTGGAAAATTAAAGAAAACTCTTTAACTTCCATAATTTAACTAATGATGAAGAAAATTAAGAGGTAAAATAGTTTCCTTAATTTGCGTGTACGAGCCTAAAAGGCAATGTATTTTTGAACGGAGGGAGTAAGATTAAGGTTTAGGACCTTTAATGTGACATCTCTATGGCAGTATTGTCACTTATGGGTAATTACTAATTACAGAGTCGTCATCAAACTCAGAATAAATCTTCACTTCATTATTACTAACTTAATTGGAAAAAAACATTTTTTACTTAAACAACTAATTGTGAGATTACTTCAATTGGTTTGCGCAATAATTCTCACAATCAATGTATAAATCGGTATAGAGATAGTGGATCGCCCTACTTCAATCCCATGGATGGAATAAAACACAGTGGCGATGCTCCTCAATAAGTTCCAATGCTGCCTATGTAACACTGAAGACGAAGATACCCACCATTTATTTATGAAATGTCATATTAATATAGCATTAGTGACCCACTATGCACAAACAACAAATCGATTATTTATCAACATTAGATCTACTCATTCGTTCTTGAAGGACCTTACGTCAATTAAAAATGAAAATTTACATTTTGAAGACATTTGTTTCATTTGGCAATCTATATGGGAACTAAGAAACAACATTATCTTCAAAAAAAATTGATTCAATATCTACGATTGCCCAATAGATAATCACCAATATAGCAAGCTGGAACAAGGCACAAACAAATAAAAGTACTAAAAACCTAAGCAACGAAAAGTAAAAAGGTGGCAAAAACCACCAAGGGGCTTCTACAAAATAAATGTAGACACCTTTGTTAAGCCTTCTGGTGAATGTTGCATTGGTGGCATTATCCGGGACAGTGTTGGTCAAGTTATTGATATGTTTCAATGTAAGATCCATCAAGGATACGTGCTTCAAACTAACAGAAGCTTATGCTTTTTGCACAGGGTTACGAATAGCCCTAGATAGGAGTTTTCGGAACATCATTATTGAAGGAGATAGTCTTAAAGTCATCAACTTCAGCAATGATAGTACCAATATTCCTTAGAAAATCTCAAAAAATTTAGAAGATTTGTCATATTAAGAAAAGGTTCAGCAACATTGCTTTCGGACACTACTATAGGGAATCAAACCGTACTACTTATTACATAACTAACATAGCTAGGACTGTGAAGACTTGTAATTTGATGACTCTCCCTTTGAACATGGAGCTTTGTAACAACAGCTTTATAACATCTTGTGGATGATCAAGAATGATGTCAAGGTATCCTATTATTTGCATACGGTAAAAAAAAAATGTGTTCAAAAGGCCACCGATATCACACATTTCATCACCAGTGCCACTCAGCTCTCGAGAACATAAGCATTATGAATCTCCATCACCAAATTCCCCAATATCTTTTTCAGCAAATTTGTCAACATCTTCGAGATAACCTTCATTTTCCAAGGATTAGAGACCTTCAGAATTATAGTAATAAATATATGGTCAACCCCTTGGAAAAAGGTTGACCATTCAAAATATCAAGAGCAAACTTCTTCACTAAATTTACAAGTTATTCTTACACTGCACACTTAACATTCGATTTCGCAACATCAAACATGATGCAATTTCCCTTCTTGGCATGGCTGATTACTTGTGCCTTTCATGGGGCTCATCTCCTCTCCTAAACAATAATTTACTGATTACTGAATTAGTATTAACAAAACCTGATCGCCCTGAACGACACCACCAGCCCAGCCGCGCAACACCAACCTCTTGCAGAGCCTATTTGTGCCTTCAGATGGACAACAGGTTCACAAAACAAGGATTTGCCCCTTAAGAGTTTCAAGCCGAAGACTTCCTGGACCTCTCTCAGCTCCTTCTACTTGGCGGCATACCAATTCTGAGCACACTTGGCGTCTACAACAAGCTCAACGTCGAGAATGTTGGTTCCGTTGAAAGGCTTGGACATACAGTCCACTACGATGCGCTTTGCCTCTTCCGATGATTCAGTTGGTCCTTCCAATATTACTTCATCGTGTACCTGCTCTTCCCAGAACAAAAAGTTAGCAAGGTCTGGGTGAAAAAGGACTGAAATCGGTAATGTCATCAAAAATCAACGAATAGAAGGTGGGTTGGCAACCCGGTATTTTCTGAATCATTATGTAAAGAATGACAACAAAAAAAAAAAAAATTTCAACAAAGATGCTAGGTAGGAAGGATTGGTTGACGAAATAGTCTAACCTGCAGAAGAAGCTTCCAACCGAGCTCCTTTAGACGTGCATTATTTTCAATTTCAAGCATAGCGCACATTGCGACATCAGCAGCACTTCCCTGGAAAATTTTCAGATAGACGATAAGGTGCTATGAGAGGGAATTAAAGCAGAGTCCTAGTGAAACATCATCCCCACAGAAGAAATGTTAACCTGCACTGGAGTATTGATAGCAGCACGCTCAATATGACCACGGTGTGCATTGGAAGCAGTGGCTACTGAAGGAAAACGACGTTGCCTTCCTAGGAGCGTGTGGACACAACTTTTTGTTACAGCTTCCTTTTTCCTTTCTTGTTGCCACGCTAGAACCTCCTTCCGCTCTTTGTACCATAGATCAACAGTGTTCTGCGCTTCCTTCACAGAAACCTACAGATGCAAGGAGAAAGAAAACAAGGAAATGAGATAATAACTGAACAAAGAAATGTCAGATAAGGCTGTAAAAATGACCATCCACACACCAATGACAAATAAATAGAGAAAATACCTTCCAATCTCGTGACAATCCAACAGGAGTTTTGCCATAAGCAATGGAAAAATTAAGCATCTTCGCTTTCCTTCTTTCAGAAGCAAAGGCGTCCTGAAATCAGAGGCTCCATTAAGAATTGTTGGAATTAAAGGAGCCTAATCAACACAAATGGAAATCACACACATGGAACCAGAGAGACAGAGACTATCCATCTCACTAGTAAGCAACACTGCTCTATTGCAGCCACCAGAGGAGAAAATCTCCCTGGTCTGAAACGGAGGAACTCTATGGCACAAGGAAAATGCGCCAATAGGTAATGAGGTGCCGTGTGATATTTTCCCCTTATTATTTATACCGAATCTTATATCATATATCACCTATAACAGAAAAAGATTCTTCATAACCCATGATTCCCTGCCACAATCTGAATTATTTGGTTGTGCATAAAATGAGTCCTAACAAGACATAAGCATCATAATTGACAAACATTACTTGGATGCCGGATATTTTTTCCTAAAGAAATTTGAGATCAACTGGTACTCTTACCTATTGGAAACTATTTGATTTCCAGGAGAAGCTTTATATGACACTACTGACATCAATCTAAGCCTATGAGCATCCATTAAGAGACTTATTTTCATCCCTTTATGGTCTAGTATCATGTGGGATAACATCCCAATTCCCAAATTCCCAATTCATTACTCTTCTTTATTTTGGTCTTTTTATCCAGTTGGGATGTCCAATTATAATCCAATAAACTACAAAGTACTCTAGGCTTGATTGAATCATAGTATGTAGAGTTAACTGAAATCCAATAAGAAAATGACAAAAAAGTACCTTCAGCAGAGGTACAGGGGGCTTCTCTTCGCCCGGTTGAGGATGCCACTCTAGAAGCACTTTCTTTTCTTCAACAGCTTCACGAATATACTGATACATGTTCATCGCTGTCCTTGAATGAAAATCTCCACCAGCTTTGAATGCTTCCATCATGCTTTTACACCCAGCAAGGTGTGCAAGAATCCGAAGTTCCAGCTGTAACAGTGGAACATTTATTACATCAATCCATAAAACTCAATCCTATTTCTGAGTCTAAATCCTATTTGTCAGTCAACTTAGCCTGCCAAAAAACAAGTTGTTCCTAAACTATAAGAAAAGGTGAAAGCATAAACATACCTGGCCATAATCAGCAACAACTAGAGAGTTTCCTGGTGCAGCTATGAATGCTTGACGGATCTTGTATCGATCCTTCTCTAAAGCAGGTTGATTCTGGAAAAAGGTAAACAACAATATCATGATTTCTCATGTGCAACAAAATATAATTTTAATTTCCTATGTGTCAGAAAATTCCTTCGATACTCTCAATATTCCTTGCTACCATTAACTGCAAGTAATGTCAATTATAAACAAAGTATACCTGTAAATTCGGTCGCCTAGCTGAAAGGCGCCCTGTTTCAGTATTAATATTTAATGAACAATGAATGCGACCATGCTTCCCTGACACATGACTGCCCTGGGAGGGACAACCACATAAAGGTTCAGAATAAAGCATCATGACCTCAAGTCCACAAAGATAAGGCACAACACATGAAAAATCAAGAAGAATACAGGCAGAAATTTAAGTAAAGATACAGAAAAATATCTTAACACGGTTGAGCAATTTCATTATAGACAAACACCGTTGTAAGATTTGACTATGAAGGACACAACAAGGCATTCTTTCCTGCATCCACTTATAAGGTATAATCCTAAATCCTTTGTGCCAATTGCCAAAACTTTATGAGTAACTCACAAGGAACTACAACACAATTAGCATAAACAGACAAGTCACTACAAACCATTACAAAACAAGAAATCATGCAATTTACCAATGATCTTTCAAGAAGTCATTATAATCACGAAAATAGCTGCCTAGTGCCATAAAGGCTTCCATACCAGCACAATTTAGAAAAGGTCAACCATAATCACAACTGCAGAAAGGCTTTTTTTAAGAGGACTGGTCACTTCAAAGAAATCAGACAACAAAGTAGTTATTCACTGATTTAATTAACAACCAGAAAAGCTCTAAAGTGAAATGCAAATATTTGAAGACATTTTGATTCACTGACCTGCAATGGAAGAATGAAATTAGATATCAACGAGTCAATGGAGCAAACTTCACATAACGCTGCAATAGCATGGCAGGCCTCTATTCCTTTTCTACCTTTCCCAAATGCAGCGTAAGCAGTTCCATAGGTGGATGTGTTAATATCCGGTTTGGCTGTTTCTAACAATTCTGAATTATCATCGGTTTCTGATTCAAAAATGTCATCAAAATCATACTCAGCAGAAACCTTCCCAGCAAGTGCCTTTAAAGCAATTCCACTAGCAGACGGCCAACCAGATGCTGTGAAAATCTCAGTTTCTATTACAGTATCAGCAAGCCTACGCAATGTGATACTCCTAAACTTTGTTGGTTTCTTCTTTCCTTCTTCAATGATGTTATCAACGTTTGGAATTTTGAAACTTTTCTCCACTGGAAGACACTCATCAGGGCTCTTCCTGTTAGATAAAAACAGCAAAATTTAGAACTTTTAGCCATATGCTTCCAAAAAACTCACATAAAGAGCATTAAATGTTCCAAATCAAATGACTGTACGCGGGACAAATGCTATGTATTTCCAAATACATTAATAAAATTGGTTGGAATTCTATGCTCCATAGAGCCTTGCATCAGATACAAAAGATAAGCCCTGATTAATAAAAGGCACAAAAAAGTAAAAAAAAATTGAGTGAGAAAAGCACCTGTTTGAAATGCCACCGAAAAAGATCTGCCTCAATTGAGTATCACTTCCCACATTCATATATTTGGCGTCAGGGCAGTATTTAGAAGCCCAGTTGCGAAATCGATCAGCAGCAGCCTTTTGCTCAGCGATAGCCACCTTCTCCACCTTAGCAAGGTAATCCCTGTCAACCAACATGCCCTCAGTTTCCATTCGTGATAAAATCTTGCCAAATGGACGCCAATATGTTTCATAGAAGTTGAACATGGACCCTTTACATGTTCCATCCACTTTCCATGGCATCTTTGATAGCTTGCCCTTTAGGCTTTCATACAGTCTGAAAGTGCTAATTGAGTCCAAAGAAGAGTAACACATCCACGGCTTTCTATCTTCTCTTTGGAGTTCTTCAATTGGAGGAATGGTAATGATTTTACCAAGAGATCCATCTTTCTTAGCATTTCTTCGGCCAAACAAAGCTTTCATAGACACTTTACCAGCAAGATCTGGATGCGACTTATTTCTGGCAATGATCTTTGGGTCACTTGTGAGTGCCTCCAGGGAATACCCACCTTCCAGTCGCCGTGATGAATCCCACAGTCGTGCCATGTGCATTGTATCAGCATGAAAACCAGATAATTTGATCCCGTAATTCTCTATAACATGGCAATCAAAGCTATAGTTGTGCCATACCTACAGACAAACCTATCATATCAATTCAACCTTCATGCTGTAAATAAAGAACATAAGTTCATTCCACCAGCTGACAATAAAGAGAACCAAAGAAGACGTAGAAAAAACTGACAATAAAGTGGTAATGTGGCATGAAAAAAGCTTTAAAAAATGCAACTGTAAAGTCCTTTCAGTTAATCTTAAGCCAAAGGAATTAATTGTTCTATTTCTATATAGTACTTCCTCTAACTCATGGTTCTCAAAATAAAATCTATAGAAGTTCCAAAGTGAACACTATTAAAGTCAACTAAATGTTCTAAAAAAAAGTAAACTTAATATATTATGCTGAAAAGCACAAATAAATTTGAAAACATTTATTTATTATACTGAATATAAATCCTCAATGACGCTATAGAAATTAGTTCTCTTTTAAGGATTAACACATTAGGTTAGGACAAAGGAGTGTAGATATCAAGACCAAGCCACCGACCATAATGCAAAATGAATTAGAAAACAAATCACAGATCCAACCTTTTTGATGGACGAGTCTTCGAAGAAGGGAGCAAACTCAACCAAAAGATCCTTGCCACCTCCATCAAGAATGTCTACCCAAACACAAGACTTCCCATTTCCAAAGTCCACTTCTTCTCCACAATAAATACTGAAGCATGTTATCTCTCCATGATCAACTGGTGTTTCCTGCTTTACATCAATCTTAGAGACCTGCAAAAACCATGTAAACATTCAAATTCATCTTAGGGGATAACTGAAATCAGGTAGCTATTTGAATAACATCTTAATCACTATTAAAGGACAACAAACCCAGCAAATAAGCATAGACGTATAATTATCCAGACCTAATAGCTTTGTCATGATCCCTTCCCTTATTGTGTTTAAAAATAATTTTACTACCATTAATTGACGTCAATGATTTGTTGAGTTTAGACTTCCCAACATAACAGATTGGGTCAGGGAGAAAAATACGAGCATCAAATGATGAAGTTCTAGTTCAATTACACACCTCTGTATCACAAGCATGGACAAGATGCCTGTATTTGCTTGTAAGCATCCTGACAACTTTTTTGGCATCCGGGATATTATCAACAACAAGTACTTTTTCATAAATCCTACAAAGCTCAGATCGGAGTTTTTGTTGCTGCTCAATTTGGCCCTCCCGAGTTGTAAGAACAAGTTCATCATGTTTCTTGATAGCTTCAAAACTTGTGGCAACTTCAGATAGCTTCTCCTGTTCCCCTACTGATGATTGTGTTCCTAGTAAAGAGCCATTCAGCGTGACTTTCCTTATACTACCTATCGTAATGAAGACATATAATGTGAAGAAAATCACATAATTAATCATAGCTAAAAGCATCAGCTTTCATATAACCAAGAGTCTGGAAACTTGCAAGTTTATCTTAATCGTTATGATTAAATGGCATGCAATAAGAATTAAGTAGTTGCAGCAAATAACCATAGTTTTAATGACTAAATGAATTACTCAGCTTGCTAAATATTTCACACAAGGAACCTAGTGTCATGGAATGTGAAATTCAAGAAGCTTTATAACAGGAGCTAGTGACCAATGAAAAAAAGAAGGTGAAGAAGCAAATGAGATGCTTGTTTACCATTTTCTTCCAAACGGGGTGATTGGTTTGAACTGCTTGGCATATCTAAAACCTTAGATAAACTGTTAATAGCAACCCTACCAACACGACTATTTAGTCCTGGGTCATATCTGAATTCAAAACCATTGTGAGCTCCCACGGTTTCTGAACCAGAGAGCGTATTTCTAGACAATCTTTGTATGGCCTCTGTATCAGAACCACTCAGCTCAAGGGTAATATTGCTTAGTCCGGAATTTAAGTCCATGTCAGCATTTTCCAAGTCCTGGAGCACAACAGGTACATTTTCCATACGTGATAGCGATGCCATATCAGTCACTTTTCCTATTTTTACGAGACTGGCAACCGTCACTGACCTTTTACTTCTTTCTCCAGCAGAAAGCCAGTTTTTCTTAGTACTCTTCGGCAACATATCTGAAGGTAAAGCATCAACATTACTGTGATTTTGAACCTGTCTAATAGCGTCACCTCCAACTTCCCTTACTCCACGCCCACTGTAACTTCCCACTGATGGCATTCTTCTTCCAAGATTCTCACAACTATAAGAGTACTGAGCAGATGAAGATGAAAAGTATCTAGACCTATAATACGAATGTGGCAGTTCCTTGTCGCTACATGTACCATCACCAACACATGGTTTACCAGAAAGAGATGACTTGTGTCGCTTCAGCTTAATTGATCTTTTAAACAAGTAACGACTTACAGGCGGTCCACAATAGCTCCGAAAAGGCTGGAGCTCAAGCCTACAACATTAACAACAATCAACCTAGTTCAGAGTTTAGACAAGTACTAGCAAAATACCAAAGTTTTTTTTTTTTTTTTGCAACAGAGAATTCAAATAAATTTAGACAAGAGTGAAACAGAACAGTTGATACATTTCCTAACATAATTAAGGCCATCAAAAAGGTACAATTAGGGTTAGAACCAGTCATACTATTTCCCTTCATAAACCGCATTGCCAAATTCTCTCACACAAAACACTAAAAACCAAGCAAGAACAGAGAGAATTAACGCAAATAAACAATTCTCCAACACCCAAAGCCTAAAATTAAAAGTACAACCAGGTTTAAAGTTCAAATAGAACAACACCCAAGACTGAAATCAGATAAACAACAGAACAAGTGACAAGGGAAATGCAATTAAGTAGCATTAGAAAAAGGGTACCGGGAAACCCACAAGGGGAAAGGGGATGAGGACTTGAAAGCGCCAGCGGGAGGCGCAAAGAGAGCCATTGGCAAGGCTTGGTGGGTAGCTTTGCCCAACTTATGGGTCTTGAAGGATATACAACGCGCCGTTTTGCTGCTGGTGATGAGGAAATTGAAGGGTTTATGGAGGAGGGCAAAAGGGGGATTGTTTGGACGGATTCGAAGGGTTAGTCAGAGAGATATATGGGTGGCTCCCAGTAGTGGAAGAGGACGAAAGAGGGGTGTCAACTGGATGTAAGAGGAGAAGAGATGGAGGGCGATGAAGCTTGAAAGTTGAAAGGCTTGAAACTTAAAACCCTGCCCAATACTCCGAGAGTCCGAGTTCAGCTGGATAACCTTTTTCCTTAAACATTGGATTTAAGGCCTTGTTTGGGTTCCAAGGTATTATATTTACGATAAATTCTAAGTTGGGTTCCAAGGTATTATATTTAGAGAAAATTTGCGCATTCGGCGCAAATTTTCGGCCAAATTAGCCAAATATACACGCTTGTGTAAAAATTGTAAAAATATACATCTCTTATTTTTGAAACACAAACACCACACCACACACCCCCCCCCGATACCCCCCTCAACTGCTCACTCCCTCTCTCTCTCCCGTTTCTCACTCCCTCCATTGCGGTTTTCACTCTCTCCAACTGTTCTTCGACGATTTCCTCCGAGAAGCGACATTTTCCGGACGTTTTCGTGCTCGTTTTCGTGTGTTATTGAAGGTTATTGAGTATGGCTAGCAACGCAGGTAAGCGTTTTGTTGATTTTGTATCGTTTCTGTGTGTTAGGGTTTTGTTTATGTCAGATTATGCGCTGGTGAGTTTGTGCAATGGCGCGATTGTTGTCGTTAGGGTTTTGTTGGATGAATGTGTGTTGTTCGTTCTCAATGGTACTAGTATGTGCCTGATTTAGCAGTTACGACCTCTACTTGTAATGCTGACCTCGATTTTGGCATCTCATTCTGTTCTTTTGGAATCCATCTCCATCCTTTTGCATGTCCACTATTTGTCGTCTTTGATTATTGGCGTGTTCTGGTTGTGGTGTGTGTGTATGTTTGTGTTTGGTTTCATATTTCTGTGGGGCTGACATCTATTTGTCTCTTTGTTTATCTTGTTTTTGTTATATTGACAAGGACCTCAACTGATCTTGATACTTACAAATGCAAGTTTGATGTGAGTCTATGAATTTTATATAGCAGTTGTTGTCATTGTGTCTGCCTCAAATGCTGACATGTGCTTTTGTATTCAATTTGTATACATTTTTTGCAGAAATTGAAGTTTTGTATTCCATATAAAGAACGTTCCCATGCCAGATCTAATCTATACTGTCACCCTGGAGTTTGTGACATTATTAAACAAGAGTTGCTGCCTTTGCACTATAAGATGTTGAAGGAGAGTTTTCTGGGATGGGTGCTCTCCCAGTGCAACAATATGACTGTTAACTTCCAGTTAATCCATCAAATGATGTTGCGTCAAGTTAAGACGAAGAAGAAGAAGGAACTCTGGTTCAAAGTTGATGGACTTATAGCTCGTTTTTCGTTGGTTGAGTTTCATGTAATGACTGGTCTTCCATGCGAAGACCGTGTCTGCAATCCTCCGAAAGCAGTGTTTACGCCGTTGGCAAGGGTGTACTAAATGCAGAACTCTAGCCTATTGCTCACTGGCTTCCTATACACTTGGAGAAGTGTGGAATATATGAAAACTTTAGCTCTACACCATTTGAGATTAGGAAGGTTCCTGACATGGTCCATGATAAATCTGGGTTTGTACTCTTACCTAACTTTTATATTAATTGCTGACATACATTTATTTTCTATTTATCTTTTGTTGACACACCCCTATTTGTCTGTTTTGTGAGTGTGTGCAGAAGTGCTTGTGGGGTGTTTACGGTGAAAGCAATCGAGGTTGTTGTATTTGGCGGAGATGTCACCACAATCACAAATGAGAAGCTATTCCGCTACAGAGAGCTTATTTGCTCAGACTTGATCAAGGAGTCTTGGAGCTTCATAATTTGAGCAATGCTGACACCATCATTCTGAGTACTTAGTTTAAGTGACATTGTAGTTGGATATGTAGTTGGATATTAACTGTATGTATTTTGTTGACATCATCATTCTGGGTTTGGATATTAACTGTTTCCATTGAACATCATTCGCGTATATTGAATGTATGTATTTTGTTGTGTTTAAAGTACTTATCCGGAATTAAGCATCTGGCTTTTTACATTAGATCGAATTTGATATAGTCCCCAATCACATACAATGTACAAAATCCAATATGACATAAGCAATGCTGAAACAAAGTGCATTGAATCTTTTTGAAAACATATGGGAAAGTATCAGTGTCAGCAATGCCCATAATGCTGACATGGGTTTATGTATACTGTGAAAAAGTAATTTCCAAACAGAACAGGTTTATTGTATGTAATATATATCACTGGGGTGTTTCTAAGTGATTGTATCTTAGAAGTATACGATATAAAGCGAGCCGGTCTTGAGCAATGTTGACACCACATTTTCTGGAGTACTTAAGTCTTCTCTTTAGCTCACACGCAGACACCAGTCTCTTAGAGGGAGGTCTTCCTGGTCCCCTCTTAACAACAGGAGGGTAACACTTTATAGATCTTATTGCTTCAGGGACGTCTGATTCATCGTCTGTCAGCATTGGGTATATTGTTTCAGCATAAGCTAATTTCCAAGCATCAATTGTGTAAATTCTGGCAACAAAGTCTGATACATTTGCCTTAATTTTCATGATGGCGGAAAGAGCATGAACACATGGGATCTTCTCTATATCGAAAAACTTGCAAGTGCATGTTTTTGCTGACAGGTCCACTATTGCATGAGAACCTTGCCCTTTTACTTCAAATTTATATTCATCCAGCCTCTGAACCTTGTATGCTCCAGCTTCATCTTGTAGGTTCCTAATCAAATCAAGTATTACTGGCGTCAACTTGTCCTCATGTTTGGATGCCTTTTCTCTACGCTCTTGGAACCATGCTCCGAGTTTCTCTCTAGCAAAATTCAACAGTGCAACAATAGTATAATTTTTGTTCCCCTTGAAAATGGCATTTATGTTCCCTGCATTATTAGATGTCATCATGTTGTATCCGGTGATTGGTGAATGTGCTCTAGCCCACCTATGTACTCTTGCTGACACTAAATAATTCGACATCTTCGGGCAGCTATCCTTTATGCGGTCAAAATATTTGTCGAACTCCCCATTACTATAACTATATGCTGCTTTCTTGAACCAATTTACCAAGTATCTTTTCTTGAAGGTGCTTCTAATGTTTTGTTCCATGTGCCATCTACAAATGCAGTGATGCGCACTTGGGTAAACCAAGCCAATTGCTCTTGAAATGCTGACATGTCTATCAGACACAAACACTATATCATTTGACGGAGGAACAACCTTCCTCAGCTGGCGAAGAAACCACTCCCAAGAGCTGTTGTTTTCTGTGTCAGCAATGGCAAATGCAAGCGGGAAAATATTTCTGTTTGCACCTTGCGCTACTGCTCCAAGCAAAGTCCCTTTGTATTTCCCAGTTAAAAATGTTCCATCAATAACAACAACTTGGAAAATAATGATTATAAGTTGTGTGATGACAATGAAATATTCATAAGTGATTACGTATACTCTGTGCTGACACTGATAATTTTATACCTTTTTCAATACAGGGAAGGCCCGAATGCACTGTCCAAATGATAAAAACAAGTATTTAAACCTGTCATCATTATCTGTTGACATCAATGCAACAGTTCTATCATTTTTCTCCATAATCATGTGACAAAATAACGGCAAGTCAACAAAATTTGATTCCGGTGTCCCTCTGTCCTTTTCTTGCGCAATTCTTTCTGACCGCCACGCTGTCCAATAACTAATGGGAATTCTTTTTTCGGTCCTCATTTTATCCATTATCTGCTTTGGATTGTAGCCGCTGCTGACACTGTAATAATGTATACATTAGAATGAATGATGTGATACTTGAATTGAGTGTTATTTTGATGACATATAGACACTTACATTGGCTAGATTATGTTTGCTACCACTGAGGAAGGTGCTTGCCTGCAATTGCTTGTTCTCACATCCCATGTGCATGTGTGCACATTATTGTACGCTGACACCTCGTAGCAAGTCTGAGAAATAGTATTTACGTGTAACTTCCATCTACAGCTATTATCCACGCAATGCGCCCTAAAATACTTGGGTTCAGATCTCGTTACTCGGTACCCAAATATTTCTGTCATCGATAATATACGTAAAGCATCCTTTATTTCCTTCTTTGATTCAAAGATTCTCCCAATGTACATTGTGTTGGATGAGGTATTGTTGAAACTACTCATGCTAGAGCTGTCATCCCTGTAATCTTCTAGTGTTTTATCTCTACTGCGCATTGAAGAGTGCAGTCTCCTCCAGGTGTCAGCATCATAATCAATGTCATTATCATCATCCATATCATCATACATATCATCTGACGCCACCGTTTGCATTTGAGTGTCAACAATCATATGTTTTTGCTCCCTGTCATACTCACTCAATCCAACTGGTTTCCCACTCTCCCTGTCATCTGTGTCAACAATTGCAAGTGTTTGTGCTTGTATGCTAACACACAACTCAACAACATAGTTTACACCATCTAGTGCTGATATATCGAGGAATACTTTCAAATTAGTGTCACAATCAACTGTAAGTGGGGCTTTCAGCTTTGTGCATGGGTGCAAATGACTAAATTGCAATTCAAGCACACTCTCTACATTGAATCTAGTGCACACCTTTCTCTTCAAGTCATGTAGTGTGGTTGAATCATATAGCAAAAACACCTTTGATGTTGTATTTCCAACAAATTCCAGGCCTGTGTCAGCAAACACCCATGATCCACCAAATACTACTGTAATCACATGAGGTTCCATTTATGATTGACCTATCAATTAAATAGAGACAATATGCAAACAAGCACAATGAGTTAATTCTGATTCCATGTCAGCATGATAGATATAAGTTAGATACAGACAATATGCATACAAGTACAATGAATTGCTTCTGATTCCGTGTCAGCATGATAGAAATAAGTTAGATACATGTCATTTATTTACGAAATCTCAGACAGTGTCAGCATTACACAACGAATCCAGAAATAAAAAACAGATCTATGTAGAACAATTCATACAATTATTTCCTTTCAATTCATTCAAGCACAACATTTCGAATTCATCCAACAGACAATATGCATATAAGTTTCGTGATGTTGACAGATCGAGTATCTATTAACGAAGCAGATCGACGAAGAACTTGAAACTCTATATATTGTCGACGACTTACTCTGATTTGTATTGAAACAGTAACAAACGAAGTCGAAATTACACGATCTACACTATACGAGTTCAGCTATTGGATATAAAATGATATTTACACACGAATTGAAGTTTTTTTCACAGATCTATGAACGACAGATCTACCAACTATACGAATGCTGACATTAAAACCACAATCCAGTAATGCTTGGATATTAGATAGATGTAGTACCGAGATTCAGGAGGAGATCGATACCTACAGCGATCGAAAATCAGATCTTCTAATCTCGTGTCAGCGTTGGCGAAAAATCATAAGGAGAGATCGAGGGGAGGTCCGCGCGGCTTTGTGGTAGTGTTGTGTATAGTTTTGCAAAATTCCCACAATCTTGTATAGTTGGCTAATTTGGCCATTGTATTTGTATAGTTTGCAAATTGATCCTTATATTTACGATAAATTCCTCTATTTTAAGAGTTTTTAATAATTGAGAAAATTTTCTTAAGTTTAAGGGGTATATTGGGCCAATAAAAACATTAAAGGGTATATTGGGGCGACCAAGTTTTCTCTATTATAAATAGGGGTTTCGAAGGCTTTTTCCTCACATACATTTCCCGCTCTCAACTCTCAACTCTAAAAAAATGTCTGTGAGAGCAAAACTTCAAAAGCTGTTCTTCGACTCGATTTCGATCCTCTTGGATCAGTGTAGGCTCCAGGAATGGTACAGAAGGCTTAAAGAGCTCATAGGAGGGAACAGAGATGCTGGAAGTAACGGTGGTTCTGAAGTCTAGTTGTCTGCGCTGTTAGATCTATGATGTTTCCTGCGCACACGTGCAGCGTGAACGTGAGACACAACCACCAATGCCAAGCCTCGACCGCTCTTCTAGGCACGTTCGTCGTGTCAACGTATGATTTCTGTTCCGATATTGTATAAATATGTGTTAGTCCAAGTACTTTATATGCCAAATGGTTTTTCAAACACTGCCAGTACCTGTTGTCTGAATGCCAAACTTTCAATCTGGTTCGTTTCAACTTCACTGGGTGTCGGAAGGCACTAACTCTTGCCCAGATCCAAACGTTAACAAAATCTCAACTGGGAGTTGGCTGCAGTTACTGGAAGGCACGACTGAGAGGGACGCTCTGTACGGCACGGACGAGGACTCATACAAGATTATGCCGTTATACCTATACATGCTCGAGCAGACGAACCCAGGAACACATACCTGGGTCCAGTGGGATTCAAACAAGCAGTTCAAGTATGCTTTCATCAGCCTCGGGGTCTGGAGGAGGGCAATCCCCCACCTTCGCAAGGTACGTCCCAATTCTAAGGTTTTGTAACTCATACACATTGACATCCGTGCCATGTCCCCTTAAATGTGTGCCAATTGTATCCTTTGCCCATGTCGTAGGTGTTCTGTGTGGACGGGAGCTTTTTGAAGGGAAAGTACAAGGGGACGATGCTAACGGCAAAAGCCCAAGACGCGGACCATAAGATCTACCCCATCGCATTCGCATTTGTAGACGGGGAAAACGATGCCTCTTGGTCGTTCTTCTTCCGGCAAATGCTTCGAGTTGTCCCGGACACACCCGCCGGGTCAACCCGCCATTTTAAGATATATTTTTTGAAAAATTTATTTTTAATAAAATAAATTTATAATTATTATGTAAATTATTCTTAGAATAATTCATAATATTACATAAACTAATTTGCAATGGCAATGTGAGACAAATGAACCTCCATGCTTCTCCTTTTATAGACTTAGCATCCTTCCCCCTTTCCTCTAGTTTTCAATGTGGGATAAGAACAAGGGTAGAAACTACATCATGTCTTCAATCTCTACCATTCATTTTTTTCATGTCAATCCATACTTATAAATTTTTATCATATACAAACACTAGTACTACACTTTATATAAATATTATTTAAAAAAAATATTTTACCTATCAATTATGAAAGAAATAACGAACGGGTAACAAGAAAGTGTGAAGTTCAACAAAATACTTTAAACATTTGTTTTATTTGGTGGATCCACTATTAAATCATTCTATATCATTCTATATGATACTAAGTTAAGAGTCTTTATGATATAATTTCAAATAATACAAATATAGTTATTGATAAAGCCGTTACACTTGTATAGTATCCTTAATATCGAGTTTTCGTTTATTTTCAAAATGATATAGAACTTCGGATTTTCAAACACAAGAATGAAATATAATATTGACAATGCTTTTTCAATGTGTCTTTTCATGTTATAACAAGCAACCCAAGTATGTAATTCTAATAACATCATCATTAAGTGTATACACAACATGTGGCTAATTCAACTTTAAACGAGAAAGTTTAACATATCTATATGAAGATGAACCTAGATTTGAAATCATTGATCAAGAAATTAACATAATAATGCAAGTAAAATAAAATACTTATGATTGATTAATGGATCAACACAACTATCAATTAAATTAAATAGAAAGATTAATCCAACATAACTTGATATATTGTATCATGATGTTTCATCACCATGTGTTATTCATTTCATTAAATCCTAGGAGGTAAACACTTTAATTATATTATATGTTACATCATATAATCCAAATACTTAAATTACATTATATTCCACCATATAATCCAAAAACTTTAATTACATTACATTTTATATCATATAATTTGATTCGTCGAAACATCAATTTCTCACATTTTCTTTCATATCTCATATTTCTGTCCCACGTCGAAAGTGGGCTATATACCTCTATTTTCTTTGTATATAGATCCTCATACCCTACTTTTCATTCCCACAATCCAACCTTTTCTTTCCAACATCTAAAGTGTGATGAAATGATGGGAGTAGAATGAAGATATATATATATATATATATATATATATATATATATATATATATATATATATATATATATATATATATATATATATATATATATATCTTCCCACATACCATGTTTTGTCAACCTTAAGTCTTTTAATTTCGAAAGAGTGGTGAAAGACTTGAGTTGAGTTTTATTTTGGGTTTAAAACAATTTTTTTTAAAAAAAAAATGGTTGACCCGGCGAGTCGACCCGCAAAACCCGTTGGGTACCCGATTTGGTGCCACGTGGCCGACTCGGCAGTTCGACCCACCGACCCGCCGAGTCACCTAACCCGTCGACTCGTCCGAACCGTGGGTCAGGGTTAGGGTCACCCTCCCCGGGTTGTCGACCCGGCGGGTCGGACCTGTGGCTACGTCTAGGTCTCCGATCGCCATGTTAGCATCGTCAAAGGTATCCGTGATAGTTATTCATTCGCGAAGCAGGGCTTTTGCACGTTTCATCTCTTCCAGAATGTGAAATACCGCTACAAGTGTGGAGGACTGCAGAACCTCTTCCAAAAGGTGGCGAATGCCTACACCCATGCCGAGTTCAACGCACATTTCGCTGACTTCTGCGCCCAGTGTCTAGCGGCTGGCCAGTACATCCGGGAAGCAAGTTTCCAAAATTGGGCTAGATCACACTACTTGTGGAACCGGTTCAATATCACGACAACAAACAACGCCGAATGCATCAACGGTGTTTTTAGAGAGCCTAGGGATTTGCCCGTTGTAGCACTTATCGATTGCATAATAGAAACTGTGTCGAAGTGGTTCGTCGAGAGGAGGGAGTCAAGCGCTAGCACATCCAAGGTGGTAAGTGATTGGGTGGAATCCGCCATTGTGGCGAACCACAACGCCTCAATATGCTTAGTTGCCCGATCGTTAAGCATGCACGAGTTTGAGGTGCGCAAGGGAACAGACAGGTGGCTTGTCAATCTACACGCACGCACGTGTACCTGTCGCCACTTTGACATAGATCACTACCCATGCACGCACGCCATGGCAGCGGCAAAGGCCAGAGGGCTCGATGTGTACACCCTTGTGCATGAGTACTACAAGGTGGATGCTTGGAAGGCTTGCTATGAGGAGGTATTGTACCCCGTACCCCCCTGACACGTGGACTGTTCCAGGTGAAATAGCTCAGCTAGAGTTGCTTCCGTCGGTGGTGAAGAGAAGGCTTGGACGCCCTAAGAAGTCTAGGTACCCCTCCCGTGAAGAGTTTCGTTGGCCGAAGCGTCGAAGGAGCTAGATTTATTGGTGAACCTTGTGGTTGGTGAACATGTGTGGAAGTCCCCATTTTGTGGTGTCTTTTGCAGTAAGTCGTGTGCATACGGTTGTTGATGGATCTTGTTCTTGGATCTTGCTCTCTACTTCTATGTCCACAGTGTGTGTGTGTGTGTGTGTGTGTGTATATATATATATATGCAGTTATGTTGGTGTCTTTGTTTCATGTGCCAGGCCCATATGTTGCCATGCCAAAGACAACATATTATGTGCCAACTTACGAGTTCCAGACAGGATTAAGTTGTTCTTGTTAGGAGGGCAAGTGTTGACATTATGCCAGTCCTAACGACGCGTGTGACAATGACTGTATTTCATGCGCCAGAAGCTGAAGTTTTTGTGCCAAGACATGAATACAGACCAAACGCTTACTACGACAAGTACTTCAAAAATGTAAACCAAAATAACCGTCATTCATAGTCCTAAAAACCAGCATTCATAGTCCAACCAAATTGTACACCAAAACACCAGACAAGTACTACGACAAGTACAATTTGAAGTACTGCCAACCAAATTGTACGGAACTGATCGAGTCTTAAAAACATACATAATTACGGGACAAAGTAATACTAACAACCAGCATTCATAGCCATAACATATGTCAAACATCAAACAATCAGGTGGCAGGGTTAACACTCGACTTTGTCTGTGGGGTGTCCTCTCCTTGGGGTGGTTGGGTTACTGGTGTGCGGCGAGTGAAGATGTGAGCAGATACGGTGTGACGATAACCTGTGAGAAATCGTCATCGAGGTCGGGAAACTCGATGGCCCCCAACACCCTTTGTTCAATGAAGCAGAGTGTGTAAGCACCACCGTCCCCCTTGCCGAGTCAAACCATACGACATTACTATCACACACAAATAAGGGAAAATGAACCTACATTAACATAACAAAGATTGAGGGTCAGAATGACATACGATTGGTTGTTCTGGGAACTCCCTCCACCCGGGTTAACTTGAAAGGCTTCGGAATATTGTCCGCAAACCGCGTAGAGAGCTGCTCATGTGCGGCGATGATGCGGGGGACAAGCTCCGTCACGTATCGGAGTTCTGCAGCAAGCTGTCAGTCTCGTATGAAACTGTGATCAGAGTCGTACAATTTGACAGTCCATTCATTGAGGCAAAGGTCCATGGCCAGCCAGTACTTGTTGCGGATGTTGATTGGGGCAAGGATATGCTTCGCTTCTGCCCAGGACTTGCCATGCTCAGCAGGAGAAAGACCGTCGAGGAAATCGAGCATGGTCGAAGTGACGGTGACTCCCGATGGCCCTGCCTTGTCTGACGCCTACTCCTTCAACATAACCGACCAATAACAGTCCATTATTATAACGTCTCTAAACTTGGTTGAGTCACCTTCCATGATACCCCTCAGTATATCAAGGTACTACTCCAAATGTTGCGGTTATGAACGAGACTCACCCGGTTAAGCGAAGAAGCACGTGCATTCAAACATGCAGATCAAACAAAAGCAAGAAGAGAAACGCAAGTACCTCAGTGCACAACCATTGTGTGGGCCTCATAATCTGCGAGAAGAAGGCTTGCCCAACCTCGACCCCATCAAGCGCCCTTACAGTCGCATCCTCGCTGAGTACGTAAGAATGTAAAAGTTGAAGAGGTTAGCGAATGCGAGGGGGAAGGTTATTGTGCTTTCAGCATAGGGGAACGGGGTACTAACCTTGACATCCACGCGTCGAACGCCGCCTTCTCCTCCTCTGTCACGAGTCCCCGATCCAATTTAGGAGGCGTGGGTGACTGCGAATTCACCTTCGGAGGCTTCGCCTTCTTACCTACCGGCTCAAGTACGCACTCATCAAGGCCCCTGGGGATCTTTCTATCCCTTTTCGGCCTGCCGACGACCTCTGCATCACCTGCCTTCTTAGCTACGGGTGGAGGAGGAACTGTAGTTGTGGTTTTGGGTACGTTCATCTCAACGTCAACTACTGGCTCACGTGATGGAGGAGATGGATTCAACAAGGGGTGAAATTCCTGCATCCGTGCCATTACTTTCGAATTCAGTGCAAGCTATACTATATTATATGGCAACCAAAATAGTTTCATATCCAACAGCTCGTTGGAAAACCATATTCAAAAAAGGGGTTCGAGGAACAGACCTCCTGCACGTGCTCCTGCCCGGACTTGTGCATCGAGGCAATGTCGTTCTTAAGGTCACTCACATGTTTCTCCGCCCCAGAGAGTCGTTCCAGTATTTGATGGAGCATTGCGATCACCGTCGCATCAGCGCCCTTGTTCGCTTCAGCAGACGTGTCCTCCGGTATGCTCTCAGTTTGAGTCAGATCAGTAAGTGCGTGGGCGTCCTCATATTCATGCACAACCTTGTCGAAGAACTCGTCGGGGGATTCCTCGGTGTTTGTAAAACCTAGTATCAGGTTCTGCTCCAAGCGTTTCGCTATAAGGACTATGTGTGCGTCGTCCAACTTTATGTCGTCCTCGTTCTCTTCGTCAAGCAGTGATTTCACCCTCTCGTACGGGACATAAGTGTCCTCTGTCGTCCAGGTTAGACATCGAGGATAATCCACCCCTGATATCGTCTTGGCGATTGTACTACCTATGCCGGGCACCGCCTCGTACATCCAAACCTGCACACCATGACGAAGAACATGATTACACATCGACCTTGACAAACAACACATCACATGTGGGCTGTGTGTGCTCCAGTCCAGAAATAAACTGCCAGAAATTACTAATCATGTGCCAGAAACATATATATAGATGCCACATCAACAATACCTGGAATGCTAGCGGGAATCCGTTTAACGTATAACCAGATCTTTCAATGTCGTCCTTGATACCCTGCTCAACCCTTCTGACCAAGGCGTCGTCCAGACTTCGATGCGTCACCTCGTACACTACCCTCCCCCCTGGGTAATTCAGGAACTGATCAACATCGTCCAACAACCGAACCACCCAATGTTCCTCACAATCGAACCCGGCAGAAGGATGCCCTCAATGATGAGGAGGAGTGCAAGCTTGAACTTTTTGCTGATGCTCCTCTCCGTTTCCTTAGCCACCTCCCACATAACTTCAAGCTCTTTTACCTTCACTTTGTCTTTCCCGAACAAGGCATAAATTGCATCCTTGTATTCGGAGTCCTCGAAGTCAGGCCGTCGATAGCCACAGTTCATGCCCGTCACCAAAGCAAACTCCTTCATGGAGAAACGAAGAAGCCTCCCCTGTATTTGGTACCACGTCTCCGCCTACTTTAGCATAACTAAATGGTGCTCGAGGAAGTAGTGAACGAGTGTGGTGGAGAACGTGACGTAAGTAGCCATTTTGACAATCCCCCCTAATGGGGCTAGCGATGAGCTTCTTCCAATCTGAAGATGCAAGACCGTCATTCATGTCCCGAAGGAGCCACATCTTTAAGAAATGGTTGGCCCTCCCTCTGAAATGCTTCTCTGATGGAAGAGCATATGTGGCATGCGAAAAAACAACCAACTTAGCTAAGTTGCACAACGATAACCAAGCTTTTACAACTTAAAGGCATTATCTTTCAGTTTACCTTCTTGCTCGACGGGTTTGCCACTGACTTCCCTCCTCTAACTCTAACCATGGCTATCTTTTTGTTCTTCCTGTCAAATGTATGTACATTTGTTACAGGATGGTTAAGTAGTTGCCAGTACTACTAAAATGCATGCCATCTAAGCAAAAACCTATGCCATATCATAAAATAAGCATGCAATGTTTCTAACATTAAGTTTTTCTCATGAACTTTCTACATTTTTCACTTCCACCTATTTCTTCCAAGTGACAGTAACAACTAACAAAATACTTGCTCTTACCAGACACAATCATGCAAGTTCATTCAAACTCCGAATCAAGGCAGGGCATTCAACCATTCTTCAAAATGCAACTATATGATTTTTAAGTCATCCATATATAGGTTTCTTATATCTGTTTAACCTATAAGCAGAGTAGGCAATTTGATTTTTTTCCGCTTGAAGAATCATTAATCGTTTGCCTAACCCATTTACCCACAATCCTGAATACTGAACACATGCTAGACAGTAGTTAACAGATGCCACAATCCTACTATTCAAAGCCTTCCCCAATTTCGCCAATTCCAAATCTCCCATGTTAATCACCATTTTCAATTGATTTCTATGCCATTGAGACCTTCAATTTGAAGTTCATGTTCCCTCATATCCCCGACTACACCCCAAAATCGGTCATACCCCCACAAACTTAGGGTTTCATGAACAACTACCCCGATTCCTCCCCATCCTGCTTCCATATCAATGGTGCCAAAATCTATAAGCTTTTCGGCCACAAAAGGAGGGTTTAACAACTTACTTGGTTTCGTGGTCAGATTCGGTCTTCTTCTTTTACAAAATCGCCAGGTGCTCTGACGCTTTTCTCTTGCTCTTCCTTCTTCTTCTTCAAAATCGGCAGGTGCTCCCGGCTTCGGTGTCACGGCTTCAACTGTCTTCCTCCGGCGTCACCGACTTCCTCCCGGATATCGCGCCTTCGCTTCACCGGGTTGTCTTCTCCAAAATGCTCGCTCTGAAACCGCTTCAACTGGATTTCTCTCTTCGGGAAGGCGCGTTACTTTCTACTGTTGATTTGAGAGGGCATGACCTTCTACCCCCCCCCCCCTTGGCGAACCAGTTATTTTTTGCCATTTTTTCAAGCCATTTGCTATTTTTGCAATATTTTGAGGGGGGGTGTTAGTTTTGCAAATCTGAACCGGTTTTGGTATATTAGATGTCATTCTCTCTTTTCCTTAAACATTGGATTTAAGGCCTTGTTTGGGTTCCAAGGTATTATATTTACGATAAATTCTAAGTTATGATCTATTTTAAGAGTTTTTAATTGAGAAAATTTTCTCAAGTTTTAATTATCTTAACTTTTTTGATTAAGAGTTTTTAATTGAAAAAATTACTATGGTTCATCATCTTTTCCAATCAGAGTTATTAACCTATACCCTCAAAACTGATTAATTTATACATTGTTGTTTAAATGGTTAACAATGGATTTAAAATAACGTTAATTTATTTAAAATAAAATATAGGGCATTTTACCACTAACTACAAGTTTTAATCAATAGTTACTACTAGTAAAGTGGCTGATTTTTATTTTCTCAAGTTTTAATTATCTTAACTTTTTTTAAAATTGATTTACTTTGGTTTATCATCTTTTCCAATTAGAGTTATTAACTTATACCCTCATTTGAAAAACTGAATTATCTATATTGCTTGTTTAAATAGTTAACAATGAATTTAAAATAACGTTAATTTAAAATAAAATATAGGGCTTTTTACCACTAACTACAAACTTTAATCAATATTTACTTTTTTTTTTGGTGCAATGGCCGCATAGGCCCCGGAAACGAACTTAAATTACGAAATGAACATTGTCTGAATACAAGGTGGCAATGCGACACGCGTCTACTGTGCTGAGGGTTGACACCATTATAATCGTGTCGAGGGTCATCAATATTATAACAATATTGAGGATTAACACCATTATAAAGTGTTGAGTGTCAACATCATTACAACAGAGTTGAGGGTTAGCATCGTTATAAAGGTGCTAACTCATTACGACAATACTGAGAGGCAGCGTCACTATAAGTCTATAACAGTGTTAAGGATCAACATCATTATCATAGTACTGACCTATTATAACATTGATTAGACCATGTTTATCAATGGATACTAGGAATACTAATATTTTATTTTTCTCTTTTCGCCACATCATCCTAGCATCTCATTCTCATTTTTCCCACTTTATCAATGAAATCTCTAGTATCCCAAAAGTCGTCTTTTCATACCCACTCAATTTACAAATATACCCATCTCCAACAATTATTTCCATTCTCTATTATATTATTATATTCATTTATTATTAATAAAATATTAATATTAAATTAATCATAATCAACTTCCACATATTAATAAATACTTTTAATAATTAATTATTTTATGCTATTACATTATTTATTCTTCTAAAATGTTCCATAATTATAATTTAATTTTTTGGATCATTTTTTACATATTTATAATCGAAGACAAAAATATTTTTTTTAAAATATATGCAAACATATTTAAAATTAATGTATATATGTAGATTAAAATGAATCTAGTATTTTGGTAAAAATAATTAATTTTTTTTTTACATATTTAATGCCCAAAAATGAATTTAAACATATAAAAAAAATATTAAATCGCAACCATCCACCAGGTGACACTTGACCTCCATGCATCGCTCCCTCTGTGCGCCAACCACGGGACGACACGTCTCAAGAAGAAGGTGAACCAGGCCGGTTCAATCTTGCGTTTTGCATCCGTAATCAATAAAGCGATGTCGTTTTGCATGGGCAGCTCCGAAAATTTGCAATGTGTTCCAGCTGGCCTGACAGAGTAATAATTACACAAGGGCTGGTATCATGGTTATTAGGATCCCGATCTAGATCTTACGATCCTACGATTCTAGGCAAGGTTTTGATCCGGATCGGGCATCTAGACTCCTTCGTGCTAGGATCTACCTAGGATCCTATGGGATCGTGTGAGATCGGTAGGATCTACCTAGGATCCACCGATCCTAGAAAAAATATCCGATCCTAGCAAAAATCATATTTGTGTAATTGTGTTTGTTTTTGTTTGGATATTGGGCCTTTTGAATACAATGTGCCTTTTTATTTTTTATTTTTTATTTTTTTGGCAACCCATCTCCTTAGAAATTGAAAGCAAAAGAGTGAAGACGATGAATTGAAACCTTAAGCCCTTTATTTCGTCACTCAACTTGACAAATCCATGTTTGAGCACCTGAAATTGTTCATGATGTGGTTAATTGCGATGATGACATTTGAAACTAGAGATGGCATTGGATATTTGGATGTGTGATTTATCTATTGTATGTTTGTCATATTTTAAGACATTATCCTTGTCTGTTTATCATCTTTTGAGATATTATTCTTGACAAATTATGAATGTTAAGTGCTTATTATTGGACTATTTTAGTTACTTAATTTGTTTAATGGAGAAAAAGCTTAGTTTTATTGATGGTTTGTTTTTATTTTATTATTTATTTAATTTTTAATTTTTGTCTAGGATCTTACGATCCTACGATCCGATCCTACGATTCGATCCGACGCCCTTGTCTCGATCCCACCCTAGGATCCCGATCCTAAAAACCATGGCTGGTATCGATACTCCGCTAGCATCGGTCTAGTATCGATGAAGTCACTGTTCTAATTTTTTAACATTATAATTCATATTATCTTGCACAGTATTACCCCCGATAAAAATATCCTTAGAGCACACACAATGCTCATCCTACAAGTGTCTTAACTAAAATTGAGAAAAAATATATAAATTAAAAAATCAGACTTGAGCCTTCGTGTCAGGGGGAGTTTTTTAGCAGAGAAACTCCTTCTCACTGCCATTATATTTTCCCTCTTTGAGTCTTTTCTATGTACTATTGTATTTGATATTATTGCTTTACTTTACTTTTTTCTATTTTTATTAAACAATTTTGGGTGTGTTAAGGGTATCACCATTGTGGATGCCCTTAGAGCATCCACAACGCCAATTTTCTGAGTGTCTTAAAATTAAAAAACTACAAAAAGTTTCAGAAAAGCTGAAAATTTGACAGCATACTCTTCTTGAGTTTCGGGTGGGGTAATGGAAGAAGAAACTCAATTTCCTTGGTTCTATCAACAACTGCACACCCTTTCCTTTATTTTGCTCTGCATGTTTCAGCCATAAGAGCCCACAACTCACCTTTGATTATTTGTTTTAAATTTTTAGTTGAAAAGATGAGTATATGGGTTGTGTGAAAATATTTAAAGAGGTATGTAAAGCTAATGTAAGAGAGAGAAAGATATAAGAGTAAATGGTATTCAATATACCAAAAAGTTTAGCTCTTTGCAAAAATGTCACCCCCCATATAAAATTTGGTAAATGTCAAAAAGTAAATTTGTTTGCAAAACTAACAGGTCACCTTGACCTTGTATTGTGGGTTTGGGCATTCTTTTAAAAATTTGGAGATTTTGGGAGGGATTTAAGGGATTAGGAAAGGGGAGAGAGAGAGTGAGAGAGGGTTCACATTTTCACAAAATCAAAACTCCAATCCGACGACTGCGAGAGAAGAGCGGCGAAGGAGGAGGAGAGAAGCGGAGGAGGCGGCGGATTCCGTTGAGCAATCTGGCGACTGAACGTCTGAACCCATTGTCGGTTTTGGTTCTCGATTTTGCTTCCCTCGTTGTATCACCAAGAACTCCGCACCGAAGTCATATGTACGCCGACGTGCACTCCTCGTGAGCACGCAGCAGTCACATTTCACCGATTCTATCTCGATCCGAGTCCCCGAAGTCGCGTTCTTCTTGTTGTTCCATTTTCTTCCCGTTGATTTCTTTCCCAATTCTTCAGGTTCCTCTCTTGCTCTCGCTCTCGCTGGTTCGGATTCAAGTTGAAATTTCATTTCCTTACTCATCGAATCTTCTGCCTAGGGTTTTTCATGTATCCCTTTCCCTATTATTCTACAAGGTTGTTCATTTAAAGCCATTTGAGATTGATGGGATCATTTTCTTTCTTCTTTCTTCTTTAACCATCCCCTTCATTTGGTTAGACATGGCGGCTCATCAACTGCTCATCTAGAGGTTGACAGGAGGAAAACTGCTTTTATCTTACAAGAAGAAAGAAGGGGCATCGAGAGAGGAGGAATTCGACGAAGTTCCCGAGGTAGACAAGATTCGGCAGGGGTTACTCCTACATTGGCTAAGACATCGTTGTCACTGGCTAGATAATAGTATTTACTGGCTAGTAAGCATACATCGCAAATATTCGGGTTTCGCATCCGGCAGGACTGTATTGGTTAGGAACTTTAGTACTTCGTACGTAGTGTTTGGTTTAGGTCTTAATTGTTTAATCGTTTCCACCTTTTGGATGACTTGTGTTTGATGACTGATAAGGTATGTTATGGACACTTGTTTATATGTGTTATGGATGGTTGTTGTGAATTCTGCGTTATAACGCATTTCGTGTAGGTTTAATGGTTGATATACTTAGGATGAGAAGTTTCTGAGATAGATAAGATATGTCAAGGGTTATTATCTTATTGGCATAAACTTTGATTTGATTGGCAAGGAAAAAACATATACTGGCTAGTAAGGAAAAAATTCGCAAACATTTGTCCTTTGCATCGTCGGCAAACTAAAGGGCCGGTTATGTGAATTCAAAACCACCCAAACCCCAAAGTATCAGTGAGTTGCAAGCAAACTAATAAAATATTACATTCGACTACTCCGTCTAGTGATTTGGTGCGTTGTGACAAATTCACAACCATCAAGCGACTTCCATTTTGGCTTCCACTTTCTTTGACCGAAGCGTACAAAGGAAAATGTCATGCCTCATCTCCACCCATTGAGTTCCAGTACTTGAAAGCATCCCAATCACTTTCATCATCCACATGAATTGGATAACATCCTTCCTTCTTCGCATCGAGTAGGTATTTCAACTCCAACTCGTACCAACTCGGGTCTATCGCGAGCTTCTCCATTATCTTGCTCCTAACGGACCCAAACGACATGCTCTCCTCTATGAGCATTGCCTTGTCAGAATTTCGACCTTCATACACCCATCCCCCCTCCTTCATGTTCCCACCGATCACTGCAAATGTCTATATATATTCTGTTGATGACTAGGATTTCCCTTTGGCTGGCTAGTAACTAAATCTCTGGGTTTTCTTCTTCGAACTTCACTTGTTTTCCCTCCATTTTGCCATGTGTATCCCCACTTGTTTTCCCTCTATTTCGTCTGGGCGGGAATTTTAATTGGTTTGAGCTCTCTTTACATTTAATGCATGTGATGTCACATGTTCAATTGACATTAAACGTGTCAGATCAGCCCTCTCTCTCCACTGCAATTTTTTTTTTTTTGCCAAGTAAAACCCCTTCCCTCCTCTCCAAATTTGACACATGTCCCTCATTTTTCAGATTTCTGTCAGCTCAGCCCTCTCTCCCACAAATCATTACATCTTTTTCTTTCTTTTTTTTTTATTTATTTTTGGCCAAATGACCTGCTACCGGGTGGGCATAATTTACAAAAATGACATTTTGCTACCCCCTTGCAATTTCTACACCCCATGGTTATTTTTGCAAAGTTGAAATTTTTTTGGTATATCCATGCAAATCATCCAAGATATAAAGTGGTATAAGAAATTTTGAAAGAGGATATGGGTTGTTGTTCTCCGCCTTCTCGACGTCGAGACGTCGTGTGAGTCGTCCCACTCTCCCGTGTTCTCTACATTCGTGGCTCGCCTGGATCTCCCTCGACTCCTCTGTTGGCGGACGACTTCTTCGGGTTGTTTGGGTTTTTTCTTTCATCTGTGTTAATTTGTATTTTTAGTAGGTTGTATGTTGACGGTTCGTCCGTCTGCCGATTCGTCGACCTATCGAGTTCCAGGTTTGTCTGAACTCGAATTCTTACCTAATCAAAAAAAAAAAGGATGTGGGTTGCAGATGCTCTTAGGGTCAACACCATTATAAAAAAAAACCCTCCGCACAAACAACAAGAGAAGATGATTTACGAAAAATCATTAAAGAGGGAAGAGGAGGATATACATACAATAAAATAGTGATGAAAAAAAGTTTTTTTTTTGTGAATAAAAAGCATATCAAAGTATACTTCAACATTAACATAACTGACATTTTTGGAAGTAAAATACAAACCTACGGGGAGAATGAACAGATCACCAATCTTTAAGGACACGAGAGAAGTTGGAGGCGATGACAGGGTGGTAAGTACCGTCGGAGGCGGGATTGGGTGCAACTAATGATGGAAATGGAGAGCATCATGATGTCTTTTTTTTTGTTTCAATTTCGGTTATATTCGTATGGTTGTTGTTGTTTGTGCATGATAATGGTTTAGCTATCTATCGACTTTTTCGGTCTCTCGGTTGTCCAGGCTTATCTGAATTATCGAATTTCTTTCCTAATGTATAAAACCCCGATTACCTAAATCTCTAACCCGAAGCCTTTGTTCCAATAACAAAGTCTAGATTCTTACCCCCACAAATCTTGTAAATTTCACTATAATTTATAAGATATCAAGCCTAGCGGTGTTGGATATGAGTCCCTCTGATGGTTCTTCTTGCAATGGTCGATCGGGTTGATGTATCTCAAGGAGGAATCCTTGAAACCGGTGGTGCAAATTTGTCAACAAGCATAGTCTATATTCATAAATCTAATTGATCTCTTCAATATCTCGAGATCCTAGCCTTCAACTAGTTAAGTGCTTGACAATCGGAAATTTGCGTGGAGGCGACGTCAGATCTAGAGGAGACGTCTCTTCAAGGTAAGGGCCTGGTGGCGGGGTGTGAGGCGATGGGGTTCGCCTACAACGACTCGTCTAGCTCTTAGTCCCACCCTTCTCGTGGTTGCTTTTCATTTTCCTTAAACCTTCCAATTAAGTCTGTATTTGCTAATGCTTTGATGAAAAAATAAATTTGGTGATCTTCATATCTGTGGTGGTTCACCCTTCAACCCAAAGGGTATTTTCGTACTTTCATGTGGCTATTAGAGCAAATAATCAAATCTGTATAAAACATTGTGTGAGGAGCGGGAAAGGTTGTTGTAACAAATTGAAATCAGAAGCTCGATCAGTTTTCTCTCCTCTCTAATGGAGATTAATTTCAATTATCTTTCTTGCGTGATTTGGTCTTAATTTACCTTGCTTCCAAGCTGTGTTTGTCCAAAGTTTGTGACAACTCCGTTTCTGAGAGGCCTTCTCTTGGAGTTTCCTCTTTACATTCCACAAGAGTTCGAGTCTTGTTGTACTGCCTTCAAGCGGTGCTACATCTGTGGCGCTTGGCTTGGTTCCATGCATGTGGCTTTGATAGGAGGGTTTTAGGTTTGGATTTTGGCTCCACTTGTAGTATTGTTTGGTTTTACGTTGTATGGCTTCACTTGTAGTATAATTTCATGACGGTTAGTTCGTCTGTCGATTCGCTGACCTGTCAAATTACAAGACAGTTTGTTGTCTTGTCTCTCGAATCGTTTCCTATATAAAAAAATATTTTTGGTAGAAAAAAATTATTTATATTAAAATTAATTATTTGATGGCTATTATTTTATTTACATCTACATTATTTTTTGGTAGAATGAATTATTTATATCTAGATTAATTTTTATTTAGGTTTTTTTTTAGAACAAGGTAAAATTTCTTTTTAGTACAAAATAAATAACCCTTGTACTTATATTTAATTACAAATAATAACCCTACCTGTTGAGAACTTGTATATTTTCCTAAGTGTTTTTACCTTGTTATATGTATGTAATATTTGTATTATGTATGTGACATGAAAACTAAGTGTAACATGGCTAAGGATATGGACCAAGCTTTGGGTGTTAGCTCGAGCCTAGATGGATCGGATTGAGCCGAGTAGCTTGATCTCCAACATGGGAGAGCTGCCAAGCTTGGGCCTGAAGCCCAGGTCATGAGACACGGTCCATCACCTTGAGCCCAGTTTCCTGGAAGCCTTGATGGATCTCTCCCTGTTGCCACTAGGGTTTGCCTATATAAGGCGAAGCTCACATCTGGCGTCCGCGAGCTCTTCACTATTCCTTTTTCTCTAGAAGAAAGAGAGAGAGAGAGAGAGAGAGAGAGAGAGAGAGAGAGAGAGAGAGAGAGAGAGAGAGAGAGAGAGCGGCGAAGCTAGGGTTAGGGTTTGCTATTCAAGCTTCTCCCACCTCCGATCGGTGAAGCTCTTCTTATCCGACGACTTCCCGGTGTTCAGAGTTCCCTTGGCGGCCGACAATAGCTCGGTGTTGGGTTCCAGTTCTCAGATCTGAGTCTGTATTCTCAGATTTGAGATTGTCGAAGAAGTTCTTCTTCTTCTTGCTTGTTTTCGTGTCTTTCGTTTTGGTTTATGCTTAGATCTATACTTGTACTCTTGGTTTGCCTAATCTGTACTTTCTCCCTTATTTGATAGTGGATTAGGGCTGACTCTTGAGGCCCTGGGGATGTAGGATCGCGGATCCGAACCTCATAAAAGTCTTGTGTTCTTCCTCTATCTTTTGATCTTGTATGTTTGTGTTGTTCTTATGAAAACGATTAGACTGGATCTTGCTTTTCAATGTGGTATCAGAGCATGTGTTCTGTTGCTAGCGCGTGAGTGTCCTCTTTCCAACCTAGCTGAGTCTTTATAGATCTCAAAGAGCGGGAACTGGCATAGGAGGATGGTGGGCCTAAATAGGGTGTATCGCCTAGTGCCATTCCCCCCTACCCGATGCAACATGATCTGTTCTTTGTTGGTTTTTTCAATTACTGCTTGTTTTTTAAAAAAATTCGCTTCCGTATTTGTGTTTGTGATATATCAATCTTTGCTTGAGTTTTTCTTTGTGTTCTGTTATTCTGCAAAATGTCTGATTCTATTCGTTTAAAGCCCTTTAACGGCACCACTGACTTTGCTATGTGGCAGGTGAAGATGAAAGTCATACTCATCAAAGAGAAGTGTCATGTGGCTATAACGAACAAGTTTCTAGATGGAACTAGCAAAGAAAAAATCATGGAGACTGATCTTCAGGCTCACAGTGAGATCATGCTTCGTCTCTCTGATGAAGTGGCACGACAGGTACTAGAGCACACCACTACTGAAAAATTATGGGATGCTCTAGAAGGTTTGTATTTGGTAAAGTCTCTCCCATCTCGTGTGAATCTGTTTAACAAGCTTTTTCAGCTTTAAGATGAACACTGCTTGCACTCTAGTTGATAATCTTGATCGTTTCTTGACTATAACACAAGATTTGGTAAGATGTGGTGATAAATTGGTTGAAACTCAGTTATGTGTGCTTCTGTTGAATTCCTTGCCGAGTCAATTTGATACTTCTAAGGATGTTATTCAATATGGTAATACCTCTTTGGTTAAAAATGATATCATTGAGCCTCTGATCCAGAAGAATGAATCTCTGAAAGTTTTTTAAACTGTTGCTGGTGTTAAACCTGAGCCTAAGTCTGAGGCCAAGAATGAAGTCCTTATGGCTAAGTCTAAAGGTAAGGGTAACAAAAGGAATAATAACAAGAAAAGGGATAAGCAGGGGCAACCTAAGTCTGAAAATGGTGTTGATAAGACTAATGGAATTGATAAGTCTAACTTGAAGTGTCATTATTGTTCTAAAACTGGCCATTTTGAAAAGGATTGCTATAAGAAGAAAAGAGATGAGGAAAAGGCTGCTAGACAACCTGTTGTGTCTACTGTGTGTGAAACCCACCCCTATTATACCCATGAAGTGCTTGCTTTACTTGTGAATGATGCCTCTGATTGTTGGATTCTAGATTCTGGATGTACTATGCATACTACACATTATAAGTCTTGGTTTTTTTATTTGAGATTAATTGATGGTGGTGATGTTATGCTTGGTGATCATTCTGTCTTGAAAATCAAAGGCGTTGGTTCTTTTGCTATGAAAATGCATGACGGTGTGATTAGGGTCATTAAAAATGTTAGATGGGTTCCATAGCTTAGAAGAAATCTCATGTCTGAGAGCACACTGGAATCCCTAGGTTGTGATGTTCACAGTAGCAATGGGATTAGAACTGTCTCAAGGGATGGCGATGTCCTTATTAAGTGCATTAAAAGGAAAGGCCTCTATGAGGTTCAAGCCACCCCTAAGATGATTTTTTCCTCTATATTGATTGCCTCTGATGCTTGTATGTCCATTGCTGAATCTGTTACTTGGCATAATAGATTAGGGCATACATGAAATAAGAGTTTGCATTATCTTTATAAGCATGGCATTTTAAACTCCAAACCTACTTCTATTGATCTGTGTGATAATTGCTTGATGGGTAAACAAACCAAGAAGAGTTTTAACAAATCTTCTTATATTACTAACAAACCTCTTGAGTATGTACATTCAGATCTCTAGGGCCCTGCTCAGGTTGAATCTTCTAGGGGCAGAAGGTACTTTATGTCCTTGATTGACTGTTATAGCAGGAAGGTTTGGGTTTACTTGCTGAAGACAAAGGATGAGGCCTTTGATGTTTTCAAACATTGGGTAACAAGTGTTCATGTTAAAACTGATCTCTCTGTCAAATGCTTAAAAACTGATAATGGTTTGGAGTTTTGCAATTCCAGATTTAACTCTTATTGTAAAGATGCAGGGATCAAGAGGCACCTTACCATTCCTGGCACCCCTCAGCAGAATGGCATTGCTGAGAGGATGAACAGGACCCTCCTGGAGAAGGCAAGGTGCATGTTGATCTCTGCATGCATGATGCACTCTTTGTGGGGTGAAGTTTTTATCACAGCTGCTCACCTCATAAATAGATCTCCATCCTCTTCCATTGGTTTTAAAACTCCTTATGAAATGTGGTATAATAAGAAACCTGATTTGAGATATCTTAGACCTTTTGGTTGTGTTGCCTATGCTCACAAGAGTGATGGTAAACTCAATCCCAGGTCTCAGAAATGGGTTTTGTTAGGATATCCTGAAGGTGTTAAAGGTTATAAACTTCTTATTATCCAACCTGAAGCTTATAAAACTATTGTCAGCAGGGATGTTGTCTTTGTTGAGGATGAATTTCACTTTAAAAATGTGTTCACTCCTTCTGTTGAGAAAACTTTGCAGGTACCCACAGGATCATCTGCAACCCACTTCTATGTGCATGATGGTGAAGATGATAAGGATGGAAATGATCCTAATGAGGATACCCAAGGTACTGACATGCCGATGATGTGCAACCTCACCAATTGGGTGGGGAAGCTCATGATGAACCTACTGATGATGAGAATGAAGTTGGTAATGATTCTATCTCTGCTAGTTCTAATGCTCCCTCCCCCCATTCTAAGTCTTTAGATCCTGCTAATGTGTCTTTGTCTGATGAGCATGGTGTTGGCTCTTCTAGCATTTCATCTCATGAAAGGCATGACTTAACAAATTGGCAGTTAACCAGAGATAGGCCACCTAGAACTAAAATGCCAAATAAAAGGTTCGTCAATAGCATTGTTAAGTTTGCTTGTGTTGTCTCTACTGTGGTGAACAACTATACTCCTGAGACTTATGAACATGCTATTAGATGTGCACACTCTGATGACTAGAAGAGAGCAATGTCTGAAGAAATTGAGTCCATGATAGCCAACAAGACCTGGACCCTTGTGAAGAAACCTGACACTGTCAGGTTTATTGACAGTAAGTGGGTATTCAAACTTAAAGAATGTAACTCTAAGGGTGATCCCCCAAGGTACAAAGCTAGGCTTGTAGCCAAGGGTTTCACTCAAAAAGAAGGTGAGGATTATAATGAGATTTTTGCCCATGTGGTAAAATCCAAAACTCTGAGATTATTACTTGCCATGTCTGATGTTTATGATTATGAACTTGAACAGATGGATGTGAAGACAGCCTTCTTGCATGAGGATTTAAATGAAACCATATATATGAGGCAACCAAAAGGTTTTATTGATAAATCTAAACCTGATTTTGCCTGTTTGCTTAAAAAGTCCATTTATGGTTTAAAACTATCTCCCATGCAATGGAAAATCAAGTTTGATACCTGTATGAGAAGACAGTTGGGTTTTAAAAGAAGTAAATATGATACTTGCTTATATTTGAAGAAACCCAAGTCTAGTCCTGTGCTTTATGTTCTCCTTTATGTTGATGATATTCTTTTGATTTCTAAATCATCTACTGATGTTGTCACTATTAAGAAGGAGCTCTCAAAGCATTTTGACATGAAGGATCTTGGCCCTACCAAGAAGATACTTGGCATCAAGATAGAGAGAGACGGAAACAAAGGTAAGCTCTGGCTTAACCAGACAGACTATGTGTTGAAGGTATTGAAAAGATTTCATGCTAAGAATGTGAAACCAAATGATATTCCTTTGGGTTCTCATCTTGATTTATCTAAGAATCATGCTCCTTTATCTGTTTCTAAAGCTAAGAATATGAAAAATATTCCATATGATGCTGATGTGGGTTCTGTGATGTATTGTATGATATGCACCAGCAGACCTGATCTTGCTTTCTCTATCAGTACTTTAAGTAGATACATGTCTGAGCCTGGTGAAAAACATTGGCTTGCTATGAAGTATTTGTTAAGGTATTTGCTTGGATCTGCTAATTTGAGATTATGTTATTCTAAGCATACCTCTTCTGATGAGTTATTTGGATATGTGAATTCTGACTTGCTAGTAATAAGGACACTAGAAAATCTATCACTTCTTATGTCTATACTTAGGCTGACAATTCCATATCTTGGAAATCTCAGCAATAGCCTATAGTTACTCTCTCTTCAACTAAGGCTGAGTATATTGCTACAACTGAGGCTTGCAAGGAAGCCATTTGGTTGCAGAGTATATTGCAAGAGATTGAAGGAAAAACTGATACTTCTGTGTTGCATATCGACAATCAATCTGCATTATATTTGTGTAGAGATCCCATTTATCATGAGAGAACTAAACATATCGATGTTAGATATCATTTTATACGTGAGAAGGTTGATGATAATGTGATACATGTTATGAAGATTGATGGTAATTTCAACCCTGCTGACTTTGGTACTAAAATTGTACCTAGAGACAAATTTTTGTTTTGCAGGGATTTCCTTCACTTAGGTGAAGGAGGCTGATGGTTCAACAGGTACGAGGGATGAGGACGGACCCAGTTACCTAATTCACACATTGGCATGGTCTGCCTGGAGCGGACTTAGAAAAATACAGGAGGCAATTGTTGAAAACTTGTATATTTTCCTAAGTGTTTTTACCTTGTTATATGTATGTATTATTTTTATTATGTATGTGACATGAAAACTAAGTGTAACATGGCTAAGGATATGGACCAAGCTTTGGATGTTAGCTCGAGCCTAGATGGATCGGATTGAGCCGAGTGACTTGATCTCCAACATGGGAGAGCTGCCAAGCTTGGGCCTGAAGCCCAGGTCATGAGACCCGGCCCATCACCTTGAGCCCGGTTGCCTGGAAGACTTGATGGATCTCTCCCGGTTGCCACTAGGGTTTGCCTATATAAGGCGAAGCTCATATCTGGCGGCCGCGAGCTCTTCACTGTTCCTTTT
Source organism: Persicaria tinctoria (assembly GCA_037127255.1). Taxonomy (NCBI): domain Eukaryota; kingdom Viridiplantae; phylum Streptophyta; class Magnoliopsida; order Caryophyllales; family Polygonaceae; genus Persicaria; species Persicaria tinctoria. Next base: position 69,868,490 of record JBANSL010000013.1, read on the forward strand.
TCTCTAGAAGAAAGAGAGAGAGCGGCGAAGCTAGGGTTAGGGTTTGCTATTCAAGCTCCTCCCACCTCCGATCGGTGAAGCTCTTCTTCTCCGACGACTTCCCGGTGTTCAGAGTTCCCTTGAAGGCCGGCAATAGCTCGGTGTTGGGTTCCAGTTCTCGGATCTGAGTCTGTATCCTCAGATCTGAGATTGTCGAAGAAGTTCTTCTTCTTCTTGCTTGTTTTCATGTCTTTCGTTTTGGTTTATGCTTAGATCTATACTTGTACTCTTGGATTGCCTGATTTGTACTTTCTCCCTTATTTGATAGTGGATTAGGGCTGACTCTAGAGGCCCGGGGATGTAGGATCGCGGATCCGAACCTCGTAAGAGTCTTGTGTTCTTCCTTTATCTTTTGATCTTGTATGTCTGTTGTTCTTACGAACACGATTAGAATCGATCTTGCTTTTCACTACCCTTGACCCCAAATCTTACCTTCTCTCCAATCTCGTTTCATACAATTATTGACTTGCAATATTCAGTACGAATTGAAATCAAGACCTTAACACTTGTAGGCCATGTACTACATGAGTAAGTCTAAAAAGCAAAAGCTAGATTTCAGATTTCGTAATCTCAAATTCATCTTCTTCTTTTTAATTGGTTTCTCAGTTTTCAAATTAAAATCTCATAATTTGCACTACAAAAATTTAAATCTCATGAATTTTCTTTTCTTCAATTATTATTGAAATTGATGTGGGGAATTTGGTTAAATTTTCAATCCTACTCTGAAATTAAAGGTGAATAAACATTGTGAAGGAGGTGGTGGAGAAATAAAAGAGGTGTAGTTGCGCATAATTTCGCGCCAAGGAGAGGAACACAAAAGAGGGGCAATGGTGCAGTGGCCCCAAGATGAAGACGATGGTGAGGACTGAGGAGCTCTGGGGGACGACGAACAAATGGAGGGTGGTGGACAAAGATCGTCAGCACTCTATTGTTATGGAAAGAATGACGTCATATGAGGTGGAGTGACGAAGAGGACGAAGAGCGTGGGACTTTTGCTTCTTTTTTCTCAATCAAATTTGCACTTTTTAGCTCGGTTTCTACCTAAAAGCGAGCTAATAGACCGAATTGAATTCTTAAAAATAAAAAATAGTCACAGCGACCACATGTCTTTGCGACCACGATCATTATGTGTTTGGTCACTGCGACTGATATGTACTTGGTCGTTGCAACCAATTAATTAGATCCTAAATAGCAATTTTACCTTGCGTCAAACCGAAGTTATGTTTTTATTTTATATTTCTTACACACTTTTATCATTATTAGTTTAATTTTCACATTGTAATTCAAATTTATTATTTTTTGTCATATTTTTAATTGTTTTTTTTATAAATAATAGATATAATTTTAGAATATTGAGGTATGGAACAAACTAATATTTTAATATATGTGTAAATATATTGCTAAGCAAATTGGTCCATTTATATATTCTACTTAATTTATATGGCATCGCATAATCATGAACTTGAGTAGTTAGGAAAGGATTGATTCTTCAAAAAGGCTTAGCTTGAATTTCTACTTTCCCCAATTAAAAAAGGACAACGTATTAAATATAAGCTTTTTTCTTTATTTTTTTGTTTGTTCAATAAATATAAGTTTCTTTTATATGGAACAAAGGAAGCCATTTTCTCCAAAGTTTGGAAACTTTAATAAAGCATAAGAATAATTAAAATTAAGGATTGTTTATAACTACCAATCACAAGTTGGTGTAGTGGTTGTGTGCTACATCTCATGCCAAGAATCTCATTGAAAACATGGAGTCGCTTGTGAGTGGAAGGGTCAACCTCTTAAATGGGTCATACAGTACCCGATCCAGATTTTTTTCAATTTTCAATAGAACCATAACTATTGATATTTTCAATAAATTATAAAAAATACCCCAAACTTTAAGGTAGTGCATTTTCTATCCTAGATGGATCAATTGATCGACTATACTATTCACCTCTCTAAAGACATATTGAACACGAATGTTGTCAAATGAAAGAATATCCAATTGGGATAAAGATACAATCATCTCAATCTCCTAGAGCCAACTCGATCTAAGCACCCCTAAAAACGTTGAAAACACAAAGGTTATCATCTTCAATTATCATATTTCGTATCTTAAGTTTTTGTACTTCCTTGATGTCAAACAAAATATGGAATGCATCCTTGCATGTGTGATTGTAGAAGGTGCATTGAATTGAAACTCCAATCCTTCTTTCCTTAAATTTGCTTTTATCGGTTGTCCATCTTTTGACCATTCCGGAATGGCTCACCGGAAAGGACTTGTGGATAATAGTCATAGGTCCCCGGTTCGAACCCCGGAATGGCCGCTCTTTATTTACCAATTCAACGTTGTCCATCTTTTGTGGTACTCTTCATTGGAAATTCTAGATCTTCGGATGGTTATCTAACTTCCAGACCCATTTGTGTTATTGTGTATGAAAATTGAATTTATTGATCATATTAATTGCATTGGTGGAATGCCAATCGTCATGGCTTGGAACCCAATGTAGTCTGTCTTTTTTTTTTTTTTGATTAGGAAATAATTCGAGAGTCAGGTATACCTGACAACTCGAGAGGCCGACGAAGTCGGCAGACGGTGAAACCGTCACTACATATAAAAATGTGCAATGACTACAAAAGAGGGAGGCGTAACTCCGGACGAGCAAGCGAGCCAAACCCGTACAAGCTGGAGACAACGTAGACTAAAAACCGGTGCCAAGCATCCCCAAGCGGCGACACCGTTGGCCAGCGGTATATCAGGAGCCAGTCCTACGGACAGTGAAGACGATCCTCCAAGGAATAGCCTAACGCGGAGACGCCTCGATACACACCGTCACGACCCCAGCCAATCCCGACACCAGGTTGCCAGAGCTCCAGCACGGAAGAGGAACGCCAAGCAACAGGGATCACAACCAAGAACCATTTTGAAGACACGCACCTTGAATCCCTTTTATACGAAAGATAATTTATTCAAGCCCTTTCGGGAATTTTCAAACCCTTTCGGGATTTAGGCCCTTTCGGGATTTTCAGGTCTTGCAACCCCAATTGAATTTTTCCTTTTTTTTTTTTTTTCTTTCCTTCCTTCGATTTTGCCCCAAAAGGGGCAAAACCCCCCTATCCAAAAACGTACAATGGATTTTACATCCATCCAATGTAGTCTGTCTTGAATACAGCACGGAGTACTATTTTTTGGGATAGGAGTTTGTACAGTTTTCTCAATCACAATACTTTTTTGTACTTCCTTGATGTCAAACAATGAATGATCTAGTTGATCATTCATTCTCCTATTGATCAGTTGATCATTCATTGGATATGAATTGACTCACTTTGGTTCGTGGTTGAACTTTTCCTTTTACTTTTACGTTGTTGATTAGTGATGAATCATGTTATAATGTAATCCTAAGTTTGTCTTTGTATTCTATAGATCTAGGATGACAAGTGTTTTGGATGTAATAGACTAGAAGAGATACTTAATGAGCTAGCTAGGGCTATAGGTGTGGTCTCGAGCCTTTGGACACATCTAAGGGACCCCAAGACCATCTTGGTTCGGACTCTGGGTGCACCAAGACTCTTGAAGACTAAGCTATTGTGTGTGTGAGTGGGTGCTATGTTATGTGTTACAGGTTTAAAGGTTTCTGGATTGTGGGCCGGCCCATTACTTGGACAATATTCTCTTGTGATAATAGAGTCCAAGCCCATGGCCTGTATCCTTCATCTGGATCCCTTTCCAGACGTTCTAACCCTACATAGCCACACTCTCCTCTATATATATGCTCCTGTTCACCATTTGGAGTGTAGATGAGACTGAAAGGCAGCACCTTGCTCATCCATGGAGGCCTTGATTCCTGTCACCTGGAGTCTGCAACGTCCTCATATGGATTGAAGAGCTGGAAAGGGGGCTTTTACCCTTTCAAATCTCTGAACCTTTACCTCTTAGTTTCTCTGTGTTTAGATTGCTAGCTCATTAAGCGTTTCTCGTCTGTGTTCCACACTTGTAACCAGATCTTGTATCTTTGTTCGAGTTAGTGGTATTCTCGGGACCGGGTCTCCCCTCTTGAGGCCCCGCGGAGTAGGGAAACCGAACCGCGTTAACAAATCGTTGTGTTCTTTAGATTTACGTTTGTTTATCTTGTTAAGAACTCGAATCGGTAGCTAACGGGTTAGGGGTTTACAAATTTGGTATCAGAGCTTTGTTCTGACTCCGAAAACCAAACCCTAGCTACTGTTTCTGTTGATATTTTCGCTGCGTTTTTTCACTTTGGTTTAGCATTTCTAAGTTGAGAGTTCCTAATTTTTGTATTTCCTCTGCTGCAGGTACAAAAATATGGCTGATAACTCCTTAAAAATCAAGGCCTTCGATGGAACAATGGACTTCCCCATGTGGAAGTTCAAGATGAAGGCCCTACTGATGAAGGAGAAGTGCTACAAGGCTGTCACCGAAGAGTTTCCTGCTGGGATGTCTGATGCAGACGAAAAGGAGCTCAAAGATCAGGCCTACTCCGAAATAGTTATCAGGTTGTCTGATGAGGTAGCTCGACAAGTGGTAACGATTTCTGATCCTAAAACTCTCTGGAAAACGCTTGAAGACACCTACATGAAAACTTCTTTGCCTAGGAAGATTTCTCTGCTATGTAGGTTGTTTACTTTTAAAATGAATGTTGGTCTCACTGTGCATGAAAACTTGGATAAATTTCTGAAAATGACACAGGAGATAGCAAAATGTGATGACAAGATAAAAGACACTCACCAAGCTGTTATTCTGTTAAACTCATTGCCTTCACAGTTTGACAACTTTAAGGACATTATTCAGTATAGCAGAGAAGAAATCACCAAGGATAAAATCATTGAAGCTGTTATTGAAAAGGATGAGGTCCTTAAAGTGTTTAAGTCTAAAACTGATTCTAGAACTGATAGATCTGAGACTAAAACTGAAGTTCTGGTTGTGAAAGGCAAGCCTAAGAGTAATAACAACAACAAAGGTGGTCAGAAGAGTCAATCTGATAAAGATAAATCATCTGAGAAAGGAAACAATGAGAAAAAGGGTTATAAGTGTCACTACTGTCATAATGAAGGTCATTTTGCTAGGGATTGTAGAAAAAAGAAAAGGGATCAACAAAACAAGTCTAAATCTGAACCTGATTTTACTGGTGTTGTTGAAACTTGTGATAGTTATCCCCAGGAATTACTTGTGTGTTCTTCTGAAAATGTTGCTGACAATGTTTGGATACTTGATTCAGGGTGTACTTTACATGCTACCCCCAACAGAGTCTTCTTTTCTTCCATTACAATCTGCAATGGTGGCAAGGTAATGTTAGGGGATCACATTGTCCTTGAAATCAAGGGCACAGGTAATGTTCCTATTAGAATGCATGATGGTAGGGTCAGGGTTATCCAAAATGTCAGGTGGGTGCCTGAATTGAGGAGAAACCTACTGTCTGAGTCTGTGTTTGATGATATGGATTTCAACATCAATACATTTAGGGGTTACAAGCATGTTTCCAGAAATGGAGTCATTCTTATAAAGACCATCAAAAAGGGAGGTCTATATCATGTGATAGGATCTCCTGAATTGAATGTGTCTACCCATGTGGTTGATGATGAAAATCTCATTCATACTAAGATGTGGCATGATAGGTTAGGGCATATAGGTAACACTGGCATGATGCATCTGTTTAAAAATGGCATGATAAACTTTAAACCTTGCAATCTGGAATTCTGTGAAAACTGCATTTTTGGTAAGAAAACCAAGCATCCCTTCAACAAATCTACCTATACTGCTTCCAGGTCCCTTGAGTATGTGCACTCTGACTTGTGGGGGCCTGCACAGATAGAGACGATAGGAGGAAGAAAGTATTTTCTTTCTCTTATTGATCACTATTCTAGAAAAGTATGGGTATATTTGTTAAGATCCAAGGATGAGGCTTTTGACAGCTTTAAGTCTTGGAATGCTATGGTTGAGAGTCAATCTAATTTCAAACTAAAGGTGCTAAGAACTTATAATGGTTTAGAGTTTTGCCATAAAGCCTTTAATGATTTCTGTAAAGAAAGAGGGATAAAAAGACATCTTACAGTCCCTGGCACCCCTCAGCAGAATGGCACTGCTGAGAGGATGAACAGGACCTTGCTTGAAAAAGCAAGGTGCATGCTCATTGGTGCTGGCCTTAAGAGTTCCTTATGGGGTGAAGCAATCACAACTGCTGCCTATCTAATCAATAGGACCCCATCATCTGTTGTGGACTTCAAAACTCCACAAGAGATGTGGTCAGGAAGAAAGCCTGATATTACACAGTTGAAACCATTTGGTTGTAGTGCATATTCCCATGTATCTCAGGGAAAGCTACAACCTAGAGCTCAAAAGTGTGTAATGCTAGGCTATCCTGAAGGAACTAAAGGATACAGATTGCTTGTTGTTCAACCTGGAGCTTATAAATGCATAACTTCTAGAAATGTAACTTTTAATGAAAAGGAATTTCATTTCAAGAAGAATCTAACACCTGAGACTGAGAATGCAGGTACCCCAGAAGACCCTTCCCATGCTGAAGGATTCTATGATCCAAATGACCATGATGACTCAGAGGATGATGAATTTGACACTGGAACTCCACAAGGCTCAAACAATGGAAACTCAACCCCTGAGATTCAATCTCCAGAAGTTGAGGTGTCAAATTCTCCTCAAAACAGTGAGCCTGAAGGCTATGGCTCACAAGGTAGTATACATTCCCACCAATCTGGTGGAAGTGTAAGTGACAATAATTCATCTCCCTCGAGCTCTCTTCAATCCTCTTCTACTGATACTTCTGCTTCTGATCATGTCCCTTTGTCTGTTATGAATACTGCTGGAAATGTTGTGTCTGACCTGTCTAATTATCAACTTACTAGAGACAGAGAACCTAGAGTTAGGATACCTAACAGAAGGTTCACCTCTAATATTGTTGAGTTTGCTTTCTTGGCTGCTGAAACTGTAAAACATCTTACACCTGAAAATTATGAACAAGCCATGAAAAGTTCTTGTGCTAATGAGCGGTTGAAAGCTATGCATGAAGAGTTGCAGTCTATGTATGCTAACAAAACTTGGCTTTTAGTCCCCAAACCTAATAAAGCTAAAGTTATTGAGTGCAAATGGGTTTACAAACTGAAAGATAGTATTACTCCTACTGAACCACCTAAGTATAAAGCTAGGCTTGTAGCTAAGGGCTTTAGGCAAAAGGAGGGGGTAGACTATAAGGATATCTTTGCACCTGTTGTTAAGTATAAGACTCTGAGACTCATGCTTGCTATTACTACTGTTAATGACTGGGAACTTGAACAGATGGACGTTAAGACAACCTTCCTACATGGTGACCTAAAAGAAACTATTTACATGCAACAGCCTAAAGGGTTTATAGATAAGAGAAAAACTGATCATGTTTGTCTGCTTAAAAAATCTATCTATGGCCTGAAACAGTCTCCTAGGGAATGGAACTTGAAATTCAATGCATGTATGAGATCTTTAGGTTTCACCAGAAGCAAATATGACACCTGCCTTTACTTTAAGCATGCTGGTTCTAAGAATCCCTTGTATGTTCTGCTTTATGTTGATGATATTCTTCTGATCAGTGATAGCAAAGTTATTATAGTTGGTGCTAAGAATGACTTGAAATTGCACTTTGATATGAAGGATCTGGGTTCAGCTAAAAGAATTCTAGGGATTAATATTATTAGAAACAGATCTGAAAAAGTAATGTGGCTGACTCAAGGTGATTATTTGCTTAAGATTTTGGACAGATTCTGTATGAACAACTCTAACCCTACACCTATCCCTTTAGGAGGGCATCTAGAATTATACAGAGATCCTAGTCCTAAAACTGATGAAGAATCTAAGAAAATGGAAAACATTCCCTATGATGTTGCTGCTGGTTCTGTAATGTATGCTATGCTGTGCACTAGGCCAGATCTTGCCTTTGTTGTGAGTGCTCTTAGTAGATTCATGTCTGATCCTAGAGAAAAACACTGGAATGCAATGAAATATTTGCTCAGATATTTATGTGGCACTAAATCTATGGGTCTTATGTTTGCTGAACACACATCTAGAAAAGAACTTCATGGATTTGTTGATTCTGATTATGCTGGTAATAGGGATAACAGAAAATCTACTTCCTCATTCTTCTTTACCTGGGCTGAAAACTGTATATCTTGGAAATCTCAGTTACAATCTATTGTTGCTTTATCTACCACTGAAGCTGAATATATTGTTGCAACTGAGGATGCAAAAGAAGCTATTTGGTTAAAGGGAATCTTGAAGGAAGTAGAAAGAAAATCTTATATCCCTGTTGTGTTTTCTGATAATCAAAGTGCTATATATTTATGCAAGGATCCTATGTATCATGAGAGGACCAAGCACATCGATGTTAGATTCCATTTTAGTAGAGATGAGATTGAAAAAGAAAATATCTCTGTTGATAAGATCTTAGGAGATGTGAACCCTGCAGATTTTGGTACCAAAATAGTTCCTACTAACAAATTCCATTTCTGCAGAAATTTCCTAAAGATCTTTGATGTGCCTTAGCTCATGACAGGCACGCGGGCTGATGACTGACGGGAGAGGAAGGTCCCTGGAAGAAGACCACAAAACTGGAAGGACAAAGAAGATACAAACTCAAGATTAGGAGGGCATTTGTTATAATGTAATCCTAAGTTTGTCTTTGTATTCTATAGATCTAGGATGACAAGTGTTTTGGATGTAATAGACTAGAAGAGATACTTAATGAGCTAGCTAGGGCTATAGGTGTGGTCTCGAGCCTTTGGACACATCTAAGGGACCCCAAGACCATCTTGGTTCGGACTCTGGGTGCACCAAGACTCTTGAAGACTAACCTATTGTGTGTGTGAGTGGGTGCTATGTTATGTGTTACAGGTTTAAAGGTTTCTGGATTGTGGGCCGGCCCATTACTTGGACAATATTCTCTTGTGAGAATAGAGTCCAAGCCCATGGCCTGTATCCTTCATCTGGATCCCTTTCCAGACGTTCTAACCCTACATAGCCACACTCTCCTCTATATATATGCTCCTGTTCACCATTTGGAGTGTAGATGAGAGAGAAGCTCCGACGGCAAAACCCTAAACCTAGAGCGAGACTGAAAGGCAGCACCTTGCTCATCCATGGAGGCCTTGATTCCTGTCACCTGGAGTCTGCAACGTCCTCATATGGATTGAAGAGCTGGAAAGGGGGCTTTTACCCTTTCAAATCTCTGAACCTTTACCTCTTAGTTTCTCTGTGTTTAGATTGCTAGCTCATTAAGCGTTTCTCGTCTGTGTTCCACACTTGTAACCAGATCTTGTATCTTTGTTCGAGTTAGTGGTATTCTCGGGACCGGGTCTCCCCTCTTGAGGCCCCGCGGAGTAGGGAAACCGAACCGCGTTAACAAATCGTTGTGTTCTTTAGATTTACGTTTGTTTATCTTGTTAAGAACTCGAATCGGTAGCTAACGAGTTAGGGGTTTACAAATCACCCACTCAAATGTCTACCAAAAATTGACACTCTCCCCATCCCCTATCAACTATCGCAATCCTTTCTTTGTTAATTTTGCTCATTGCTAGGAGGATCTTCCTTTACAAACATAGTGTGAGAGATGTTGCATTTTAAGATATTTTTCCAAAATAATTTTCACCCACTGATTTTTAGATTCTACAAATATTTTCTATAATAGCTTCATTGTAGTGTGATATTCATATATTTTGTAAATCTAATCTCAAATCCTCAATTGTTGTGTGATTTACACACTGCATATTGTGTAATAGTTTTGCACTTAGATTTGTTCTAACGATTTTTCTATCCTATGCCCCAAGAGCATAGCATAATAACACTAATTTGAATTTTTTTTTTAATTTTAATTAGTTCAGCTTTTTAAAAAAAAAATTAAATTTCTAGGATTACTTGTTTTTTTGGGAGAGAATATTTTCCAATTTAGGGTCTTGTCGCTTACAATAATGAGTTTACTTTCCATTTTTATAGTTGTCGCTTAGATTTGTGTAATGCATCTTCAAAGATTGTGTTCTTTACATCGTCGTTTATATAAATGGACATTCGAGATATTTTTCTAGGTTGGTTCAATGATTATTCCTATTTCATTTTGTATCATATTCTTCGTATATATGGGCGGTGTTATCGTTCGTTGTTTGGAATGTTGATTTGTGTAGGTTGACTTTCTGTCCAAATATGGCGCAGACTGTGTGCAGTATTCCTGTAAGATTTTATTAATTTGGTCGCACATTGTTTTTGTTGTGTTGACAAAGATGATGATATCATCTGAAAAGGATATGAAATGAATGTTAGTGCTTGATCTCATAACGATGATCCCGATCTAATTTTTTGCTTTTTTGGGTTCTTATTGCAGATTGCGTTCGAACTTCAGTACCTAAAAGGAAAAGGAATTGGAAGAGGGGTCTACTTTTCGGAATCCCCTTTGTGGTTTAAAAATTTTAGTAGGTTTATTATTCACTAACACTGAGAATAATGTCACAGGGTCAGATTTTTTGATCCATGAAATGAAGATTGTGTCAAAACCCAACCTCTCTAGAACTTGAAAAAGAAACTCCCAACTTATACAAAATAATATACGATTTTTCCATATCTAATTTAATTGTCATCCATCCTATTTTAACCCTTTTGATTCTAAACAAATGGAAAATCTCATGTGCAATAAACATATTGTCTTGTATCGCTCTCTTTGAGAGTCTTTCCAAAAACCTACGTCGCCCTCCTGATATGGCGGATGAACTACCACCGGTAAATCTCCTCTGTCTGGTTGACAACTCTCCTCCTCGTCTCCCTCTTCAGTGCTTTCCCTCGTCCATCCATGGCGGTGGGCTAGGTGGCCCGAGCAACGAACATCATCTCCGATCAAACCTCTCTCTTCGAAGAGCCCCAAATCTCTCTTCGGAGAGCCCTAAATCTCTCTTCGGAGAGCCCCAAATCCTCTCCTCGGAGAGTGATCGGTCAATTCCATGACGATTCTCCCGACCTTTGGCATCGGCCCTTGTGCATCTGGCAGCGGTTTTGTTTCAGCTGCTCTCGATAATCCTTCCCCTCCATCCGGCTTATTGATCGGTCGGGTCTCTCTTACTCCGGCATATTAATCGGTGCAAATCACCTTCGAAAACCCTAGCCCCTTTTCGCTGGTTTTGATTTTCATCCCAAACCTAAAATAGTTTTGGGGCTTTCGTTAATCTAAGTCTCTTACCTCTAATTTTGCAATCGTGTTGCATTTCATGGACGTTTTCATCCCTCCTTCTTCCCTTTGGTTCGCTTGCCGGGCGGTTTCGTTGCTCTTTCCTCCCGTCTTGCCCATCTACCTTTGGTGGTGGTGGTGGCGGCGTGGTGGTTCGTGACCCTCGGTGACTTTCCATCCCTTGCGTCTGTCTGGGTCGCCGGCGGCCTCCCTTCAGCTGCCTTGGCTGCTGGTGGTAGTGCATTGGCGTTTGGCGTCCTCTGCCTCCCTCTACTTCCCGTGGCTTGACCTTGTGGGTTGTCTTTCGGCTTTTGGTGGCCCGATGCATGTCAGATCTGAGCCCTAGTTGTGCTTTGGGCCCAAGTTTCCTTAATTGGGGCCCAAAGGCAACCTTGTGAAAATAACTAATAAAATAAAATTTTTTGTTTTACGGGAAGATTGTTCTTTCCTGTTAAAGCAAAGGATAAAAGTATAATAATTAATTAATTCCGGATTCTTCCCGCGCTCTTCGTCCTCCTTGCGGTTGTGCTTCATTTGCTCGTGTGGTTTGGTTTCCGTCTGTTGGTTCGTGGTTAGTTTCGGTTGAGGAGCAGTTCTGCGGCCCTGGTTGATCGACGTGATCGTGTTGGTGGTGTTTGTGGTCTCCGAAGATCCCTCATCCAGGTGGGGGGAACGTCGTGTGATCCACACTTCCCCAGGTGTCGCCTTTGCCTTACGAGGATTTCTGCTTTCCGTCTTTCCGGCGACGAGACATCGTGTCAGCTAGAGCTGTCCCATGCACTCGCTATCCACTTCTCCGCGACGACTTCCTTCCTCTCGATGTTGTGTCCGCTAGTTTGCTTAGGTCTTGAGTTTTTTCCGGGTTTACTTTGGGTGCTCTTTTGATGTATTTTATGTTATATTTTATATTTCGTTGTTGTATGTTTAGACGGCAAGCCGTCTGCCGACTTTGTCGGCCTCTCGAGGTCCGGGCCTGTCCGGCCTCGAATTATTTCCTTATCAAAAAAAATATATATATTGTCTTGTATCGCTCTATTTCATGTGAATGCGCTCTGCATATGGATAAGCTTCTACATGACATTTTTTTAGTCTTTCTGTTAGAATTATAGGAATGATTTTATAAATTGTAATGCAAAGACAAATTGGGCTGAATTGAATGGTGTGTTTGTGTGATTGTCGCATTTAGGTATAAGCGTGATAAAAGTATAATTAATCTGTTTTAGAATCATTCTACTTGTAAAAAAAAACCTTTAATAGATATCGTTACACTCAGTCCTATTATGTGCCAGTGTTTTTTTTGTAAGAATCGGTTAAGAAGCCGTATGGTTATGGTGATTCGTTGATTTCGATCCCAAATAATGGATTTTTTTATTTCTCGATTTGAAATTTGTTTAGTTAATTCTCGGTTGGTTGCCTTCCTCCTCAATCAAGTTCGAGTTCAACTGCCTATTGGTTGGTTGATGATCCGTGCTTGCTCTAATGAATTCTTGTCTGATACATACAGTATCTTTTTCGTCCACACATGTGACCCCCGCTGTGTACGTGACTGCCTTTAGAGCTTTCGTAATGTCTCTGTTTCGTTTTCAAATGTTGCAGTACTCTGTTTCGTCCAAAAAGGAATTACAGTACTCTTGTTTAGGCGTCCATTTATCTCAATAAAAAGCGTATATGAGATAAATTAATCGTGTAAAACAAGGTTGGATGGACCGTAATGGTCAACTGGTCCTACCTTCCTACCACCCCTCCGTTACTCTCAAAACCCTCTCTTTCTCTCTCTGAAACCCAATTTCCCAACCTCCGCTTCACCTTCTCCTCCATACTACCATGAGAGCTGAGAAGGTCCATCAATCCGATGCCTCCCTCTCCGGAAACCTCACTGATTCCGCCTCCAAGATGTCTCACCTCTGCCGCCGCATCATCGCCGTCCGTCTCCCCCGCCTCTCCTCCTTCCGCCGTTTCCTCCGCTTCGTCTTCCATCGCCTCCTCCTTTGCTCCTCCAATCTTGCCTCTCCCGCCGATTGCCTTCACCGCCGTCGCACCAACCACCACAGCCACCGCTACCGCCGCCTCCCCCGCCGGAAGGCCGCCTCGGACGTCGATCAGGAGCTTCAGCTGGTCTCCCGCGTTGACTCGGCCTCCGGCGAGTTTGACTCGGACCCTAATTTGGTTCCTTTGAAAATTAGTTTGTTGGGCGATTGCCAGATTGGAAAGACCACCTTCGCTGTAATCTCCGCATCTTTCCTTTTTTAATTCAACATAAAAATATATTTAAATTTAATTTAATTACTGTACTTTTTTTTTTAATTTTATTTATTTTTGTTTTTAAATTGAAGGTGAAATATATAGGAGATGAACAGGAAAAGAAGAGTTTGCAGATGAAAGGGTTAAATTTGATGGATAAAACGTTGTATTTGAAAGGGGCAACAATTGCCTTTAGCTTTTGGGATGTTGGAGGTATGAAATTATTTGATTTTATTTTTATATATTATATCTTTAATCATTCTATGTTTATTGTAAAAATAAAAAATTTAAAAATTTGAGTTATAAATTCTCAGGCGATCGGAGTTCAGCTGATCATCTTCCAATTGCTTGCAAAGATGCAGTTGCAATCTTATTCATGTTTGATCTCACTAGCCGTACTACTCTTCACAGGTTTGTGTAAATTTTGTACCAAATTAATTAATAAATTTTGTAATTTTTATTGAGTTGGAAATTATTTATATGAAAACTTTTGCTTTAATTTGTGCAGTGTAATCGGATGGTATACACAAGCAAGGAAGTGGAATCAGGTACTATAACAGCTAGCTTCCTGATTCCCCACCTTTTATTTTTTGTGTATTTATTTAAATTATTTGGGTATTTTTTTTTCTTACTTGTTCATATTTCTAAATTAAAGAAATTAATGGAATTTAATTAATAATAGAATAAAAGACTGTCATTAAGCACCATATGAATTTTATTTTATTTTTGTTAGTGGAAGACCATTTTTCATTTAGTTCAAGAAATCATTGGATTTTTTTGGCTCATGCATGCAGTAAATGATAGCAAAAAAAAAAAGAGAATCAACGTACATATACTAAAATCAATTATGGTTGATTTTAGGAAAAAAAAAATTCCACCAAAAAAAAATTTAAAATAATATATTATCACAATTTATGGAAAGTTATCATAATCCACACTCCATCTATTTATATTTTAGTTAATTTATAAAATATAAATCAAAACTATTCCATAGTTATACTTACCAAAAATATGAAGTAATAGATAAATATTTGATAGATTTTATTTTATTTATATCCATCTTATTTTTAGTTAGAATGAATTATTTATATCTAATTTAATTTTTATTTTATATTTTTCACATTGTAATTAAGATTTATTATTTTTCTCATATTTTTAATAGTTTTTTAATAGATAATAAATGTAATTTTAAAATATTAGGTTAATATATTCTTTTTTATTCGATGTGTTAATATATTCTCGCACGGGAAGGAATACACTATTATTGTTTTTTTGAGACCAATACACTACTTGGGTACAATTAATACAAGAATGTATGTTTATTTTTGGATTGAATTTTTTTTAATATATATATATATATATATATATATATATATATATATATATATTAAAAAAGAATAAAGAAGTTGTTGTTATTGCCAAATTTCATACATTTATAATTTACTGTACTATTTTGATTTAATTATTTGATTAGCTCTTATATGATGTGAGCTAAGATTCTTTAATCATCATACGCATAGGCCTACCTGGATGATTATCATATTTAAGATTTATTAAATTAAAAATAACATGATCCACTTATTGGTCCTAATAAGTACGTAATAACCTCACTGATTACGCTAAAACACAAGTTATACGTATATCATAATTAAGTATGTTGTATTCAATAGGGAAATTAATTTGGTTTTGTTTGCATACAGATGGCGATTCCAGTTCTTATAGGCACCAAATTTGATGATTTTGTCCGACTTCCTCCCAATTTACAATCAACAATCATATCTCAGGTATGCTTACTAGCTACATAGATCATACAATATATTTTGGTTTTGGTTTGCTATTAACAAGCTTTAGATCTTATCAATCACTTGCAAACCAACCTTAAAAAATGACATTAGGAGAACCAAACTTGCTTGTGTTTCACTCGACATCGAGTATCACATGATTGTATGGTTGATATATCTTTGTGTTTTGATTGTGAAATGAAGGCGAGAGCATATGCGAGGGCGATGAAAGCGACACTCTTCTTCTCGAGTGCGACACATAATATCAATGTAAACAAGATCTTCAAGTTCATCACGGCGAAGCTCTTCAACTTGCCATGGACAGTGGAGAGAAATCTCACCATTGGAGAACCCATTATTGATTTCTAGCCTCTCTTTTTTTTTGAAGTGTTTTTGTACATAAGAAGGGGAGAAGAAAATGAGAAATGAAAGAGAGTTAAATTTAGTGGGTAGAAAAATTAGGAAAAGAAAAAAAAAAAAGCTGTCAACGTTAATATTGTAAAATTGGGATCAAAGTATTGTTTACGTGTTCAAATCGGTTTGTTCATGGAAAAACACAAGTCATCAAATTGGTGCCAGGTAGCCTAACTTTCACAATCAATATCGACCGAATTTTGACTTGAATTGGACAATGGTCAAGTTAATTATTACTTCTTAGTTTCCTAACACCAACTTGATTAAAATCATAATATTTGTCACTTAATTTATAACCTAAACTTGTCAAAAGTTGAGGATGTGTAATGTAATCACTTACCAAGGTTAAAAGTTAAAGCCTCATGTAGCTATATTTCAAGAGAGGTAGGGTGGGTACCCAAGACTTGGCTAACCTTGTCCATCTATAATAGTCGGAACTAGACTTGTCAATCGGGTCATTTGGGTTCCAGATAAATCAGATTTTGGATCAATATGGTTACCGGTCATTTCGGATCGAGTCAAATCGGATTTGTCCCGAGTGGAGTCAATCTGGTGTCTGCATGGTAGCATGGTGTTGACTAACGATTTTGACCCAACGCGTCATCGGATCTCAACCATAATAGTCTCAGGTCATTCGGGTTCGAGTAGATTTCGGATCATGCGTCTAAAACACCGGGTTCAAACCTGCAAAATTACCAAGCATACGAGTTGGGTTTTTCAAATTGGGCCATGCTTTGACAGGTCTAGTTAAAACCCTCCATCGGCGACCATCGCGAAAAGCAAAAAATTCTAATCGACCTCCACCTATAACAATTTTGTCACTTTTACAAAGCTATTTTCATCGGGTGACAAAATCCATGTTCAAAATTTAATCAAAATCGATTCAAAACCTCGACCATCAACTCTCAAGTCTCTTAACAAACTCAACTGAGTACATTACAAAAAGACTGGTTTAGGCAGGGCCCAAAACTTGTTTCATGCTTTCTTAGCAAAAACACAGTACAATACTGAAAGAGCCAACCCATCCAGCAAAAAAGATCAGAGAGAGCTTACTATGGTTGATGGTGCCATACTGAGTCTAACCGGTAAACTAGGGAGTCTACAATAATATTAACAAGGCGAATAGATTGAATATCTATCCATGGTGGTTCCAATCATAGCCACAGGTCACAAAACAGGGCAATGAGTTTCCACTTGGGGGCGTGAAGCCAGAGCATAAGCTTGAAGGGCGACTAAGCTAAGCCAATTTGCCCGACCATGTCCAACCACAGCACTCAAAAGACTACAAGAGCCCGTTACTTCATGAGGACAGTGAGTTCTCATGTAGTAGAACATACTCACGGCTGCGAGAAACACAGAAAAAAGAAGGTTAATTCCACGAAAATCCAATTATAAAAATTCTCTCAGGACTCAAGAACAGTCCCACCAAATATATAGGGAACACGCATGAAAAACTTACCTACTATTGCCAAACTTAAGGGTGTCCTTCTCGAAGAGTTCATAATAGCGTTGAGGTTCAATAGGATTATCCTGCAAGCATAGATAGAGTGAAGAGAAATGGTACTATCGTTCAAATTAAAAGGAATGGAAATAGCATGTCACCTATGTACTATGTAGGGAAATGTAAATGTACATTAGGGTCCGTTTGGTTGGGTGTAAAATGTAAATGTACTAGTTTCTAATGTTGACTAAAAACAAAAACTTGTTTTTGTTTTGGTTATACATGAAATATACTCCCTCCGTCTCAAAATTCAAGTCATTTTAGGATTGTGCACAAGTTTTAATAAAACACTCATCCGATAAACACCATCATTCCACTAACTTTTTCATAAATTTTATAGCTTTTTAATACCCACTACATTTTTTAACCAATCAAAATCTTTAAAAAATTTAACAACACACAAATCATTACTATTCCCTACCTAGAAAACCTAAAAGGACATATATTTTGATACAACTAAATTAGTCTGAAACGAATTAAATTTTGAGACGGAGGAAGTAAAATTATTGGAACATATTGTCCATATATAAAATTCTCTATGGATGATATTATAAATCCAGGCAAACAGAACCCAATGTATCCATTGTGTTCAAAGTTGAATATGAATGCTCATGTGGATCAATAATTTGAGCTGCACAAATTCTTAAACAAAAGAATTTCTCAGAACTCAGAAGAGTTCAGATCAGAAAAGAGTGATGCCTAAACAGTGTCCTGAGACTAGTTTCTGGAATATAGGGCTACCAAGTTAAACATAGGAGGTACAAGAAATTTGCTATGGTATATTGCAGTAGCCAGTAAGGTAGAAAAGTCACTTACATTGATGAAGGTTTTATTTGTGCTCCCAAGGTCCATTATATAAGGGCTGGATGGCACACATGAATACCCTCGGTTATGCCCAAGCAAAATCTAATACCTATCAACTTATTTAGATGTTGAAACATCATTACAATTTAGCAAACAATTACCTAATTTGCTTTGACATGGTACCATCAGGTTTCTCCTTTTCAACTTGTCTGGACAGAAATGAAAAAAGGCATATGAACGATTACTGAAGCTTTAAAACTATTGGCAATGAAGTATGGTACACAGACCAAAAACATACCTAAATTGAAGGACAGCATGTTGCTTGCTGCAGGAGGGATGATCTGTTGGGATATCTGCCACCCTTCTTTCTCTCCCGAATAGATAACAGCTTTGGCGATGGACGTATAGTGGCTCTGTACAATTAAAAGTTAAATCAGATACAAGTGCCCTGATCATCAGATTCCACCATTAAAGGCTGAGGATATAGAAAAGATAAGTGAAATACCAAACAGAAACAACTAACACTTCTGAAGCTGATCTTTATAGAAGATCGGAAAATTAGAATTAATTGCATCAATTGGTAGGATAAAGATATCTTTTTTCATAACGGTAGGCTGGTTATTTATAGATTTATTAAGCAGCATGAGTGCAATTGATCTGATCGTAGCTAGCTCTAGCTCCACTCCACATCAAGCACAAGAACAAGCCCCGTTGAAGGTTTATTCCCGCAGATCCCGAGCTTGACAAATGAGCCAAGTCATCCTCACACAGTTGGACCTATTGGGGACATTGCTTTCCATTATGGGCCAGCCCAAGTTCATCACCCTTCTACAAGCTCAGGAGCCACAAATCACCTAAACTCTGGAGGACCCTTAGCTATCACCCTCCTCAATAAATGGTCATATGGAAGGTCCTATTTTCAAGTCTAGCAATTCTTATTAATAGCCTATATTCAATGTATTAGGGGAGGTCAGTTGAAGAGTAAAAAACACCTTAAAGATAAGAGCTTTTTCTCACAGGAGAGATTCCTTGTTTTACTTGTCTTGTGAGTTTATCAAGACCTTTGATCATCATTACCTAACATGTGTTCAACCTTGTGTAAATCAACCCCTTGTTCATTCCTTTGGTGAGTTTATCCAAGGGATTGAATACTTGTCCTCTATCAATAAAACATCAAAAAATAAATAAGTTTTCCATTGATTCTAGTTTGAATTTTCCTATATTGGTTATGAACTTTCTGGTGGACTGACTCTAGAGGTTTCAGCGCGGCATAACTACATCCTTTTGAACTTACTAAAGGCTGGATCAATCACTCATCCTTCTTGGGCAAATCAGCAATAATCTACAATATATTGAAACTGACCAGGTTTTCCAGGAACAATTGCTATAATATTGTTAGGAAATGATTTTGTCAGTGGTTTCAGTTCCTTAAAAGGCTAATATCATCACTTCTAAAGCAAGGAAGAAATTTTACTATTTAATGTGATGAGAACACAAAAAAGACCAAGCTATTTTATGTAACATACCATTTAATGCTTCACCAGCCTTAAATACATACAATCTCCATCTTACAGTTGGCTTTCGAGCATCAGGAGGCTCATTGAAGAGTAGAGTAATACCTAACAAGACATATTAGATTATAGGGGAAAAAATGACATAAATGGATGGAGAAAGCAAGAGAATCAAATGTCATCCAACTAAAAATAAAACATACTCTCACATATGTGAAATGAACAATTACACAAGAAGTCAACAACGCGCAGACTTGAGTTGCAACTGTCCATACTTGTACCATTTCAAGTATACAAATTTTGGGCGAACTTAGCTGGATTTAGGACTGTATCACAACTGTAATTCTATTGTGTAAAAAGGAAACAGCTAACCTCAACGCATACTTGCACCGGACTGTACATTAATTAAGTTATGATTAACATCTAAAATGTAGGATATATTTGTAATTGTAGGATATGAATCATTAATCATAACATTCTACCAATACAAACAAGTTTAGAGGTCAATCCATTTAAACAGCAAAGCCACTCAGTTACAAGTGAACAGGTGTTTCATAGATCAGCTTAAGTTGTTCGAATGGTCAAATATAGTCAACAAAACCTTCACATCGTAAACTACATGATAGCCTTGAACAAGAAATAAAAAAAGGCACCAAATGACTAGAGAAAATTTATTTCTTATAAATAAAAGAGAAATGAGGAAGGGGTATTCTTCTCCAAAACCATCAAATAATTTTTCACTTTTTCATACCTCTTACTCGATTAGTTTCTTCAGCAAGCTTCCCAGAATACTCAAATGATGGCTTTTGCTGCGCAAAAAAGTAAAAGATTAAAGGTCATATATGATAGTACATGAACAAAAACATATACTTTAAGATAAAAAGAAGAAGAAACATATACCGTCCCATCATTACCTTCTTAGCTTCCAAAGCTTCCTCAGCAGCCTTCATTTTAGCTAATGAATCAGTAGCATCATCTCTGTTAGATAGAGAATATTTCAATTAGAAATGGATAGAAATAGGTGAACAAAAGAATAAATTGCCATCAAATAGTTTTGTATAACTTAAATTCTAAAACTCCACTACAAAAGATATGCCTCAAACTACAATACCATTAATTGTGCATCTATCCTCATACAATGATTCAAATTTCAAATACAAGGAAATACTAGTTTTTATACAACGGTTTTTCTATCCTATGCCCTCAGGGCATACGATAAGACCCTAAATTGGGAAAGATTCCCTACCAAAAAAGCAAGCGACCCTAGGAATGTAATTAAAAAAAAAAAGCTAAATTAATTAAAATTTAAAAAACATTTCCAAATTAGTGTTATTATCCTATGCCCTTGGGGCATAGGATAGAAAAATCGTTTATACAAATAGCCTGATTTTAGCTCTCAGCTAGAGGTTAAAAACTGAACAAAACACCCCCATGCATCAAATACAAGGAAATAATGGTATAACAATGAATCATTATTCAAGAATACTCAGAATTAAAAAATTTGAGAACAATGTTCTTAGATAAACGAGCAAATATCAACAATACCTTTGTCAATAAAAATTGCAAACTAATCCAAATAAGCTAACCTAAGTGCAGAAAAGGGACTTTGCAATCTAACTTTTAACCCCTTTTAACATATTTAATATTTTTCACAGTTTCTTAAGGTTGTTTTCCATTTGTGATACTTAATGAAGTTCCTCTTTGTCATGATCAAAACTTCAAGCTTGATGTTTTAAAATGAAACAAGCAACTCACCCTCTTTCACCTTCTCTGAAGTTTGTATCCTGCACAGTTGAATGAGAGCATAAAATAAGGACTCACAGTGTCTAGCACGTTTAACTCCAGGGGGCAAATTAATAAGCGGTGACTGTGATTTTACTAGCAAACCAAAGAAGAGGTAAAAGAAACAGAAAATTATCAATGCAAATGGCCACAAGCCTGCAATGTGTGCAAGTGGAGATAACCATGGATGAAAAGCCATGTACCATAGGAAATCATTCAGTGCTAACTATAAACTACAGTACATTTCTAAGCAAAACACTAAATGCATCCAGGATAAATTAAAACATTGCAAGCCCTTCTGGCATGCCTAGATGACAAAGCAGTTATATCTTGTGAAGAGTCCTTAAGGGATGCATTTGCTTTGCCCTTAAATGCATAAGCAATGCTCAACAACCACCATTCAGACTTCATACACATAGCAATAACCCTTTTCCCATTATTGTAAAATACAAGTTGCACATATATCTACCCCTTTGAAATATCTAAAAACATAGTCCTAGATCAGTTCATCACTTATGAACAATGAACATTTATGCAGCAAATAAAGAGTAACCAATTCACTGATGAAAACAGCCAAGAGTCAAGATTCATTTTAAACTCTAAGCAACCGGAGAAGAATGGTTGGGATCCTGGATCCATAGCAGATAAACTCAATTACTGGGTTAGCTGCCAACATTTAATCACTAACACAGCCCTCCATATACGACCCACAAGAGTCCACATTAATGTCAAAACATGATATCCAAGCCAACATCAGATTACTGAGTAGTAATTTTCTATAGTTACATTTGAGTTGAACAGGGTAATCTCCTATGTATAATGTATATGCAAGGCATAATCAATAATATTATTTTCCAACACACCTCCAACCTAGAACAAAAACATTAAAGGACAGGATAGCATTAAGGTTATCCGTAGTGAGGCAATGCGAATGGAATTATTGGGTATTCAAAACTATATAACAACAAAAATTTCGATGCTCCATCACAAATAATAAATAAATAAAACTAGGATGAAAAACAGGAAATCAAAGCAAACCTCAGCATGAGCTCGCGAACTAGAGCGAGGGGGTGAATGTGAATGATTTTGACTTCGGTGACGATCTGATGGTGAATCTGAACGCCCATGTCTTGATCTCGAAGGCTTCTCCTCAGCTACATCTCTCTCTGGTCTACGTTCTCTTTTATCTCTTGGACCATCTCTTTCAACATCTCTTTCTCGGTGCTTAGACTTCTCATAACCCCTCTCATGATCCCTTTCACGTGCTCTATCAGATGCTTTCTCTGCCTCTTTTTCAGCTTGAGCTCTCTTCAGTCTCTTGGTCCTGGGGGAAGGAGACCTGGATACAGGAGGATTTGATTTTTCCTGCTTGGGCGACTTGGGCCGGCTTGAATGTTTCTCCCTTTTTGGTGAGCTGCCCTTATGAGAGCTCTTGTGACGAGCAGGAGATCTATCTCTACCTGATGAACTAATCCTACGAGGAGAGCCGGCAGGTGATCTTTCTCTCCGCGGTGAACTCCTCTTATATGGTGAACCACGACCCCTGACAGGGGAAACAGAATGCCTAGATCCATGGCGTCCCATTGGTGATTTCCGTGATACGGCTGGACTCATCTATAGCCTACACCACAATGCAGCCTAAATTTGAGAGCTGCATCTGGTGGAGGGGTACTCAATTAGTACCCTCACAAGTTACAATTCAAAATCTTCAAAGACAGCAAGCAAACCTACCTATCACAAAACTAATATCAACTCTACAACTCTACGAGAGTTCTAATAGTGGAGTAAAATGAAATCAAGAACCCAAAAAATGCCAACTTAAGTACACTGAAACCCTAATTCCAACCGAACATAGATTCTCAAAAGAACTAAAAATCAACTTTAAGGCGAATCGATGTTCAAATTAATCATAAAAACCTCAAAGCTAATTAGAGAAAAATAAGAGAATTTTTAGTCAATTGATAGTAGATGATTAAGATCAAGATCAGTGGCGGAGCCAGGAATGGCGCCAGGGGTGCTGAAAACTCAAAAGGCCGATGGAGACTGAGCAACAGAAGGACCTGAAGACCCAAAACTTGATCTTGGCATCGATGGATTCTTAGTTCGAGTAACAAATTTTTCCATTTTTCTCCTATAATAAACAATTCAGAAGCCCCAAATTGAAGATTCTATCAAAAAATTAGAGGTGCACGGAATTGGTTCTCAAATTTCACTAAACCTAACTACCTAAATTGCACTTCAGTTTGAAAATCTAATCATATAACTTTCAAGTATTTCAAACTGAATTGAAAATCAAACTGAATTGAAAATGTAACCATATAACTTTCAAGTACTTTAATAGGAATTAGGAAATGTACCTTTGATTCTTTGAATCGAAACTCAAGAGGTAAACCGAGGTCGAAGAAGGTTGGCACTTGGCACTGGGGGGCGGTCCAAGGGGCGGCGGCCGGTGTAGAGCCGGACGACGAGAGGAAGGCCTCTGGGCTTGGATGGTCGCGTCGCGGTTCGCCGGTTCCCCGTTCTCCTGGCTGAAGGCTGCGTCTGAAGGAAAAAAAAATCGAACAGAGAACAGATAGTATGAGATAGGGTTTTAATTCTCTTTATTCCAAATGTTGGGAAATAAAGTGTAAAAAGTGAGTGTCGAACCCGCGACCTCTTATCCAAAGTTAGACCTGGCCCTGGACTGGGTCGGGACCGCATTGTCAGGTCATTATACCGGACCGGACTTGGGCATGGCCTGATATTTGGGCCTAGTGCCTTGTCCAAGTCCGCCCTCTTTGCCGGGTCGGGCTGCCCAACGGGCCTAGCTTCTCAAATTCATTTTCTATCAGAAATCGAACTAAAAAAAAGAGTGAGGCTAGATGCAAGATGTTCGAATGACTATTGGCAAGATAAGTTCAATTAAATTACCACATGTTCTTTTCATATTTTTCAAACAATTGCAAACAGGCTCAAAACTCTCTGAGGCCTAAGTGCGTTTATCCAAATACTCCATCGGTTGAAAAAACTTTTAGTAAATTTATCAAGGAATTAAATTGATCGATACTTATGTTGGTATATCAATTGCTTCGGATGATTATCGAAAGACTTTCGACTATTTTTCTTGGCTGCCGTTTGAAAAATATGTCGAAGCTTTGAGATCCGAGCTAAATAAACAACCTCGACTCCATTGAGTGAGGTTAATGAGGGAGCTCGGTGGATATTGGCGAGGTTATGAAATAGCCTCATTGACTTAAGCTGAGCTTCATAAATTTCCTCGACTTCTGTTGGCGAGGGTTTGTGATTTAGAAATTTGTTTTCAGCACATATTGCATAACTTCATTAAATTGTGTAGAGGTATGTGTGATGGATCTTGTTATAATGCAAACTCATATGCTTCTAAGAATGGGCCAACACTATCCCCTCGGTAACAATAGCTAAGCCATCATCAAAGCCTCGGTGATAGAAGTCGAGCCTCCATCATCACCTCAGTGACAGCAATTGAGCTTCCATCATCAGCTCGGTGATAACAACTGAGCCTCCATCATCACCTCGGTGACAACAACTGAGCTCGACGCATATTGCAATGCACGAGATTTATGCTGGACAGGAACGACATAAAAAATCGCACCCAAATCGCAAACAAAACAACCAATTTCTTTCGTTTTCGTTCCAATTTGTACTCATAACTCAACTCAAACAACACTCAAATCAACGACAATCAAACAAACGACACAAAAACAACCAATTTCATCAATTTTAATTCCAATTTCAAACCCTAAAACAAACAATTCCTTCTCCAAAAGCTTATCAAAAACAAATTATAATGAAATTTCTTAACTTAAAGTTGATATATCTATAGAACCCTCTCTCAAATGGACCTCAAAACTCCAAAATATTGTTGCTCTTGGTTGCTCATTGAACGCACACGAGATGTTATTGGTAGCTTGAAATGGAGGATGGGTTGGGGTCCTTGGGGATTGATTTTGGTTGGGAAGGACTTTGTGTGCAATTGTTTGAAAAAAATGAAAATGGCATGTGGTAATTTAGGTGAACTTATCTTGTCAATAGTCATTCGGACATCTTGTCTAAATCCCTTATGAAAAAAGAATAAAAATAACGGAAATTTCGCGTGGTACCCTTGAGGTAAGGGGTATTTCGCATGGTGTACCAAAATTTGGCATATTTCGTGTGGTGCCCCTAAGATTTGATAAAATTTTGCCTAATACCCTTCTGTTACTTTTATAACTAGATCTGTTACCTTTCGTTAAAAAAGAAACGGAAATCAGTGTTAAAAGGAGGAAGAAGATGTGTATGCTCTTCTACTGAGAAAAATTCAACCTGACAGAGAATGATGCCATCCGGAGGATGACGATCGAAGGAGTCGACAATGGTGTCGGTGGTTCACTCGAGGGACAACAGTGGTGCCAATAGGTATGTATTTCAATCCGAGATCCTGACAATCGGGGTTTTGTAGATTTAGGATTTGGGGATTTTTTCAGTTGGATTGAGATTGGGGATTTGTGGTTTGGATCATTAGTAAATTAAAATTTTACGCTTGGCTATGCTACACGAACGAGGAATCAACATCCTCCATTGTTGAGTATTTAACCATGATAGATAACTAGATACTGTTATAAATATTTGGATATATAAATTTTCGATCAGTGGCTTTTGAATTTCACTTGGATTTTTTGTGTTTGAATTTCACAATTTGTAAAGCCTAGGTATTTCCACACCGATTTGCTTGTGAAGTTTGAATACGCATATGAATGATTTAGTTTAGCATTGCATCTCGATTTGAAGTGTATCCCCTTTTTGACATTTGTGCACAATTATTGCATCTGTTAGATTTCTTTTTCAAAATTTTAATAAAATTTTGAAGCTATTGACAGTCATTGGATGAACGTTTATCTTTATTTTGATTGAGTGCTATGTAAGCAATAACAGTTATTTTGATTGGTCATCAA
This sequence comes from Persicaria tinctoria, assembly GCA_037127255.1. Classification (NCBI taxonomy): domain Eukaryota; kingdom Viridiplantae; phylum Streptophyta; class Magnoliopsida; order Caryophyllales; family Polygonaceae; genus Persicaria; species Persicaria tinctoria. The sequence goes on from JBANSL010000013.1 coordinate 69,894,704, forward strand.
CTTCCTTCTCAAGATATAGAACAAACTTACCGATTTTTTTAGTCACACGACTTCACTTGGACTTTATGCCTGCTACCAAAGAGTACATATTTGATGCAAAAGTATTGATGTGGCTTGTAGAGTTCCGTCCTCTCTTTATATTGTGAATAATTTTGCTGGCTTTCTCATCCAACCAGGTGTCTAAATAAGTTTCACACTATGAACTCACACTGAGATGGAAAAAGATTGCAAGCATTTATATTCCAAATCAACCACCCTTTATATTAGCCTATTAGCTCAACTAGTAGAGCAATGTGTTGGTGTACACATTGATGTGGGTTTGAATCCCACATAGGCTACAATCATTGCTTTTGCATCTAAATGCTAAATATGTTCAAGTTAATGCATTTAACTTAAAAAATCCAATTTGGATCTACACTTAATTTAAGTTAGATGGTTTCTAGCTTTTTTAAAGGTTAAATAGCTATTCGACATGATCTATATTCTTAAGTTGTTGTTCCCGAATTGAACCTTTTCATGTGGAATTAAGATTGTTCAACTAATATAGCAAGTATCAATGTTTAGATAACTTATGTGGGATTCGAACCCACATCTTCGCGCCTAAGCACGTTGCTCTATCTTTTGAGCTAATAGCCCAAAATATTCAATAAATTAAATGATACAGATTTTAATATTGATTCCCAAAGTCATTTATATGGTTAGCATTTGGATCTGGTTGGAGCACCTATTTACAATGATCCAGGTTTTAATATTCTTAAGAATTTATACGCAATTTGATTTAGCTAGTAAACATGATCACGTGCCAAAAGGTGTGAAAGGGAGCAACTAATCATTATGTTTTTCTTCCATTCTTCATCACTATCATGATGTTCATTAGCATTATATTTTATGTCAAATAAAATTTTATCTACCCATAAATGAGATGCAGATTACTAAACAAAACCACGGGGGGGGGGGGGGGGGGGGGAGGGGGTGAATCACATGAGATGATACCCAAAGGGCATAATCGGTCTTCTATAGCAAAATCTAAATGGACATAATCAAGAACTTTAGTGATAACTTCTTTCAGGAAATCAAATACACTAAAACTATGTAGGTAGTGCTTCCCGCAGTTAACCATGAAAACCACTTCAATTTGTATCCTTTCAAAGCAATTATAGTGGGTAATGCTTAAACATCAAACATAGTGGATAATGTTTAAATTTTAAACATTAGCTTGTTTTGGAGCAGTCACTTGATCTTTGCAGTCACGGTAATATCGATCAGGAGTATTTGTCGAAAACAAGTACTATTTGTATCATCAAAGAGAAGTAAATGTTAATCCACTTACAAATGAAGTGAACTTGGTCTTTGCCCCAATCCACTCTGAAGTGTAATGTCATGTGCCCGATCATAGAGATCTTGTAGAAATGGTTCTGAAGCTTAAGTTGTATCATCAAAAGCTAAGGGTAAGTGGATACTAGTATTCTTCAAATTTCTCAAAACAAAAACGGTTAGGATTTTTGAAACTCACATACTTAAACTAGAACTGCCATTGCTATCTTCCTCACTTCCTCATCAGCTTGCATTATCTTCTTTATTCGAGCCCGCAAAAAGAAGATTGCAGTTAATCAAGTGTGCAATGTCTAAAACCCAATTCAATTTACGTCCAAAGCCCATTTCAATTTGCGTCAAAACTCACAGACTAAAACAGGAACTACCATTGCTAAAATATCATTGAGACAGAAACCTCAAAACTTGTGTGCCACCTAGGTTCTCATAGCAAAAACATGAATTTCACCATCCCTAAAACCCAATTCAATTTGTGTAGTAACTACAATTCAACCTAACTAGTCCTTTGGAAAATTAAACCCCAGTTTCACCATCCCTAAATCCCTACATTGAACTTGTTTCTGAGATATTTTTCGGCTCAAAAGATGACTACAATTACAAAAGTTCTAGAAAGTCCCACCTTAAACCTCAATTCGATTAGTGTAGAAACTGCAATCTAACCAAAACCCCCAAATTCAAAAAAGCCCAAAATCTCGAAACCCTAAATCCCAAAACTAGTGTCAAAGGAAAGAAAACATACCTTCACCTATGTTACCATGGTCTGCTCACCGACGTCAGCCTCCACTCATCGGCACAATGCCAATGTGCTGGACATAGAAGGATAACTAGGACTAACAGATTTTCAAGGGATTGCTCCAACAATATCTTTGTTTTGTGGTTAATGTCCACTGTGAACTGGACGTCGAAGTATTTCCTTCGCATGCAGTACAAGATATGCAATTATTGTTGATACCAATAACATGATTCACAAATTTGTATTGATGTTTCATGTGCACATAAATTACTTACTACTTCTGAAATGGGGTAAAGAATATTCATTTTAAAGTCAATTATCTCAATTACCCTATTTTAATTGAAAAATGATACAGATGCTCTATGGTGTGTACAAGGTTACTCAACGAAATACAGAGGCTCTATGGTGCATACAAGGGGTAAATTTGTCACTTTCTACCTATTCAATTGGGTGGATCCAATCACGCTTTGCAATTTGTGCGACTAGGGTCTTTTTACCCCTGTCAAAAACCAGTTTGGTTATGAGTATTCCATCTTTTCCCATTTTTTTAGTAATTACAAATATTTTTTAATTAGGTTAATTTCTTTGTTTTAAAATTAATATTATAATATATCATATATATATATATATATATATATAGAGAGAGAGAGAGAGAGAGAGAGAGAGAGAGTATGGATCAATTGTGCACACATCTTAGGGTGTACATTATGCACAATTGTGGACCATTGATTTTTTTTTTGATACAGGTAAGGATTTGGGTGTGGCTAGTCCGTACTAGACCACCACCCAAGAGCATCCTTGCGGATGAGAATACAAAGGTGTCTATCAATCCGAGCATTTGGAGATACGTCCGACTGGAAGAGGCGAGAGATGTGGTCAGCACATCTGTTAATCTCCCGAAAGCAATGCGAGAAGCTAACATGCTCAAAGGACCGGAGAAGTAGAAGAATGTCCATGGTGAGCATCTCGATCTCCCATGGGCAGGACCAACATCCCTTGATTGTGTTGATAATAGTAAGGTTGTCACCTTCAATGTGGATGCTAGTCAAACCCAACTCCTTCGCCATCTGGATGCCCAAAAGAAGTCCCATAGCTTCCGTCTTGAGCGGCGACCCGAGTGTAATTTGCTTGCCTCCGCAGCCAACCAGCGAACCCAAGTGGTCACGAATGATAAAACCTGCACCAGAAGAACCATGGTAGTTGTGACTACCATCAAAGTTTATTTTGAAGGTTCCTTCAGGTGGTTTATTCCATCGCAGATGTCGTTTCTTTCGGATTTTTGGTTTTTTTGGGGTACCATTACTGTTTGGTTTATCCTAGTGTTTCGTTTTTTCCCAGTTTAGGATTGTTTGTCTTATCATATTTTCCATGTTTTGGATAGTCACGTTGTTTTCATTATCAAAGATTTTCTTATTTCTTGATGTCCAAAGGCACCACCAAGCAGTCGCTAGTTTCGTCCTTTGCTCTGGAGTTATTGTTTCAAAAATTATTAATATAATTCTCTTTATGTCTTGTTCATTTCTGTCTAATTCGTCTAGTCGTTTTTCTATTTCATGGTCGATTTTTCGTATGAGGTTTCTACAAATGTAGCACTGAGTGAATAAATGAACTGGGGTTTCGTCGCTCGCACCACATAGTTCGCATGCGGAAGGGAGGGCCACTCCTTTATTGTTCAGTCTAGTCTTTGTTGGGACTCCATTATTGTACAATTTCCATAGAAAATTCTTTATTTTCAGGGCTGTGTCTATTTCCCAGATCCATGCCATTTTCGGTGCTTTGATACTGTTGTTTTCTGTAATGTGTCGGAGCGCACTGGCTGTGCTGAACCATCCTGATTTTTCTTTTCTCCAATATAGTCTATCCTCTATTTGGTTTTCTGGGATGAATGTTGCTTTGATCTTTTCGATGATTGGTGTCGGTAACATGTCCTTAAGTCCGATTGTGTTCCAACATCTATTTTCGTTTATGTATTTGTCAACCTTGTCACTTTTGTTGATTCTATCTAGTAAAAGGCATCTATTTTCTAGCGTTTCATCGTCCAACCATCTATCAGTCCCAAAGTTGATCGTTTTCCCTTTTCCTATCTGCCATATGAGGCCTTTACATAATTCTGCTTTTATCTCCATTAGTTTTGTCCATTGCCAAGACGCTTTTCCTTTCCTTTTGTAGCTTAGAATATGTTCATCTTTCAAGTACTTATGGGAAATGGTGTGGACCCAAATATTTTCTGGTTCCGCAAGTATTTTCCATAGTAGTTTCATTTGTAATGCCGAGTTCATGTCTTTTGTTTTGTGGATTCCAGCTCCACCGTTTTCTTTCCTTTTGCATACTTTGTCCCAACCTATTAGCGGTTTATACGACATATCTTTGTTCCAGAAGAAAGTTCTATTTATCTGAGCAAGTTCTTTGTGCATCGAGTTTGGGAGCATGAAGTTTTGCATGACAAAACTTGGTTTTGCCGCTAGGTTCATTCTGATGAGAGTGGCTCTTCCTTCTTGGGTTAGCGCGTTAGCTCTCCATTTTGATAGTTGTGATTTTGTCTTGCATATCGTTTCTTCAAAGTTTGGTCTATTGACTCTGCCATTTATGATTGGAAAACCAAGGTATTTGTCCAATTTGTTTTGATATATGATGTTTGTTAGACGTTGGATTTCTTATTTCTGAATTTCCGGTACTTTTGGTGTCGTTTGGAAAGCCGACTTGTGGAAGTTAACAAGTTGACCTGAGATCGAGCAATATTCATCAATAATTCTTTTAATTTTAATCGCAGATGAACTGCGTGCTTTGGCAAATATCATCATGTCGTCCGCAAATGATAGAAACTGAATTCGAGGACCCAAACTCGTAATGTTGAATCCTATTTCTTGGTCTGCTTGGTTGCTTTCTGATACGGGGTTAGCCGTAGGATGGCCTGATCTTCGATAATCAAACAAGAAATAACAAGAACGGAAGCAAAGACTCGATGAACAAGAATAAAGACTCAAAATTGAAAGCAAGACACGGCCGATAAGGACTGAATCGAACTAAAATAGAACGAGGCAAAGACCTCAGGCCTCCTTAGAGGGTAGGAACCAAATACCAACGACTATAAAGCCCGCCTCTACAACCCTACACAACCAAGCGGACAACTTGGAGGCACAAGGAGGGGACTTGTGATTACCAGGATCACCAAGCTCTCGCGAGGTTGACGAACTCAAAGCAAACCAAGTTAGATCTATAACCAATTGTGCAATCGATGAGCAATGCTTCGAATCGATTGACTTTTTTCACAGTTGTGTTTCACACAAGAACTGATTTCTGTATTCAAAGAGGCGTAAGGTTTCTACAATGAAAGTGGTCGGTTAATATAACCCTAAATTAACAAGACTATTTTCTAATAAAAATAATTATTTAAAATATTGTAAAAATAATTAATTAATTAAGAGTCTTAAATTAACACATGGAATAACAACTTGAAATCAACCAATTTGGGCCAAAGAAGAATCGGCGTAGCATTCCAACAATCCGGGGCTGCACGCCCGCGCGCCTGTCTTGCACGCCCGCGCACCCACCTGCACGCCCGCGCAAAAACAGTGACAGCTTGCAAAGAATGTGATTTTCGGTCAAACTCTAGGTCGAATCTGGAAAAACCTTCAACGACAAAGTTGTAGATCTCTTCGTCCTTGTTACGACAAGGTATGGCACAATCCAATCCGATTAATATTGAATCCGTACGACTCATTTTACTGAGACTTTGATTTGGTTGAATTCGAGTCAGTTTGGTCGATTCCGACCTTCTGTCCAGCTTGTGTCGAGTACTTTCTTTGGTCATTCTTTGTTCTTGCTCTTGTTGAGTCCCTTGTTGCTTGTTTCTTTGTCCTTTCGCTTGATTACTCTCTTTTGATCGTTAAGTCCTTGCTTGAGTGTTGATTTGCCCAAAGCGGATTGCCCCAACAAGCTTGTCATACCAATTAGAGAGAAGAGTGTGAGCGAAACACTTGTGAGTTGTTTATATTTTCACTAACTTTTACCTAGTTCTTTGTTTGTTGCTTTATGATGTCTAACCAGGGCAACAACCCGATTACTTATGCTGAGATGATGAAATCTTTCAATGCCATGATAGAGACCCTGGCAAAGATAGATGAAAGATTGAAGATACAAGAGCTTCGGTACGGCTTACCGGTACAAAGAATTGATTGTTCTTACCCCGTGCTTAGTTCTTGTGTTGGCTCTAACACGGTGACCGGACAAGGAGTACCACCTAGAGATGGCGTGCCACCACATGAAAGGGAAGAAACTCATCCTATTTCTAATCAACTTAATGTTTCTCCTAGTATAGATATTCAGTTTGTTGATGAAATTAAAGAGCATGTTAATAATGATCAAGATTTTAATTTACTTGATTGTGATGATAATGATTGCATTGAATATGAGCATGATGATTCTTTGATTGATTTAAGTGTTCAACCTGTGCCTTGCGTTGATCATCAAAGAGAAGAGTTGTGTCATACTAAATGCATCGAAAAAGGCATAGTTCGTAATATGATCATTGATAAAGGAAATTTTTCTAATAATGCCAGCCTAGAGATGATTGAAAATCCAGCCTTGGAAAAGGATGAAAACTTGCTACCCTTTGATGGAAACTTAGAGATCAATGAACAAGCTAAAGTGCATATTAAGTTAGAATATCATGACGTTGATATGAAATCTAAATTGTGCACTAATCAATTTTCTTTTCTTGGTTTTGTAGAAAGCTCTAATGGTCTACAAGATGGCGAAGCCAAGATCAAATCCATCCAGAAGTGGTCAACCCCTGCAACAATCGGCCTCGAGAGGAGTTTCCATTGGCAAGAGGTATTTGATCCAGGTGCTCGTGTGGATGCATTTGCGGAGTCTTATGCGACCTTGGATTCGAGGTCGAATCCTTTTCAAGAAAGGGGGAATGATGCGGGACCATCCAAGACACCTTCGGACACACCTACACTTGGAGATGGACCTGAGATTCGAGCTCGTGAGAATGATGTCATCCTCAAGAGGAAGAAGAAGGCTCCACCTTGGGGCGTTCGTTTTTGGATTCGTTCAACATTTGACAGCTTTTCGACGTCTTAGTAAAATGAGTCGTACGGATTCAATATTAATTGGATTTGATCGTCCCATACCTTGTCGGAACAAGGACGAAGAGATCTACAACTTTGCTGTTGAAGGGTTTTTCCAGATTCGACCTAGAGCTTGGCCGAAAATCACATTCTTTACAAGCTGTCACTGTTTTGCGCGGGCGTGCAGGTGGGTGCGCGGGCGTGCAGGACAGGCGCGCGGGCGTGCAGCCCCGGACTGTTGGAATGCTACGCCTATTCTTCTTTGGCTCAAATTGGTTGGTTTCAAGTTGTTATTCCATGTGTTAATTTAAGACTCTTAATTAATTAAGTATTTTTAGGATATTTTAAATAATTATTTTTATTAGAAAATAGTCTTGTTAATTTAGGGTTATATTAACCGACCACTTTCATTGTAGAAACCTTACGCCTCTTTGAATACAGAAATCAGTTCTTGTGTGAAACACAACTGTGAGAAAAGTCAATCGATTCGAAGCGTTGCTGATCGATTGCACAATTGGTTATAGATCTAACTTGGTTTGCTTTGAGTTCGTCGACCTCGCGAGAGCTTGGTGATCCTGGTAATCACAAGTCCCCTTCTTGTGCCTCAAGTTGTCCGCTTGGTTGTGTAGGGTTGTAGAGGCGGGCTTTATAATCGTTGGTATTTGGTTCTTACCGTCTAAGAAGACATGGGGTCTTTGCCTCGTTCTATTTTAGTTCGATTCAGTCCTTATCGGTCGTGTCTTGCTTTCAATTTCGAGTCTTTATTCTTGTTCATCAAGTCTTTGCTTCCGTTCTTGTTATTTTTTATTTGATTGTCGAAGATCGGGTCATCCTACGGCTAACCCCGTATCATTTTCTGTTTGTAGTTTTCGGGCTAGTATTTCTGCTTCTAAAATAAAAAGGAGTGGGGATAGTGGGTCCCCTTGTCGTAGGCCTCTTTCTGGGTTGAAAGGTTCCGAGGGTCCATCATTGACTAGGATTGAAAAGGAAACAGTTTTGACGCATTGCTCGATCCAATTACAGAATCTGGTGCAAAAACCAAATTTCTTTAGAACTTGAAAGAGGAAGTTCCATTCAACTCTATCGTAGGCTTTTTCCATGTCTAGTTTTATTGCCATCCAACCGTTTAATCCTTTTTTTTTTGTCTGAATGAGTGGAAAATTTCATGGGCAATAAGGATATTTTCCTGGATAGCTCGATCTGATATGAATGCTCCTTGCAAGGGGTGAATGAGCTTATTCATTACCCTTTTTAGTCTATCGGCTAGGATTTTTGCAATCGTCTTGTATATCGTTGAGCATAAACTTATAGGTCTATACTGAGAAGTCGTTGTCGGGTTTTCTGTTTTCGGTATTAGAGTAATGAATGTCTGGTTAATTTGTTTCAAGATTCTTCCGGAGTGGAAGAAACCTTTTATGGCCTTTGTAACAGTTGGTCCTACTATATCCCAGTAGCATTGGTAGAACTCAATCGTCATTCCGTCCGGACCTGGTGATTTGTCTTTTCCGATGTTAAAAATGGCGTTCTTGATCTCTGAGTTTGTGACTTCTTTTATCAGTTCTTGGTTATCAGAGTCATTTATTTCTCTGTTTAGGAGTTCTAAATACTGTTCAAGTGTTGTGTTGTCGACTTCTTGTTTTTTAAAACATTGAATGAAATCTTCTCTGATTTCTGCTCTAATGTTTGCTTCTCTTGATATTATTTGTCCTTCCGCATTCGAGATTTCTTTGATATTTTTCCGGTTCCTTCTTCCTGTCGCTACTTTGTGAAAGTATCCAGAGTTTGTGTCTGATAGTTTAAGGTGTTTTATTTTTGCTCTTTGACTCCAGTATTGTTTGTGAAAGTTGAGGATTTCTTCCTTCCTTCTTATGATTCTATTTTGTTTTTGAATGTCGGCTCGTGATTGCTGAAGTGGTCTGTTGTTTTGTATTTCTATTAGTTGTTCATCTATTTCTTTTAATTGTCTGAAGATGTTTCCAAATGTTTTTTTGTTCCATTCTTTTGTTAGCCTTTTCAAGTTTTGAGTTTTCTTGACTAGATTGTACATGTGGGAGCCAGGGAATTGGGCCCTCCATGCTTGTGTTACAATATTTCTATAGTCTTGTCTTTCTAACCACATCTTTTCAAATTTAAATGGTTGGGCTTTGTGTTGTTCTAGATTGTCTAAATCGGTTACAATTGGGCAATGATTTGAAAACGTAAATGCATGGTTTTTCGTGTGAATATTAGGGAACCAGATCAAGATTGGTTCTTGTATGAGGGTCCTGTCAAGTTTTTCAAGGATGTTATTAGTTTCAGATCTATTTTTCCTCCAAGTGAACACATTTCCAATTGCGGGTATTTCCTGTAGGAAGCAATTGTCTTTGAATTTTGTAAGAGTTCTATAACGATTCGGATGAGGCTCCACCCCACCTATCTTTTCCGAGCTATTTTGAATTTCATTTAGATCACCCATTATCAGACATGGGCAATCCATACTTAGGACATTATGCTGTAAAAATCTCTAGAAATCTGGTTTGTCGACCTCATGAGGAGGACCGTAGACAAAGTAGATTGCCAGTTTAATATTTCTTTGTATATGTTCGTATCTTATCACTATAAATCTTTGGTCTGTGTGTATCATTTCCAATGTTTCGCCTCGTAGGTTATGACTTTTCCAAAGTACACAAATACCTCCTGCTCTTCCAATTGCTGGTGCCCATATCATTTGATCAAATCCAGCTTTTTTCCACACCGATTCATAGGTTATTGTTTTTTCGACCACGTAAGGTACTGTGGCCCCCATTGCAGTCGTGCTAGCGGTACTGAATCCATTTTTAAGTAAAGATATGAGTTCATAGGTGAAAGTGAAGTTGTTAGCTTACTTCCTTGTTTTGGTGCAGACAAATAGACAAGTTGTCATTCTCTGTTAGAATCCTTTGAGTATCTGCAATTTGTAACTATGATGGCTTTCAAGTTACTAAGGATGATGTAGAGAAGGTCATCGACTAGGAAAACACAGCTGAATAAACTACAAAACCGAAATAGCTTGTTGTTATTACCTTATGGTGCTGACTTGTTTCACCTTTTACGAATGAAGATGGCACATCCAAATGGCTCGTAGCTTGTGGAACATCTTTCCACATGCCAAATTGTTGGGATGGTTCATACATGCCTATGTCTCTCGAGTAGGCAACCTGAATAGTTGTTGAACTCATTCTAAGAAGTATTACAAAGAACAAGTTAATTAGGAATCAAGTATACAAACAAACAAAAATTGTCAAGAGAATAAATTCTATGAAAAAAACTGCAAAAAAGGGGAAAAGAGAATAAATCCTTGTGTGTAGCATGATTCCTCTTTGTTTCTGTTTCATGAGCAAAATACAGTTCTTGAATCTAGGAGCATTAATATAGATGGTCCATATTATTCTTTTTCTACTCAAAATTTTCTTTTGAACTGGTTCATTTTTTATTCCGTTTTTCCAGTCATATCCCATGCTTTCCATTCTGATCATTCGATCATGATCAAATAATACAGGGACAGAACTTCCACAAACAAAGATTTCCAGGGGCAGTTTCTGATCACAATTTCCCGATAAACGGGTTTTCTTTCAATTTTGTTTTTCAAATCCTCAGATTTATCCAAGAGGAGCATAGAGATCTCAGTTTCAGCTAAAATGCAAGCAAGAATCAATATATACAAATGGATTAAATAGGCAAGAAAGCAGATCATAAAAGAGCTAACATACACACTTGTCACGAAAATAAACCATTTCACTATGTTCGCTAAGATTTCTGGATATGAGAAATTTCTCATGGGATTCTCCCTCTTTATTAGTCAAATCTCGTTTCATATTTGCCCAGGTCATATTTCAGACTGAGCATCTTCTTTCCAAGATGTCTGTTCTTATGATTTTTAGTTCTAATAGTCTTTGTTTCTCTGGACCATTTCCAGTTCATACAAACAGTGCTACACCTTGGACAAATTGAAATGGGCTTTCCATGATCTATCTGCTCAAATTGATCAACGAAAGAATCTGAATCCGTTTTCCAATTTTGGGGGTTCCATTCTTTATTTTCATATCGGGGAAGGGAGGGTTGATGCACTCGAATGAGACAGATACACGATAAGAAAGCATACCTGGGCATCACAAACAAATTGGTGTTCAGGCCGGGGTCTGATCTTAGGGGATCATTCTTGTTTTCGCCCGTCATCTTTTTCGTTATTTCTATTTTGATACCTGGGGCTGCAGGTTTCCTCCATGAGCAGTAGCCATCCTTGAAAGATTTGGGGAACAGGGGAGGGGAGACAAGCAGAAGGTAGAAAGGAGGGGAGGCCAGACCAAGGATGTCGACACCGCCAGTCCATCGAGCCCATTTTCGACGCCGCCGTAACCACTAGAACCCCCATCGCCGCCCTTTCTTCGCTGGTTCTTTCTTCCTAATCTTCCACCATTGACTTTCTGCTTTGCCTTCTTTCTTGAGTTTTTCTTTTAGAAGGCAGAATTGATCATCTTTTTTGTTGCCTTTCCTCCTTTTCTTCTCATTTATGTTGTTTTTTGGTTTGGATCGGCATCTCTGGGTGAGTTCTTCCTTCAGTTCAACTTTGCTTTTGGCTTTTTGGCTTCTTTCTTCCGATATCTTTGAGTTTTTTGCATTTCTGAGTTGGGATGGTGGACTGGGAGGCTCGGAGGCAGCGTTCGGTGGTCGGATCTGGGCTGGATTGGTGAACTCAAGGGTGGCGGCGGGTCTAGGGTTCTTCCGGGGGACGGTGGAAAGATTTTTGTCTAGGGTTCCCTTCTCTCTCATTTCAGAGCTTTCTGATTCTGTGAACCAATGATTTGATTGTGATGGATGGATGAGATTAAAAAGGGAGTTTCTTTTTTTTTTTATTAAAATCACATGGGTCGTCCCACATATAATGGGTTGAATGAGGTTTTACTCTCCTAATATGGCGCGTGTGTTGATGATATGAAGAGGAGAACTGAATTGTTATATGAATTTGTGGGGCCCGCCTACAACTCTTCCGATCTGTTATATATTTTATTTATTTTATTCCAACAACTCCCGTTTTTGTGATTTGATTGACAACTATTTGGAAACTACTTTATCTCCTTTATATTAATTGACAATATTTCATATCTTAGTCAATCCATATTTTTTTTATATGTAAAAATTTCTTTTAGATCAAAATAAACCATTAATTTGTTAATATTTAAGATTAAAGGACATACGCTCCATATTTTTATATATTATAAACGACAACTTCTGTAACCAATTAATTTTTATGTTTACATATTTTGATGTAGATAAAAATAAACAATTAAAATTCCACCGAATAATGTTATGTTATCTTCTTTCAAATTAAAATTTACCAATTCCACCGAATAATGTTATGTATCTTTTTTCATTCAGGTCAGATCAAAATTTACCAATTCTAATGAATAATTTTTCACATGTTATCAAATAATGTTTTATTTTTTTCAATCAACTCTAATGAATAATTATTCGGTGGGATGAGTAAATTTTAATCTGAATTGGATGGAAAAAGATAATATAATATTATTTGGTAGCATGTAAAACATTATTCGGTGGAATTGCCAAAATTTTCAAACGAAGAAAATCAGTCAAGCCCCACGAACAAATCAAACATAATTATTTATTTTTCACAAATCATAAATATTTTGTATATTAAAAAAAAAAGCAACTTTCGAAAAAATGCAACAAGGGATGGGGGTTGGAATATCATGTACAAGAAGGTGATGAAGGCAAGGGATTTGATAGTCGGTCTCATTATTTATAATTAGAAAAAAAAAAAGAAAAATCCATATTAATCTACCCAATTCATTTCACATCAATTAAGGGCTAAGATTTGTGCACAAGGTACACTATAAGAGGTGTGCACTCTTGAACCAAACCCATATATATATATATAGAGAGAGAGAGAGCAAACTCTTGCAAAGTTCATGCATAGTTGGCTTGCCTAGAAGCTGCATACTAAAATTATGGTTCCAAAAAAAAATTATACAACCTGTTAGTCCAATTTGTTATTGACGGGGATCTTAGAAATATTAATGGAGATCTTGGCGGTGCGTACTTTTTGGAGAGGTATCTTGTCATCATATACCATTTCTTACCACCACCGATAATTACGAGATGGATGAAAATTTAGTTAAACCTTATAGTTGCAAGGCTACTTGTAAGTCATCACATTGCCGTCAAGTTAAGTTGAAGGCTCTTATTCTTGGTTGTCTTAATATATTTACTAATAGGGTTCAAAAGAAGTTGTGTACCGTGTAGTTAGGTTTATTAACTTCTTATTTATTGTTTATTTATGAACGTACAACCATGTGGGAAGCTGTTTCATGGGCCAGATGCTCCACATGGTGAAGAATTGAACCATTGTATCGCAATTGTTGGCTATGGAAAGACAAAAGGTGACGAATCATTCTAGCTATGCAAGAATAGCCATGGACCCAACTAGGGCGAGAATGACTATACGCGAATAGCCTTTGGAGGTAGGGAATTTGGATATGGTAGAATATACAAAGAAGGACAGATTCTTGAACTTTGGCCCGATGACAAAAATCGGGAGGGACCACGTGCACTTTGGATAAGTCAGATGTCATAAGAATAAGAGTAAAAGATTCGCGAAAAATAATGTTTGGTCGTGTTTTAGATTTCAATTTCTTTGACTCATGCTGTTTGGGTTGGATTTTATTATTTGGATGTTCACCATTGCAAACCATTTGTTATTTGTGCTTTAGAAGGAGAAAAGAAGAAGAAGAAAAGGAACAACAAACACACAAAAAAAGTGTAACCCGCTGTTCGGAGTGATTTATAAGATCAAGATTTAAACCATGTCCATGTCTCAATATCACTTCTTTTTCAGGCTCCACGTAAAGACAATAGACTTGAGAAGAATAGGTGGTATGAGCTGTCGTGGACGGTGATGATGATTGTTGCCGCATTGATGGACTTTGATGCCAGATCCCGGTTGATGGCGACAACAGGTGTCCCCGGACGCGGTTACACCTCTACAACCAGCTCCGGACAATGGTCATAGACTGGATATGGCGTGTTTAGTCGGGGACCACCGAATGAGGGATCAGATGCGAAGGCGGGAGCAAATGGTATTGGGCCGCCGACGGGTGCGTGGTCGAAGGCGCGTGGGAGCGGGGGTTGCATATATGGCTTTTCTTAGCACGGGTAATAATGATGAGGTCGATCCAACCATGTTTCGTAGTTTGTGCGAACAGGGTCTTGTTAACCATATAAAAAACAGGTTGGTTGTGAGTATTCCATCTTTTTCAATTTTTTTGATAATTACAAATACAATATTTTTTTTTATTTAGGTTAATTTCTTTGTTTTAAAATTACTACTATAATATATAACCTCTTATATTTTAATTTATATATATGCAGCAAACTCTTGCAAAGTTTATGCACAGTTGGCTAACCTAGAAGTTGCTTACAAAAAGTATGGTTCCAAAAGGGAATTATACAACTTGTCAGTCCAATTTGTTATTGACGGGGATTTTAAAAATGTTGATGGAGATCTTGATGGTGCATATTCTTTGGAGAGGTATCTTACCATCATGTCATATTTCTTACCACCACAGCACCACTGATAATTACAAGCTGGATGAAAATCTAGAGTCATTTCTTGTGTTTTTTTTGCAGAACCTTGAAGAATGTGTCTTAATAAAAAAGTAATTTATTCTCTCTGAGTTTGTTTTTAGGCTAAATTACATAAAATCACCCATATAATGTGAAAAGATACTATTTAACGGGCGATTTTCAACGTTATGCAAAAAAAAAAAAAAAGGGCAAAACAAACACACAAAAAAGTAACACTCCGTTTCGGAGTATGATATAAACTCTACCCACGTTCCAAGAATGAGTTGACTAATGAATAAGCTCCACTATTAGTAAATTCTCTCATATGTAGGAGTGACATCAAAATTTTAGAATTTGGCTAATGTTTAACAGAAGAATGAGTTGCAATCTTAGTGGTCCTCCCATGTTTGTGTGCTCATTTATGCTAACAGTAAGAAGTATAATGATTACAAGAAGGTAATAATTGTCTTATTATATTTACTTAATTTATTTAGTGTTTGTTGGATCGATCAATTAGTCTATATTTATTTGATTTATTGCTTGTTGGGTTTATTCACTTTTTATTTATTGTTTATATATTTATGAACCTCCATGGGAAGCTGTTTCGTGGACCAGATGCTCCAGAGGGTCAAGAATTAAAACATTGTGTTGCAATTGTTGGTCATAGAAAGACAAAAGGTGGCGAATCTTTCTGGCTATGCAAGAATAGTTATGGACCTAACTAGGTGAGAATGGCTATATGTGAATAGGCTTTGGAGGTGGGAAGTTTGGATATGGTGGCATATACAAATAAGGATAAGTTCTTAAAATATGGGGCGAGTAAGACTGGGAGGGGGCATGTAAACTTTACATAGGTTGGATGGAGTAAAATATTAATAGAAAATAATTTTTGGTCATGCGTGTTGTTTTAGATTCAGTTTCTTTGACTCGTCCTATTTGGGTTGTATTTTTATGATTTAGATATTTAGCACAAGTTGGAATTGTACTTGGTCAACGTACTATTTGCTTATGATTTACGTTTTCTATGATTTGGATGTTTATTGCAAACCATTTGTTATTTGTGATGCCTTGAGTTTTCATAGGTTTTTTTTTTCCGACCACGTAAGGTACCGTGGCCCCCATTGCAGTCGTGCTAGCAGTATTGAATCCATTTTAAGTAAAGATATGAGTTCATAGGTGAAAGTGAAGTTGTTAGCTTACTTCCTTGTTTTGGTGCAGACAAATAGACAAGTTGTCATTCTCTGTTAGGATCCTTTGAGTATCTGCAATTTGTAACTATGATGGCTTTCAAGTTACTAAGGATGATGTAGAGAAGGTCATCGACTAGGAAAACACAGCTGAATAAACTACAAAACCGAAATAGCTTGTTGTTATTACCTTATGGTGTTGACTTGTTTCACCTTTTACGAATGAAGATGGCACATCCAAATGGCTCGTAGCTTGTGGAACATCTTTCCACATGCCAAATTGTTGGGATGGTTCATACATGCCTATGTCTCTCGAGTAGGCAACCTGAATAGTTGTTGAACTCATTCTAAGAAGTATTACAAAGAACAAGTTAATTAGGAATCAAGTATACAAACAAACAAAAATTGTCAAGAGAATAAATGCTATGAAAAAAACTGCAAAAAAAGGGGAAAAGAAAATAACTACCAAGGTAGTTGATAAGCATCAACTTGAGAAACAAAGACATGGTAGTTGATAAGCATCAACTTGAGAAACAAAGACATTTGAACCTGATCAATGAAGAGTAAATACTTGAAACACTAACAATGATCATTGGCCTATTTTGAAATATATAGGTAAAAAAACAGAAGATCAATTTTATTGCTGGATGAAAAAAAATGGGAGTAGCAGCCGTACTTAAAGATGAGGAGATGATAAGGTTTTGGTAAATGACTTTCATGCTTTCAGTTGGTGTGCATAATACACGGAAAGTATGAAAATCATATAGATCATTTGATTAAAGAACAATCAATCAATGAGAAGATAAGTCTTATCTCCAACCATAATTTTTGGTTATTCAGTATATAAATAGATAAAGAAGCTACAACAGAATAATTGTAACTTTTGCCCTTGTTAAGTAACATTGGCAAGTGTTTCCCACAAGTGTATGACATGTTACATTCACCGGATCAATGGAATGTGATTTGAATGTTCTATTACTTCATTCCACATCACTTGCAAACATATTATCATCCAAAAAAGCAACAATACACAAATATGGTCTTACATTGTCGGACCGATTAGGGAAAGATGATTAGATGAAATAGGCAAACCCCAGAAGAAGGAACCCTAAAAACTCTTATTTTTTAGCCATTATTAAGTATAAAAGGATGAAGTTTTTTAGCCCAAGTCTTTCAAGCAAACTGCTCAAACATAAAAAAAAAAAAAAAGTAGAATCACTTGCAAAATTAGACACTTGAGAAGGAAAAACACACAACTTTCCAAAATCAAATCAAGACAGATATTCATTTCACTTGTTAATATAAGTTGTTCTCAAATGTTTGAATATTTATTTATATACGTACATTTGATAAATTGTAGTATTGATTTTTTTATTTACCTATGTTATGAACGTATGTGTTGGAAATTTGACTGGAAAATACCTAAAATTTATTTATTTAATCTTTTTAAAAAAAAATGCTTCCATAAAGTCCAGCCATTTCGAAGAAAATCTTTTATTTTAACTACTTTTCAAAATTGAAGGTGTGATTGTACATGATTGCACTAGTTTTATGTCCTTTCCTTTAAATAAGATTGTCTACCTAATTTCTCTTAAACGAGAAATCATTTATGTGATTTTTTTTTTGACAGTAGGCAAGAATTAAATCGACAATAAACGATCTTGAAGCCATCTAAAAGATGGCTTGATAGACCCTACGCAGAGGGTCGCCAGTCAAAAAGAAAAAAAACAAGCTAAGAACTAAGATTACAATAACAAATAAAGCTAAAAACTAAGATTACAATAACAAATAAATTTATATGTAAATCGTCTAAACTTAGAGCCCTTGTTTCTTGATGTGTGATTGTGTGGTCTGGTGGCTTAGACGACTTGCCGACTTGCATGCAAGCCAATCAATTTGTTGACCTTGACATAGATGGCTTTGAAAGTGGTGACGATTGTGGCTGGTTCCGGGTTGGAAGGAAGGCTCCCATCCATCCCAACCGCGAGGTGTTAATGTCCAAGTTGAGGCTGCTAGAAATTAAAATTTGAAAAATAAAGAGAGTTTTAAAGAAGATTTAATAAACAAAACTTGCATCTAGAAATAAATAAACACAGGGTTGTTTGGGGATTTTTGGTAGTTAAGGTAGAGAAGTGATTTTAATTTTGGGATTCAGGAGGGGTGGGGATTAGATTTAATCTGGGCTACCAGCAATAGATTTGTGGATTACATGAAAAAGATTTATGGAAGATTTGTGAAAATTTTGTGTTGCAAAGTTTATAGTTAGGCTTGTTTGGAGGTTTGTGATGGGTTAGTGGTAAAGAAGTGGTAGTGGGGAATTTGTTTGGATCTAGGATAGAAACTGATTTGTTAAATAAGGTTTGGGGTTGCATGATGGCAGCACCGAGAGGAGGAGGGTGCCTGAGAGGGAGGGGTGAGAACTGGAACTGGGAACGGTAGGAGGGGCGGAGGACGTTGACGAGGAAAACGACGACATCCGCATAGCAGCAGTGAAGGAGGTCCGCGAGGAGGAGGTCGGCGGCGGAGGATAGGGTCTCCAGGATGGTGAGGATGGCGATGGGGGGTGGAGCTGAGGAGGTGGCGGGGCGTCGGAGGGTGGGGAGGAGCGGGCTGTCAAGTGATCGAGCGGATCGACAACCCAACCCCGCTTGGAGCCACCATCGCACGAAATAGAGATGAGAGGGCAGTTAGGGAGGCGTCGGTGAATGAGGGTCTGGGCGGTGGAGATCGGTCGCACATGGCCACCGAAGGACGAAGGGGAGGCGGCGGCGACATATCTCATCTTCAAGCACAACATCCGAGTAGAGGTCGAACAGGGTGGTGAACTAGCCGGAGGTAGGTGCTGTCGGAGCCAAGGAGAGCGACTATAGGCTATAGTTGTGGCGGCGACAGATTTTGAGTTTAGGGTTGAATGGTTTTTTGCGAGAGGTTTTTTTGGGAGAGTTTCAATGTAAACTTTGATAGTTCTATGTGATTTCTCTTTTTAGAAAAATCTAGGCTACTTCTCTAAAATGAAAAATACAATTGTGTTACTTCTCTTGAAAAAAAAGGGTAATTTAACTTTTCATGATATTTATGTAAAATACAAGGACATATTTGTATTTCTTTCTGAAATGAGGGTTCTTACACTACTTTAGGATATTTTTTTTTGGGTCTGTACTTTAGGATTTTCTAGTTACTCTTATTTATGAGATCAAAATAAGTCATCAAAATATAAATTCTCACTTTTTTAATTTTAATTACTATGGGGTATTAAAAAAGAATTTATTTTAGTTTTTTGAAATTTGGGTTTGTTTTTACCTTTGTTGCCTGATTTGGGTTTGTTTTTACCTCCGTCGTCAGTGCCCTGGCCTCTCGCGGTGGGTCGAGTTCTGTTATTCTAGCCCTGCTCAGCTCTACTATGGGTAGCACTGTCTTTGGTCTTGCCAAGGGGTTCAGCAGGGTGATCCCCTTGGTCCGCTGCTCTTTGCTTTGATCTTGCATCCTCTGTTATGCAAGATCTGAGATTCGTTTGATTTATACTTGCAGGCTTGGTATTTGGATGACGGTACTATTGTAGGAGACACTCTTGTGGTTCGCCAGGTTCTTGATATGATTATGTCTGATGGTCCAGCGCTTGGGTTGCACCTTAACGTGGATAAAACTGAGGTCTTCTGGCCGGTTGTGGATCCTAGGGGCTTGGTGCCTGGTGTTTTCCCTGCCCTTATTGCTCGGCCTGTTTCTGGCGTTACGGTTTTGGGGGGTCCTATCAGTACTTGCCCTGTTTACAGCGCCGAGATTGGTGCGACTCGGGTGGCCAAGACCGTTGAGCTTATGGGTCTTGTTGCCAAACTTGAGGATCCGCAGAGTGAGCTGCTTTTGATTCGGGCTTGTTTCGGGATCTCTAGACTCTACTTCACCTTGCGTACTTGTCCGCTGGATGCCGTTGTCCCAGCTCAGTCTACCTTTGACAGTGCCCTCCGTGTCTGTTTAGAGCGTATTGTGGCTGCTTCTGGACCCGGGTTTGGTGATTGGCAGTGGAGATTGGCTACTCTTCCATTTCAGTACGGTGGGCTTGGTGTTTATGCTGTTGGTGACGTCATGCATTATTCTTTTCTAGCCTCTCGCCTGCAGTTTTCTGGGTTGCAGTCTTCGCTCCTCCACTTTGCTCGGTTGCCCGTGGGTGAGGGACCCTCTTTCGATGCTGCGCTGTGTGACTTCAATGGTCTTACCGGTTCTGATTTCAGTCGTGATTCTTGCGAGTTCGCTGCCCCCAAACTTATGAAGAAATTGGCAGATGTATACTTCACCCGAATTGTGGCTTCTTCGGAGTCGGTTTTCTCATTGACCCCGCGGCAGGTGGTGTTGTGGAGGTCTCAGCATGGGTCACATTCATCTGATTGGCTCAGAGCAGTTCCTATTTCTGGGCTCGGTCAGACCATGAATGGTAGGACTTACAGGTCTGTCATCTGCTATCGTTTGGGTATCCCTTTTTTTCGTGCTGGTCTTCCTTGCTCTGCATGTGGTCGGGATTTTGAGGATGACACTTTTGGGGATCATGTTGTGTCGTGTTCGAGTTCCATTGGGCTCAAACATCGGCATAATCTTGTCCGTGATACCCTCTTCGACATTTGCTTCCGTGCTGGGATCTCCTCTGGGAAGGAAGTGGACATCGGTGTTGTTGACAGTCTTGACAGACCTCTTAGGCCCGCTGACATTCTTCTTTACTCTTGGGATCGGGGTCGAGATGTGTGTGTTGATATCACGGGATCCTCCCCCCTCACTCAGACTTGCTTGGCTTCCTTCGCTCCTGGACGGTGTGTTCTCGACGCAGCGCGGCGTAAGTGCACCAAGTATCGGGATGTGTGCTCTGCTGCTGGCTATGGGTTTTTGCCTTTTTCTTTCTCCTCCTTTGGTGAGCTGGATGGGGATGCGATTGCGCTTCTGGGACGGATCCGCTCCTTCTCTTTAGCCTTAGATTCTAGTTCTCGTCTAGCTGCTCATATTTTTACCAGAGTTTGTTTTTCCATTGCTAAGGGGGTTGGCGCGCAGCTTGTTTCTCGGCTGCCCGCTAACTTCTTGTAAACATTCGGTTGTTTGATTTCTATACTATTTGGAGTTTATAATAATAATAATAATAATAATAATAATAATAATAAAGAAGAAGAATAGTATGATAGTAAAAAATTATAATTTGGTAATTTTTTTCCAAAAAATATTACCTATGTTCTATATAGCTAGAAACTTATAACCAATTTAGCACGTGTTTGGCAAAATGGGTCTTTTTTAGGGGTTGTGTGTTATTATTTTTGGGTTTATAGAGGTGTGGGAGGTGGAGTTTATTTTTTTAAAATAACCTTATAAAAAACCTGAATGGTGTTTGGTGGTTATAAGGTTTGAAAAATATTTTTATGGTTAAAATTACTGAAATGCCCTTATAAAAATCCTCACATACCCTCCTTGTATTGTTAAAAAAAACCCAGTGCAACTTTCAATTGAAAACCCTAAAGGCCGGCCTCCATCTCCTCTAGACGTCATTCATGGTCGACGGCGCCGGTGTGGAAGTGCAGCTTGGCGTGGGTGGTGGCTCGCTGGCTACGGGTTTTGGCGTTCAAGGTACGGTCTTCAGGTCATCCTCTTCCCCAAACACAGTCATCACCTCCTTCTTCCCCCAAATCCTCCTCCTCCTTTCGAGCTTCCAGATCCCTCAATCCCCTCCAATTGCAGCAAGATTTGATGATTCAAATCTCCAATTGATTCAAATCACAATCTAAGATGATGAATTTATGGAGTTCCATTAAAAACGTGGCTTTCGCCGCAGCCTTCAGGTCCATCGATGCTTCCTCCGCCACCTCCTGGCCGCCGGCGCCGCACTCAAACAACCTGTATGGCCGCCTATCGCTGGCTTGCATAATCTGTAGATGAATCCGGCGGAGGTGTTCAACCAGGACGGCCTTTAGCAACGACTGCAGGCGTTGATCGACGTTGCTAGGGAGACTGGACCTCAATTTGTTGGTCAGGGGAAAAAAAGAACAAGGAAATTGGCACCTGATAAAATACCTCCGAAAGCTACCCTCCCCAGGCTTCCAAATTCCATGAATTTTAACTCTTCAAACCTGTAATTGCACCTCTCCGCACCTCTTTGCCAAACACCAGCGTACAAGCTTATTTTTTTGAGGAAGCTGATGAAAGCTAAAAAAAACCTATTGAAAGATGATGTCAAACACACGCTTAGTAATTTTTTTTAAATAAAACCTCATTCGAAACAGAGCACAAAGGAATTTTTTTGTGATATCCTTCACAATGGGCGTGGCATAGAAGTTAAGGACATTGTTGTTTAGAGTCTACATCCATAAACTTGACTCTTAAAAACCCGTCTGAGACGTCCTTGCAATGCAATGCCTCATAACACGGTTAAAGAGCTTGACTGTAGGAGGAAGGCAATAAGCTTTGGCAGGGGTGACGATGAGCCTTCTAATTTGTACGATATTTGACCAGTTGTTTGGGAGCCTTCTAATCACTCCTGATTCCTGAACAATCTTGAGCCTCTTCTAAGCATCAAACACTAGATGCATGTAAGAGCATGTGCAATGGTGAGCCTTGGGGCTCTTATAGTTGCCACATAGGAAAAAAATGGGGAAAATAAAATTTTAATATAAGGGTCCATTGTTTGGGGCTCTTATATATGAGACCCAAAAAGTATGGCTCATAACTGCCACATGACAGAACTTATGTTTTATTTACTTTTAAATGATTTTCGATTGTTTTTCATTTGTTTAAAAAAAATAAAAAAAAATATTTTTGAATTTAATTTATTTTTATCTACACATAGACACCCCACTTGCATATGTTTGTTGAAAAAAATTCATTTGAATAATACCCATATTTTCCTTTTTAAACATTAAAAAAAATATTTTTTTATGCTATGTTATTATAAATTAATTACTTAATATTTTTATTATTAATAATAATAAAAGAATTGAGTAAATAAAAATGAAAAATAATAAAAAGGTAATTTAAGGGTCCAAGACTTGGGCTCACGAATGGAGGTGAAAAATTAAAAAGTTAGAATGAGGCTCTTAAGCTGATGTGGCATAAGAAAAGTAAGTTAAGGGCCCGAGGTTGGGGCTCACCATTGAACATGCTCTAAGAGTGCATATGCTCCAATGCTTCCACACTAACACCCTCTAAGAGCATCTCCCATGGTAAGCCAAAAAATGGGTTTGGGCCTAATTTTACTCCCACCCTAGGCCAAAACTCATTTTAGCCTTTTTGTTTTTGACCTATTTCCAAAACAAAGGCTAAATTTGGCTTCCTCTTTTGGAAGTCCAAATGCAATTTATTTATTTATTTTAAGTGTTTAATATTTATGTAAATCTATAAATAATACAATTATAAATCTATATATTATATCGTTATGATTTTTAATTAAAAATAAAATTGTAGTATTGTAAAGATATTCATGAGTTCTTCCATATGAATATAATATTTGACATGTTTAAATTATCATTTCATAAATAATATTTTTAGAAGATGACATTAATCTTTTTTAATATAGATTCATAAAAATTATAATAAAAAATAA
This sequence comes from Persicaria tinctoria, assembly GCA_037127255.1. Taxonomy (NCBI): domain Eukaryota; kingdom Viridiplantae; phylum Streptophyta; class Magnoliopsida; order Caryophyllales; family Polygonaceae; genus Persicaria; species Persicaria tinctoria. Next base: position 69,918,194 of record JBANSL010000013.1, read on the forward strand.
ATATTATGTTGCTTAATGTATTAAAGATAGAATCAAGTGACGGAAATAAGATGTAAAAGTTCTAAATTATATTAGTATTTATAGGAAATTTAGCCTGCCAAAATTGGCCTACGGTGGGAATAACAAAGTCGTATTATAGGCCAAAAAAGAATATTCTGTAGAATATTCTCTTTTAGTAGGCTATTTCCCCTAGCCATTATGGCTTACGGGGGAAGATGCTCTAAGTAACCCAAAGAGTCCACTAGTTAGCTGGTGCTGTTTTTTTTTTTTGGGTCAGAGGTTCATGATACCCTTATGTAAAAGAGCATTCAGCATAAAGGTCACACTAAACGACAGGCCTTCATATTGGATACAAACGACGGGGTCCAACATAGGTGTGCTGAAATTTGGCTCATTCTGCCCTTTTCGCTGCTCAAGCTAGCTTTGGACATGGGGAGCTCAAGTTAGTGAATTTGTGGCATACTTTCTGAAGCTGGCACAGAAACGACGAAGATGGGCCAATGAGGTCAGGTCAGGTCAGATCTGGATAACCTCTCTCTCGCCAGTTCAAAATGAATGCCAATTCCAGAATATACCAATGCATGGAACCATAGAAAATAGAATTGATTAGTCAAAAGTTAAATGGCAATCCCAGTAATGTCAGTAAACAGCAAGAACCACATTACTGCTATAGCCTTGCTGTGTTAGCTGCTTCGCAACTCTCCTAACTATGTCGTGTGCAGTGCAGGGGGGTTTAATTACATATCAAAGTGTTGTGTGACCAGTTTGACTAATGATACGTTCAATAGCTATTACCAGAGGAATTACAACCGCAGAACTCTGCCTTCTTCTATGGTTAATCAGCAGCTTGCTTAGTATTTACAGACTACAGTTTCTTGCTTTTATTGTAGAAGGTAACCTGTCTAACTAGCATAACACAGATAATCACTTGGTAAAAAAACAAAGTAATAGCATAAAAATAACTCAACTTTCAGTACATATCACAGATATTTCATCACTTCATGTGGTTTGCTAAAGCTATCCTACATGACGCACTAACTCACTAGCAGAACTCAGAGAAGTTGTACACCAATCAAAAGACTAGATTCGGCCTAGAATGATATAGAAGCATGGGAAATAATGGCAGGCCATCCTCTATAACTTTTAGACATACCCTTGTTAGATTTTTCAAGGATTCATCTAGATTTGCTTCCAGCAAGTTGAAGACTGCCAGATATTGTAACTTGTAAGTTGAAGTGAAATATGTACAACCGGAGCCTTTTGTTTGAATAAGCGCAATCCCTACTCAAACTCCTTCATTTGATGAGCTGGAGACCCACTCCTGATCTCCCTTTCCCCTCCAAAGTATGATCTGTTCGTCCTTGAACAAGATTGGAACACAAGGAACCAAATCCTGCAACCATTTTGAAAGAAGATGAGGAACGGAGTCATGAGAGGAGGGCTAAAAAACTAGTATTATAGATTTATTTTGGCTATCATATGGAAATTTAAGTGTTCAATTCATAAGTTTTAAGGGTGAAGAATAAGCACCCTCAAATTGACCCCAATCCTTTTGCAGTCACTAGTTCCAACATGTGAGCAATCGAGTCTAACCACCTCTTCCTCTTCAAAAGCATCTCTCACTCGTTGCACCACATTTACATACACACCATTCCTGGCTATAGACAAAGTTTACAATCAACTCCCACTGGCATGAAAAGAAAAAATACATCAAGTCGAGATCACTTACTGAGTTTCATCAGAGCAGGGGCATTCAATCCCCTATTTCTCAATTCTTTTGTTTCTTCAAAAGTGAGACCATCAGCCACGTTCTTCACAAGCTTCGGATAAACTGGAGCAAGGGGCTTCCAAAGCATAAGAGGAATAACAGGTCTGTCTTTGGGATCATAGTTCCTACCCCGATATAAAATCAGAACATTGATGTGGCGGTAGATAACCTTTCCGCCTGATTTTTCCTAAAGAAGCACTAATAAGCAACAACACATGACAAGAAACTAACAAAAGAGTGCGAGTTGTTCAAGGTTAAACCTCCAGATGCCAGACAATGTTTTCCATGTCAAGTGTTGGCACTCCTAAACACTTGATCCTTATGGCTTCAGCCTTCTTCCAATGGTTATGTATATCATCCAACATGTTGTGGGTAACCCCACGATTACCTAGAGAAAACAGACAATAAAACAGTATCACTCATCTGAAGTTATCACATTTCTAGGAGTTTTTTTCTCAGCCTTATCTACCGGGCATTATTTTCCTTCTGATCTCCAAGCAACATACAGGATACAGTTATATATGTAAGATTTTCCCTATCTATCAAAGGGAAGAAAACGGTAAAATGAAGAAGATTCAAGTGTAATTGGATGCCTAATATCAGCAGAGTCTAATAACATCTATATATCAACCAAGTCTTGCAGTAACATTATTACCTATAAACCCACCGAAATTCTTCATCTAGAACAAGAAGGTGCAATTTATTTATTTTTTCAATTTTGGGTTCGACTGGCATGCAACTTATATATTATCTAGCACCCTATTAAGTATTAACTCCCTACAAGCATTCAACACATTGCATCAAACAATCTGAATGTTACTTAGTTCCTTCCATTTTGCAACACGGTCAACCTATATTCGTTTCCTCATTCCATACTCTTCATCCAACCAGGCAATCACACAACATGTGTCACTTCCTAATTCCTGACGAGTGACGACTGACTCACTTTGATTCCTGATTCCAACTGGATTCCTTGAGTCATACCAAACACACCCTTAGGTCATTCGAAAATCAAAACTACAAGCCCATAACAAGAACACTCCTAAGTCCTAAAGGTAAAAACTTCAATACTCCTGGCAATTCATTTGCTAGTAGTTTACTGATTGAAAGAGAGCAATAAAGAACACCATTACCCTTGTTCTCAAATCAACAATCAAACTAGAAAGATTATTTACACAAAAGTCCAAACATTCAGAGAGAGTGAGAGTACCAATGTTGATCTGCCGATTGCAATCGTTGTGTCTATACATCTCAACAAGCTCGGCTACCTCCTCCTGTGAAAGCGGGTCCCCCAAAACCCTATCCCTCCTCTCCGCCCACTTCCTCGTCTTCTCCCCTAGCTCGTCCTCCTCCGACGGCGCACACGTCCCGGTCCATTTCCGGTCGAGGCGGCCAGGTCCAAACGGGGAAAACCGGGGCGGCTCGCGAAATCCGATCGGATGAACTGCCGAGTTGGTCTCCGTGTAGGAGTACCTGAAATCGAAGGGAAGGTCCGATCTTTGCAGAGAAATCTGGGCGGGTCCTGAATTACTGCTGATGCTGGTATCCGATTGCTTCTTCTTGTTGTTATTACCGTTGAATTTGGGATTGGAAGACTCGACGGCGACCGGAGAAAAGGGAGGGTCGTCGTCGGATTCGAAAGAGAGGCTGTGGAGAGAGGAGGAGAGGGTGTGGGTGTTGGGGATGGGGATGGAGCGACGTCGTATTAGCAGCTTCTGCATTGGCTCGTTTTCTCTCAGGGCAGAGGACGGTGGAAGGGGAGACCGGAGAGTGGAGAGTACCCAAAAAAAAAAAAGGGTAAACGGCGGAAAACTACCTGTATTGATCAAACCCACCCCTTGAAATCAATATTGTAAATTGTAATACCAGCCTTTATACAACTTTTGTTTACCAAATATCACACCGCCTCTATATGCTGTTACGATTTCGTTAAATGTCTATGAAAAAAAACAAAACAACCTCTAAATTTTTTTTTTTTGTCACTACTCACTCTCCGCCCCTCCGCCTATCTTTCTGTACAGATGTACAACTCTACCTACATTTTGTTAATTGAAATTATTCAATAATTCTTATAGTCCTATACCTATAACTAAACCGCCTTCAATCCATGTCTAAATTTCTCCACAACTCCTATGTGAGATCCTTTCAAAATTGCCTCTCCATGTGATAAGGGTATTTTGGTAATTTATCGATTTATTCCCTCTAAAACTTAACGAAATAAGAGATAGTGTGGTCTTTGGGTAACAAAAGCTATATAAAATGTGGGTTTATGCAATATTAATTTTAAGTGGTGGTTTTGAGCAATATGCTCTATTTAAGGAGTAGTTTTATGCAGTTTATTCAAAAAAAAATTCAACTCCCCACCGGCCTACAACAATTTTCTAGAGATTTTTTTTTTCAACTAGGAAAACATTCGAGAGTCAGACATACCTGGTTGAGAGACCGACAAAGTCGACCGACGGTGAATCAAACGAAAACGGAAAATTAAAAAGATGCAAAGTAAACGGTGGCAAGAACACAATTCCAGGTGAATAATCCTAAAACGATGGGGGCAACACATACTAAGAACCGAAGTCAAGCACATATAAACAGTGACACCGTTGGCCAACGGTATATATCAGAAGTCTTTGTGGGCAGTGAAGACGAACCTCCAAGAAAATATCCGAATCCTAGAGTCGCCTAGCTAGACCCAACTTCAGACACCAGAGCCATAACTAAGAAGAGAATCACTAAACCCAACCAGAATCACAACCGAGAACAACCTAGTACGCCGCATCTAAATCGGCCCCATGGTTCCTTATGAGTCTATACCGTTTGTTGTGTTCAAATTGTCACATTATATAGGTATGAGACTATGAGAGTAATGAAAGTAATGTTAATTTGTTACAATATCGTTCTTGACTTATCTTTTTTAGGTAAGACCGTTTAATTTTGATAATTTATCTTTATCTATTCACTAAAGCCAAATCGTTATTGGGTACATAATCACCAAATTAATACAAATGAATCTGTTTTCTTCTTCTTTTCATATCTCTATCTTTTTACAATGCATTGAGTAGACTGTAGAGGATATACACGTCTCATCCATTGATGCACTTTACTACTTTAGGGAAAAAATCATTAATACATACCTAATCTTCTTATATGCAACGAATAGTTAGATGAAATTGATTTATTTGCTACATTGGCAACATACACCTAATCATTTTACATGCAGTGAAAAGTTCCACGTCCTTCACTTTCACCGGCCCATGAGCAAATTTTGTGGCACTTATTGAAATTAGATATTTATGGCCCAAAATGTCTTACTTTGTGGATGTTTTTTTTAAAGGAATATATTTCAAAATCAATTAAAAAAAATAATACTCACGGTCTCATTTTAGTTTATTATATACTCCATCTGTTAATTAAAACTTGTCGTTTACTATTAATGCACGCTTTTTTATAACGATAAAAACTATATGCACGCTTTTTTATAACGATAAAAACTATATAAAATATCAACTTTTTTTTACATTTGTTTTTATAAATATATACTCCGTACTTAATAGTAATAAGAATGAAGTTATTTAAAAAAATTATTAAAAAAGTTAATATTTTATATAGTTTTTAAAGCCTAAAAATACGTGCGTGAATAGTAAAACGTCATGTTTTAATTAACGGAGGGCAGGGGCGGCCCTAGGGTGGGGCGGGCGTACGCGGCCGCCCCACCCTTCGACCCACGTGGCCCGGGGTTTGGAAAAAAAATATATATATATAGAAGTGTTGTAATAAGTAAAACTAGGATGAATATAGAATTAATTAGTCTACTTTGCTTAGTTGGTTGGTGGGAAGGAAGAAAACTAACCTTAGACCAAAGGTTGGGGGTTCAAGTCCCACTAGCCTTATTTTTTAAAATAAATTTCACCTCTCTAAAAATAGCTTTTTTTTAATTATTTGTTCAACTTACACCCCACTTTCTTTCTTTCTACCCCTTATTTAATTATATTTACACTTCCCGACTTTCCTATTATATAGAAATTATCTAGCTATAACTAATTAAACCTCATAAAATTGGTGAAATTAGCCTCTTTTTTTTTTTAAAAAAATCGTCTCCCTCAAAAAAGTTTTTTTTTTTATTCTTTATTCAACTTGCACCTACTCTCTATGTTTCTACCCCTTATTTAATTATGTTCTCACTTCTCGAGCTCCCTACTATATACAGATTATCTAGCTATAAACTAATTAAACCCCATAAAATTGGTGAAATTATGATTTGATTATGAGAATAAATCTTGTGAAATTTTCATTAGAGTTTTGATTTTGAGAATAAATTTTGTGTTTTAATTATTGTGAATGTGATTTTGAGAATGAAATTTATGAATTGAATTTGGGGTTTGTGAATTAAATTTGTGAAACTTTATGCAATATTTGTATTTTCGTAACCTACATATTCAAATCACAATTTCTATCATGTTCTTGGGAACTAAAAGATATTATAAAGTTGGTGAGTTTACAATCCTAGCTAATATGCAAAAGCCTTGAATTTAACATGATTGAATTTCGATAAGTTTACACTCCTAAATATGACAAATGCTTGAATTTTCAATGAATGACGAGAAACAACTATCATAACAACAAAACAAATGTAAGCCTACTTTTCTATAATCCAATGCTAAGTTGAAAATCGTAGCCTAGGTAAAGAAGTTTATTCAAGGCCAATATCTCAGTACACACTAGAAAATTTCGCCCCACCTTTCGGAGGATCCTGCGGCCGCCACTAACGGAGGGAGTACATTATATTATAAAAGAAATTAACAAATACACTATTATACCATTAATTATAAGTACTATATATATTTACTTTCTTATAAAGTATATCACAATTAACAATCCACTAATAATTAAAATGACATATTTTATTTAACAAGAAATACACCTACTCACATGGATTTATATATATAAAAAAAGATAATTAATGATTAAAATAAATAACATCTTTTTTTTTTGTTGTTGTTGTGAATTAAAATGACATCTTTTACTTTTATTTATACTCACATGGATTTTTATTATAAAAAAAAAAGATAATTAAGTTTATATTTTGACAAAACACCTACTCACATGCATTTGTTAATTTTAGATTTTTACTATTTTAGTCACAGGATATTAGGATAATAATGTAAGTACATTGAACCCTAATTTGTAATTTTGAAACATTTAAAGGCTACAAATGCAAATACCACATAATCTTTTTTGTCTTTATAACAACTTGTGGTGCTGCAACACTGCAACAGTCCCCATCTCAAACTGAAACTCGCTCCCAAAAAAAAACCCTCTTTTTCTTACGCAGAAGAACACAATCGAAATCCCGTTCTCTCCTCCTCCATTCATGGCCGTCTCTACAAGCTCTGCTCTGAAATCACAGACCTCCTCCTATTCCTCGCTCTCTCAATCCCGATTGAGCGCCTTCCAGTTCTCCGATTCGCACCCCAAATCCATCAGATTCGCACAGAAACCCCTCTCTCGCTGCCCCTCGATCTCCTGCGTGATGACACGGGAGGATTTGGGGGCCAAGAGCCTCAAGGCGGATGCGGCAGATCAGGAGCCGCTCCTCCTCCAGCGGCCCGATTCGTTTGGGAGGTTTGGGAAGTTTGGGGGAAAGTATGTGCCTGAGACTCTTATGCACGCTCTCGATGAGCTCGAAACCGCCTTCCATTCTCTCGCCACGGACGTCGAATTTCAGGTTGATTCTTTCGTCAATCGTCATTTTTTTTTGTTATACCTTGTTAGATTTATGAATTTCTCCAAGTAAATGTGTTTATTTTTGGGGGGACTAGGGTTTGATCCCATCGATTTCTTTTCTATGAGATGATGTTAGCCTTAATTACTTTGCCGACTTTCAAGTTCTATTCCGATTCAGTTTGGAGTTTTCGGGATTATGCCGATCATTTGTCCTACATTGAAATTCGATTATCTTAACGTCTTGTTTGTCTGACTGGGGATCAAATTCGCACTTTTATTTGCGTTCATTAGCATGAATGGATAGACGAAAGGATTAGACGGTGGGCCTATTGGTGCCAATTTTGTGTGGTGCATTGGTTCAGAGATATGGGCCATAATAAATGTCATATTCAATTATTCATTTCAGATTTTGGTGATTTGTTTGGTTTTTAATTCATGGTTAAGAATAAAAGTTTCCATTTTTTCGTTGTGTGGCTCATACAATCATTCAATAAATTTATCATTGCAGCCACGTCATTTTTGTCCCCAGATTCTTGCTGCGCCTGGTCACTTTCTCCCTCTAGTCCTCTACGCGTACTTGAACTAATGCTAGTGACCCACAAGTTTTAGGGTGTGTCTGGATTCCAATGTATTATGCATTATAATTATAAACCCTTGAATAGTGTTTGCCTACACATTTTATAATGTGTTTAAAATAATGTAAATTTAAAATAAGATACCTTATAAAGTGTGTCAATTAAATACTCACTAGTGCGTAAAGTTTATAACACATTGTAAACTTAATATAATTAATTGACACAATTTATAAGATATTTTATTTAAAATTTACGTTATATTATACACATTGTAAAATGAGTAAACAAACACTATTTAAGTGGTTATAATTATAATTGCATTATAAACATAATGCTTTTGAATCCAAACACACCCTTAGGCTTTGCATTTCTGTCTTGTCGGTCTTGAGTAATAATGTTCTTGAAAGAAAATCTAAAATTTGTTACTTCTCCTGTTTTTTTTACAGTATGTTACACTTGTCAGTTAAACAAGTTTTAGAGTTTAAGTCCTACTCGAGTGCTGTGATATGACTTCAGTTCTAGACTTAACTCACAAGCTTCCAAATTTTGCCTTAAATTACCCGTTAAGTCGCGGAAAATGAGAAAATTAAGAATCGAGTCCAGAGAAATCCTTCCTATGTTTTTCTTTTTAGTAAAGTTAGTAATTCCTTTTGTGATTATGTCACAAGATCGCCTTTGTCCTTTTCTGGACTAATCTACTAAAGAGTGTTGCTTTGCTAATGATTTTTTTTTAAATATCAAATGCAGAAGGAACTTGATGGGATCTTGAAGGATTATGTTGGTAGAGAAACTCCCCTTTACTTTGCAGAGAGGCTTACCGAGCATTATAAGCGCCCTAATGGTGAAGGGCCGCAGATTTATCTCAAAAGGGAGGATCTTAACCACACTGGGGCTCACAAAATCAACAATGCTGTTGCTCAAGCATTACTTGCAAAGAGGCTGGGAAAGACCCGAATTATTGCTGAAACTGGAGCCGGCCAGCATGGAGTTGCAACTGCTACAGTTTGTGCTAGGTTTGGCTTGGAGTGTATAGTATATATGGGTGCTCAGGACATGGAAAGGCAATCACTAAATGTTTTCAGGATGCGGCTTCTTGGAGCTGAGGTTTGTTTCTCGAATCTATCATCCAGATATTGGTTTATTTTATTCCTGTGATGTGCTTTGTATCAATTTTGCTAGGGAAGTATCTTTAACTTTTTTTGCCTTGATATATACATACATAAGCACTGCATAGACTCATAGAGTGGATATTTCCTGTGAATTTGTTCCCTTCCTTTCCTGGATACTTGTGTGTGAGATACATTTTGAACAGTCCATCTCATAAATTTATAATGTGTTTGGTTGCTTTCATCGTTCCCTGTACAGGTGAGGGGAGTTCATTCCGGTACTGCCACACTTAAAGATGCTACATCTGAAGCAATAAGGGATTGGGTGACCAATGTGGAGACAACTCATTACATTTTGGGTTCAGTTGCTGGTCCTCACCCATACCCCATGATGGTAAGAGAGTTCCATGCAGTAATTGGTAAAGAAACACGGAAGCAAGCTCTTGAGAAATGGGGTGGGAAGCCAGATGTATTGGTTGCATGTGTTGGAGGAGGGTCAAACGCAATGGGACTCTTCCATGAGTTTGTTGATGATAAGGATGTCAGATTGATTGGCGTGGAGGCTGCTGGTTTTGGCTTAGATAGCGGCAAGCATGCTGCCACCTTGACCAAAGGAGAAGTTGGTGTGCTTCATGGAGCCATGAGTTACCTACTGCAGGATGATGATGGCCAGGTTATAGAGCCTCATTCAATAAGTGCCGGGTATGTCATTTCTATTTCTATTTGCATTCCACACCCCTATGATTATTTCTCAAGTAATTGTTTTACGATCCTGTTGTATATAGGCTGGATTACCCTGGAGTTGGACCCGAACACAGCTTTCTGAAGGACATGAAGCGTGCTGAGTACTACAGTATTACAGATGAAGAGGCATTGGAAGGTTTGTTGAAACTCGAAGTTCACGCTTTCCCTGTTATGAATCTTGTATCCCTTTTTGTTTTGGGGAAGTTTCTATAAAATTTAGGACTCTCTTAATCCTCAGCTGAAATCTAACCTTTCCTTCTCCATATTGACATGAAATGCAGCATTCAGGAGACTTTCCCGACTTGAAGGCATAATTCCTGCTTTGGAGACATCTCACGCATTGGCCTATTTGGAGAAGCTCTGTCCAACCCTCGCGGATGGTACTAGGGTCGTGCTCAACTGTAGTGGCCGAGGGGACAAAGACGTGCACACTGCTATAAAGCATTTGAAGATGTAGTTTGGTCGCTTTACCTTATCGTCTCAACGTCTTAGCTGCTCGAATGATTCCGGTTCTGGGTCTGGGTATCTAAAATTTATGTGCCGTAATTCTGCTGTCGAAATTTTGATTAGCAAGCCAGGGATCAAAGTCTTGTTTGTTAGTGCATGCTGGATCAAAGTTCCATTATAGAACAAATTGTTTGTTTTACAGAGTCAAGCTTGTATTGGATGTGGAATTACAGAATAAGAAATAAACCCTTTTTTGCGCCTCAGAAACTATCTCTGTGTTACACATGCTGCCAGATAGAGCCTTATCCTTGATGCTGTTGCGATTTTCACTAGAAAATGAATATAAAAACTTTTGACTGTTGGATTTCAAGTTCAAGAAACTGTCAAAATCTGAAGACCCAAGCAAGATAAGCCAAAGAAACAATAAGAGGTTCTGAAAAAATCTATACAAGGCTTTGGATAGATGAAGGATTTCACAAGTATCAGCCATTACAGTGAATTAGTTCAGAACTAAGCTAGTTCTCCCCTATATTTATGCTTAATTATAACTTCTCTAATTCTGATAGTGTTTAAACTGTAGGTGTTGAATCAGGTGCGGCAGTTGAGCAGCTTCACTTCCACATATGCCACATACTTCGTAACGATCACACACAACGCTTCATAGCGACAACCATTTGTCTGCGCGTTTTTGTCTGGGCGCTATTTAGACAGTTCGAAAATTTGACAGCCAATTCGCCAAAGGGAAGGGACTGAAAGAAACTGGCTTTCGTTCAGACCTCGCAAAGCAACGCAATGCAAAATGCTCACTGTGGGTGCAAAGATCAGAAATTGACTGAAGTTTGTGGGGTAATTCGACAACTACCAAATATGATACGAAATAAACCTCATTTTTCACAACTCATATTCTAAAAACTGACTGAAGTTTGTCAGTCATTCGACATGCCCTCTCAGGACTACAACACACAAGGAGAGAAGAAGATTTCATTATTTGATCTATCGAATTACTATGGCTATTCTATCTAAAGCTTCACTACTGGACCTGCCCTTGTCGGTCATCTGCCACCGTCTTTGCCCCTGTATTAGGTAAAAGATGTTCATTCTTGTAACTTGTCTGCAGCTCCGGATCAACACTTCATTGCTTTGCCCGTGAGTACAAGAAGGTTCCGAATATAGCAATGGCAGCTCCAAGTGCGTTGATCGGCTGGATTGGGGTTTGGAATATGATGATGGAGGAGACGATCACTGATATGCGTTTCATTGTGTTGCCGATGCTAAATGTCAAGGGAGAGATCTCGTCTAGTGACATATAGGACACTTGGTTGTAGAGGTGATAGAATACACTTTGGGCTGCAACCCACCTGCGACACATAGTTCCACAAGAACGCGAGTTAGGCAATAGAAACACGAGGAGTAGACGATAAAATTGTTACAAGTCTCGGGTGATTACCAGACAAAGTTCGGTCCAATGTCCGAAAGAGCATTCTGCCATCCGGCTGCCCACATTTGGGGACCCTCCACAGCGAATGCGAATGGCAGGAGAATCAACAGAGAGAGCATAGAAAGGCAGGCGTAGTAGTTCATGCCGCTGACAGACTTCCCTTTCATTCCCCTCTTTGAGAAAATGTTCCGGAATACAAACGCCAAATTTGATATCATAGCGCCCATAAATCCTGAAAAAGAGACAACAATGAACTCAAGACTCCGGGAAGCAACTGTGGAAGTATAGGAATGCTTCACAATCCGAGCTGTCTTACCGGTCATGTTGAAGTTGAGCTCGGTTAGTGCAGCAAGAGCGCAACCGCCTATGATTGGAACAAGAGACCAATAAACACCAGCTGGGAACATCTCACCCAACAAGAACCTTGACACCAACACACTGAACGCCGGCTCACCACTCTTGATGATATGAGTGAACGACACTGCAACCTTTGACATACTCACTGTTGCAGCTACATGTCCAATTGTATGTGCCACAGCTACCTGCCAGGATTGAAAAACCTCAAGCATGATCATTGATCACCACTACATAACCTCAAGCAGGAGTTTCCATCTTATGATTCATTTCTAACTTTCCAAGGGAAGCTGATTCCAATTGAGTTAATTACATCTAATCAACTATTATGATAGTAAGAAGATGAAATTTTTCCTACTTGAGTGTTTTTTAGTATGAGCTTTAATGGTAAATGAGGATGTTTCAATCAATAAATAACGGGTGGTTTTATGCAAAATCGACTTCATAAAGGGTTGTTAAGTGTAATTTAGCCATCCCAATTAGATGCTTCTTAAACCCTACCAAGAGCAACAACACATTCAAACTAAAATGAGGGATTAGGAGCATGAAGAATCTAAACTCACAGGGAAAAGGGACTTCCAGAACTCAAAATCAGTGGTAGGGGGATCAGCAATCCGAACCGCCCAAGAAACCAACATCATCAAAGACCCAGTTGCAAGTGACAATGTGGATGTCAGCCAAGGGTATGGGAAGGCATTCAACACCATCTTATTGTATATATTGAAGACCACATTCAAAGCCCACCAAATAGCAAAGTAAATCCCAATCTTGACCCTCTTTGCAGCCTCAACAGATCCCACCTCATGATCCTCCTCCGCCCTCAGATCAATCGGCTCCGACCGATCCGCTTCATAGGCCTCACATTTGGTCAGTGGCTTAAAAACCTTACCCTCTGAGATGTGCAGTGGTTTAAAGATTGAAACTTTATGGTTTGGGGAAATCTGAATGTGAGATTGCAAACTGGGTATGTGAGATTTCGGCCGGAAGGCATTGAAATTGGGGAAAGAAACTGTTGGTTGTCTCAAGCTAGTGATCATCATTGTGAATCAGAATCAGCAAATAAGAGGGATTCTGAGAGAGATTGAAAATGAATGATCCTTTATAGGAAACCAGTGACCCACAGACACAAAATTGAAAGGAACAGAAAAACACAGCGGCACTGGTTTTTAGGATCAGTCAATCAGAGAATATAAAGCGGATCCGCCACGGAATTTGTGTTGCTTGCTGAATCAGTGCAACAAGAAAGAGAGAATATTGCAGAATATTGAGTGAGGGAGCTTCCAACGTCAACAAATCCAACAACGTGTTCAATTGGGATTACTTCATTGAAATTAGGGATTTGTTTAATTTGGTAGAAGACAACAACTACAGGTTGTCACTCATCAGGGTATCACAACAACTGCACTTTCCCATGTTATAATCCTTAACCATACTGTATTACCTTTGATTGAATCAATAAGACTTATTAAAAGATCGCTGCAAATTCTTAATACTCCGTATTATATACATCTTCTGGCTATGCAAATGTAGTTCATCTTCAATTAAAATTTAGTTTATTCGGAAAATATTTCCATTTTTTTTTTTTTATCTATCTTAGTCCAGTTCGATCGACTCAGTTGGTCTACGTCTCCAAAGGGATTCGAACTTCGAACCACTTGGACATGGGATGTAGCCCAACAACCACTACACCAACTTGTGATTGATAAATATTTCCAAATCTAGTTTCTTATAGTAAGACTGTAATTAATAAACGTGGAAAGAGCTCATCTCCTTCGGAACAAAAAAATAACGAAAAGGAAAACAACACATCACAAACAGAAAGGGAAATAAGCGTCAAATCTTTTTTTTAATAGACAAGTTTAGAGAAATCGAGAGCTCGAACAAGCCGAGAGATGGTCGGACTAGGGGCGTGTTTGGCTAGGGGTGGGAAGGGTGGGGGAGATAGAAAATTTGTCCTGGGAAATCGCACCGGGGTGTTTGGCGGGAGATGGCGGGGGTGGACAGCATGGAGGTGGAGGGGATGACGGGGGTGGAAAATGGTCGGATTTTGGTACCTTCATTTTTTAGGATTGGGGGTGGAGAAATTTTCCCACTCCATTTGCCCTTTTTTGCCCTTCTTCTTGTTCCCCATCAATGGAGTCTCACCAAAAATATTGATTTGATTTCGTTTCTAAACCCCCAATTCCTTCCATTTCGACTTCATCCTCCCCAATTCCTCTTCGACTCCATCGTTGCCGGTGGAGAGTCCTCGTTCTTGATGAAGACGGTGTAGGAGGAGTGGGCGGTGGCGAAGACGTTGCGGACGGTGACGACATGGTAGAGGATGGCGGAGATATTGTATATATACCGAATTCAGAATTTGCAGATTTGCAAATCCTCATTGAACAGATGACAATGGAGGAGGACGATGCACAATAGAGGAGGAGGATTTTTTTTTTTATTTTAATTTTTCTATGTGAATGAAATTGTGAAAGAATGTTGAGGGTATATAAGTCTTTTTACTCTATTATATAAAAATCATATCTTCTTTCAACCAAACATGCATGAGCATATTTTTCAAAAAGTATCTCCACGTCATCCACCGCAAAAAATATTTCCATCCCCTCCACCCCCAAAAAGTATCTCTACCCCTTAAAATATTTTCCCCAGCCAAACACGCCCTAGCTGATAGATTACATAGGTCTCCTCATGTATAGTGGGCTAAAAGCCCATTAAGGCTCAACACCTTTGTAACACACACACACACACACATATATATATATATATATATATGTTTATCAATGAATGGAAACCCTCAAGGAGGACATTACAATCAATCTCATGATCTAACACTAGCCATCATGTACAACCAGAAGCAAATAACTCAATGAAAATAACAAGAAGTAAATGACGGGAAGGAAAATGCAGAAATAAAGTACATGTAATCCTTGTAAACTACAAGCTAGCAGAACCAAAACCAATCAATTAAACGAAAGACACTCACAGAGAACTAGTCTTCATTGCCTCCAGCTCCGGTTCACTTATATATCTTCTTGAGTTCTTTGTTTGTCTATAGGGCTTATAGGGTGTTCTTGCCATACTCTTCTCATTCTCTAGTCGTGTTTACCTTCAAATCCGATTCGCTTATATCTTCTTGGTTTCTTTGTTCGCCTATTCTATCCAGCTTTTCTTTGTTTGTTTTGATCATTTGTTTTTTTTTTGGGGGGGGGGGGGGGGGGGGGGGGGGGAATTTGAAATACCAAATAAATCATTGTTTGATTAATCGAGAGGCCGGAAAATTCAGCAGACGGAGAAACCGTCAAATAGCACAAGTAGATAAAATGAGGTTTACATTACATATAAGACGATAAACAACCAATGAAGCTCTGAACCAATACTCACCCTTCTATCAATGAATAAAGTGTGGAAAGCCAAACAATTGTTTGATCATTTGGTTTTTGTTTCTATTTTTTTTTTGATTAGGTAAGAATTCGGATTCGCCGAGGCGCTATCCGATAGCATCCTTTCAGATGAGTTCAAGAAGACCTGGATCAGTAAACAGTTCTGGGTTTCTGGTAGAACGGGCCATTCGTGTAATAAAATCAGCCACCTGATTACCATGACGAAGTATGTGGAAGAATCTCACTTCGCGAAACCCACGGAGTAGGCTAGATATTTCTAACATTATCATTTCAATTTCCCATGGACACTTCATCCCATGCTTAAGATAATTTATAATTATGTCTGTTTCTATGTAAGTATGATGATTTGTTTTTTTTATGATTTTTTTTTTCAAAATTTATATTTCCCGTGTGATTTTTTAAAATAGTATTCCATATATTTTTTTAATATATGACTTTGATTATTAGAATAATAAAAACCATATAAAATATTAAAATAATTAAAACAATTTCATACTTATAATTTCGCACTTATTAAAAAAAAAAAGCTAATATTTTATATAGTTTTTTTTTATCAACTCAAAAAATATGCATGAATGGCAAAAATCATATATTAAAAAAAGGAGGGTTTAAGATTTTGAGTTTGTATATATCATTCGACTCTAAAGTTTAATTATTACTCCTTATAAAATAATTAAGAAAAAATATATTGTGAAAAGCTCATGTATAATATACAAAGCTAACATTTATATATTAAAAAAATTTATAAAATCAATTAAAAAAATATGATTTATTATATTAATTAATTACATTCCATTCCATTCCATTTATAAATAATCAGTC
Organism: Persicaria tinctoria; assembly: GCA_037127255.1. Taxonomy (NCBI): domain Eukaryota; kingdom Viridiplantae; phylum Streptophyta; class Magnoliopsida; order Caryophyllales; family Polygonaceae; genus Persicaria; species Persicaria tinctoria. The sequence continues at coordinate 69,934,570 of JBANSL010000013.1, forward strand.
ATTCAGTTTTGTTGTCATTTTTGTTTATACAATTAGTTTTGATCATAATTCAATAAAAGTTAATGTTATATTTTTTTATATTGAAAAAATAAATTTTAAAGAATAAAAATAAACACTACTCCGTATTATATTGAAAATTTTCCCAAAAATATTACTACGTAATACAGTATATTGTAAGAAAACTAAAATTTTAAGTATGGTTCAAAATTAATATTTCTAAAATTAAATTGGAAATATAATTTTTAAAAACGAAGAAAATTCTAGCTCCAAAGGAGTTAAAACATCTCCAAACAATGAGCTCTATCCTATTTGGGAAAGGTGCAAATCACTTCCACTGCCCTAATTTTTTTATTTTGTTGCAAAGCATCTCCAAACAAACCATTTTTTTCACCTCTTTCACTTCATAAACGCTATTATCATTCCATACTTTTCTATTTTGCTGACAAAAATGCAGGAAAACAGATGTAGCCCTTATAACAACGTTTCTTAGCCTTCAGAAGATAGCATATGCATTTAGCAAAAGCAATCAAGTTTACAAATCATATCATATAGGCCCGATTTCAGATCATAAAACCCCTGCCATTGGATCTCCTACAAGGTCTCCGGCCACTTCGGCAAGATGTGGTGTTGTTGTTCCCTTGTGGAAGATAATATCAGAAGAAAACTTATCTTCATGCATACCTATGACTATGAGGGAAATGAGATTGCACCCTTTCGCCATTGGATCACTCTCGTTCTCTTTCATATTCCTTTGCTAAATCCTTCGCCAGCTGCTTAATTTTGGTCATTCCTGAGAACTTGGAAACAAAGTGAAACCTTAAAGGAGGGCGGATAAAAAACAGCTTCAACTTGGAAAAAGAAAACTTCAAAATTTACTGTCCAGAAAGAAAGAACAGGAAATAGCAGCTTTAGAAATAACTAACATTTTGAGTGGTTTATCGATACTCTTGAGCAAGTTAAGTTTGAGGTTCACATTGTACGAATTCAACTTTATGTGCGACTTTACGTGAGCTTGATCTGATAGAAATCTCCCGTAACTTCTCTATAACATCAATGCTTCCTCCTGCGAGTGCGCATGGATCATATAAGACCCTAGAGAATTTCAGCTTCTTCAAAACCATGGCATTCTTCAGGAGATACTCCACCAACTTCATTTCCCCTTCATTCTGATTTAAGTGGTCTATTGTGATTTCTTGCAAGGTAGACTGTAAACACTTTGGCACCTCAGAAAGTGGCTGCCACTCACTCTGGGCGCAAGGGGAAAACTAGGAAAAAAGAAAGAAAAAATGACTATTATAAGTCTAGACAAGGATTGGGATGTACACAAAGTGATATAAAACATTCAAAAGATCAAAAACAACTGCAGTCCTTACATTGTGTAAAATCAAAGATACGAGAATAGGTGTATATGCAAGCATCTGTAGAATCACTGACCACTTGCCCACTGTCACTTCTAAGCGGACCAACTTAACGAAAACTGGTAACCCAAGATCTGTTCCTTGAAACACAACTTGAAGGATCTGCAAAAAGATTGACAGGTGTATATTTAGCAACAATAGTGAAGCAGCAAAGGTGAGAAAAGGAGGTGGGTTAACTCATCAGCAAAGAAAGCAAGCCATGCTCACCTCCATGGCTGCTCTTCCTAGCTTCAAAAATTTTAAGAGACAAATCGCATACAGAAGCTTAACCAATTTCCAGCTAGCATTACTAACCCCTTCATAACGAACGGTGACCACTGCTTTTTCTGGGGCGTAACTGGAGAAAATATAAATGCTTGCAAGATCCGAAAGGTAAAGGGTTTCTATGTCTTGTGCGTCAATAATAAGAGCATGTGTCCCATAACCAGATAGGGTGTCTTTGACTGCTAATGTCCTCAGAGTCGGGGCATAGATCTTGAACCAAGATATTCCCCTGCAACTATCAATAACAAGCTCGTCAAGAACAGGGGATCTTGATGTGAGATTCCACAGAGACTTGTGATTCAAGGACGAATGAATGAGATGTAGGATTTCAAGGTTAGGGAAATCCAACGAATCAGGCACATCCAGGGAAAAACATGTCAACTTTAAAACCACAAGTTTCTCCCTCTCGAAAAATGCTGCAGGAAGCTCCATTTTAGGACAGTAGCACGTGAGCTCAATCTCCCGAAACTTCCTCTTCATTATGTCAGATAGCCAATAACTTGCATGCTCTGAACTGATGCCATAAAAAAACTGAAGCCGTAAAGTTTCCATATTTAACCCATCATTACAGGATAAGACTTTGTCCACAAAGTTCTGAAACAATGTTTCTTGTGAACCCAGAACGCAGCATGATCCAAGGTAAGGCATTTCACTGAAGTCTAGTGTGGGAACTTCAGTCCAAACAGTCTTCCATCTCTTAGACAATATGCAAGTTGCAACAGCAGATTTCGTAGGGATATATGAAAGAATGCAGCAGAGGAGAGAGTCAGCTAGCTTACTAATGTAATCAGAATTTTCAGCATCCTGAACTCCAGCATAGAAAATATTATTTTGGCTCCAGGATTCCATTGCTGATTTATGTGAAAGCACCAAGGAAACATAGAGAGGTTAGGATAATGTAAACATAATGCTTGGAGGAAGTAAACTCAAATGTTTCGTACTGCTTGATGCAAGTATGAAGGTAAACAAGAGTCATTGTAGTATGGCACCACTGGAAAACAGGTGTTCCAGTTTCAGAATACTATGTAACACCTAACAAATCCACTTCTCCTGTAATGTATTCATGATTGGATTTAATTCAATTCAGAGTAATCTATCAATGGAGAGACCATCCATCATCATGAGACAATCCTCAGTCTAACAAGGCTTTAGGGAAAAGATAGGGTGTTTTGGAGAAGGAAAATCCATGTTTTTGAAAATGCATAGCCTACAAAACTGCAAGCACCATAGAACCAATCCACCACTGTCGTTTTTTCGCCCAAAAATCAGCAGGGGTAAAGCCCTCACTCTCCATCCATAACCGTTCATAATGTTATCCCAGAGTCATTCGAACTACTCCCTTCAAGTTCATGACAAGAACACTTCTACTACAATACAACACATCTCTATAAATTGACATTAGCAAATTCCTATCATTGTAAGATATTAATTGCCACTGTCGTATGTGCACAGGTAGAACAACCAAATATTTGCACTTGCACTGAACCAACCAAAGCAAAAAATGCAAAGAATTCAAAGAAAATGACAAATTCAATTTGAAAATCGAGAAAAAAGAACAACTTACCAGTCAAGTCCACTAAAATCACACACTGCTAGTGCTAAGTAGTGAGAGAAATTTTCTTTTCCCAGTACGGACCAACTGCACTATGGAGCCTTTGCGAAGAGACAGAGATTGAAGGCAGTAGAGCTATATGAACCACTAATCAGAGGCTGTCAGGAGAAAAGAAGAACAAGGTAGAGAGGATAAACGTTACTTGAGCCATTGATTTGATTTCTGAAACAATTGAAATGGTAATTAAGAAAGAGGATCTGTAATTTTGCTAGGTTGGTTCCAAATCAAACGGCGAGCAATATTAAAGAGGAGAATCTCAGTTCTTGACAAAATCTTATGCAATATAGTGTTAGCAGATTAATTTGCAACACCATAACAAGCCTGGTCCAACAGAACTCGAAGATTGACATCTAAGAAACAAAATACAAGGGGAAACGAACGCGAAACCCTAAAAACGAGAACACACTAGGGTTCATACTTCATAGTCGATCGATCGATCAAAAACACCTCTGCGTTCAATCACATACCTGTAAGCCAAAGATTAAAATGTAGCAGAAACCAAAAGCTGTAGTTGGGGGAAAGATCGAAGAAAAGAGAATCGTGAAAGAAAACCGTTGATCAGAAGAGGTCGTCACACAAACGATGGTCGGTTGAAGGTCGTTGAGGTTGAAAGAGACAGTACCTTGATTTGAAAGAGAGAGTAGTCACAGTACCACTGTCAAACTTTTGCAACATTTTATTTTGTACTCATAATAAATAAACGGAATTTCGATGATTTTTTTTTTTTTTTTTTATATAAGAAAAGAAATTCGATTCTCTAGAAAAGCCTACAGAAACCGAGAGACAAGCCGGGATATGGACTAAGTATCATGTACAACCGAATCAAAAACAGAAGAAATGACTGAAAAGAAATTACAAGAAGCAGATGACGGAAAGGTTCTTACACCCTCCGCAACCTATACTCCTTTTGTTTTTCTCTCTTTCTCCTTATAATATTTTGACACCTTATTTATTTTTTCTTTAAAATAATTTTTTTACTTTATCAACCTCTGTGTTTAATATTTTTACTCCACACCCATAAGTTTGCCTCATCATTCTCTTTTTCTCATTTATTTATATCCATAATATGATTTCCACCAATCATAATATCCACCCCTTATACTTATTATTTTAGAAGCAGCTTCTTTGTAAAAATTTGTGCCACGTGTCCACCTTTTCACAAAAATAAGAAACTGTCTTTCCCTTTCTTTCAAACCCACGTTCTCCCCATCCATGCTCAACGATTTCAATTTCCTCCTCCATCCATGCTCAATTTAAGGCGGCAGTTACCTTCTCTTTCCTTCTTCTCCTCTCCAAACTGCTATAAACCGTCTCAAGAAGAGACGGTTTTCTTCCAGACGGTTTAAACTTCGCTCTTTCTCTCCTTTCTCTTCCAACGCCGCTCTCTCTTTCCTCTCCTCCTGTTCCTGGACCTAATCGTCTCTTTGTCAGGGTTGTCTTCAAGTCCGGTTTGAGGAATTCGGGCACCCACGCTCATCGGAGACGCGGACGATTGGAGGACGTCGTTCGAGTTCGGTTGTCTTGGAGGACGTCGGAGAAATGGCAAATCAATGAATGCTCTAACAATTTCCAGTCTGTCAAACCAATCGACCGCACTATCTCGCTTCCGGCGCCCGGGTTCGTGAGCGGTGTCGTCAAGAGGAGCTCCGATGGTTATGAGAGAGCGAGGCTCGGTCGTCGAGAGAGAACGTGAAGGGGGGAGAACGAAGAAGGCTCGGCGACTATGGCGAGAGGCTTCGATGGTTTTCGCCATTGAAGACAATCCTCCAGGTGAGCCGCCTTCTCTCATCTTTCCCTTTTTTTCCAGTTCTAATTGAATGAAATCAATTTCTTATTCGGAATGTCCTTTCCATTTCCAATCCAGCCTAGAATAGAGACAAATGGATGAAGATTTGAGGATTTTGATAAATCGCAACACCGAATTTCAGGTATTGTTTGAAAATCGTTCGTCCTTATTTGTTAGGGTTAGGGTTAGGATCCGTGGTTTCCAATTTCAGACATCGAAGAGTAACGAGTGAGATTTTCTGATTTCAGTGATTCCGGTGAACGTTCAGATCCTTCTCCGATCCAGGTTCGGTTTTCTGCTTGGTTTAATTTGTATTTCCTGGTGGATATCTATTTATTAAAGGGTTGGCAATTCGTAATTAGGGTACTTGGCGACTTCAATTTCGCATGTCTGTGCTTTGCAGGCCATTCATTGTGGACGAGCTTTGAAACAACGCTCCTCAGGTGTTGACCTACAACGAGGCTCAGAGAGAGGTTGTTTCTCATAATATTACGTGCAAACACATCGATGATGTTTTTCACTTTCAATAAGGTATTTTATTGTCTCAATTAGTGAGAATTAGTCTTATTAGGTGCGGGAATTGAGTGATAGATGTTGATATGAATTTTGGCCGCCTTTGCATTTAGGAGTTGGATTTTTTAGTGATAGATGTTGATATGAATTTTGGCCGATGACTCATACTCGAAGCCATGGATGCTTTGCTCCACGTTCTCTCACACAAACTGCCCTCCAACTCCCTCTCAATCAGAAGCGGTAGGAGGAGAGACCGAAAAACGCCGGTGCCGGAGTCAGATTAAGTTGGCGCCAATCTGCTCGCCGTCTTCACCCTCTCGATGTTGAGGAATCGCTGCCCCGTTCGCGCCCCCGTCAGGATTTGTGGTTTGTTTCTTGACCTCTTTTCTGGTTATTTCTCGCCTGGATATATGATGGGATTGTGTTTGATTTCGTCTGTTCATTAAAGAATCTAAGATGCGTCTATTTGGAATTTTGCAAATATGCTTTATGGAGCTTTTAATTCTTCTTGTGCCATAGTGGTTGATTGGGGATAGGAAATTTCTGTTACAAGGGTAGAAATTAGGGTTACGGATGGGGGTTTTGCTTTAGTCGGGTTCTTTTATGGTTTTCATCTTTGATTGATTCTGGAACTGCGTCAATTTTGAGAAGTAATTGAATCTGGCTCTGAAGTTTCAGCATTTGAATCAGAGTTGAATGAGTTTTTCTTCCATTTCAGAAGGATGTAGAAATCAAATTTTTGGTCTTCTACTGAACCATATTTTGCTATATGTTCAATCATCCGTGCTTCATTTAAAAAGATTCGAAATATCTGTGTGCTATAAGACATTTCTTCTCATTACCAAATTTGCTAGGTATTAGTGTAGCTCAATGCTCTGTTAAGCTCCTCATGAAATGTCTGGGCAATCAACACATACTTTTTTTGGATGCAGGACCACCTAAAAGCGTTAGATGAAGATGAAACCGAGTTCCTTGATAATTTTGAAAGGGGTGCTAGGTTAGGCTGCTTGCATATCATTGATTGCTCTTGAAATCAGGTCTTTCGGTTTCATCCTTCTCCTTCGATGTCTACAGCTATTCAGTACGCTATTTAAGTGAAATCGCTAACTTATTTTATCCTAGGTTAGCACCTGTGTTGTCTGTGCTGCTGTTTAGTACGCTATTTATGCGACAATAGCACCTTCGTGTATCCTAGGCTCATGACTGCTTTGAGGCGAGGCCTTGCTTTATCAATGCCCTAGAAATAAGGTTTGTCCCTAATTTCTTTGTCTTTCTTAATTTTGTTTTTAAAATTCAAGATCTTCAAATCGGTTCATAATTTCGAATTTGTAAATGCACCTCTCTGTCATCCTCAATTCAAGATCTTCCTTAATTCCGAGCACAAGTTGTTGATGAAATTGGAGTCGATGTTGGATCTTAGGTACGCACACTATTGAATTTTCCGTCATTATCTCATTATTATGGTTCTATACTTCACCCATACTGATATTTTTCCCACTGATTTTTCATTGTGAGCAGCTCCTACGGGGAAAATAGCAGGAAAGAAAATCGAGGTCTCAATATATGGTTTTGTGCCTTTGGTTACTATTCTTATGTATTCTCAATTTCAGATTCCTAATCCTTCATCCTTCGTACATTCCTCTGGTTTTCTGCCTTTGAATATGTGTCTTTGAGGTTTTTTGTAATGGTTCCTCATCTCTTTGATGAGTACGCATGGGAAATCACCTAATTGAAGTTGCAGATTTGACAGTAGCACCTAATTCGTGCATCAACTTCATTTTTTTTTATTTGGATTAAATGATTATCTTGATCACTTTGTATGTACCTATTGTGAGGATCATTCATTCCGTAAGTTTGTAACTTTTGCATTATATTATTTTTATGAATGAAATAATATATTATTAAGTTTGAAATATTGGTTCAGAGGTGTTTATAGGTTGTGTGTTTATAGCTAATCTTAGCACATGAATGAGTAACTTTTGATATATCTGATTGTTAGACGTGCTTTATACTTTTGGAATATGAAGATTGTGTGTGTTTAAAGCTGTGAAATGTTTATTGTTTTCACCCTTGTGATTTTGACTTATAGCAAGAGCAAAACATTTCATTGGTTTTTCTATTGCCTGTTTCTAAATTAATGAGCCAAACTGATTTGTTAAATATCAGTTGACCTAATACCTATCTTTTTGTTAGGTTTGGTTTTGTGATCAGCATGACTTTCTTGTCATGAATTCCGATTAAATGGTGTATTTTTAAATACACGAGAGCCCGTTTACTTGCCAGTGCTATGCATTTGAATGCTATTGTCCACTTTTCTTATGTTATTTTATCTTGAATATACAAGATAGGCATTTGTTGTGCATTCACATTCAGTTTCATGCTCTATGATGATTAACATTTGTGTGTTCTTCTTATACATAATATTCTGATTTGAAACATGTGTTACTTTTCCCCCTTTTATTTGCTTTGTCGTTTGTAGACATGTTTGGTTTTATAATTGTTCTGTCTAATCAGTTAGAGAATTTGAGCCTTCACATATATAAGCTTTATTACTTAAAAACCTTCCTGATGGTTTATAGTGTTGTATGTTTCTTCTAAAGTTAACACCTTTTCTTTTATTGAACTTTGTTTTAAGGTTCTTCTAAAGTGAAAATCTCTTTCTTTCTTAAACTTTCATTGTTCCTGGTGAGTTTTTGGTGAATTTGATCTCATTTAACTTGGAAGAAGAATATTTAGCATGTGAAAATGGTTTTGCTAGAGAGATTTTACTAGGGTTGTCTTATTTGCGGGACTAAACTTTTACTAGGGTTGTCTTATTTGCGGGACTAAACTTTTATTTATGATATCAGGTGAATCCACATACGCACCAGCTAAAAATATGTGATTTTGGAAGTGCAAAAGTATTGGTATGCTTCTATATTTTGTTCAGTGTGATTAATCCTTTGCAGTGGCGGATCCTGAAGCGTTTAGTTGAGGGGGCGAAAATTTAACCTCTAATTTTTTTTCGAAAAAAATCATCAATATTTGAAGTTTTCGGGATTAATTATAGTATTAAGTTATGAAGTTTAAGAAATGACGTGTATGATAGAAGTGTATTAATTTAGTAAATGATGTGAAAAATAATTTATATCGCTTCAGTCTTGAAACATTTATAACTTTTTACTCCGTTATCGGATTTGAGCTTATAATATGTCAAATCGAAGCTATCGACGAGAGGAATATGTATATTAAATTTCATTTTTGATTGGGGGGGCAACTGCCACCCCCGGTCCTTTAAAGGATCCGCCCCTGATCCTTTGCATCTTCTTTTATCTTATGCTTTTTGTTGTTGTTGTTGTTGTTGTTGTTGTTGTTGTTGTTGTTGTTGTTGTTGTTGTTGTTGTTGTTGTTGTTGTTGTTATTGTTGTTGTTGTTGTTGTTGTTGTTATGTCTTTGGGGTGGGGGTGGTTCTTGCTCAAAGGAGAGCCTAATGTTTCATATATCTGTTCAAGATATTATCGTGCCCCTGAACTCATTTTTGGTGCAACGGAATATACTACAGCAATAGATATATGGTCTACAGGATGTGATGGCTGAATTGCTTCTTGGACATGTTTATTGTTTTGAATGTTCCTTATACAAATTTGTTTTTTTGATGATGTTCCTTTTACCTTTTTCTCAAATTAGTATCTCAGCATTTCCCTACAATATAATAGCAAAAGCAACCTCTATGCAAATGTGTACCTGTTCCTCTCAAATTTGAGCTTCTAAGTTCCTTTATAGCTTGATTTTTTAATTTCATGAGGTACCAAGCAAATCAATGTGGTACCTAGTCTATTATCTACAACATGATATTTAATTTAAGGTCATATAAGTAAACTTAACCTTCCATTTTCTTTGAAATTTTTTGATAGCCGCAGAAAGTAGACTATAGGAGGAAGTTTCTGAGAGAGTTGTGCAAGGTTTTGGCATTTCTCATAGCAAGCACAAGGGACAGGTATCACTTGCCCAACTTTTAACTTAATTCGCCCTTGTAGATATTTTATCAGTTGTCTTTGTAGGGATGCTTTCATTGAACTCGACTGACACTATTTTTTACTTCTGCAGTATGCATTACGGAAGTTGTATCATGAGAGTTCAAAGCTTCTTTGTGTGTTATATACAACATCAACTTGTGGTCCATGTAGGACCTTAAAACCAATTCTTAACAAGGTAATACATCACCTGGTGTAAGTTCTGAACATATGCAGTAGTTTGGCCTGTAAGTTGTAGAGATTGAATCTGGTCAGTGTTTCGGTCTTCACAATACTAGGTTGTTGTTGTTATGTTTGTAGATGACTTTTATTTATTTATATTGGATTTGTATATATTGCAAATGTTATGATCAGGCTAAAAATATAGTGTCTATCCACGATGTTCCTAACATTTGGCACATTCCACTTATCCTAAGAGTAAGTTTCGTGTCGTGTTTGTGGATTTTGATTAGTTTCAACAGAAGGGCAAACATGCTTAACCTGTTTCCTTCTCACTTGGTCCTTTTCTTAAATCAGGAAGCACATGAAGCCATCTTGAAAGTTTTGAACCTTTTTAGATCTGCCTTTTTCTCCTTTGCGTTTTTTTTCTATATTATATTTATATTAGTGTGTTTCCTTCTCACTTGGTCCTTTTCTTCTGTGGGTTTTAGTTCTGCTGGAGAGCCTGCACTAGAGGAGTGCACTTCAAGGATTGAAACCTTTGACAACCAGCCTGCATGGGCATGTGAGTTTAAAACTTACTCTTTTGTTATCATTTAATTTCATTAGTTTTTTTTTATTCTGATTTATGAGTTCAATTTGGGCCTTTTTCTTGGTCTAATCATTGTACGCGATGTCTTTATGATTATCAATTGTTTTTCCCTATCTTGATGTATTTGGTTGAATGTAAGAATGTCTGGGCTGATTTATGAATTAAGATAGATAAAGTTGCTCTTAGATCTGTTTAACACATGCCATTGCTGTTGTTATGGCCATATTTTTTTTCATGCCCGTGTTGTGAAATGTGCTGAGTAAAAGTCTTTAGTTTGTTGTGAAGGACGGAATTGTTATGGATCATGTGTATTTGTAATTCAATGTAGCTTGCATCTTAATTAACATAGTTTCATATAGTTTGGGAGTTTGATATAGTTTGGGTCGAGTTGTTATTTTTCATGGTATGAAATTGTAACGGCCCGGGATTATGATTCCTGGGTTACGTTTCGAGGGATGAAACCCCTCGTTAGGATCTTGCGCCCCGAGTACAGGTTGAAGGTTTGAAATTCTACTCTAACGTTTTCAAGCGGGATTTCATACCCAAAATTTGAAGGGATCGTTGGAATCCCCGAGGAAGTCCCTTGTACCTTCCATAATCCTAAGCGTGAATAAACAATAATCATGCAAATAACAAAATCAAGGTGTAATACAAGAGGGTGACATGGCAGAGCCGAGTCAAAACCAAATCAATAAGCGTATTTATCGAAATTTAATAGACAATGTTAGTGGGGTTAGACCATTTCTTTGAGATCGCCCAAGAGAGTTCCCACGTCACGGAAACAAGGAATAATCATGCTGCAAAACAACCTAAAAAAAATGTATGCGGGGCGGTGTCAGATCGAAGCCCTACGCAATATAATCCCAAACAAGCAGACACATACACACGCTAGTCCTAATAAAGACGCTTCTAGATGCAAGGCGGAATATTTACACACTAACATGCTCCTGAGATCAAGTGCATAAATATAATAAGGCCTTAGCACCGAATACCAAGTGGTATATCCCTCTCCTACCTCCACCCCCTTCCGATAGGGCGGAGACTGGCCAGCTCGTGAATGCATTCCATATAATCGGGTGGCACGCATGCCCAACCCGTATCCACAATAAAGCCCGCAAGCATCTCATAATATAAGGAAGTTCATGACTCGATTGATTCAGGACGGGAGCCGATGAGACTAGGTCGTCCTATAACCCTAGCAATGACTCTAGTTACTTCACAGATAACGACCGTTCTGTTTACAAAAGCAATGAGTAAACGAATGCTCAATCATGAGTGCAATCCTAGCAGGATACTACATGACATGCTTTATTATGAATGCAAGCACCTAGTATGCACATGGCTACAAGCAGGGAAATCTCTTTTCGAATCTGAGTGAGCCCATATAGGAACTCACCTGGAAGTGTAGAACAGCAAAAGGCAACAACTAGGTATACAGAAAGCCAACAGGTCATAGATGATCACCTAACACATATATAAGTAATATAAATAAGTCTACTTCTAATGTTATTTAAAGCATATAATATCACACACAAGTCATCAAGTTTATTCACCAAGTTAGGCAAGGTAAGTCATTTTTCCAAGATTTCCCAAAACTCTTTTAAAACCTCAAGTTAGATCAAATCATCATTCAAAACGCTTTCTCAAATCATCCAAAAATTCATTTATAAACCATTACCCTTTCATCAACTTATTTTATAATTATTTCAAGACAAATCCGACAAGTACATTTCCAAAATCCTCTTTTAAAAGGTCAAAGTCTCATAGTTATATTTTAAATCACAATAATAATATTACACTTTTAAATCTCATCATTATTTTTATATAATATATATTATCCAATTTATTTATATATTTCACATCGAATTTATTTATACATCAAGCAAGTCTTAAATCTTAGAACACTTTACTAAAATTAGGCCCAAGTTAGGAAAGGGGGGCCCAAATCCATTTAACAAAGTCGGGCCAGCCCAATCCCAAATCTGATGTTGCTTTTAAATTTTTAATGAAACTAAACCGGTCCGGTTTTATTAAATAAATTGCTGAACCGGGCCAATATAAAACAAAAGGAAAACCGGACCAAACCGTTTCTTTTTAAAACAAGAACCGAACCTCAGCAACTATTCATCATCTTCAACAAATGCCCAATTCGAAATCTGGGAAAGGGAAGAAGAAAGGGAGGGCCTCGCCGGCGACGATTCTGGACTACGACCACCCAATCGACACCCATAGACACGAAATCGACAAGAAGGAAGAAGAAAAAGGGAGGTGAGTGCTCACCGAGAGGGTCGACGTCATCGCCGGGAAGTTCGAATCAGGTCGCCGGAAGGCTTCGTCGGAGGCGCCAAATTGGTTGAAAATTGACGTTCGATCGAAAATATACCGAAAAAACCCGAACATGGTTCGGGAAAAGTACTAGTTATTAATGAAATAAAAAACATAAAAATAAATAAGGGAAATTTACAGAAAACCACCCCTTAAATATTGGTCTTTTCACTTAACTACCCCTTAAGTTTGAAATTACAGTAAACCACCCCTTAAATGGTTTCCGTTAACAAATCACCCCATCACCAATTTTCATTATGTTTTCGTTAAATAAATTATATCTTAATATTTGTCAACTTAAAATATGCGTTTAATTATTTTAATTGTCACTAATAACCTATTTTTTAATACCAAAAACTCTATATAAGTATATAGTAAGTGGAGAATTCTCATGTCATTTGCCCAACAATATTTTTGAATTAAGAAAAAACTACCTTATAGATTAATTGTTTAACTAAAATATAATTATAGTTCTTCAAATAATTTTTTTTCAAAGGTTAATTTTCAAACTACAAATAAATAATTTTAATATTATTTTTAACTTTATAAATGGAGATTATTATTTATAATCACATTATAATTAAAAAAATAATTTAAATAATATTTACAAAATAATTTTTTTAATTAAATTTTTTTCACAATCTTATACTTACTACTTATATGTATGAAATTATATAAAAAATTTACTTATAAAATATATTTTATATAATTTTTATATCCTTAAAAACCGTGCACTACAAGACAAATGACAAATAATATCAAACGGATGGAGTAATTAGATTCCTAGGGTCGCTTATATTTTTTGTAGAGAATTTTTTTCAATTTAGGGTCTTATCCTATACTCTTAGGGCATAGGATAGAAAGACTGTTTCATAAAACACTCACCCTTCCATCAACATCATCATCATTCTACATTTTTTAACCAATCAAACTCTTTAAAAAAGTCAACAACACACAAATCGATACAAATAATTACTCCCTCTGTTTCAAAATAAAAGTCGTTTGTCTTTTTTCTACACGTCATGAGGAGATAAAAAACACTATAAAATATTATTTTTTGATCAATTTTTTTTAATAATTTCATACTTAGTAGTCATAAGTATAAATTTATCGAAAAAAATTCATTAAAAGAATAAAATTTTATATAGTTTTTACATTCTTAAAATGCGCGTAAAAAAGTTAAACGACTTTTATTTTGAAACGGAGGGAGTATTATCCCCTATCTAGAAAACCTAAAATGACATCTATTTTGATACAAGAATAAAGACCTAAAACAACCTAAATTTTGAGATGGAGGGAGTATTATAAACCATCAGACGCAGATATTGCATCTTGTGAGAATAAAATCACACCAAAAAAACCCAGCCTCCCATCAAATGGTCTAAGCCTCCAATTAATCATCACAAGCTAAACTTCGATGGGGCTCTATCAACCACAAACAAAAGCAGTTATGACTTCATTATTAAATTTATTAGAGACCACTTGGCCAACCCAATTTGTTCCGGGGTGGGTTCTTTGCCTTTGATGATCTCTGTTATCGGGGCAAAATGTTACACTCTATGGAAAGGACTCCACGCAGCATCAGAATTGCATCTTACCATTATTAATTGCCTGAAAGGTTTATGGTGCTCCCCTGAAGATATTGAAATGTTCATTTCTGACATGTCTATCTCCTTAAGTTGTTTTTTCTTATGTTCATATTCGTCACATCTACCAAGATGCCAATCGAGTTGCCGATCGCCTTTCGCACCTCAACGTGGCTTTTTTTTGTTCATTGATCACAAACGACTCTGAACTCCTCAGATTCATCCGTATGAATACTCTTGGCTAGCTGGTGTCTCCACTACAAAAAATCAAGAAATTAGCCACACTACCTAGCTTCGGCAGGTGGCTTGGCGTGACAATTGATACCTTTTGCCATCGATGGTAGCTTCAGCAGGAATTTCTGTAGCTATTGATACCTTGAAGGCCTTTTGCCACGACTTTTTGCCGATGCGAATTTCATTTTTTTTGTAGTGCTCCAATCCATGTCAAAAAAGTTCCGGTTCAAAAATAAAATAAAATTTATACAAGTATTTTATAAAAATAATAAAAACATATATTGTAATTTATAATCATTTCATAAATAATAAACAACTAGTACAATACCCGTGTCATGGCGCGTGCGCGAGGAAAACAATATAAAATATATATTATAAGGATGAACAAAAATAATAACGAAAAAAATACAAATGGTGAAGTACATTAACAAATATAAAAATAAATATATGAATGGATTATGTTGGTACTCTAGATTTCGTCCATATGGACCATATGATTCTCGAGAAAAAAAATATTTTGGTTATATGAAGGGATGAAAATGTATATAAAAAAATAATAATGTAAGACTAATCTTACATAATGAGGAAAATAAGGATTATGGGCGAGTTACACCAAGTCCTCCAAACTCTAAGGGAATGTACTCCGCCTGTGTAAACAATTTTTTTTTGTACAGCAGGCTATAATTAGGAAGTCTTTACGCAGAAAGATCATCCTTGATCATCCTTTCGGATGATGATAGACAGTTCCCTATTCAAAGAGAAGGTATGTAAGTTACATATAGAATCACATCTAGCTATAAAATCGATCACCTGCTGAATTTGCCTCTCTAAAACAATGGCAGAAAGTTGTTTATGTGATATGATGTGCGAAGTCTCTCGATCTTCTCAATAGCTCTAAGGATCTCCCATGTAATCTTAGCATGATCATTAATTGCATTGACCACCGTAAGATTGTCTCCTTCAATTATCACTTGTGTCCATCCTCTTATGTGGGCTAGTTTTAACCCCAAACAAAAAGCAAGGGATTCAGTTAAGAGTACTGATCCCTTCGGTACTTGTTGGAAAATCTCAATTACATTTCCATTCCAATCCCTAACTATACCTCCTACTTTGCAATCTCCATTATTATTAACCGATCCATCAACATTTATTTTGTAAACGTCCATCGGTGGCTTCTTTCATTTGATGTTTCTTCCTTGCCTCCTTTTTTGATTGGGTGGTTTTACATTTTCCCCATCTTTCCAATTTTTTATATTATCAATAGTTTGTTGTATTACGTGATGGGCAAAGTTACTTTTGTCCAAATTATTTTTACTACAGTTTCTGAAAATAATGTTATTCCTAATTTCCAATATGTTCTGCCATATAAAACATAACTCATTAAAGTTTGGGTTGTTATTCTTCATTTGTTTAACATCTAGTGTACTGAGATTGGAGTTCCTATATCCAAGAAGAGTTTTCTTTGTCTTAGCTTCATAAGCATTAATCACAGCTTTCGTAAATTGGCAGTTTAGGAGGAGGTGTGTAGTGTCCTCATCTTCTTGGTTGCACAAGCAACATTGAGAAGGGACCCTATTAAAGTATTTATTCAATCTTAACTTTGTAGGTAGCGCATCAACGACTATTTTCCAAATGAAGTTTCGAATCCTGGGAGGGATATCAAGTTTCCAAATCCATTCATGATTGTTATTAATATTTGTATTCACAGGACCTGGGTTTCGAGTCAAGTTTGTCTTAAAGTTCCCATCCTTATTATATTTCCAGATTAGTTTGTCCTCAATATCCCAGACCGGAATGTCAATTGTTAAGATTTGACTAACCAGTTGTGAAGGAAAGATTTGGTTTAGGAGTTGTTCGTTCCATTTTCCGTTAGGTAGTAATAGACTAGCAACACACATCTTAGGATCAAGATTGTTTTGAAAAGGTTTTAGCGAGATATTTTCTATCCAGTTATCATCCCAAACGTTAATCTTTTGTCCATTCCCAATGATCCAATGCAGACCTTGTTGGAATTGATTATTCAACTGAATTAATCTTCCAAATTGCCAAGAAGTGTTATGGATATTCAAATTTAAGTTGTTCATATTTAAGTTATATTTCTCGGTCACAATCTTAACCCAGGCCAAATGACGTCCGGTTGGGTGTGGATTTTCCAAAGAAGCTTTTGTTGTAGGTCGATATTCCTTTCTTCTGCTGATTTTATACCTAGACCTCCTTGGCATTTTGGTGCACAAATTTTCTCCCAACTAATAAGGGGGCTATATCTTTCAGATCTCAGTTTGTTCCAAAAGAAATCCGTATGAATTTGATCTATTTGTTGTAATATTCCTTTTGGTAACAAGAAGTTTTGCATCAAGTAGTTTGTTTTGGAACTTAAATTCGCTTGAACGAGAGTAGTTCTGCCTGCTTGGGATAGAGTAGAGGCTTTCCATTTGGATAGTTGTTTTTTCAGGTTTTGGGTTGCCTCTTCAAACACACAATTTTTAACTCTTCCATTGACTATTGATATTCCTAGATATTTTTCCATTCCTTGGGCTATGAGGATATTCATAAGTTTTGCTAGGGATGTAGCAAGATTTTGATTTACATTTTTTGATAATTGAATGGAGCTTTTGTGGTAGTTAATTGTTAGTACTGAGAGATTTGAGAAATTGTTAAGTGTGTTTTTAATTTTATCAAAGCTTATATGTGAGGCTTTAGAAAAAATCAGGGTATCATCTGCAAAGGTCAACAAAGGTACCGGGGTACCTTGTTGTTTTAGTTTTATACCTACTAAGACATCATCATGTTGTGCTTCTGCTATGAGTTCTCTTGCTAATCCTTCCATCACTATAACAAAGATGTAAGGAGCAAGGAGACCCCCCTGTCGGATACCTCTTTCTGATTTGAATTTGCTACCAGGCGAGTTGTTTACAAGAACAAAGAAGGTGGTTGTTGTGATACATTTCATAACCCAGGAAATCCATTGAGGGTGAAAGCCAAATTTTGTTAGAACTGCTTGAATATAGCTCCAGTTGATCTTATCATAGGCCTGTTTAAACAAATTAATAAACACAATAAGACCAATATTAGGATTATTAGCACATAAAAGATAAACGAATTAATTTGATATTTGTCGTTGATGTGCTAGGAGATGGAGGGAAGTGGTAAGTATATATAATAACATAGGGGTAAGAGGATAACCTGAAATATTAGGTAATTTGAAGGGAAAAACAATTCCTCGAAAAATATGAGATTTTAGGTAATTGGGATAAGAGGAAATCAGAAATTAAGATATGTATTAGGATTAGAATAAACCTGAAATATCAGATAATTTGAACGGGAAAAAAATATTTTGAAAAATAAGAGATTTTGGGTAATTGGGAATTGGGATATTGGGAAATAGGAAATGGGGTAAGAGGAAAGGAATATTTTTAATCTAAGAGTAGAGAGAGATTTTATGAGATTTTATGAAATTAAAGTAATGAAAAGAAATATTTTTAATCCCAAGTGGGATATTGAGAAAAAAAAAAGAGATTTTATGAAATTAAAGTAATGAAAAGGAATATTTTTAATCTTTAATAATAAACAAAAAAAGATCAAGAGATATAAACTGTAATCTCACTCTCTAAAAGATCAGGTGCACCATTACCTCCTTGAACTGCACGAAACAGCCTAGGTACCGTAAAGAAGGTTGAAATCCCTGCAGCTGCTGAAAATGCTATGAAAAAAAATCTCCTGAGTCCATGAAATGGAGCCTGGACTTCACCAATGAGTTTGAAATCTCTCCTGAAACTGGATCCTATATCTTCTCCCCCCAACCTAGCCTGCATTAAAGCTAAAATCTCATGAAAAGAAGGGCATAAATGGTAAAGCTTCAGAATGTTACAAAAAGGCATAAACATGTATTCTTAGGATCTTCCTCAAAATTATTTTACTCAAGTGTCATGAACCGTTTTGATGTAAATAAGTTTTTATAAGTGAATAGTTGTCAATGGAGTAGTAAACAGCTGGAAAATAATATTAAAATGCCAAAAGTAGTCAGTACCTCTTCCTACAATTCCTTGAAGTCAGGCAGTGCTCTGAAAGAGGCCAAGTCTGGATCATTAAGAATGGTACTAAATTCGAGGTTATATTCTCTAAAGGGTTTCAAGCAATGGAAGAGTAAGAGAAAGAATTTTGACATACCATTTCAGTTGGGTTCGGAATGGATCCTCCGGCCATTGTTGTGTCACAATCCAGATCATCTCGATCTCGTTTGGTGCCTATTCCCTGTTTCCGACATCAGCAAAACAGAGAAGCAACTTGAAATAAGGTATAATCAGAACAAAGAAGCTCGTGTGTGCTATGCAATAGCAAAACAGAGAAACAACTTGAAATAAGGCATACTCATAACCAATAGGGCCTCAGAGAAAGGTTTTAATAGGTACATCATAGCAGTTAAAGGGGAAAAAGGAAAATAGAAAGAAAGAAAGAGAGAAGATGACCTCATAAACTATGAAGAGTTCAATCCAATGTAGCATTCTTGGAATTGCATCCACCACCTGCATTTTCATATCATATTCACTTACTCCAAAAGTTCATAAAAAAAAAGTCAACCTTGTAGCGTGTTGAAGGGATAACTAATAAGTAAAAAAAATAGTATAGTTAAATGAAAGAGAGAAACATTATAAAGGTAAATGCAATCACAAATCCAAGCTATGAACTCTAAATAAATTGTTAGTGAGGAATGAGAAGTCATATAAGCAAATTATGAGATTTGCACCTCCACATGCATACAAGGTCTCTATATTTTTCAAAAGGATTGTCCTTGAATGTTCTTCTAACAGGTCTCTTGTTGGAGTCTTCATCAAAAGCCCTGCCTAAGCAAGCAAGAGAAGAGTAGCAAATACTTCAGTTTAGAACCTCAAACTCTTGATATGGCAGCTTAGTGCATCATCCAATTTTAAAATATTAAAGTAAAGAGTTTCTAAAACCTGGAAAACTTGGTGCAACACGGTGTCAGTTAGTGCTGCTACAGATTGTTCAGAGGATCTCATCCTTTCATCCAAAACAGCTCGTCTTGAACAGCTAAAACTGGTTGCAACCTGTCAGTTTATTGCTCAAGAGAGTGGGAATCAGCAATCGATCAATTCCACAATAAACAAATGAGAAAGCCATGACATTTTCGATTGTACATACCTGTCAGCTTTCTCCCCAATTTGAACTGAAAAAAAAAACCAACTTCATAGAAAAGCAGTTAAATTTTCCCCAATGCACGATAATAATTATACACAAATCGAACTCAAAAGGCCAAATCAGAAACAAACCCTAAAAACGAACTCAGTGGAAAGACATTCAGGGAGATGGAAAGAGAGAGATTATGTTTTCTACCTAATTTATCTCAGGGTGGAGATACAACTTTCAAGAGAGTTAAAGTAACCGGCAAAGAACTGCATTATAACACATACACACAAGAAATACTAAGATCGAGATGAATGTAGAGCAAACAACACCAGGGAAAGAAGTTTCTATAGAAGGAATTTAGAAGAGGATGTATAACCGAAATTTTTTTGGGAGATTTTATTCATTTATTACCGTGATTTCATATCCTTCCCTATCAAATCTTCTCAGTTCCTCCTCCCAGCCAAGCACAACCTAAGAATAAGGACTCTTGCATTTGCATCCAACATATGAATCATTACGTTTAATCAATCAAAATTTCTAGGGCAAACATAAACAAACCAAGAAAGTAATCTAGAAACTGCGCCGAATAAGCAAGAAACCTAGCCGAAAACAGATAAATAACGCCCAAACCTCCACCGTCTTGCAAAAATCAACAAAGCGGATTGCGAATAACCTCAAATTTCATACAAAAATAATCGAACAGATTAGGAACTTAGGGTTTCTGATCGGAATTTAGGGATTCGATGAAATCGAACCGATAATTAAAAAAAAAGTCGAAGAGGGATATGGAGGATACATGACAGAAAACTTTCGGTTTTTGATTATTAGGTAATCCTTTTTCCCAACGACAACACAACAACTGATTTCTGGTGTGATAAGCAACAAACCTAGAGCCTCCGATATGAGCAGCGCAAGGGTAGAAGAGAACGTGGAGGATGAAAGGTTGAAGTGTCCGGAGAGGCAGCAAGATTGAATCGTCCGGAGAGAACGTGAAGGACGAAAGCAAGGGCAGAAGGAGGGGCATGAAGGATTCGGAGGAGAGGCGGTAAAAGCTCGGAGGCGATAGGAGATGTATTCGAAGGAGAGGCAGTAGGTGGAAACCCTGGAGGTGGAGGAGAGGCGGAGGAGATGCAGCCATAGTCAGAGGCGGTGGGAACCCTAAGCCGATGACGAAATTAGGAAGGGGACTTTCTTTATAAAAAAAAAATAGGAAGGGGGAAGGAATAGATAAAATGTGATTGGTCAAAGTATCTAAATTCAAGGACTGATCGTCACATCATCAAAGTCTTTTAACGTAAAGTTATATAGATATAGATATAGATTATTTCATAAATATATAACCCTATTATATCCTCCGTATATGAAAAAAAGCCGTACAAAGTGCGGTTACTAGAACTAGTCCAATTCCACACAAAGGACTGGGCCCCTTAAGAAGCTCTTAGACCGAGTTGATAGTCCAACCCAAATTCAAAACAGGCAAATCCGAAGCTCTGCATTTCTGAGTGGTCTCTTTACCAACGCATAAACATAAACCAGTACGTAAGTGGTACTTGGATCTACGAAACTATCCAAAATACCCTATTTTGGTTTTCATCGCGGGAGAGATGTTGGGTAAACTGCATAAAACCACCCTTAAAATAGGCCATATTGCCCAAACTACCCCTTACATACTAAATTACAGCAAACCACCCGCTAAATAGACTCTGTTAACAAAAAGTCACCCGCCCCTTAATTCCGTTAGGATTCTACCCTCCCTTTAAGGTTGGAGGTTCATCATCCTCCTTGCTTCGCTCTTCTCGCCTTAGCCTTTTCTCCAGACTCAAATTCGTTTACCGGCATTAAATTGCAACTATCCCACTTCATTAAACTCATTAGTCCACAACTTTCAAATCTTACGTAATGCTCTTTAATTGAAGTGGTTAATATCTTTGCCCACTTTTCATCTTTGTTCGGTGAGAAGCTATTAGGCCAAATCATTGTTTCAACCGGGTTTCTTCCACCGTCATTTGAAGATTCCAACCACAACCCATCAGATCTGGACTTCACTGATTCGCATCCATTCGATTCGAGGGTTGTTCTTGTCTTTGCTTGAAGGTACGATATTTTTTGGGTTTTCAAATCTGGGCTCCACTCTTCTTCTTCCTCCAGATCTGAACTTCCGTTGAGTTGTTTGGGTGAGGGGCTGTCCACCTGACCGGTTTTTGGCGGGCACTCACGACTTTATGGATCTTGATGTGGGAGACGTCGTTCTCGGAGGAGACGGTGGTCTGATGTCTCCCTCTAGATCTTTTTCATAATTCATTAGTATAAAAAAATAATTAAAATATTATTAAAAATAAGGGTAAAAGTGTATTTTCACATGTTTGTTAACAGAATGGTGACTTCAGGTGGCTTTTTGCTAACAAAGTCTATTTAGCGGGTGGTTTGCTGTAATTTAGTATGTAAGGGGTGGTTTTGGACAATATGGCCTATTTTAAGGGTGGTTTTCTGCAGTTTACCCAAGAATATATTCTATTTCTAGCTCATAAGGGCTTTAGGCAAGATGTCGGAATGACTATTGACAAGATAATTTCACCTAAATTACCACATGTCTTTTTCATTTTTTCCGAACACATTGCAAAAAAGGTCAAAACTTTCTTTTCCCGAATCGAAACCTAAATCTGTCGAACAGATTATTTTGATTGAAAACAGCCTAAAATCGATGAAATTAATCAAAATATCAATCGATCGACACACGAATCGGTATATCGCTCGCGCTTTACATGATTATCAAATGGCGATTTTGGTCTTCGTTCGAAAAAATCGTCGAAGGAAGGAGCTCGACAGATAGGAACGAGGTGCATACATAAGCCTGGCAGGTTTAGATTAGGTGAATAAGTAACCTCGGTGAATAAAAATGAGGTTATGATGGAGCCTCGTCTACTTTTTGTGAGGTATATAATGACCCTTTTAAAGATCTTGTCTGGAGCCTCATTGACATACACCGAACTGAATAAATAACCTCGGCTTTTGTTGTTGAGGTTAAATAAGGAGCTCGACTTCTGTTGTTGAGGTTAATGAGGGAGCTCTTATTCTGTTGTTGAGGTTATAAAATAGCCTCATTGAAACGTATTGCATAAATTCATTCAATTATGTAGAGATATATGTGATGGGTCTTGTTATAATGCAAACTCACATGCTTATAAGAATGAGACAGACTAAATGACTAAATTTGTTTAGAAAATGTTGTTTTCCCTACTTCTGATTGTAACTCTCAATGACTAAGTCAATATCATAACTTTATCTAAGGGCAAATTAGTTGTTCTTAATCAGACATGAAACAAATTAATGCATATTATAATGTTTTATTTTCTAGTAATTGTTTCAAGTGACCACTTTCCACCTATCATCAAAATTAGATTTGACATGTTAAGCTAATTAATGAAGTAAAAAAATAACATAATTACAAAAATAGAGAGAGAAGAACGGAGAACAAAATCAAACTATTAAGCAATGATCTGCGAAGAACTCAAGGATAAGTTGAGAATCTCCACACTGGGCATGAAGAATTCGTTCCATTGTATGTAAATTATTTCCAATGTAGCTTTAAACTCATTCTTGAATACAGGTTGCAGTTACACATAATACCTTATATATAAATAAAGAAAAATGTAATTACTTGGAACTACCTGTATATATTGATTTAAATAACAAGCCATTGGTAGTGACTGTTCTTATGCTATGGAAATCTAATGTATTAGCAATAGAAAAACAACTAGGAATTACATCCACGTTGCATTCACGATGGTTTCATGATCGAACAAAAAATATTGATATATGTCAGCTCGACAAGTAATATTGAAATCTTAAATTACCTCTATTGATGTTACATTCACGACGAATACATCTATTCACTAGTGTTTTGGCCCATGCTACGCACGGTTCTAATTTTTTTATATATAAATTATATATAAAATAATCTTTTTAAGTTATAATTATTAATGATTTATCGCTAGGGAAAAATATTTTTGTATAAATATATTGAGATTATTTATGATGAACTTTAACCGCTAAATTGTTATCAAATGTATAGTTTTTCGTTCTTCATACTAATATTTATATTTCACACCACAAACATTATACAATTAACATTTTTCTTGCTTTAATTGATTCTGAAATTTAATTTATTGTCATTGTAATAAAGAAAGATGATGTTTATTCAAATTAATATGATATATTATGATTTCTAATATTAATTTTAAAATGATTAAATTAAATAAATGAGTAATGTTAATCTAAAAAGGATATTTCTAACTAATGAGAAAGCATTTAGTGAATGAATTTATTGGGCAAAAAATCTCTTTTATAAGTTCATTCTTACAATTTAATATATTGATTTTTTAATATAAAAAAATGATGTTTATGCCAATTTATATGATTATTATGATTTCTAATAAAAATAATATGATTATTATGATTTACAATATTAATTTTAACATGGTTAATCTAAATAGATATATTGTTATTATTTTTAATCTAAAAGTTTTCCTAATTGTTAAAGATATATTTCGTTAATGCATTTAATTTATTGGGCAAAACAAAATCCTCTTTTATAAGTTATATAGATTTATTTATTTATATTTTATTAGGGTAAATTCTAGACTTATCATTATGTAAAAAAATAATCTTTCTAATTTTTCCTCTTAGATTTATTATTATTTATAAAAAAAACTTAATTTTTTTTTTCGACTTGTACTAATGGTTGGAGCTTTTTTTTTTTTTTTTACAGTAGGCAAAAATTCGGTGGATCTTACAGACGCAAGATGCCACCATGATCATCCAAATGGATGATGTTACAAAGATCCCTACAGGTAGGGAGGTTTGAAAACGTACAAATATTCCTAGACTTGGCTATAAAATCAGCTACCTTGTTTGTTTCCCTGTAGCAGTGTCTTAATTCGATGCTGTCTGGTTGGAGCTTTTAATTGGCTTCTTACTAGAGGGGTATATTATTAATCTAAATAGATATATTTTTATTGTTGTGAATCTAAATATTTTAAGCTTACTTTATATGTTATATAGATATAGATATATAGATATAGATGTTAAACTGACAGTTGTTTTATGAACAAATAATATTGAAATCTAATATTAGTCAATGAAAGTCGCTATCCCATTGGTTCTACCCCTGCACATATTTCACAACGTCTTAGGTTCGATTTCGAATAACCCATGAATTTTTTACTTCAATTTTTTTTTCTTAGGATATAGAAGAAGCTCGACAAACTCTATCGAGCTTATGAAATAGCCTCGACTTTATTTGGTGAGGTGATGTTGTGAGCTCGGCAAAGTTTGATGAGCTTAACACGTCACCTCATGATAAGGTTGAATTTACCACAACGGCGCCTACAAAAGCCCGAGATGGTTTTAGAGGGAAAAATAAATGGATTGGGAGGGAAAATTTAGGGTTTGGCCGCCAATAAATTATATATAAGACCTCCATAGTGGTACAAAGTAGTCACAACTCCAAAAGATGGCGAAAAAACACAAACAACATGTTCGCCACTTGGAACAATTATTGGAAGATAAAACATTAAAATATGCATTAATCTGTTTCATGTTTGCTTAAGAACAACTAATTTGCTCTTTAGATAAAGTTATGATATTGATTTAGTCATTGAGAGTTACAATCAGAAGTGGGGAAAACAACATTTTCTAAACTAATTTAGTCATTTAGTCTGTTTCATTCTTATAGTTTGTCTCATTCTTATAAGCATATGAGTTTGCATTATAACAAGACCCATCACATATACCTCTACATAATTTAATGAATTTATGCAATACGTGTCAATGAGGCTATTTTATAACATCAACAACAGAATAAGAGCTCCCTCATTAACCTCAACAACAGAAGCCGAGCTCCGTTTTTAACCTCACCAACAGAAGCCGAGGTTATTTATCCAGCTCGGCGTATGTCAATGAGGCTCCAGACAAGATCTTCAAAATGGTCATTATATACCTCACAAAAAGTAGACGAGGCTCCGTCATAACCTCAGTTTTTATTCACCGAGGTTACTTATTTACCTCATCTAAACCTGTCGAGCTTATGTATGCACCTCGTTCCTATCTGCCGAGCTCCTTCCTTCGACGGTTTTTTCGAACGAAGATCAAAAATTGCCATTCGATAATCATGTAAAGCGAGCGATATTCCAATTCGTGTGTCGATCGATTGATATTTTGATTAATTTCATCGATTTTAGGCTATTTTCAATCAAAACAATTGGTTCGACAGATTTAGGTTTCGATTCGGGAAAAGAGAGTTTTGGGTCTTTTTGCAAATTGTTCGATCGGAAAAAATGAAAAGGACTTGTGGTAATTTAGGGGAAATTATCTTGTCAATAGCCATTCCGACATCTTTTCTCTAGCCTCACTCTTTCTAGCTACACTGCACATCTTACATACATGATTATTTGAAACGTACATAGGTACTGACTCCCGAGAGAAGAGAATTGAAGAAACAAGTGATGGATCATCATCGACGATAGGATGTCCGTAAAAGCTAGTAGCGAATTCTCACTTAGGTCCTGTTTGGCATACCAAAAATTAATCCAACTTAATATGAAAATCTAAATAAATTTTTTGATGAAATTGTAGAGATATATTAAAATTTTATTCTTTATGAATAGATTAATTAATAGAGAAAATTCTTATTTGTCATAACAAATTCTAATAAACATGTGTCAAATAGGCCTTTACTTATTACGTCGGATGTGACCAACTGAGGAGGTTAATTGGTGAAGATGTGCAGTGTACATGCAACTAGCGACGTCGTTTTGTGACCACAGGAAGTACAAAAAGTCAGTAGACTAGATTGAACTTTGAATGATGTGTTATTCACTCCAACAAGAATAAAGTAGAAGAAGAACAAAGGGACTCATAAAAGCTTCTTTAGCAGCAGCAAAAGCACACCATTAACCCTTTCCTCACTAACAATTATTTGCAGGCAGGAATCATATTAAGAGCAATTTTATTTATTCCCCCAAATGTCTTTCCTTTGACTTAAGGCACAAGCTCTTTTGCTTGTTGATGACTGAAAATATATATTCCTGTGAATAAAGTAGTGTTACCAAAAGCATATATAGGAGAAAAGGCAATTTTGAAGTTGTTAGTGGAAAATTAAATGGTAGATGCTCCAGCTCAAATCAGATGCCTCCACTACATATCATTTCATTTTACAGGAAACCTAGCTTTTATAATCAGAGAATCACTTCATCAAATTGTTGCTTCAATTGAGTCTATTTTTCATCTTCTATACATCAAAACTAACATCTTCTGTGCTATGGAGTATTGAGAGATATTGCCGCTTTCAAACAAGCAGTTGAACTCATGCAGTTAACAACTTCTGATCCATACTGAAGAGGTAAGCTGTGCTCCTCCTAACACCATGTTTAAAATTTATTCATGCCTTTCAAACTACATCACCTCTTTTCAGCTTTTATTCTTAATTACATAGGCCGTGTTTGGTACCAAGCGGACTAGAATTTCATCTAGATTAATCTTTGGTGCGTCAAACAGGCCCTTACTAGTTCTTCCACTTCTAGGGATATGTTGATCATACATCTATCATCAATCTGTCTATGAACAAGATATTAAAGCTTGCTAATTGCTATTACATGTATATTTGGCAAGGAACCGATTTAAGTTTAGGCAATGCAACAAGCGTCGGACTACCAAGTGAAAGACACAAAACCGAAGCTAGGGGAGCGATGGCCTCACGGAGGAGTTCGCGGTGGGAGCGGATGGATCGGGACAGACAGGGTGGCAAGCACGTACGACCTAGTCGAGCAGATGCACTATCTCTACGTTCGAGTAGTGCGAGCAAAGGACCTCCCAACCAACCCTTTAACCAACAGCTGCGACCCCTACGTCGAGGTGAAGCTAGGGAACTATGTGGGCAAGACAAGGCACTTTGAGAAGAAAACAAACCCGGAGTGGAAACAAGTGTTTGCCTTTGCCAAAGACAAGCTCCAATCCACCGTCCTCGAGGTCTTCGTCAAGGACAAGGACATGGTTAGAGACGACTACCTCGGAAGAGTAGTGTTTGATCTCCATGAGGTGCCTACCAGGGTGCCTCCGGATAGCCCCCTGGCGCCCCAGTGGTACCGCCTTGAGGATCGTCGAGGTGAAAGCAAGCTAAGAGGGGAGGTCATGCTTGCTGTTTGGATGGGAACTCAGGCTGATGAAGCCTTCCCTGAGGCTTGGCATACCGATGCTGCATCGGTGCACGGAGAGGGTGTTTACAACATCCGTTCAAAAGTCTATGTGTCCCCGAAACTGTGGTATCTTCGGGTTAATGTGATCGAAGCCCAAGACGTCGAGTCACAGGATAAGAGCCAGTCTCCACAGGTGTTTGTCAAAGCTCAACTAGGGAACCAGGTAAGGGTTTTGTTAATAAAATTATGCCTGTCTAGTCCATCTGGATTTTAATTTCTGGTTCTGTGCCTGCAGGTGCTGAAGACGAAGACCTGCCCGGTTAAAACCACGAATCCTTCGTGGAACGAAGACCTCATGTTCGTAGCAGCGGAGCCCTTCGAAGAGCAACTGTACATAACAGTGGAAAACAAGGCAGGCTCTGGAAAGGACGAGATTGTGGGAAGGATCGTCTTGCCATTGCATCTCTTCGAGAGACGCCTTGATCACAAGGCGGTCCATTCTCGCTGGTTCAACCTCGAGAGGTTTGGGTTCGGAGTGTTGGAGCCGGATAGAAGGCACGAGCTCAAGTTCTCAACAAGAGTTCATCTCAGAGTCTGCCTCGAAGGCGGATACCATGTTCTAGATGAATCAACAATGTACATCAGTGACCAAAGGCCAACTGCTAGGCAGCTATGGAAGCAACCAATTGGGATCCTAGAAGTCGGAATCTTAAGTGCTCAAGGTCTCCTCCCTATGAAGAAGACTCCAGAAGGGCGCGGAACCACAGACGCATACTGCGTTGCAAAGTACGGTCAGAAGTGGGTCAGGACCCGAACCATCATAGGCAGCTTCACCCCCAAGTGGAATGAGCAATACACTTGGGAGGTCTACGATCCATGTACGGTCATCACGCTCGGAGTGTTCGATAACTGCCACTTAGGAGGCGGATCTAGCTCCAAGGATGCGAAAATCGGAAAGATTAGAATCCGGTTATCGAGCCTCGAAACCGACAGGATCTACACCATTGCTTACCCTCTTCTTGTTCTTCAACCCTCCGGGTTGAAGAAGATGGGAGAGCTCCAACTAGCAGTCAGATTCACCTGCTTGTCTCTAGCAAATATGATGTACTTCTACACACATCCATTGCTCCCCAAAATGCATTACATCCACCCCTTCACCGTCAACCAGGTGGACAATCTAAGGTTCCAGGCGATCACCATAGTCGCATCGAGGCTCGGAAGAGCCGAGCCTCCGCTAAGGAAGGAGATAGTTGAGTACATGCTTGACTTTGATTCCCACATGTGGAGCATGAGGAGGAGCAAGGCTAACTTCTTCCGGATCGTCTCCCTCTTCGCCGGAACCATCTCGATGAGTAGGTGGCTAAGTGAGGTCTGCCAATGGAAGAACCCAATCACCACAATCTTAGTTCACATCCTCTACTTGATACTCATCTGCTACCCGGAGCTGATCCTCCCCACCATCTTCCTCTACATGTTCCTGATTGGTTTGTGGAACTTTCGGTATCGGCCGAGGCATCCTCCACACATGGATACCAAGCTTTCTTGGGCGGAAGCCGTTCACCCGGACGAGTTGGATGAGGAGTTTGACAGCTTTCCGACGTCGAAGCAGATGGATGTGATTCGGATGAGGTATGATCGGCTTAGGAGTGTTGCCGGAAGGATACAGACTGTGATCGGCGATATCGCAACTCAGGGGGAGAGGCTGCAAGGGGTGCTTAGCTGGAGAGATCCTAGAGCGACCTGCATCTTTACTGTCTTCTGCCTCTTCATGGCTATCACATTCTACATTACACCTATCAAGATTTTGGCTCTCTTAGCAGGGTTCTATTTCTTGAGACATCCCCGGTTTCGAAGCAAGCTGCCGTCGGTACCGAGCAACTTCTTCAAGAGACTGCCTTCTCAAGCTGACAGCTTGTTGTGATTCCATTGATGCCCTATTCAACTACTCAACTTTGCTTTCTGTTTGTATTAGTCTTTGAATAGCAAGAATTTTAATGTTATTTTACTTTTAAGGTTGGTTGGAAAAAAAATCTAACTATAGCATATGAAAGTCCAATTTTTATTTTTTATTTATTTTTGATTGAGTAAGAATTCGAGATAATCGATGACTAACAAATCGGTAGACGTAAACCGTCAAAACATACAACATAAAACGAATAAAACGGATCGAAAGGCACACAACAAAACAAGCGAAAACAAAGCTCTACACAAGACGCAACTAGGCTGAACTGAAATAGGTCAAACATACGGCTTGCCAAAAATGGATTTGAAAAAAGAAGAAAAACTAAGTTAGCAAAGCATTTGAAAATTTTCTTACTGTCATTGTGAATTTTCAAAAATTCACGATGACAATAACAAGTTAAATAGGTCAAAAATACTATCTTGCATAGTCCGATGGTCGTTTGAAAATATTGGTACAATATAACGTTGATTTGCATTTATTAGTAAGCTAATATTGTCCAGATTTGTCTCACATTTAAAAGTATTTACACAATGTTGTGATTTGCCTCTTTTTTTAAAAAAATATTTTTTTTAGTTCGATTTTGGACAGAAAGCAAATTTGAGATATTAGACCCACTTGACCCGTTGGACGGCCGGGCCCGACAAAGAGGACGGGCTTGGACAAGGCACTAGGCTCACATATCGGGCTTGACCCAAGTTCGACCCTGTGTAATGAGTTGAAGATTTGGTGAAGGCTCAACCCAAGCCCAACCGACATGATCCATACTCAAGTCTACCCACAATAGTCAAGCACTAGGTAATCCGACTTGTACCAAGCAAAGTTGATCAATTTTTGTCTTATGTTGGATTGTGTTTTGCACCTTGTTGGCATTCTACATCCTCATCATATTAGAACAGTAAGCTTCCAATTGGTTAAAAAGTTAATATTTTATATATTTTTAGCTTATTAAAAAATATGTCAAAATGGCCAAAGTCATGTAATTCTGAAAGAAGGTATATTTTCTAAAAAGGAAAAGACGTATTTTATCTTGCCAATAAGCTTTTCTTCGTCTTGTAAATAGTTTTAATGCTTTTGATTTGTATTCATGGGGGTTAATGATAAAATAACCATTTACTTTTAAAATTACAATAAAGTATCCATATTTTTGCCAAACTTCAATACAAAATCACAATTATTTTTAAAATTAAACAAAATCCCCATTTAATTCAGCACAAAAATCCCTTTTATTTTTAAAATCACATAAATTCCAAACTTTTTTGACTTTCCGTCCCTGACCCGGTGCATGTTACGAATTCTCCCCTTCCTGAAACTGTAAATATATAGATGTAATGGGTAACCAAAATACAAAAGGTAAGACTATATAGAGGGTCTTACATAAAATGGGGTGTAACTATACCAAAATCTCCTCTGTCCCTCTAACAGTTCGAATTACTCTAACTCCCTCTGTACTAAAAAAAAAAACCCAA
Source organism: Persicaria tinctoria (assembly GCA_037127255.1). Classification (NCBI taxonomy): domain Eukaryota; kingdom Viridiplantae; phylum Streptophyta; class Magnoliopsida; order Caryophyllales; family Polygonaceae; genus Persicaria; species Persicaria tinctoria. Next base: position 69,965,838 of record JBANSL010000013.1, read on the forward strand.
TATCAATCTCTCTAGCTACCCCTTTGGTCCCGAATCCCCGCGAAAGCTTTGCACTTCCACTTCGTGGCGAACCGGGACCGACAACTATTAATAATAATCGTTACATATACCAAAGGAACAAAAATCTCGCTACAAAATATGACCTTGTTCCTAGCTTGCCAAGTAAAATAAATTAGAGCTTGAAACACAAGAAGCTTGGCTTGGAACATTTGATCTCTGTATGTTAGAGGAGGCACTTGCGAACCACATTAACCACTCCTCCATGGTCCCAAATCTGCTTAAGATGCCCATCCATGTGAACACTTCATGTTGAACTTCCTTCACTGCTGTACACGCAAATCATAAATGGTCTTCTGTTTCTACTCCATTATGACACAAGACGCATTCGGCAGCTGCATCCCCCTTCCAGTGCCTCACCTTGTTGCCCGTTTGTAGTCTTTTATGGATGGCAAGCCATGTGATAAAAGCCCACCTTCTGCACTGTAATCTGCCCCAAATCATTCCTCCCCAATCGACCTCAGGACCTCTGTTTCTGATCATATGGTAGAGCTTACTACATGAGAGGGTACCTTCTTCATTCAGGAGATACTGCAGATTCGGTTGGGCAGTGGTATCGTCATAGGATATAACACTCAACTAGTGTCTAACAACCAGCACATTCCGCCAAAGCCAAGAGTCATCATACCTCGAAGCCAAAATTCCATATATTTCCGCCCCATATATGGTTGTAATTGCACCACCGGTGCCAAATGGACGGTCTTCGCAGGATGAGGTCTCCCAGCAGCTTTGAGAACATGCTCTTATTCCAAGCACTCATCTCCTTAATTCCCAAACCCCCTTCGCTATATGACTTAGTAACCACACTCCAAGCCACAAGATACTTCTTTCCTTCATTGTTACCACTCCATAGAAAGCGCTTCATCGTGCCCTCTATGTGGCCAGCCACACCTTGAGGCAGCAACTGTGTTTGACCCCAGAAGGAGTGGATTCCCCCACAAACAGATTTTAGTAATTGCAATCTACCAGCATAAGATAGATGCCTTGATGCCCATGTATGAATTCGATTTCCAATTTTCTCATAGAGCGCCGCATACTCTACGATCTTGATTATCCTCGAGTGCAGAGGTATACCCAAGTACTTAACAAGTAACGTACCAGCTACAAATCCCAGCTGAGAAATAATCTCGTTCTGCATTGCTGTATTGCAACCGGCCATGTACACATTGCTTTTTTCGACATTGATCCTCATTCCAGACATAACAAAGAACTCCCCAAGACAATCATTGATAATCTTGATGGACAATTTGTCACCGTGGCAGAATATTAATAAATCGTCAGCAAAGGCGAGGTCAACCAGCTTTAGTTCTCCACATCGGGGATGGTATTTGAAGCCTTGAGTTTCAACAGCCCTATGCAACATTCGACTGAGCATTTCCATGCATAGCACAAATATATACGGAGAGAGCGGGTCCCCCCGTCGGATACCCCATTTACCCGGGAAAAAACCTTCCGGAGCACCATTGATGTTGATGGAGAAGTTGGCAGTGGATATACATTCCATAATCAAGCTAATCAACTTTTCTGGAAATTTTAGTGTGCACAAGGTGAATCGTATGAAATCCCATTTGATGAAGTCATATGCTTTTTGCAAATCCACCTTTATTGTACACCGGGGTGACACCCTTTGAGTACCATAACCATTCACAATTTCCGTAGCCACCGCGCTATTATGTGCCATTGATCTCCCAGGTACAAATGCTCCTTGACTGTCAGAAATAACATCACTCAGCAACCCCTTTATTCTCCTTGCAATAAGTTTGGTGACAACCTTTAGCAATGTATTGCAGCAGGAGATCGGCCTTAAGTCCTTGACATAGGTGGGATTCGGAACTTTAGGTATGAGTGAGATGAAGCTAGTGTTCAGCTATTTAAGAAGTTTTCCATGCCGGAAAATCTCCCTAATAGCTTCACACGTATCCCTTCCCACAATGCTCCACGCATCCTTGAAGAACTGACTTCCGAATCCATCAGGACCCGGAGACTTGTTAGCCCCTATTGACCAAACAATATTCCGTATTTCATCGTAACTGGGGAGGGCAAGCAGCTGATCTGTATATTCAACGTCAATTTCAGGTCCAGATAGATCAATGTGCTCCACCAGGTTGGCCTCATCAGATGAAAGTAACTCTCTAAAGTACTGCACTATATGCTGTCGGATGGCTTCCTCGTCCTCAATGAAGTCACCATTGCTGTCTCTCATGGCAACTATAGAATTACGGGCTTTTCTCTCTTTCACACTTCTGTAGAAGAGTGAGGAAGTCTCCTCGCCCATTGTAAGCCAGTGAACCTTGGCCTTTTGCGTAGTTAAACTGATCATACGTGCCACATTCTCTCTTAATTCGACCTCTGCTTTTTCAATCTGTTCTTCCATCTATAAATTATTTTTCTCAGTACGAGCCCGAACCTGAAGTTCATGTAAAATCCCCTTTTTCAGTCTGATCTGTGTCTGCAGCTCAGGGAATCTGGCTCTATCCCAAGGCTTGAGAGTAGGCGTGGCCACCGGTTACGGGTTGACCCGTGACCCGACGGGTCGTACGGGCCAGTGAAGTGACCCGGCAGGTCATTGACCCGGCGGGTCCGGGTCAACGGGTGGGGGCGGGTTGCGGGTTAGGGTCAGGGGTTTTGAACCCGATGACCCGGCAAGTCGACCCGCCATCCCAATTCTTTTTTTTTGAATTTTTTTTTATATGTTTATTATAATTATTATGTATATTATTCTTAGAATAATTCATAATATATAAACATAAACTAGTTTGCAATGTGCAATGTGAGTCAAAAGTACTATCACCCTTCGCTTTTTATAGCTTTGGAAGACTTCCCCTATTATGTATATTATTCTTTGGAAGACTTCCCCTATCAACTTTCTATGTGGGACAAGGGTTGTCCCACATTGAAAGTTGAGAGTTAGAATGAAAATGGATGAAGGTATATATATGTGTACCCCATCCTTCCTTAACTCTCACTTTAAGCTTTATTTCTTATATTGAAATGAAGTAAAATTTGAGAAGTTTTATATCCCTACATTTATATTATAGTGGATGAATAAAGTTTTATAGAGATATAAATATAAAATTTCTCATGTTTTTTTCCACTTCATATTAAAATGAAATGGATATAGAAAGTGATATGTAGAAAAAGTCTTTACGTATCATTTTTTTTAATTTTTATTAGTCAAAAATATTATAAAAAAAAATATTTTTTTTTAATTTGGGAATCCGTCGGGTCAACAGGTCGACCCGAATTCGTCAGGTCAACGGGTCAAAGGGTCGGGTTGCCCTTCCCCGACCCTTGACCTGGCGGGTCGAACCCGTCGACCCGCCGGGTCCGACCCGAGGCCACGCCTACTTGAGAGCCTCTTTCACATTTTTCAACTTCCTCACTAATTTATACTCCATATTGTTTAGAATCCATAACATCTAGATTCCAAGCAACTTTGACCATGTCCTGAAATTCCGGCTCCTTTCCCCAAAAGTTATCATATTTGAAAGGGTATCTCCGATTGTTCTTCTCGTTTCTGAGAATAGCAACGGCAGGAGAATCGTCTGAGAAACCAGAGGAGTTGAAAAATGCCTTCGTGTCCACGTAAGTTTCCATCCAGGCATCATTCACAAGGACTCTATCCAGCTTCCTCTCTACTTTAGCTTCACCCTTTCTCTTATTCGTCCAGGTTAGTGCAGCCCCTGAATAATGCAGATCAGAAAGTGCACAGTCATCCAACACTGACCTTAGCTCCTGAAATTCCTCCACTCGACCCTTCCTCGCAGGCCATTTCTCTTCCATACTTAGTACACGGTTTAGGTCTCCTAACACGATCCAAGGGGATGTGATCGAAGAAGCCATTCTTCTCAATTCATTCCATAATGGAGTCCTCCCAGCTTTCGTGATTTCAGCATATATGAAAGTCGTTGCAAACCTAAATTTCCTATCCTTGGATTCAACAAGACAGTGCACAAATTGATCTTGTGCAATGAGAATCCTAACATCAAACACTTCCGGGTTCCAAGTGACCCAAATTCTCCCCTTAGTCTCGGGCCTGTTGTTAGAGAAAACCTTCCAGCCTCCCATCAACCTCCTTCTGACCTCTTCGATATTACTATGTAATAATCTTGTCTCTAATAACCCAATGAGACTAATATCCTTTTCAAAACAAAAACTATTTATAAGGCTATTTTTGACGGGATCTTTAATTCCCGTTATATTCCAAGCCGCAATTTTAAGTCTATTCATTGAGAACTCGCGGAGTAAGTGCTACTCTCACCTTTGTTGACAAGAATATCATGCTGCCCTTCTACAATGTTGTCTATTCCATTTGTACTCGCACTGCCCTTGCTGTTGTCAATTACTTTTTCTAAACTCCTCACTGTCATTGCCTCCATTGCAGTCCAAAGAAGAGAATCTGTTGTTGAACCCCATATTAGCAGCTGAGGCATCCTTGATCATATCCTCTTTACCATTACAGTCTCTTCTAGCCACTCTTTTTCCCTTGTTCAATGGTGTAAACCAAATTACCTTCTCGGATTCACCTGCTTGAGCCTCACTGACTTTGTCCACTGTCATACTATCTGTCTGCTTATCCGGACCATTTCGAATCATGTTACCCACTTGAATGGATATGCCAAGCACATCCCCAACAATTTGCCTAACTTCAGGAGCTTCCTCTGCATTCCCCCCAGTGCTCACATTGTGATTTACCATCCCACCAGCACCTGGCTGCAAGATTTCCCCAATATGGTTCGAACAAGCATTCTGACCCCTAAGCAGAGTGACCCAATGCTGAATTCCCTTCCTGAGTCTTTTCCTTTTCTACCCACACAAACTGCTTGGAGGCCTTTTCTTTCCCCACCTGTTTCTGAAATCTGCATCTATCATTGCCATGCCCAAATACCTTACACAAACTGCACATCTTGGGTTTCCATTCAAAAATAAAACGTTGGTTGTATTTTCTGCCATCAACATCTTCAATCTCTGTCATCTGCGCAAGAGCTTCCTCAGCGCTAACCTCTATCAGCAGCCTGGCATAGGATATTCGCTCCCCTTTAGCTGTCCTCTCGTCCATACAAATCGGAGTCCCGACAATGCATCCTAACTGGCTCAGCACAACATGGTTGAAAAACCTCGGATCTAGATCAGGAAAGCACACCCAAAGGGAAATCCTTCCGAACGCTGTCCAATCAATCTTCATCCCCGGACTCCACACCTTCAAAATCAAGGGTCTGGTGCCTTCTACTTCTACATACCACGGGCCATGCGACAAGACCCAATCCCTGTCCGCCATCGACGCAAACCTGGACACAAATACCCCCATTATCTTTTGAGAAACATTCTAGGTTTCTAGGCAGACCACTCTCTAGCCACAAAATCCCTCATCCGATTATACAGGACTGTATTTCCAGGACAAATCCCAATCAGGGTTGCTTGCCACTCCTTCTCTGATTCCTGAACGTCCTCCTGTCTTATCTTAAGCTTCCCTTTGCAGACATTCGGATAGATTTCAAGCTTTTCAGCCAGTTGAACGTTGCGATTATCCTTAAACAAGCTAGCATACGACTGATTGGGTCGGAACCAGGAATCTCTGGCTTGTAAACTCTTTTTGACGGCCCTGAACACCTAAATCGGATCTTCTTCCTCCTCCTGTTGCTCAAAGTCTCCATTTTTAGGGTTATTGGAATCGCCCTCAAAATGGCCTTCCTCTTTCCCAGCATCAGATCCAGCTGTATCTTTTCCATTACACTTTCGCAGTGGTTGGGCGCTGAACTCCCCCCACCTACCTCAACAGGTTTGCTACCTGTCCCAACCTCCTGAATCAATGCCGTCTTCGCATATGAAGCTCTATCCTCCTTGTCCCTACCTGAGACAGGCCCCGACTCCTTACCAATTAAAGTTGAGTCCCCAGCTACCCCATTCAGATGAGCATTCAAATTCGGATCTGGGGCATTTACTCCCTCTTCAACCACCACTGTCGGTGCATCTATCACTTCTTTCCCCTTAGCTGAAGCAGACCCACTGTTGACATTCAGATCTGATTTCGCAGCCCCATTACCTCCTCTAGAAGACTAGAACCAACAGCAGCTCCACCAACATTAACTCCATCTTCAACAACCTCCCTACCAGATCCGGCTTCATTAAATGTAGATCTAATTTTCACCTCTATAAGACCCGAATCTTGCAACAGCCCCTTTCCTGCCTTAGCCCGACCAGCAGCCCCTTTCCTGACCATGCCGGACAACCCTTCACCGGAAACCCTCAGGATGATGACGGAGCCACCTTCATCGTCGTCGCCGAGCACTACAATCGCGGAGCTTGATGAGGACTCGCTAGCGCAATGCACCAAATACTTGAACCTCCGGGACATCTCTAACATGGCCATGACCTGCAAGTTTTTCAAGAGTGTCGCTTACTCCGACTCTGTCTGGCGCCGTCTCTTGAGGTGAAGTTTATCTGTGGTTTCAAAGTTTTCATGGCTTAAAATTTTCTAAGCATCTCTGCCGAAATTGAGCGGAGGGTTTATTTTTCTGCTTTCAAATTAGGGCTAATTTTATTGATTGATTGCTTTTTGGCACTTCACCTGACAGTCTGAAACTAGTCTAGTTGAATGAGAGGCTTCATTCACGTTCAAGTGGTATAAAATTCACACCTTGTTGGAAGCTTATTATATGATCTGCAATTGTTCTTATATGATGTACTCGAGATCCAAAATTGTAGGGTTGATTGTCTTGGTACAAATACTCCATCTTCCTTTCTTCCCTCCCTATGAGACTTTCTTTCTCCTTGTGATTCTGAGGATAACCGCAAGCAAAAGATATCCAAGACGGCGAGACTCCATCTCCACTTGAATCTGCAGAAGACTCTTCCATACTTCCAGCTTCTGTTTGTCCACTTGAGGAAGATTAGGAGTATAGGGACTGACTCACTAACCGATTGCCTTTTCTAACAAACTATTTCTATTTTCCTATTCAACTAGATTTTATGATATGTTTTGACTTAATTTCACTTCAATACGAATTTGTGGGTTTTTTTTTTCGGGATTAAATTGCAAAGGCACGCCTAGGCCCAATGCGCTTTTTTGTGCCTTTTAGAAAACTTTTACATTCAATTTTCCTCCTGGGAACTGAAGCATTTGTTTTGCACTTTGCTTATGTAGTAAGCACTGGCCCAACCAAGTTATGATTGGATCTTCGCAATCATCAACAATAAGGGAAGCATATTTGTTGGCAAGACATACAGCAGTTCAGCAATTCAAGTTTCAAGATCCTTTGGTTGCTGACTTTACTACGCATGCAAAACCAGTCAGCCATGTGTTGCTGCAGGGAAACAATATTATCTTCTCGCAGGTACCACCTCTGTTTTTAAAGTGAATTGGCGACTTCTGCATGTGATAAAATAGGACAGGCTTGACTTCTGTAAGCCTAATTTCATGATATGAATATTTTAGCATTTTACTCGTAGGTTTTTTTTTTGCACAAAGAAAATATAGCTTGAATTTGAAAAATATTGAACTAAAACCACTCTTAGAACCAATAGAAGTTATGCTTTCAATAATTATTGAATATTATGATCTATTTTATTACACAGAAAACAACCCCTCAATTTTTTTAAAATTTTTTTTTATATAAATTATCTATGCTTCTCAAATTTATCTCATCGGCAGTTTATGTTTTTGTAAGCAGGGTTCAGTATTACAAAGATTAAAGATTGATAGCTTTTTAAGTGGGAAAGATTCCCTTGTCACCTTAAGGGATCATAAGGCCAGGATCACATGTAGGAGGTAAGTTTTATGGAAGATAACGCATATATTAATCACTGGGTTGCTACAGCAGTCTAAATATTAATGATTATGCTGTGTAAGTTGTTCACTTGGATGAGGCCCCACTTTTTCTTTCCCTTTTTAAGAAGCACATGAACTACATCAGGGATGGTTTGGAATTACCACTATCTATTTCTGGAATTATCTCTTGTGATAAGTAATGACTAATTGGTAGATGGTCATGACATATGACATGGCGTGTTTTAGTCTTTTAGACATGATCATTCTCTGAGATATAACTGCATGACTATTAGAACCATAATTACCCTTATGTGCTGCTGGATGATATTATTATATAACTTGAGGCTTGATGATCTGTTTACAGACTTTATCCCCTCAATGAGGCCAATAGTTTGCAAAGTGACATGCAAAAACGTGAAAGTGTTCTGCTGACATCAAGTTCTGATCGCTCTATCCGGCTATGGGGCAAGGTAATGCATACCTTAATCATGTTTTCCATACCATCAATGCAATTTAAGCTCAATCTTTGAAAGCACTTAAGAAACTTTATGGGCACTTCTTATTTTAGGGAAGAATAATATGAGCCCTATTGAGTTTATATTTTTAGCTTATAAACCATTCTTCTTATAGCATTTTGTAATAAGAAAAACATCTCCAAAATTTCTGTTGTTCTCGTGTCTTCCCTCTGTTTGCAGGATTCTTGTCAACGCTGTTTCAAAGGTCATCATTGTCCTGTTTCTACTCTCTCTGACAAGTTGCTAGGTAATGGGACTAGCAAAGTGTTTGCTAGTGGCGGAGAGGATGGGACAGTGCGACTATGGTCCTTCATTTCTAGTAGAAAAGGTGGCAAGCAACCTTTGAAGGCTACACTATATGGGCATAAAAGTCCTGTGAAGTTGATCTCAGTTGCCTGGTATGATCATGTGTTCACAATAAATATGATGTCTAGCTCCTTGGTTGTAGTGGACTTTCATCATAACCTAACTATTTCTTGAATTTTTATATTCTTACAATTCATTATAGTTCAACGGTTGCTGTCCACCTAACTAATGGGAATTTCATACTTCTTTGTGAACTAGGTTTGTATGTGGCCAATGATGAATGCAAACAATATATATATAATGATTTGCTAGTTTTTTGCTTACGTCTTACCAGACTGATGTTTTGATGATTGCTATAGTCTTATTTTCAGGTTGTAAATGCATTATTGCCTCACCCTTTATGAACTTTATAATGTGTAAGATCAATAATTGCATGTTTGATATGCTATTTCTTTCAGGCATAGACCCTCTCTTCTTGTTACTGCTGCATATGATGATTCCAAGGTATTTTCTCCTTTTCATTTACAGCATCACATGTTGGAAAAAACTGTGCATATCTGATTTGAAGGGCCAAAATTACTGTATTTTCTTGCAAGGGTTCTCAACTCGGTCAATCTTCTACTTACAGAAGCCTTTTCTTGTGTTCCTCACTTGATTTCTATTGTTTGGTGCGGGGGTACCTTTGGTCTTGCATTGTTGCATTTTTGTTCGGGATGGGATTGGCTGGGTTAATGTCCTTGTTCATTATTCCTCTCTATTTAAGGGTCTGTATGGCGTGAGTGCGTGACATGCTCTTATGGTACTCTTGGTCTTGGTAGACATGGCATTATTTGGATTTGGGGCAGGATTAATGAAATGACAGTTTTTTTTTCTTTTTTTTTGATTTTAAAGGTAAATATATTAAAATGGGAAGAAAATATTTACAAGCTAGCTGAGTTTGGACCATAGGCCTAACTAGTAGATTCCTAAGTTAGCCCTGTAGTGAGTAAGGCTCACATCCTAAAGTGACAATAGGGGTGGTTAGTAGTTAGTACTAAGTCCTTGTGTGGATCCTATCTCTTCAAGCCACGACCATCAGAGGTCGGACACACACCTCGAGTGTAGCATAATATACCTTCCCCTTCGGCTATGCCATCAAGGAGGCTATATCACATTACACTTTGCACCCCATTTCCATGTTCTACATGCCTTGATATAGTCCAATAGCCCTAAAGCAAAAAACAGTCTTACACTCCTTTCATATTAGGCAACAAGATACAAAAGGTTGCCTAGACATGTAAATCACGAGTCTATGATGCTGCTGCATTGCATCTAAAACGCAGGTTTCCTTCAAAAACTTGTGCCTGCATTGCCATCATGCTCTTGTTGGGTTATGCCTAGACCTGAGCAGACCTGGGCTAACCCGGCCCGCCCAACCCGACCTGGGCTAACCCGCCCGGTAGAATGGGCCGCTAAAATGTCAGAGGCCCGGCCCAAGCCCGTCCGACCCGGCCCATGCTCAGGTCTATAATATGCCATTGAAATCTTCCTTTATCAGACCCTCTTGAAGGGTGATGGCTGAGTTGAAAAGAAGGGAGTGTGTGTAGCTCAGCGCTTTGTACACATGAAGCTTTATGAGGTGCACAATCTCATCCGGCCTCTTAGTAATGTTCTCAAAAATCTGTTCGTTCTTTGTTTTCCAAATGTGGTAAACCGTAGCTCCGAGTCCTATTCTCTTTGCCTTTGATGTCCAGCTCCTTCCTTTTGCCTCCTTTTTCATCCACTTTAGTGCTCCTTGTAAGGTATTCATCTCCCTCCAAATGCCTAGCCATGATTTAACCTGTGACCAAATTTGTGAAGAGAAATTACAAGCAAAAAAAATATGTTCATGAGCTTTAGGAGCTTGATTACAGAGTTTGCAAGTAAGGTCAACTTCCCTTGTTTTCATTTTGTCTTTCGTGGCCAGCCTCTTTCTTGCAGCTAGCCATAAGATGAAGACCTGTTTAGGGATGATGTTAGAGTCCCATACCACCGAGACCCATGGAGGTTTAGGCATCTTTCTTCTGAAATGGTCATATGCAGTGTCTATTCTGTACTTTCCTCCCTGACACCAAGAACTTAGGAGTAGGATAGCTTGCTCTCTTGAACCTGCAAATGTTAGTAACTGATTTTTGATGTCTACCACCTTTTTAATCAGAGGCGAGTCATTTGCTTTATGTGCTTCTCATCTCCAGATGTCACATTCTTGAAGGTATTGGTGATGGATCCATCTGATCCACAAGGTGTCTTTTTTTTTTTTCCAAATATCCCATTGCAATCGAGAGAGGAAAGCTGTATTCCAAGACTTGAGATCTTTCAAGCCCAGTCCTCCTTCAGATTTTGGTACACACACATCCTTCCATCTGATCCTGTGAGATTTCCAAAGAAACTTTGCACACAAACTATTAATCTTATTAATTAGAGTCGAAGGAGATGGCAAAATGGAGAACCAGAAAGCTTGAATTCCTTGCAAAACTGCTCGGATGAGTTCTACTTTCCCTGTATAGGGGGGAGTTTTGGAGTTCCAATAACTTATATTTGTAAGCATTTTATCAAGGAAAGGTGAGAATTGGGAAATTGTCAACCTGCCAGAAGAGATGGGAATTCCCAAATATCTAAAAGGAAAGGCATCTTGGGCAAAACTAGTCCGACCTACCAAATATGCTTTATCTTCATCTTTTACTCCTGCTAGGAAAAAAGAAGACTTTGTTTCACTTACCTCTAGGCCTGACACTGCAGTGAAATGATCAAAAGCATCTAATAGAATTTTCATGGAGTTTGTGGCCCCTCTTGACATCAAAATTATGTCGTCTGCATAGGCTAGGTGAGAAATCTGGAGCGAAGAGCATTTAGGGTGAAATCTGAACGATGGTAGTCTTGTCCTGCATTTTAAGTCTCTTGAAAGGTAATCGACAGATAGAACAAAAATAAGAGGGGAAAGGGGGTCCCCCTGTCTTAAGCCTCTCTTTCCTTTGAAAAAACCCTGCATGCTACCGTTTACATTGATTGAAAAAGAGGTTGTGCAGATGCATTCAATAATCCAAGAAACAAAATTATGAGGGAAGTTCAAAACATAGAGCATTTGTTCAATAAAATTCCATGATATTGTGTCATAGGCTTTCCTGAGATCCAAGTTTAAGATGCATCTGGGACTAATTCTTTTCCTAGTATATTTTCTAATAATCTCCTGGAGTAGCATGATGTTTTCACTCATTAATCTTCCTTCAATAAATCCTATCTGAGAAGGGGAGATCAGGAGGGATACTAGTTCAGGCCTTAAATCTAGACGCTAGGATCTTAGTGATAACTTTGTAAGTGACATTACAGCATGAGATAGGCCTAAAGTCTCCTACTCTGTTAGCATTTGAGGATTTGGCTATTAAAGCAATACAAGTGTGGTTGATCTGCTTAAGGAGTTTGCCCGAAATAAAAAATTCCTGGACCGCCTTGGTGAACTGATCTCTTGTAATATCCCATGTGTCTTTGAAAAACTTGGAAGTGAATCCGTCCGGCCCTGGAGATTTCTCATCACCTATATCCCATAGAGCTTTTTTAACCTCTTCTGAAGTGACTTGTTGGATTAGTGCCTCATGTCTGTCGTCTTCCAACAGTATACCCCCATCTCTCACAAAACTTAGGTCTATGCATTCTGTTTCTCTGTTGGACCCAAGCAATCCTATGTAAAATTCCTCAAACTGAGAAGCCACTTCTTCTACTAACATTGTTTCTAATCTATCATCCTCGATCAGTGCACTGATGTGATTCCTCATGTTGTTCTTCATCATACCATGGAAATATGAGTTACATTTATCTCCTTGGAAAGTATGTTTAGCCTTGGCAAGCTGTGAGTTGAATTTGTATTCTGCCTCTTTTAGTCTCCTTGTGTTCTTTTTGGATGTCTCCATAGCCTGCAGTAGCTCATCGGATTGTGGATCCTCTCTCAAGGCTATAAAGTTCCTTTCATATTCTTCTTCAGCTCTTTTTGCCCTACTTGTAATATCTGATAAATGTCTTTTGTTCAACTCTTTTAAAGGCTTTTTCAGATTCTTTAGCTTCTTGCATAAGATGTATTGCTCAGCCCCTCTTCCTTGAAATTCCCGGTTATCTCTGCCCCCACATATTGAAGTATTTGAAGGTGTTGCTTTTCATTTTTTGTTGCTCTAGGACTTCCACAACCACTTGGCCGTGATCACAAAATGCCTTTGGTACAAGATAGGTAAGCCTTACAATAGAACTGAGATTCCTCCCAATCCTCATTTACCATAACTCTATCTATCTTTGTGGATTTTTTACCTTGAAACCAAGTGTGCTCTTGCCCTGCCATCATAGCATCCTTTAGACCCATTTCTGTACAACAATCCCAGAGGTCTGATATTTCATAGGCAGTTACTGATTATTAGGCAAAAAGGCACTATCTCACTATGCTGGCAAACAAGCATGCTGCATTATATTGCACAGTGTAAACTAACGCTATGAACTGCATAATGTAAGCTTATAATGCACAATTAGATGACATGCTTGTAGTTGTGTTGCAACTCATAGTCTTATGCTATCATCACACAAACAGATGCAGCTTCCATGCCAACACTATGGCTGTTGTCTCAAGATTCGCCAGTGCCACTGCCTCTGGCCATTGGGAAGTACCTCTTATGATGATTAATACATCTTAGGTACTTCCCACTAGTTGCTAGGACTTGAGCTGTGTAATTCAACATTCCTTCTCTTCTCGCTCTCTTTCTGGGGAACAATTGACCCAGGTCTTGGTTGAATCATACTGTTTGTGCCTATGTTTGGTTCAAATATCATGATGGACATCTGGGAGTAGAAGAGAGAGTGGGATTTTAAAGCAAGACAAGATTGTATTCTATGGAATTGGTTCTAATCAGAATGAAACAGGTGATAATTCAAGGTCATCTGAACAGTGTCAGAATACTGGTGCTTCTCATGGCTACTGTGTATTATGAGAGGAAATTCTGGCTCTGCCTGTGCACCTTAGTTGTGTAAGAGCCACTAAACATGTGTAGATGATGTGCTCCTCAAATGTCTCACTCTTTCCTTCTCCTGAAAATTCTTTATAGATAGAGCTAGTGGATAAAAGTGAATGGTTTCCAGCTGTCCTCTTGTTAAATCAAGTTCAATCATCCCATTTGTTTATAGTTCTTGTGTTCTGAAACACTAGGAATCCTGCTGCTTGCATAATCCCCTGAACCTCTGTCACAAATCCTACAATCTATAGATTGGTGACGTGCTGATTCCCATTCATCTTCCTCTAGTTGGTGGTGATTAATTTCACTTTGGTTGCAATCTTCCTTTGAATGTTTGAGCTGTTGGTAATGTAGTCCATCTAATCTAATGCTTCTCAACATTTACAGATTAGAGTATGGGATTCTACAGTTTCTACTGCATCTTCCACTGCTCGTTCATCATGCTGTGTTGGAATGACATCCGTGTCTGGTCTTCCTGTGTCAATGAGATGCTATGACTCCTTGCTTTACGTTGCTGATGCCACCTCAGACTCAGTTGTGGCAATTGATTTAAGAACTATGAAGAAAGCTTTCACAGCTGCTAATTGTCGGTCTGATGAACTGTGCTGTTTTGATCTGTTGCCGTCAAAATCTCTTGTTTGTACGGGCACGGCTTATGGCCCTTACGGGTATGTCATTGATTGAACGTTCTACCATTGACAGGGAGTGAAATGTTAGGTATATAAGAATGGTTTCTTTTTTAATGTCCAAAAAATATGTTTTGGTGATAATATAAAAGAGGAGCTAACTTTATTATGCTCGTGGACAAGGCCTAGTGCACAATTAGCTCATGTTTAGCCTTGATAATTAACCTACTATGGCCTCTAATCAGGTTCAATACTCTAGGGATTGGTAGTTTTCTTTGCATATATGGACTATGACACTTAAATAGTTAAATACACATTTCAGCTTTAACTTTTTTTTTGTTTTTGTTAAATGCATTCTTTAATTAAGATGCAATTCTTTTCTAGGAGCATGTAATGATCATTCATGACGAAATGGTTGCAGGGCGAAGATATGGGATATCAGGAAAAGCCAAGAGCAACTCAAGCCAGAGCCAGTTGCGGAGCTGAACGCTGGCCCAGTAAAACTCATTCACATGGATTCATACAAGATAGTTACTGGCGGCGGATCTCACTCAAAGATACATGTATGGGATACAGAAACAAGTGCTCGTACGAAGTCTCTGTCTTGCTGTTATCTACGCATACCCTGCTTTTTCTATTGCTCTTGTACCTGCATGGCCGTAGATGGAAGTAGAATCGTCACAGCTAGCTCCCATGAGGGACGTATACGCTTAACAGACTTCACTAACGCATATTGCTACACAGACTCCACTGACGCATCTTGCTCCATATCGTTGCGTGATTACTAGTTTGATTCCAAGTTTTGGAAAATGAATCCGGACAGTGATGCTGAATCAGATTATGCAGAGTTTGATTATAATCATTTGCAAGAATAATCTGGGATAGTTTTCTAACAGAAAGATATCCTAATTTTTGTCTACTAGTTCCTTTTTTTTTTATAAATATAAAAAAATGGGTGTGTCATTCTCTACTTCACCACTGGATCTGGATGGCTTCATTCCTCCTCTTTTAATTTATGCATATAAATAAATAATTTATATATATATTCTCTGTAAGTATTGTATTATATATGATATTATTAATCTATAAATTGCATTATTATGCTTTGTGACACTAGATAACACTAGCCTAACCAGGACACCAAGAAGCAAACATAAACTAATTGCCACAGCCAAGGCAAGGAATTGGGCCACTCACAATTTCTCCCTTAGAAATGCCCTCTACAAATTAATTCTTTACAATAGTTATATTTTACTAGCTTATCTTACAATCTGTATATAGCAAATACATGATGTTAAATAGAACCTAGTTTTAAATATGTATATATATAGTAATTGAAAATTACATTTGAAACTTTTGAAAAATATTGAAAAGGCATTTATATGTACTGGTTTGAGGAAGCTGCTAAGAAACTTCCCCCAAACCCTGTTAAAGGTGCAGTTTTGCTAATGACATTTAGGAATAGCCAATTGGAGTGACTAAGCTTTGAAAGACTCTCACTATATCCTTCCAATAGCAAATCTTATGTATCAATTTGAGTATGTCCATTTCATAAGTGATGCAAATCAACATGGTGCCATAAATGCCTCCTTTTACATAATATATATATATATATATATATATATATATATATAGAGAGAGAGAGAGAGAGAGAGAGAGAGAGAGAGAGAGAGAGAGAGAGAGAGAGAGAGAGTATAGATCATGTATAAGCAGTTATTACTGTGTAGCCCCCGGGGCATAGCTCACTGGTTGAAAGGTCACCCTACGCTGGGCCTAGAAGTTTCGGGTGGGAGGTTCGATTCCCAGAAGGAGCATTATTTGTTTCTCTTGTGGGGTGGGCCTCCTGGAGCCAAATGGTATAAAGAGGAGTGGTTGGACCATTGATGAGGCACATCCCGCGGTTTAGCTTGGGATACCTGGATAAAAAAAAAGAAGTTATTACTGTGTAATTTGGTTTGTGTGTCTTTCACCCTTTTCACCATTTGCTTTTTTGTTTTGTTGCATTTTGATCCTTCAGAAATACCCTCTTGACATGCTATTGTATATATATATAAATTGAACATCCACATTCAAATCAAAGTATGTCAGAAGAGTAAAGTTTTAGTACTTGTACATGGAGCAATCTGAGCCAACAACCTCTTACAGTTTCAGCTCCACGACCCCCCTGCCATGGGGCGATTTGTTTCGCTCTGCCTCATTCAGGCTGCCGAATGTCGACCCTTTTGGGACCACTCGAGCGACGTCGGAATCACCTGAAGCTGAACAAAATGGCTACTCTCTTGGCTCTGAGGTATGATGGAGCACCATTGTTTGGTATTAATAAAGTTGTCAACATATCCAAGAAAATGGTCTTATATATGTTTGTTTCAGATCAAAGCAAGCAATGCACGTTCCTTGTCAATGGATCATGACCGATCCCGAAACATGGAGCAGGATCCAGACTCATCAAACACTGCTCTCCCATGGAAGGTCATGTTCAAGTCAGCGTCCTTGCGGAGGAGAACCAGCACCACTTCACCATCAGTTGACATGCTCACCGAATCCAACCGAAACTCCATCAATGTTCCCAGTGACCCACAAATCAGGCTTGCTTTGTACATCACTCTAGCCCAAACACTATTAGTAGTGGTTGTGTGTCTCATCTATGGTGGATTCAAGCTACTAGAAGAGTACCTGAGGCCAGTTGTATGGGCTGCCCTGTGCTCTATCCCTTTAAGGGGAATCCAAGACGCCCTTGTCGAGTTCTGGTCCGATCCACTCAGGTTAGGACTGATGGACACGGTCCTAGCAGTACCGGTAGCGATAATCAAGGTACTTGTTGGCACCATTGTTGATGCCAGGGAGGTTTTCAACTGCAATAAGGAGGGTGTGTCAACAACAACAACAACATCACAAGGAAGCGGTTTCGTGAAGCTGCTAGGAAGGCTGGTTTCATTTGGACTATTCGTTGTCGCCTTTGAGCAGGCTGGTAGGCTAGGGGCCTTGATCCTTCTTGGATCAGGAGTCATGTTCAGCTCCAGTCTTTCGGAATCAACCATCTCAACTGTTTCTTCGATGAGGAGTGACAGTTTCCGGTTGAGGCCCAGCAGTGGTAGTGTAAGCCAGTCTAGTAAGATTGGCAAAAGGTTCACTCATTGGATTCTAAGCAGGCTGAAAGCGATCATAGCGATGAGTTTGATCACAGGAATGATCTTTGCACTTGTAGGAGGTGTGATCTTCTTATCATACAAGATTGGCTTAGAAGGAAAGGACGCGATGATCTCAATCAAATCCTACATAGAAGAGAGCAACTATGGTGAGAAGATGGGAATCGACGAGAACAAGCTCATGGAAATGGTGGATTGGTACACCAATGAGTGCTATTCGACCCTCTTTCGACAGATTGACAGTCTTGGCCACAAATACAACCTCACAGAGCTGCTACAAGCAATCAAACACCTCATAATCTCAAACACATCGGTGGATCCTGCATATCAACCAAACACATACTCAGTTGGGCTGAGGAATCTCAGCTCAATGGTGAAGGAGATACTAATCAGCAAGGAGGAAATCCTTGAGAAGGCGAAATGCTTCGCTGCACACGGGATTGACATATCCCTTGAAGCCTTTTCGGGCAGAAAAATTGTCGTAGATGCCTTTGCAAATGTAGCCGTCTCCATTGGCAACTCGATGGCAAGCCTGCTGAACTTCCTCCTACAATGCACAATCTTCTTCTGGGTCCTCTACTACCTCATCACAACGGAGTCAGGTGGAGGGGTGACCGAGCAGTTGGTCAAAATAGCGCCATTCTCAGTGATAATACCGCAGCCAAAGAGGGACCGCGTGGTCCATGTGCTCAACACGGTGGTCTGTGGTCTCCTCCTGGCCACAGCAAAAATTGCCTTGTATCAAGGGTGCTTGACATGGCTCATGTGCAGGCTCTACTCGGTTCACTTTGTGTACATGTCAACTGTTGTTGCTATGATCAGCCCTTTGCTGCCTGTTTTTCCTCCTTGGCTCCCAACTGTGCCTGCTGCACTCCAGCTGGTGTTGGATGGAAGGTATGCTTTGGCTGTTACCTTCTGCATCACCCATCTGTTGCTTATGGATTATGGGTGGTCGGAGATTGCTCGCGATGTCCCTGGCTACAGTGCTTATCTCACTGGACTCAGCATCATTGGAGGCATGACATTGTTCTCTTCTGCACTAGAGGTAAGGTCTAAACATTTAAATATATAATTTGATTGGCTTGTGATGGAGGTTATCCGACAGGACCTCAATCTGCTGAACCTTTAAGAGGATATGACGGATAGAGACCACTGGAGGAGATACATTCGGGCTGCTGATGTTTAGAGTTAGGGGATGTGCTGTTGGGTCCGTTTGTCTATGCTTCCTTTCTGACCTCTCTTATGCATCTCTATTGCTCCTTTTCCTCCTGTGTGACCTGTTTCTATGTGGTTCTTGTCTCCTTTTGTTCTGAGTCATTCGGAAACACTCTCTCGACTCATTCGGGGAAAGAGTGCGGACATCCTCATCTACTGGGTTGTTGTTGTTGATTGGCTTGTGATGTTTGATCGCTTTTCCTCCTCTTTTCAGGGTGCAATCATAGGGCCTCTCATCACAACACTTATGATTGTTCTCAAGGATCTGTATGCGGAATTCGTCTTAAAGGATCCAGGCCGGGACAAGGCAGGATGAGCAAGTGTTCCTGCAAGAGATTTGATATCCGGATAGACGACACAATGCGCCTCGTTGTATCCCAGTATCTTGCCTACTGTATGTGAAGAGATCAATATCAATTTCATAGACAGTTGGGTTTTTTGAGCCTCTTTTTACTTATTCTTCATCTCGATCAGTTCGTGTAAAAAGCTAATTGTGTTCGTGTTGCTGTAAATGTTGGGAATTAGGAAGCCAGATGTCTTTGCTTCCTCCCCTATTTCTCTGTAAGTTACATTGTTGTACAAATTTTAATGTAAATTTTCTTTGTTAATTGGATCATACAAGGGGTCTTTAACAGCGTTGTAGAACCCACTGATTCGCCACTTGAAACTTAATACTGTATAATAAGAAAACAACAATCCCAATATATCCCGCTACGAATCTCATATATAGCAATGCACTAAAAGAACACCAGTGGATGCTCTAAAGAGGCTTTAGGGACTCTTATCTTCGTCTTCTTCCTTTGTTAAATTTCGGGAATCTGTTAGTATGAAACGAAGGTAATGTCGGGTTTTATTTTATTTATTTTTTACTGTAAGGTAAAATTTGACCGATAAGTTAAAATTAAAATAGCTATAGAGGGAAAATGAGTGCTCAAATGAACTCCAATTTCAACCTTACCTCGGTGCACCACCGCTCGAGAGGTGACTGACGCACTACCAGGACCAATCTCGATTCCTCCCAAAATGGTGGACGATAGGGGCTGGGATTTCCATCTTCGAGTGCTTTCTTCCAATCTGGCTACCGATCCTTCTTCCGATGCTTCTCTTCTTGAATCGGTTGGCTTCTCAATTTATGTTATTCAAAGGCAATTCGCTGTTTGATTCGCTTTCACATGCTTGATTTTTTGATAAATTGCTTGGATTCTTGATTTTATGGGGATCGATCAGGTGCGAAAGCTCCACGAGCTATGTAAAGCCGAGAAGTCTGAGGATTTGGTGGCGAGAGTTTATTCGGCGATTAACAAGCTTTTTCAGCGCGCTTTAGCTTCGATTTCGCAGTCCCGTTTCTCCAGCGGCCTTCTCTCACTGGTTTGTTGGTTGATTCAGTTTACTCCCAACCTTTTTTTTTTCTTTTTTTTTTTTGTAATTTGATTGATACAAGTTTTATTGAGCAAGTTCTAGAGGTGTGAATGAATGTTATAATGGTTGGAGCCAATATAATTAGGATAGCCTGGAACGGAACACATACTCACATATCTCCTCCATTGAATTGTTACTCTATTGGAAGTGCACTAATTGAGTCTAGTAGTTTTGTCAGAAGTCAGTATATTGTTTTTTCAGAGAATCTTGTAATGTGCTAATAACCAGTTGTAGAAAAGAATAGGGGTTTTGTAATGTCAGTTGTTCAACACTGTCAAGTTCTATGTCAAGATTGGCCACATCTGCTGACAAATTGTGATGCACTAAATTCTGTTAGTGCTATGCAACCATATTGAGAAATGGTATCACTTTTCTGCAGGATATTCTTCAATTTTTCCTTGATTTTGGGGAGTGTGTTCTTCATGATGCTGATCCTAGCCTGAGAAATTTTTTCAAATCATGCTTGAGCCGGTAATAATGCCCATTGGTTTGTCAAGAGTTTTTTTTTTTTAAATTCATGTCTTTGGTCTTTTCACTATATTCTCTTTATGTTATTGCAATATGCTGGGTTAATAAATAATTCCATATTTTCTTTTGTTCTCATTGGTTGTACTCATTCTCTATATAGTTTGATCTTAGTCGTTGTTGTGCATCTAGGCTAGTCATGTTGCACTTGATGGGTGATACAAAGGAGTGAAAGCGATTATAGGGAGGATATTGAGATGCATAAATGAACCTTGAGGCACTTTGACCTGATGGGAAAAATGTTAATTGCTAGGTTCAGGGCCTTGAGGCACTTTGGCCTGATGAGATTTACTCATGTTTGTTATGCTCCCAATGTTAAATATGCTGTAAAATAAATTTCATCCCACTCCACTGAAGACTTATACATGTTCATCATAGTTTCTTGAAGTTTGGATAGATAGTGAACCATCTTTTATTTTGTTTTTGCCAGTAGTACCTTGAACTCTTAAAGATATTCGGTTTCCCCTTAAATCTTCAAAAGTATCATCACCTAAAATTTTATTCAATAGATTCATTTGAAAAACATCCCATATGAGAGTGACGACATTTTGTAACATACTAAAGGTGTAATGAGTAACTTGATAAGTTTAAGGCTCTTGGACAATCTTTTCATTTTAGCCTAGGTTCTTGGGTATTAATTAAGTCGAGAAGTAGCTCCAGTTCTCCACTTTATTGTGACCAGAAATTTGACAAGTTTTTGAACAGAATTGGTTTCCAGTTTGAGCTTTGCAACTGTTCTTACAATGGAGTAGGAGTTTTTGTAAAAATACCAAGATATCAAATGCTTCACTTCAAAGGGGCGACAATAGTTTGATCTAAATACTGAGCATAATTTTTCTTACATTCTTTGCAGCGAATTTGCAGATCCTGTCGTTGCAGACGCAACAATAAAATTCCTCATTGCAAATAAGAAAAAGTTGGCTACTTCCTTTCCTACATTACTTCCTCAGGTATGACAAACAAAGCTTCCTATTCTCAACTTGAATAAGAATGATAAGTCAAAGACATTGAGTAGAAGTGGTAGTTTGCGGGCTTTCCTTTGATTCAGCTTCAGAATTTCTAAGTTTGTATGCGTTTATAGTTAATTCACTTTTCCTTAAAGAAAAAGTTATTCAAGTTCAAAACCATAAACTTGATCAATGTTATGTTATATATTTCTTGCTATCTTTGGAGGTAAACATTTACTTCTCAGATCTCTATGATTTTGAACTTGCTTGTGCAGTTCTTTCCTTTGCTACTGAAGCTAATTGCGTGGAATGGAGAAAAGTATGTCTTTTCATGTTTCCTGTTTATAAATATACTTATGTCATTATTATGATAATTTTTGTGTTATGCAATATAAAGTTCTATCTTATATCATGACAGCTTATTGACTTACCTTTTTTTTGGTGTTTGATATAATCCTGTTTGGACAACACAACGTAGTCGTATGGATCATAAGGAAGGGATACTTTATTAAATATGATTGATAGAGAACTAATATAACCAGACTTTAAACTGTAGAGTACAATCTAAACTAGTGTAACTTCCTTGCATTTGGTAAGAAAAAATTATTATTATACAATTTATTAAAGCATAACAAATTATATATATAAATATATATATAATGATAATTTTTTGAAAAATGGTGCATAAAATTCATGTTGGGGCTTCAGCGTGGCTTTAAGCTGGATATAAGCCCCATATCAATATTTGGAGCATTTTAACTAAATTCAGCTCTTTTTGTCCTCATAGCTCATGCCAATTTTTTGTCATACTTTGTCATCTATGGGTCTTTCAGAAACTCCATCTTGATTTGCTTAGTGTAAGAGTGTGTACATCTTGTGACCCCCTGACCCTGTTTTAAGTGGGATTGTACTGGGTTGTTTAGTAACTAAATATACGTATAAAATTCATAAGATAATTGTAATAAACATTTTGAGTTGGATATAAGCACCATCTACAATTTAAGGTACATGTTTCTTCTTTAATATGTTTATGAGTAAGGGTGTGTACATGTTTCTTCATATTTAGCAGCTACTTTTTATTTTTCAAAGCACACCTTCAACATAATAGATAATATATAAAATATTTTTCTAAAGAAGAACTCAAACTACAATCTTCTACTTGACCACCAAATAGTTGACTAATCCATGTGTTTTGTAAAAAATTGGCTTTATCAACATTAATTGCTTGACCTTAATTTAAAAAACAAAGTTACAAATTTTAGCATATCCAAATTTATTTACTTAATATATTTACTAAATTAACCATCTTCTCTTCACGATTATTACATTATTTAAAAATTTAGTTTGAATGTACAACAATGTGCATATTGTTAGGATTAGGTACGAGTGTACAATTGGTCAATGTAGAAAATATACCGAGTATATATTATTTACAAATCAAATTATGCAGATTATAAAATCTTTATGTTGTTAGGGTTAATAAATCATTTGGGATCGACAATAAGATAAAGTCTCATTAAAAGAGATTCTTTGTTTAGTGAAGTTTTTAACAAATTTTAGAAAATACAAAAAATTAATAAGATGACACATCAAAACTTTTGTTAAGTGGATTGCCATGTGGTGCAGAATAATCCAAAATGGCTTCTACTTCCTTTGCTTTAGTTGTATTAAATAATATAGATTCCGCATATTTCTAGCAATAAAAAAAATTTCCGCTGCTAACTTGGCTGGTCAAAGCATGCAGTGGCACAGTTTGGCTATTAAACTTTGTAGTGTTTTTATAGATGCATCATGCATACCATAATATATATGTTTCAGTCTCTATCTATCTTCCTTTTTTTTTTTTTTTTTTTCTTTTTTTTCTGTTCGTATTAAGTGAATCTAAGCTTCAAGTATCCATATTACTAACAAGGATTTGAATCCTTCTCTTGGCTTTTCTTATCAGTTAATAATAAATAAATTCTGTTGCGTCTGTAATGGGTGTGAGTGATTTCAGAATATAAGATGAATCAGATCCAAAATGTAAAGGCAGTTCTATCTTATATTCTGAAGATATGAAAGTACAGAGAGTAAATTTTAAATTCCTTTCAGTGGCAATATGTGATATCCTTAGATTGAGAAAGAGTCAACATATCATATTTTTGAGTGAATTCAAACAAATTACCAGATCTAAATGTTTAATTGGACTCTTCAATGAGTACTGTTTTGATTTCTGATGCAGTTTGCTATGCTACCTTGACGAAGATGCTGATACTGAGTTTATGATTGGATTTCACGTGCAGACTGGAGAAAACATTTCTAAAGATATTTCCCGCCTTGGTTTCTCCAGGATCATTTCTTCCATTATTCCATTCTATAGTGGACTTGCCGAGTGAGTTTTCAAAAAAGCAATTACATATTCTCTTTGTTTAGAGCTCCCTTGGGATGCACTTGCACCTTTCCTATTCAGTGTAATCTGAAAGAGTACGTGGCTACTTTGTAGTGCCTGCCAAATTGTTTAGGACTAGTTATTGAAATTCTAGTGCTTCTTGCCTGACTATTTTAACCTTCAAAATGTTACATTCTTATTGCATAATGTTTTGTATGTCAATACTACCACATTAGCTAGTCGGTATAAGGGATGAAATATCAATGTTTTCAAATTCCACAGTTATCATTGCTGAAGTTTTTCACTTGGCTAGTGTTTCATTTGGTCATTAACCATTTGCATGCATGACATCTAAATCTAACCATACTCAAGACATGATCAGGGCTCGGCTTGGACTAGGGCCAGGCCCGTTGCTCCAGAAAATGGGATAGGTTAGCCTTGCCTAACCTGTTAATTATCTTGT
Organism: Persicaria tinctoria; assembly: GCA_037127255.1. NCBI lineage: Eukaryota > Viridiplantae > Streptophyta > Magnoliopsida > Caryophyllales > Polygonaceae > Persicaria > Persicaria tinctoria. The sequence goes on from JBANSL010000013.1 coordinate 69,990,196, forward strand.
CCAAGATCGCCCATCTATACATACAGGACCGGCTATTTTTTTTAAAATAATAGATAAAAATAAAAATAACTAGCACATATGGAGGGGTTGCTTGAATCGATAGTAGTTTTCTTATTGACCACACACACCCTTTTATCCATCACTTATTGGTTCCCTTTTTTCTGCTAGTACTGGTAGTGGCTCTAGAGAGAGTGGAACAGAGTTCTGGATCACTGATTGGTGGCAGCATAGCTTCAATTCAGAAGAGTACAGCTCCTGAGGTTAATTTTGTAACCATAATTCTTGCACATTTTCTTCTTTTTGTACCTTAATTTACCAGGAATTTGCGTCATGCTTGGATGTAGATGCTTCTTGCACTTATGGATGAAGCTTACACCGGTTCAACTATAGCAGATGGAGGAGGTGATTCTGAATCTGAGGATAGCAGTGCACTTGATGTGGCCGATCCTTCCTTTCTTGACCTTCTAAAAGACGAGAATGATGGCATTGCGGTATGATGGATTTTATGTCCTTCTTTACTAGGTGTTTTATGGATCTTGCTACACATCATTGGCTGCATTATTGTGGGGACTTGACCTTCTTTGGGAGGGTCTGAGCTCTAGGTTTGATGTATTGTTGTTACATGCCATATTTGTGAATTGTGAGGGGTGGGGAACAAGTTTTGCAGATTGGGATCAACAGTGCTTCTTTCTCTTGAACGTTCGTTTTCTTTTCGAATGTTAGTTTAATATCCCTTGATCTATGGTAAACTATCAGTATAAAATGTCAATATAATGGAAATATTGCCACTATACTAGGGAGTTGTGCAGTATTACCTTCTATAAAGAAATATTTAAGTGTCACCATATGGCGACATATGATTACCTAGTTCAGTTACCCCAACTGTACTTTTCAGCAACCTATTTTGGCCTAGGAAAGTTTGTTCTTGAAAATTGAGTAGCATGTCAAGCTTCCAATGGATATTTTTGTGAACAAAGTGTGACAACTAGAGAGCCAATCATTTATCAACAGAGTGACATGAAGGGGTCATGGGTTATTTATCATTAGGTCTACAAAAATGTACGTATTTTCTCAGAAAAACTAGCGTACATCTTGTACTATGTTTTGGTTGGCTTCTGTTATAACAAGACCCCATACGTGCTAGCGGATGGAAATGCCATGTAATAAAATCCATGCCTATAAGGGAAGTTTAAGTTTGTGTTTATTTTTGTAGAGCTAAATACCCTAAGCCTATGAAGAATTTCATACAAGTGAGGATTAGCGGTGATAGTAATAGATGACTTCCTACTTCCTAGCAGACTATTAAAACTACTAATCAAGTCATGACAAAATAAGCTGTGTTTTTTTTAAAAATAATTAAAGTGTGGGAAGTGAATTATAAATTGTTGTATTTAGCATATTTGTAAGTATGAATCTTTCCTTTCATTTAATTAACATCCTGCTTTGCTTTAAGCCCGTTAAAAAAAGTTGAAATGCACCATAATTGGTAGCACTCTACTCATACTTGATGGATAATTTTGATTCTTGGTGAGGCTTTAAAGCATTGCTTTGATTGCCATCACCAACTTTGCTTCATCTTAATAGAGAATATGGAGCTAACCAAGAGAACAATAGAAAGTTCTTCATTGCATCAGATGCTGACTGCTATATGTTTTGCAATGTTTTTCTCTGCATTATAAGACACAATGGTGGGAGGCTCGCATTTTCTGGATGTAAAGGGCCTTGTTAGTAGACTTTCACTTCAGATTGATGCTGACCCTTATACACAATGGTGGACGGGTCACATTGTGTGTGCATAATATTTCTGATGTCAATAGTGCTGTGGTTTTCTGTCTTTGTTTGCTGATTGACATATGTGTTAGATTTTGTTAATGATGTTGGTGCTACTCTGTTCTCGAAAAACATGGTTCTCTCTAATAATGTGAGAATGTGAGATATCCTGAAAGGCACTTATTATTTATTTTTAGGGCCGACATTGGTCTTCTCCTGGAATCAAAGCAGGACTACAGGCTGCTGCAATTGGCGCACACTCTGCCAGACTCAAGGAATCACTTATGATAGCACCCCACCTTCTTGATATTTATTTTGCCATAGCATTGCGTGATGTGAATGATTGTAAGGAACAATATTGTGAATGTTTCCAGCGTATTTTGATTCTTCTTTATTACTTCATAGACCTTTTTGCTACTACTGAAGGATCGCTTCTACCTGTAATTTTTTGCAGCATTGATCTGTGCGTTAATTCCTTCACTTATGTCAAGGAATTCAACAATATTTTCCAACAAGATTTTCTGCTATGAGGTATATTCATCTAAAACTACATGTTAACAGTTTCTAGGGAACAAGATCTTTGAAGTATTTAGTTATTTCCGTGCATTTAATTCACATGGAAACTATTTACAACATCTCGATCTATTTTGTGATGAATTCAAATTAAGCTAGATATGATAATCTATGCTTGTACATCTAGTGCTTATGTTGGATTGTTTGAGCTCTGAGCTCTGCCAACTTGACAAGTAACTCTTTTAAAGCTGAATGCCAATTAGATTCGGAAGAGGCTTTTAGAGTTCATGCTAGCTGCATTTCAACGATCACCGAATGTTGTTGCTCTGCTGAAGGTATCTTCTGACAGCCTTTGCATTCCTGCTGTTTTAAATGGTTTCATTACTTTGTAAATTAAAGATGAGATTTCCTATCTTCTAAAATTTTTGGATCAAATTATTTGCAGAAGCCTATCATGGACAGACTTGGAGAAGCTTATGATGGCCCAGAGAAGGTCCGTGAGCTGCCCTTTTCTGTATATGTGCCCATGCATTGAACCTGTTTTGAGTTTTCCCTATATTCTACTTTGATAGTCAGAGTTGGCTCTACAATTATGTTGGGCAATTGGTGAGCACGGAGGAGGCGGTGAATCTCACAAAGATGCGGCTCGTGAACTTTTCGAGAGTATGGAATTACTTTTGTATGAAAACCTTTCAGCTAGGTCAGTTTCGTAGCCCTTTTGAAACCTCCGGTAACTATATTTTATAACTTCATTCTGATTCTATATTTTGTTATAAAGTCGCTTAGGCCTACATCAGGAATCTTCTCCGAGCACTGGTGGCCCAGTCTCTCGAAAATCATCACAATCAAGGCTTCTATGCTTTGTTGTGACAGCTATTGCAAAACTCGCTACCTATCACCGTGAATTACTTCCCAGAGCACGTGTCTCCTTGTCTAAGGTGGGTGTTACATGAGAATATAATGCATCACATGGAACTGAGTTACTACTGTCCAGTAAAGAAAATCTTGACATATGAGTTTATCTATGAGTACTGTTTGGATGAGGAAATGACAGAGAGAACAAGATACATAATACCCACATTACTGACTTATTTGGTTAGCCTAATCAAAGAGGATAAATGGAGGGACGTGGTGCGGTGGAGGAAACAGGAAACGTAAAAATAGTTAAAATAGATCATTGCTCCTGCACGCGAAAAGTGTTTTACTACTTCAAGGCTAGTTTTAGAAATGATTTCTAACTTCTGGAAGTTACAACTGAGCACTTCTGTTGAGTACATTAATATAGCTACGTGCCTTGGGGGTGTTCTGACAAAAGTTTCTATCTTGAACTGTGGAATATTGATGTAGATCATGCCTTCCATTCCACATTAGTCCCTCCTAAGATTTATGTGTCTCCCATCTTGAACTCTAGTATATATCCAAGATTGAATAGGCATGTTACCTTTTTAGAATGTAACTGATTAGTTCCTTCTTATCCTCCTGTCCCTCTGCTGTGTTCTGCATCCTCTTAGCCTTCCAATGAGTGATTAAAATGATTTAGTGACGAGTCCTGAGATGGCTGTCAAACACTAACCTTTGTAACCTGTTTTGTAATTTTCTTTACATCAGGTAGCACGGTCTCGTACGTCTGATGAGAGGGTCTGGACACGTGCTCGTGATTATTTGGGATTGATGAATGAACCGGCAATTTGCTTGTCTGTTTTGGGGCCTTCTCAACCTGCAAGAAGGCCGAAGCCTGATCCAGGGGGCGTTAATTGGATGGAAGGTGGCAAGAGGATGGTTGCTCATGTTCCATTTTACATCCTAGGTGGACAAGAAGGTTAGTTACCATAATCACATAACTAGATGGCTGAGCTTGTTTTAGGTCATATACTTATTTTGATCGTCAAACACGTGCACTCTTGTTCGCCTTGTATCTGTTTTCAAAGTATCAATCCGTTCCCAGCTGCAAACCTTTGTTTTCAATCATTCTTAGCTCTGTTGCATTGCCTGCAGGTCCTCCATTTCACGACTTCGCATTCTCTGATATCCTTCCTGATGCGAAAACAGCTAATTTTTCCAGTGACAGTCATGAGAGATGTGAGTGAATGTCCTGCAACTTCTGCTTCCATTGTCAGGTCAGCTGAGATTATCCGTAGGACATGGATTATTGTAATTTTTTTATTTTTTTATTTTTACAGGACTTACCCTTTTTTTTTTTTTTAATATGTGATGGTGGTTGGGGAAATCACTCGAGTTTGCCAAGAGTTGTCATGCTCTGCAAGATTGTAAGATCTTTTGTTCTTCACTCTTTAACTTTTAGATAGATGGCTGAAAAACGCTACAAAGAACAAAATCAAAAGATAGCTTTTTATGTTCTGTCATTTGTTGGTTTGGTTATTTCAGTTTGCTGTTACATGATTTCTGTTTCACCTCTAAAGCTTTTGGATTGAGATGGGTTGAATGGGTTTTGATATCTATTGACTGGGGCGATTTGAGTTTGTAATATTTCAGGTTCAGATAACTTCAGGTTATTCCCAGTTTCGAATCAGAAGGTGGGTTTGGGTTTTGACATGTGTTTGTGTCTAATATGTCTAGTGGTTTACTATCCATATACACAATCATACACTGATTTTGCAGTTTTAATGGAAAAGCAAGCCATCGACAAGAAATTTCCGTTGAAAAGCTCATCGTCTACATACTCGACTAACGAGTTCAAGAAGGTTGAGAAAGAGAATTTCGAATTGCATTTAGAGTGTGTGTGATGAACCCATACACAGTTTTGACGCTGTCCGGAGGTATGAAACCCAACCTCGAGTTCCTATCAAAGAGCTGGAACAGAGCAGTCACCACGCTTCCTCCGATGTTTTCCCCTCCTCGATGTATGACAAACCCCGAAGGCACTATGCTCACTTCATCATCTGAGCCTTGTCCATCCAACACTCCAAATATCTGCGCAGCAGCAACGGGTGCATAGACGATGTATGATTCGATTGGATCGTAGCACCCTTCTTGGAGAAGGGCCGTTGGAACCCTCTTGCCCTCTTCATCCTACACATTTTGCTTGTTACCCTCGAAGATCATTCCATAGCGATACGATTATACGAAAGTAACAAAACCATCAAAACTTACCAACATTTTGATGATGGAAACAATTCTATCTGGACTCCGACCACTGTTAAGATGAAGCGTCTCGTCCACTCTATGTCCTCTTGCAATCATATCCCACTGTAAACATCGATCAATTGAACACACGTTTTCGACTACTATCACCATAGAAAGTTAGTAGAAGGAGATGATATAAACATACCATAGATCGATTTCTTTCATCTACAACGAAACCGAAGACTCTTTCTTGTGTGTGAGGAAGCCAAGAGGTGACACTAACAGTGAGTGTTACACCATCCTGATTCTCAATCTCCCCGGTACGAATCAGAACATCATCTTGTGCTTCAGGCACCGGAATTGACTTCCATACGTGAATGCTAGATCCGCTAAGGTTGCCATAGAAGCTCCTCCTCATCCGATCACGCAATCTAAGCAATGCGTCTAGACCTACAATAGGATCACTCGGAAGAGTAGATAAGCTACGTTGTGTCACGACTTCAAGGTGTTGGCATTGGCGGAGTAAGGTATTAACCCAATGCTTCGCACCAAACAGGAATCCCGAGTCATGTAAGGGCTTTAACAAAGGGTGAACATGTTGATTGGTACATTCCACATGCTCAATCCAAGTAACCTAAAGACACAAATTAGGTCATAGGATTAGCTTTAGAGATCGACGATGCAATGTACAACTTAAGCCTGTCTGTCACCTTTGAGTATCCATTCTGATCAACACCTTCAACTAAGCAGCCAGATGGTCTCCTTCTGATATTTGTGTCCGGGTTTGCAACGATTTCATCCAACGGAACATCAACTACTATCCAAGTGTTGGAGGTCAGTTGTCTGCAGTGTCGTGCAAAGTAGCTTTGTCGCGTAGGCACAAGAGGTGACGGTCCATGGTACTCCACATTCATCTATGCAAAATCAAGATCAAATTGACATAAGCTATTTGTTACTTGTGAATCAAATTGAGCACAAGCAAGGTATAACATGTTACCACTTGAACAGCGCCATCACGCGTGCTTGGATCACCACTCGCCAAACTCTCCAAGACAATGGCTCTTGATAACATATCACCGAATGCAAATGACCAAAGCCGCTGAACAAGACAAGGCGTCAAGGCATGCTATCTTACAACCAACATATATACCGAGTACACGATCAATAAAATGCAGTCATTTTTCAAGACTAACCGCGTCCATCATAATTTCAACGATGCAAAGAGGAGGAACCGAAACAATCACAGTCTCTCGTGTTGCTACGATAGGCATGGAATCCGAGGACTTTAAGTCAATATGACCAGCTAAAGTCTCGAAAGAACTACTCCCATCGGCATTGGGTAGTTCCGTAGGCATCTCTGCATTGACGACAACCTTGATTATGTTATCTAGTGTCATCTCCAGGTCTCTGAACCGCATATCATACTCGAGACTATTCAAAACTTGGGTCCTTTTTTGTTCATCATACACCCAAAGGGGTTCATTCTCTAACACCATTTGTGTCAACTCTTTAACTGCCTTCTCAACTAGCTCATTGAGCTTGTGAATGTTGGATTCACTTTTTAGCGAAAGGGAGATCAAAAGATCCGTCATTCGACTTCCATATCCATGGCTATCAGTTGCACCCTGAAAATTAGAGAAATGAATGTTTTGATTCCACTTCTAAGAACAATTTGAACTGATCATGCATACATCCACTGTTCTAAAAAACCCTTCATGACCCACCTAGACTGTGAAGACCAGCCTTGAAATCCGCCTAGACCCTTAACCCTACGCTACCATCAAGCAACCGCCAAACGTTCTTTTAGAACATTGTATATATCTATGCAAGTTTGTATATAACATAATTATATACAAGTTTCATTAGGGTTCTTAAGGAAATAAAAGGGTTTGGAATAACTCGTACCTCATTAGTTTGAGGCACTGGAAACCCTAGCTCCACATCATTATCAGGTAAAGGAAACATCTCCATGGAACTATATACATACATATTTCATCATGACACCAAATTAATTAAAGGAAAATGGACAACAAAGCATGAATGAATGAGCACATTTAATTAAGGCAACACGCCAACACCAAATGGCAGTAAAGACTAAATAGAGCATACTTTTTGATCTTAGCAAACTCGTCGAAAAATCGTAGAGAACGGAGAATGGGATTGTGTTGGGACGAATTGTCGCCATTAGAGGTGGGAGCTGCAAAGTTGTTGTCATCTCGAGGAATCGCATTATCGGTTGTTGGCTCGGCAGCCACCATTGGTGTAGGGATAGAAGAAGCATTTGATGCAGGGGTGTAAGGGGATTGATCCGAGACTAAGCAGCTAAGGAGTTCAGTGAAATAGTGATCCATATGGTTGTTTAGATTGGAAAAGGTGATCAAGAGAGTGATTGGAGGTATTAATTTGGGGATGGAGTTGAGATATCTCCTTTATGTTAGCAAAATAGGGCATGATCTAGGGAGACACGTGGACTGTTATAATTCATATGTGGAGTAACTTCTTGCGTTAATGATGCCACCAAAATAGAAAGGGTCGTTTCGTTTTCTGGATGTTGATTTGAGACTTTCTAGTAACAAACTTGTATATATAATTGGTTGTGTGGGACTGAACCTACTTGTCACCTAGCTAGCTAGAGCCCGGTTCTGCGGGCAAGGCAATGGGCATGACCCTCAATCCAATCCCCATCATATGGACAATATGGTATTTTAGAAACTCGGTCACTTTTAATTTAGAAATGAGGCACCCCCTTCAGAGACCAGACCGCGATAGACCAGATGATACGTTACAACATAAACAACTGGGTAAGGGCCTCTAAGTTTGAACAAGATATTTCTATACTGATGAGTACCAATCTAAAGGTAAACAAAAAACGCAATAAATCAAGACAAACAATAGATGGAAGAAACCACCACAAGGTACATATGTGATTAGGAGGGGCGGCCAATCACGATTGACCATAAGCGGGTGGGGAATCAAACGTCTCTTAGACCATGTGCAACCATGAGTTTTACTTACCTTATAGGTCTTAAAAGGTAAATTCATGGTTGCAAACCAAACCTTAAAAGGTGGAGGTTGGAAGGGGTTACCTCTTTCTACTAAGGTAACCTCTTCCACCACAAGCTTGTGATTCCCACCCTTTTATTACTATATTTATTTAATGTATTAATTATTCAAATGTATTTATAATATATATTTATTATTATTATTTTTAAATTTTCAAATAATAATTATACCATTAATTTTATTTTATTTTTCTCCATAATTTGAGTATAATTTTTTCCTATATATATACTCATCTTGACCTATTATATTGTTTGCACTTATTTTTCATATTCCATATATTCTCATACACTAATGTAATTATTTTTTTTATTTGCTTATAATATAATGTTATTATTATTTTTATTTCTCATCTAATGTAATAAAAAATATTAATATCAAGCACTTTTTAATTTTATTTATAAATAAAACTAATGAGATGGAAAAAGTGATGGAACAAAGTTACCCATGGTTGTAAGGTAAACTTCTTAGGAAGAGGTAGAAAAAAATACAAAATTATTTAAAGAAAAAAATAAATGAAGTGTCAAATGATGATGAGGGGTTGAAAATAGAAATGGAGAAGAGGTAACCCCATGGTTGCTCACCCTCTTAGGATGGAAGCAATGGCACTATAGCATGCATGTCTTACTAGAAGCAACCAAACTCCACAATTCAAGACTAATTGTTGAAAGCGGCTCTCTCATAATTATAAACAATAAATGTCCATGGAAAATTGAATTGCTTATCTGTGATGCCACAATTTGAATGTCTTAGAGCAAGTCCAACAACTTTGGTAAAAAATCTCTAAAATAGAGATGAAAATGTTAAAATCTCTAAAAAAAATCCATTGTAACTCCAACAGCTTCTCTATTTTACAGATTTTTACATTTATTAAAGACTATAATAAATAAATGTTGGACTTTATAAATTAATTTATTATTATTATTATTCTTATATTCTCACATGATATTTTTTTTTAAAACAAACTCTAGTGATAACTTTGATATTTATTTTTAAATAGTATTAATATTAAATTTAGATTGTTACTATATAAAAGTTATCATAAAATTGGATAAAATATTATTCAAATTTAATCTTATTATTTTCAATTTATTAATATATATTTTTATCAAAAAAATATATTTTATAGACGTCTTAATGTTTTGTCTATTGTCATTGGGTTTGCAAATAATACAAAATTTTCCGTTTGTATTATTTTTATTTTATTATTGTTTTGTCTATTGTCATTGCATGGGTTTGTAGGTTTTTCTATATTATGGGTGAAAATGTGGGTTGTGTCATTAAATTTTATATGGGGAGAAGTGAACATTAAATTATAGAGATCAACTTCTCTTCCTACAAATTTAGAGATTTTTTCCCCTTTCTTCATCCATTTCTCTTTTTAGAGATGTGTTTAAAGAAGCTGTTGGGGAGAAAAAATGTCTTTTTTTCTCTAAAATCTTCAATTTTTCCTATTTTGCCAAAGTTGTTGGGGTTGCTCTTACATAGGAGAAATCTCTTTCTCTCATGTTCCCCAGTCGTATCTGTAACAGAGTAGGTGATAAGGTTGCACACTTTTGCCGCTCTGTTACGGGCTTAGACATATATAACGATCCAGTTCTTTGCGACCTCGTACTAAAGGATGCTCTCGAGTATAGTTGACTCTATCTGAATTCTTACCTAATAAAAAAACAATTAGGTAGAAAAGGCATAAATACACAAGTAATTTATGTTGGAAACCTTCAACCTATAAGCTTTAGTGTTGGATGAAAACCATCACCTCCTTTTTCCTCGGGGAGGATTTTGAATAAGTCTACTTATCTTATTTATCTTATTGAACGGAATACCCAAGAGACTTTACTAGTATAAACCATACCTGTTACATAGGTAGGTGAGATAGGGAAAATCCCGTCGTCATAGCATAAGGGCGTTCTGATCTTTTACCAATAAATTCGAGTATTCAATACAACATTGATGCTACCGTTCCACCTACTGATTACGATAGCGGTTTCGTGTCTTAGGAGCGTTGATCGAATTAAATACGGTAACGGTTTCTTTTATTAAATATCATAACCGTTTAAATTCCTTTAATTAAATGCCTTGACCGTTTATTCTAGACTCAATTAGTATAAATATGAGAACGAGATTCTTATGGAAGGAGACTGACTTGAGCGTCGGAGGGTCCTCCGGGGGAGACAAGCCCCGTCCCGACCTCGTTCGTTCTTGTTTGCAGGCTAGGGTTCGGATTGAGAGAGCATGATCAAGATCAATCAACTATGATGCAGATTTTATGCATCACAATTGGCGCCGTGTGTGGGAATTTCGATCAAAAAGCTAGATTGAAGTTCCTGATGAAGATTGATCGTTGATTGGCCGCCCATCGGCCTGAGCAATTACAGTGAAGACATTTGAGTTATCGCCGGCATCGCTTGCCTTCCGCCACCGCTAATTACATACCGCTGGTACCTTGCCGGGCGACAGCGATGCTATCACCTGTCCTCCCGCTCAAATTTGCTTAGTTCGCCGCCTTTCTCATCATAGGGTTTGCATATGTGATCCAACCAGAGGGTGGCGGCGCCGTGCGTGGCTAGCGGGTGCGAGCTTCATAAAGTCGTCGTCGTCATGCCCCGTACAGTGAGGTTTGTGGCTGAGATCTTGCGGAGGTTGGGGATGATGCAAAACCAGGGACGGAGAAGCCTGACAGGGCACGATCCGTCTCCTCATGCCAGAGAAGGGCTACCAATACCATCAACATGGCAATCAATTCAATCCCAGATCTGAGAGAACTTAGCAGATCTAAGAGACCTCAGCACCCTGTCACACAACCCTCACGCCTCCGACCGCCTTGGCAGGACCTTCGACCGCCTTGGCAGGAGCCTCACGTCTCTCTTCTCCGATCAGTCGAGCCCGATGAAGGTACGCACACGCAGGTTTCTATAAATTCCCTAAAGTTGTGTTGAATTTGATCATGGGTTTCTATATATGAATTGATCTGGGCTAATAGTTACATATTGCATTCGATCAGGCTAAAGCATAAACCGTTTGTTTCACTTTGGTCGATTAGCGAAGGATCCATTCTAGTATGAATTGAATCATGAATGCTGCTGAGCATGTGAATTTGTTGAGAGTTTTAAGTTAACCCTTTGGTGTTGTGATTTTGGACCTGAAAACATCATCGGCTTGTGTTGTGATTATGGTGTTTGAGACTTGCATGATTCTAAACAAAGGATACTAGATTGGAATAATTATATTCTTGGTTGTGCTAAATAGTGGCATCATATGATTTTTACCGCTTGGATTTATCTTTTGGCTACTAATTTTAAGTTTGTGACACTCACATACCTGCATACGCATCTCATGGAGACATTAATTTTGTTGGCCACTTAGTTTTCTTTTTTTTGTTCTTATTATTCAATCGCACTTATTCAAGAGAGAGCTCGTTTGATTACCGTGGTATAACTCCTCAAATATGTGAACGATTTTTAAGGATGTCCATCTGTGCTGGATTGCATGTTATCGATCGGTTGAGTAAGAATTGAAATTAGCCACTCATCTTTATGCTGAATGTTTGATCTATTTGACCGCTTGTTCCGGTATTGATTTATAGCTAAGAAATTGGTTTGATTTAGCCCGTGAGTACATATGTTTATTTGTGAAAAGTTCCTTTTCTTATGCGCTTTAAACTTCAAAAGTGTCGGCGTAGTTATGATTCAATCTTTTGAAATGTGGAACTCGTAGCTTATTTGAATAAAATTATATATGAATTGAGGAATGTTTGTGCTAAAGTTCTAGCTTGTTCTGCGTAAAGATTTGGTTTAAGTTGCTGCCTAAAGTGATAGTGGCAACTGATTTTGAAATTATGATGAAATATTTGTATTAGCAGTACGTGGTTGATGCGTAAATGTTCTTGGTTGCATAATTTTATTTTATTTTTATGTTTTTATTCGTTCATGGGCAACTATTTGCCTATTTCTCATCAGACCTTCATGATACTATTTTGCAGATATATGAATGAATTTGAGTTGAATTGAACATGTTCTTATTTTTTGTTGTTTCGGTAGTCAGGTGTGCCTTTTGCTTTGTTTTCGTTTGCTCCGTTGTGTTGTATTCCTGAATATGTGTTTATAGAGAGAGTATGAGTAACAAGCGTCGAGTGTACTCCCCGAGGGAAGCATGAAACAAGTCTCACAATCGGAGCAAGGTTCAATGCTACAAAGTACGCTGGGGCAACCAAAATGATTTGAGGCATCAAGAGCTATAAAGAGACAAAAAACAAGTTAGAGGTTCGGTATTTTACCCAAAGTAGAAAAGTTTATTGATAGACGAATATATAGATCTTGCAAGCTAGATTTTTAGCTTACTACATCTCCGCAAAGGTATATAAACTGTGTGCACGGCCATATAACATGTTAGGGGCACTACCCATCACAATACTGATCTTCTAACGATGTAATTGCTTTGAATTATGTAGAAGTACTGCAATATTTTTTGACCAGGTCGAACGACTGTAGATGTCATGAGACAACGTCTTCAAAGTTACAACAATTGTTCAAAAAAGTGAAGACTCGCCACTTATGGCCAAGCAAATGACAGTTAAGGCAGAAGACTCGCCACTTATGGCCAAACAAATGCCAGTTAAGGCAGAAGAATCACCACTTACGGCCACCGGAAATCGCCACTTACGGCCACCGGAAATAGCCACTTACGGCCATCGGAAATAGAAATCGCCACTTACGGCCACCGGAAATCGCCACTTACGGTCACCAGAAATAGAAATCTCCACTTACGGCCACCGGAAATCACCACTTATGGCCACCGAAAATCGCCACTTACGGCCACCGAAAATAGCCACTTACGGCCACCGGAAATGGAAATCGCCACTTACGGCCACCGGAAATAGAAATCGCCACTTACGGCCACCGAAAATCGCCACTTACGGCCACCGAAAATCGCCAATTACGGCCAACGATAGCCACTTATGGCTAATAGCCAACTACAAATGAAGCGACTAACGTTTACGGCAAAATCATCGTTCACTCGACAAACTTCGCCATTTACTTTCTTCGGCTTCCTTCATCATCGAGACATGAAGAAGAAACCCGAGGGGCAATTGAGATAGGGAAAATCCCGTCGTCATAGCACAAGGGCGTTCTGGTCTTTTACCAATAAATTCGAGTATTCAATACAACATTGATGCTACCGTTTCACCTATTGATTACGATAGCGGTTTCGTGTCTTAAGAGCGTTGATCGAATTAAATACGGTAACGGTTTCTTTTATTAAATATCATAACCGTTTAAATTCCTTTAATTAAATGCCTTGACCGTTTATTCTAGGCTCAATTAGTATAAATATGAGAACGAGATTCTTATTGAAGGAGACTGACTTGAGCGTCGAAGGGTCCTCCGGGGGAGATAAGCCCCGCCCCGACCTTGTTCGTTCTTGTTTGCAGGCTAGGGTTCGGGTTAAGAGAGCATGATGAAGATCAATCAACTATGATGCAGATTTTATGCATCACAGTAAGTATAAATACCCTAATATATTGAATATGTGAAAAACAAAAAAGAAAACTTTAGGTTATCATCCTTAAATATGGAGAAAATTTTGTCAAATGAGATATCTCATATGATCCACAAACATGTATTTAAGATATATATTTCCACTTTCCATCTTCCTTGATACTCATATGTCCCTGAGGGACGTGGCCTTGAGATCATTGCTTCAAGATCTCCGAAATGTTTGTTCGTTTTCTTGCACAAACACTTAAATTAAGCATAAAAAGGTTTGTATTTGACAACCTGAGGACATGTAAAACACTCGGTCCTCCAACAAGAATTGTGAATATAAAAAGAAAATCCTTATCCAAACGTCAATTAAACATTAATATTATTTATCATTTAAAACTATATAATGTTAAAAGAAAAAAACTTCAAACAATTCAACTACCAAGTTTACCAATTCAAATGGGGCCAACGGTCCATCTTTTTCTTTTTCTTTTTTTTTTTAAAAAAATGGATATATAATATCAACCTATATATTTTTTTGAACAAGTAAAAATTTGGGTTGAGTCAGCTTCGGCTAGTAGACAATCACCCGAAACTCCGAGAGTGTCCTTTTGGAGGAGAACAACAAGCTCTAAATGTAAGGAGATGTTCATCAAAATCATTGAATAACGAAGATGAGTCACTTTATTAGTAGTTTGGTTGACTTCTCTAAATACATAGGAGCACTGCCATGAGTTGAAAGACTAGAGTAGAAATTGGGTGTTCGAGGTCACCATCTTGATTTCTCTATAAACATTTCAAGAAAGTTAATAACAATAAGATTGTATCCTTCCATTTAAGTGTTTTTAGCCCATCTCTAACTCCTTTGTTGCAATAAACCAAGATGCAACCCTTTCCCCTCCGCCATCAAAGTCAACACAAAATTGCAGATCGATGAGTTGTTAATGCCATGACCCATCCTTGAATGACCACAACTGATGAAACCCCGCTATAGCCACCTTAGGTTCCTTAATTCTTATCCTATGGATATACTGTATGATTTTATTTGGCGGATGCTTTGGTCTCAATCTCCTCCCAATAATGTTTGGACATTTTTTTCCCAGTTTTTCAATTGTTATATATATATATATATATATATAGATTTGTAAAAATGATTTCTAAAATTATAAAATTGTTACATTTATTGTTAAAAAAGCTTATTGTATATGGGAAGAAAAACATCTTTAAAGTAATTAAGAATATCACATTATGATTTTTAAAAAAGTCACTAAATTAAACAATAAGAGGCTATATACCTATATGAGGTTATTGTTTATATAATAGATAGCTATATACTTTTAACTCATATTCCCAAATCCTAATTGATTAAAGATAATAAGATAATAATAATAATAATAATGTTGATTATATACATCCTTTTTTTATTTTTTTTTATAGTAGGCAAGAAATATGAGCGATTACAGAAGAAGCTGTAACCTGGTTCCTTAATCATCCTTAAGGATGATGGTACAAAGCTCCCTTTTGTAGGGGATAGTAGCATTGTTACAAATGACACCTTTACGAACTATAAAGTCCGCGATTTGGTTTGCCTCACGATAACAGTGTATGTACTGAATAGAATCAAAACTAGCTTCAACTTGCTTGATATTTATAGACTATAGTAGCTAGTGGGTGAAAATTTTAAATTAATTAATTTTATAATCTTATTATATATATACAGTTATTTGGCAAATTGCTTCATTTGTTAGAATGTCATCCTCATCCAAGAAAGGATTAGATGATTGCAGAATCAAGATTAGCAAAATATATATATTATTTTGATTTTTTTTTTCAATGAGGCATATATATGATATATAAGCACATGGCTCATGGGTGAATAAGTTAAAGTAGAATCACTCATGCACATGAATCATAAAGTAGATTTATTCACTTCAATGTTTGCTCGATCCTAATATACCAATTGTAGCCCAATTTGTACGTTTTACTATTTTCTTTCCAGTTGCTTAGATATCGACTTTAATTTAGTTTATATTTTTTATGACGAGGAACCCACCTTTGGTGATAAATCTCATACACGTGACCCAGTCGGTACGTGACTCGAGGTAAACTGGTTTGCGCTGACCGGCTCGACCCATTAGTAGGAAGCGAAGCAAACATTGGATTTTGATTCAAAGAAAGGGGCAGAGGTAGGAATTGAACCGGGGCGGATATTTTCACCGCTAATTTTTACTATTTCCACCGCTTATCACCGCATAGGTATGCGGTGGTCTTAATCCACTTTTTCCCATATACGGTGGATCCGTTAACCGTATACGAACCCACCGCATAGGTATGCAATGGGTTATGGCGACCAAAACCGTTTGTAGAAGTTATCCAAAACCGTCGCCATAACCCATCGCATACCTATGCGATGGGTTATGACGACGGTTTTGGATCATTATGGTGATGGTTTTGGGTTGTTATGGCGACGGTTCAAACTAACCGTATACATATGCGATGGGTTATGGCGACGGTTCAAACTAACCGTATACATATGCGATGGGTTATGGCGACGGTTTTGGACCTTCGTCCCACCGAAAAATATTGCGGTGGGCCACCATATACCTATACGGTGGGATCGTTGACTGTCATTAAACCCACCGTATACCTATGCGGTGATTAGCGGTGAAAATAGTAAAAAATAGTGGTGAAAATATTATCTCGTAGTTAAGTTATTTATCAAGTAAATATATCAATTCCGCAATTTTAAAAGTAGGAATTTAGGAATTATAGTCAACTAAGACTATTTTGTTAGGTGGATAAAATCTTTCATTGGTCTATTGTCCTTGTTCACATGCAATTGGCTGTTTGTTAATTGGATAACAATGTTATGAAATCTCTTCACAAAATAAATAAATGAAGGAAAATCAAATGACATTTGCATATTGCCTGATTATCCGAACTCGTGTTTTATTCGTTTGTGCATAAATCGTGTTTATTTTTCATGTGGAAAAGATGAAAGTATTAGGTAAGTTGTCAAGTCGAAGATTGTCTTTTGGATTGTGCATTTAACCAATAAATACAATCAAACCAATGAAAGAGCAAACACATCATTAAACTGATAACATCAACGTTATATAGATTCTTTATCAATATTTGGCATGTACAAATTGATTTTCCTCTTGATTTAGCTTTCAAATCAAGGAATATTCTATATTAATTGTGGGGTTCATAAATCATTAATATGGCTTGCTTTGAGCCACAAAATATATTGTATATTTCAATGCGCTAGGGGAAATCCGAAATCACACATACCGGCCAATTATAAAGCCGCTAGGAGTTGTTTGGTAGGGTGAGTTTGTATTACTAAATTCAACCATTAAATAAGAAATTATATAAGTTTAAATTTTTTTATATCGTTTTACACGGTTATTGTATGCTGAGAGAACAACAAATTACATATTAAATTGTTAGGTTTCAAATAGTGTCTTTTTATAGGAACAACAAATTACAATTTATAATTTTCTAGCTCCGTCAATTGTACGTGGCAAAACTTCTTAAGTCTAAAACACTATCTCACGTAACCCACTGTTACCACCACCTTTCTGGATCTCCACCACATCATCACATCTACCCCGCTCCCACCATTGATTTCCTGTAATCTCGACAGCTCAACCCGAACATCAACTAACCTCTAACGTGGTCACGAATCTCTCCCTTCACCGGCGGCCGCCTCCACCACTGTGCAAGCCTCCACCACCCTATCGTTGGCAGCTTCATCAGGGACTACAATATCCCCCGACATCCTTGGCTTGCAAAGGACCAAGGCTTTAGCTTGCAAGGAAGAGAAATGAATAAATAAATAATTATATATATATATATTTATATATAATTATAAACAATTATATATTTGAATTCCTCGATTTTAATCAAGACCTGAACTCCTTGATTCTAATCTAAACTTGAACTCCTCGACTCATCAAGACTAGACATTGGTGCTCTGCGAGACCTTAATCATCCTTATGGCACGTATAGAATTTTTCATAATAGTTTCATTTGTAGGGTTTGATTCATGTATTTTATTTTGTGGATTCCTGATGGACTTTTACCTTTGTGAAGAGGCAATATGTAGATAGAAATTGGAAAGATAGGGTTAAAGCCTTTTTTTTTGCTACTTTAAATTTTGGTTCAAAATTATAGGAGGAAAAATTACCCCTTATTTTATGTCGTTTTAAAAGCACCATTATTAATTCTACGGTGTTTGTAAACCGTCCTTAAATATATGGAGTTTTGCAAATGTTATAGATTTTATTCTATAAAGTTATGATTTTTTTAAAATATAAACATCATATATGGTACTTTTAATGACCATATTATAAGTGTGTAGCATAGTTTGCCGAAAATATTTAAAACTAATTTGAGGTTGAAAAGACGGCATGTCATCATAAAATAAAATTCGCCATTTGCAATTCTTTATGGAGTATTTAATTATTGGATTCCGTAGAAGTCAATTAAACATGCTTCCCAATAATTATGAGGTCCTTATCTTGTTTATCTTTCATATATCCTTGATTAATTTCAATTTCAATTAAGATGCCCGGCGGAGGCGGTCTTCTGTTTGAATTCCATCCGTAGCAATTGAATAACGGATACACTATACCATTTTTACAACCTAGCGACGGTCACATATGGGCTCGTCGCTTGGTAACAATCCTGGTGACGAATATATCTATGGTCGTCTCCTTTAAATGATATTCTGGGAAAGAATTCAAGAGGCGGAGAATGCTATATATTGTGTGAGATCATCACCAAGTGCTTTGGAGAACGTAAAGGAACCGAAGGCTGAAGATGTTCAAAAAGCAGATGGAGGCTTTAGAGAAGCTCGTGCGCAGATCTCTCACTTCGCAATCAGACTCTGAGGTAGTTACCTCTTCTTGAGCTCCATCTTATGTACGTTAATGTGTCGTGTGGTAGCTAGACCTTTTGGTGAACAATGCATGTTGTTAATATGGTATATGTACGTTTGTTTTTGTTTACATATGATAGGATTGTTGGTTACACCATATGATTATTTGGGTGGGAATTTTTTTGTAGATAGGTTGTGAAAAGATATGTGCAGGTTATGAACACTTGAAAATGTTTAGAGATGACGTAATGAACACTTAAGGTTGGGAATTTGGTTGGATTTTTAATTTAAACATTGTATGTCGATCGTATTTGACATTATATATGGATAGTTGTGTTTGGTTAAATGTGTTGTAGGTTTGTGAGTTGCGTATTTCAAATTTCAAATGTATGAATGTATGTTTGAATGCTTGTGTGAGAGTGTGTGCTTGAATGTGCATTTGCATAGGTCAAATAACAGGCCGGGGAATATAAATTACAAATTGTATATTCACTCAATATGTTAATATGTCTTGAATTGGACTTATTATTTGTTTTGGTTTTAGGTCCATTGTCTGACTAGGGTTTTATAAGGAACTATATATACTCATAAACCTAACAATTTGTAACCTAGTTTCTTGTTTGCCTCCATAATAAAGATCCCTATTTCTCTGCCCGTGGACGTAGGTAATACACCGTTGCCGAACCACATTAAATCTCTGTGTCTTTCTTCGTCTATTATCGTTCTCGTTATAACAAACTGGTATCAGAGCCGGGTTCGGCGGGTGGGCCGGTTGCACCAAAGATTGAGATGGACTCCACATCCGAATCGATGACGGGTTAGTCGAACCCGTTGCGTGGAGGTCTCGATTCCAACCGAGCTAGACTTGTGATGGATTTGCAAGTGAGAGGGGGATTTGTTGGGACACTTGTGAATCCCACATCGGAAGTGGGAGGATTCTGAACCTAACATAAAAGTGGATGCGCTACTCCACCTAATGCCAATTGGTTTTAGGATGGTGCCCC
This sequence comes from Persicaria tinctoria, assembly GCA_037127255.1. NCBI lineage: Eukaryota > Viridiplantae > Streptophyta > Magnoliopsida > Caryophyllales > Polygonaceae > Persicaria > Persicaria tinctoria. The sequence goes on from JBANSL010000013.1 coordinate 70,009,995, forward strand.
AGTTCGGCTTGTAAGTTGGGCTTTCTGGTCGGACTCAACAAGACTTCTCCCTAACAAACAGATTTGTTGGGACACTTGTGAATCCCACATCGGAAGTGGGATGATTCTGAACCTAACATATAAGTGGATGAGCTACTCCACCTAATGCCAATTGGTTTTAGGATGGTGCCCCAGTTCGGCTTGTAAGTTTGGCTTTCTGGTCGGACTCAACAAGACTTCCCCCTAACAAAATGGTATCAAAGCTTGGTTGCGATTTCTGTCGAGAATGATGTCTGGATCTGTGGTGAAGATTGACAAGTTTACTGGAAGAAACTCTTTCAGTCTGTGACAGGTAAAGATGCGGGCTTTGCTGAAGCAACAAGGTTTATGGGCACCGTTAACCGCTGACAAGAAGGGGGCAGATACAACCACCGCTGAGTACGGTCTTCTGGAGGAGAAGGCTCATTCGACGATCATGTTGTGTCTCGCAGATGATGTCATAATAGAGGTTGCTGATCAGGAAACTGTTGGCGGCTTGTGGCTGAAGTTGGAGAGTTTGTACATGACAAAGTCTCTGACGAACAAGTTGCTTCTGAAACAACGGTTGTTCGGACTGCGTATGCAGGAAGGTACACAACTCAGAGATCATCTTGATCAACTTAACACGTTATTACTTGAATTGCGTAATATTGATGTTAAGGTGGAGGACGAAGATGCTGCCCTAATTCTTCTGGTATCCCTACCCCCCACATACGAGAACTTCGTTCAGTCGTTCGTCGTTGGAAAGGATACCATCACACTGGAAGAGGTTAGATCGTCGCTTCACAGCAGAGAGTTGCGTCTGAAGGCAACCGTGTCGGTTACAGACAATCAGGCTTCCGGGCTTATGGCCAGCGGAGGCAATTCTGATTGTAGAAGGGGCAAGAAGCAAGGTCGCAAATCGGGCCCTAAACCAGACGACGTCTGTAACTACTGTAAGGAGAAAGGTCATTGGAAGAATGAATGTCCTAAGAAGAGGCAACAAGAGCAGAAATCTGGATTTGCAACAATAGTTCATGGCGGAAATACTTCTGAGGAAGATATTGCTCTACTAGCAGGCAATCGCACAGATCATGATGTGTGGTTTCTTGACTCAGGTGCCTCCTGTCACGTATGTCCTAGAAGAGAGTTGTTTACAACATATAGATGTGTAGACAAGGGCAATGTTTCTATGGGAAACGATGTCATCTGCAAGGTTGTTGGGATCGGCTCAGTCAGGCTTCAGACAAACGATGAGAAGTTTCGCAAATTGGAGGAAGTCAAACATGTGTCATCTATGACAAAGAATCTGATATCCCTAACTGTGTTAGACGAAAAGGGTTTCAGATACACGGGTTATGGTGGAAAGTTGCGCGTGTTTAAGGGCTCTAATGTGGTTTTGCAAGGAGTCAAGCAGGGAAAGGGGACTTTGTATACCCTACAAGGTTCAGCAGTCACGGGTGCTGCAGATGCTGTTTCCGTCAACGTTAGGGAGACTGTTGCTGAGGAGGTGGAGTTGAACTTCACTCCAGCAGAGACTCAGGCACCTGAGTTGGTCACTGACAAATCATCACAGACGGGTACTACTGAGTCAGATACCGATGAGACAAAGAATACACCACTAGATACAGGAACGGGTGGAGCTGTACATCGGAGTATTGCTCTAGATCAACCAAGAAGGGTTGACATTAGGGGGCCTGCGAGATACAGGTCTAATGATTTGGTGGAATATGCTTTGCATGTGGCCGAGGAAGGGAAGGATGGTGCTCCATCCAACTACAAGGCTGTTGTTTCTGGAGGTGAGTCAGTACACTGGCAAGCTGAGAAGAGAATCAGAGTGAAGAAGGTGGGAATATCTGATAATCATGCTGATATGTTCACCAAGCCAGTTCTGGACACTACAAAAAAAAAACATATTAGCCACGGACAGTAGCAACGGCAGTGATTTACCGTGGCTATTGATTCGTTTTTTGCCATGGCAATGTCATTCCCGTGGCTAATTTTGCTACAACTGGGCAACGGCCTTGCGAATTGATATTTTAGTTGCTCGGGTATAAAACTCAAAAGATAACCCTAGCCCTTTTTCTCTCTCTCACTTCCGATCGATTCTATACTTCTATCCCTCTCTCAGATCTATGGTCACCCCCAGACTTTGCAAATTCGATCTACAACCATAGCAAGCGTAATCTCTAAGATCTACCGATTCATGAATTCCTTCTCCTCTTCCCCCATTTTGGTCTCAAATGTTTTCTTCCACCGTCGACGTTGGTTGGCCCTGGCGGGTTCCCTGATGCACAGCCACACCTCCGTTCCTCCTCTATTTCGATTCTTCCATCGTTGCTTGGCCTCGACTTATCTCCTTCCTTGGTGTCGAGCTCTTCCTTCGCCCTAAGGTTTGCCTCTCTCTTCATTCCTGTAGTTCCTCTTTGTGAGTTTGTTTTGCTTTTTCTTCTTTCTGCTGTTTTGATTTGGATCTGCTGGTTTGAGTGGTCTCGATTTGCTTTTCGAAAATGCCTAGTGTTGTGATTTCTTGTGTTTGCTGGGGCTATCTGCATGCTTGTACTATCAGATCTAGGTTTACTTTTTGGAATTAAATTGTAACAATTCATAACTTGCAAGCAATTAGCACTGGAAATTGGGGTGATGATAAGGCATTTTCTCTAGTTGGAAATGATTTATTGCATTTGAATACAAAAAATGTAGTTTGTCCTTCAATGTCTGTTGAGATTTGGTTCTCGCATCTTTGATCGTGTGGCTGATGCTAGCTGTTTCTGTGCAATTAAGTACCTGTATTTACCTTTTTCCTTTTCTTGAGAGTGTTTCATTTTAGTTTAACATATAAAGCTGTAAAACTTAGTCATATATATATGTATCTAAAATATTCATATCATCTACAATTTTAGTTTAATGGACTCATCACCCTAAATGGATTAAAAAAAAAAGATTTATACAATCTACAAGTTTAGTTTAACATATAATCCGTAAAACTTAGTCATGTACTAGGGTAATCTTTACTTGGTCGTAGTTATAGTCAAGAGAGAAGATACTGAGATACATTGAGCTTTTATCTTTATTAGGGTTATCTTTGGTTTATTTTCCCCTATATGTATATGGCTTTGTTTATTCTACCCTATTGATCAGAGAGTCCATATCTTTGTTGGAGTTTCTCATAACTTCTTTCAAATGCTAACCACTCGCATTGTGTATTGATTCAATCTCTCACATCTATCACAGATTTCTCTCCAAAAACAAGGCATAATTCTATATTGTACTTCACACTGATATCACCGCGACTATAATTGTCGTTTAAATTTACTAGGGGAATCTTTGATGCTTATCTTTATTAGGGCAATGTTCTTAATGTGTAAGAATATATGAGATATAAATCTTTGATGTTTATCTTTATTAGGTTAATCTTTTTAGTCTTCTCACGTATTTCTTCTAATTGGTTTTGGTAATGTGTAAGCATACATGAGATAAAGATGACTCTTCTAATATATATATATTTGAATTATTTTTGTTTCAGCATTTGGCTTTTGCTCTTATCTGCCACTCTCCTTCCTCCTTCCGGTAACTTCATTTCTTTTGTCTTTTCCCTTCCTTCTGTATGTGTACAGTGGACTAGCTAGCCACAACTTGGAAATAAAGCTATGATTTTTGCTTGAATCATGCATGTAGATCTTCTTTTAAACCCTGTCGCATTTTTAAATGAGTTGCAGCTTTCTTTTGGAGTAAATGTTTTTTTAGTAAGTCTCTTTGGTAACTTGTTTGTGGAATTGCGGTGGATCGTGTAATCATCCTTTATTATTTTGGAATTTCATTCTTTTTTTTGTTATATATAGTGTATTTTCTTCCTTACTAGAAAAAAAACCAAACCTTCAATGCCAACAGTCAGTGTTCTGAAGTTTATAGAGGAATCAACTTCTAGCCAAGTGCTCTCCTCTTTGGTACAAAGACTCAAACTAGAATACAGCGTTTTCAATTATACCTCTTATCAACGAGCTTGCATCTTTATTATTTTGGGTACTAGATTAGTGATTGCACTAGAAAAAGAATCAAAGTCTCATTCGATTTAGAAAATAAATGTTTCTTTGGAAAATTAGCTTATTGTGGCTTTCGCCTTTTCCCCTTCCTTGCAATTAATTGAGCCTTGTACTGATAACGTGCTTTATAATCCGAAGGAATTTGACGGCCAAGATTGTTTGGAATTTCTGCAGAAACAAGGAAGTGAAAGCTGGATAGCTTAATCTTCACCAGTTGAAAGACCAGTGGTATATTTTTTTTCTAGTAGTATATGAATGTTTTAGTAATCATGCTTTTACATGAGATGCTTCAGAGCTTGGTGAAAATCTGTGATTGTCTGCAGCTCAAGTATACATTTGGTGAAAATCTGTTATTGTTTGCAGCTCAAGTATACATTTGGTGAAAATTTGTCATTTCACAATTAGCTTACAACATTCTTAGAAATTTGTGAAAGGGGATGATGTAATTGTAGAACTGGAAGCAACATTGGAGGACCTGTACATGGGAGGCTCATTGAAGGTAACAGCATGCATGCTTATTTTATTGTACCCTTACAATGAGGGAAAAAATATTCAAGGATTCTACTCCCTCAATATGTTTTTCCCCCCAAAATTTGTGATCATTGTTGCAATCTAACTACTATTTGAAATACATCAGGTATGGAGGGAGAAAAATGTTATAAAACCTGCTGCTGGGAAGAGAAGCTGTAACTGTAGAAATGAGGTTTACCATAGACAAATTGGTCCTGGAATGTTCCAGCAATATTCGGAGCAGGTAGTATCTAAGTTCTATGGTTCATTACCTTTAAATTTGAAAATAATAATGATAATATAAGCCCTTTGGAAATGGTTCTTTTTCCTTTATCCGTCAAGGATACTGTAGTTGCTTATCACTATGAATTGATCAGCTGAAACTCTGAAAGTCTGATTCCACTTTGCCTGACTATGTTATTGCAATTTCGCTTACTTGGATATATTATATAACGTCCAGTGTGTCTGACTATGTTATTTAAGGCTGATTCCTTCGGTTTGATCTCTCTACATGTGCCTTTTGCAATGTTGAAAATCTGACCATTCTATTTATTTTCTCATCTTTAGGTCTGTGACGAATGTCCAAATGTAAAGCTTGAAAGGGAGGGTTACTCCATCACTGTGGACATTGAGAAAGGAATGAAAGATGGAGAAGTAAGCTTTGGTTGACCCTTCATTTTAAACATAATAGTTTTTAGTTGTGGTAAAGCATTTTCCCAAATAAATAATTTGCTGAAACAAACAAGGGATTACTCCTCCAAGTTATATTCTGTATGATTATCCAACAGATCAATCACTTGAAAGCTAGGTCTGCACATCTATTTCCTGTTGCATATAGCCACACTCAGTGTTTACTCAAATTCATTGGGAAAATCTACCCTTGTAGGTGACTTGATAGTTTATAGCTCCTACATTTAAAAGAAGAAAATGCATGCTTTGATGGATGTGTTCTATGGGCAACATTAAAAAAAAGATCCCTCTTAAACTACTTTGTTCTTCTGCTCTAGTCCAGTCAAATTATGTTCTATTTTTCCTCATAGTCATATATACTTTGTGCTTCCTATGCAGGAAGTGGTATTTTGTGAGGATGGTGAGCCCAAGATCGACGGAGAACCCGGGGATCTAAAGGTTAGCGTCTCTGCAACATTATCATACATTTCCATCTTCACAAGTGTGTTGTATTTAGCATGAACTGTAGTCCACGATGATTAACTGGTTGCTTTATCTTGTACAGTTCCGTATTCACACAACACCCCATGACCTCTTTGTTAGAGAAGGCAATAACCTGCACGCTAATGTAACCATAACCTTGGTAAATACATTCTTCATAATGTACATATCATAATTCATATAAATTTGGAATAGCATCTAGCTCAAGTTACAACATTCTTAGAAATTTTTTAATAAGCTGATGCTCATGTAATGATAGCAGTAGCTCTTCCTGTAATAAACCTTTGTCATTTCACAGTTAGCTTACATGCTTTTTTAGCCTAGTGGGAGCCTCTCAACTTGATCAATCACTCATCTCTCAATTTGTTTTCCACGTATTGCTTATATTCCTTATGTCAAATTACTACAATGGAACATTGGAACTCATCTTTCATCTGCTATAAGATTAGAGTATGCTAACGGTCTTGATTTTGACCTATTAGAAGATAATTCAAATGTTTTACTTTATGATTCAAGCTGTAGCAATTCTCCGAAACAAGGAAATACGAGATCTATATCAAGGTGTTGCTTTATGACTCAAATGTGAACTTATTTGATGGATGCGTTATTAGTTCTATTCATTTACTTCCTAGACATTGAATGACTGGTATGATCAAGAAATTGATGCAATTAACAATCCCTCAATTACTAATGATATCATCTACTCATGAATCTGTGAAAATTAGGTTTTAAGACTGGAATGACTGGCATTTAGAAGTAGCATGACGTTAATTAGAGCTCTGCCTCTCCTTTCTGACCGAAAAAATAATTAACATCACCATTGTTGATGTTTGTCTTTCATATTCTATCTCCTGAATCCTGATGTTTGATTGAACTCTTCAGGGTCAAATGTTGACTTTGGTTGAATATCTCTGGCTACTTTATAGATCTGGAGCAATGACAAGTTCCAAAACCCAAGAGCTGCTTCTCAATATGAGTCATTCATCTCCCTAGGTGTGTATGCTTGTACATTTTTATTGAGCTATACTTGCCTTATTGTTGCTCAGTTTCATAATGTTCTTTTCTTCCGTGCCTTCTCATTGATGGCGAATTGAGAACCACCTCCAGTGTTACATCCGATGTAGTTGTAACCTGTTGCTTGTTTGGTTATATTTACATGTGGACTGCTTGTCTGATTTTCTTTTCATTTGTTAAGTTACGAATAAAGCTTGTTTGGTTATATTTGTAATTTTTGTAACTTCTATAAACTTGCAGGTAGCATAAATCCTCAAAGAAGCCATGACAGTGTTTATTTTCTTTCTAGAAGTGTAAATCTGGAGTTTCATGTAAATTACGTAGTTTTGGTGGAGATGTTGTATAATTAAATTGATGTAAATTTGTATATTTTATTTTAGAAAGGTTCAAAATAGAGTTTTATGGCATGTGCCTGAATTATATTATAATTTTTAAATAAAGAGACTTTTTAGCCCGGGTTTGAAGAATCCGGGCTAAAAAGCAGTGTTTTTTTTATTTTTCCAGAAATAATTTAGCAACGGCAACTTGCCGTGGCTAGCATCTAGCCACGGCTACCGCCGTGGCAAGACTCTTTTGCCACCGAAGGTTTCCCCACGGCCTGTTTGCCGTGGCAATAGCCGTGGCTACTACCCTTTTGCCACGGCAAATAGTCTTTTAGCCACGGTAAATAGCCGTTGCGACAATGTTTTTTTTTTGTAGTGGGAGAGCAAGTTCCAACACTGTTTGGACTTGTTTAATATCACAAACTGTTGAGCTGCCCATGCGGGGCAATCTGAGTCCTCATGTGAGGACAAATCTGATGCAGAGAAATGTCTGGCACTTGTCATGGTGCATTTGTTTCTGAGAGGAGATACTGGTACATCCGGCATTGAAGCGCATCTGCTACATTTGGCATGTCATTGCATTTGGTACGCCTGGCGCTGCAATGCAATTGGTACATCTAAGAGGATTCAAGCCAAGGTGGAGATTTGTTAATATGTCTTGAATTGGACTTATTATTTGTTTTGGGTTTAGGCCCATTGTCTGACTAGGGTTTCATGAGGAACTATATATACTCCTAAACCTAACAATTTCTAACATAGTTTCTTGTTTGCCTCCATAATAAAGATCCCTATTTCTCTGCCCGTGGACGTAGGTAACACAGCGTTGCCGAACCACGTTAAATCTCTGTATCTTTCTTCGTCTATTATCGTTCTCGTTATAACACAATACATTTACACTCAAGAGACCAACCCTTAAATTTAAGCCACGACAAAGTAGTGACATGGAAAGGTTAATTTTAGACTTAGTTTGTGAACAGTACACTAGAGCGACTGCACATACCTTGTCGCCTGAAAAGAATAAAAAATCATCTACGATATTTAGGCGACGGACAAGTTGGTCGCTTGATGTGTGACTTTCTAGCGACGAAGGAAAAGTGTTCCCTTGAGACACCAAAAAAGCCTCCCAAGATCACCTCCATTATCAAGCGACATGCTAAAACCCATCGTTGAATGAGTTGTAAGCAACGGATTTAATATTACTGTCCTCTGGAGCCTCTAGGGAATGGTACTTCAGGCAACGGACGTCCGTCATAGGAATAATAAGGTGACCATTTTATCATTTCGGCGATGGCTTTAAGTCCATCGCCTGACTGTAAAACTGGCATAGTGATACATTTTCTTATTTTTTTTATACTAATTAATTTTGATCTCATTCTACTGTGATCCTATGATCTAAAAATGACAGAACGATCCAAGTCTTAGATTGAGTTTTACTAAATGTTAGGATCTTATGATCTAGTCAAGTCTTACTAGTTTAGCTGGTAAGGATGATACATAGTGACTAATAGGTCACAATTCACATCTTATCTCCTTTATTATGATGATCAAGTATCTACCTATATATAAATTAAAACTGATAATCTACTTCTTCTATTGTTAATGAATTTTAAGATAAAACCTCACTAAACTTATGTGATAATTGGAGTTCCAACGGGCTTCATTAACCACATTATTTAAAGGATAGGTAAATAAATACTTTGATATCTCGTTTTATCAGCATGGATCACCTGTTATATTTTTTGTGTTACACTCCCTATTACACTTTTTAAATTGATATAAATAATGAATTAAATTATGATAAGACATCTTAGGTTCAAATTTATATATAAATCCTAAGTGGTTAACCTATAAAATATATATTTTGTATGTATATTTTAAATTCCATCTTCTTATGGTTTATACATCTAGTCCTAGGGTATCTTTTTATAAGAGATTAAAACATTATAAAATATGCATTAAACATCAATTTTTGTTAATGCTTTAGCTTTTAGGGTTTATAGATTTAAATCTAGAGTTTTTTTTTCTTCTGAATTTTATTTATCATTCATATCAATTTAAAAGACGTAACACGGAACGTAATACGTACGAAAAGTGTCACAAGGGATATCTGAACGCCTTTCTATTAACGATCAATGATTTAATGTGTTTTCTATCCTATGTCCCACCATAAACTCAATCGAAAAAGATTACCTAAATTTAAATTATTCTAGCCTTTTTAATATTGCTAGTATGGAATCTTTTCCAATTAAAGTTCTTAACTACCTCCGATCCAAAATACTTGTCGTTTGACTTTTCAACGCGTATTTTAAGAAAATAAAAACTATATAAAATATTAATTTTTTTAAAATTATTTTTTACAACTTAATATTTGTTGATAACAAGTACTAAATTGTAAAAAACACAACAATAAAAAGTCAATATATTATACTCCGTATCGTTTGCAAAATGTATTTTAGATCGGAGGGAGTATTATATGTCCAATTAAAATTAAAATGATTTCTGCAATTAGCAAGATTCTCGAAGAGAGTGAGGTGGGCCCAGTAGCAGGATTCTAGCCTTCTAGGCAATCAGTTGTTTGTGGTCCCCACCAGCTCCTCATCTTATCTAGTTGAGTTGTATTTAAACAACAGGTCTTCCATCGTATATGTGCATAAGCTAGCTTGCCTGTTTCACCCCCAATTCAAAACCCTTGAATTTCATCATCTTCTTCCTCTAATTAATTATATTATCTGTTTTCTTTGCATACAATTAATTTGAGATCGATGGAGTCCATCATCTCCACAAACTACTCCAACATTAAAACGAGCAACAAAGGTCTTAACTTATATTCAACATCCGATGATGATGATCAGGTGAGCAGTTGGGATTTATACAACGACGATGACTCCTTCTTTCCTTTTTCCGCCTCCGAAAACTCTTCAGAATTCGACGACAACCACAACCACAACAAAAGGAGAAAAATCAAAGCCAAGGAGGTGGATGAGGAGTTGGAGGACACAGCCAGCTCTCCCGATCACACTCCAAAGGCCAACAATTTCAGCCATTTGATGTATATGAACTACTCCAAGGCCATGGAGATGATACAGGTACGCAATTAATTCAGATACCAAATTAACGTCGATCAAATTTTGGTTTGATTATAATTACTGCATATATCTATATATGTTGATGTAATTAATTAATGTATATTGTTTGTTGCAGGTTGAAGGAGACTCGAATGGGAAAGGAAGCAAAGAGGACGAAGACACCCATGAGCTGCGGAAAAAGGGGCTTTGCTTGGTTCCTTTGTCCCTCCTTTTACACAACTATATTTAATTTTTTTTTTATGAACAGATTAAGTATAAATTAATATTGTCTCGTAGTTGTAAAAATAGGGTCAATTAATTTGTAAGCAATGTCAAAATTCGAAAAGTGTCGGTATGATGATGATAATGGATCAGCTGGCCGGTGTAGATCGAAATATATACTACACAGTATGTACGTATTGTAAGTAACCGCGGTTACTCTTAGAGGCACATGCCCTGAAGGACTTTTAGAAATATCTTCAAGAACTAATTTTTTTTTTTTTTTGGTGCAATCTTCAAGAACTAATAATGTTAATTATAAATGGACGAAAAGTTTTGTTGAGGTTTTTTTTTTTTTTTTTTTTAACTCAACAACTTTTGTGTAAGCTAATTTAATACAGTAACAAATTTCCGGTACAATAACAATAAGAATACTTTTATGTTGAGTCAATAACATATAAAGAAAAATTGGCAGAAAAAGAGATTGGGAGAAATTGAATACTTAACAAGGGACGAGGAATCGAGCTTTATCGGCATAGTAGAAATGATATGATCAACGGATAATGAGTTTAATGCCTCTACCTACTCTTTCACCATAAAATTGGATTATTATCCTTTTTTTTAAGAACTGGACTAGTATCTTTTTTAAAAAAGGGAATCAGAAGGATTTTTTATGAAGGGAATGGCGCTACTGCTTTTTTTATTTTTTTTAGTTTTGCTTCTTCTTTTTAGGGTACATTAGGGCGAAGATCATGGTAAATTACAACATTATAAAAACTAGTGGATGTTAACTTTGTTGTGCTTGTGGAGAAGTTATAGATCCAACATAATATAGAAGAGATACGTTTATGAGTTACTCAATGAGGGGTATAGGGCATCTAGTGATACTCCTAGGAGTCCTGGTAGCAGTGCTTATAGGTCCCTGTGGATCCATCCCCTTTGAGTTGCCATATATAGGTCCCTGTGGATCCATCTTCTTTGAGGAAGTCAAGGGGGTTGTCATAAATTGAAGAGTAATTAAGCGAGCGGTGGATCACGAGGAGATTCCGGTGGAAGTTTGGAAGTGCATTCGAGTAAGGGGTTTGGAGTGGCTCGATCAGACTACTTTTCAACATTATTTTGAAGATAGCGAGAGGATGCCAGATGAGTGGAGACATAGTAAGTTAATGTCATTGTACAAGAACAAAGGTGACGTGTGCAACAACGCGGAAACTAAGAGGTATATATAACGCTCCTCGATCGGTCATACAATGAAGTTATGAGAGAAAATTATTAAGATGAGGTTTCTCAACCTTATGGGGGGGGGGGGGGCAGAGAAGAAATTTGGTTTTATGTCAGGGACAGTCGACCGCATAAGCTATTTATTTAATGAGGAGGGTTGGTTGAAAAATACAGAGAACGAAATAAGAATTTGCATATGGTTTTTATTGATTTGGAAAATGCCTATGGTAATTGTAGAGTACCGAGAGACCTCATATAGGAATGTACGTTTATATGCAAAAGGGGTGTTGACTGTTGAGAGCCTACAGAAGGGTCATATAGGATATGTGCAAGGGCACGTTGATGAGTGTTTACACACCCAGAGGAGATACAAAGCACTTTCCAGTGCAGATGGGTTTGCACCAAGGGTATTGAGTCATTTGTCTTTACCAAAGTCTTGGATGTGGTTTCGGAACCTACCCAGGGCGAGGTCCCTTGGTGCATGTTTTTTGCCGATGATATAGTTCTGGTGGATGAGATAAGAGCAGAAGCGAGTAGCCAGCTAAAGCTTTGGCGGAAAAAACTAGAGAAGAAGGGTTTCAGATTGAGCAGGACAAAAACCGAGTATAGAGTTTACTTTGGGTGGGGAAGGTGAGGGGGGTGAGGATTTGAGATTGGGTGATGATATTATACCAAAGAAGGATAGTTTCAAATATTTGGGGTCGATGATGCAAAACGATGGAGAATAGACAAGGATATCGAGCATCGGATTAAGGTGGGGTGACATAAATGGAGAGCTGCATCGGGAGTCCTATGCAACAAAAAATTTCCACTCAAGTTTAAAGGTAAATTCTACAGAGTCATGATCACAGAGATGTGAATGATCAAATAGATTTGTGAGCACGCCAAACTTGACACGGTCAGAAATGAAGTTATCTGCGATGAGGTAGGGGCAATCTATATTGGAGACAAGATGCGAGCTAGAATTGAGACTTCGGTGGTTTGGACACATGCATAAGGGAGACCTGATTGCACCGATCCACAGGTGCGACAACTTGACAGTCGTGGGTGTGCGACGAGGAAGAGGGCAACCGAGGAAGAATTGAAATGAAATTGTTAGACAAGATCTTACTATTCTGGGACTCGCAGAAGAGATGAATTGTGATAGGATACAATGGATGAGTGCTATCCGTGTCAATAAGAATGGCGTCTGAGAGTATGAAGATATATCTTGTGCCTTTGTTTCCTTCCTTCTCACTCTCTATTTAGCTATTTATTTACGTATTTTTTTAATATATATGTTCATTTATATTAGTTACACTGAGTACGTCTCTCGAAAACACTCTCAACATAGTCGAGAAAATGGTGCGTACAATTCGACCTTCCAGATCCTACTTGTAGCGGAACATACTAGAATTGCATGTTGTTGTATTAAAAGTTAACTTTGATTAATAAAGTGTAATAACTTAATTACTACTCATGAAAAAAGTATTATGGGTGGCTCTTTGAAGATAAAACAATTTTTGTTAATGATTTTCTGTAATTGTTTGTGGTATAACGTCTACCCTGTATTCAAATTTGATTTATTAATTTCATTTATACAATACTCTAAAGAATAATTTTCTAGTCCTAATTTATAAGATAAAACTATAGAGGCGTAAATCATTTATATATATATATATATATGTTATATATTAACTACGACTTTAGCTTATTCGTATATAACTCCGTGACTATTTCCGTAAATATATACTGTATTTTGTTTTCCTGTGACTAATTTTCTAATTTTTGTATGGTTGATTTGACAAACCCTTCAAGGTACTAGCCTGTAGTTTTTATTAACAATTTTTAGGCTGAAGAAGATTGATTTCACAAAGTTGACTTGTTGGAGGTCAAAGTGTATATATGGAATATTCAAGTCCAATGGCAATGGAATGCATGATCATCCCCCAACATTAATGTAGCCAATTATCTCACAAAAAAGATACACCAAAGATATGCAAGTACATTTCTTTCACTTACAATATACAAAAAATATTATTTTATGTGAATATTAAATATTTTTAAAAATATTAGATAATCCTCTTGACAAATGACTTTTCATGAATACACTTACAGATCGAGTTAATTTATATTAGATCAATAGCAAGGTTTTTCAATTGAAGATGAACTGATTTTGATATTAAGATCAACTAATAGAATTGAATAATGCAAGTTTTTCACTAACGATAAAAAGGGCAAAATATTTTGAGATGAAAAAATAAACTACGAAAGGAAATATCTATGATTAATGCATTAAATAATGATGTAAGTTTTTTCTATATTGGATAATGCTCTCTCTGACCTTTAATTTGGGGGTTGATCCTGGTGAGGGATCAAGTAAGTCAATAAGACAATAACTATATCCGGTCATCAATTCGACTCATTTTTGCTAGGATGACGAACACAATGACACCATTATTTGGGTGGTTGAGGAATGAGGACCTAAGAGCATCTGAATTCCTGAAACCCAGCGGGTTCCTTAACTCAACTTTTTATATTTCTCTTTCCTTAAACAATCTAATATAAATTTTCACCCACATCCCTACAATTCTTAAAAACCTTATTTATTTATTTTATTGGGACCCACCTATATCTTTTTCTCTCACATTCTCTCTCCCGGATGGCCCACTCCCTTGTATTTTTTTTCTCTCTCCCAATTTTTAAGGGTTGCTTACTTAGCAACCCGTTAAATCGTTCCTTAAGTTTTTTTTTATCTCTCTTCTATTATTTTATTATAAGGTTTCTTAAATTATGGGTTAAGAAACCCCAATGCAGGTGCTCTAAGTAATTGACAATTAGCCTATAACCCGTGCGCAACGCACGGGATTTTAAATTAATCTAAGTAAACTAATAATATTTTTCGGATGTTATCTTATTATTTATTGCCGTATTATGTAAATTTTTCTAATAATTTAAACTAACAAAACGATATTGCTAACTATTTTAATAATTTACTAATAATTTTAATAATTTTCTAGTACGTTATGAGTATTATTTGCCTACTCTATTTTTTTTATTAAGTTAAGAATATAGGCGTATTATTAATTAATTTGCATTATATACACATAGAAGAATTAATTTGCATTATATACACATAGAAGAAGGATTTTTTTTAAAAATATTCACAATTAAATAAATTAGCAAAATGTTCATGATTTTAAAATATTTCCCAAAATGTTAAAAAATTGCAGGTCCGATAGAAACACGAGATTAAATCCGCATGTTACATGTAAATCCAATTTTTGAACCCGGGCTTGGAAGAGATAAGTACTTTTCTTATAGACACACATATGAAGTTTTGTATTTTTTTTTATACCCAGACATCGGGGTTGAATAGTATGGTACCCTTGCGTAAAGTATGAGATTTATAAATTATTTTATACAATATTCCCTATCATAATACATATAAACAAAGTTTAATTAGTTAGATAAAAAAAATAAAATAATACTTTTCTTCATTATTTAAAAATTAGTTGATCATCTCAAAGCTAGTGAATGTGATGGCATCAGTGGGTATAATCTGTATCTAGTTGTGCAACTGCGGTAAAAGCCTTAATATAGTATTTGATAGGTATATTTTTCAACTTTATCACTAGCTGTATTTTATTTTTCGAATATTTTTCAACTTTATCAAAGCTGATATATTTAATTTCATTAATTATAAATAAATAAAATTTATATCAAATACCTTTTTATTTTCAATATATATAAGTTATATAAATTCTTAATTATAATATATTTACAATTTTATTTACATTTATAAAATGTTAACAATTTGAAATATATGCTAAATAAAAGTATCTACTACACATATATTATGGTTGAATATTATATGAAAAATCAATAAAATTTATTATACTAATATATGGTTGTAAAAATAACAATTGAAATTTGATTCATTCAATTCAAAATTTCAAACGGTTTAAAAAAATGGTTTTTTTTTAATTAAAAAAACAGGTTTTTTTTTGCATAAAAAACAGTTTTTGAAAGACCGAAAATTGTAGAATTTTTTTTAAAAAAAATTCTCTAAATACACATGTCAAATTTTAATTGGTGGTGTAGAATTATGTGTATCACCATCCGAGAAAGAGAGGGACACAAAATAAGGTTGATTAAGAAAGGGAGGGGTAAAATTGGAAAAAAAAAGAATAAAAACATATTAGGCCGCCACGTGGATAGCCTAACTATCCTCCAAAAGACTCAACTTTAAGATATAGGAGGATGACAAAAATTTAAGTTGTCTCTCGCATTGATGAAAAGTATCTCTATAAATTTTCTCAGATCCCCTCTTCTAATATAAAAGTTTAAGCTATTTTATTTAATTTCGTCATAGTTATATATTTTGGGAATTTTTGTGTTTCCCATCGATGTCACGATGTGGTATCTTATTTCCAACACTTCCTCAACACCTATAGTCAATAGCATATTACTCATGGTAGTATTGTCCGTTCAAGATAGCCAAATAAACCGGCGATTTGGGGTGGAGTTTTTAAAAGAGTTGTGACAAAACTTTCCATGGTTTCAAAAAAATAGATTTACAAAACTCTATATAATTTGTTATGTGACTTATGTCAAAAAAAAAATTTACTCTTTTAATCTATCCACAAAGACTAAAATTTCATCATAAATTTCATCCAGATTTTAATCTTAAACTAGATTAATCTCTTGTGCGCCAAATAGGGCTCGCGTTAGAGAATTTATGAATCAGTGTATTGGCTGTGATTTATTGTAATGGCCCAAGGCCTTCACAGATGTTGTTGTTGCTAATGTTTGAGTACTGAGATAGAGAGAGTGTGAGGTAGAAGAGAATACAGAATTGGGAGGTGAGAAAAGAGAGAATAAGGTGAGGTAATTTGAAGGGAAAATATCATGTTACTTGGATACCCATCCTCACACATACAAGAGCCTTATATAATGAATGTCTATGGACATTACAATGCTCATCACATAGAGAGCCTCGTCCCAAGGCTCATACACTAGGTACATTACAATGCTCCTCTCATAGAGAGCCTTGTCCCAAGGCTCATACACTAGGTACCTAGGTGAAATGTGGGAAATTGAGTGAGTATATGAGCAGCTGGCTCCCAAGTAGAATCTTCCTTTGGCATGTTTTTCCATTGTATAAGCCCTTCTGTTACTGGATCACCATTGGCTAGATACTGAACACGGCTATCCAGGGCAGCCTCTGGTTCAGCAAGGAGTTGGCCCTCATCATCTGCTTCTGGTGCTGGGAGTGCCTCCACATGAGAACCTTTCTTCAGTTTCAGTTGGGACACTTGAAAAACTGGATGGATGCGTGATGAATCAGGTAATTGTAGCTTATAAGCCACCTTCCCAATCCGAGCTAACACCTTAAAGGGCCCAAAGTATTTGGCGTTGAGCTTCAAATTCCTACGGATTGCTGCTGAAGATTGTCTGTATGGCTGGAGTTTAAGAAATACCCAATCACCAACATTCAGCTCTCTGTCTGTCCTTTTAGCATCAGCAAAAGTTCTCATTCTTGCCTGAGCCTGGTGCAAATAAGACTTCAACTGCCCGGTCATGTGCTCTCTGTTGTTCACCCATTCATTCACAGGAGAGTTAGCTGTAGAGAGGGTAGGGAGGCCTAGCTGAGAGGGAGGGCACCCATACAAGGCCTCGAATGGAGTCATTTTAATTGTGGAGTGGAAAGTGGTGTTGTACCACCACTCAGCCAAGAATAGCCACTGCAACCACTTCCTTGGGCAGTCATAAGTCATGCATCTCAGGTAGGATTCCAAGCATCTGTTGACACGCTCAATTTGCCCATCTGATTGGGGGTGGTAGTCTGAGCTCATGTCCAATCTGGTGTGCAAGATTTTGAACAACTGTTGCAAAAAATGGCTAATAAACACATTGTCTCTATCTGACACAATACTACAAGGTAACCCATGTAGTTTAAAGATGTTTTCCATGAACAAAGATGCTACTTTGGTAGCTGTGAATGGATGTGAGAGAGAAATGAAATGAGAGTACTTACTGAGTCTATCCAACACCACTAATATAGTGTCTTGCCCTGAGGTTTAGGCAGGCCCTCTACAAAGTCCATGCTAATGTTGCTTCATGGTTTTTCTGGGATTGGTAGAGGTTGTAGAAGGCCAGAAGTTGCAACATTCTCAGTTTTGCATCTCTGACATACCTCACAGACATTAACAAATTCAGTTGTGTGAGCCTTCATTCCTTGCCAATAAAAGATACTCTTCAATCTCTGGTATGTGGCATGAATTCCTGAGTGACCACCAAAAGCATCCTCATGAAAGGCTGATAGAAACTTAGTCCTCAATCCTGAGCTACTCCCAATCACTAACCTGCCTTTGTATCTCAATAACCCATCAGTCAAAGTGAATTGTCCGGATTTGTCTGTCACAGCAGAAATAAGCAAATGTTGGACCACCTTGTCATCTTTATAACTACCCAATACTTCTGTAAGCCAAGTTGGTTGGACCACTGTCACAGTAGCACACTCATATTTCTGGTCCTCAAACACCCGAGATAAAGCATCAACAACTTTATTCTCCACACCCTTTTTATACACAATTTCATAGTGCAGGCCTAACAATTTTCTCACTGCCTTTTTCTGAACATGGGTTGTTAGTTTCTGGTCTAAGAGGTGTCTTAGTGGCTGATGATCCGTTTGAATAAAAAACTTTCTACCCTCGAGATAATGTCTCCATTTGTCAATGGCCAATAAGATAGCCAACAACTCTTTTTCATAAACTGCAAGGAGTAAATGACGACCATGGAGAGCCTGACTGATATAGGCAATAGGCCTATCTTTCTGCATCAACACTGCCCAATGCTAGACTCACAAGCATCTGTTTCCACTGTAAAGGGCAATTCAAAGTCTGGCATAGCTAAAACAGGTGGTGATGAGAGAATTTTCTTGAGTTCATGAAAGGCTTTCTCTGCACTGGCATTCCACACAAAGCTGTCTTTCTTTAAGAGATCAGTTAGAGGTTTAGCCATGCCTCCATAACCTCTAATAAACCTTCTGTAGTAGCCAGTAAGACCCAAAAAACCTCTCAATGCTTTCACTGTCTTTAGAGTTGGCCAGTTGAGCATAGCCTTAATTTTCTTAGGGTCAGTATACACACCCTTACCAGATATAAGATGACCCAAGTACTCCACCTCCATTTGTGCAAACTCACACTTGGATCTTTTAGCATACAACATGTGGTCTCTCATAGTAGCCATTACTTCTCTCAAATGACTCACATGTTGCTCCACAGATCTGCTATAAACCAATATGTCATCAAAGAAAACCAAAACTGATTTTCTCAAGAATTTCCCAAATACATCATTCATTAAACATTGGAAAGTTGCTGGTGCATTTGTTAGGCTAAAAGGCATAACTCTGAACTCATAGTGCCCATGATGAGTTCGAAATGCAGTTTTAGCAATATCTTCTTCCACCATTCTCACTTGGTGGTAGCCTGCCCTTAGATCTAGTTTTGAGAAGATGCTAGCACCATTCAATTCATCCAATAGGTCCTCAATGTGAGAAATTGGGAATTTATCCTTGAGAGTGATCTCATCCAAGCGCCTATAATCCACACAAAACCGCCAAGACCCATCTTTCTTTTTAACCAATAGTGTGGGAGAGGCAAAAGGAATGTGGCTGGGTCTGATGATACCATTTACGAGACTTGTTTTTCAATTTCAGTCTTTTGGAAATAAGGGTACTTGTATGGGCGAGAAGCAACTGGAGCTGCACCCAATTTGAGACTAATAGCATGTTCATGGTTTCTTTCTACAGGTAGGGTCTTAGGCTCTTGGAAAATATCATTGAATTCCAAGATAACCTCACTGATCTCAGCTGGTAATTCAGTATTTGTGACCCTCAAATTGCAGACCTGGGCAACCTGTGTGATCTCAGCAACTGATCCGTTGCAAAGCTTCCAGAGCCGCTTCCCTGTTAACATCTTAACACAGGCAGCTTCATCAATGTGATCCTCTTTGAACCCTTTAATAATGACTTGTTTGCCCAGCTTCTGAAATGAGATCTGTACTTCAATAAAGTCAAATAATACAGGATTAAATCCCACTAGCCAATCTGTCCCAAGTATCATATCACTGCCTTCCATCTTTAAGAGTCTAATATCATGCACATAATCTGCACCCTGCATTTCCTATACAAAATTTTTGCAGATCTTGCTACTAAACATCATACCACTAATGGTATTAACTTGCATGACATTTGCTTTGCTAATCTCAAACCCAGCTTCCTTGGCCACCCTAGAGTCCAAGAAGTTGTGGGTTGCCCCGCTGTCAATCAAGATGGTGACCGATTTACCTTGCAATGTGCCCTTCACACGGATTGTGCTACCTGATTCACCAGTTAGAGCATGCACATATACCTCGGTATCCTCCTGCTCTTCCTCATTGCTAAGTTCTTGACCAGTCTCATCAATTCCTTGATCTTGGTCCTGCACTTCTTGGGCAATCAAGCTGAACAAGGATTGTGTTTTACATTTGTGGCCATGGAAGAATCTGTCCCCGCATTTGTAGCATAGGCCCTTCTTGAACTCATGGGAGCGCC
The DNA here is from genome assembly GCA_037127255.1 of Persicaria tinctoria. NCBI lineage: Eukaryota > Viridiplantae > Streptophyta > Magnoliopsida > Caryophyllales > Polygonaceae > Persicaria > Persicaria tinctoria. Next base: position 70,030,135 of record JBANSL010000013.1, read on the forward strand.
CAGTGCTTGCTTTTGAACTGGCTGGAGTTGGATTCTTGAAGCTTGCTGCAGTAGTTCTTGGCTCACTTTTCTCTCCCGCCTGTCCTTTGCTGCTCGGTTCCCTTGACCATGAACCTCTAAATCCCGAATTAAAGGAGCCAGTTGCTTGTGGTTTCCAGTGTGGCCTAGACGCGCGCAACAAGGCTTGGACTGCCTTATAGTGCAACCTTGCCTGCTCCAACACCTCTGCCATAGACGTCGGCCTACCCAGCTTGACTAATGACTGGATTTCTGACCTTAATCCACTAATATAGCTTGACACAAAATAGGATTCGGAGAGTTGAGGGTTGAATGACAGCATTCCCGTGCGCAGATCTTCAAATCTTTCGTTATACTCCTCAAGGTCTTCGTGTTGCTCTAGTTTGTTGAATTCACCAACAATCTCGGCTTCTCGTCGATCCCCAAATCGCAGACATAGATCATCACAAAAAACCTTCCATGATACACTCGGATTTTGCATTAGATACCCCTGAAGCCATGTATCGGCCTTGTCTGTCAACTACATGGCCGCGGTCTCAACTTGCAGTCAGGTACTGCAAATATCCCGAAATACTTTTCTCATTTGCGAATCCAATTACGTGGTTTCTTCCCGTCAAAACTTGGAAAATCCAGTTTTGGTAATCTCTGGAATCTATTTTCGACAAATCCTTGATGATGCTGATTGAATGGCCCTTGACCTGAGTGCGAATGGCCTTGGTTGGAGCTTGATTGACCTCCATTGAAGCTCGGATGCCAACGGGAATCGTGGATCTCGTGGTGTGCTGGTCTTGATCCCCTTAGTGAATCGCGATCTCCTCTTGATTGCTGCGTGCTTGATTGATTTGCCTCATCCTGACGATCGCTCCTCCCTCCAAGATTTGGCGGATTTCTTACGAATTCCGCGAGCTGTTCCATCCGCTCTTCATTGATCTTCTTGAATTCTTCGAATTGCTTTGTCTGTTCTTCTTGAATCTTCTGTAAATCCGCCAATGATTTGGCTGTTGACGCCATGAATGATCGAGTATCATCCCGGAATTCTTGAAACTGGTTGTCGGTCACCTTTGATCGCGTTCCGTCCGCCATGGATCCTGAACCTTAGCTGTCGTCGCGTGCTGGCTCTACAAGCTCTGATACCAAATCTGTAATGGCCCAAGGCCTTCACAGATGCTGTTGTTGCTGATGTTTGAGTACTGAGATAGAGAGAGTGTGAGGTAGAAGAGAATACATAATTGAGAGGTGAGAAAAGAGAGAATAAGGTGAGGTAATTTGGAGGGAAAATATCATGTTACTTGGATACCCATCCTCACACATACAAGAGCCTTATATAGGCTATGAATGTCTATGGACATTACATTTATTTGCTCAAGTATTTTCCGTTCCTCGAGTTAATCTCAGTTTCGGTAAAAAGTGCAATCAACGGGAGATTGAACATGATGATCTCTTTGAAGAATAGGCCCAATCTGCAGTATCTTAGGCAAGAGTTTGAGACCATGTTCGATATATAGTTTCGGTAATACTCCAGAATTCAAGCTTTAGCTCTCATTTCAGGCGAAGATGCAGGAGCTCCATTCGGTTTATCATCAAGCCTCCTCTCGCTGCATCAAAAACCCCATTAAGTTGCTAACTCCTCGCTCGACTGAACCTTATACACCATAGTTCTTAGCAATCTAAATTATACGGACCTATAATGTTCATAAGAACAAACTTTTACGCCAAACAGTTTCGGTTTCTCCTATTCACCAACACTGTGCAAACACCTGGGTCAACTCGCGAGGAACCACCTCACATCTTAGCTGTCTCACCCCCTCGACTTTCTGAGCAGGCAGGAAGCTCCATCTCGACAAGCAAAACATATTCAGATGCAAGCATTATGGAAGAAAGAACATTTTTCATGGTCCGGAACCAACAAACGGAAACCGACCTTCAAGGCCTCTTCGTAAACGAGGTGACCCTCTTTCTCCAACATAGATAGATACCGCATTCTGAGTCGCAAACAACACTAGCATATAAGCCACTGAGGGAGAAAAGGAGAGATTTTCGAAGCTGAAGTCACAACTTAAGCTTACAGGTCGATTCAATAGAACCAAACACGCACGGCCTAAGTTGGAGCTGGTGAAGCTACCTACCAGAACAACAATGGAAACCGTTACTCGGGATAGAATCACATAAATGGATTTCATTATTGCTATCAGTTTCCAACTCACGACGAGATACAACCATACTATACATTTCACACTTCATTTCTTGTCAGGAAGCTTCTCTAGCAACTCTGGAATAACTTCGAAAATATCTCCGACCAGTCCATAGTCAGCCACCTACAATATACAAGTTAGCGATATCATAACCAGGGAATAGAAAAGACTTGATATTTTGAGAATACAAGTAAAGGTGTTTTGACACTATTTAGGCCCGAAGAGCTAACTACCCTTAAAACAATTTTTATGTTGTTTGAACAAGGAAGTTGTAATTTGGTTTAAGATTTTTCATCACAAGATGATCAAGTTTGACCCACAAGTGGTTCACGCGCGCTAATGGAAATTCAACTGAAAATATGGTATGATGCAAGAGAATTCATATTACCTGGAATATGGGTGCATCCGCACCCTTGTTTACTGCAACAATGACTTTGGAATCTCTCATGCCTGCCAAGTGTTGAATAGCTCCGGAAACACCAAACGCCATATACAACTCTGGAGCTACAATCTTCCCGGTTTGCCCGACCTAAAAGACACATTGGAAACTTTCTTTCAACGAAACACAAAATCCCACGAGAACAATATTTATCCATCACTCGATGGTATTAAAGGCTACAGGATATTTGTTCAAATTGCATGTACTCCTTGCACAACAAATCATTGTTAACAGGTTTCCATTAAAATAGCCAGTTGAACAAATAAATGAATGACATTATCCAAAATCTGCACATAAATAGGACAACAGTGCTAAACAGAATTTGAATATATACCAAATAAATCATCAAACATTTTGTTGAACTATCTATAAGCTGGTTCAAAACTTAAGTATCTAATGAGAGCTAGTAGTTCACCTGTAGTCCATTTGGTACAAATCCCGCATCAACAGCAGCACGCGTAGCACCAACTAGAAACAAAATAAACAATTCAACTTGTGATAATGTGTTAAAGTGAAATTGATCAAAACAGGATGATTAATAAAATTGAACATCTATTATAATTATGAGCCCATAGGGACGAAATGTACCAGCTGCACCAAGTTTTTCTGCAAGCTTTTCTATCATTTTGAAGTTTTCTGCACTTTTTAGAGCACGTCCTCCTGTGACCACGACACGTGCATTCCCAAGATCTGGGCGTTCTGATTCTTGAGAGCTCTGACTTACAAATCTTGATTTACTAGCAATTTCTGCAACGTGTGAACATGGAAAACACTTCAAGGAGTAGAAGTAAGCTATAAAAATTGAATTCAAAGCAAATCCCATTGCTCATTGAATTAAAGTATCTTTGAGCACCAGAAAACAAAAACCTAGCTAAAAGCTTTTTCTCTCTTTTGGGGTAGGAAAGGCGATACTCTAAGAGTTTTCACAAAAGCTTTTTCTATTATTGCTTTTCAAAATGGAAATCCATACATTTGTCGCTATATCACTCGGAGCTCCGGAAGAGATGATATATTAACATAATAATAGCATCCTTTCAACCAAAGCACCCCATGCCCCAAAAGAAAAAGAAAAGCAAAAAATAAATAAGAATTCCTAGATGTGAAGATGTGTACACGTGGGAAAGAAAGAATAGACAGACCTCCACTAAAGTTTGAGAGATCAACCCGAGCAATCCGAGCTGCGTCAGATCTTGACTCAGATGTCACAGGAAAAGAAGTCGACCTGATGGTCAGCATGCATGGGAACTCGCCACTGTAATGAACAGTACTAAGAGCGTTTCCGGCATAAATTGGCCTGATATAAGTATAAAAAAATTCCTACTGCATCAAAGCAGTTCATACTGTCATCATAAAGAACGGAAAATTAAAACAAATAGATGAACTGATAAACTACTGAGGCTTTTCATGTCTAAAATTACAGTCATGACAAAGTAGAAAAAAATTATAAACATAATGCCTATGATCAGAATGCACCAAAAAAAGAGGAGAAAACATAGAAGCTATATTTCAGAAGTTTACAAGAAAGCTTCGCCAACCCTAAAAATTCCTACTATCTTAAGCACCAATGAATCTTTGTATGACTGTACTTATATACTGACTCTCCCCAATTTCAGCTTTTCTTTTGTCTTCGTATAAAATGTCCTATTGAAACTCCTTCAGTTCTTTTAGGTTTCTTAACCCCCTCAATTTGACTTCATATCTACAATAAACGTATCTGTGAATCACTGAATCCAGAGTGATCATGTGCCAGAAGCACTGTTTTAAGAAATATGACCAGCAAGTGACAAGGGGAAGGGGGGAGAGAGTAATTTGAGATACTCATAAATTCCCATCTTATTGCAGCCTCAACTCATGTAGTACACTAAACATTAAGCAAGCATTTAAAAAAAAAAAAACAAGGAACCTAGGACATAAACAACCTACCGCACAAACTGATGAGATCCAGATATTGCAGTTACATCAGTGATAGGAGAAACATCTAGAAGTGCAGCAGCGCGTGGTATTATGTTCTTTCCAAATGAACCAGAAGCAGAAATTACATGTGAGTATCCACCTTTCTGCTGAACCATATGGATTAGTTGAGCCCATGGTTCTGCTAAAGAATACGCAAATTTATCTGAATCAGCTACAAGCACCCGTGGAAGGTTAGCAACCCAGAAATATCAAACTAGTGCAGACTGCAGATTTCCAAAAGTTGATAGAAAACAAGAAGACCCCAAAGAGATTTCTAAATGCAAAAATATACAAATAGTAAAGACTAGTGTTAGTATGTTTTACATGTAAAGTTCACTTTAATATCTATTAGTCAAAAACATGCTTATACCGAAAAAAAAATCCCACCCTGGGGGTGTATTAAAGTACAGCAGCAAAGCTAATATAAGTTTGGAGGATATCTTAAGGAAAGCAATGCTAAATTTGATTGAGATGTTGGATGAACTATAGACTTATCTGCAACCTTTTTTCCTCCCTAATCAATAAAGTCGGAATTGTTACAAAGGCATAAGCACGTAGTGCAGATTCTATGAGCAACCAATTGAGTCTTTGGAGTTTGGATATCAGCAGAAATATATTTCATGCTTTGCCATTTTATTTTTCTGACGTAATGTTCTTTGTTATTAGAAGTCAGAAATCTTGTAGTTTAGCAAAGATCAGGCAGATGCATGACCTTCCTGCTCCAGAAAGTAGTGTAGGATCAAGAAAGAACCAACTAGTCTTTAAGCATTTTCTTCTTTCCAGCAAGAACCAGGGAAAGGGGGGAAATCATCAATGAAATGTCTTATACCCATAGGAACCAAAAGTTACAAAAAAGATTAGATCAGTTTAATCATCAGTTGGGCAAATAAAAATAAATGAGGCAGTCATGAATGCATATGAAATCTCAAGGTTTAGTATTCACAATCACAATCTTATGCAATCAGTATTTTTTGGCTTCAGACAAGGAGGGCATGTGGTGCCTTCACACTGGACACACTTTTGACTGCATTAAATGATTATGATAAAGCTTCACGTCCATAAAATTTAATCATCAAAAGTAATCACATTACAAAAGGTAACAAAATAATCAATGGTTTGAAAATTCTGGATTTTTTTTCTTCGTCTAAATGTCTCATCTTCTCTAAACAATTAAACCAATCAAGGAACACTATTCAAAAGACTGAAATAGCATTTCCATAAGAGACTTGCCTCAGAAATTAATGGATGAAAGGAGGCAGCATGTGAAGCAGCTTCTTGGAGTGATGGACCAGAGCCAGCAAGTAACACAGAAACTGAGTTATGTTCGCCGAATAATTTAGCAGCAGCTACAGCACTCAAAGAAGATGGCTTAATAGACCCACAGTCATGCTCAGCTACAACCAGTGTGCTAATCTGTAATCGAAATCGGCATAATAAATGAATTCAGCAGTCAATGGACATAAATTCAAGAGCAACCTAAAGGCAAAAGCACAGGCCTTTGGTTTAATCACAACAACCACTTAATAGAATTCACTAAAAAAAATAGAAAGAAAGTTGATCAGATGTTTCTACATCGTCTAAAAGGATCAATCAATCTGGTTTGGAAGCCTTTAATGCCCCAAATATGAACACAGTTAAGATATCACCCCAAAACCTAATATAAAAACTCCATCGACCCCCAGAAACGCTCATTTCTCTCATTTCAAACGATCAGGGGCAAGAAATTTCAAGCATCACGAATCCGAATGGAAAAAACAACCCAGTTGGAAATGGATAATGTAAAATTTGGATATTAGCTCCAGGAATAAGTTCAACTAGTGAGAAGAGAGCGGGAGAGACAGAGAAACTTACGAATCGAGAAGAAGAGATCCTACGAAAGGTAGAGAGAGATGAGTGATTACGAAGAGTTCTGATAATCGCTCCGACAGCCATTTCTTACCTATAATTCTTGAACCCAGAGAGAGGGAGAGGTAGTTGTGTTCAAATTTGCAGCAATGAAAACAACGAGAGATGCAATTGTCTTGTCGTATGAGACGGGGACGAAGCGCGGCGTATTGCTGGAAAATCAGTGGTACAGCGCTGCGTTTTGCATCCTTCAAAGAAAATCCGACTTCAAAGAAAACGGATAAGAACCGATTTATATATTCCTTCCGAGGATGTATGTTATGTTACCGTGTAATCCATATCCTAATTGATCGATAATGATTCGGTCAAATTAATCAATTCGATATCAAGCATACATACAAATGCACTTTACATTTGGTAATTCACTTAATTTGAATCCATCAAAAGAGAAGAGTTTCGGATTGAGTAGGACAAAAACAAATTAGAGCATAAATGATAATTTGATGTTAGATGAAGATATTATATTGAAGAAAGACAATTTCAAATATTTGAGGTAAGTGATGCAGAATGATGGAGATATAGTCTGAAATATCAAATGCAAGATTCACGTGGTGTGGTAGGAATGACGAGATGTATCGAGACTCGAGAGTCCTATGTGACAAAAAGAACTTGTAGGTAAATTCTATAGAGTGGTAGTGAGATTTGTTTTGCTATATGAGCTAGGCAGAGTGTTGGGCGATCAAGAAAGCATAGGAGCAATCGCAGAGATATGAATCATCAGATGAATATGCAAGCACACTAGACTTGATAGGATCATAAACGAAGCTATATGCGAGAAGATAGGGGCACTCAGACATGATAGGATCAGGAGTCGATGCTTTGATAGTTTGGTCACGTGCAAAGGAGAGACCCGAGGGCATCAATGCGCAGGTGTGATAGCTTGACTATCTAGGGTGTTCGATGAGAAAGAGCACGACAAAAGAAGAACTGGAATGGGCTAATTAGACAAGACCTTACTATTTTGGGCCTCACCAAAGAGATGGAGTGTGATAGGATACAGTGGATGAATGTTATCCGCGTTGAGGAGGGCTAACTATTTGCTATGTCGAAGTGTCTAGAGGCATATCATTTACCCATCCTTCTTTCTCCCTCGCAATGTCTATATATTTACCTCTTCAAGATCTTGGTTATTTGGTTTGTTCCTGCTCTATCGATGCAGTCGGGGAAAAAGTGTGTACAACTTGGCCTCTCAGACCCTACTCTTAATTAAATACACTAGGATTGTTGGTGTTGTTTAACTTTTTCAACGTGTTTTTTTACGAAAACAAGTATGAAGTTATTTTTAAAATTTAATTTAAAAAAAGTTAATATTTAACAAAAGAATGTAGAAAAAGACAAATTATAAATAACATGAGGCAAAGAAATTTTTTATGCCAAAAAAACGTTGAGCTCATTTCGCCTAATGTTAAAATTTTACTATCGACTATGAAAGAAGTTTCCTTTTTTGCTGTTCCCTGGATTAGCAATACAGTGGCTGATAAGGTTGGACACATTTGCCACTCTGCCAAGGGGTCGATATCTACAATAATTCGGGTCTTTCAGACCTCATCCATAAGGATGCTGTCGGGTTGAGCTAGCTCATCCAAATTCTTTCCTAATAAAAAAAAAACTTTGCTTTTTTCATTTCTTCTCCTATGCAAAAGTCAGAACAACGTTTTTTTCCATTATTCGGCTAACACTAGTGCCCAACACCAATCTTTCTCTCAATGCTTTGTTTTCTTGCGTCGAAACCTCCATTTGGCATTGTTATCTGGCTAGTCAACCCCCAGTCTAAACATCTTTCGATGTTTAGAATCTTGCGTCGAAACCTCCATTTTTCTGGTTTCAATCTTCGTTCTCGAAAGTAGCAGAGGTACACATTGTACCTTGACAACCTAAAATATTATGTTAAGAGACAATCTAGGACTTCAAACTGTATACCCATTGTCGGAGACCAATTAAATCCAGAGAAGAATCTTGGAATAGTGCCAACAGTGAATCAACTTCAGGGAACAAAGGTATTAAAAGCCCTTGAGAAGAAAATAGAAGTTATTGATAGTCATGGTGCTACATCAGTGGCACCGTAACTATCAAATGACTCTGTATCTTCTTCTTGAAAAGAAAATAGAAGCTCACTAACCAAGTTCCCAAATAATGCATCAAATGAAAAGTTCCCCCGCACAGATTGTCATTATGCCTTAAGTTACCATTGACATAAAAAGCTTTTCCTCCTAAATAGATACACTGATATCCCTCCATTAATCACCTTTTCCCTTAAGAGACTAAGAGCATGAGCAAGCATGGGGTTACCACTACTACAATTAAGAGCAAAGAAGGTGGTTTATAGCGGCGGTTTGTTAAGAGCAAAGAGGAAAACCAAAGAAGATTTAGAAAACAAAAGAAGAAACAACAACATGAAAAACAAAAACCAAACATCGAACAAACCCTCCGCATTTAAGAAATAAAAAACAAAGGAAAAGGAAAACGGGAGAAACAAGGCTAGAAAAACCAAAACAAACAAACAGAGAGGGAGATAGAGAGAAGAGAAAACAAGCGACAAGAAGAAGGGAACAAAAAACGCACAAAAGAAAAAGAGATCGAAATAAAATCTGAAAGCCCCAAATCGAAGAAACTGTAACGGCCCGAGATTATGATTCTTGGGTTACGTTTCGAGGATGAAACCCCTCGTTGGGATCTTGCGCTCCGAGTACAGGTTGAAGGTTTGAAATTCTAAACTAACGTTTTCAAGGGATTTCATACCCAAGTTCGAAGGGGTTGTTGGAATCCCGGGGAAGTCCCATGTACCGGTCGTAGGTCTAAACGTGGAAAAACAATGGTCACACAAATAACGAAAGTAAAGCATAATACAAGGTGGTGCCACGGCAGAGCCGTGTCAAAACATGATCAACCATTCAAATCCAAACCGTAGTTAAATTGGTGAAGTTGGAATCTCAACTCTCTCTCCTTCCGCCATGTTAGACCCCGCGATCATGGAGCCAAATCAGCATCAATAGTAGTAAGCATAACGAATACCTAAAAAAATTGGTAGTGGGTGGGATCAGATCGATGCCCACTTTAGCTCTGCATCCCGACCCTAAGCACACATATACGCTATACCTAATAAAGATGCTTCTAGATGCAAGGCGAAACATTAACACACTAACATGCTCCTAATATCAAGTGCATAAGAATAATAAGGCCTTAGCACAAAATACCAAACGGTATATCCCTCTCCTACCTCCACCCCCTTCCGATAGGGCAGAGACGGCACGCATGCCATAATAATTGGGGCGGCACGCATGCCCAACTCTATAGCCCGCAGACAGCTCATAAGTGACGACACGCATGCCATAATAATCGGGCGGCACGCATGCCCAACCCTAAAGCCCGCATGCAGCTCATAATATAAGTAAAGGAAGTTCCATGACTCGATTGACTCAGGACGGGACCCGATGGGACTGGGTCGTCCTATAACCCTAGCAAAGACTCTAGTTACTTCACAGATAACGACCGTTTTGTTTACATACACATAAAGAAATAGAATGCTCAACGGTCGATACAACCTAGCATGGTACTACATGGCATGCTGATCATGAATGCAAGCACCTAGTATATCATGCACCTAAAGCATGGAATAGCTCTATTTCAATCTGAGTAAGCTTCGAAGAGACTTACCTGGCTATGCAGAACAACATAATAGAAGATCCAGCATACATCGTTCATAATCACAAAGTATCACCTAGTTATATAACGAGAATATATATAATTCTATGTCTAACTATCAAGCACTCAAGCACACACACCAATCAGTAGAACAAGAAACATATCGTAAATGTCATCGTATTGCACGTTCCATAAAGTCACATCGCTCCCCATAAATCATCAACCAAATCTGCATGCTCATACTCATCATATCCGCAAATATCCCAACAGTTCATCACAATCATAAAGCATAATTTGTTCGATAATATATATCCTACTAACTCGTCACAATTATATAACCTTTTAACCTCTTATAATAAATCACCACAAGTCATGCTATTAGTCACACATATCATGCCGTTAGTCAACTGATCATATCATCATGCTAGTTAGTCTTAAAATAAGTCATATTCCCAAGTCAGTCCCAAGCCGTTTCAAAATCGGAGTCAAACGGTTAGAAATCCCAATTCTTAAAAAATGTTAGCAAAACCTTTTTTTTTAATTATTTAATACATCATTTCCTAGCTTGAAATTCATTTTCCCAACTTCCCTTTTTAAATCGACAAGTCCGAATATTTTATTTTATTCCTCAAATATTATATAATAATTTAAATACCGCTAATTAATTAAATAATAAACGGACCAACCCAAACCGAACCGAACCAAGTTAGTTAATCCCCAAACCGGTATATGCTATGATACCCCGAAACTCCATTTCATAGCGGTTTCGCGTTTTTGCATATTGAGAAACTCCAAAACTCCGCGGAAACACATCAGAAACGTTTTTGAGAGGTCAGAAACTTTGACCGTTTCATTGACCAAAAAAGTCAGAAACTTTGACCGTTTCCGTTTTGTCAGAAACGTTTCTGACTTGCCAGATGACGTTTCCACTAATTTTATAGTTAAAAAATATAAAAAAATCAAACCCCAAATCATACTTCCCCTTCATCCCATCGGAAACTCCCGTTTCCTTCTATCCATGTCGCCTACTTCTCCTCCATTTTCGGTCCTCCATCCTCTCACTTGTTCAGTAATCTCTCCCTCTAAGCTCTCTTCGGTAAACCCTCATGTAGAAGTTTCTCAGATAAGCCAAAACTTAAGGAAGAGTTAGCTAAGTATAAAATCATGTTGGATTGATTACTTTGTGTTGTTCTTGATTATGTTGTTATTTTAAAACTAAGTTACTTTATTTTGTTGGTTTGCAAGACATTTAATATATTTGACATGTCTATATTGATTTCTGTTAATGATTAAGGACACTGTTTATCATAGTATTGAACATTTTAATTTGTAGCCTTAATGATGCATTCAATGTGTATCACTTGGTGATATGTTTATTGCTCTTATTTAGACCTTTAAATGAACATATAATTCATATTGCCGTTTCCTCGACGTTTCCGTTTCCTAAAAAATTCGGATTGCTGTTTCCCCGTTTCTGTTTCCGTTTTCCTTCCGGTTTCCGCTTCTGTTTCCGTGTAACATAGAGTGTATATTAGTTAAAAGGGGCCCACACGCCATGTCAGCTTCATCTCCTTCCCGATTCAAATGAAGAAGCTGCTCCCGCCTGCGCTTCCTTGCTCGCAACCACGGCGCCCGACGGAGCTCCACCTGCCTCCGGCTTCCTCCGCCAGCTCGTCGGCACCTCGGAATCCAGCACACCTCCCCATGGCTTCCTCGACTTCCCCTCCCCGAATCCGATCACCTCCCGCCTCGCCGGACAAGAGCTCGCTCACTCCCGCGCGCTTGCGCTGCTCGCTGCTCACAACCTCGCCCGCTCTCGAGCTCGTTCGACTACCCTAACTCAGCTCTCGCTCACCCCCGATTAGTCTATGCATCGAAAAGACAAAGAACGAATCGAAACGAGGATAAATTCGGAGCTCACCGAAATGGATTTTTCGCGACTTCGGAGCTCTCGATCAGAGTTCTGGGCTTCGTCGGTGGCTCACGATGGCTCTTCGGACCTGCATCGGACATAGGTGAGTGTGTTGGTGAAGACCGAAGGCGATTTCGATCGGAAACGAAGGAAAACGTCTTACCGGAATGAGGCATCGCGAAACAGAGCAAGGAGGTTGTTCGGTGGCTCGTCGACGGCTTCGGTGGCTTCTGGTCGGCGTCGGGGTGTCAAAGGACTGCTGATGGTGTTGTCCCCTCGAGGAAATAGGAGGACGGGGCTGGTGGCGCTGGTTCTAGCCTCGGGAAAACAGGGAACGTGGAATGGAGGAAACAGGGGACCTCGGAGGGGATGCTGGGCTCGGCAACGGCTCCGGCGCTGCCTGGCTGTGTCTCCGGACGTTGGAGGAGGGAAGCTCTGCTGCTCGCGGAAGATGGAGGAGAAGATGGGGATGATGTTCAGCGACGGTGAAAGCAGGGAGGCAGGGGTGTGTTTGGCTTAGCTTTAAAGAGAGGAGAGGGTGGGTGTCGACGGTGATGGGGAGTAGGTGAGAGTGATGGGTTCCGTAAGGTGAGTGATGGGAGTTGCTGAGGACTTGTGTGTTGAATTGGGTAATTAATACCCGGAAATAAATCTCGAATATGTGAATTTTGAATCCCGCAATTAGTTTTTTTTGTTAGTTTTTCCGACTCTTGCTCTCTTGATCAATTAGATTTTCAAAATCGACAAGGATATCCATCCGATAATTATTTTGAATTTTCGAGGTAAAATGATGAAAATTATTCGTCAAATTTTATATTCCGGTTGGAATACGCTAAACGAGTTATTAAACCGATTTAATTTCATTTGTAATTCTCTTTTTTCCGAAAAAATTAAGATATGAAAATCCGAGCCTTTACAGAAACCCTAGAAACTGGGGATTTTGAAAATCGGAAGAAAAACAAAGTATAAGAGTAGAGAAGGGGGTGGAAGAACGAAAGCGCCAAGAAAAGGAAACCAATTCAAGAACCGAAATGAAATCAGACATCAATCGGAAAGGCCCCAAACGGAGAGAATTAGAGGCCAGCAGAGAAGAGCGAGAAGAAACCGTCCGCCAAGAGGCTGCGAGAGCGATTGATCAAACACGAAAGGGGTTAGGAAGATGGCGAAGAAAGTAGAAGAAGAAGAGGAATGAAGTGGCTGGCGACCAGAGAACGAGAAGTAAACCAGGCTGAAGAAGAAATGATGAACCAAAAAAAGGGGACTCACATATAGGCTATGGTAAAGAGGAGAATAATCTATATCTAATATAATACTAAAACAGATGTGAAAGATACACGTGGCAGCCTCACCTTAAACCAAGGCTTACGTGACAATTTTTCATTAAGTGTGGCCCCACCTATACAACTAACATAATTCAATCAATTATTAATTAAAACTAGTTCTTTTCCCGAACCTTGTTCGGATTTTTTCATAATATTTTTGGTCGAGTTTGACGTATAAATAAAATATTCAACACGTCAATTTACTACTAACATATTGCTCATACTTCTTGTCATGTTGACCTGTTGTTATTTGAAATTTTCTTGTCACATAATATTCCTATTGTATTTAGGCAACGCGTATTTGATGTTTGTGAATTAAGGGTGGGTAAAGATCAGTCCTTTTTAGGGTTGTAAGTGCAAAATGAATACTGGAAACTTTAGAGTTCCGAGCACCCTTAAGTTAAACATCACATATTAGGGGCAATGGTAAAACTGCAACTTTTAAGAGAAAGAAAGCACATATCTGATCTCTCTAAAAAAGGAGTCACAACCTCAATAATAAAAATTTGCAAGTTATGAAGAGATAGATTAATGAGCACCAAAATTCAATAGATCGACTTAGAGAAAAAATAGAAAGCAAATTAAAAATCAAGACAAACCTTTACTAAACACAAAATATGAATCCTCATAAACCTTTACTAATATTTTGAGCTTGGAATCCTCGTCAAAACTCTATCCCTTGAATTGGTAAATAAAGAGCAGTCAATTCCAGGGTTCGAACCGGGGACCTATGGGTACTACCCACAAATCCTTTCCGGTGAGCCATTCCGGAATGGTTGTCAAAACTCTATCACAAGCTTAGATATATGACGGGTTGAGCATCAAGTATTTGTGATTTTTTTTATCCCTATTGTATCTAATATTGAAAACTTATTTTCTTAAACATAATATATTTCACACCGTGCATGTGAAACGGACTGTATAAAATAAATGATTTATGTTTTACTCATTTGAAGATCATGTGTGATTTTCATCGGAGTCCAATTATTACATTTTAACCTATAATAGACTATGAGACATTAGATATTTTTAATTTTTGATATTTCATATTCCTATTGTATTTAATATTGAAATATCTGATTTTCCTCGCCATAATATAATTCACACCATGCATGTGAATCAAGCTGAATAAAATGAATGATTTATGTTTTTATTCGTTTTAAGGTTGTGTGTGTTTTGATGGGAATCCAATTATTTCAAATTGATCTATAATAGACGATTTATTTTAAGATGTTTTAAATTGTTTGATTTTGTATTATTATTATTATTGTATTTAATATTGAAACATGATGTTTATCACCATAATATATTTCACATTATACATGTAAACTAAAGAGATGAATTCATTAAAATGGAAACAGACAAACAAACCTGAGCAATAGACACATCGCCTTTCACACCATTTACCAGTTTGTTGAATATATATAAGCAAACAAAGAGGAATCAATGTACCAATCAAAACCCAACTCAAATCCAAGTAACATCTAAGATTAATGGAATCAAATCACAATCCAAAAGAGCAAAATTCAGAAATTAAGTAAAACTTAAAAGGGTAACTGAACTATGATCTGTGATTCAATATTATTGTCATTATAAACCCCATAAAAAAAGTATCTCCTCACTGCATGAAACATAAGGACTTGACAATTAATTTTCGATATCCCCAACTATCTTAACAATTCAGCCACCATTACTGCTCTCATGGTTGTTATATTAAAAAACAGAGTATTAAATAGACAAAGCTAAATCATTGGGAAAAAATAAAATAATGTCTGCATTTTAGGACATGAAAATTTAATTAAAGTTTCATTCTATAATAGAAAATTGTTTATAGGTTCCTTTTAAACTCCAATTAAATGCACCATTCACCGAATTTGTACCCGATCAAGTGGTATTCCAATTCAAGTGGTGTTGTTGAACTGAGACTACAAATTTTATAAATCACATATAACAATTGTGAAGATTCACATTAATTCCTCAAAACCTAAATTGAAATCAACACTAAGCAACTACAAGCACTTGAAAAAGGGAAAACTTACAAATCTCAAGCAACTATAAACAATCAAAGTTACTGCTTTACATAGGAAGGGTGCCCTGAAGGAGAGGATATGAGCTTTTCTGGATAGGAAAGCAACCTAGATCTCGAGCTAGGACGACCGCCTACATAGATATCCAACATCTAACCCCACCGACATCACCCTTCTTGATGAGATTCTTCCCTTTGGTGCGAATCCTTTTTGTCTCGGCGACCTCGATCTCTTTTCAGTAGAGGTTGCAGCCATAGATTCTCGATATAGTTCACCAAACTAATTGAATTCCCTCAAGGAATTTTACCAAGCAACCTCGCTTTCACATTTCTTTTCACATTGTAGTTCTTCGCCTAAGAAAGAGCCTTCAAACCCTCTTGAGGGTTTCTGTTATTTGAGCCCAAAATCACAACCTGTAGTGAGACATAATGCCAAATTCAAGATAAGAAGAATGTAGATGAAAAGTTGATCAAAGTAACAATGATTGAAGCACCCAAATTAATTAAAGCAAATAAAAGATCCCCTGTAGTTATTACAAAACCCCACCGCAATAAATTTGTAGGTTTTTATAATCTTAAAGTATTAGATATTAAAAAATGTGTTTCATGCCCATTAACTATTTCACACCATGGCTGTGAAACGTGCTGAGATAAAACTATGGATTCATCATTGTGATGGTTTTAAGGTGCGGCATGTTACCATGGGAGTCCATATATTCCAAATGTAACCAAACGACAACAAATTGCGTTCATAGTAAACAACAATCATAGTAAACAACTCCAGTGCATCAGGTTCAACATCCAAGTTCTCTTGGCCAGCAACATAAGTTACAAAACAGCAAAAAAAAAAAACAGGGAGGAAATAAGGAGATGGCAAAAAAATCAGCAACATATGAGAACATACCTGATAGTGAGACACTAAGGGAAAAATCATCTTCAATCAATCTACATAATGAAAGAAAAAGACAATGAATGCAAATTATGTATACAACAACACGAGTTACTAAATTTCCAACCTTTTTTTGCCTTCCAAAACAATAAGATTAGGTTATTTTTTTTTGTTTCTCAGCAATCAAAATCAGTAGCAAGTACGTTCTACTTCAATTAATCTGGGTAATATTCAACAGTTATAAATGGAAGGATAAAGAAAGCTTATAGGAACCACAACTCACAAGTTCATTCACAAGAGTAGCAGTGATCCCTTTCCCCAACAAACTCAACTGCTCTAGCATAGTTTCTGCATCTCGAAGTGAACCATTAGCATTCATAGTAAACAGCATTCATAGTAAACAACTCCAGTGCATCGGGTTCAACATCCAAGTTCTCTTGGCCAGCAACATAAGTTACAAAACAGCAACAAAAAAACAGGGAGGAAATAAGGAGATGGCAAAAAAATCAGCAACATATGAGAACATACCTGATAGTGAGACACTAAGGGAAAAATCATCTTCAATCAATCTACAGAATGAAAGAAAAAAGACAATGAATGCAAATTATGTATACAAAAACATGATTTACTAAATTTCCAACCTTTTTTTGCCTTCCAAAACAATAAGATTAGGTTATTTTTTTTGTTTCTCAACAATCAAAATCAGTAGCAAGTACGTTCTACTTCGATTAATCTGGGTAATATTCAACAGTTATAAATGGAAGGATAAAGAAAGCTTATAGGAACCACAACTCACAAGTTCATTCACAAGAGTAGCAGTGATCCCTTTCCCCAACAAACTCAACTGCTCTAGCATAGTAAACAACTCCAGTGCATCAGGTTCAACATCCAAGTTCTCTTGGGCTGCTATCCGATGCAATCTACTTATAATTTCAATATCTTTAGTGCTCAGAAGAACATCTTAAAAAATATCATGAAGAGGAAGCGCTGGCCATGTCTTAAAAAATTAGGCCATATATACTTGATAACATCAAATACATAATCTATGGTTGAATTTCGCAAGGATTCTTCCTCTGAAGTGGGAGAGAGAAAATCACAAAAATCAAGTATCTCTACAAGACCGCATCGATGACCAAGTAAGTAAAGTAAACGAACAACATCAACATCAAGTCAGTAAAGTAAACGAACAACATCAAAGACAGAATCTAGGATTTTTTTCATCACACCAACCCCTCTTTGTTATCTAAGAAGCCAACAATATTTGACAAACAATTAGATTGAATCAATATAGCAACAGTTCCTAAAAACCCCTAAAAATTGTGTTCCACAAAACAATATCCCTTTCAGGCATATTGTCGAACACCTTGTGGGCAAACCCAACTTTGGAGAAATTTAGATGCATATCAATAGCCACAAACCCAACAAATACATTGACATCAAATCCATCAACAATCACATGTGAATGAAGCATCATACTAATCTTCTCGCACTAATCTGCCCCAAAAGCCGAGACCGCAAAAGTGTAGGTGAAATAAACTTGTTAAGAAAATTCTAAATGAAAACTCAAATGGAACCAAACCAAACCCTAAATGTCCCAAAAATGCTTTAGCTTGAATTCGAAATCCTTAATTTCAACCAAATCAAACCCTAATTTTCGCAAAATACTTGATTGAAATCAAAATCCCCAATAACAACCAACAAAACCCTAATTAAAAACATCAAAACAAATTCAATTACATACTTAGCGATGTAGTTCCATCAGTGCCGCCTCCGAGTCATGAATAGGTGCAGATGTTACTTTGAATCCTCTAGCCATCGTCTAGGGCATCTCTCGCAACCTTGGTCGGTTCTCTCACCCTGCGCCGACATCAGGCTACAACAAATAAAGAAGGGGATAAGAAAATGCAAAATCCATGAAATCAAAACTTTGCCTACAGAGGAGATTAACGATGGTAGAAGAGATCGATATTACCCGGTGGTGAAGATTTCCGGTGAGGCTCCAACTGGGCGAGAGATGGCGGCGCATGACATGGGAGATTTGTTGGAATCATTGATGGTGGAGCAACGCTCTTTGGTCGGTTCTTCATCCTCTCTGAAAAAGGTAGAATGGAGAACGTGAGTAATGAATAGGAAACTGATTGGTATTAGGAGCAATCCATAAACTGAGTGCCGACGCTCAAAGAGGAGAGAGGGCAAACGGTTAAAGAGAGAATGTGGGGTGGGTGAGATATTGAAAACTGCTTTTTATTTTTGCTCAGAGGAGGAGGACACGTGGCTCATTCTTTTACAAAGAGTATGCTTCTAAAATAATAAGTATAAGGGGTGGATAAATTTAATGATAATTTAAGAAATTTACTAGAATATTAATTTCTCCCAAATTTTTTTTACCCGTTTGAATTAAAGATATTTAAATTTTTTGAATTAAATTAACCAATTAATTACTTTCTATTGTAAATTTGATTTATTTTTTCTCATTTATTTTGTGTTAAAACTTAATATCTTTGTTATTTAGAAGATCATTGCCCAGGTTGAATTGGAGGAAGCCTGAAGTGCTCAAGAAACGGGGATCCAATATTGTAATCAACCACTTTTCAGACGCTAAGTTAGATTTGTTGTTGGGTGATGACAATAAGTTATCAATTGATGGAATCTTGCTTCTTGATATACATCTATTTCCGCAGTGACTTCTCTCGATGCATATGCCGATCTAGCATTGTAGTCGATCATTGCCCGGGTTGAATTGGAGCTCTATCTTGATGCATATGTAGGAACGTTGAATTAGTGTTCTTCCTATCACTGCTAATCTCCCAAACATCAATGATTGTTGAATTATGTGGGTTTTACTATTTGATTCAAACATAGCAGTTGTTAAAATCCATCTTTTTTTCTATTTACAAACAAAAAACGATTGTAATCTCATTTTACCCGTTTTTGGTAAGATTTCTACTTATCTTGAAAATTTTGTGGAATTTTTTCTACTGAATTATTTATAAAATGATTTTTTAAAATCTAATTTTTTTTCTATTTACAAATAAAAAATATTGCAATCTCATTTTACCCGTATATGGTAGGATTTCTAATGCTATCTCAAAAAGTTTGGTGGGATTTTTACTGCTGAATTATTTATACAATGATTTATTAAAATACAATGTTTATCTAATTACAAACAAAAAAAATTACAATCTCATTTTACCCGTATTTGGTAGGATTTCTGCTATCTCAAAATTTTGGTGGCATTTTTATTGCTAAATTATTTATATAGTAATTTGTTAAAATCCAATATTTATCCATTTACATATAAAAGAAGTTCATCATATATCTCTACTCACATATGGTAGAGTTGATCTTATCGTGAAGAATGATAGGCAAGTTCATTTTTTATGCATTGATTTGTATATTTTGTTATTAGTTATTTGTTTTACCACCTTTAATATTGAATTTTTTCACAAGAATCGTATATTGAAGTGATCTGTTGGTTAGAAATTATTTAAACAACTATATATATACCCATCAATATGGAGCTGAATAGATACATCATTGATACATTTCAATTTCTTATTGTAAAAGATGTTGGACAAAAGTTTCAAATCATATTTCTTATTTAACTATATTTATTGACCTTATTTCTCAATATTACCAATAATTATAATTTCTAATGACCTTATTTCTCAATATTACAAATAATTATAATTTCTTTTATTTTACCTCGTGAACATGCATTCTTTACTTTTATATGTTTAACTTTTGTTGTGTGTAGATGAGAGAATATTGTCAAATTTAATTTAGCCGGTGTGACAAAGTTGTATATAAATCCGATTTTTTCCCCGACACTAATGCATATCAAAGAAGGTAATGCGCGCCTTATTTTACTTATTTGTTGTATCTATTATTACTTAATATACCATCTTAATATGAACTATATTTATTTTACAGGTTTTTTAAACCCGATAATACTTCCAAAACCAAAACTGTGCAACGACGCTATGAATTCTCCAACATTGTGGATTAATGAAGTTATCGTGATCTATATAGCACACTTTTAATTATTGATCGAAGATGTGAATCGAATGAGCAAGACCAGTTTAGTATATTTATCATTTTGATGTTTGGATTTAATATTATTTTTCTATATCGTTTTCATATTATCATAATATTATTATATATAATGTAGATACATTATGATAATATCTTTTAGAACAACATAATATATTTTACAAATCCCGTGCGTAACGCACGGGTACTGTGCTAGTACATATACTAAAACCGATGCTTTGGTGCCTGTGTGGCGGCCTGTGAGTGAATCTGCCTACGTGGCGGCGTGTGAATGCGCCTCTTAATGTTTTCTCCCGTCAAAAAGGAAATCTAATTAAAATAATTATATAAAAATGATTAGATGATGATGATGATAATAATAATAATAATAATAATAATTACCGTATATATATATACATATATGTCAAAGGTATATGTATATGTATGTGTGTACAATACAATTACCATATATATATATATATATATATATATATATATATATATATATATATATATATATATATATATATATATATATATATATATATATATATATATATATATATATATATATATATATATATATATATATGGATTCTATTGTACACACATACACATACATATACCTTTGACATATATATATATATATATGTCACCCAATTACCATATGCAAATTATATTATATTCACCTAATTTCCATCCCAAAGAACATTGATATATTCAATATATTAAATAAAAATAATTAACAACTTTCTCCATCCAATCTAATCTACCAACTCGGCTACTCTTTCCATATGATAGAGAGATTTCATTAATTCAATATATATAATATCGGCGAAGAAAGTAGAAGAAGAAGACGAATGAAGTGGCTGGCGGCCAGAGAACGAGAAGTAAACCAGGCTTGTTGAGAATGTGAAGAGACAAAGAGTCCCACATTGATTATACAAACAAAGAAGTCATAATATATAAGCTAGTGGGTTACTCCTCCTATTGCCAATTGGTTTTAGGATGGAACCTCGCTCGGCTTATGTACTAGGCTATTAGCGCAAAGGCGCACGTGTGCACACGACCCCCGATCCCGAGTCCCAACGGACTTCAGTATGGTATCAGAGCGGAAAAGCCAAACGGCCCGACTCTCGATCCTGGGCTAGCTAAAAAAGAGAATGAGATGCTAGACCCGATGTCCAAGTGTCAATTAGAGGCGAAAGACGATCCTAGTTGCACTTGCGGGGGCGTGTTGAGAATGTGAAGAGACAAAGAGTCCCACATTGATTATACAAACAAAGAAGTCATAGTATATAAGCTAGTGGGTTACTCCTCCTATTGCCAATTGGTTTTAGGATGAAACCCCGCTCGGCTTATGTACTAAGCTATTAGCGCAAGGGCGCACGTGTGCACACGACCCCCGATCCCGAGTCCCAACGGACTTCAGTAAGGCTGAAGAAGAAACGATGAACCAAAAAAAGGGGCTCATATATAGGCTATGGTAAAGAGGGGAATAATATACAATAATATCAATACTCTTAATATATCCCATTCTAAGTAGATTCTGGGTACACACTCTTTCTCCAATTATAGGAATAAGTCTTTTTGTCTAAGGGTGGGATCTTGGAATATTGATACCTTAACGCGTAAATTTATCGAGTTAGTCAAAATTCTCAAAGAAACAAGCTGGTTGGGTCCAATTTTTAAGGTAAATTCCTTTGATGGTCCCTAACCTTTAATGGTTAGCCACTATCAGTCCCTAAATTTTTTAAGTGTTAATTTTAGTCCCTAACCTTTTACATATTGCTATTATTTAGTCCTCTCATCCAACTAAATGCCAATTAGGTTGTGGGTTCAACTCTCCATTTATTGTTGTAGCTGATTTTTTTTTCATCTATTTTTTTTTAAGTCATTTAAACATTTTCTAATTGTCTTTTCCAAATGAAAAACTATTTTAGTTATTCGGCCTTCTTATTAATTATTTTTATTTGTTATTTAAATACAAACCCTTTTATTAGAGTATAATTTATGATATTTTAAGATTTTCCACATATATATTCAAAATTTTATTTGTAAATTATAACTTCACACAATAAATGAGTTTTTAATTGAAAATACTATAACACACATATTACATATGTATATGTATTGATGCACAATTAAAGAGTTCAAATATATAACTTAAAATCTAATAGGAAGAAATCCTGTATTAAATTTATTTGGGCATTTTTTTTATTATCTTATTTAAAGGAATATATTTATTTTACATAATTTACGTGCTACATGTTTTTGAAAGATTGGTAAATGTAATAAGTATTCTATTTGTATCAAAATAGTTCATGCTTAACTTGTTGATGTATTTTTTAATAAGTTAAAAACTACACATAAAATATTGTTTTAATAATTAGCAAATCGAAAAAAAAATCAAATATTTTAATATTAGGGTAATATTGAACAAGTCCCCTAAAATTCATTGGACGGCCCTGCTTGTAACCCTAACCCTTCTCTAATCTCTCTCTGATTTATTTAGAAAATTAAATAATTTTATCGTTTAGTTTAACAAGAAAATAGACGGGAGGACCAAATAATAGCAATATGTAAAAGGTTAGGGAGTAAAATTAACACTTATAAAGGTTAGGGACTGATAGTGACTAAACAATAATGGTTAGGAACCACCAAAGAAATTTACCCAATTTTTTACCCTAAAAGTGAATAACCCAAAACCCACACCTCTCAAACTTATCTCCAATCATCCCAATTCAATTTTGATTTTAATATTTGAAATAATAAAATAATTTCTAGATGATAAAATGATAATAGTATTTGTAAAATATTTTATGAAATATAATATAAAGAAACAGGGATATTTCATAAAATGTGCAAAACTTATGAAATCATCCGTTTTTGAAATAAAATTCTTCGCCGGGAATTTGAAAAATAAAAGCGGAATAATTTTAATCGAAAACGGAATTATTTTATAAATTATAATATAATTTTCGGAAACATGGAAATTTGATCGGAACCAAATATAAATTCATAAATTCTTAGAAAACGAGGGTCTTTACATTAGTTGACTAATAAACTATGACTTTTAAAATAGAGTATTGCCTCTCCTCACTTCTCACTCTCAAACTTGCTTCCTATAACAATACTCCAGGCTATATAGAGTTACTGATGATTGATGAAATAAACCTTTAAATTATTATAAGATTAAAACTATATAAATTAATGTAAGTAATATAAATTATTGTTTATATGGAATATACAATATCAAATTGCAGTCAAACTTTTAAGGTAAAAATGAGACTCATCAACATGCACTTATTTGAAGTTTTTAGTTGTCATGACAAAGTCTTCTATCGATATGATGATAATTCAAATTTCACAAAGAATAGTAGATTAGTTGCGTTTACACTTTTTATAATATCCGCCCTACTTAAAAGCAAAGAAAAGAAGTCTTATAGTTCTTGTCATAATAAATTGAGTGCAAATCGATCCTCTATGACATTTTCTGTGTTACATACCATAATATATCTCTCAAATTGTTCTAAGTTATAAACCAATTAGAGAAAAAAAATAATAATGTCCATATTTTATGCCATGTTTCTGTGCACATTTTAAGCTCCTTATTCTTAGTACATTGCATGTTTCGGGTTGGGAATTTGTTAAATTTGTGTAGTATAAGCTTATTTGCCAGAAATAGAGGTCTACACAAGTTTTGGTTTAATATGACAGGATTTGGATCCATTCCGGGACGAAACCAAAAGCTGGACTCTACTCGACTTCGACCAAGCCTACTCGAAGTCGACTACAGTTGGGAGCGAGGACTGATCGAGGACGGAAGACGGACACAGCTCGAGTCTGAGAACTACTCGATGTCGAGTAAGTTACTCGACGTCGACCACCACTGAAGACATACTCGAGCTCGACGAGGAGAAAAGCACTCGAGGAGCTGCGAAGAGTACTCGAGATCGAGTAAGTTACTCGACGTCGACCAGACTTGGTCGATGTCGACTACACCGTTTTGGGCCGCGAGACTGTTGGGCCAATCCGAGCATATGTGGACTACTTGGACACGAATGAAGGCTGATTCCATCCTATTCTATCAAGATCTATCTAAGGAGAGAAAGATTTATCCACTACAGTAAGATATTTAGATATTTCCCTTTTAGATAAATGTTCCTTTTATTTAAGTTTTATCTTTAGATATAGATAGAGTTTACTTACATTGGATAGCAAGCATTTAGCATTATAAATAAAGCCAATAAGGCTGATTTTTTAGGAATTCCATCATACATTCAATCTTAGAGAGCATCGAGTAGAGTAGGAGAGAGATAGTGGAGGCCGAGAGAGGTAGAAGTAAGCGAGAGCGGATTTGGCTTCAATCGGTTGTAAGCTCTGTTTGGTTTATTTAATGCAAATTAGTTTCCTTTTATTATTAATGTCTTTAATTATGATGAAGCGCGAGTAGTTCACCCACTTCTAGGGGTGGGGTGAGCCCGACGATGGCCAAGCGTGTTTGAGGTAAAGATTCGAACTTTGTCGTGCTTTGATCATCCATTGCCTTTTATATGTTTATTGCCTATTAAATAGAGATTCAGGTTAACCACTTGGATTATAAACATAAAATTGGTAGATACAATTAAGGTTTCTTGAAAGAGTTGTCTAATTGTTGGAAAAGGCGAAAGCTTAATCCTTTGATGTGATTGCATGATTATCTCCTTATCTTGTTTTATGCATGTATGGTTATCGTTGTTGCAAACCCCGATCTTCGAAGTCCTTTATCATATTGAGTCTAGTTTCACCTATTTCGTGTTTATTTCGTTGCAAGTTACGATTTTAGCTTATGTTCTTACTCGAATTCGACCAGAGATAGTCGACGTCGAGTACCACCTAATCGACGTCGAGTAACTTTTTGATCGAAGTCGAGTACTTCCTGAGTCGACAGTCGACGTGAGATTCACCTGCTGCCTAGGATCGCTGACCTGCTTCCTCGTGGATCGATCCTGACTTCCCACTGCTACATTAGGAGGAGTTCTTGTAATTATTTGTGTGGGCAGAATCTGGTTTGATCTATTCCTTTATATTTTGAACTCGATTTCCTCCCTATCAACATATAACCTAGGTTTAAATGTATAAACCCTATAGATCTAATTAAATGATTAAAAATGATATTCAATATTCTATATTTAAGTGCACAAGCCTTAAGAGACCAAACTTTTTTTAAAAAAAAAAATTTGGTACACCTTTCCAATTAGTCTAAATTATAAATCAATTTCAATACATCTAACTTTATAAGTTAACGTACTTTAAATCGAATTATAAATTTGAAATATTAAATACTTCTTAGTATCATTTCATCAAACACTTCATGAGTTGTCCCTATAAAGATTTATTGTGTAATCTTTTGATCCCCCAAATTTCCAATTTGTAGTCTCCAGTTTCTTTTCCCATTTGCTTTATTTCTGATTGTTTGTTTAATATGTCAAGGTAAAAAAAGATTTGATAAAATGAGATTGATCATTGAATTTTCCGGTTAAAAAAAGATTGATCATTGAATTTAAATAGGCCCAATTAGGCCAATTGAGTATTATAAAGGGTAAATTGCAGGAAACCATCCCTTAAATAACGCCATTTGCCCTAAACCACCATTTACAAGCATAATTGCATAAAATCACCCTTTAAAACACAATCCCCTGCATCCCACCACCCACTCGTTAGATATGTGAGAGTTTTGTGTTAAACATGTATAAAAGACCAAAATACCCTTATTACAAGATCAAATTTCCCTTATTTGCTATTCAATAAAACCATCCCAAACCCAATTTCATCCCCATTTTACCAAACCCTCGACGGTCTCAGACTCAACCCCCCGTCGGCGTCGCCCCTGCCCCCGTCCCTGACTCCCTGCCAGCAACGAATCCAAATCCAAATCTATTGAGCCTTAGCTTGAGTATGTCGATTTCGAGAGCTAGTCACTCTCTCCAGGCACTCATAGATCAAACAACAATGACAAAGAAGACCTCTTCTTGGACGATGATTTGGTTAAGGAGTACATCAAAGGGGGGAAATACTTGGAAGTCCCACGAAATTTTCAAATAGGCTTCCACAACCAAATGGGAAACTACCACTTGAACAACAGCTCCATGAAAGCAACTCAATTCAATGATTACAAAATCACAATCTTAGGATTGCCCCGGCCAGATCAAAACAATCAACTACCTAATGAAGAGAGTAGGAGCATTTTTCTTCAATTCCATTTTATTTAATATTTTTTTAACTGTTGTTGGTAAATTGGGGATATTTTTGACATTTTCAACAACATTTAACATGACCCTAACAAATCCAAGGGGTGGGTGGTGATTTGCGAGGGGTTGTGTTTTAAAGGGGGGTTTTATGCAATTATGCTTTTAAAGGGTGGTTTAGGGCAAATGGGGTTATTTAAGGGGTGGTTTCCTGCAATTTGGCCTATTATAAATAGGGCTTCCAAACCTTTTCGTCGACACATTTCATTTTCCCGCTCTTAGTAGTCTCGCTCAAAAATGTCTGTGATAAGGAAAATCGGAAAGTTTTTTGTCGATCTCACGTATACTCTATGGGATAGATGTAACGGCCCAGAATTATGATTTCCGGGTTACGTTTCAAGGGATAAAACCCCTTGTTCGGATCTTGCAATCCAGGTACGGGTCGAGGTTTCAAACTCATCTTAAGATTAATAGAAAGAGGGATTTCAAACCCTAAAAACTTCGAAGGGTTGTTGGGTACCCTTAACCTGTCCTAAGACTATGTCGCGAAATCCAATTCAAACGGAAGTAAAGCAAAAGCAAAGTTAAGATACAAAATGTCATGGCAGAGCCGGGTCAAACCAAAACGTAAGCGAATGATTACCATTTATACCAAGTTAGAGAATTAGCCAGGTTCTTTAATTCGCCAAAAGGAAACCCCATCATATAGACATCGAGCACTTAGAATCTGCAGAAAATACCTTAAAAAAAAGAACGGGGAAAGGAGTCAGATCGAGCCACTCATGCGGGACCGGCAGTCCTCGCTGAGGCCACATAGTATGCGCTATACCTAATAAAGATGCTCTAATGCAGTACGAAAGTCAAGCACACTAGCATGCTCCTAGGTATAATAATGTGCAGAAATACTGTAAAGGGCCCAAGACAATGCCAAATGGCATATCCCTCTCCTACCTCCACCCCCTTCCGATAGGGCGGAGACTGGCCAGCTCGTGAATGCATTCCATCATAATCGGGCGGCATGCATGCCTAACCCGCTCCACAATAAAGCCCGCAGGCATAATATAAGGAAGTTCATGACTCGATTGACTCAGGGTACCCAATGAGGCTGGGCTACCCTATGACCCTAGCAAAGACTCTAGGACTATCACAGATAACGGCCGTTCTGTTTCAAACGCATAAAGTAAGCAGATGCTCATTCAATTTGTGCAACCTAAACAGGATACTACATGGCATGCTTTTATGCATATGCAACACCTAACATAAAATGCAACAACAGGCATGAATGTCCAACCTGAGTAAGCCCCCTAGGGAACTTACCTGAAGATGCAGAACAGCAAGATAACACAAGTAAGGGCCCAAATGCAAGTCCAAAAGCAATCCAACCGCAATACACACCTATCATCAAGCCATTGTCATAAGCTACTGGATCAACATTCTCACACAGATGAACCCAAGTTCTCAACATCCTCAAAACCAATTGGTGGTAAAACCATTTTCCAAAACCTTCCCGATACAATCAACATCAACCAAAATCACTCTTCCAATCAAACCCATTGATAAAATCGTACCAACTATTTTTCCAAACTCTTTAATCTCAAGTTAAGTCAACTCATTTTTCAAACCATTCCTTCAAAATCATACTTGGTCAAATCCCGACATCAATCAGTTAAACCTTATAATAAATCTCTCAAAATCCAATTATAGAAATAATTCCGGCATTTTGGTTTTTTCCAAACACAATCCTTTAAGAGATATTTCCGAAACCTCGAGAATCTTCTTTTTAAATAATTCAAGCAATATTGATCTAGAATGACACTAACTAAATTCATCCTTGTAGATCACAATTATAGACCAAAACCGACAATCACTTTGAAATTCCTAAAATCACATTTTTAACCCAGCCCAGCCCAATGAAGAAAAGAAGGAAGATCCACATCGTCTTCCTCCCTCTGAGATTCGGACGACGCAGGAAGCGGAAGAAATAAAGGAGAAGAACTCAGGCCACCGGAGCTCTGTTCGACTCGAAGGTTTACCCGGAGGCTCGAAATACAAACCCGACCACACCCATCAAAGAAAGAAGGAAACGCGAGCAATAGAGAAGGGAGGAGGAGAAAGTTACCGAGACATCTCCGAGGGAAATCTCCGGCGAAAATGGCGGATTCCGACTTCAATCAACGAGGGACGACGTCGTTCTTGACCTAGAACAATTCGAAAGGGAATAAGGGCAGGTTTTAATGGGATTTGCATTGAAACAAAAGGAAATCGGAAGTCGACCTTGCTTTTGCCAAATCAGGGGAAACGCGGTTCCGCCGGCGTCGATTTGTCCGAAGAGCTCCTGGAGGGTCTCGCTTTGCCAGGTCTAAGGCCGAGAACAGGGGGTGCTCGCTGGACCGACTCGTCGCGGCGACCCTATGGCGAAGAAGAACAGGCGCTGCTGTAGCTTCTGGGCGACAAAGAGGGTGGAGCTGGAGTATCGTTCTCGGCAGAACAGATCTTGGTGCTCTTCGTTTCGCTCGAAATGGAGACAAGGAGGCGATGGTTGTGGGTGTTCGGAGCCTACAGAGAATAAATGGAATGGGGAGAGGCTTCCTGGGTTTGTTTGAAAGGCAAAAGCAAGAGGAAAGGGAGGTGAAATGGGTGAGGAGGTGGGGCACCGATTCGGATAAAAGGAAAGGGAAAGAGATCTGTCCTGCAATTGGCGTGGGAAAGGAGTCTGATTTGGCGTGCTGAGGCCTGGCGTGGCTCCTGCAAGTCTCAATTGGCTGTTTGCCAAGTTTGGAAAGGAAAATGCAAAGGGAGGAGGAAGAGCTGCTGGTTTGTACAGACCGAGAAGGAGAAAGAAGAAAAGAAAGAAAAGGAAAATAGAATACAAGTGGTCCTCACAAGACCCAATTTCAAAATACCCGGAACCTGCTATCTCGACGTTATTTCGACTCGGTTAAAATTAATAAAATTTCGAATCTGAAATAAAATAATGTACCTCAAAATAAATTCCAAACCTCGAAGAAAGAAGACGGAAATAAAATTCGTCGGAATCAAATTTTCAAAACGATGCCGGAATTGTCCATAATGATTTTTAACCGAAAGTTGTGCTCGATGATGAGTTTTTCTTGAAATATCCGATTTAAATTCATTTTTAATTTCTTTTTCCGAGAATTAGGATTTAAAAATCCGGGTCTTTACATCATCCACCTCTAAAAACAAGTGTCGTCCCCGACACTAAAACTAAGACAAAGTAGGGGATGAAGTTTGAAATTGCTGAGTCTAGGGACCATGTCCAAGTATCTTGTAATCACCTCAGTCGTGTCTTCCGAGATTCTCACAACATCCTAGTCACGGTCGTGACATCTCCAATTGGCCTTGACAAGTATGCAATAAGCGCCCCTATCACATCCTCGCTTCGACTTTTCGGAAGTACCACAACTCTAAAATTCTACAATATCACCACTAGGTCTTAGCAAGCACCCTACAAGCGCCCTCATAAAATGCTTTTATCCACTTTGTGAAGTATCATAGAGTTGCCCAGGTTTGAAAAGTTTCAAGAGGGATTTCACAATTGGAAAAGATTGGCTTCAAAATCGTTGAAATTCTCGATAATGTTTATTCTTTTAAAATCAAAGTTAGCCCTTTTCAAAATCATTCAAAATCTTCAAATCCAACGTCTAATCAAGCAACCTTACACCAAAACAAGTCAAATCCTTTCAAATCGAGATTTCGTCAAAATCTTCCAACCACCAGATCAATTTCTCGCATACCAAACAATCAAATTCAGAACCTGGGAGGTGGAATCATCCACCTCTAAGGGCTAGTCCCATATTCTCTTCCTAGTTTCCATAATCAAATCAATTTATCAGTCTCAATTTAAGCAAGATTCAGAAACCATAAGCAATGCATAACCACATAGTCAATCGATCCTCAACGAGTACATCATATGACAAGTCTCAAACATATGCCAGCACAATGCCACAAGATCACATCAACGTCTTCACATCATACTAAGGGTCATAATATGCCATCTATGCCAAAATCATAACACACATATCGATATCACACCAAGGTCATAATAGGTACATCCTCGTCATAAAGTCAACGAATCAAACTCATTGTCAACACATCAACACAACAAGTCATGTTATTAAGATTCCGCGAAAGGGGAGGTCAAACAATATATCAGTCAACGAATGTAAGCATATTCACCAACATCATCTTAACTCATCGCAATGCCATATAACGATCATTTAGAAATCGGGTATCATTATCTCATATATACAAATCATATTCATCCTCAAAGTCATATTCATCTTTTAACATATCCACAATCATGCTTAACGATCATATAACATAACATCATGCTTTATCACCCCATAATATAATATCATGTTTTCACATAACAACATGTCATTATCCCATGATTCATATAACACATCGTAACATGCTTCTAAAACGCATAACATGGTAGTAATGCATATCATGATAACACTAGTCACTACCAATTAGATTTCAGTATTTGCATAAAAACATGGAATATCAATCTATATGTGGTTCATCATGGTTGCTATATAACATCATGTCAGTACATTTTAATAAATCACATAATCAAGAAAATCCTCACATCCTATTAGTCAAAATAAAATAGAATCCCCGCTCGCCCATCTCCACTCTCAAGTCAAGACTATAATCCACTTCTAGACTCGCCAACGTCAACTCAGACAAAATTTTCCAAAGAAATCACAATTCATCTCGGTGCTCAAATCTCGCCCTTCTTTCCGCCAAACACTACCACACCATCCACCTCTAAGAACCCAACTCCTATCTCTAACTTCACACCCAAGTACCCTCTAACACCATGTCCTCAATATTCACGAGCCCTCCCTTACAGTCCTCATACCACCCGGAGCATCACAAGTATCACCTAGAAGCCCATCAGAACCATCAACATTGCCTCCCATAAATCCCAAAGCTCACTCGGTCTTACCTAAGCCAACATCCCTCTCTCGCGACTCACCTTCTAATACCATCGATCATCCTAACCGTCCAAATTTCTTTCACCACTCATCAACCACTCCACAAGAGAACCCTCACCCACATGATCAAGGAAACGTAGTTATGAAAATCATCGCACATAAGGTCTACAACATATCAACTAGCATTCATAGCACCATGGGTTCATCATCAATTATTGCAACTATGTCAATAAGTCTCAATTTACCGGCATGCTTAATAATTATTGCAAAACATCATATACGAGCATAGTCAATTCAATCTAGCAAGTTTCATCATAACCTTATCAGATAATAATTCAGGTTCTCAGCAATTGCAGTTCACATTTTATAGGCAAGGAATTTAGATCATGTTTCGCAACTCAGAGTATCAACACATCAAGGCATCATGACACATTAGAACTATAAAACATCAAATCATATCATCATAGACAACAGACAATCAGACAACAATCATCACCAAGTCAGCACATCAACACATAAATCTCATCGCTAGGTCAGTGCAATATCGTCATCAACAAATTCAAAAGGGTTAGAAATTCGAACGGAGAACAATCCCGCTTGCAAGTCATATCGTACACAGTAACCGTAATTCTCGATGCGTGCTCGTTCCGCCGACATCATAGATCCTGAGGCCCGTGGGTTATGGGCCCACACTTCTGCCGCACTGCTCTATCGCTATGTAGCTTCCTTTCTCTTTCAAGAAGTCGTTCACCCAATGTATCGCGCATGACTCCAAGTTAGAAAAGATAGGGGAGTGACAAGAGCGGACAAACCAGTGTTCACTTCGGAACCAAACATAGACCAAGACTAAATAACGTCAAGACTAGAGACAAGACTTTGACCCGAGAATGACAACGATTGCCCCTATGAAAATCTATGAGGTTACAATTTGTGACAAGTAGCAAGGGTTCGTCTCAATCAATCAACCATATCAACCCACACTAACATGTACCTATCTCGAAGATCAACGACATACATGTACATTCAAAAGACACATTCGAGTTCTACCTTGAGGGGAATGCGAGACAAGCTAACAGTCTATCGATTCATGAAAGCCATAATGCCTAGTAGTCTTAAGCGATATATGCGGGATTTACCAAACAGAGCAAACATCACATATATGAGCAATGCACTAGCGGGGTATATATATCAACAATCAAGGTCAATGCATCATGATGAGTTTATCGTAACAATCCGACCTAATGTTATACGAGAACACATAAGTGCAGCATAGTATCTATCACATATGGCAACCATGATCATATAATAAGTCAAGAATGGCATGCAATCAGACGAAGGGTCGCATTCAGAAAGCATAGGTCCTACAGGATGCTAGCGATACACGATGAGGCATGACATAGTTAAGAGTGGCCTAAGAGAACTCAGCATAAGGTTCACGAAGCATGTTTATGCAATGCAGTAAGTACGAAAAGTTACCATCTAGGGAGTCATATCGGAATTCATAAACCTTATAGGATACTACTAGCACATATCGAACATGAACTCATCAAGGCACTTCGACTAGACCCACCCTAACATTCCGATGTCACGTATATGCGGAAACATGATATAGCGTGGTGTGTGATCATGCGAAGTGTCAAGTCATATATTCATGTAAGCACGAGAGGGCATCATAAAGTAATAGGGAACGCTATAGAGCGATGATCATGTAAACATGCTAGGGCTAATAAGGGTGAATACAACATTTTAAGAGAATAGCAGAAGGGAAGAGTCACACTATCAAGGACATATCTCGAGAGGGAATCAACAATAATGTAGCCAAGTTACAAATCCGCACAACTCGCAACCAAGAGTCCTACGTGGTACTAATGACACAATACAACATTTGATACATACATGCGCTTGATTGACTAACACAACGATACACAAGAGACCACATTGACATAGTCCAGCGATACAAAAGCATGAGAGGAATGTAGCAGTGCATAATATAAGCCTACGTAACATGACAATATAAGCAGAATACGGGGGCATGTGTTCCAATTTAATAATACTAAATGAGACACGCATATATCAAGATATTACTTCGATATCATGGTCACAGATGGAACTACTAATTTAATCAAGCAAGGCCAAGGGTAACACTAACTAAAATGCCGAGGAGATCATCTTATGGGGCATTCGTACAAAGAGGAGCTTACCACACTATCATGGACCTAATTCAGGGAAAGCAACATTCATATAGACTCATATCATGCCATTCATGGTTCTAACCAATCAGTAGTACGATTATTACAACAGGTCAATCAGACACGCGCACCCAAACAAAATCATGACAGAAAGCGAGATGCAACACGAGACCTAAACAATGTGACTAGCATGGATACAAAAATGTTATACAATCATGAATTTACATTAAGGATCATGACAATAACATGTACTAGAATTTACGTATCATATAAGGCATGTTGACATCAAGTTGTAGCACGTATCAAACAAGGAACTTGCTTCATCAGAGTATCAAAATTTAACGATCACACTGTCATGAACCTAGTAGAGTAAAATCATGCAGATTCATCTCATGCAGCTCACACTTTCATTCAATCCTACGATCAATAGGCCAAATAAACATGCTATGACAACATATAATCATGGTAGAAGCCAAGTTCAAGAATTGATCTCGATCGAAATGGTAGAGAAGTGGTTCCATGCTTAGTTCGATTCTTGAACGCCTACGCTTGTAGCAACGAATTTCCATCGTTTTGTCCGAAATCCGAATTACCTTCTTCGATCGCTACTCTGTTTTCAGTAATGGGTTGTTAATTGTGAATCTATTTTTGTTTCATTTCGGAATTAGAATCTTTTTCCAGTTCAAGAATTGATCTCGATCGAAATGGTAAAAAAGTGGTTCCATGCTTAGTTTGATTCTTGAACGCCTGCGCTTGTAGCCCAGAATTTCCAACGTTTTGTATGAAATCCGGATTACCTTCTTCGATCGCTACTCTGTTTTCAGCAATGGATTGTTAACTAAGAATCTGTTTTTGTTTCATTTCGGAATTAGAATCTTTGTCCAGTTCAGGAATTGATCTCGATCGAAATGGTAAAGAAGTGGTTCCATGCTTAGTTTGATTCTTGAACGTCTGCGCTTGTAGCCCCGAATTTCCATCGTTTTCTCCGAAATCCGGATTACCTTCTTCGATCGCTACTCTGTTTTCAGTAATGGTTTGTTAACTGTGAATCTGTTTTTGTTTCATTTCGGAATTAGAATCTTTGTCCAGTTCAGGAATTGATCTCGATCGAAATAGTAAAGAAGTGGTCCCATGCTTAGTTTGATTCTTGAACGCCTGCGCTTGTAGCAACGAATTTCCATCGTTTCGTCCGAAATCCGGATTACCTTCTTCGATCGCTACTCTGTTTTCAGTAATGGATTGTTAACTGTGAATCTGTTTTTGTTTCATTTCGGAATTAGAATCTTTGTCCAGATCAGGAATTGATCTCGATCGAAATGGTAAAGAAGTGGTTCCATGATTAGTTTGATTCTTGAACGTCTGCGCTTGTAGCAACGAATTTCCATTGTTTTGTCCGAAATCCGGATTACCTTCTTCGATCGCTTCTCTGTTTTCAGTAATGGATTGTTAACTGTGAATATGATTTTGTTTCATTTCTGAATTAGAATATTTGTCCAGTTCAGGAATTGATCTCGATCGAAATGGTAAAGAAGTGGTTCCATGCTTAGTTTGATTCTTGAACGCCTGCGCTTGTAGCCCAGAATTTCCATTGTTTTGTATGAAATCCGGATTACCTTCTTCGAGCGCAACTCTGTTTTCAGCAATGGATTGTTAACTGTGAATATGTTTTTATTTCATTTTGGAATTAGAATCTTTGTCCAGTTACGGAATTGATCTCGATCGAAATGGTAGAGAAGTGGTTCCATGCTTAGTTCGATTCTTGAACGCCTGCGCTTGTAGCAACGAATTTCCATCGTTTTGTCCGAAATCCGGATTACCTTCTTCGATCGCTACTCTGTTTTCAGTAATGGGTTGTTAACTGTGAATCTATTTTTGTTTCATTTCGGAATTAGAATCTTTTTCCAGTTCAAGAATTGATCTCGATCGAAATGGTAAAGAAGTGGTTCCATGCTTAGTTTGATTCTTGAACGCCTGCGCTTGTAGCAACGAATTTGCATCGTTTTGTCTGAAATCCGGATTACCTTCTTTGATCGCCACTCTGTTTTCAGTGATGGATTGTTAACTGTGAATATATTTTTGTTTCATTTCGGAATTAGAATCTTTGTCCAGTTCAGGAATTGATCTCGATCGAAATGGTAAAGAAGTGGTTCCATGCTTAGTTTGATTCTTGAACGCCTGCGCTTGTAGCCCTGAATTTCCATCGTTTTCTCCGAAATCCGGATTACCTTCTTCGTTCGCTACTCTGTTTTCAGTAATGGTTTGTTAACTGTGAATCTGGTTTTGTTTCATTTCGGAATTAGAATCTTTGTCCAGTTCAGGAATTGATCTCGATCGAAATAGTAAAGAAGTTGTTTAATGCTTAGTTTGATTCTTGAACGCCTACGCTTGTAGCAACGAATTTCCATCGTTTTGTCCGAAATCCGGATTACCTTCTTCGATCGCTACTCTGTTTTCAGTAATGGATTGTTAACTATGAATCTGTTTTTGTTTCATTTCGGAATTAGAATCTTTGTGCAGTTCAGGAATTGATCTCGATCGAAATGGTAAAGAAGTGGTTCCATACTTAGTTTGATTCTTGAACGCTTGCGCTTGTAGCAAAGAATTTCCTTCGTTTTGTCCGAAATCCAGATTACCTTCTTCGATCGCTACTCTGTTTTCAGTAATGGATTGTTAACTGTGAATCTGTTTTTGTTTCATTTCGGAATTAGAATCTTTGTCCAGTTCAGGAATTGATATCGATCGAAATGGTAAAGAATCGGTTCCATGCTTGGTTTGTTTTCAGTAATGGATTGTTAACTGTGAATCTGTTTTTGTTTCATTTCTGAATTAGAATCTTTGTCCAGTTCAGGAATTGATCTCGATCGAAATGGTAAAGAAGTGGTTCCATGCTTAGTTTTATTCTTGAACGCCTGCGCTTGTAGCAACGAATTTCCATCATTTTGTCCAAAATCCGGATTACCTTCTTCGATCGCTACTCTGTTTTCAGTAAAGGATTGTTAACTGTGAATCTGTTTTTGTTTCATTTCGGAATTAGAATCTTTGTCCAATTCAGGAATTGATCTCGATCGAAATGGTAAAGAAGTGGTTCTATGCTTAGTTTGATTCTTGAACGCCTGCGCTTGTAGCAACGAATTTCCATCGTTTTGTCCGAAATCTAGATTACCTTCTTCGATCGCTACTCTGTTTTCAGTAATGGATTGTTAACTGTGAATCTGTTTTGGTGTCATTTCGGAATTAGAATCTTTGTCCAGTTCAGGAATTGATCTCGATCGAAATGGTAAAGAAGTGGTTCCATGCTTCGTTTGATTCTTGAACGCCTGCGCTTGTAGCAACGAATTTCCATCGTTTTGTCCGAAATCCGGATTACTTTCTTCGATCGCTACTCTGTTTTCAGTAATGGATTGTTAACCATGAATCTCTTTTTTGTTTCATTTCGGAATTAGAATCTTTGTCCAGTTCAGGAATTGATCTCGATCAAAATGGTAAAGAAGTGGTTTCATGCTTAGTTTGATTCTTGAACGCATGCGCTTGTAGCAAGGAATTTCCATCGTTTTGTCCGAAATCCGGATTAATTTCTTCGATCGCTACTCTGTTTTCAGTAATGGATTGTTAACCGTGAATCTGTTTTTGTTTCATTTCGGAATTAGAATCTTTGTCCAGTTCAGGAATTGATCTCGATCGAAATGGTAGAGAAGTGGTTCCATGCTTAGTTCGATTCTTGAACGCCTGCGCTTGTAGCAACGAATTTCCATTGTTTTGTCCGAAATCCGGATTACCTTCTTCGATCGCTACTCTGTTTTCAGTAATGGGTTGTTAACTGTGAATCTATTTTTGTTTCATTTCGGAATTAGAATCTTTTTCCAGTTCAAGAATTGATCTCGATCGAAATGGTAGAGAAGTGGTTCCATGCTTAGTTTGATTCTTGAACGCATGCGCTTGTAGCAATGAATTTCCATCGTTTCGTCCGAAATCTGGATTACCTTCTTCGATCGCTACTCTGTTTTCAGTAATGGATTGTTAACTGTGAATCTTTTTTGTTTCATTTTGGAATTAGAATCTTTGTCTAGATCAGGAATTGATCTCGATCGAAATGGTAAAGAAGTGGTTCCATGCTTAGTTTTATTCTTGAACGCCTGCGTTTGTAGCAACGAATTTGCATCTTTTTGTCTGAAATCCGGATTACCTTCTTCGATCGCTACTCTGTTTTCAGTGATGGACTGTTAACTGTGAATATATTTTTGTTTAATTTCGGAATTAGAATCTTTGTCCAGTTCAGGAATTGATCTCGATCGAAATGGTAAAGAAGTGGTTCCATGCTTAGTTTGATTCTTGAACACCTGCGCTTGTAGCCCTGAATTTCCATCGTTTTCTCCAAAATCCGGATTACCTTCTTCGTTCGCTACTCTGTTTTCAGTAATGGTTTGTTAACTGTGAATCTGGTTTTGTTTCATTTCGGAATTAGAATCTTTGTCCAGTTCAGGAATTGATCTCGATCGAAATAGTAAAGAAGTGGTTTAATGCTTAGTTTGATTCTTGAACGCCTACGCTTGTAGCAACGAATTTCCATCGTTTTGTCCGAAATCCGGATTACCTTCTTCGATCGCTACTCTGTTTTCAGTAATGGATTGTTAACTATGAATCTGTTTTTGTTACATTTCGGAATTAGAATCTTTGTGCAGTTCAGGAATTGATCTCGATCGAAATGGTAAAGAAGTGGTTCCATACTTAGTTTGATTCTCTAACGCTTGCGCTTGTAGCAAAGAATTTCCTTCGTTTTGTCCGAAATCCGGATTACCTTCTTCGATCGCTACTCTGTTTTCAGTAATGGATTGTTAACTGTGAATCTGTTTTTGTTTCATTTCGGAATTAGAATCTTTGTCCAGTTCAGGAATTAATCTCGATCGAAATGGTAAAGAATTGGTTCCATGCTTAGTTTTATAATTGAACGCCTGCGCTTGTAGCAACGAATTTCCATCGTTTTGTCCAAAATCCGGATTACCTTCTTCGATCGCTACTCTGTTTTCAGTAATGGATTGTTAACTGTGAATCTTTTTTTGTTTCATTTCGGAATTAGAATCTTTTTCCAATTCAGGAATTGATCTCGATCGAAATGGTAAAGAAGTGGTTCCATGCTTAGTTTGATTCTTGAACGCATGCGCTTGTAGCAACGAATTTCCATCGTTTCGTCCGAAATCCGGGTTACCTTCTTCGATCGCTACTCTGTTTTCAGTAATGGATTGTTAACTGTGAATCTGTTTTTGTTTCATCTCGGAATTAGAATCTTTGTCCAGATCAGGAATTGATCTCGATCGAAATGGTAAAGAAGTGGTTCCATGATTCGTTTGATTTTTGAACGCCTGCGCTTGTAGCAACGAATTTCCATCGTTTTGTCCGAAATCCGGATTACCTTCTTCGATCGCTACTCTTTTTTCAGTAATGGATTGTTAACTGTGAATCTGTTTTTGTTTCATTTCGGAATTAGAATCTTTGTCCAGTTCAGGAATTGATATCGATCGAAATGGTATAGAAGTGGTTCTATGCTTAGTTTGATTCTTGAACGCCTACGCTTGTAGCAACGAATTTCCATCGTTTTGTCCGAAATCCGGATTACCTTCTTCGATCGCTACTCTGTTTTCAGTAATGGATTGTTAACTATGAATCTGTTTTTGTTTCATTTCGGAATTAGAATCTTTGTGCAGTTCAGGAATTGATCTCGATCGAAATGGTAAAGAAGTGGTTCCATACTTAGTTTGATTCTTGAACGCTTGCGCTTGTAGCAAAGAATTTCCTTCGTTTTGTCCGAAATTCGGATTACCTTCTTCGATCGCTACTCTGTTTTCAGTAATGGATTGTTAACTGTGAATCTGTTTTTGTTTCATTTCGGAATTAGAATCTTTGTCCAGTTCAGGAATTGATATCGATCGAAATGGTAAAGAATCGGTTCCATGCTTGGTTTGTTTTCAGTAATGGATTGTTAACTGTGAATCTGTTTTTGTTTCATTTCTGAATTAGAATCTTTGTCCAGTTCAGGAATTGATCTCGATCGAAATGGTAAAGAAGTGGTTCCATGCTTAGTTTTATTCTTGAACGCCTGCGCTTGTAGCAACGAATTTCCATCGTTTTGTCCAAAATCCGGATTACCTTCTTCGATCGCTACTCTGTTTTCAGTAATGGATTGTTAACTGTGAATCTGTTTTTGTTTCATTTCGGAATTAGAATCTTTGTCCAATTCAGGAATTGATCTCGATCGAAATGGTAAAGAAGTGGTTCTATGCTTAGTTTGATTCTTGAACGCCTGCGCTTGTAGCAACGAATTTCCATCGTTTTGTCCGAAATCTAGATTACCTTCTTCGATCGCTACTCTGTTTTCAGTAATGGATTGTTAACTGTGAATCTGTTTTGGTGTCATTTCGGAATTAGAATCTTTGTCCAGTTCAGGAATTGATCTCGATCGAAATGGTAAAGAAGTGGTTCCATGCTTAGTTTGATTCTTGAACGCCTGCGCTTGTAGCAACGAATTTCCATCGTTTTGTCCGAAATCCGGATTACTTTCTTCGATCGCTACTCTGTTTTCAGTAATGGATTGTTAACCATGAATCTCTTTTTTGTTTCATTTCGGAATTAGAATCTTTGTCCAGTTCAGGAATTGATCTCGATCAAAATGGTAAAGAAGTGGTTTCATGCTTAGTTTGATTCTTGAACGCATGCGCTTGTAGCAATGAATTTCCATCGTTTTGTCCGAAATCCGGATTAATTTCTTCGATCGCTACTCTGTTTTCAGTAATGGATTGTTAACCGTGAATCTGTTTTTGTTTCATTTCGGAATTAGAATCTTTGTCCAGTTCAGGAATTGATCTCGATCGAAATGGTAGAGAAGTGGTTCCATGCTTAGTTCGATTCTTGAACGCCTGCGCTTGTAGCAACGAATTTCCATTGTTTTGTCCGAAATCCGGATTACCTTCTTCGATCGCTACTCTGTTTTCAGTAATGGGTTGTTAACTGTGAATCTATTTTTGTTTCATTTCGGAATTAGAATCTTTTTCCAGTTCAAGAATTGATCTCGATCGAAATGGTAGAGAAGTGGTTCCATGCTTAGTTTGATTCTTGAACGCATGCGCTTGTAGCAATGAATTTCCATCGTTTCGTCCGAAATCTGGATTACCTTCTTCGATCGCTACTCTGTTTTCAGTAATGGATTGTTAACTGTGAATCTTTTTTGTTTCATTTTGGAATTAGAATCTTTGTCTAGATCAGGAATTGATCTCGATCGAAATGGTAAAGAAGTGGTTCCATGCTTAGTTTTATTCTTGAACGCCTGCGTTTGTAGCAACGAATTTGCATCTTTTTGTCTGAAATCCGGATTACCTTCTTCGATCGCTACTCTGTTTTCAGTGATGGACTGTTAACTGTGAATATATTTTTGTTTAATTTCGGAATTAGAATCTTTGTCCAGTTCAGGAATTGATCTCGATCGAAATGGTAAAGAAGTGGTTCCATGCTTAGTTTGATTCTTGAACGCCTGCGCTTGTAGCCCTGAATTTCCATCGTTGTCTCCAAAATCCGGATTACCTTCTTCGTTCGCTACTCTGTTTTCAGTAATGGTTTGTTAACTGTGAATCTGGTTTTGTTTCATTTCGGAATTAGAATCTTTGTCCAGTTCAGGAATTGATCTCGATCGAAATAGTAAAGAAGTGGTTTAATGCTTAGTTTGATTCTTGAACGCCTACGCTTGTAGCAACGAATTTCCATCGTTTTGTCCGAAATCCGGATTACCTTCTTCGATCGCTACTCTGTTTTCAGTAATGGATTGTTAACTATGAATCTGTTTTTGTTTCATTTCGGAATTAGAATCTTTGTGCAGTTCAGGAATTGATCTCGATCGAAATGGTAAAGAAGTGGTTCCATACTTAGTTTGATTCTCTAACGCTTGCGCTTGTAGCAAAGAATTTCCTTCGTTTTGTCCGAAATCCGGATTACCTTCTTCGATCGCTACTCTGTTTTCAGTAATGGATTGTTAACTGTGAATCTATTTTTGTTTCATTTCGGAATTAGAATATTTGTCCAGTTCAGGAATTAATCTCGATCGAAATGGTAAAGAAGTGGTTCCATGCTTAGTTTTATAATTGAACGCCTGCGCTTGTAGCAACGAATTTCCATCGTTTTGTCCAAAATCCGGATTACCTTCTTCGATCGCTACTCTGTTTTCAGTAATGGATTGTTAACTGTGAATCTTTTTTTGTTTCATTTCGGAATTAGAATCTTTTTCCAATTCAGGAATTGATCTCGATCGAAATGGTAAAGAAGTGGTTCCATGCTTAGTTTGATTCTTGAACGCATGCACTTGTAGCAACGAATTTCCATCGTTTCGTCCGAAATCCGGGTTACCTTCTTCGATCGCTACTCTGTTTTCAGTAATGGATTGTTAACTGTGAATCTGTTTTTGTTTCATCTCGGAATTAGAATCTTTGTCCAGATCAGGAATTGATCTCGATCGAAATGGTAAAGAAGTGGTTCCATGATTCGTTTGATTTTTGAACGCCTGCGCTTGTAGCAACGAATTTCCATCGTTTTGTCCGAAATCCGGATTACCTTCTTCGATCGCTACTCTTTTTTCAGTAATGGATTGTTAACTGTGAATCTGTTTTTGTTTCATTTCGGAATTAGAATCTTTGTCCAGTTCAGGAATTGATATCGATCGAAATGGTATAGAAGTGGTTCTATGCTTAGTTTGATTCTTGAACGCCTGCGCTTGTAGCAACGACTTTCCATCGTTTTGTCCGAAATCTAGATTACCTTCT
The DNA here is from genome assembly GCA_037127255.1 of Persicaria tinctoria. Classification (NCBI taxonomy): domain Eukaryota; kingdom Viridiplantae; phylum Streptophyta; class Magnoliopsida; order Caryophyllales; family Polygonaceae; genus Persicaria; species Persicaria tinctoria. The sequence continues at coordinate 70,072,646 of JBANSL010000013.1, forward strand.
TCGATCGCTACTCTGTTTTCAGTAATGGATTGTTAACTGTCAATCTGTTTTGGTGTCATTTCGGAATTAGAATCTTTGTCCAGTTCAGGAATTGATCTCGATCGAAATGGTAAAGAAGTGGTTCCATGCTTAGTTTTATTCTTGAACGCCTGCGCTTGTAGCAACGAATTTCCATCGTTTTGTCCAAAATCCGGATTACCTTCTTCGATCGCTACTCTGTTTTCAGTAATGGATTGTTAACTGTGAATCTTTTTTTGTTTCATTTCGGAATTAGAATCTTTGTCCAATTCAGGAATTGATCTCGATCGAAATGGTAAAGAAGTGGTTCCATGCTTAATTTGATTCTTGAACGCATGCGCTTTTAGCAAAGAATTTCCATCGTTTCGTCCGAAATCCGGGTTACCTTCTTCGATCGCTACTCTGTTTTCAGTAATGGATTGTTAACTGTGAATCTGTTTTTGTTTCATCTCGGAATTAGAATCTTTGTCCAGATCAGGAATTGATCTCGATCGAAATGGTAAAGAATTGGTTCCATGATTAGTTTGATTTTTGAACGCCTGCGCTTGTAGCAACGAATTTCCATCGTTTTGTCCGAAATCCGGATTACCTTCTTCGATCGCTACTCTTTTTTCAGTAATGGATTGTTAACTGTGAATCTGTTTTTGTTTCATTTCGGAATTAGAATCTTTGTCCAGTTCAGGAATTGATATCGATCGAAATGGTATAGAAGTGGTTCTATGCTTAGTTTGATTCTTGAACGCCTGCGCTTGTAGCAACGACTTTCCATCGTTTTGTCCGAAATATAGATTACCTTCTTCGATCGCTACTCTGTTTTCAGTAATGGATTGTTAACTGTGAATCTGTTTTGGTGTCATTTCGGAATTAGAATCTTTGTCCAGTTCAGGAATTGATCTCGAACGAAATTGTAAAGAAGTGGTTCCATGCTTAGTTTGATTCTTGAACGCCAGCGCTTGTAGCAACGAATTTCAGGCGTTTTGTCCGAAATCCGGATTACTTTTTTCGATCGCTACTCTGTTTTCAGTAATGGATTGTCAACCATGAATCTCTTTTTTGTTTCATTTCGGAATTAGAATCTTTGTCCAGTTCAGGAATTGATCTCGATCAAAATGGTAAAGAAGTGGTTTCATGCTTAGTTTGATTCTTGAACGCATGCGCTTGTAGCAATGAATTTCCATCGTTTTGTCCGAAATCCGGATTAATTTCTTCGATCACTACTCTGTTTTCAGTAATGGATTGTTAACCGTGAATCTGTTTTTGTTTCATTTCGGAATTAGAATCTTTGTCCAGTTCAGGAATTGATCTCGATCGAAATGGTAGAGAAGTGGTTCCATGCTTAGTTCGATTCTTGAACGCCTGCGCTTGTAGCAACGAATTTCCATCGTTTTGTCCGAAATCCGGATTACCTTCTTCGATCGCTACTCTGTTTTCAGTAATGGGTTGTTAACTGTGAATCTATTTTTGTTTCATTTCGAAATTAGAATCTTTTTCCAGTTTAAGAATTGATCTCGATCGAAATGGTAGAGAAGTGGTTCCATGCTTAGTTTGATTCTTGAACGCATGCGCTTGTAGCAATGAATTTCCATCGTTTCGTCCGAAATCCGGATTACCTTCTTCGATCGCTACTCTGTTTTCAGTAATGGATTGTTAACTGTGAATCTTTTTTGTTTCATTTTGGAATTAGAATCTTTGTCTAGATCAGGAATTGATCTCGATCGAAATGGTAAAGAAGTGGTTCCATGCTTAGTTTTATTCTTGAACGCCTACGCTTGTAGCAACGAATTTGCATCTTTTTGTCTGAAATACGGATTACCTTCTTCGATCGCTACTCTGTTTTCAGTGATGGATTGTAAACTGTGAATCTGGTTTTGTTTCATTTCGGAATTAGAATCTTTGTCCAGTTCAGGAATTGATCTCGATCGAAATAGTAAAGAAGTGGTTTAATGCTTAGTTTGATTCTTGAACGCCTACGCTTGTAGCAACGAATTTCCATCGTTTTGTCCGAAATCCGGATTACCTTCTTCAATCGCTACTCTCTTTTCAGTAATGGATTGTTAACTATGAATCTGTTTTTGTTTCATTTCGGAATTAGAATCTTTGTGCAGTTCAGGAATTGATCTCGATCGAAATGGTAAAGAAGTGGTTCCATGCTTAGTTTGATTCTTGAACGCATGCGCTTGTAGCTACGAATTTCCATCGTTTTGTCCGAAATCCGGATTAATTTCTTCGATCGCTACCCTGTTTTCAGTAATGGATTGTTAACTGTGAATCTGTTTTTGTTTCATTTCGGAATTAGAATCTTTGTCCAGTTCAGGAATTGATCTCGATCGAAATGGTAAAGAAGTGGTTCCATGCTTAGTTTGACTCTTGAACGCATGCGCTTGTAGCAACGAATTTCCATCGTTTCGTCCGAAATCCGGATTACCTTCTTCGATCGCTACTCTGTTTTCAGTAATAGATTATTAACTGTGAATCTTTTTTGTTTCATTTTGGAATTAGAATCTTTGTCCAGATCAGGAATTGATCTCGATCGAAATGGTAAAGAAGTGGTTCCATGATTAGTTTGATTCTTGAACGCCTGCGCTTGTAGCAAGGAATTTCCATCATTTTTTCCGAAATCCGGATTACCTTCTTCGATCACTACTCTGTTTTCAGTAATGGATTGTTAACTGTGAATATATTTTTGTTTCATTTCGGAATTAGAATCTTTGTCCAGTTCAGGAATTGATCTCGATCGAAATGGTAAAGAAGTGGTTCCATGCTTAGTTTGATTTTTGAACGCCTGCGCTTGTAGCCCTGAATTTCCATCGTTTTCTCCGAAATCCGGATTACCTTCTTCGATCGCTACTCTATTTTCAGTAATGGTTTGTTAACTGTGAATCTGTTTTTGTTTCATTTCGGAATTAGAATCTTTGTGCAGTTCAGGAATTGATCTTGATCGAAATGGTAAAGAAGTGGTTCCATACTTAGTTTGATTCTTGAACGCTTGCGCTTGTAGCAACGAATTTCCTTCGTTTTGCCCAAAATCCGGATTACCTTCTTCGATCGCTACTATGTTTTCTGTAATGGATTGTTAACTGTGAATTTGTATTTGTTTCATTTCGGAATTAGAATCTTTATCCAGTTCAGGAATTGATATCGATCGAAATGGTAAGAAAGTGGTTTAATGCTTAGTTTGATTCTTGAACGCCTGCACTTGTAATAACGAATTTCCATCGTTTTGTCCGAAATCTGGATTACCTTCTTCGATCGCTACTCTGTTTTCAGTATTGGATTGTTAACTGTGAATCTGTTTTTGTTTCATTTCGGAATTAGAATATTTGTCCAGTTCAGGAATTGATCTCGATCGAAATGGTAAATAAGTGGTTCCATGCTTAGTTTTATTCTTGAACGCATGCGCTTGTAGCAACTAATTTCCATCGTTTCGTCCGAAATTCCGGATTACCTTCTTCGATCGCTACTCTGTTTTCAGTAATGGATTGTTAACTGTGAATCTGTTTTTGTTTCATTTCGGAATTAGAATCTTTGTCCAGATCAGGAATTGAACTCGATCGAAATGGTAAAGAAGTGGTTCCATGATTAGTTTGATTCTTGAACGCCTGCGCTTGTAGCAACGAATTTCCATCGTTTTGTCCGAAATCCGGATTACCTTCTTCGATCGCTACTCTGTTTTCAGTAATGGATTGCTAAATGTGAATCTGTTTTTGTTTCATTTCGGAATTAGAATCTTTGTGCAGTTCAGGAATTGATCTCGATCGAAATGGTAAAGAAGTAGTTCCATACTTAGTTTGATTCTTGAACGCCTGCGCTTGTAGCAATGAATTTCCTACGTTTTGTCCGAAATCCGGATTACCTTCTTCGATCCCTACTCTGTTTTCAGTAATGTATTGTTAATTGTGAATCTGTTTTTCTTTCATTTCGGAATTAGAATCTTTGTCCAATTCAGGAATTGATATCGATCGAAATGGTAAAGAAGTGGTTCCATGCTTAGTTTGGTTCTTGAACGCCTGCGCTTTTAGCAACGAATTTCCATCGTTTTGTCTGAAATCTAGATTACCTTCTTCGATCCCTACTCTGTTTTCAGTAATGGATTGTTAACTGTGAATCTGTTTTGGTTTCATTTCGGAATTAGAATCTTTGTCCAGTTCAGGAATTGATCTCGATCGAAATGATAAAGAATTTGTTCCATGCTTAGTTTGATTCTTGAAAGCCTGCGCTTGTAGCAACGAATTTCCATCGTTTTGTCCGAAATCCGGATTACCTTCTTCGATCGCTACTCTGTTTTCAGTAATGGATTGTTAACTGTGAATCTCTTTTTTGTTTCATTTCGGAATTAGAATCTTTCTCCAGTTCAGGAATTGATCTCGATCAAAATGGTAAAGAAGTGGTTCCATGCTTAGTTTGATTCTTGAACGCATGCGCTTGTAGCAACGAATTTCCATCGTTTTGTCCGAAATCCGGATTAATTTCTTCGATCGCTACCCTGTTTTCAGTAATGGATTGTTAACTGTGAATCTGTTTTTGTTTCATTTCGGAATTAGAATCTTTGTCCAGTTCAGGAATTGATCTCGATCGAAATGGTAAAGAAGTGGTTCCATGCTTAGTTTGACTCTTGAACGCATGCGCTTGTAGCAACGAATTTCCATCGTTTCGTCCGAAATCCGGATTACCTTCTTCGATCGCTACTCTGTTTTCAGTAATAGATTGTTAACTGTGAATCTTTTTTGTTTCATTTTGGAATTAGAATCTTTGTCCAGATCAGGAATTGATCTCGATCGAAATGGTAAAGAAGTGGTTCCATGATTAGTTTGATTCTTGAACGCCTGCGCTTGTAGCAAGGAATTTCCATCGTTTTGTCCGAAATCCGGATTACCTTCTTCGATCACTACTCTGTTTTCAGTAATGGATTGTTAACTGTGAATATATTTTTGTTTCATTTCGGAATTAGAATCTTTGTCCAGTTCAGGAATTGATGTCGATCGAAATGGTAAAGAAGTGGTTCCATGCTTAGTTTGATTTTTGAACGCCTGCGCTTGTAGCCCTGAATTTCCATCGTTTTCTCCGAAATCCGGATTACCTTCTTCGATCGCTACTCTATTTTCAGTAATGGTTTGTTAACTGTGAATCTGTTTTTGTTTCATTTCGGAATTAGAATCTTTGTGCAGTTCAGGAATTGATCTTGATCGAAATGGTAAAGAAGTGGTTCCATACTTAGTTTGATTCTTGAACGCTTGCGCTTGTAGCAACGAATTTCCTTCGTTTTGCCCAAAATCCGGATTACCTTCTTCGATCGCTACTATGTTTTCTGTAATGGATTGTTAACTGTGAATTTGTATTTGTTTCATTTCGGAATTAGAATCTTTATCCAGTTCAGGAATTGATATCGATCGAAATGGTAAGAAAGTGGTTTCATGCTTAGTTTGATTCTTGAACGCCTGCACTTGTAACAACGAATTTCCATCGTTTTGTCCGAAATCTGGATTACCTTCTTCGATCGCTACTCTGTTTTCAGTATTGGATTGTTAACTGTGAATCTGTTTTTGTTTCATTTCGGAATTAGAATATTTGTCCAGTTCAGGAATTGATCTCGATCGAAATGGTAAATAAGTGGTTCCATGCTTAGTTTTATTCTTGAACGCATGCGCTTGTAGCAACTAATTTCCATCGTTTCGTCCGAAATTCCGGATTACCTTCTTCGATCGCTACTCTGTTTTCAGTAATGGATTGTTAACTGTGAATCTGTTTTTGTTTCATTTCGGAATTAGAATCTTTGTCCAGATCAGGAATTGAACTCGATCGAAATGGTAAAGAAGTGGTTCCATGATTAGTTTGATTCTTGAACGCCTGCGCTTGTAGCAACGAATTTCCATCGTTTTGTCCGAAATCCGGATTACCTTCTTCGATCGCTACTCTGTTTTCAGTAATGGATTGCTAAATGTGAATCTGTTTTTGTTTCATTTCGGAATTAGAATCTTTGTGCAGTTCAGGAATTGATCTCGATCGAAATGGTAAAGAAGTAGTTCCATACTTAGTTTGATTCTTGAACGCCTGCGCTTGTAGCAATGAATTTCCTACGTTTTGTCCGAAATCCGGATTACCTTCTTCGATCCCTACTCTGTTTTCAGTAATGTATTGTTAATTGTGAATCTGTTTTTCTTTCATTTCGGAATTAGAATCTTTGTCCAATTCAGGAATTGATATCGATCGAAATGGTAAAGAAGTGGTTCCATGCTTAGTTTGGTTCTTGAACGCCTGCGCTTTTAGCAACGAATTTCCATCGTTTTGTCTGAAATCTAGATTACCTTCTTCGATCCCTACTCTGTTTTCAGTAATGGATTGTTAACTGTGAATCTGTTTTGGTTTCATTTCGGAATTAGAATCTTTGTCCAGTTCAGGAATTGATCTCGATCGAAATGATAAAGAATTTGTTCCATGCTTAGTTTGATTCTTGAAAGCCTGCGCTTGTAGCAACGAATTTCCATCGTTTTGTCCGAAATCCGGATTACCTTCTTCGATCGCTACTCTGTTTTCAGTAATGGATTGTTAACTGTGAATCTCTTTTTTGTTTCATTTCGGAATTAGAATCTTTCTCCAGTTCAGTAATTGATCTCGATCAAAATGGTAAAGAAGTGGTTCCATGCTTAGTTTGATTCTTGAACGCATGCGCTTGTAGCAACGAATTTCCATCGTTTTGTCCGAAATCCGGATTAATTTCTTCGATCGCTACCCTGTTTTCAGTAATGGATTGTTAACTGTGAATCTGTTTTTGTTTCATTTCGGAATTAGAATCTTTGTCCAGTTCAGGAATTGATCTCGATCGAAATGGTAAAGAAGTGGTTCCATGCTTAGTTTGACTCTTGAACGCATGCGCTTGTAGCAACGAATTTCCATCGTTTCGTCCGAAATCCGGATTACCTTCTTCGATCGCTACTCTGTTTTCAGTAATAGATTGTTAACTGTGAATCTTTTTTGTTTCATTTTGGAATTAGAATCTTTGTCCAGATCAGGAATTGATCTCGATCGAAATGGTAAAGAAGTGGTTCCATGATTAGTTTGATTCTTGAACGCCTGCGCTTGTAGCAAGGAATTAACATCGTTTTGTCCGAAATCCGGATTACCTTCTTCGATCACTACTCTGTTTTCAGTAATGGATTGTTAACTGTGAATATATTTTTGTTTCATTTCGGAATTAGAATCTTTGTCCAGTTCAGGAATTGATCTCGATCGAAATGGTAAAGAAGTGGTTCCATGCTTAGTTTGATTTTTGAACGCCTGCGCTTGTAGCCCTGAATTTCCATCGTTTTCTCCGAAATCCGGATTACCTTCTTCGATCGCTACTCTATTTTCAGTAATGGTTTGTTAACTGTGAATCTGTTTTTGTTTCATTTCGGAATTAGAATCTTTGTGCAGTTCAGGAATTGATCTTGATCGAAATGGTAAAGAAGTGGTTCCATACTTAGTTTGATTCTTGAACGCTTGCGCTTGTAGCAACGAATTTCCTTCGTTTTGCCCAAAATCCGGATTACCTTCTTCGATCGCTACTATGTTTTCTGTAATGGATTGTTAAATGTGAATCTCTTTTTTGTTTCATTTCGGAATTAGAATCTTTCTCCAGTTCAGGAATTGATCTCGATCAAAATGGTAAAGAAGTGGTTCCATGCTTAGTTTGATTCTTGAACGCATGCGCTTGTAGCAACGAATTTCCATCGTTTTGTCCGAAATCCGGATTAATTTCTTCGATCGTTACTCTGTTTTCAGTAATGGATTGTTAACTGTGAATCTCTTTTTTGTTTCATTTCGGAATTAGAATCTTTCTCCAGTTCAGGAATTGATCTCGATCAAAATGGTAAAGAAGTGGTTCCATGCTTAGTTTGATTCTTGAACGCATGCGCTTGTAGCAACGAATTTCCATCGTTTTGTCCGAAATCCGGATTAATTTCTTCGATCGTTACTCTGTTTTCAGTAATGGATTGTTAACTGTGAATCTGTTTTTGTTTCATTTCGGAATTAGAATCTTTGTCCAGTTCAGGAATTGATCTCGATCGAAATGGTAAAGAAGTGGTTCCATGATTAGTTTGATTCTTGAACGCCTGTTTCCATCGTTTTGTCCGAAATTCGGATTACCTTCTTCGATCGCTACTCTGTTTTCAGTAATGGATTGTTAACTGTGAATCTGTTTTTGTTTCATTTCGGAATTAGAATCTTTGTCCAGTTCAGGAATTGATATCGATCGGAATGGTAAAGAAGTGGTTCCATGCTTAGTTTGGTTCTTGAACGCATGCGCTTGTAGCAACGAATTTCCATCGTTTCGTCCGAAATCCGGATTACCTTCTTCGATCGCTACTCTGTTTTCAGTAATGGATTGTTAACTGTGAATCTTTTTTGTTTCATTTTGGAATTAGAATCTTTGTCCAGATCAGGAATTGATCTCGATCGAAATGGTAAAGAAGTGGTTCCATGATTAGTTTGATTCTTGAACGCCTGCGCTTGTAGAAACGAATTTCAATCGTTTTGTCCGAAATCCGGATTACCTTCTTCGATCGCTACTCTGTTTTCAGTAATGGACTGTTAACTGTGAATATATTTTTGTTTTATTTTGGAATTAGAATGCTTGTCCAGTTCAGGAATTGATCTCGATCGAAATGGTAAAGAAGTGGTTCCATGTTTAGTTTGATTCTTGAACGCCTGCGCTCGTAGCCCAGAATTTCCATCGTTTTGTATGAAATCCGGATTACCTTCTTCGATCGCTACTCAGTTTTCAGCAATGGATTGTTAACTGTGAATCTGTTTTTATTTCATTTCGGAATTAGAATCTTTGTCCAGTTCAGGAATTGATCTCGATCGAAATGGTAAACAAGTGTTTCCATACTTAGTTCGATTCTTGAACGCCTGCGCTTGTAGCAACGAATTTCCATCGTTTTGTCCGAAATCCGGATTACCTTCTTCGATCGCTACTCTTTTTTCATAATGGGTTGTTAATTGTGAATCTATTTTTGTGTCATTTTGGAATTATAATCTTTGTCCAGTTCAAGAATTGATCTCGATCGAAATGGTAAAGAAGTGGTTCCATGCTTAGTTTGATTCTTGAACGCCTGCGCTTGTAGCAACGAATTTGCATTATTTTGTCTGAAATCCGGATTACCTTCTTCGATCGCTACTCTGTTTTCAGTGATGGATTGTTAACTGTGAATATATTTTTGTTTAATTTCGGAATTAGAATCTTTGTCCAGTTCAGGAATTGATCTCGATCGAAATGGTAAAGAAGTGGTTCCATGCTTAGTTTGATTCTTGAACGCATGCGCTTTTAGCAACTAATTTCAATCGTTTCGTCCGAAATCCGGATTACCTTCTTCGATCGCTACTCTGTTTTCAGTAATGGATTGTTAACTGTGAATCTCTTTTGTTTCATTTTGGAATTAGAATCTTTGTCCAGATCAGGAATTGATCTCGATCGAAATGGTAAAGAAGTGGTTCCATGATTAGTTTGATTCTTGAACGCATGCGCTTGTAGAAACGAATTTCCATCGTTTTGTCCGAAATCCGGATTACCTTCTTCGATCGCTACTCTGTTTTCAGTAATGGATTGTTAACTGTGAATATATTTTTGTTTCATTTTGGAATTAGAATATTTGTCCAGTTCAAGAATTGATCTCGATCGAAATGGTAAAGAAGTGGTTCCATGCTTAGTTTGATTCTCGAACGCCTGCGCTCGTAGCCCAGAATTTCCATCGTTTTGTATGAAATCCGGATTACCTTCTTCGATCGCTACTCAGTTTTCAGCAATGGATTGTTAACTGTGAATCTGTTTTTATTTCATTTCGGAATTAGAATCTTTGTCCAGTTCAGGAATTGATCTCGATCGAAATGGTAAACAAGTGTTTCCATACTTAGTTCGATTCTTGAACGCCTGCGCTTGTAGCAACGAATTTCCATCGTTTTGTCCGAAATCCGGATTACCTTCTTCGATCGCTACTCTTTTTTCATAATGGGTTGTTAATTGTGAATCTATTTTTGTGTCATTTTGGAATTATAATCTTTGTCCAGTTCAAGAATTGATCTCGATCGAAATGGTAAAGAAGTGGTTCCATGCTTAGTTTGATTCTTGAACGCCTGCGCTTGTAGCAACGAATTTGCATTATTTTGTCTGAAATCCGGATTACCTTCTTCGATCGCTACTCTGTTTTCAGTGATGGATTGTTAACTGTGAATATATTTTTGTTTAATTTCGGAATTAGAATCTTTGTCCAGTTCAGGAATTGATCTCGATCGAAATGGTAAAGAAGTGGTTCCATGCTTTGTTTGATTCTTGAACGCATGCGCTTGTAGCAACGAATTTCCATCGTTTTGTCCGAAATCCGGATTACCGTCTTCAATCGCTACTCTGTTTTCAGTAATGGATTGTTAACTGTGAATCTGTTTTTGTTTCATTTCGGAATTAGAATCTTTGTCCAGTTCAGGAATTGATCTCGATCGAAATGGTAAAGAAGTGGTTCCATGATTAGTTTGATTCTTGAACGCCTGCGCTTGTAGCAACGAATTTCCTTCGTTTTGTCCGAAATTCGGATTACCTTCTTCGATCGCTACTCTGTTTTCAGTAATGGATTGTTAACTGTGAATCTGTTTTTGTTTCATTTCAGAATTAGAATCTTTGTCCAGTTCAGGAATTGATATCGATCGAAATGGTAAAGAAGTGGTTCCATGCTTAGTTTGGTTCTTGAACGCCTGCGCTTTTAGCAACGAATTTCCATCGTTTTGTCTGAAATCTAGATTACCTTCTTCGATCGCTACTCTGTTTTCAGTAATGGATTGTTAACTGTGAATCTGTTTTGGTTTCATTTCGAAATTAGAATCTTTGTCCAGTTCAGGAATTGATCTCGATCGAAATGGTAAAGAATTGGTTCCATGCTTAGTTTGATTCTTGAACGCCTGCGCTTGTAGCAACGAATTTCCATCGTTTTGTCCGTAATCCGGATTACCTTCTTCGATCGTTACTCTGTTTTCAGTAATGGATTGTTAACTGTGAATCTGTTTTTGTTTCATTTCGGAATTAGAATCTTTGTCCAGTTCAGGAATTGATATCGATCGAAATGGTAAAGAAGTGGTCCCATGCTTAGTTTGGTTCTTGAACGCATGCCTTGTAGCAACGAATTTCCATCGTTTCGTCCGAAATCCGGATTACCTTCTTCGATCGCTACTCTGTTTTCAGTAATGGATTGTTAACTGTGAATCTTTTTTGTTTCATTTTGGAATTAGAATCTTTGTCCAATTCAGGAATTGATCTCGATCGAAATGGTAAAGAAGTGGTTCCATGCTTAGTTTGATTCTTGAACGCATGCGCTTGTAGCAACGAATTTCCATCGTTTCGTCCGAAATCCGGATTACCTTCTTCGATCGCTACTCTGTTTTCAGTAATGGATTGTTAACTGTGAATCTGTTTTTGTTTCATTTCGGAATTAGAATCTTTGTCCAGATCAGGAATTGATCTCGATCAAAATGGTAAAGAAGTGGTTCCATGCTTAGTTTGATTCTTGAACGCATGCGCTTGTAGCAACGAATTTCCATCGTTTTGTCCGAAATCCGGATTAATTTCTTCGATCGCTACTCTGTTTTCAGTAATGGATTATTAACTGTGAATCTGTTTTTGTTTCATTTCGGAATTAGAATCTTTGTCCAGTTCAGGAATTGATCTCGATCGAAATGGTAAAGAAGTGGTTCCATGCTTAGTTTGATTCTTGAACGCATGCGCTTTTAGCAACTAATTTCAATCGTTTCGTCCGAAATCCGGATTACCTTCTTCGATCGCTACTCTGTTTTCAGTAATGGATTGTTAACTGTGAATCTCTTTTGTTTCATTTTGGAATTAGAATCTTTGTCCAGATCAGGAATTGATCTCGATCGAAATGGTAAAGAAGTGGTTCCATGATTAGTTTGATTCTTGAACGCATGCGCTTGTAGAAACGAATTTCCATCGTTTTGTCCGAAATCCGGATTACCTTCTTCGATCGCTACTCTGTTTTCAGTAATGGATTGTTAACTGTGAATATATTTTTGTTTCATTTTGGAATTAGAATATTTGTCCAGTTCAAGAATTGATCTCGATCGAAATGGTAAAGAAGTGGTTCCATGCTTAGTTTGATTCTCGAACGCCTGCGCTCGTAGCCCAGAATTTCCATCGTTTTGTATGAAATCCGGATTACCTTCTTCGATCGCTACTCTGTTTTCAGTAATGGATTGTTAACTGTGAATCTGTTTTTGTTTCATTTTAGAATTAGAGTCTTTGTCCAGTTCAGGAATTGATCTCGATCGAAATGGTAAAGAAGAGGTTCCATACTTAGTTTGATTCTTGAACGCCTGCGCTTGTAGCAACGAATTTCCTTCGTTTTGTCCGAAATTCGGATTACCTTCTTCGATCGCTACTCTGTTTTCAGTAATGGATTGTTAACTGTGAATCTGTTTTTGTTTCATTTCGGAATTAGAATCTTTGTCCAGTTCAGGAATTGATATCGATCGAAATGGTAAAGAAGTGGTTCCATGCTTAGTTTGATTCTTGAACGCCTGCGCTTGTAGCAACGAATTTCCATCGTTTTGTCCGAAATCCGGATTACCTTCTTCGATCGCTACTCTGTTTTCAGTAATGGATTGTTAACTGTGAATCTGTTTTTGTTTCATTTCGGAATTAGAATCTTTGTCCAGATCAGGAATTGATCTCGATCAAAATGGTAAAGAAGTGGTTCCATGCTTAGTTTGATTCTTGAACGCATGCGCTTGTAGCAACGAATTTCCATCGTTTTGTCCGAAATCCGGATTAATTTCTTCGATCGCTACTCTGTTTTCAGTAATGGATTGTTAACTGTGAATCTGTTTTTGTTTCATTTCGGAATTAGAATCTTTGTCCAGTTCAGGAATTGATCTCGATCGAAATGGTAAAGAATTGGTTCCATGCTTAGTTTGATTCTTGAACGCCTGCGCTTGTAGCAACGAATTTCCATCGTTTTGTCCGTAATCCGGATTACCTTCTTCGATCGCTATTCTTTTTTCAGTAATGGATTGTTAACTGTGAATCTCTTTTTTGTTTCATTTCGGAATTAGAATCTTTCTCCAGTTCAGGAATTGATCTCGATCAAAATGGTAAAGAAGTGGTTCCATGCTTAGTTTGATTCTTAAACGCATGCGCTTGTAGCAACGAATTTCCATCGTTTTGTCCGAAATCCGGATTAATTTCTTCGATCGTTACTCTGTTTTCAGTAATGGATTGTTAACTGTGAATCTGTTTTTGTTTCATTTCGGAATTAGAATCTTTGTCCAGTTCAGGAATTGATATCGATCGAAATGGTAAAGAAGTGGTCCCATGCTTAGTTTGGTTCTTGAACGCATGCGCTTGTAGCAACGAATTTCCATCGTTTCGTCCGAAATCCGGATTACCTTCTTCGATCGCTACTCTGTTTTCAGTAATGGATTGTTAACTGTGAATCTTTTTTGTTTCATTTTGGAATTAGAATCTTTGTCCAATTCAGGAATTGATCTCGATCGAAATGGTAAAGAAGTGGTTCCATGCTTAGTTTGATTCTTGAACGCATGCGCTTGTAGCAACGAATTTCCATCGTTTCGTCCGAAATCCGGATTACCTTCTTCGATCGCTACTCTGTTTTCAGTAATGGATTGTTAACTGTGAATCTGTTTTTGTTTCATTTCGGAATTAGAATCTTTGTCCAGATCAGGAATTGATCTCGATCAAAATGGTAAAGAAGTGGTTCCATGCTTAGTTTGATTCTTGAACGCATGCGCTTGTAGCAACGAATTTCCATCGTTTTGTCCGAAATCCGGATTAATTTCTTCGATCGCTACTCTGTTTTCAGTAATGGATTATTAACTGTGAATCTGTTTTTGTTTCATTTCGGAATTAGAATCTTTGTCCAGTTCAGGAATTGATCTCGATCGAAATGGTAAAGAAGTGGTTCCATGCTTAGTTTGATTCTTGAACGCATGCGCTTTTAGCAACTAATTTCAATCGTTTCGTCCGAAATCCGGATTACCTTCTTCGATCGCTACTCTGTTTTCAGTAATGGATTATTAACTGTGAATCTGTTTTTGTTTCATTTCGGAATTAGAATCTTTGTCCAGATCAGGAATTGATCTCGATCAAAATGGTAAAGAAGTGGTTCCATGCTTAGTTTGATTCTTGAACGCATGCGCTTGTAGCAACGAATTTCCATCGTTTTGTCCGAAATCCGGATTAATTTCTTCGATCGCTACTCTGTTTTCAGTAATGGATTATTAACTGTGAATCTGTTTTTGTTTCATTTCGGAATTAGAATCTTTGTCCAGTTCAGGAATTGATCTCGATCGAAATGGTAAAGAAGTGGTTCCATGCTTAGTTTGATTCTTGAACGCATGCGCTTGTAGCAACGAATTTCCATCGTTTCGTCCGAAATCCGGATTACCTTCTTCGATCGCTACTCTGTTTTCAGTAATGGATTGTTAACTGTGAATCTTTTTTGTTTCATTTTGGAATTAGAATCTTTGTCCAGATCAGGAATTGATCTCGATCGAAATGGTAAAGAAGTGGTTCCATGATTAGTTTGATTCTTGAACGCATGCGCTTGTAGAAACGAATTTCCATCGTTTTGTCCGAAATCCGGATTACCTTCTTCGATCGCTACTCTGTTTTCAGTAATGGATTGTTAACTGTGAATATATTTTTGTTTCATTTTGGAATTAGAATATTTGTCCAGTTCAAGAATTGATCTCGATCGAAATGGTAAAGAAGTGGTTCCATGCTTAGTTTGATTCTTGAACGCCTGCGCTCGTAGCCCAGAATTTCCATCGTTTTGTATGAAATCCGGATTACCTTCTTCGATCGCTACTCTGTTTTCAGCAATGGATTGTTAACTGTGAATCTGTTTTTATTTCATTTCGGAATTAGAATCTTTGTCCAGTTCAGGAATTGATCTCGATCGAAATGGTAAACAAGTGTTTCCATACTTAGCTCGATTCTTGAACGCCTGCGCTTGTAGCAACGAATTTCCATCATTTTGTCCGAAATCCGGATTACCTTCTTCGATCGCTACTCTGTTTTCAGTAATGGGTTGTTAATTGTGAATCTATTTTTGTGTCATTTCGGAATTAGAATCTTTGTCCAGTTCAAGAATTGATCTCGATCGAAATGGTAAAGAAGTGGTTCCATGCTTAGTTTGATTCTTGAACGCCTGCGCTTGTAGCAACGAATTTGCATTATTTTGTCTGAAATCCGGATTACCTTCGAACGTGATATAAACATGTTTGGGACAAATTTGAGTGAAAACAGAGTAGTTTTTATTTGAAAATAGGTTTTCCGTGACTTCATAATAGTAACGATTTCATAATAGTAACGATTATTTGAAAATAGGTAATACTCTCAGAAAATAACCACAAATTATAACTCTTATATAATTTTTGGAACTATTGAATACAAGCAATTTATGGTAAAATAAGAAGGACTTACAAATATTCAAACTTTTCTTCAACTTAGAACAACTTGAAAACTGAAAGAAAATATTTTTGAGAATTGAGAGGTTTTTGAGATATGGAAGAGCACTCTCTGAATTTCGATGCCTCTTCTTCAATCTGTATCCTTCTTTATATAGGCGAGAGTTGATCTGCATTTGACGTCATTGCATACGTCTTTTGTAGTTCAACTGTAGGCATGTGAAGGATCTGTTCTGATGAAGTCTTCCTTCCCGCGAAAATAGCGGGAGATGCCTCTTTGGCTCTTTATGAATAATACGAGTGAATAGTAAAAGTTGAAATAGTGAATAGTGCATAGTAACTTTTGTCGTGCATAGTGACAATGAATAGTGACTTGTGAATAGTGATTGTTGTCGTCGGCTTTTCTTTCCATCAGTCTGTGGTCTTCGTCTTTCTTCTCTTGATGGCTCCAGTGGTCTAGTAGATTTATTGATTACACCACATGCGTATATAATACAATACTTACAAATATACGCAATACTTACAATACTTACAAATACTCTTACAACTCTTACAAATACTTATCAATTTTTTTTTTTTTTTTTTTTTTTTTTTTTTTTTTTAAAAAAAAAAAAATTACATATAAAGAACCCAGATTGTTAACTACTCTGTTTTCACTCAAATTTGTGCGAAAACAGAGAAGCTTCCATTATCATCTATCCACAATATAAATATGTTTTGGACAATTTTGAGCGAAAAAAGAGTAGTTTTGATGGGGCTTAGAAGGGTGACGCCGATGTGGTCACTTTTGGCTCGAAAAAGTCACTGAAAGCTTTTCGCCCAAAATGCTCTCATTATCATCTATGCACAATATAAACATGTTTGGGACAAATTTGAGCGAAAACAGAGTAGTTTTGATGGGGCAAAGAAGGGCGACGCCGATATATCACTTTTGGCTCGAAAACAGAGTAATGGATTAACAATCCTTACCTTCTTCGATCGCTACTCTGTTTTCAGTAATGGATTGTTAACTGTGAATCTATTTTTGTTTCATTTCGGAATTAGAATATTTGTCCAGTTCAGGAATTGATCTCGATCGAAATGGTAAAGAAGTGGTTCCATGCTTAGTTTGATTCTTGAACGCATGCGCTCGTAGCAAAGAATTTCCATCGTTTTGTATGAAATCCGGATTACCTTCTTCGATCGCTACTCTGTTTTCAGCAATGGATTGTTAACTGTGAATCTGTTTTTATTCAATTTTGGAATTAGAATCTTTGTCCAGTTCAGGAATTGATCTCGATCGAAATGGTAAAGAAGTGTTTCCATACTTAGTTCGATTCTTGAACGTCTGCGCTTGTAGCAACGAATTTCCATCGTTTTGTCCGAAATCCGGATTACCTTCTTCGATCACTACTCTGTTTTCAGTAATGGGTTGTTAATTGTGAATTTATTTTTGTGTCATTTCGGAATTAGAATCTTTGTCCAGTTCAAGAATTGATCTCGATCGAAATGGTAAAGAAGTGGTTCCATGCTTAGTTTGATTCTTGAACGCCTGCGCTTGTAGCCCAGAATTTCCATTATTTTGTATGAAATCCGGATTACCTTCTTCGATCGCTACTCTGTTTTCAGTGATGGATTGTTAACTGTGAATATATTTTTGTTTAATTTCGGAATTAGAATCTTTGTCCAGTTCAGGTATTGATCTCGATCGAAATGGTAAAGAAGTGGTTCCATGCTTTGTTTGATTCTTGAACGCATGCGCTTGTAGCAACGAATTTCCATCGTTTTGTCCGAAATCCGGATTACCTTCTTCGATCGCTACTCTGTTTTCAGTAATGGATTGTTAACTGTGAATCTGTTTTTGTTTCATTTCGGAATTAGAATCTTTGTCCAGTTCAGGAATTGATCTCGATCGAAATGGTAAAGAAGTGGTTCCATGATTAGTTTGATTCTTGAACGCCTGCGCTTGTAGCAACGAATTTCCTTCGTTTTGTCCGAAATTCGGATTACCTTCTTCGATCGCTACTCTGTTTTCAGTAATGGATTGTTAACTGTGAATCTGTTTTTGTTTCATTTCGGAATTAGAATCTTTGTCCAGTTCAGGAATTTATATCGATCGAAATGGTAAAGAAGTGGTTCCATGCTTAGTTTGGTTCTTGAACGCCTACGCTTGTAGCAACGAATTTCCATCGTTTTGTCCGAAATCTGGATTACCTTCTTCGATCGCTACTTTGTTTTCAGTAATGGATTGTTAACTGTGAATCTGTTTTGGTTTCATTTCGGAATTAGAATCTTTGTCCAGTTCAGGAATTGATCTCGATCGAAATGGTAAAGAAGTGGTTCCGTGCTTAGTTTGATTCTTGAACGCCTGCGCTTGTAGCAACGAATTTCCATCGTTTTGTCGAAAATCCGTATTACCTTCTTCGATCGCTACTCTGTTTTCAGTAATGGATTGTTAACTGTGAATCTGTTTTTGTTTCATTTCGGAATTAGAATCTTTGTCCAGTTCAGGAATTGATATCGATCGAAATGGTAAAGAAGTGGTTCCATGCTTAGTTTGGTTCTTGAACGCCTGCGCTTGTAGCAACGAATTTCCCTCGTTTTGTCCGAAATCTGGATTACCTTCTTCGATCGCTACATTGTTTTCAGTAATGGATTGTTAACTGTGAATCTGTTTTGGTTTCATTTCGGAATTATAATCTTTGTCCAGTTCAGGAATTGAACTCGATCGAAATGATAAAGAAGTGGTTCCATGCTTAGTTTGATTCTTGAACGCCTGCGCTTGTAGCAACGAACTTCCATCGTTTTGTCCGAAATCCGGATTACCTTCTTCAATCGCTACTCTGTTTTCAGTAATGGGTTGTTAATTGTGAATCTATTTTTGTGTCATTTCGGAATTAGAATCTTTGTCCAGTTCAAGAATTGATCTCGATCGAAATGGTAAAGAAGTGGTTCCATGCTTAGTTTGATTCTTGAACGCCTGCGCTTGTAGCAACGAATTTGCATCATTTTGTCTGAAATCCGGATTACCTTCTTCGATCGCTACTCTGTTTTCAGTGATGGATTGTTAACTGTGAATTTATTTTTGTTTCATTTCGGAATTAGAATCTTTGCCCAGTTCAGGAATTGATCTCGATCGAAATGGTAAAGAAGTGGTTCCATGCTTTGTTTGATTCTTGAACGCATGCGCTTGTAGCAACGAATTTCCATCGTTTTGTGCGAAATCCGGATTACCCTCTTCGATCGCTACTCTGTTTTCAGTAATGGATTGTTAACTGTGAATCTGTTTTTGTTTCATTTCGGAATTAGAATCTTTGAATAGTTCAGGAATTGATCTCGATCGAAATGGTAAAGAAGCGGTTCCATACTTAGTTTGATTCTTGAACGCCTGCGCTTGTAGCAACGAATTTCCTTCGTTTTGTCCGAAATTCGGATTACCTTCTTCGATCGCTACTCTGTTTTCAGTAATGGATTGTTAACTGTGAATCTGTTTTTGTTTCATTTCGGAATTAGAATCTTTGTCCAGTTCAGGAATTGATATCGATCAAAATGGTAAAGAAGTGGTTCCGTGCTTAGTTTGGTTCTTGAACGCCTGCGCTTGTAGCAACGAATTTCCATCGTTTTGTCCGAAATCTGGATTACCTTCTTCGATCGCTACTTTGTTTTCAGTAATGGATTGTTAACTGTGAATCTGTTTTGGTTTCATTTCGGAATTAGAATCTTTGTCCAGTTCAGGAATTGATCTCGATCGAAATGGTAACGAAGTGGTTCCATGCTTAGTTTGATTCTTGAACGCCTGCGCTTGTAGCAACGAATTTCCATCGTTTTGTCCGAAATCCGGATTACCTTCTTCGATCGCTACTCTGTTTTCAGTAATGGATTGTTAACTGTGAATCTGTTTTTGTTTCATTTCGGAATTAGAATCTTTGTCCAGATCAGGAATTGATCTCGATCAAAATGGTAAAGAAGTGGTTCCATGCTTAGTTTGATTCTTGAACGCATGCGCTTGTAGCAACGAATTTCCATCGTTTTGTCCGAAATCCGGATTAATTTCTTCGATCGCTACTCTGTTTTCAGTAATGGATTGTTAACTGTGAATCTGTTTTTGTTTCATTTAGGAATTAGAATCTTTGTCCAGTTCAGGAATTGATCTCGATCGAAATGGTAAAGAAGTGGTTCCATGCTTAGTTTGATTCTTGAACGCATGCGCTTGTAGCAAAGAATTTCCATCGTTTCGTCCGAAATCCGGATTACCTTCTTCGATCGCTACTCTGTTTTCAGTAATGGATTGTTAACTGTGAATCTTTTTTGTTTCATTTTGGAATTAGAATCTTTGTCCAGATCAGGAATTGATCTCGATCGAAATGGTAAAGAAGTGGTTCCATGATTAGTTTGATTCTTGAACGCATGCGCTTGTAGAAACGAATTTCCATCGTTTTGTCCGAAATCCGGATTACCTTCTTCGATCGCTACTCTGTTTTCAGTAATGGATTGTTAACTGTGAATTTATTTTTGTTTCATTTTGGAATTAGAATATTTGTCCAGTTCAGGAATTGATCTCGATCGAAATGGTAAAGAAGTGGTTCCATGCTTAGTTTGATTCTTGAACGCCTGCGCTCGTAGCCCAGAATTTCCATCGTTTTGTATGAAATCCGGATTACCTTCTTCGATCGCTACTCTGTTTTCAGCAATGGATTGTTAACTGTGAATCTGTTTTTATTTCATTTCGGAATTAGAATCTTTGTCCAGTTCAGGAATTGATCTCGATCGAAATGGTAAAGAAGTGTTTCCATACTTAGTTCGATTCTTGAACGCCTGCGCTTGTAGCAACGAATTTCCATCGTTTTGTCCGAAATCCGGATTACCTTCTTCGATCGCTACTCTATTTTCAGTAATGGGTTGTTAATTGTGAATCTATTTTTGTGTCATTTCGGAATTAGAATCTTTGTCCAGTTCAAGAATTGATCTCGATCGAAATGGTAAAGAAGTGGTTCCATGCTTAGTTTGATTCTTGAACGCCTGCGCTTGTAGCATCGAATTTCCATTATTTTGTCTGAAATCCGGATTACCTTCTTCGATCGCTACTCTGTTTTCAGTGATGGATTGTTAACTGTGAATATATTTTTGTTTAATTTCGGAATTAGAATCTTTGTCCAGTTCAGGAATTGATCTCGATCGAAATGGTAAAGAAGTGGTTCCATGCTTTGTTTGATTCTTGAACGCATGCGCTTGTAGCAACGAATTTCCATCGTTTTGTCCGAAATCCGGATTACCTTCTTCGATCGCTACTCTGTTTTCAGTAATGGATTGTTAACTGTGAATCTGTTTTTGTTTCATTTCGGAATTAGAATCTTTGTCCAGTTCAGGAATTGATCTCGATCGAAATGGTAAAGAAGTGGTTCCATGATTAGTTTGATTCTTGAACGCCTGCGCTTGTAGCAACGAATTTCCTTCGTTTTGTCCGAAATTCGGATTACCTTCTTCGATCGCTACTCTGTTTTCAGTAATGGATTGTTAACTGTGAATCTGTTTTTGTTTCATTTCGGAATTAGAATCTTTGTCCAGATCAGGAATTGATCTCGATCAAAATGGTAAAGAAGTGGTTCCATGCTTAGTTTGATTCTTGAACGCATGCGCTTGTAGCAACGAATTTCCATCGTTTTGTCCGAAATCCGGATTAATTTCTTCGATCGCTACTCTGTTTTCAGTAATGGATTGTTAACTGTGAATCTGTTTTTGTTTCATTTCGGAATTAGAATCTTTGTCCAGTTCAGGAATTGATCTCGATCGAAATGGTAAAGAAGTGGTTCCATGCTTAGTTTGATTCTTGAACGCCTGCGCTTGTAGCAACGAATTTCCATCGTTTTGTCGAAAATCCGTATTACCTTCTTCGATCGCTACTCTGTTTTCAGTAATGGATTGTTAACTGTGAATCTGTTTTTGTTTCATTTCGGAATTAGAATCTTTGTCCAGTTCAGGAATTGATATCGATCGAAATGGTAAAGAAGTGGTTCCATGCTTAGTTTGGTTCTTGAACGCCTGCGCTTGTAGCAACGAATTTCCCTCGTTTTGTCCGAAATCTGGATTACCTTCTTCGATCGCTACATTGTTTTCAGTAATGGATTGTTAACTGTGAATCTGTTTTGGTTTCATTTCGGAATTATAATCTTTGTCCAGTTCAGGAATTGAACTCGATCGAAATGATAAAGAAGTGGTTCCATGCTTAGTTTGATTCTTGAACGCCTGCGCTTGTAGCAACGAACTTCCATCGTTTTGTCCGAAATCCGGATTACCTTCTTCAATCGCTACTCTGTTTTCAGTAATGGGTTGTTAATTGTGAATCTATTTTTGTGTCATTTCGGAATTAGAATCTTTGTCCAGTTCAAGAATTGATCTCGATCGAAATGGTAAAGAAGTGGTTCCATGCTTAGTTTGATTCTTGAACGCCTGCGCTTGTAGCAACGAATTTGCATCATTTTGTCTGAAATCCGGATTACCTTCTTCGATCGCTACTCTGTTTTCAGTGATGGATTGTTAACTGTGAATTTATTTTTGTTTCATTTCGGAATTAGAATCTTTGCCCAGTTCAGGAATTGATCTCGATCGAAATGGTAAAGAAGTGGTTCCATGCTTTGTTTGATTCTTGAACGCATGCGCTTGTAGCAACGAATTTCCATCGTTTTGTGCGAAATCCGGATTACCCTCTTCGATCGCTACTCTGTTTTCAGTAATGGATTGTTAACTGTGAATCTGTTTTTGTTTCATTTCGGAATTAGAATCTTTGAATAGTTCAGGAATTGATCTCGATCGAAATGGTAAAGAAGCGGTTCCATACTTAGTTTGATTCTTGAACGCCTGCGCTTGTAGCAACGAATTTCCTTCGTTTTGTCCGAAATTCGGATTACCTTCTTCGATCGCTACTCTGTTTTCAGTAATGGATTGTTAACTGTGAATCTGTTTTTGTTTCATTTCGGAATTAGAATCTTTGTCCAGTTCAGGAATTGATATCGATCAAAATGGTAAAGAAGTGGTTCCGTGCTTAGTTTGGTTCTTGAACGCCTGCGCTTGTAGCAACGAATTTCCATCGTTTTGTCCGAAATCTGGATTACCTTCTTCGATCGCTACTTTGTTTTCAGTAATGGATTGTTAACTGTGAATCTGTTTTGGTTTCATTTCGGAATTAGAATCTTTGTCCAGTTCAGGAATTGATCTCGATCGAAATGGTAACGAAGTGGTTCCATGCTTAGTTTGATTCTTGAACGCCTGCGCTTGTAGCAACGAATTTCCATCGTTTTGTCCGAAATCCGGATTACCTTCTTCGATCGCTACTCTGTTTTCAGTAATGGATTGTTAACTGTGAATCTGTTTTTGTTTCATTTCGGAATTAGAATCTTTGTCCAGATCAGGAATTGATCTCGATCAAAATGGTAAAGAAGTGGTTCCATGCTTAGTTTGATTCTTGAACGCATGCGCTTGTAGCAACGAATTTCCATCGTTTTGTCCGAAATCCGGATTAATTTCTTCGATCGCTACTCTGTTTTCAGTAATGGATTGTTAACTGTGAATCTGTTTTTGTTTCATTTCGGAATTAGAATCTTTGTCCAGTTCAGGAATTGATCTCGATCGAAATGGTAAAGAAGTGGTTCCATGCTTAGTTTGATTCTTGAACGCATGCGCTTGTAGCAAAGAATTTCCATCGTTTCGTCCGAAATCCGGATTACCTTCTTCGATCGCTACTCTGTTTTCAGTAATGGATTGTTAACTGTGAATCTTTTTTGTTTCATTTTGGAATTAGAATCTTTGTCCAGATCAGGAATTGATCTCGATCGAAATGGTAAAGAAGTGGTTCCATGATTAGTTTGATTCTTGAACGCATGCGCTTGTAGAAACGAATTTCCATCGTTTTGTCCGAAATCCGGATTACCTTCTTCGATCGCTACTCTGTTTTCAGTAATGGATTGTTAACTGTGAATTTATTTTTGTTTCATTTTGGAATTAGAATATTTGTCCAGTTCAGGAATTGATCTCGATCGAAATGGTAAAGAAGTGGTTCCATGCTTAGTTTGATTCTTGAACGCCTGCGCTCGTAGCCCAGAATTTCCATCGTTTTGTATGAAATCCGGATTACCTTCTTCGATCGCTACTCTGTTTTCAGCAATGGATTGTTAACTGTGAATCTGTTTTTATTTCATTTCGGAATTAGAATCTTTGTCCAGTTCAGGAATTGATCTCGATCGAAATGGTAAAGAAGTGTTTCCATACTTAGTTCGATTCTTGAACGCCTGCGCTTGTAGCAACGAATTTCCATCGTTTTGTCCGAAATCCGGATTACCTTCTTCGATCGCTACTCTATTTTCAGTAATGGGTTGTTAATTGTGAATCTATTTTTGTGTCATTTCGGAATTAGAATCTTTGTCCAGTTCAAGAATTGATCTCGATCGAAATGGTAAAGAAGTGGTTCCATGCTTAGTTTGATTCTTGAACGCCTGCGCTTGTAGCATCGAATTTCCATTATTTTGTCTGAAATCCGGATTACCTTCTTCGATCGCTACTCTGTTTTCAGTGATGGATTGTTAACTGTGA
The DNA here is from genome assembly GCA_037127255.1 of Persicaria tinctoria. Classification (NCBI taxonomy): domain Eukaryota; kingdom Viridiplantae; phylum Streptophyta; class Magnoliopsida; order Caryophyllales; family Polygonaceae; genus Persicaria; species Persicaria tinctoria. The sequence goes on from JBANSL010000013.1 coordinate 70,096,691, forward strand.
ATATATTTTTGTTTAATTTCGGAATTAGAATCTTTGTCCAGTTCAGGAATTGATCTCGATCGAAATGGTAAAGAAGTGGTTCCATGCTTTGTTTGATTCTTGAACGCATGCGCTTGTAGCAACGAATTTCCATCGTTTTGTCCGAAATCCGGATTACCTTCTTCGATCGCTACTCTGTTTTCAGTAATGGATTGTTAACTGTGAATCTGTTTTTGTTTCATTTCGGAATTAGAATCTTTGTCCAGTTCAGGAATTGATCTCGATCGAAATGGTAAAGAAGTGGTTCCATGATTAGTTTGATTCTTGAACGCCTGCGCTTGTAGCAACGAATTTCCTTCGTTTTGTCCGAAATTCGGATTACCTTCTTCGATCGCTACTCTGTTTTCAGTAATGGATTGTTAACTGTGAATCTGTTTTTGTTTCATTTCGGAATTAGAATCTTTGTCCAGTTCAGGAATTTATATCGATCGAAATGGTAAAGAAGTGGTTCCATGCTTAGTTTGGTTCTTGAACGCCTACGCTTGTAGCAACGAATTTCCATCGTTTTGTCCGAAATCTGGATTACCTTCTTCGATCGCTACTTTGTTTTCAGTAATGGATTGTTAACTGTGAATCTGTTTTGGTTTCATTTCGGAATTAGAATCTTTGTCCAGTTCAGGAATTGATCTCGATCGAAATGGTAAAGAAGTGGTTCCGTGCTTAGTTTGATTCTTGAACGCCTGCGCTTGTAGCAACGAATTTCCATCGTTTTGTCGGAAATCCGTATTACCTTCTTCGATCGCTACTCTGTTTTCAGTAATGGATTGTTAACTGTGAATCTGTTTTTGTTTCATTTCGGAATTAGAATCTTTGTCCAGATCAGGAATTGATCTCGATCAAAACGGTAAAGAAGTGGTTCCATGCTTTGTCCGAAATCCGGATTAATTTCTACGATCGCTACTCTGTTTTCAGTAATGGATTGTTAACTGTGAATCTGTTTTTGTTTCATTTCGAAATTAGAATCTTTGTCCAGTTCAGGAATTGATCTCGATCGAAATGGTAAAGAAGTGGTTCCATGCTTAGTTTGATTCTTGAACGCATGCGCTTGTAGCAACGAATTTCCATCGTTTCGTCCGAAATCCGGATTACCTTCTTCGATCGCTACTCTGTTTTCAGTAATGGATTGTTAACTGTGAATCTGTTTTTGTTTCATTTCGGAATTAGAATCTTTGTCCAGATCAGGAATTGATCTCGATCAAAATGGTAAAGAAGTGGTTCCATGCTTAGTTTGATTCTTGAACGCATGCGCTTGTAGCAACGAATTTCCATCGTTTTGTCCGAAATCCGGATTAATTTCTTCGATCGCTACTCTGTTTTCAGTAATGGATTATTAACTGTGAATCTGTTTTTGTTTCATTTCGGAATTAGAATCTTTGTCCAGTTCAGGAATTGATCTCGATCGAAATGGTAAAGAAGTGGTTCCATGCTTAGTTTGATTCTTGAACGCATGCGCTTTTAGCAACTAATTTCAATCGTTTCGTCCGAAATCCGGATTACCTTCTTCGATTACTCTGTTTTCAGTAATGGATTGTTAACTGTGAATCTCTTTTGTTTCATTTTGGAATTAGAATCTTTGTCCAGATCAGGAATTGATCTCGATCGAAATGGTAAAGAAGTGGTTCCATGATTAGTTTGATTCTTGAACGCATGCGCTTGTAGAAACGAATTTCCATCGTTTTGTCCGAAATCCGGATTACCTTCTTCGATCGCTACTCTGTTTTCAGTAATGGATTGTTAACTGTGAATATATTTTTGTTTCATTTTGGAATTAGAATATTTGTCCAGTTCAAGAATTGATCTCGATCGAAATGGTAAAGAAGTGGTTCCATGCTTAGTTTGATTCTCGAACGCCTGCGCTCGTAGCCCAGAATTTCCATCGTTTTGTATGAAATCCGGATTACCTTCTTCGATCGCTACTCTGTTTTCAGTAATGGATTGTTAACTGTGAATCTGTTTTTGTTTCATTTTAGAATTAGAGTCTTTGTCCAGTTCAGGAATTGATCTCGATCGAAATGGTAAAGAAGAGGTTCCATACTTAGTTTGATTCTTGAACGCCTGCGCTTGTAGCAACGAATTTCCTTCGTTTTGTCCGAAATTCGGATTACCTTCTTCGATCGCTACTCTGTTTTCAGTAATGGATTGTTAACTGTGAATCTGTTTTTGTTTCATTTCGGAATTAGAATCTTTGTCCAGTTCAGGAATTGATATCGATCGAAATGGTAAAGAAGTGGTTCCATGCTTAGTTTGATTCTTGAACGCCTGCGCTTGTAGCAACGAATTTCCATCGTTTTGTCCGAAATCCGGATTACCTTCTTCGATCGCTACTCTGTTTTCAGTAATGGATTGTTAACTGTGAATCTGTTTTTGTTTCATTTCGGAATTAGAATCTTTGTCCAGATCAGGAATTGATCTCGATCAAAATGGTAAAGAAGTGGTTCCATGCTTAGTTTGATTCTTGAACGCATGCGCTTGTAGCAACGAATTTCCATCGTTTTGTCCGAAATCCGGATTAATTTCTTCGATCGCTACTCTGTTTTCAGTAATGGATTGTTAACTGTGAATCTGTTTTTGTTTCATTTCGGAATTAGAATCTTTGTCCAGTTCAGGAATTGATCTCGATCGAAATGGTAAAGAATTGGTTCCATGCTTAGTTTGATTCTTGACCGCCTGCGCTTGTAGCAACGAATTTCCATCGTTTTGTCCGTAATCCGGATTACCTTCTTCGATCGCTATTCTTTTTTCAGTAATGGATTGTTAACTGTGAATCTCTTTTTTGTTTCATTTCGGAATTAGAATCTTTCTCCAGTTCAGGAATTGATCTCGATCAAAATGGTAAAGAAGTGGTTCCATGCTTAGTTTGATTCTTGAACGCATGCGCTTGTAGCAACGAATTTCCATCGTTTTGTCCGAAATCCGGATTAATTTCTTCGATCGTTACTCTGTTTTCAGTAATGGATTGTTAACTGTGAATCTGTTTTTGTTTCATTTCGGAATTAGAATCTTTGTCCAGTTCAGGAATTGATATCGATCGAAATGGTAAAGAAGTGGTCCCATGCTTAGTTTGGTTCTTGAACGCATGCGCTTGTAGCAACGAATTTCCATCGTTTCGTCCGAAATCCGGATTACCTTCTTCGATCGCTACTCTGTTTTCAGTAATGGATTGTTAACTGTGAATCTTTTTTGTTTCATTTTGGAATTAGAATCTTTGTCCAATTCAGGAATTGATCTCGATCGAAATGGTAAAGAAGTGGTTCCATGCTTAGTTTGATTCTTGAACGCATGCGCTTGTAGCAACGAATTTCCATCGTTTCGTCCGAAATCCGGATTACCTTCTTCGATCGCTACTCTGTTTTCAGTAATGGATTGTTAACTGTGAATCTGTTTTTGTTTCATTTCGGAATTAGAATCTTTGTCCAGATCAGGAATTGATCTCGATCAAAATGGTAAAGAAGTGGTTCCATGCTTAGTTTGATTCTTGAACGCATGCGCTTGTAGCAACGAATTTCCATCGTTTTGTCCGAAATCCGGATTAATTTCTTCGATCGCTACTCTGTTTTCAGTAATGGATTATTAACTGTGAATCTGTTTTTGTTTCATTTCGGAATTAGAATCTTTGTCCAGTTCAGGAATTGATCTCGATCGAAATGGTAAAGAAGTGGTTCCATGCTTAGTTTGATTCTTGAACGCATGCGCTTTTAGCAACTAATTTCAATCGTTTCGTCCGAAATCCGGATTACCTTCTTCGATCGCTACTCTGTTTTCAGTAATGGATTATTAACTGTGAATCTGTTTTTGTTTCATTTCGGAATTAGAATCTTTGTCCAGATCAGGAATTGATCTCGATCAAAATGGTAAAGAAGTGGTTCCATGCTTAGTTTGATTCTTGAACGCATGCGCTTGTAGCAACGAATTTCCATCGTTTTGTCCGAAATCCGGATTAATTTCTTCGATCGCTACTCTGTTTTCAGTAATGGATTATTAACTGTGAATCTGTTTTTGTTTCATTTCGGAATTAGAATCTTTGTCCAGTTCAGGAATTGATCTCGATCGAAATGGTAAAGAAGTGGTTCCATGCTTAGTTTGATTCTTGAACGCATGCGCTTGTAGCAACGAATTTCCATCGTTTCGTCCGAAATCCGGATTACCTTCTTCGATCGCTACTCTGTTTTCAGTAATGGATTGTTAACTGTGAATCTTTTTTGTTTCATTTTGGAATTAGAATCTTTGTCCAGATCAGGAATTGATCTCGATCGAAATGGTAAAGAAGTGGTTCCATGATTAGTTTGATTCTTGAACGCATGCGCTTGTAGAAACGAATTTCCATCGTTTTGTCCGAAATCCGGATTACCTTCTTCGATCGCTACTCTGTTTTCAGTAATGGATTGTTAACTGTGAATATATTTTTGTTTCATTTTGGAATTAGAATATTTGTCCAGTTCAAGAATTGATCTCGATCGAAATGGTAAAGAAGTGGTTCCATGCTTAGTTTGATTCTTGAACGCCTGCGCTCGTAGCCCAGAATTTCCATCGTTTTGTATGAAATCCGGATTACCTTCTTCGATCGCTACTCTGTTTTCAGCAATGGATTGTTAACTGTGAATCTGTTTTTATTTCATTTCGGAATTAGAATCTTTGTCCAGTTCAGGAATTGATCTCGATCGAAATGGTAAACAAGTGTTTCCATACTTAGCTCGATTCTTGAACGCCTGCGCTTGTAGCAACGAATTTCCATCATTTTGTCCGAAATCCGGATTACCTTCTTCGATCGCTACTCTGTTTTCAGTAATGGGTTGTTAATTGTGAATCTATTTTTGTGTCATTTCGGAATTAGAATCTTTGTCCAGTTCAAGAATTGATCTCGATCGAAATGGTAAAGAAGTGGTTCCATGCTTAGTTTGATTCTTGAACGCCTGCGCTTGTAGCAACGAATTTGCATTATTTTGTCTGAAATCCGGATTACCTTCGAACGTGATATAAACATGTTTGGGACAAATTTGAGTGAAAACAGAGTAGTTTTTATTTGAAAATAGGTTTTCCGTGACTTCATAATAGTAACGATTTCATAATAGTAACGATTATTTGAAAATAGGTAATACTCTCAGAAAATAACCACAAATTATAACTCTTATATAATTTTTGGAACTATTGAATACAAGCAATTTATGGTAAAATAAGAAGGACTTACAAATATTCAAACTTTTCTTCAACTTAGAACAACTTGAAAACTGAAAGAAAATATTTTTGAGAATTGAGAGGTTTTTGAGATATGGAAGAGCACTCTCTGAATTTCGATGCCTCTTCTTCAATCTGTATCCTTCTTTATATAGGCGAGAGTTGATCTGCATTTGACGTCATTGCATACGTCTTTTGTAGTTCAACTGTAGGCATGTGAAGGATCTGTTCTGATGAAGTCTTCCTTCCCGCGAAAATAGCGGGAGATGCCTCTTTGGCTCTTTATGAATAATACGAGTGAATAGTAAAAGTTGAAATAGTGAATAGTGCATAGTAACTTTTGTCGTGCATAGTGACAATGAATAGTGACTTGTGAATAGTGACTGTTGTCGTCGGCTTTTCTTTCCATCAGTCTGTGGTCTTCGTCTTTCTTCTCTTGATGGCTCCAGTGGTCTAGTAGATTTATTGATTACACCACATGCGTATATAATACAATACTTACAAATATACGCAATACTTACAATACTTACAAATACTCTTACAACTCTTACAAATACTTATCAATTTTTTTTTATTTTTATTTTTTTTTTTTTTTTTAAAAAAAAAAAAAATTACATATAAAGAACCCAGATTGTTAACTACTCTGTTTTCACTCAAATTTGTGCGAAAACAGAGAAGCTTCCATTATCATCTATCCACAATATAAATATGTTTTGGACAATTTTGAGCGAAAAAAGAGTAGTTTTGATGGGGCTTAGAAGGGTGACGCCGATGTGGTCACTTTTGGCTCGAAAAAGTCACTGAAAGCTTTTCGCCCAAAATGCTCTCATTATCATCTATGCACAATATAAACATGTTTGGGACAAATTTGAGCGAAAACAGAGTAGTTTTGATGGGGCAAAGAAGGGCGACGCCGATATATCACTTTTGGCTCGAAAACAGAGTAATGGATTAACAATCCTTACCTTCTTCGATCGCTACTCTGTTTTCAGTAATGGATTGTTAACTGTGAATCTATTTTTGTTTCATTTCGGAATTAGAATATTTGTCCAGTTCAGGAATTGATCTCGATCGAAATGGTAAAGAAGTGGTTCCATGCTTAGTTTGATTCTTGAACGCATGCGCTCGTAGCAAAGAATTTCCATCGTTTTGTATGAAATCCGGATTACCTTCTTCGATCGCTACTCTGTTTTCAGCAATGGATTGTTAACTGTGAATCTGTTTTTATTCAATTTTGGAATTAGAATCTTTGTCCAGTTCAGGAATTGATCTCGATCGAAATGGTAAAGAAGTGTTTCCATACTTAGTTCGATTCTTGAACGCCTGCGCTTGTAGCAACGAATTTCCATCGTTTTGTCCGAAATCCGGATTACCTTCTTCGATCACTACTCTGTTTTCAGTAATGGGTTGTTAATTGTGAATTTATTTTTGTGTCATTTCGGAATTAGAATCTTTGTCCAGTTCAAGAATTGATCTCGATCGAAATGGTAAAGAAGTGGTTCCATGCTTAGTTTGATTCTTGAACGCCTGCGCTTGTAGCCCAGAATTTCCATTATTTTGTATGAAATCCGGATTACCTTCTTCGATCGCTACTCTGTTTTCAGTGATGGATTGTTAACTGTGAATATATTTTTGTTTAATTTCGGAATTAGAATCTTTGTCCAGTTCAGGAATTGATCTCGATCGAAATGGTAAAGAAGTGGTTCCATGCTTTGTTTGATTCTTGAACGCATGCGCTTGTAGCAACGAATTTCCATCGTTTTGTCCGAAATCCGGATTACCTTCTTCGATCGCTACTCTGTTTTCAGTAATGGATTGTTAACTGTGAATCTGTTTTTGTTTCATTTCGGAATTAGAATCTTTGTCCAGTTCAGGAATTGATCTCGATCGAAATGGTAAAGAAGTGGTTCCATGATTAGTTTGATTCTTGAACGCCTGCGCTTGTAGCAACGAATTTCCTTCGTTTTGTCCGAAATTCGGATTACCTTCTTCGATCGCTACTCTGTTTTCAGTAATGGATTGTTAACTGTGAATCTGTTTTTGTTTCATTTCGGAATTAGAATCTTTGTCCAGTTCAGGAATTTATATCGATCGAAATGGTAAAGAAGTGGTTCCATGCTTAGTTTGGTTCTTGAACGCCTACGCTTGTAGCAACGAATTTCCATCGTTTTGTCCGAAATCTGGATTACCTTCTTCGATCGCTACATTGTTTTCAGTAATGGATTGTTAACTGTGAATCTGTTTTGGTTTCATTTCGGAATTAGAATCTTTGTCCAGTTCAGGAATTGATCTCGATCGAAATGGTAAAGAAGTGGTTCCGTGCTTAGTTTGATTCTTGAACGCCTGCGCTTGTAGCAACGAATTTCCATCGTTTTGTCGAAAATCCGTATTACCTTCTTCGATCGCTACTCTGTTTTCAGTAATGGATTGTTAACTGTGAATCTGTTTTTGTTTCATTTCGGAATTAGAATCTTTGTCCAGTTCAGGAATTGATATCGATCGAAATGGTAAAGAAGTGGTTCCATGCTTAGTTTGGTTCTTGAACGCCTGCGCATTTAGCAACGAATTTCCCTCGTTTTGTCCGAAATCTGGATTACCTTCTTCGATCGCTACATTGTTTTCAGTAATGGATTGTTAACTGTGAATCTGTTTTGGTTTCATTTCGGAATTATAATCTTTGTCCAGTTCAGGAATTGAACTCGATCGAAATGATAAAGAAGTGGTTCCATGCTTAGTTTGATTCTTGAACGCCTGCGCTTGTAGCAACGAACTTCCATCGTTTTGTCCGAAATCCGGATTACCTTCTTCAATCGCTACTCTGTTTTCAGTAATGGGTTGTTAATTGTGAATCTATTTTTGTGTCATTTCGGAATTAGAATCTTTGTCCAGTTCAAGAATTGATCTCGATCGAAATGGTAAAGAAGTGGTTCCATGCTTAGTTTGATTCTTGAACGCCTGCGCTTGTAGCAACGAATTTGCATCATTTTGTCTGAAATCCGGATTACCTTCTTCGATCGCTACTCTGTTTTCAGTGATGGATTGTTAACTGTGAATTTATTTTTGTTTCATTTCGGAATTAGAATCTTTGCCCAGTTCAGGAATTGATCTCGATCGAAATGGTAAAGAAGTGGTTCCATGCTTTGTTTGATTCTTGAACGCATGCGCTTGTAGCAACGAATTTCCATCGTTTTGTGCGAAATCCGGATTACCCTCTTCGATCGCTACTCTGTTTTCAGTAATGGATTGTTAACTGTGAATCTGTTTTTGTTTCATTTCGGAATTAGAATCTTTGAATAGTTCAGGAATTGATCTCGATCGAAATGGTAAAGAAGCGGTTCCATACTTAGTTTGATTCTTGAACGCCTGCGCTTGTAGCAACGAATTTCCTTCGTTTTGTCCGAAATTCGGATTACCTTCTTCGATCGCTACTCTGTTTTCAGTAATGGATTGTTAACTGTGAATCTGTTTTTGTTTCATTTCGGAATTAGAATCTTTGTCCAGTTCAGGAATTGATATCGATCAAAATGGTAAAGAAGTGGTTCCGTGCTTAGTTTGGTTCTTGAACGCCTGCGCTTGTAGCAACGAATTTCCATCGTTTTGTCCGAAATCTGGATTACCTTCTTCGATCGCTACTTTGTTTTCAGTAATGGATTGTTAACTGTGAATCTGTTTTGGTTTCATTTCGGAATTAGAATCTTTGTCCAGTTCAGGAATTGATCTCGATCGAAATGGTAACGAAGTGGTTCCATGCTTAGTTTGATTCTTGAACGCCTGCGCTTGTAGCAACGAATTTCCATCGTTTTGTCCGAAATCCGGATTACCTTCTTCGATCGCTACTCTGTTTTCAGTAATGGATTGTTAACTGTGAATCTGTTTTTGTTTCATTTCGGAATTAGAATCTTTGTCCAGATCAGGAATTGATCTCGATCAAAATGGTAAAGAAGTGGTTCCATGCTTAGTTTGATTCTTGAACGCATGCGCTTGTAGCAACGAATTTCCATCGTTTTGTCCGAAATCCGGATTAATTTCTTCGATCGCTACTCTGTTTTCAGTAATGGATTGTTAACTGTGAATCTGCTTTTGTTTCATTTCGGAATTAGAATCTTTGTCCAGTTCAGGAATTGATCTCGATCGAAATGGTAAAGAAGTGGTTCCATGCTTAGTTTGATTCTTGAACGCATGCGCTTGTAGCAAAGAATTTCCATCGTTTCGTCCGAAATCCGGATTACCTTCTTCGATCGCTACTCTGTTTTCAGTAATGGATTGTTAACTGTGAATCTTTTTTGTTTCATTTTGGAATTAGAATCTTTGTCCAGATCAGGAATTGATCTCGATCGAAATGGTAAAGAAGTGGTTCCATGATTAGTTTGATTCTTGAACGCATGCGCTTGTAGAAACGAATTTCCATCGTTTTGTCCGAAATCCGGATTACCTTCTTCGATCGCTACTCTGTTTTCAGTAATGGATTGTTAACTGTGAATTTATTTTTGTTTCATTTTGGAATTAGAATATTTGTCCAGTTCAGGAATTGATCTCGATCGAAATGGTAAAGAAGTGGTTCCATGCTTAGTTTGATTCTTGAACGCCTGCGCTCGTAGCCCAGAATTTCCATCGTTTTGTATGAAATCCGGATTACCTTCTTCGATCGCTACTCTGTTTTCAGCAATGGATTGTTAACTGTGAATCTGTTTTTATTTCATTTCGGAATTAGAATCTTTGTCCAGTTCAGGAATTGATCTCGATCGAAATGGTAAAGAAGTGTTTCCATACTTAGTTCGATTCTTGAACGCCTGCGCTTGTAGCAACGAATTTCCATCGTTTTGTCCGAAATCCGGATTACCTTCTTCGATCGCTACTCTATTTTCAGTAATGGGTTGTTAATTGTGAATCTATTTTTGTGTCATTTCGGAATTAGAATCTTTGTCCAGTTCAAGAATTGATCTCGATCGAAATGGTAAAGAAGTGGTTCCATGCTTAGTTTGATTCTTGAACGCCTGCGCTTGTAGCATCGAATTTCCATTATTTTGTCTGAAATCCGGATTACCTTCTTCGATCGCTACTCTGTTTTCAGTGATGGATTGTTAACTGTGAATATATTTTTGTTTAATTTCGGAATTAGAATCTTTGTCCAGTTCAGGAATTGATCTCGATCGAAATGGTAAAGAAGTGGTTCCATGCTTTGTTTGATTCTTGAACGCATGCGCTTGTAGCAACGAATTTCCATCGTTTTGTCCGAAATCCGGATTACCTTCTTCGATCGCTACTCTGTTTTCAGTAATGGATTGTTAACTGTGAATCTGTTTTTGTTTCATTTCGGAATTAGAATCTTTGTCCAGTTCAGGAATTGATCTCGATCGAAATGGTAAAGAAGTGGTTCCATGATTAGTTTGATTCTTGAACGCCTGCGCTTGTAGCAACGAATTTCCTTCGTTTTGTCCGAAATTCGGATTACCTTCTTCGATCGCTACTCTGTTTTCAGTAATGGATTGTTAACTGTGAATCTGTTTTTGTTTCATTTCGGAATTAGAATCTTTGTCCAGTTCAGGAATTTATATCGATCGAAATGGTAAAGAAGTGGTTCCATGCTTAGTTTGGTTCTTGAACGCCTACGCTTGTAGCAACGAATTTCCATCGTTTTGTCCGAAATCTGGATTACCTTCTTCGATCGCTACTTTGTTTTCAGTAATGGATTGTTAACTGTGAATCTGTTTTGGTTTCATTTCGGAATTAGAATCTTTGTCCAGTTCAGGAATTGATCTCGATCGAAATGGTAAAGAAGTGGTTCCGTGCTTAGTTTGATTCTTGAACGCCTGCGCTTGTAGCAACGAATTTCCATCGTTTTGTCGGAAATCCGTATTACCTTCTTCGATCGCTACTCTGTTTTCAGTAATGGATTGTTAACTGTGAATCTGTTTTTGTTTCATTTCGGAATTAGAATCTTTGTCCAGATCAGGAATTGATCTCGATCAAAACGGTAAAGAAGTGGTTCCATGCTTTGTCCGAAATCCGGATTAATTTCTACGATCGCTACTCTGTTTTCAGTAATGGATTGTTAACTGTGAATCTGTTTTTGTTTCATTTCGAAATTAGAATCTTTGTCCAGTTCAGGAATTGATCTCGATCGAAATGGTAAAGAAGTGGTTCCATGCTTAGTTTGATTCTTGAACGCATGCGCTTGTAGCAACGAATTTCCATCGTTTCGTCCGAAATCCGGATTACCTTCTTCGATCGCTACTCTGTTTTCAGTAATGGATTGTTAACTGTGAATCTTTTTTGTTTCATTTTTGAATTAGAATCTTTGTCCAGATCAGGAATTGATCTCGATCGAAATGGTAATGAAGTGGTTCCATGATTAGTTTGATTCTTGAACGCCTGCGCTTGTAGCAACGAATTTCCATCGTTTTGTCCGAAATCCGGATTACCTTCTTCGATCGCTACTCTGTTTTCAGTAATGGATTGTTAACTGTGAATAAATTTTTGTTTCATTTTGGAATTAGAATATTTTTCCAGTTCAGGAATTGATCTCGATCGAAATGGTAAAGAAGTGGTTCCATGCTTAGTTTGATTCTTGAACGCCTGCGCTTGTAGCCCAGAATTTCCATCATTTTGTATGAAATCCGGATTACCTTCTTCGATCGCTACTCTGTTTTCAGTAATGGATTGTTAACTGTGAATCTGTTTTTGTTTCATTTCGGAATTAGAATCTTTGTCCAGTTCAGGAATTGATCTCGATCGAAATGGTAAAGGAGTGGTTCCATGCTTAGTTTGATTCTTGAACGTCTGCGCTTGTAGCAACGAATTTCCATCATTTTGTATGAAATCCGGATTACCTTCTTCGATCGCTACTCTGTTTTCAGCAATGGATTGTTAACTGTGAAGCTGTTTTTATTTCATTTCGGAATTAGAATCTTTGTCCAGTTCAGGAATTGATCTCGATCGAAATGGTAAAGGAGTGTTTCCATACTTAGTTCGATTCTTGAACGTCTGCGCTTGTAGCAACGAATTTCCATCGTTTTGTCCGAAATCCGGATTACCTTCTTCGATCGCTACTCTGTTTTCAGTAATGGGTTGTTAATTGTGAATCTATTTTTGTGTCATTTCGGAATTAGAATCTTTGTCCAGTTCAAGAATTGATCTCGATCGAAATGGTAAAGAAGTGGTTCCATGCCTAGTTTGATTCTTGAACGCCTGCGCTTGTAGCAACGAATTTGCATCATTTTGTCTGAAATCCGGATTACCTTCTTCGATCGCTACTCTGTTTTCAGTGATGGATTGTTAAATGTGAATATATTTTTGTTTCATTTCGGAATTAGAATCTTTGTCCAGTTCAGGAATTGATCTCGATCGAAATGGTAAAGAAGTGGTTCCATGCTTAGTTTGATTCTTGAACGCCTGCGCTTGTAGCAACGAATTTCCATCGTTTTGTCCGAAATCCGGATTACCTTCTTCGATCGCTACTCTGTTTTCAGTAATGGATTGTTAACTGTGAATCTGTTTTTGTTTCATTTCGGAATTAGAATCTTTCTCAAGTTTAGGAATTGATCTCGATCGAAATAGTAAAGAAGTGGTCCCATGCTTAGTTTGATTCTTGAACGCTTGCGCTTGTAGCAACGAACTTCCATCGTTTTGTCCGAAATCCGGATTACCTTCTTCGATCGCTACTCTGTGTTCAGTAATGGATTGTTAACTGTGAATCTGTTTTGGTTTCATTTCGGAATTAGAATCTTTGTCCAGTTCAGGAATTGATCTCGATCGAAACGGTAAAGAAGTGGTTCCATGCTTAGTTTGATTCTTGAACGCATGCGCTTGTAGCAACGAATTTCCATCGTTTTGTCCGAAATCCGGATTACCTTCTTCGATCGCTACTCTGTTTTCAGTAATGGATTGTTAACTGTGAATCTGTTTTTGTTTCATTTCTGAATTAGAATCTTTGTCCAGATCAGGAATTGATCTCGATCAAAATGGTAAAGAAGTGGTTCCATGCTTAGTTTGATTCTTGAACGCATGCGCTTGTAGTAACGAATTTCCATCGTTTTGTCCAAAATCCGGATTAATTTCTTCGATCGCTACTCTGTTTTCGGTAATGGATTATTAACTGTGAATCTGTTTTTGTTTCATTTCGGAATTAGAATCTTTGTCCAGTTCAGGAATTGATCTCGATCGAAATGGTAAAGAAGTGGTTCCATGCTTAGTTTGATTCTTGAACGCATGCGCTTGTAGCAACGAATTTCCTTCGTTTCGTCCGAAATCTGGATTACCTTCTTCGATCGCTACTCTGTTTTCAGCAATGGATTGTTAACTGTGAATATATTTTTGTTTCATTTCGGAATTAGAATATTTGTCCAGTTCAGGAATTGATCTCGATCGAAATGGTAAAGAAGTGGTTCCATGCTTAGTTTGATTCTTGAACGCTTGTGCTTGTAGCCCAAAATTTCCATCATTTTGTATGAAATCCGGATTACCTTCTTCGATCGCTATTCTGTTTTCAGTAATGGATTGTTAACTGTGAATCTGTTTTTTTTTCATTTCGGAATTAGAATCTTTGTCCAGTTCAGGAATTGATCTCGATCGAAATGGTAAAGAAGTGGTTCCATACTTAGTTTGATTCTTGAACGCCTGCGCTTGTAGCAACGAATTTCCTTCGTTTTGTCCGAAATTCGGATTACCTTCTTCGATCGCTACTCTGTTTTCAGTAATGGATTGTTAACTGTGAATCTGTTTTTGTTTCATTTCGGAATTAGAATCTTTGTCCAGTTCAGGAATTGACATCGATCGAAATGGTAAAGAAGTGGTTCCATGCTTAGTTTGGTTCTTGAACGCCTGCGCTTGTAGCAACGAATTTCCATCGTTTTATCCGAAATCTGGATTACCTTCTTCGATCGCTACTTTGTTTTCAGTAATGGATTGTTAACTGTGAATCTGTTTTGGTTTCATTTCGGAATTAGAATATTTGTCCAGTTCAGGAATTGATCTCGATGGAAATGGTAAAGAAGTGGTTCCATGCTTAGTTTGATTCTTGAACGCCTGCGCTTGTAGCAACGAATTTCCATCGTTTTGTCCGAAATCCGGATTACCTTCTTCGATCGCTACTCTGTTTTCAGTAATGGATTGTTAACTGTGAATCTGTTTTTGTTTCATTTCTGAATTAGAATCTTTGTCCAGATCAGGAATTGATCTCGATCAAAATGGTAAAGAAGTGGTTCCATGCTTAGTTTGATTCTTGAACGCATGCGCTTGTACTAACGAATTTCCATCGTTTTGTCCAAAATCCGGATTAATTTCTTCGATCGCTACTCTGTTTTCGGTAATGGATTATTAACTGTGAATCTGTTTTTGTTTCATTTCGGAATTAGAATCTTTGTCCAGTTCAGGAATTGATCTCGATCGAAATGGTAAAGAAGTGGTTCCATGCTTAGTTTGATTCTTGAACGCATGCGCTTGTAGCAACGAATTTCCTTCGTTTCGTCCGAAATCCGGATTACCTTCTTCGATCGCTACTCTGTTTTCAGTAATGGATTGTTAACTGTGAATATATTTTTGTTTCATTTCGGAATTAGAATATTTGTCCAGTTCAGGAATTGATCTCGATCGAAATGGTAAAGAAGTGGTTCCATGCTTAGTTTGATTCTTGAACGCTTGTGCTTGTAGCCCAAAATTTCCATCATTTTGTATGAAATCCGGATTACCTTCTTCGATCGCTATTCTGTTTTCAGTAATGGATTGTTAACTGTGAATCTGTTTTTGTTTCATTTCGGAATTAGAATCTTTGTCCAGTTCAGGAATTGATCTCGATGGAAATGGTAAAGAAGTGGTTCCATGCTTAGTTTGATTCTTGAACCCCTGCGCTTGTAGCAACGAATTTCCATCGTTTTGTCTGAAATCCGGATTACCTTCTTCGATCGCTACTCGGTTTTCATTAATGGATTGTTAACTGTGAATCTGTTTTTTGTTTCATTTTGGAATTAGAATCTTTGTGCAGTTCAGGAATTGATCTCGATCGAAATGGTAAAGAAGTGGTTCCATGCTTAGTTTGATTCTCGACCGCCTGTGCTTGTAGCAACGAATTTCCTTTGTTTTGTCCGAAATCCGGATTACCTTCTTCGATCGCTACTCTGTTTTCAATAATGGATTGTTAACTATGAATCTGTTTTTGTTTCATTTCGGAATTAGAATCTTTGTGCAGTTCAGGAATTGATTTCGATCGAAATGGTAAAGAAGTGGTTCCATGCTTAGTTTGATTCTTGAACGCCTGCGCTTGTAGCAACGAATTTCCTTCGTTTTGTCCGAAATCCGGATTACCTTCTTCGATCGCTACTCTATTTTCAGTAATGGATTGTTAACTGTGAATCTGTTTTTGATTCATTTCGGAATTAGAATCTTTGTCCAGTTCAGGAATTGATCTCGATCGAAATGGTAAAGAAGTGGTTCCATGCTTAGTTTGATTCTTGAACGCCTGCGCTTATAGCAACGAATTTCCATCGTTTTGTCCGAAATCTGGATTACCTTCTTCGATCGCTACTCTGTTTTCAGGAATGGATTGTTAACTGTGAATCTGTTTTTGTTTCATTTCGGAAGATGAATCTTTGTCCAGTTCAGGAATTGATCTCGATCGAAATGGTAAAGAAGTGGTTCCATGCTTAGTTTGATTCTTGACCGCCTGTGCTTGTAGCAACGAATTTCCTTTGTTTTGTCCAAAATCCGGATTACCTTCTTCGATGGCTACTCTGTTTTCAATATTGGATTGTTAACTATGAATCTGTTTTTCTTTCATTCCGGAATTAGAATCTTTGTGCAGTTCAGGAATTGATTTCGATCGAAATGGTAAAGAAGTGGTTCCTTGCTTAGTTTGATTCTTGAACGCCTGCGCTTGTAGCAACGAATTTCCTTCGTTTTGTCCGAAATCCGGATTACCTTCTTCGATCGCTACTCTATTTTCAGTAATGGATTGTTAACTGTGAATCTGTTTTTGTTTCATTTCGGAATTAGAATCTTTGTCCAGTTCAGGAATTGATCTCGATCGAAATGGTAAAGAAGTGGTTCCATGCTTAGTTTGATTCTTGAACGCCTGCGCTTATAGCAACGAATTTCCATCGTTTTTTCCGAAATCTGGATTACCTTCTTCGATCGCTAGTCTGTTTTCAGGAATGGATTGTTAACTGTGAATCTGTTTTTGTTTCATTTCGGAAGTAGAATCTTTGTCCAGTTCAGGAATTGATCTCGATCGAAATGGTAAAGAAGTGGTTCCATACTTAGTTTGATTCTTGAACGCCTGCGCTTGTAGCAACGAATTTCCTTCGTTTTGTCTGAAATCAGGATTACCTTCTTCGATCGCTACTCTGTTTTCAGTAATGGATTGTTAACTGTGAATCTGTTTTTGTTTCATTTCGGAATTAGAATATTTGTCCAGTTCAGGAATTGATATCGATCTAAATGATAAAGAAGTGGTTCCATGCTTAGTTTGATTCTTGAACGCCTGCGCTTGTAGCAACGAATTTCCTTCATTTTGTCCGAAATCCGGATTACCTTCTTCGATCGCTACTCTGTTTTCAGTAATGGATTGTTAACTGTGAATCTGTTTTGGTTTCATTTCGGAATTAGAATCTTTGTCCAGTTCAGGAATTGATCTCGATCGAAATGGTAACGAAGTGGTTCCATGCTTAGTTTGATTCTTGAACGCCTGCGCTTGTAGCAACGAATTTCCATCGTTTTGTCCGAAATCCGGATTACCTTCTTCGATCGCTACTCTGTTTTCAGTAATGGATTGTTAACTGTGAATCTGTTTTTGTTTCATTTCGGAATTAGAATCTTTGTCCAAATCAGGAATTGATCTCGATCAAAATGGTAAAGAAGTGGTTCCATGCTTAGTTTGATTCTTGAACGCATGCGCTTGTAGCAACGAATTTCCATCGTTTTGTCCGAAATCCTGATTACCTTCTTCGATCGCCACTCTGTTTTCAGTAATGGATTGTTAACTGTGAATCTGTTTTTGTATCATTTCGGAATTAGAATCTTTTTCCAGTTCAGGAATTGATCTCGATAAAAATGGTAAAGATGTGGTTCCATGCTTAGTTTGATTCTTGAACGCATGCGCTTGTAGCAACGAATTTCCATCGTTTTGTCCGAAATCCGGATTAATTTCTTCGATCGCTACTCTGTTTTCAGTAATGGATTGTTAACTGTGAATCTGTTTTTGTTTCATTTCGGAATTAGAATCTTTGTCCAGTTCAGGAATTGATCTCGATCGACATGGTAAAGAAGTGGTTCCATGCTTAGTTTGATTCTTGAACGCATGCGCTTGTAGCAACGAATTTCCATCGTTTTGTCCGAAATCCGGATTACCTTCTTCGATCGCTACTCTGTTTTCAGTAATGGATTGTTAACTGTGAATCTGTTTTTGTTTCATTTCGGAATTAGAATCTTTGTCCAGATCAGGAATTGATCTCGATCGAAATGGTAAAGAAGTGGTTCCATGATTAGTTTGATTCTTGAACGCCTGCGCTTGTAGCAACGAATTTCCATCGTTTTGTCCGAAATCCTGATTACCTTCTTCGATCGCCACTCTGTTTTCAGTAATGGATTGTTAACTGTGAATCTGTTTTTGTATCATTTCGGAATTAGAATATTTGTCCAGTTCAGGAATTGATCTCGATCGAAATGGTAAAGAAGTGGTTCCATGCTTAGTTTGATTCTTGAACCCCTGTGCTTGTAGCCCAGAATTTCCATCGTTTTGTATGAAATCCGGATTACCTTCTTCGATCGCTACTCTGTTTTCAGTAATGGATTGTTAACTGTGAATCTGTTTTTGTTTCATTTCGGAATTAGAATCTTTGTCCAGTTCAGGAATTGATCTCGATCGAAATGGTAAAGAAGTGGTTCCATGCTTAGTTTGATTCTTGAACGCCTGCGCTTGTAGCAACGAATTTCCATCGTTTTGTCTGAAATCCGGATTACCTTCTTCGATCGCTACTCTGTTTTCAGTAATGGATTGTTAACTGTGAATCTGTTTTTGTTTCATTTCGGAATTAGAATATTTGTCCAGTTCAGGAATTGATATCGATCTAAATGGTAAAGAAGTGGTTCCATGCTTAGTTTGATTCTTGAACCCCTGTGCTTGTAGCCCAGAATTTCCATCGTTTTTTATGAAATCCGGATTACCTTCTTCGATCGCTACTCTGTTTTCAGTAATGGATTGTTAACTGTGAATCTGTTTTTGTTTCATTTCGGAATTAGAATCTTTATCCCGTTCAGGATTTGATATCGATCGAAATGGTAAAGAAGTGGTTCCATGCTTAGTTTTGTTCTTGAACGCCTGCGCTTGTAGCAACGAATTTCCATCGTTTTGTCCGAAATCTGGATTACCTTCTTCGATCGCTACTCTGTTTTCAGTAATGGATTGTTAACTGTGAATCTGTTTTGGTTTCATTTCGGAATTAGAATCTTTGTCCAGTTCAGGAATTGATGTCAATCGAAATGGTAAAGAAGTGGTTCCATGCTTAGTTTGATTCTTGAACGCCTGCGCTTGTAGCAACGAATTTCCATCGTTTTGTCCGAAATCCTGATTACCTTCTTCGATCGCCACTCTGCTTTCCGTATTGGATTGTTAACTGTGAATCTGTTTTTGTATCATTTCGGAATTAGAATCTTTTTCCAGTTCAGGAATTGATCTCGATCAAAATGGTAAAGAAGTGGTTCCATGCTTAGTTTGATTCTTGAACGCATGCGCTTGTAGCAACGAATTTCCATCGTTTTGTCCGAAATCCGGATTAATTTCTTCGATCGCTACTCTGTCTTCAGTAATGGATTGTTAACTGTGAATCTGTTTTTGTTTCATTTCGGAATTAGAATCTTTGTCCAGTTCAGGAATTGATCTCGATCGAAATGGTAAAGAAGTGGTTCCATGCTTAGTTTGATTCTTGAACGCATGCGCTTGTAGCAACGAATTTCCATCGTTTTGTCCGAAATCCGGATTACCTTCTTCGATCGCTACTCTGTTTTCAGTAATGGATTGTGAACTGTGAATCTGTTTTTGTTTCATTTCGGAATTAGAATCTTTGTCCAGATCAGGAATTGATCTCGATCGAAATGGTAAAGAAGTGGTTCCATGATTAGTTTGATTCTTGAACGCCTGCGCTTGTAGCAACGAATTTCCATCGTTTTGTCCGAAATCCTGATTACCTTCTTCGATCGCCACTCTGTTTTCAGTAATGGATTGTTAACTGTGAATCTGTTTTTGTATCATTTCGGAATTAGAATATTTGTCCAGTTCAGGAATTGATCTCGATCGAAATAGTAAAGAAGTGGTTCCATGCTTAGTTTGATTCTTGAACCCCTGTGCTTGTAGCCCAGAATTTCCATCGTTTTGTATGAAATCCGGATTACCTTCTTCGATCGCTACTCTGTTTTCAGTAATGGATTGTTAACGGTGAATCTGTTTTTGTTTCATTTCGGAATTAGAATCTTTGTCCAGTTCAGGAATTGATCTAGATCGAAATGGTATAGAAGTGGTTCCATGCTTAGTTTGATTCTTGAACGCCTGCGCTTGTAGCAACAAATTTCCATCGTTTTGTCCGAAATCCGGATTACCTTCTTCGATCGCTACTCTGTTTTCAGTAATGGAATGTTAACTATGAATCTGTTTTTGTTTCATTTCGGAATTAGAATCTTTGTCCAATTCAGGAATTGATCTCGATCGAAATGGTAAAGAAGTGGTTCCATGCTTAGTTTGATTCTTGAACGATTGCGCTTGTAGCAACGAATTTCCATCGTTTATTCCGAAATCCGGATTACCTTCTTCGATCGCTACTCTATTTTCAGTAATGGATTGTTAACTGTGAATCTGTTTTTGTTTCATTTCGGAATTAGAATCTTTGTGCAGTTCAGGAATTGATCTCGATCAAAATGGTAAAGAAGTGGTTCCATGCTTAGTTTGATTCTTGAACGCCTGCGCTTGTAGCAACGAATTTCCTTCGTTTTGTCCGAAATCCGGATTACCTTCTTCGATCGCTACTCCGTTTTCAGTAATGGATTGTTAACTGTGAATCTGTTTTTGTTTCATTTCGGAATTAGAATCTTTGTCCAGTTCAGGAATTGATCTCGATCGAAATGGTATAGAAGTGGTTCCATGTTTAGTTTGATTCTTGAACGCCTGCGCTTGTAGCAACGAATTTCCATCGTTTTGTCCGAAATCTGGATTACCTTCTTCGATCGCTACTCTGTTTTCAGTAATGCATTGTTAACTGTGAATCTGTTTTTGTTTCATTTCGGAATTAGAATCTTTATCCAGTTCAGGAATTGATCTCGATCGAAATGGTAAAGAAGTGGTTCCATGCTTAGTTTGATTCTTGAACGTCTGCGCTTGTAGCAACGAATTTCCATCGTTTTGTCCGAAATCAGGATTACCTTCTTCGATCGCTACTCTGTTTTCAGTAATGGATTGTTACTGTGAATCTGTTTTTGTTTCATTTCGTAATTAGAATCTTTGTCCAGTTCAGGAATTGATCTCGATCGAAATGGTAAAGAAGTGGTTCCATGCTTAGTTTGATTCTTGAACGCCTGCGCTTGTAGCAACGAATTTCCATCGTTTATTCCGAAATCCGGATTACCTTCT
This sequence comes from Persicaria tinctoria, assembly GCA_037127255.1. NCBI lineage: Eukaryota > Viridiplantae > Streptophyta > Magnoliopsida > Caryophyllales > Polygonaceae > Persicaria > Persicaria tinctoria. Next base: position 70,117,509 of record JBANSL010000013.1, read on the forward strand.
TCGATCGCTACTCTATTTTCAGTAATGCATTGTTAACTGTGAATCTGTTTTTGTTTCATTTCGGAATTAGAATATTTGTCTAGTTCAGGAATTGATCTCGATCGAAATGGTAAAGAAGTGGTTCCATGCTTAGTTTGATTCTTGAACGCCTGCGCTTGTAGCAACGAATTTCCTTCGTTTTGTCCGAAATCCGGATTACCTTCTTCGATCGCTACTCCGTTTTCAGTAATGGATTGTTAACTGTGAATCTGTTTTTGTTTCATTTCGGAATTAGAATCTTTGTCCAGTTCAGGAATTGATCTCGATCGAAATGGTATAGAAGTGGTTCCATGTTTAGTTTGATTCTTGAACGCCTGCGCTTGTAGCAACGAATTTCCATCGTTTTGTCCGAAATCTGGATTACCTTCTTCGATCGCTACTCTGTTTTCAGTAATGCATTGTTAACTGTGAATCTGTTTTTGTTTCATTTCGGAATTAGAATCTTTATCCAGTTCAGGAATTGATCTCGATCGAAATGGTAAAGAAGTGGTTCCATGCTTAGTTTGATTCTTGAACGTCTGCGCTTGTAGCAACGAATTTCCATCGTTTTGTCCGAAATCAGGATTACCTTCTTCGATCGCTACTCTGTTTTCAGTAATGGATTGTTAACTGTGAATCTGTTTTTGTTTCATTTCGTAATTAGAATCTTTGTCCAGTTCAGGAATTGATCTCGATCGAAATGGTAAAGAAGTGGTTCCATGCTTAGTTTGATTCTTGAACGCCTGCGTTTGTAGCAACGAATTTCCATCGTTTTGTCTGAAATCCGGATTACCTTCTTCGATCGCTACTCTGTTTTCAGTAATGCATTGTTAACTGTGAATATGTTTTTGTTTCATTTCGGAATTAGAATATTTGTCCAGTTCAGGAATTGATCTCGATCGAAATGGTAAAGAAGTGGTTCCATGCTTAGTTTGATTCTTGAACGCCTGCGCTTGTAGCAACGAATTTCCATCGTTTTGTCTGAAATCCGGATTACCTTCTTCGATCGCTACTCTGTTTTCAGTAATGGATTGTTAACTGTGAATTTTTTTTGTTTCATTTCGGAATTAGAATCTTTGTCCAGTTCAGGAATTGATATCGATCGAAATGGTAAAGAAGTGGTTCCCTGCTTAGTTTGATTCTTGAACGCCTGCGCTTGTAGCAACTAATTTCCATCGTTTTGTCTGAAATCCGGTTTACCTTCTTCGATCGCTACTTTGTTTTCAGTAATGGATTGTTAACTGTGAATCTGTTTTTGTTTCATTTCGGAATTAGAATATTTGTCCAGTTCAGGAATTGATCTCGATTGAAATGGTAAAGAAGTGGTTCCAAGCTTAGTTTGATTCTTGAACGCCTGTGCTTGTAGCAACCAATTTCCATCGTTTTGTCTGAAATCCGGATTACCTTCTTCGATCGCTACTCTGTTTTCAGTAATGGATTGTTAACTGTGAATCTGTTTTTGTTTCATTTCGGAATTAGAATCTTTGTCCTGTTCAGGAATTGATCTCGATCGAAATGGTAAAGAAGTGGTTGCATCCTTCCTTTGATTCTTGAACGCTTGCTTGAGCGCTTGTGTTAGTGCGTAGTTCGGTCTAAGTGTAATCGCAACGAAGCTCGTAACAGATTTCAGTTTGTAATCGCAACGAATTTCAAAACTACAAAATTTTGTTTTTCATAATATAATTTCCATATTATTTGAGTTTGTTGATAAAACTTCGATATGATTTGAGTTTGTGAAAAGAGTCGTGGGTGTGGAATTTCTTTCCAGATGCCAGTTTGTTTGTGAGGTTTGGACATGTTTGTTAGTGGTTAATAAACTCAAAACCTTTGTATATTCAGGATCCATTTTAATCTATCGTTTCATAATTTTATTTTCCTAGATTAGTACATGTGAATCATTCAATGTGAAATCTATAAGTTGATTACATTAAATGAACTTAATTCCTAATCTGACTAAATATGCGTAGAACAAATACGAAATCCTAGTTTAGGCCAAGTTTCATAATTAAACAACCATTTGAACAAGGTAAATGAAATGACCATTAAATTGTTGGAGTTAGTCCATTATATTCAGATTTGGTTGATTTTAAGAACGTGGGAAGTAGAGCGGGCAAGTGCTACTAAATCACATTTGTTGATGATCACTCTAGAAGTACTAAGTGTATCTGATTAGGTCTAAGGATGAAATAGAAAACATGTTTTATATTTATAAAATGGAAATAGAAAATCAAATGAACCGGAAAATAAAACGACTTAGATGACGGTGAATATGTCTCTCATTCTTTTAAAGAATTTTGTGAACATAATGGGAATATCATTCCATTTATGTTAATCCGATCAAAACCTTTGTATATTCAAGATCCATTTTAATATGTTGTTTTACTAGCTTAGTACCCGCACCGTCTGCGGTTTTTTAATTTAAATAAATTTGATATTAAAACTCATTTATTCAATTAATTAATTTCTTCCGTACTTCAGATTTCTAAAATCATAATGAATTTATACTTTTAGTATAAAAACTAATTTCTCCTTACTCCTTGCTAGTATATAATAGTGGAAACAACATATGAAAAACTAATTTCTCAAATCTGAATGAATTTATAATTATCGACAAATGAAACAACATATGAAAAGCTAGTATATATTACAGGAAACAACAAAATATCATACCTTGTAAACAATCAACACGTTACTTCGAAAAGCTTACCATGAAAATCGTAAATAAAGTCGGAAATAACCTGCAATAACAACACCAAAAAGAAGAGAGAAAACATCAACGTTGTGAAATCTATTATATTATATTTTATATATAATAAAGGAGAAGTCGCCTGAGACACATGGCGACTTCTCCTTAATCGTAGTCGTATGAACCAATCATAAATTTTTGAAATAATCAATATATGCATTAGAGTTGGCAAAATCTTACCCGACCCGACTCACCCGAACCCGACCCGACTCTCAACCCGACCCGACCCGACTTGAAATGGTTATTTAACATCAACATTTTAATGCTTGAATGTTAAATTGTTTTTTTTTTTAATTTTAACACAAGTTTATGATTATGATTTGGGTAAATTACACATAACCACCCTTAAATTATGGTACTTTTCACATAACCACCCATAAAAAGTTAAATTACAGTAAACCACCCATAAATTAGATTTGTTTTCATAAGACCACCCACACATTAACCCTCTATTTGTTTTGTTTAAAACGACTAAAATACCCCTAATTCAAGCTTATTTATTTGTACTTTGTAAAGGAAAGATGATGTATATAATTGTTTGGATTCCAATTGTATTATATTTATAATGCAAAATAGACAAGGTCGTCTTTGGTAAACAAAAAATTTAAGGCAAATTAAGGATGTGTTTGGATTCCATAATTTATTAATTATATATAATGTAATAGTTTTATCCCGATGTATGTGATTGTTTGGTTAAATTACTATTTTACCTTAGTTTTTATGAGATTTTTAGTTATACAACCAACTGCTCACATAAACCGAGGTAAAATAATTGAATTATAATTAAAATGGAATGGAGTTTAAACAGACCCTAAATGCTCCAACCAATATGTCTTAATTGGATTTGCAATGTGAAGAGTCGAGACTTGCAATAGCTCCTAACAGTCTCTTCTCCTTCAAATGTTGAATAAGATAGGTATAAATTCTAAAATAAAACAAGATCATTACTTTAAAAGAACGATAAATTAGCTCATATCTTAAACTACAAACCATATCATTTAAAAAATAAGCTTATACATATCATTTGCCAAATTAGTCGAATATTAATAATTTTATTATAATTTATCATTTTTTAAAAGGGTAAAAGTAAACCAGATTATTTAACACATGGGAAGTCTCATGAAAACAAATCATTGCATTAAATACAAATAAGCTTGAATTGAGGGTATTTTTGTCTTTTTAAATAAAACAAATAGAGGTTTATATAATGGGTGGGTGGTCTTTTGAAACATAACTAATTTATGGGTGGTTTACTGTAATTTAAGTTTTTATGGGTGGTTATGTGAAAAGTATTATAATTTATGGGTGGTTATGTGTAATTTACTCTTATACTTTTAACATATAAAACACCAATTATTTTTGTTAATTGTTATCATATGAATAAGATTCCAAGTAAAATCAATAGATAAGCGGAGAAGTCAATGAGTCAAGTAAGTCAACCGCCATACATCAAAACATCGATACATACTACGAGTCAGAAATGCTAAAAGTTCATTAATCGTTGCAGATGATATAGCGTGCAATCCAACATCATATCCTTCTATTAGACTATTAGTGTTAATAGTTCTATTAATTCTAGTAGTTTTCGGTTTTTATAAATGGATTTCTTTTTATAAATATAAGTATAATAATTCTATTAGATTTCATATTTATGGTTATTCTATTTGTCCATATTCCATAATTTATATCTAAATCAAAAAAAAATTTAGTTGTTATTTTATTTTTATCTATATTATTATATTTTGATAGAATTAATTATTTATATCTAGATTTGTTAAAAACTAATAATAATAATGAAAAAAATAATAATGGGCCAAAAGCAAAAAATGAAATGGGTATTGAAAATGAAATGGGCCAATAATTATATATTCAAACCACAAATAAGCCTATTTGCAACTTGCTAGTTAAAATAAGGTTAAATCCTTAATGTACAATTAATTTGATTTAATTATACACCGATCAATTGGTTTAAATGTTTAAAAAAAGACGATGTTGCAGAATACCAAATTTTCGATTATGACTTTTTTGAATATTGGTCGACAACCGATGAGTCAATTACAATGAGTGTATTTAACATAGTCAAAATTACATATTCAAGTATTCAACCGAGTCAAAATCATTTATTTTAAGTAAATTACATATTTAAGTATTCAACCGAGTCAAAATCAACTTAATTATCCAAACGGGTCGAATATGATTCTACCGAAAACTCAAACAAACTATACCCACTTTGATTCGAAACTCAAATGAGACCGACCCGCCTCTTGACCAGAAACCCGAACGAGCCAGACCCGCTTTGACCTGAACCCGAATGGGCATGACCCGATTTAACCCGAAACCCGACCAATCTAAAATTCATTATGACCGAAGCCGACCCCAACCCGACCCGACCAGTACCCGATCCTAAATTTTACCCGAACCGACCCGACCCGACCCGAGCAAGCCTGACCCGAACCCAACCCGAACGACCGACTTGCCAGCTCTATGCATAAGATAAAATTTTATCCTAACTCTATTTAATCAATAAATATATATATGCATAAGATAAAATTTTATTATAACTCTATTTAATCAATATATCTATATATGCATAAGAAAAAATTTGAGCCAATTTGATTAGATATGGATATATTTTTAAAACATATAACAAATTTATAAGTCAATTACATGAAATGAGCTTAATTCCTAATCTAGCTCAACATGACTATAACAAATATGAAATTATGTCTTGAGACCAAGTTTCATAATTAAACAACCATTTAAAAAGGTAAATGAAATGACAACTGAATTCTTGGATTTAGTCGAGTTCGAGAGATGAAGAATGTTATACTTTCTAGGTCTAGTTTACATGATAATATGTGGGGTGAAACTATTTTGTCTGCCAATTAGATTTTGAATAATAAGAAACTAGACAAGACCTCTTATGAGTTATGGAGAGGGAATCTGCCTAATCTTAAATTCTTGACAGTGTGGGGTAGCTGATGCGTGGCTAATTCCGATCCTTTGTATGGGGGCTCCGATCCTTTGGAGTTTGTGGCCCGATCTTACTTTAGCTCTTGTATTCTGTCTCTTCGAAGCCGAATTTGTAACCGAAGCGAACCCGTGTGTACGTATGCTGAATTGGCCCGAAACGAGATGCACCACCTAGGACGCCTTAGCAATTAATTAACGGTTGTTAATTAATCTTCCCATTGCCACTAAGCAATAATACGGAAGTTGCAAGCTTGCTGGTGATCGATGGCAATGGCTATTCCAAGCTTAAAAAGAAACTGAAAGAGTATGATTTAACAAACTGAAAAGGAAAGCTGTGTGCACCACGGATAATAACTCGCGCATTTTTTGTGCAATTGAAGTCGCCTCAGCATCCACCACCCAGAAGCCAAGACAACCTTTGCATACAACGCAAGATTGGTCAAGATGAGCTTGTGCTGATATGCACACAACAAGGCGTCTTTACACACATCCCTCGATCACCCGGCCAGCAATCAGGGTTGAAATCCCCTGTCCTCAACCTTGTCCCCCCTCTTATCCCCCAACCCCCTCCCCCTCACAAAACTTAATTAAAAGGAAAAACAAAAAAGAAATAAAATAGAAAAATAGATTTAAAAAATAAAAAATGGGTGGGTTTTGTGAGGAGGGACAGTAGAGAGGGACAAGCTTCGGGACAGAGGATTTTGACCCCAGCAATGATCTCTATTAAGTATATATTAGGAGATATTTTAGGTTAGTTTAAATTCAATCTTATCATTTATTTAGTTATATATTCTCTACCTATTCTCTTGTTCTCTATTTATAGGGCTTGATTTTGATTTTCTCCACCAATCTCAACATCGTATCCGAGCTCTTAGCCTAACGGCTTCGATCCTCACAAAATGCTTATGCTAAACTCAAATTTGGCCTAGGCCACCACGAAAACTGCCTTGAGGCAACCCAAACAAGGCTTCAACCACCCTCTAACTGTAAAGGCCGAATATATTTTTATATTATTCGTATATTATTTTAAGTAGATATATTATCCTTCCGGCATCGATTTAGAAATTTGATTTTGACGGAATTTGATTCCGCTTTTGAGCTCCGAATTGAGAATTTAATTCGATTTCGATAGTTTTAAATATATAATTTGAAAGTATGATTAATTTCATTATTTGGTTGAGTTGTAGAATTTTAAGTTATTTCGTTAAAGTCGGGATTAGCGGGTTTTGAGTTTGAAATTTCGGGATTTAAATGGTCGTTGTGGGACCCACTCACTTCCTCATTTTCTTTTCCCTTTTCTCTCTCTCGGTCTGGTCTGCAGAGGCAGTTGAGGAACCCATTTCATCACCTCTTCCCACTTTCTTGCCCTACAAATTCCCAGCTGCACATATTTGTCTTCTAATGCACTAATGCCAATCCACTCTATAGAAACCACCTTCTCCTGCCCTCTTTTCCTCCTGGCATCCCACAGTGGAGCTTTCCTCTCTCTCCCCCTCTTTCCTCTATCTGCAAAACCAGAAATCCAAACCACGCTTGCCGGTTCACCATCGCCGAATCACAACCTCGCCTCCACCATTTCCTCCTCCGATTCTGTCTACCACCGTGAGCCACCACCATCCCTTTCCTTCCCGTCGTCAGGAGCACCACCATTGGGAGCCTCCTCATCCCCGTCGCCATCCTCGCCGCGAGAGTCGTGGAGAGCCCCGTTTCGAAGTCGCCAGAGCCGCACCCGATCCTCGAGCAGCCGCCAGCCCTTCCTCAGCTTCCTTCGACTACGATGAGCTCCTGAAGTCTCCCAGGAGGAGCTCGGTGATAGATTACACAGGTCTCCTATTGTATAGTGGGCTGAAAGCCCGTTAAGGCCCAATATCTTTGTAACCTATATATATGTTATATCAATGAATGGAAACCCTCAAGGGAGGACTTTACATCAATTCTATCATTCTACATGGTATCACAACCTTTTCTTCCTCACGGAACCCTAATTTGATCCTCCTGCCTCCCCTCTTCTCTTACCGGCCTCCCCGTATTTTTCTCCTTCTCCGTCGGTCATTCCACCGACTCCCGTCGTCGGCCTCGCTCTTGCCTTCCCTCGACCTGCAGCCACGGTCACCATTCACCACCGCGCCGTCCTCTCTCGCGCGTCTCCGATCCGGCCTCCACGAGCCCTGCAACCTCGCTCTCGCTGTCCTCCCTCGCACTCTCGCGTCTGTCCTCCGCGTCTGTCCTATTCCAACGAAGAAGAAAGTTGCGCCCTTTGCAATTTCGTTTCAAGTATTCACATCATCGCCCTTGCTTTATAATATTCTCGCTTTTGGCCCTGAGTTAATTATTTATTAATTCAGGCGGCCAATATTTCATAAAAAAAAAAAAAAAAAAATGCACCGATACTCTGGACATCCCGCCCCTCGACATGCCGGTCCTCAGGCCTCTCTGACATCGCCTGACCCAGGCTATGTTCCGCCAGCTCTGCATCACGCCTTCTCCTCTACGCAACCGACATCTTCAGACTCTTCTTGGTACATGGACACTGGTGCCACCTCCCACTTGACGAACTCCTCAGGTAACCTCTCATCTATTTCTTTTAAGGGCCCTTCCCACTCTATTATCGTCGGAAATGGTGGTCGTCTTGCTACTTCGGGAATTGGCCACGCCAAATTACAGACCCCAACCCACCCACTACACCTCAACAATGTCCTTATTGCCCCAAAGATTGTCAAAAACCTTATCTCTGTCCGTCGGTTCACTACTGACAACAACGTTTCCCTTACGTTTGATCCCTATGGTTTCTCTGTGAACGATCTTACTACGGGGGTTACTCGCATGAGATGTAACAGCACCGGGGAGCTCTACCCTGTCACACCACCTCCTGCGTCCAGTCAGTCGTATCCGGTCGCCCTCTCGGCATCATCGTCCAACCTGTGGCATGCACGCCTGGGCCATCCCAGCGCTGCCGTTCTAGATGTCCTCCGTTCCCAGAACCTGGTCACCTGTACTAAAGACCCACACTCTGGTTTATGTTCTTCCTGCCAACTAGGCAAACATGCCAGACTGCCGTTCCAACGGTCTTTGACCTCTACCCTTGCTCCCTTTGATATCATTCACAGCGACATTTGGACCTCTCCCGTGCCTAGCAAGGAGGGTCACAAATACTACCTCTTGTTTCTGGATGATTACACTCATTACTTATGGGTCTTCCCGTTGCATTTCAAGTCCCAAGTGTTTCCTATTTTTGCCAGATTCCATACCTACATCAAAACACAATTCCACATGTCCATCAAATGTTTCCAATGTGACAATGGTCGTGAATTTGACAACAAAGACTTTCACTCCTTCTTTGCCGCAAATGGGATCTCATATCGCTTATCTTGCCCCTATACTTCTCAGCAGAATGGCAAGGCAGAAAGAATCATCAGAACCATTACCAACATGATGCGCTCTCTCCTCTTCCACGCATCTATTCCCCTTCCCTATTGGCCTCACGCCTTATCCACCACATGTTATCTCCTAAACATTCTCCCTTCCACTACCCTACACAATCGCTCGCCAGCTCAGACACTTTATTACGCCGAGCCTAGGTATGATCACCTTCGCACCTTCGGGTGCTTGTGTTTCCCAAACCAGTCATCCACAGCCCCGCACAAGCTTCACCCGCGCTCCACTCCATGTGTCTTCCTAGGCTATCCGTCTGATCATCGCGGTTACATTTGCCTCGATATCAAGACCCACAAGATCATTCTCTCACGTCATGTCACCTTTGATGAGTCGCGGTTTCCCTTTGCGTCTCCCACACCCCTTGTGTCTCCGTCAGAGTCTGAGTCACCATTCCCTCACTTCCTTTTTCCCCAGAGCTCTCCCGGTGCTCCTACTTTTCCCCCTACACCACCACCACCACCACCACCACCCCCCACCACCAGACCACACACCCGCAGCGTCTCCGGTGTCTTCCGACCCCGTCAGATCGTCTCCATGACCACCGCCCATCACCCCGCTATCCACCTCCCATCACCCCGCCAAATAACCTCGCCTCACCTACGTGCGACGGCCGCCTCATGTCATGCGGCGCCCGCCGCAACCCCAAATGCTGCGCCCGCTGCCCATAACCCCTCCCTGGCGGCGCCCGCCGCAGGCCTTGCAGCGCCCGCCGCAACCCTCGCCGCATTTGATCCGCCCGCCGCCTCTTCCCCTTGCTTAGCCCCTCTTACCCCCGTCCTTCCCGACTCCCATTCACCCTCTGCCTCCACCCAGACCTCCCTCTCCCCCGTTCCCACCTCCCACAAAACAGCCCTCCTCGACCCGAATTGGCAGGCGGCTATGCTCGACGAATACAGGGCCCTTACGAAGAATGGTACTTGGGTTCTTGTTCCTCGCCCTCCTGAGGCGAACGTCATTCGCTGTATGTGGCTCTTTCGTCACAAGTTCCGCTTTGATGGGACGTTGGAGCGCTACAAGGCCCGTCTTGTGGTGAACGGTAGATCTCAGCAGGCAGGTATTGATTGTGAAGAGACCTTCAGCCCTGTGGTCAAGCCTGCCACTATCCGAGTAGTCCTGAGTCTAGCTCTGTCGCGCAACTGGGCCATCCATCAGTTAGATGTCAAGAACGCCTTTCTGCATGGTCATCTGAACGAGACAGTTTACATGTTTCAGCCGCCGGGGTTTGCTGATGCTGAGCGTCCAAAGCATGTCTGTCTCCTCAAGCGCTCTCTTTATGGTCTGAAACAGGCTCCACGGGCATGGTTCCAGCGTTTTGCCTCTCATCTGCTCCGTTTGGGTTTCACTGGCAGCCGTTCCGATACATCTCTGTTTATCTATCGCAGAGGCTCAGACTTGGCATTCTTGCTGCTTTATGTCGACGACATCATTCTCACCGCCTCTTCTGATGCTCTTCGGATGTCCATAATCTCGCAGTTGAGTGCGGAATTCGCCATGTCTGATCTGGGTCAGCTGTCTTACTTCTTGGGAGTTGCTGTTCAGCGGCATGCGTCTGGTCTGTTTCTCTCACAGAGTAAGTATGCTGCTGAGATTGTTGCTCGGGCTAAGATGGTCAACTGCAATCCCGTCGCCACCCCAGTCGATACATCCAACAAGCTCAGTGCTCATTCTGGTCCTTTGGTTGACGATCCAACCCTGTACAGGAGCCTCGCTGGTGCTCTTCAGTATCTCACTTTCACCAGGCCTGATATCAGTTACGCCGTCCAGCAGATCTGCTTGTTCATGCATGCCCCTAGGGAACCCCACTTTCAGGCTTTGAAGCGGATCATTCGGTACATCAGCGGCACCCTCGAGCTCGGCACTACCATCACTCCTTCCTCTAAGCTTGATCTTGTGGCGTACACTGATGCGGATTGGGGTGGTTGTCCAGACACACGTCGCTCCACGTCTGGTTACTGTGTCTTCCTCAATGACACTCTTGTGTCTTGGTCAGCCAAGCGTCAGTCCGTCGTGTCTCGCTCCAGCGCTGAAGCCGAATACAGGGGTGTTGCCAACGTTGTCTCCGAGTGCTCTTGGCTCCGCAATCTCCTGCTTGAGCTACGGTGCCCCTTACAGAAGGCCACTCTGGTCTACACTGACAACGTCTCCGCCGTCTACCTGGCTAGCAACCCAGTCCAGCATCAACGCACGAAGCACATTGAGCTTGATCTCCACTTCGTCAGGGACAAGGTTGCCATTGGACATGTCCGCGTTCTCCATGTTCCGTCCTCTTATCAGTACGCTGATATATTCACCAAGGGTTTACCTAGACAGTTATTCATTGATTTTCGTTCCAGTCTCACTGTACGGACCCCTCCCGTTTCGACTGCGGGGGTTTGATAGATTACACAGGTCTCCTATTGTATAGTGGGCTGAAAGCCCGTTAAGGCCCAATATCTTTGTAACCTATATATATGTTATATCAATGAATGGAAACCCTCAAGGGAGGACTTTACATCAATTCTATCATTCTACACTCGGAGCCAACCAGGAGTGAAGCCGACGCCGTTCTCGCCCCATCTCCCCCCGTTTCCGATCCCAGCCGTGGTAAGCCTTCGATTCTCTGTTTTCCAACTCCAAATCGCATAAAGGTGGACCTTTAACCCCTCTACATCCGTCCTAGGCCAATATCGGCTCGAATTCATCTCCCTTGAAGCCAATCTTGCCTCCGGCGAGCATTTCCGGCGAAAACTTCGAATCTCGGTAAGGCTTCTCCTCCTTCCTCCCTGTCTGTTCTCGTTTCTTTCCCTCGGGTTATTTGAGGTCGGGGATGGTCGGACTTCAGGCAAGCCTGCCGCCGGCGGGCCGAGCTCTTCTTCTTCCTCTTCGTTTCTCCGATCGGCAGGGCGAGCTCTGTCCTGGGTACCTGAAAGAGACGATCCCTTCTTTTCTTTTGTTTTGTGGGTTGGGCCATGTTTCCGGGTCGGGTTCTATTTTCCGGGTTCGGGTCTCGGTATGGGTATGGATCCGGGTCTACTGGGTTTCCTTTCCTTTTTCTTCTCTGGGCCTGTTTCCATTATGTTGAGAGAGCTCGGGTTTCAGGGTGGGCTCTCGGGTCTGGGCTATTCGGGTTGGGCTCTTTATTTTCATTTGATTTGGTTAATGGGTTGTTAATTCTAAAATGTGTTACTTCCTCCGTGAAAACTTGTCATTTTAGCCATTAGCACAATTTTTAAGAAATCCAATAATCTACTCCATTTTTTACTAATTTACTCTCATTTATTATTCTACTTTTCACTTTATCGAAAATCACAACTCACAACTCATCAATCATGTCAAGGGCATTTTCGTAAAGTGAAAGCTAAAATACCTACAATGACATATTTTTATGAACAAAATCGAACCTCTAAAATGACAAGTTTTCGCGAACGGAGGGAGTATATATTATGGTTATATGTTATGTTAATAATTAATCATTGTTAGTTTATTAGATTATTATTATATGTTATATTCTGATTTTTGTGATAATTATAAATTCCAAAAAATATACATATTATAAATGATTTTTAAAGGAAAATAATAGTATTAAGTGAAATATGTATTTTGTGGTGTTCTACTATGTGAATATTAGGAATTTTAAAATGATTTATTGGTTGTGATTTATAAATATGATTTGTAAAGTGGATTTAATGTTGGTATTGTATATTTTGTTAATCATTGACGATAAATTATTTAAAAGGGTTTTCAAGTTAGCTGGATTTATCTCTTAAAGGATTTGTGTTTGGAAGATCAAAATGCCGGAATTATTTCTATAATATGATTTTGAGAGATTGGGTTTAAGGTTTAAATGTTTAATGTTAGGATTTGGCTAAGTATGACTTTAAAGGAATTGTTGATTTTCTGAGTTGGTTTAACTTGATATTTAAGAGTTGAAAAGTTTTGGGAAGAATGATTTTGGTTGATGTTGATCGTATCGGAAAGGTTTTGGAAAATGGTTTTACCATCGGTTGGCTTTGAGGATGTTGAGAACTTGGGTTTCTTGTGTATGAATCTTGGTCCGGTAGCTTATGGGAGTGACTTGATGATAGGTGTGAATTGCGTTTGGATTGCTTTGGACTTGCATTTGGGCCCTTGCTTGTGTTATCTTGTTGTTCTGCATCTTCAGGTAAGTTCCCTAGGGGGCTTACTCAGGTTGGACAGTCATGCCTGTTGTTGCATTTTATGTTAGGTGTTGCATATGCATAAAAGCATGACATGTAGTATCATGCTAGGATTGCATTGAACTGAACATGTGGTTACTATGTGTGTTTGAAACAGAACGGCCGTTATTTGTGATAGTCCTAGAGTCTTTTCTAGGGTCATAGGGTAGCCCAGCCTCATCGGGTACCCTGAGTCAATCGAGTCATTGTTACTATACCCCAGCACCATCGGGCAAGATTGGTTACTTTATGATGATGATTCCGTGGTCCGTGCACCACCACGATGAATTGCTATGCTATAGCACCGGCTGGCCAGGCTCTGCACTAACGGGAAGGGGTGCAGAGGTAGGAGAGGGATATGCCATTTGACATTGTCTTGGGCACTTTACAGTATTTTTGCACATTACTATAACTAGGAGCATGCTAGTGTGTTTGACTTTTGTACTGCATTAGAGCATCTTTATTAGGTATAGCACATACTATGTGGCCTCAGTGAGGACTGCCGGTCCCGCATGCGTGGCTCGATCCGACTCCTTTCCCCGTTCTTCTTTTAAAGGTATGTTCTGCAGACTTTGAGTGCTCGATGTCTATATGACGGGGTTCTCTTTTTGGCGAATCGAAGAATCTGGTTAATATCCTAACTTAGTGAAATGGTAATTACCCACTCATGATTTGGTTTTGACCCGGCTCTGCCGTGACACTTGTATCTTTACCTTGCTTCCGCTTTACTCCCGTTTGAAATGGATTCCGCGACATAGTCTTAGGACAGGTTAAGGGTACCCAACGGCCCTTCGATGTTTTTAGGGTTTGAAATACCTCTTTCTACTAATCTTAAAATGAGCTTGAAACCTCGACCCGTACCTGGATTGCAAGATCCGAACAAGGGGTTTTATCCCTTGAAACGTAACCCGGAAATCATAATTCTGGGCCGTTACACTAACCACCTACGGGAAACCCACTCTTGGCTTCGGCCACCACAAAACTACCCTCTAACCGCCTACGGGCAACCCACTCTTGGCTTCGGCCACCACAAAATTGCCTACGGGCACCCTAAAACAGTCTTCGGGCAATCCAAACTTGGCTTCGGTCACCCTCTAACCTCCTACGACTATGAACTTTTTATTTGGGGGGTCAAACCAAACCAAACCAATTGGCTTCAACCGATCAATCCAAAAAAAAAAAAAAAAAAGGCACTTCGGTCAATACACCAAATTTTAGTACACCACCGTACCCTTCGTATCCATTCTCTGCAACAAGCAACTCCCACCAGTCACCACCACTCCATTGGGTTCACCAACACAAGTACGCACGCTCCACTAGCGGCCCCATGTCCCGACTCCATAGCCCGGACCAGCCCGCCACACGCACCAATCCACCACCGATCGTCATCCTTTCAAGTCTGCGCATACGATGCTGCTGCGCATCAGTGCCGATGTTTGGCTCATGCTACCTAGTCTCCATGGTGGCGTAAAGGAGGGGAGAGACAATCCATTCGGGGAATGATGCAACAACATTACAATTAAAAATAAAATCTTTATTTATTTCATATTATCCAGTTTTCACCATTTGTTTCACTCCTGTTTTAACTGCGGGAGGATATTAGGAAGTATTAGGAGATATTTTAGGTTAGTTTAGATTCAATCTTATCATTTATTTAGTTATATATTAGTTCATCACCCGTGCATTGTACGGGTATAATAAAAGATTAGAATTAACAATTAAATAAAAAAATATGTATAATCATAAAATAAAAACAAAATCAAATGTTAATATTAAAAAAATATTGTACTAAAAGCCAACATAAATAAATTCATAAAGTTACATTATTATGTAAAATTTAGAATCCAAAAAAAAAAGGAAAACATGCAATTAAACTTTTAGAATGAGTCTTGAATGCAATGATATTGGTCTATCCAAAAAAAAAATGTAAATATGAAAAGCCCTGCTCAAAAACAATGGATTAGATGATAAACTATAAAAAAAATAGAGAAAGATGAGCATAAAGGAATAAAACAAATACCAAATTAGTGTAAATTATGAAAAAACTTATTTATTGACAACATTTTCCTGATGTCAGTCTAGATATTGCAATATAGAATTGACCATGTTTAAAAATAAAATTTTATTTAAAATGATAAAAATAAAAATTTGTTACAATCAAATATAAAAATTTCAAACCTCTTTTGACGAGTGCACGCGATCGGAGGTGCTGTGTAAGCTTGGGGGCGATGCCAAAAGCCGACTTGCACCGTGGTCGGGGCGAAATCGCTTCTAAGGCTGTGGGTTCGAATATATACCACTTCAGATGAGTCTTACACTTTAATTTGATGTGTTTTAATCAAAATGAATATTGTTAAAGGTTTTTACTAACAATGATTAGTGAATGAATAGTTTTCTCATTAAAAAGGTGGGGTGGAGATCAAGCGATGGGAGTGGTGGTTGGTTGGTTGATCGATGGTTACCATGGTGTGGATACCGGGTTGAGGGTGGTGGCATGTTGTTTTTTTGTTTTTTTTTTTTTGATAAGGAAAAAATTCGGGTGGTGGTTAGCCTACTCGAGAGCATCCCGAAGGACGAGATCATGAAGATCTGAAAGAAATTGTTGTAGGGAGGAAATTGAGAATGCAAATAAAATATAAGTAAAGTAAAGCAAACCAGATTCCGTCCCTTGCAAATGATTACAAGACTTCCTCCCGATGCAGTAGTGGGAAGTCAGGATCGATCCACGAGGAAGCGTGTCAGCGGATCCTAGGCAGCGGAAGAATCTCACGACAGATGTCGACTTCAGGGGTACTCGACCTCGACTAAGGGTAGTCGACAGAAGGTCAGTACAGTCGAATTCGAGCAATCAAAGGTCACTGCTTTTGGTCGATCTCGAGAAAACAACTCGATGTCGAAGAGATTTGGTCTTAGTCAAGTAAAAGTTGGTCGAGATCAAGTTCCTGCAGAGACAGAAGCGACATCGATCTTTGCTCGATCGAAAGTAAGAAGTCGACGTCGACCAAGCTTTGGTCGAAATCGAGGAAAACAGTAAGTAAAGAACAAACGCAATATTCGACAAACACTCACGAAGCAGATGAACTATTTCAATAAAATAAAAGACTTCCAAGATCGGGATTTGCAACAACGATAACCATACATGCATAAGGCAAGGATAAAGAAATATAATCATGCAATCACATCGAAGGATTAAGCTTTCACCTTTTTCAACAATTAGATAACTCTTTCAAGAAACCCTAATTGTATCTACCAATTTTATGTTTATAATCCAAGTTGTTAGCAAGGATCTCCATTAAATAGGCAATAAACATATAACAAGTAGTAGATGCTCAAATCATGACAAAGTTCAGACCTTTACCTCAAACTTGCATGGCTATCGTCGGACTCGCCCCGACCCTAGAAGTGGGTGGACTACTCGCGCTTCATCGCAACCTCAAACATTGATTGAAAGGAAATAACTACTTGCATTAAACTAAATTCAAAGTCTTTACAATCCCGGCACTCCAACTTTCGTTGAACGCCAAAACCCTAAAACCTTCGAACTCCTAAAACTTCTCTGTGGAACTAACTACTTCTCTCTGAAATTGAATGATTTCTAAAATCATCCTCATGAGCTTTATTTATAGCCTTTTACTCCTTGCTAATCAAGGAAAGAAATATCTATCTAATATCTAAATCTATATCTAAAAGCTTAATGATAAATAAATGCCATAACATAATTAAATCTAAAAAGGGAAATTATATCCAAAAGTCTTCAAGTGGATAAATCTTCTCTTCCATGATGGATCTTGATAGAATTGGATAAAACTCGGCAATCTTCGAGCCCAAGCAATCCAAGTCGACTCGGATTGATCCAACAGTCTCGCGGCCCATCGAACTTTTTGGTCGATCTCGACCAATTTGGTCGATCTCGAGGAAATATGTCGTCGATCTCGGTTTCACTGGCTTGCTCGAGGAGCTGCTACTCGACCTGGACTCGGACATGGTCTCTTGGTTTGGTCGATATCGAGGTATTTCCTCGACATCGAGTAAAAGTTGCTCGATCTTCGTCTTCTCTTCGTCATATCGAGTTCTCCTCTCCTCGACAGGCTCAAATCGAGTTTCTGGTTTGGTCGATCTCGACCAATTTTGTCGACATCGAGTAAACTGTCGGCTTTCAGCATTCTGCGCTGTTCTTGAAACGCACTTTCCCGAGTCCTCTTTCGTCGGATTGACGCATATGAGCATGCGTTGGAAAGCTCTTTTCGAGGGCTACAACTCTCATGAAGACATCAAAGCTTGATTCAGAATGATGGATGTCGAAATATGGCCTTTTCTCCGGTTGCACCATCCTTAGCTTCTTCATGAGTTTCCTTTAAGCTCCAAAGTGCGTCCGATTTCTACGAATTATAACAAAAACTAGTGTAGACTCCATAATTTGGCAAATAAGCATAAACTACATAGATTCTGTATTAATCTAACCCAAATGTATGAAATGCGTGCAGAAATCTATATAAAAGTAGATAGAAAACATGGCATAAAACATGGACATCAGAAATACAAACACATAATACAACAAAAGAAACTAACACCCAAAGCAAACCCGGAAAAACCCCAAACCTAAGCAAACAAGTGGACACAAAATCGAGAGGAAGGAAGGCCGGCGTGGAGAAGTGGATAGCGAGCGCATGGGACAACATCGGCTGACACGGTGTCTCGCCGCCGGAAAGACAGAAAACAGAAATCCTTGTAAGGCAAAGACGGCTCCTAGGGAAGTGTGGATCACACGACGTTCCCCCCCACCTAGATGAGGGATTTTCGGAGACCACAAACACCACCAACACGATCACTTCGATCAACCAAGGTCGCATAACTGCTCCTCAACCGAACCTAACCACGAACCAACAGACGGACACCCAAACAAACGAGGAAATGAAGCACTGCCGCGAGTAGGGCGAAGAGCGAGAGAAAAATCTGGAATTTATTTATAGCAATTTACGAATATATATAAATTTATTAAGCTGTAAATTTATTTAAAAGCTGGTTGACATTTTTTTTTTTTCTTTTTTTTTTTTGTGTGTGGCCTGCTTCGGGCCTAAGACATAGACCTTGTGCCCAAAACAAAGAACTTGTTATTATTATTATTATTCTTTTCTTCTTTTTAGCTTTTCTTGTTATTTTATTTTATATGATGAGGCTTAGTTTCGGGTCAACAGCCCGAAAGGAAGAACACCATGGCGACTGGCGGTGCCACCAAGAGCCGGCAGAGGAAGACGCCAATGCAACCAAGAGCCGGCGGAGGACAATCCCATGACGACCGGTGGCGTAGCCCCCAGCACAACAAAGATGGGGCTTTTGTTGTGACGGGGACGGGGGATCTCGAATCCAGTTTCGTCAATAACCAGATAGACTCCCAAAACCCTTGTTACCTCATATTGGAAACAACGGAAGCTGAATTTGAACCTCCGAAGAGGGGTGGAATGGGGCTCCCGGAGGAGATTTGGAATTATCTCAAAGAGAGAGAGTTTCTCATCCCGGAGGAGGACCATCCAAGAAGCGAAAACATACGACGTCGACGAGAACGATAATGGGTAAGAGACCTCGGTGGCGAAAGCCTCGACGGTGACCAGAGGAACGGAGGCGAGACCGAAAACGGGCAAGGACAGCCCACCCCGGAGGCCGCAGGCCGGAGATCACACCAAGGAGCAGACGACGACCGGAGATGGAAATATGGAATTCGACGCAGCGAGACCCAACGCAACCGAATAGAGACTCATTGAGTATAGGGGAAGGTGAGGCGATGGCGGCGAGACCAAGGATGGCCGAACAGAGCGCTTCTGGTGGACTAGGATCCAGAGATTTGGGAAAGATAGCCGTCTATTGAAGAAATTAGGGGCGCGTGAAGGATTTACCCTAGTGCGTTCTCTGTAGCCCCAAAAGGGGTTTTGATTTTGTTCTTTTTTTGTTTATCTCTCCACTTCGTGATCCTTTAGTGGTCTGTTGTTGATAGTGGGTTGGAGGTAGGGGCTTGATGTAATAATCGATCAATTTTATAAGAGCGATGATCTTGTGGAGGACGTGTGAGAAAATGTCAAGGGTGTTGCGAGTGAGGGAGGGCGGCGATGATGGGGGTGGTGATAAAGGGTTGGGGGTTTGAGTTTTTAGAGAGATACAAGTGGACGACATTAAGAAAAAAAATTGAATGCAAACTAGTAAATTAAAGTATACAACATAAGTATTTAAAAGGTCTAAAGAACAATTGACAAGGTCTCGACGACAATATTAGCTGGACAATGGACGTGACAAACCTGAACAACCCAAGAGTTTGCCTCCAATAGGCTATGACACTATCCATCAAATAGAAGTCGTGGTGTGCAGCACTGGACCTAAAAGGCAAGTAAACCCCAAGCAACACTAAAGTTCAATTTCAAAATCAAGGCAAGAATACCCAAGTGCGAGGTCAACTACAAGCCATAAAACAAAACCCAACGTTTTTAAGTTAAGGTAGAGCAGTTACCACATGAGAAAGTATATGTACAGATGAGCCCACTAGAATGGTTGCGAAGTAGACCCTCTCCGTTAACTTGTCCTAGAATTTAGACACTCTATCCGAGATAAGTTTAACTCAACCATCAGCGGAGTTGACCAATCACTTTTGTGACAAAACTGTCGCAATAATTTCCATGAAAGACTCGAAGCCCTTCTTGGACACCAACACATTCCGACTCATCCTTGAATTGGTAAATAAAGAGCGGCCATTCCGGGGTTCGAACCGGAAACCTATGGATACTACCTACAAGTCCTTTCCGGTGAGTCATTCCGGAATGGTTAACATTCCGACTCTTCCAAGCATACCATGATGACACATTACACAATACACATATTGGCAAAGAGCGAATTCTATTCATCTTGTTCTCTAATAGGGACTTTATTTAATCATTTAAAATGTTAGGGATCTATTTGATACATTGTGGAAACACGAGGGACCATTGGTTAATTTAGTCTCGAAAAAACACGGGCCAACTCCGCCAGATCCATCCCCAAATCATCCCACCGCTCGCATCACCATTGACGCCACCCGCCATTGCAGCCGTCCACCACCTAAGCTCCGCCCGCACTTTTCCACCTGCAGTCTCTATTTTCTCATAGTGTTATGCTCCTGTCGGCAGAAAACTAGGAGTTCTCTATCTTGATTGGGAAGTCGCATCCAGAAGCACAGCAGATCTGCTCGATACGACCATCATCTAGTCGGTTCCTTGCTGCTGTTCTTCATTTCCATATCCAATCGAAGAATTTTCAGTCCATTTGCAGCAGGGATCTGTCAACCCCCAGTCAACTTTGATTCTTCATTCCGATTCGAGGATCTCGGTACAGGTGACCGTTGCAAATTTCTGATGGTTTAGGATTTCCGAATGATTTGATCTGGATCCTCATGCTAGGGATTAGTTTTTCCTCCAAATTTCTTTGTGATTTATAGGTTTCTGAACTAGGTATGGTCTTTTTCTCCGCCGTCAAATCCCAGCTCTCAATTTTGCTTGCAGATTCACATTTTATATGCATAGTACATGAAGGAGGTTGCTAGAATGCTAGAGAAGGAACGAGAAGTCGTAAAAGTGATAAAATGTCGAAGTCCTCAACTGGAAACAGATCTCCACTCGTGCTCAACATTGAAAATTTCAAGGTAAACTGAGTTGGAAATTTGCGTCTATTGGTATGAAGCCTGCATTTTCTGAAAATAAACCTCAATGATAATAATTATAGGT
Source organism: Persicaria tinctoria (assembly GCA_037127255.1). NCBI lineage: Eukaryota > Viridiplantae > Streptophyta > Magnoliopsida > Caryophyllales > Polygonaceae > Persicaria > Persicaria tinctoria. The sequence goes on from JBANSL010000013.1 coordinate 70,138,598, forward strand.
AATTATATTTTTTTTCCTTGTGCAATTGCCCATTGTTGTTGGCTTGTCTGATAGGAATTGTTTCAAATATTAACTCATCTTAGTCTCTTAAGAAAAAGAAAAGGTGATCAATGGATGAATATCAGTACATATATTGAGCCAGAAATGCTTTTTTCTATCAACAAGGGTTAACTTAAGGCATAATGACAATCTGTGCCGGGGGACTTTTCATTTGATGCATTATTTGGGAACTTGGTTAATGAGCTTCTACCTTCTTTTCAAGAAGAAGATACAGAGATATTTGATAGTCATGGTGCTACTGACGTAGCTTCTCAAGGACTTTCAATACCTTTATTTCCTGAAGTTGATCCACTGTTGGCACTATTCCAGGATTCTTCTAAGGATTTAATTGATCTCCGACAACAGGTATACAGTTTGAATTCCTAGACTGCCTCTTAACATAATATGTTGGGTGTAAGATAACAATGTGTACCTCTGTTTCTTCTCCTTCTCATCCATCTCCTCTCTCTTGCCTTTCTGCCACTTTTGAGAGTGAAGATTGATACCAGACTTAATGATCTCAAAATGGAGGTTTCGACACAAGATTCTAAGCATCGGAAGACTCTCGCGGAGGTTGGTTTCTTTTTCTAAACAATTTTTTAATGGTAGATAAGTAGTGAATCTTAGCAGTTTATTAAATTAACAATCAGCCTGTCTTTTAATTGATACCATGCGACTGGTATATTTGGTGTAATTTTCTGCTACTGTTTTCTCACGATCATCTGTGAACTTTGTGGATCATATACTAAATTCAATCTTCGTATGGAAAGTAGTATAAAAGAAAATTCTTGGTTAGATGATCCTACTTTCTCATCTGGGCAGTGTACCCTCCTTGCACATGATTTAGTAATAAACAAGGGGAAAATTTGTTATTTGTGTTGCTTAGTGATTCCCATGAAAAAAAGACCCAATTCTAAGAATATCTTGCATATATTTGTACAAATTTTGTGGTCATGACAGTTGTATGCAAAGAGAAGTTGAAAATGAGATTACTTATGGAAGAACTTGAGATTTCAATTTCTCCCTTACACTTTGTTTTTTCAGTTGGAAAAGGGTGTAGATGGTTTATTTCATAGCTTTGCTAGACTGGATTCACGCATTTCAAGTGTTGGATAAACTGCAGCAAAGATTGGAGATCATCTGCAGGTAATATGTTTTTCTTCCTTTAATTACCAAATTATTGTCTCACACATGTATACATGTAAAAATGAATTTAGTACTTGAACTTCAGATCTTTCCAGAATTTATAACTCACCCTGGTTGGTGCTAGGTAGTTGACCATTGAAAATTGCATCATATTCTGACTTGATATTTTTTCATCCTCAGAGTGCCGACTCCCAGCGAGAAACTGCTACCCAAACGATAGATCTGATAAAGGTATTCTTGACTTAAACATGGGTAATCTTTTGCTTCTTAATGGCCTAAGATTGTCGGACCATTTTGAAATTGGACAGTACTTGATGGAGTTCAATGGAAGTCCTGAAGACCTAATGGAACTTTCACCCCTGTTTTCTGATGATGGGCGTGTTGCTGAGTCTGCTTCAATTGCACAAAAATTGCGTAAGTTATTATTTCTGGTGCACAAAGGTTTCTGGGTTCATGCGATATTTTATTTTTTAGTTTGTTAAATCATACTCTTTCAGTTTATTTTTAAGCTTGTTGAATCTTCTATTTCAGTATTTGATTTCTATTATTAATATTTTCTTCTTAACCCCAATATGTTAAATGAAGTGTTCACACACCCTTATCCATTTTATTATCTAGATCAACCTATTGTAAGTTGATCATGAAGTCAACAACTGGGAAATTATGAACTAATTATGGAAAAATGCCATGCATGATAATGCTTAATGTTTGGTAGCTTCTGAATTTTGTTATGGGCTTCTCGAGAAAAGAAGAAAATAGGGCTGGTGTGAAAAGTGAAATTAGGTTCCTTTTTTCACTATTTTCTTCAGAGTCCCTCAACTATATGCTCTATTCATGAGGTTTCACCATATTTTGCCTACATAAACTCAATTTCTTTTGCTTTTACTCATATGGAGCCTTTTTATTGTAGTCATTGACTTTTTAGTCATCAATGTTTTAAAGCTTAGCTTACGAATTTTCTCTGCTAGTGAGTACTTGTTTGGGTCCCTTATTTTGTCGATATGGCTTGTTACAGGAATGTTTGCGGAGGAAGATGTTGGAAAACAAGGCATAGGAGCTCCTTTAGATACAGGAAATGCTACTGCCAGCAGAGGATTAGAAGTGGCAGTTGCTAATCTTCAGGACTACTGCAATGGTGAGTGAGGTTTAATACAATCAATGAATAGCTTTGTATCAGAAGTACTTTTCACTTTTCATAAAAAAAAATACTTTTCACTTCAGCTTAATAATACTGAGTTAGATGAGCCTAGTAGGATGTATTGTTTTATTGTAATTGCTATGAACCAGTTGTTAGGAGTCTGTAATAACCTGTCACATCCCTTGCCCTGATGTCATCTATACCATATAGTCCCTCCAAACAAAATAAAAAAAGGATCAGAATATTAAATTTTTTATCCTCGCTACATGCATGTTGGCAAAATTGAGTGAATATAAGTGGTCATCCTTTGTTAAGAATCAATCCATTTCTAAACAACAAAGTTGATTGAACTTCATCTAGGCATTATAATAACCCTTGACACTACCATGTTCGTATTTTATTTTGAGATATTAAGTGTAGCTCTGTAATATTTCTGGTTCTTTGTTTCAGAATTGGAGAATAGATTGTTGTCTAGGTTTGATGCTGCCTCACAACAAAGAGAACTTTCCACAATGTCAGAATGTGCGAAAATATTATCTCAGGTAAACTTGTTTGAGATATATGCTTTTGTAAACAGATGGTTGGTGTTTTGGCAAGCCTTGATCCCTGACTCTGTTGCTTCCTCTTTCATAATATATTATTCATAGGTTTAAGAAAATTAAGTTAAGGTATAATGTTGCATATATGTTTATGTTATCCGTATAAGGCCTTCTATAGTTCTATATTTTTTTGGGTTATTTTCAAGGGGCTCATTTTTGCTATTATGAGTCTCAAAATTTGTGTACATTAAGGAAAAAGGTAAAACTCATGATTGTTTCTTGCAGTTTGTACTTGGATAATACTTTTACCTTTTTGAAAAAGTAATATCTTTTTAACGTTAAAATAAATCGTTGATGCCAAAATTCAACTCATTTGGAAGTTCAAATTTTCCATTTTGCACATATCACTGAGTTCCCATTTTCCATTTTGCTGCATAGCCTGTTGCATTTACTTGTTTGTGTGCTGCAAGGCAGTTTAACAGGGGAAGCAGCGCCATGCAACATTATGTGGCAACGCGTCCAATGTTTATCGATGTAGAGATAATGAATGCAGACACCAGATTGGTTCTTGGTGATCAGGGATCACAAGCTAGTCCCAGTGATGTTGCACGTGGACTTTCTACTCTTTATAAAGAAATTACAGGTCAGAATCAGTTTTCTATTCTTGGTCCAAAAGGATGTTATGATTCTCTCAAGTTTGAATGTGTATGCTGGTTATATGGACAAGTGTTTGATTTGCACATGGAAATAAGCGACAAAGCATATTTTCATAACTTGTGAAGCATATTTCATAACTTGTGCCTCTTGTGCTGCAGTAGTTGTGGCAATCTTATCTCTCAAGAAGCAACAAAGTACATTTGGTCTCAACAGGCTGACTGATAAATTTGAAAACATGGTGCCAATCTTATGTCTGTATGTGTGCTTTATATTTCAGATACTGTGAAGAAAGAATCTTCTACAATAATGGCTGTATTCCCTTCTCCAAATGAGGTTATGTCGATTCTTGTCCAGGTAATGATGTGGAAGTCAACCCTTTTACTGGCTTCTTTCCGGTTTACGCTAGTACATACAAAAAAGGAGTTGCATGCTAACTCTCTATTTTGGTGCAGAGGGTTCTAGAGCAGCGAGTTACAGCACTTCTTGATAAAATTTTACAGAAGCCATCTCTTTCAAATCCTCCCCCAATGGAAGAAGGCGGACTTCTGTTGGTCAGTTTCCAACTTACTTATCCATTTTCTGGCATCTATTTTACTTTCCGTAGTTTGTAATTTTCCTTCATCATGTCTATAGTACCTCAGAATGCTGGCAGTGGCTTATGAGAAGACTCAGGAACTTGCTAAAGACCTCCATAAAGTGGGTTGTGGTGACTTGGATGTTGAGGGTAATTGTCGTATTTTATTCATTTATTTATTTTCTTGGTGAAGAATTTTGTTAATCATTTGCAGTCTTTATTGTTTCTATTCTTTTTTTGCTTCCTACTTCTCTTTCTCTTCAGTTACGAGAAATAAGATTATAAGTTAAATCACCAAGAAAATATGTTACGAGAATGTGATGGAGCTGTAGGAGAAACTGAAGCACATGTTCTATTACCATAAAAAGGATATTTGATACTTGATTGAAATCCTGGTATTGAGTTGGAATGATCAGTTTTTTTATTTTTTTATAAAGTTAAATAAGAATCCAGGGGGATGGGTGAATGGGTATGGAACCTGTTTGTTGGAGGTATGAGGTATCGGGTTGAAATTCTTGGTATTGACTATTGAGTTGGAATGAGCAATAGTTTCTCTCTCCCACTCCAACCTCCCACTTTCAATCTGTTCTATAAGTGGATATAGTGGTGGTGGTGGTTGTTCACTTGTTGATAGATGTTTAGTGATGCAGTTCTCATTTTAACATTGATGCTCACAGGGGTATCTAATTTGGCTGTTCAGATACTTGACTGTTGTTTCGTTGTTGCCTTTTTATCATGATGATTTTCTATTTAGTTTAAACATGTGTTCTTCACCTAAGTTTGTGGCAAATGCTTGTTTATTGTGATACGTTGAGGTTGCGTGTGGAATTTGTATCATATGGACTGTGGAAAGATAAATGATTATTTGAGCTGATTGAAGTGTACATGAGGAGTATGTTTACATCTCCATACAATACAAGTCCTATTATTGTGTGCAGCAAGGATATTTCTTCTAGACATTTGCATGACTGCATGAGAATTTATGATAAGCATTTTTAGCCATGCTAAGTCTGTTTTTGTTTTTTTTTTACATGAAAGTGTATATTTGTTTCCAAGTATTTCTATCTTAGAGTTGGCAACTTGTAATTTCTGGTCAATTTAAAAAACATTAGACATCTGTTTATGTTATAACCCTTCTGGTAAGCATTGTCCTTGAATGACTTGATACTTTCCTTAGAACTTCCTCTTTCGACTATGGTGGATCATTGATGTCCTTATTTTGCTGTTTCTCAAATAGAACAACTTTTAAGTGATTGCAAATGTAAGCAATATATGGACATCTCTTGGTGGCATATGCTTTTAGCCAAATATTGAAATATAACATTAATGTCATTCTTGATGTCTCAGGCCTAACAGAATCTCTGTTTTTTACCCACAAGGAGGAGTATCCCGAACATGAACAGGCATCACTTAAACAATTATACCAAGCTAAGGTTTGTAGTGGTTACTTCTTTCTATTAGTGACATTACTTTTATCAATATTTAACTTGACAATCAACTGACTATTCAACGTTAAAAAAAAATAAAAATCAACTGACCATATAGTTGGAAGAATTGCGTGCTGAAGGCCAGCAAATATCTGTCACTGTCGTCACTGAGTTTGTGCGGTGGAACGAAGAAGCAATATCTAGATGCACTTTGTTTTCTTCTCAGGTGATATTTGGTTCTACATTTAGCTCTTTTAGCTTTTCCAAGTCCTAAACTCTTAGTTATTGAAATAATGCTGGCAAGTTACAGATGATTTTCCTTATCCACCAGAACGGTAATGTTGCTTTTCTTTTCACTGTGTGGGGTTTGTGTATGGGGAGGGGTGGGGGGTGAGATCTTCTGGCTTGCTGGACATTACAGATCGTGAGACTATGAACTGGATTGAGGGTTCCATTTTGAATTAACTATCTTGAATGTGTATTTTTGGTTCTTATTTTATGAAACTTCAGAGATTTAGTGCCACCGAAGTAGTTGCTCGCAAGGAATTCCAGATAGTGAGACTGAACTGGCTGGAGGTTTCCATTGTGAATTGACTATCTTGAATGCATATTTTTGGTTCTTATTTTAAGAAACTTCGGAGATTTTGTTACAAAAGTAATTGCTCACAAGGAATGACTTACGGGTATGATTTGGTTTTATTTTATTATTAAAATCCAAATTTACGCATGTATAACTAATAGATTAAAATCACATATAATGGGCTATGCCCGGTGGAAGTAAAGTTCATTAAACCCTCACTTTGGTCAAGTAGTGTGGCGCTAAATAGCTACCTCAAATTAGCAATAAGCGGATCTCAACCTAAATGTGAGGAATGTAGGATAAGATATATACAAGGGTATCTTCATCACCTTATACACATGTATCACCATACATGCAATATCCCCTTATGGTAGGATTAAAATTCTAAAAAACATTCAAATTCCTCGCTTTCCATAGCATGTAAATGGAAGTAGCAAAACCTAGCCTCTTCATGTATAACCTTGTTTGTTTCTTTTGACAGCCTACTATTCTTGCATCCAATGTAAAAGCTGTTTTTACTTGCCTCCTTGATCAAGTAAGCCAATAAATCCTTCTGTGCTCCTGATTTCATTCATTTGAATATTATGAGGGATTTTTTGTCTTTAATAAATATCTATTTTGCCTATCTGCAGGTCAGCCAGTACATAATTGAGGGTTTAGAGCGTGCTAGGGATGGCCTAACAGAAGCTGCTGCATTGAGAGAAAGATTTGTGTTGGGCACTAGTGTTAGCAGAAGAGTGGCTGCTGCTGCTGCTTCTGCTGTAATTACTTTTCAACCCTCCTCTTACTCAATGTTGTCTTATGTCCTGTAATTCTCAAATCTCAGCCAAGATTCATTGGTCTTATGTAGGCAGAAGCTGCTGCTGCAGCAGGTGAAAGCAGTTTCAGGTCCTTCATGGTTACTGTTCAACGTTGTGCTAGTAGTGTGGCCATTGTACAACAAGTATGAATTTATGATGCTGTTGATTGTATCTTTGAATCAACGTGTCTTCGAGTAACTTTTTTTTTAAAGTATTTTGCAAGCAGTATATCTCGACTTTTACCGCCTATTGATGGTGCACATGCTTCATCTTGTGAAGAAATGGCTACAGCAATGTCTAGTGCAGAGTCTGCTGCTTATAAAGGACTCCAACAGTGCATTGACACAGTTATGGCCGAGGTTTGTAGCAGACTGACCTTGTGATTGTAAACTGGAGCTAGTTTACTATTTTCATTTTGGATATCCCATCAGCCATAGATTATTTTTGCTAGCTGTTCCCACTATAGTAATTGGTATTGTTCTTCCTCTTCCCTATTACATGGTGGAGTTCCCCTTTCTGGTATTTGTTAACTATTTACATGATTAAGTTGGATTTGATCTATAGAAGAAAATCTTGCACACAGGTGGAGAGATTATTGTCAGCTGAGCAGAAGCAAACTGATTACCGGTCACCAGATGATGGACTTGTTCCTGACCATAGACCAACGCCTGCACTAGGTACGTGTTTCTTGTCTTTGTGTAGCACATTATCACTTTCTTGTATTCCTTGGAGGTCCAGGCATACATGTGGCATGCAGCAATTTGTGCATTTGTATTTTCACCTTGTCATAGATAGTGTGTTTTGCGCATTGAAGTTATTTAATAATGTATTTCCAATATTTCGGCAAGCAAGTACAGTATTTTTGTTTCTTACTTTTTTAATAAAGTTCTCTTCTTATATGGACAGGCATTTTGTTTATTAATTAGGTGATTGTGTGATTTAAGATAATTGGTAGCTGTGTAATGTACTTAATATGTATATGACTTTATTTCTTGGACAGAGTTGTGGCATACCTTTCCCGTGTGCTCGAGTCCGCATTCACTGCTTTAGAAGGTTTAAATAAACAGGCCTTCCTGTCAGATCTGGTATGGGAGCTCATCCTTGTGAATGCTCATTTTAGTTGGTGGATTTCTGATATGCTTTCGCGAGTTTGGTCTTATGGATAAACTTTACTTGTGTGTAACGCTGAATAGCTTCATCTTGCCCATTAGCGACCCTGCAATCTTAGCTTGAAAACGAATGACCTAAAGATCATAAAATGTGTGATTTTTTTAGAAATTAAATCTTGATGGGTCCATGGGGTCAGATATTGATGTCCTTTTCAATCCAACTTCTCCTGCTATGCTTCTTCTTTCCTATATCAAGTGCCCAATCAATATGTATCCCCCGCTGCTGAACTAAATTAGAATGCTTCAGATCCATTTTCAAATGATTTCTCGGTCGAAAAGACAATTAGGTATATTAAAAGACCCTGAGACATATTGGTATATTAAAAGACTCAAGGGACAAATAGTTATATTAAAAGCGCCCTTATGGACAAATTGATATATTAAAAAACTCTTTAAGGGACAAATAGCCCTTTTTGCCTCATTGGGCTTTTTGGTTTTCCTTATTGAAAAGATTTTCATATATTTTTAAATAATTAAATCTTTATTTAAATCTCGTTCATTTGACTATATAATATACAAAAAATTAAAATTTGGATATATTTCTATCAAATTATATAACTATTTTTTTTTGTCATATGTTTGTAGCTAATAATGTGGTATAAAATATTATTACATAAAAAATTTATTATTATTTTGTATAAATTACAAAAACAACATATTTGTCCTCAAGGGGTTATTTATATACTTTTTTGTCTTTTTGGTCAAAAAATAAATAGTTTTAATTTGTCTTTTTGCCAAAAAAAAAAACACTTATTTGGTTTTTTTTTAAATTTATACAAAATACTAATAAATTTTTTATGTAATAATATTTCATACCACATTACTAAAACATATGACAAAAAATAAGTATTTTTATAATTTGATAGAAATATATCCAAATTAATTATGATCAAATGAACAAGAGTTAAATAAAGAATTAATTATTTAAAAAATATATGAAAATGTTTTTATTAAGAAAACCGAACGACATGAAGCCTAATGAAGCAAAAAGAGTTGTTTGTCCCTTAAGAATTTTTTAATATACCAGTTTGTTCACAAGAGCACTTTTAACATACCGATTTGTCTATTGAGTCTTTTAATATACCAATATGTCTTATGAGGGCCATTTAATATACCTATGTGTCTTTTCGGCCTATGATTTCTCCAACTGCTTATTCATTCAGTTCCAGATGAAGCTATGTTGATGGTGTTGTTGTAGGAATCATGCATTTTAATTAACTAATCTAACACATCGAAGTAATTTCATTCAGTGAATTGGAATAATGTTTGCGGGCACATGGTTTTCTCATGAACGATATAGATAGTTCCTCCATCTCTCCATAAACAAGGAAAATTAGGTGTTGCTTGGTGCTAGGTCTTTTATTTTATTTATTTAGACCAAAATAACATGTACATGGGCTATGCCTGTTGGAAGCAAAGTTGCTTCTTAACCCTCACCACGGTCAAGCCGTGTGACAAAAAATGGGGTGACCGTCCTACCTTATTGTCGAGATCATCATACAATTGCATAGCTATTTAACCAGCTTAAATTGTTGTTTCAGGGAAACCGTTTGCACAAGTTGCTTCTTAACCACTGGCAGAAGTTCACTTTTAATCCTAGGTAAAACCTTGAATTTCATTTTCTACTTACTTTTCTTGCTTCTTTATTTCCTTACACGAATCCTCCGGACCTCCTGAAGGTTGTTTGTGTTTCTCTTGTTGTTGTTGTTGTTAATACTGCATAGGCTACTTTCCATCTCAATTGTTTGATGCGATTGACTTATGAAATGCAGCATCAGTTTGAGTTAATACTTGCAATATGAATTTCTTCTGGCATATTATAATAATGTGCAACTTAAACATCAGTAGGCTCCGTGGAAGATAAAGTGCTCATAGCCTTACCATTACAAATATGATTGCAGAGTCTGGTCTTATCTTCATGTTGAAACACTACCTTTGGTTTAGTTGTCTTGAACCATTATATTATCAATCAAGATAGGATAAACTATGAAAGAGGCGTGCTTATGATTATAATAGTGATTCGAATTTCATCATCTTTTTTTTTTTTTTATAATCACCAAAATATTGTGGTTGCAGTGGAGGACTGCGGTTGAAGCGTGACATTACTGAGTATGCAGAATTTGTCCGCACCTTCAATGCTCCTTCTGTTGATGAGAAGTTTGAAGTACTGGGAATGTGAGTTCAACACTGTTCTTTTCAGATTTTGTAATTTTTGAATTTTCGAAGTAATAACTCAATCGAAGTAATCCTCTTTTTTCCCTCAGCATGGCAACCGTTTTCATTGTTGCTCCTGAAAGTCTCTCCACTTTGTTCGAGGGGACCCCAAGTATCAGGAAAGATGCACAAAGGTACTAAAGTTGTTTAATCACTATTTCTGCATAATGGATTAATAGTTCCTTTTAGCAATTTTTTTTGTCCGGGATTGAACCCATGAAACTGCTTTGTCTTGTTGATTATACTCCGTAGAAATTGTTCTACACATGCTGTTTCTAACTTGTGTTCGTTGACGATGCAGATTCATTCAGCTTCGGGATGACTTCAAGTCAGCAAAACTTGCTTCTAAACTTAGCTCCTTGTTTACTTAATCCCGGACCCTCCCCTCCCCAAGTACAAAACCATTTCGGCAAGACTATATCCGAGGGAAGTATGGCAATGGTAGAGGAGCTGCAACAGAAAATTGCGCTTGAAGCCTTGAAAAGTGTTACTGCAACAGAATTTGATTGAATCAAGCATGTACTTTTCCATAAGTGGCTAGATCTCTTGTTCTAGGTGCGGAAATAGACACATTCTTAGTATCATTTGATTGAATCAAGCATGGTGAGTTTATGTCGAAAGGATATTTGATCCATTGGAACCATAGGATTAAACCCGAAGTTTAGTTAATCGAAAGTGAAATTGAACTTATTGAGGATTTATGGATTGTTATAGATATTCTAGATGATCGTTATATCAACTGGGACCGAAAGGCAAAGTTGATGTGATTTTCATTTAGAATTCTAAGTGCTTAAGGGTTCTAAATTGGTTGCTTGAAACCGAAAGGAGATCGTTAACCAATTTAGACACATTTGCTTCGATTCCGAAAGGAGTTTTGCGATTACCTTAGACAATCTACCTTCATTTTTAGTTAGAAATCATTCAATCTACCTTATACACTCTACCTTCACTTTTCATCTACTTGTTTCTTGCTAACGTTGCAAGTATAATGGAGAGGTAGACCAATCAGCTATGTCCGAAGTGCTTATCCTGGAATAAGAAATAGGAGTTGTTGTAGTTGGGATTTGATTTTAACCTTTTTCTTACAACTTATTCCTAGTTATCAGGTCCTAGCAAACTTAGTCTCATAAAATTTATGGTGTGCTAGGGTCGTAAGATTATGCTTAATCTGTTTTTTCCTTTAGGAGTTAACAGATCTGGTTTTGTGAACAGATGTTAGTTAAATGTTTGCACTGGTTTATTCCAGGCAGCTCGTATCATTTGTTTTAAAAATTCAGCTGGTTCCTAATCTCATGGTCAGGCTACTGGATGATTTGAAGGTGTGCGTTGAACACAATCATGGCTGAACTGGTGGAAAGCTAAGGCAGCCGGAGATTATTCTGGAAGAGGTGAGACTTGTCTTGGTATAGTTGATACCGTTGAAGATCTTGGATATTGTCCTCGAACTGGTGGAAAGCTAAGGCCCGGGCCTAACACTAGTTCATTTTCTAAGAAGATTGCAGGGTCGCTACTGGGCAAGATGAAGCTATTCAGCCTTACACACAAGTTGACATACAAAACATTATGCAATAAGATCGATGTACTAACATTTTGAAGGTTAGAACGGTCAGGAAAAAAGCACTAGAATTTCAAATAATATGGATACTTGAAGGTTTGACAACCAACGACAAAGGTAGCGAAAAGAGGAGCAAGAGATGTATCTAAATAGGGACTACTAAATCTCTAAACAGAGCCAACTCAAGAAATCAATACCTGGAGCATTTAAGACAACCAAACTCCAAAAGATCGGCTAAAATCACAGCCACACAAAATGTTCACAATACCCTTGTGTCCTTGACCAAAGGGTCTTTTGAGTACTTGAATAAAACTTACTATTTTCGGAGTAAACATCGACAAGTTTCCATTCCTACCTATTGTAAAACTATGTCTGTTTCTCTTTCTTGAAATTGTTGAAATCGCCCTTCAATGATGCCAGCACTGATCTAATGTCACTGGGTCTTTCGTATGCAACATCTGTTTCAAGTAACCAAACAATTTGCAATTTTCATCATCAAACTAGGGTAGAAACACAAGGGTGCGTGATGACTCAAGAACAAGAGTTGTACCAATGAAAAGCTTACATTCTAGAAATGGAAGGAGATCGGTGAGAGTTGTATCATCCGCTTCTTTTTTCCAAGGCTTAATAGCAACACAGTTCTCAGGTTGAAGACAATTTTCAAGTGCATGCCCGCTCACATACAACACTTTTGAGGGGTCTCTATTTAACTTCGAAAGGTCCTGAAAACAAAGCTTACTGTTATGATCCATTTGTTTCTTTAAAACAAAACCGAAGAAAATGCCAAACCCATATCTTCAACCAAACACCACACTGCTATCAATTTAGCTTAGTCCTTGCAAGCCTAGTTTCAATCATAATGCATCAATCACAGATCCAAGCATTCAAAGGTGTGCACACCACATTCCTAACTTAACCGCATCCAATTTTTCATGAGACAATGACCATGTGACAAGAGAAAGAAGACAACTCCTAAAGAGTGAATGTTGAAAGTTGCTTACCCTATAGTATTCATCATTTTGATATGTATTGGCTCTCATCGTTAGTGGAGAAATCTGAGCTCCGTTCTTCAAGTCATAAAGAAGAGGAGCAACCTTCTGAACAAAACAAGATGTAATACACCATTACACAACAACACACTACAAATTCCATGAATGAGAGAAATGGGCTACGCAAGTTGAAACACTTACAACAACAAGGTCCTCGGTATAAAGCACGACTTCATAACCACTTTCATGTATTCGGTCTAGGAAAGCATCCAACCCTGGCCTTTTGAATGTTTGTTTCCCTAGTTTATATTCATCCTGTGCAGTTTTCCAAGAGAGTATAGGAAAAAATTAGATCATTCGCACACAGAGACATCATACAAGGGAAAAAATGACCCATAGATAGGTATTCATTCATTTACATTTCTATCGTAGGACATGTAACAATTCAAGACGTCTAGCATATAAGCCATGGATGAAATGGACAGGAGGAAAGGAAATAAGATATGAAATCCCTAATGGATTTAATCTTGGAAATAGAACATGCCAATTGAGGATAGTTGTATCACTATCAACGATGAAAATACAAGTTTAGAAGTGCAAAGCTCACTCGAACCAAACCAATTTTGAAGGATGAAAAGACAACTTACCCACCAATCGGAATGAACTAGTGTCTCTTTCAAATCCAAAACAAGTGTGAATGAATCACAATTGTGTTTGTCAGGGAGTAACTTGTCGGGCTGAGGTGAAAGGTGGTCCTGTAACATGGAATACGCATCAACAACTTACAACTATACATGAAAATCACAAGAGAAACTGCAAGGTTCATACAAGTCACCTTTACGACTTCTTCAATAAGAGCTCTAATGGTCAGGTAGGAAATGAGAGTCTCCCCAACTACTGCAAAAATTAGGAAGACGAGAGGCATGGAAAAGAAATATTAGAAGGTGGAAGACGAGAGGCATGGAAAAGAAATATTAGAAGGTGAAGATGAGAATGTTGTTGTTAAGGATTATACAGTTTGAAGTTTTGAAAACATCACACAAACCTGTCATTACCCTGGAGATAAAGGGACTATCAAATTTCTGCACAGGTAGGGTAGAGGTAGACTAGGATTAATGAAGATTGCAAAAACACTACCAAACAAAATAACGAATGCCATGGAAGAAACCAAACAAAATATAGCAACACACACCAGAGGGACGACAACGCGAAGATCGGATTTGGCTCCCCCTTCCAATGGAAGGAAGTGATAGCCATCGTAGTGATAGCCATCGGGAGTTCCATAACCCTGTAAAAGAAACAATGGATTAACAAATTAGGAGCACTAAAATTGAATTCAATTGATTTCTGATTTTACAATTTTCGGAAAAAGAAAGTCACCGGGAGTTTGGTCACTTCCCTGAGGAGTTGGCGGTCGGTAAATTCCCTGAGGCGTACAGTCTTGTCACCCAATTCATATACATTGTAGGCTGCAACAAAACAAACAAGGAAGAGGATAAAGGTAAAAGAAACAGAAACCAGTCATTGATTGATTCATGAACAATTGAACAACACCACACCGCATAGTGGATTAGTAAAATAGTAGAGTTAGGGTCGGACCACAGGTAACATAGGTGGTGGCAACAAAGCCAGCCAAGGCAGCATATGATCCGAACTTGAGAAATCGAGGAAACAATCTCCTCATCGGCGAAGGAAACGGGGCGGGGGCGGTAGAGAACGATTTGAGGGTGTGAAACGGGGAGGAGGGTTTCAGGGAGGGGATAACGTCAGGGATCGGACGGAAATTGCGGTTTATTATGCGGGAAACGGAGCGGAAGCGGAGCATAGCGTCTGTCGCCGGCGAGCCGCCCGGACGAGGGTTTCACACGGGGATCCGATTTGCAAGACCTATACGGGGAAGGAAAGAGTATGAGAGCCGGGAACCGGATCTTCTACTGAGTTCCTAATATATGTTCCTAACCGTTCAAATATATCCATGGTTTAAGATAAATTCCCTAAAATTAAGACGTGAATCCTAAAATTTATCTTATACATATATTTTAAAAAGAAAAATGACCCAAAATAATATAAACTATCGGTTGTGAACCGAAAATAATACAAACTTTGAAAATCACTAGTTGGTTATTGCGTATTAAACCAATTTCGATACGAAACCATTTCCGATGATCGGTATGACGTGGCAACTCGACTTTAATTTTTTTTAATGACATGGCATCCATGTCATTATATTTTTTTAATGAATTAAAAAAAAGAAATTGTATGATTCTGGGAATTGGGTGTTGGAACCCTAAATTCATTGTCGATCAAATTGGGCAGAGACGAAGCTCTCAGTTCGACCAAATTGAAGACATGGGGAAGACAAGGACGGTGTGACGACAAGGTCGACCTGGTCGGAGCTAGATTCGAGACGACTGGACATCAAATCTTGGTAGAGATGGTTGGGCAGGCAGGTAGGAACTCCTCTTTGAGTACAAATTCGCAGAGAAGTGGATTTCATCATTCAGCCATTCAGAAATGCTTCCATGGCTATACTTCGACGATTCAAACTTGTAAGAAAGGGGAAAATATTGGTAGACAATTTTATGGGTGTCCATTGTGGCAGGTATGTGTTCGATTGACTTAATTGAAATTGGGTTCACATTGGTTCGAAATTAGGGTTTATAATGCTAGTCACTTAGTCACAAATTTAACCATTTTTCTAATTCAATTGCAGAGTGGACAAAATTGCCACTCTTTCATATGGGTTGATGATTCTTCGGGAAGCCTCAATGTTGATTATGCTTTTCAAAACCCTTCAATTGTGTACTCTGGAGACAAGTCAAGCCAAGAAGTTATGAAAATGAAAGGAGAGAATTTAGTATTAAAAGTTGTAGTAGGTTTGATGTTTGTACTGCTAGTGATCTTAGTGTGGAAAATCTAATGTAGTTAGAGTCATGTACTAGCTAGAGAGAAGTGGTTGGTTCTACTGTCATGGAACTTTAACTTGTATACAATCTTTGTACTGTTAGCTACCTAATTAAATGGTAATGAATCATGCCTCTAATGGCATTTGGCCTTTATTTATGCAACCCTGTCAGATTTAGAGATTGAATTGTTGGTGGATTTGGATTTGGTATTGAATACTCGTAAATGAATTTAGCTTGAATTGTTGGTGAATTTGGATTTGGATTTAGAGATTGAGTCGTAGTAGGTTTTAAGTGTTGTTTACAGATTGACGCTTACATATTTTAACCAAATAAAATTGCTACTTACAGATTTTAAAATGTGTTTTTGGTCCTTTTTAATTGCTGAATATATGTTTTTGGTCCTTTTTAAGTGCTGAATTTTTGACAGATTACTATTTACAGATTTTAAAATGTGCTATTTAAAGATATGTGCTGAATTTTTGCCCAAATATTTCATATAAATGGTTGTTTACAGATTTTAACAAAAAAAAATTGATGTTTACAAATTGTTATGTACAAATTTTTAAATGTGCTGAATTTGTGATTTGGTATATACACGTTCAAAATCCACTAAATCTGTCATATATGTGCTGAATTTGTAATTTGATCGCGGAATCAAAATCAACACAAATTTATTCAACAATCAACACAGAAAAGGAAATTTGGAAGAGAGTTTCTTGGAGCTCTCTCACACCTCAAAATGTTGTTACAACCATCTCAACTGATTTCCCGCCTAGAACTTGCATCTTATAGAACAAGCTGAAATGACCAAAATACCCCCCCTGAACCCAACTCACTTGCCGAGCTATGTTGGCTCAACTCTAGGCTTATAGTCTACATACCCCCCTCAAGCTGGACATGTAGTCGGAGACACAAGGCCAAACTTGGAACATAAGAACTGACGTTGCTGTGTCCCTAAGGCTTTAGTCATCACATCCGCCAGCTGCAATTTAGTAGCCACATGAATTGTCTGCAAAAAACCTTGTTGTACCATCTCTCTAATAAAATGAGCATCAATTTTGACGTGCTTAGTGCGTTCATGAAAGACCGGATTCAGGGCCAGGCATTGAGCATCACGATTATCACAATGTAGCTTGATAGGCAACTGAACACAAATGTGTAAATCCTCAAGCAAACCCTGCATCCATACATGTTCACTAGCTGCTGAAGACATACTTCGATACTCACTTTCTGTAGATGATTTCGAAACCACCTTTTGCTTTTTTGTTTTCCATGAGATAAGGGATGTACCTAGAAATACACAATATCCAGATAATGAACGTCTTATATCCAAACAATTGCCCCAATCGGCATCATTGTAAGCAGTCAAGGTGGTGGTTGTTGTAGAAGAATAGGACAATGCAAGATGGAATGTACCCTTCAAGTAACGAAGAAGATACATAACAGCATCCCAATGTGGCTTTAATGGGTTCTGTAGGTACTGACTCAACTGTTGCACAGTGTAAGCAATGTCTGGCCTTGTGAGGGTAAGGTAAAGGAGCCTACCAATGAGGCGTCTGTAAGCATCAGGATGCTCAAATGTGCTGCCAATGTGAGCTGAGAGCTTTGTGCCATGTTGCATAGGAAAAGAAACCACTTTGCAGGACTCCATTTGTGCATCCTTAAGTATGTGAAGAATATATTTTCTCTGATTCAAGAGAATACCTGAAGCACTCCTTGAAATTTCCATGCCAAGAAAGTACCTTGCAACCCCTAGATCTTTAATTGTGAAAGCACTATGCAAAGCAGATTTTGTGACAGCAATGTCCTCACTAGAACTGCCTAACAGTAGCATATCATCAACATATACCAATGCAATTGTCATAGCAGCCCCTGAAGTTTTAACAAATAAAGAATAATCGTGTTTTGACTGAACATAACCCAATCCGATCAGTGTCTTAGTCAATTCATGATTCCACTGCCTGCTTGCCTGTTTTAGCCCATATAATGATCTATTCAGTTTGCACACAAGGCTTGGCTTAGTGTCATACCCTGCAGGAGGTTGCATATACACTTCCTCCTCTAGAAATCCATGTAGGAAAGCATTATTTACATCGAGTTGATGTAATGCCCAACCTTTAACAACTGCTAAAGATAGAATAACTCTCACAGTGGCTAACTTGGCTACTGGTGAGAATGTTTGCTTGTAATCCTTGTCCTTGACTTGATTATATCCTTTAGCTATAAGCCTTGACTTGAACCTTTCAATGGTCCCATCAGGTTTTTACTTGATCTTATAAATCCATTTTGATCCAATAGCTTTCTTACCTAGAGGAAGAGTAGTCACTGACCAAGTGTTGTTCCTTTCCAAAGAAGATAACTCAGCTTTCATGGCCTCTTCCCATTGAGGATTACCTTTTGCTTGACTGTAAGTTCTAGGCTCAAATGTGGCACATACATTCACAAATGACATGATATACTCAGATGACAAATGTGCTAAGTTTTTAATAGAGAACACAGCGAATGACTGACTCTCAGAATCTGAAGGATCAATCTGTGTTCTATTTGGTAAGCCTGAGCATACATAGTCATTGAATCTCACTGGTCTGTGAATGGCTCTTTTCTGAAGAGGAATATCATGAGATTGAACGTCATTAGGAGCAGAAGTGTGCTGGTTCAAAAGAATGTCAACATTGCTATCAGAAACACCTATCTCCTCTGACCTCTGTGAACCTATAGGGCCAGTGGAGTTGTCAATTACCACATGACTAGGAGAATCAACACTAGACTGAGGGAGACTAACCATTGTCACTCCATTACTCACATCATTAAAATCAACCAGATCAACAATAGGAAACACAGTGACAGGTGTTGGAGAATTAGACGTCTGTTTGAAAGGAAATATATGCTCTACAAACTTAACATGCCTACTGATAATCACCTTTTTACTGTCAATATCAAATAACTTAAAAGCCTTTTGGCTAGGAGGATAGCAAAGGAAAACACATCTTCTAGAGATAACTCCCATCTTATCTCTATAGTCATTAGGTTGGATGGCATAGCATAGACATCCAATAGTCCTAAGATTATCATATCTAGGACTGGAATTGAACAATACCTCAAAAGGGGACTTCCATCCCAATACATATGAAGGCAATCTATTGATCAAATGTGTAGCACCTAAGACACAGTCACCCCAAAACCTCACAGGCAAACCAGCATGCTGTCTAATTGCCCTTGCAGTTTCAATCAAATGTCTATGCTTTCTCTCCACCCTTACATTTTGCTCATGGACACCATGAGCAGATTTCTGATGCACAATACCAAAAGCTTCAAACAACTCAACACACCCTTTCTGAGTGAATTCAGTGCCATTGTCTGTCCTGACAACCTTAACCTTCAACTGAAACTGAGTCTCAATTAAATTGAGAAAACCAGAAATCATTCTCAAAACCTGCATCTTATCTTGCAGCAAATACACCCAAGTTGATCTTGAATGATCATCTAATATAGTCAAAAAAATATTTGGCTCCACACAATGAAGGAGTCATGTATGGACCCCAAAGATCCATGTGGACCAACTGAAAATTGCAATCTGCAACAGAAATACTTGGAAAAGGCAGTTTATGACACTTAGTGAGATCACAAGTCTCATAATTAAAATCCTTCAAATCATCTGAATTACATTCAGGAATATGTCTTATCTTTGAAACAGACAAATGACCAAGCCTGGCATGTAATGTTTACAGGCTAACAACTTTATTACAATCATGATGAATGTTGCTAACAACCTTCCTAGACAGATCAGTCTTGTCTTCAGCAATCCCTTTTGACTTGAGAATGTACAGACAACTGACGGAGGGAAAACCTGTCGTTGATCCGTCAAAGAAACTTAAACCTATAACTAGTATAGCAATAAGTAAGAGGTCGATCCACAGGGAAAATTACAACTCAAGTGTAATTCAGGTGTCAATCAAAGTAACTAGTTTGGGGGTTTTTGTGTGAAAGTTTCGCCTTTTATCAAAGCGAAGTAAAGAAAGCAGAGTAAATGAATTTGTTTTAGACAATTGGGAGATGCAATTCTACCTACAATCTTCCACTTTATTAGATTGAAGCAATCCTTGTAACTTCTTCTCGTCCTTTTAAGTTTCCTATGAATGCCCTTGTCCCGACCTAATATAGTTACTAGTCCAACCAGTCCTAGCAACCCTTATCAATCGAACAGTCCCTAAAGAAGGATTTAACCCAATTGATAGCTTTAAGTTCAGAGATTAGCCAAGGTATTTGCAGTCCCTAAAAAAGGATTTAACAACACATTCAACTTCCTACTCATTCAATTAGTTCAACCAGCCCTAAAGGAATAAGTTTGCCACTTAGGTTAAGGTTCACAACCAGGAATCTACAAAACCTTAGCAATTGAATTGATCTAACAAGTTGGCCAGACAAGATAGAACAAATCAATAATCAATCAAGCACAAAGAAGTTGAAGCATTCAAGTATAGGAAACAAGGAACGAGAATTAGAAACTCACAATCAATCTGAATAAAGCTTCAAATTGCAGGCAGAATAGATGAGTTTAGTTCCTCATGGAAGACATCGCTCAAATCTCTAAAGTGTCTAATGGAAGAAAGAATAGAAAAGTGCTCTAAAAATAACTAAAAGTCGGCCTTAAAACACCCAAGTCGGCCATGAAACAAAATAAGAATATCTATGGTTTTTTTTCAAAAACGACGCGCATCGCTGTCGACCAATGCTGCGGGCGCAGCATAGGTGCTGCGCCCGCCGCACACTGTTACTTCACACCCCGCTGCAGCGGGCCTTGCTGCGGACGCGTCATCCTTGCGGCGCCCGCGACATACTGTTTCGCCGTTGCTTCTTGTCTTCCTTTGCGGGTTTTTTCTCTTGTCTTGCATCTTTCCTTCCTTGTTCCTTCCCATGTTTCTTGTGTTCCTCTTCGATAAATCCCAATTTCGCTTTGGCTCCAAAAGGCATACGAATTCCACGACTCCAGGATGTAAAATTCGTTCCATTGAATGCAGTCGACACTAATTGCATTCTTGGATGGTCTGAATTCGAAAGATATAAAGGATTGTAATGGACATTACCTAATCCTTGAGCTAGATCCCCAAATTGAACAGCATTCGGTCCCCAATTCATTCCTCTTCCTGGTGCAGATGGTGTCATATACGCACCTCGTCCTCCACCATTTCCGACTTTAGATCCCTGACTGTGAGCGTTATTCGTCGAATTACCACGCCTAGCCATCTGAGAAGAAGCACAAACAGAAACAACGACGAACGATTTGCAGCAGCAAGCAAATTCTTCAACCGAAGATCGAGAAAACGATCTCAATTCAGCCTATCACCGAGGCTCTGATACCATTTGAACATTCGCAGAATCAAAATCAACACAAATTTATTCAACAATCAACACAGAAAAGAAAAACTGGAAGAGAGTTTCTTGGAGCTCTCTCACACCTCAAAATGTTGTTACAGCCATCTAACCTGATTTCCCGCCTAGAACTTGCACCTTATAGAACAAGTTGAAATGACCAAAATACCCCCCTGAACCCAACTCACTTGCCGAGCTATGTTGGCTCAACTCTAGGCTTATAGTCTACATCCTGAGTCATTTAGCAACAGATATAAGTCTTGAAGGAGGTTCTTTTTCATGATGTAGCAACCACAAGGGTTGCTTTGTTCGTCGAGTGGTTATTCAAGCGGCGAACATTTATGGTCGTTGCAGAAGAGTATGGTGAATATGTTGATATATGAGTGTTGTTCAATCAACCGTATGGATCAATGTTCGTTGCTTGAATCGTAAAGCGACAAAGAAGTATAAGTTTCTTGCCTGAGTGACATCTTGGTTCTTTTTCATTGTTCTTAAAACGGGTTTGTCGCCCTATGTTCGATCACCACTAGAATGGAGTTTCCAAAAAAAAAAATCCTATTTGGAAGCTCTATTTGCTCCATGTTGACACGCATCAAATCACACACAAAGCACTGATGTGAGCCTAATTCGCCATGTTTTATATCTACTTTTATATCGATTTCTGCATACATTTCATGCATTTGGGTTAGAATAATACATAATTTATGTAGTTTATTATTATTTGCAATATATGGAGGTCTACACAAGTTTTTATTATATTTCGCAGAAATCGGACGCACTTTGGAGCTTAAAGGAAAGTCATGAAGAAGCTAAGGATGGTGCAGCTGGAGAAAAGGCCATTTTTCGGTATTCATCATTCTGAATCAAGATTTGATGTCTTCATGAGAGTTGTAGCCCTCGAAAAGAGCTTTCCAACGCGTGCTCATATGCGTCAATCCGACGAACGATGACTCAAGAAAGTGCGTTTCAAAAACAAAGCAGAATGCTGGAAAATACGGAGGAGGTCGATTTCGACCAGACTTGGTCGATATCGACCTAATTTTGGTCGATATTTCTCCTAAGGCCAGAAATCGACCCAGGAAGTGAAGCAGAGAAGACTTGGTCAATATCGACCTATGTGACTCGATATCGACCTGACCACCACTGGCCGATTCCGAGCTTAACCGACATCTTGTTAAATTTCTATCCCGAATCCGATGGACATATTTTCGAGACCAAATTCCATCAAGATCTATCAAGAGCTATCAAGAGGAGAAGGATTTATCTACATTAGCCCTAGTTTTATTTAGAGATTTAATTATTTATTTCCAAGTTTTTATCTTAAGTATTTAGATAGATAAGATGTAGATATAGATAGGTAATTCTTTCCTAATTAGAGAGGGATTGAAGCCTATAAATAAAGCCTTAGGGGCTAGATTTTATTCATTCAATTTCAGAGACAATTAGTTACATAGAGAAAGAGAGAGAGAGAGAGAGAGCTTGTGGCGAGAAGAAGAGAAGGTGTTGAGAGACAAGTTGTCTTCGATTGGTTGTAAGCTTTCGTTATTTGAATTAATGCAAGTTAGTTTCTTTTGTTATTTAATGAATTTCTTGATGATGAAGAGCGAGTAGTCACCCAACTTCTAGGGTCGGGGTGAGCCCGATGGTGGCCGTGTAAGGTAAAGCGGAAAAGGTACAATCTTTTGAGGTGATTCGTCTTCTATCCCTGTGAGCATGATTCTTTTGCGAAAGTTGAAGGTGATCCTTGTTTGTGTTATTGAAGCGAAAGTGATCTTAATACAACTTGGATTAATTATGTGAAAAAGGGTTAGTAACAATTAGGGTTTATGCGAAAGCCTCTATATTCCTATTTGTTAATAACGAAAGTTATTTGATGAATTGCATGATCTTTTATGCCTTTATGTATTACTTTGCATGGTTATCGTTGTGGTGTTGAAACCCCGATCTTGGAAGTATTTTAGTTTATTGATTTATTTCACAAAGTTCTGAGTTTTGGTTTCTGTCCAGTCGAAATTGAGTTTCTGTTGGTCGATATTTGAGGTCGATTTCGAGTCTGTTAGGTCGATATCGACTGAGTTGAGTTTCTGTTCTGTTTCTGCTTTCCTTCTGTGTTTTTGTGTTTCTGTCGACTGTTGGTCGATATCGACTAGGTAAGGTCGATATCGAGCATACTTCTGGTCGAAAACAGTGAGCTTCTGGAACTGAAAAGGCAGGCGCTGACACACTTCCTCGTGGATCGAACCTGACTCCCCTACACTACAGCGGGGGTCTTGACTACAAATTTATTTGGTCGGGAAACCCTCTCGTCAAATTGACGCTCCTCATCCCCAGCAACGACGCCAATTTGACGAGAGGGTTTCCCGACCAAATAAATTTATAGTCAAGACCCCTGCTGAAGTATAGGGGAGTCAGGTTCGATCCACGAGGAAGTGTGTCAGCGCCCGCCTTTTCATCTCAAGAAGCTCACTATTTTCGACCAGAAGTATGCTCGATATCGACCTTACCTAGTCGATATCGACCAACAGTCGACAGAAACACACAGTACAGAAAAACAGAGAAACGAAAACTGCAACCGAGTCGATATCGACCTATATGCCTCGATATCGACCAATAGAACTCAAAATCGATAGCAACAGAAACCAAAACTCAGAACTTTGTGAAATAAATAAATAAACTAAAATACTTCCAAGGTCGGGGTTTCAACACCACAACGATAACCATGCAAAGTAACACTTAAAGGCATAAAAGATCATGCTTTTCATCAAATAACTTTCGTTATTAACAAATAGGAATATAGAGGCTTTCGTATAAACCCTAATTGTTACTAACCCTTTTCACATAATTAATCCAAGTTGTATTAAGATCACTTTCGCTTCAATAACACAAACAAGGATCACCTTCAACTTTCGCAAAAGAATCATGCTCACAGGGGTAGAAGACGAATTGCATTAAAAGATTGTACCTTTTCCGCTTTACCTTACATGGCCACCGCCGGGCTCACCCTCGAAATTTTTTAAAATGTCATGGAAGCTTTAATTGAACTCGACGATGCAAAATTTGATTCATTAGAGATATAGCATGAAATTGCCTAGTAAAGGGAAGTCACAATGAAAGTGCATATTTTCTTGAAAAACCATGAAAGGATCGGAGGTAAAATTGATGTTGCTTTTGACATGTTGCACGATAAAAGGATGGAGGACTTTATATTTCCATAAATGCTCATATTGTTATATCCTAGCCTTACCTATGCTTATGCATTACAAAAGCCATATTATGCCTTATTTCATATTTTTGCTCCACATGATCTAAATATTGCCCATTCTTTACCTTATTTCCATCCGGGGATTATGTTGAGAATGAAAGTACATTATGGAGATGTTATATGGTTTGTTGTGTTGTTATCACATTATTGAAGTTTGGCAGGAATGTTTGAAATATATGAAAAATTTAATGAGTGAAAGAAAATCCGATCAAAGATCGACCCTGCTCGCTAAGATAATAGTTTGGCGAGATGGGACACCAGGTGAGGAGTCCAAAGCACTAAGTATCCGGGGACATTCATGACACCCATGTTTGCGACTCGCAAGAAGGCAGTGCTGAGGTTAGAGAGGTAAAAGCATATTATTGAAAAAAGCATTGAGCGATTGAGAGTAGGGTGAGAAATCAAAGGAAGAAGGAATGTGGTATGAAAGTTTGGAAATACTCCATTTCCCCGGATCATTAGCACCACATAGCCAAAATTGCCCACCTTTAGCCTTTTACCAATCTACTCCTTCATGAGCTTAAATTAAATTCCTCTTGATTATTAATGCATTGTCACATATGAATGTTTTTGCATAACCCTCCTTTTGTGAGTAGATGTTGCTTTTTAACTGCACATGCGTGGATTTGTGACACAAGTACCTTTTTGAGGATGGTAATTAATTGCAGGGACATATGGCAATGAATCTAAGATGTTGAGAGTTTTGATTTCTTCCCCTGAATGACAATTAAAAGTATTGCTTGGGGACAAGCAAGCTTAAGTATGGGGTGTTTGATGTGAGCCTAATTCGCCATGTTTTATATCTACTTTTATATCGATTTCTGCATACATTTCATGCATTTGGGTTAGAATAATACATAATTTGTGTAGTTTATGTTTATTTGCAATATATTGAGGTCTACACAAGTTTTTATTATATTTTGCAGAAATCGGACGCACTTTGGAGCTTAAAGGAAAGTCATGAAGAAGCTAAGGATAGTGCAACTGGAGAAAAGACCATTTTTCGGTATTCATCATTTTGAATCAAGCTTTGAGGTCTTCATGAGAGTTGTATCCCTCGGAAAGATCTTTCCAACGCATGCTCATATGCGTCAATCCGACGAACGAGGACTCGGAAAAGTGCGTTTCAAGAACAGAGCAGAATGCTGGAAAATACAGAGGAGGTCGATTTCGACCAGACTTGGTCGATATTGACCTAATTTTGGTCGATATTTCTCCTGGAGGCCAGAAATCGACCCAGGAAGTGAAGCAGAGAAGACTTGGTCAATATCGACCTATGTGACTCGATATCGACCTGACCACCAGTGGCCGATTCCGAGCTTAACCGACATCTTGTTAAGTTTCTATCCCGAATCCGATGGACATATTTTCAAGACCAAATTCCATCAAGATCTATCAAGAGGAGAAGGATTTATCTACATTAGTCCTAGTTTTATTTAGAGATTTAATTATTTATTTCCAAGTTTTTATCTTAAGTGTTTAGATAGATAAGATGTACGTAGATATAGATAGGTAATTCTTTCCTAATTAGAGAGGGATTGAAGCCTATAAATAAAGCCTTAGGGGCTGGATTTTATTCATTCAATTTCAGAGACAATTAGTTACATAGAGAAAGAGAAAGAGAGGGAGAGAGAGCTTGTGGCGAGAAGAAGAGAAGGTGTTGAGAGACAAGTTGTCTTCGATCGGTTGTAAACTTTCTTTATTTGAATTAATGCAAGTTAGTTTCTTTTGTTATTTAATGAATTTCTTGATGATGAAGAGCGAGTAGTCACCCAACTTCTAGGGTCGGGGTGAGCCCGACGGTGGCCGTGTAAGGTAAAGCGGAAAAGGTACAATCTTTTGAGGTGATTCGTCTTCTATCCCTGTGAGCATGATTCTTTTGCGAAAGTTGAAGGTGATCCTTGTTTGTGTTATTGAAGCGAAAGTGATCTTAATACAACTTGGATTAATTATGTGAAAAAGGGTTAGTAACAATTAGGGTTTATGCGAAAGCCTCTATATTCCTATTTGTTAATAACGAAAGTTATTTGATGAATTGCATGATCTTTTATGCCTTTATGTGTTACTTTGCATGGTTATCGTTGTGGTGTTGAAACCCCGATCTTGGAAGTATTTTAGTTTATTGATTTATTTCACAAAGTTCTGAGTTTTGGTTTCTGTCCAGTCGAAATTGAGTTTCTGTTGGTCGATATTTGAGGTCGATTTCGAGTCTGTTAGGTCGATATCGACCGAGTTGAGTTTCTGTTCTGTTTCTGCTTTCCTTCTGTGTTTTTGTGTTTCTGTCGACTGTTGGTCGATATCAACTAGGTAAGGTCGATATCGAGCATACTTCTGGTCGAAAACAGTGAGCTTCTGGAACTGAAAAGGCGGGCGTTGACACACTTCCTCGTGGATCGAAACTGACTCCCCTACACTACAGCGGGGGTCTTGACTACAAATTTATTTGGTCGGGAAACCCTCTCGTCAAATTGAGGCGGGAATACTTACCACTATACTACAACGACTAGGGGTCATTTCGAATAGGGGTCATTTTTTCAAACTTTGGAAAACATGCATATAAGCACATAAACAAAATAATGAATTCCAAATTAGCCATGTATAAGCAATCCAGGAAATAGACCTTAAACATACACACATAATGTCAAATAATATTAAATGTGCGTAAAGTAAGCCCTTCCCCCACCCCATACTTAAAAACAAGGGTAAAGAAAGAAACTCACTAGACAGGTGTGCAGACTCGTCATAATCGAGTGCTATGCTGTTGTGGTCCTAGTCCGATTTTAGCTTGCTTCTATCCCCATGGACCTGAAAAATATAGAAGAGAAATACCCACAATAGAAAAACTAAAAGTTCAAAACAAAAAGCAATAATGTCCAAAAAGTCCCAAAAATAAATATCTAATTACAAGCTCTAGACTTTATAGTCGCTAGGCTGACTTTCTCCATTAAGCTCAAGGTGGCATTTGCAGGGCCCATGTAGCTTGGGCTTCAAACAAGACTCCATTCTTATCCCTTAGCTGAATTCCTCCTGAATGGATCTTGTTCACCGTGAATGGTCCCATCTTCTTCTTGTTGAATTTGTTGGGGAACCAATGATCCTTTGATTTAGAGACACCATGTCTCCTACTTCGTATTCCTTTGGATCGTCATCGGTAATCCTGCATAAGCGCACATACCAAGGCAAACCTCTCCCATGTATAGATAAATCATTAATGGAAATAGGAGAAGACAGATCCATACCTTGGCGTACCTTCGCAGAATCGGATATCGAAAGCTTCTGAGGTTCTGGTCGATTTCGAGGTAGGTTACTCGATATCGAGTTGTGTTGCTCTTCAGGTGGACTCTCAGTCGATTTCGAGGAGGATGGCTCGATTTTGTCAGGTCGATATCGAGTAAGGTCACTTGATATCGAGTTACCTGGCTCAATATCGGCTTGCTTTTGCTCGATTTCTGGTGGTGTCAACTCGACATGGATGGGTCGATTTCGATTGGGTGAGGTCTAGGGGTGGGCAAAAGTTGGATTGGACTGGAATCGGACCGGGACCAGACCGGAAATTACGGTCTTTGGATCGGACCGGGAAATTACGGTCTGGTCCACGGTCCAATAATTTTTTTATTCCGGGTTCCGGTCCAAACCCGGGACCAGACCGGAAATTCTGATCCGGACCGGAATTGGACCAGATTCTTTTTTTTTTTAAAAAAGAAAAGAAAGGAAGATAAGGAAACAGTCAGCCGACCCTACTCTCTCTTCTTCGCTCGTGGAGTCGCGGCCGCTCTCTTCTCTTCTTCGCTCTCAGCACAACAGTCTCTCTTCTTCTTCGCTCCCGGAGTCGTGGCCTCTTCTCTTCTTCGCTCTCAGCACAGCCCTCTGTTCACCAATCGCCACTGCCGCCGGTCACTCCGCCAGTATGCCCTCGTGCTCCCTACCGGCGGTTAGCCCTCCTCTGTCGCTAGTACTGACGGTCGACCCTCCTCCCTACCGACGGTAAGCGTTCTTCAGCAGTTCAGCCCTCTCTTCTCACTTTTAGATTTAGGTTTGTTTTATACTTTTATGTATATGTATATTTTGATTATTTTCAAGAAATTAATGTCGATTTGAGTCTAGATTTTGAGAATTATAAACATTCAAGACAAATATTTGAGATACTTTTTAGATCTAGGGTTAGAGAAATCTAGGGCTAGAGAAATTTTAATTTGTAATGTTTTTCAGATGTAGATTTTGTGCTTGAAATAATTATTAGTGTATTCAACTGGTTTTACTAAGAACGTATTCAAATTTCAAATGGGTAGTATCAATTATTCAATTTGGGTTGATTACAACTTTCAACATTTGCTCTTAATGATTTTTAAGTTTTAACTGTAAACTTTTCAATTTGCGGGACTTTTCTTCAAAATACATATTGCAGAAATAGGTTGCTACATTGTTGTAAAATACAGGAATTGGGACTGCTGTATTGCTTAAAATACAGAAATTGGGGGCTGTTGTATTGCTGTAAAATACAGATTTGTATTACTGTAATTTTAAACAAAATGGGGCTGCTGTATATTGCTGTAATTTAAAAAATCAGATTTGGGCATTTAGGGCTGCTGTAAGTGTAAAATACAGATTTGTTTTACTGTAAAAAAAAATGGGGCTGCTGTATTGCTTAAAATACAGAAATTGGGGGCTGTTGTACTGCTGTAAAATACAGATTTGTATTGCTGTAATTTTAAACAAAATGGGGCTGCTGTATATTCCTGTAATTTAAAAAATCAGATTTGGGCATTTAGGGCTGCTGTAAGTGTAAAATACAGATTTGTTTTGCCTATTCCGGTCCAAATGGTCCAACCGGTAAAAAAAATGGGGCTGCTTTGGCTATTCCGGTCCAAACGGTCTTTCCGGTCCGCGGACCGGAAAACCCGGGACCATATTTATCGGTCCCGGTCCGATCCGCGGTCCAACTTTCCAAAAATTCCGGTCCATCGGATTGGACCGGGACCGGATTGTCCAGTCCGGTCCAGAACGGTTGATCAGCCCTGGTGAGGTCGATATCGAGTCATTTTCTGAACCTGTCGATTTCTCCTGGTCGATATTGACCCCATACTTAGACCTGGCAAAGCATCCGAAAAATAGTTACTCCATATCGACGTACCTTGGTCTATGTCGAGTAGATTCTTAGCTTCTTTGTTCAGGATGGCCATGATCTCTTCCACCTGGGCTTCCATATCCCTATTTTCTATCTCTTCGGGGGTCATATTTCTTACCTTAGGCTCCCCGCAAGTGATGTACCTTGTTGATATGGATTTGACCTCTTTCATGGGACCTGTATGCCTTTCAGTTTTGTTAAAGGAATACTCAATTACCTCATCGCTGATGTTGAAAGTTAGCACTCCCTTCCTTACGCTTATGTTGGCATCCACCGTCGCTAAGAAGGGTCTTCCTAGAATAATTGGACAAGCAGGGTCCTCCGCCATATCAATAACTAAGAAATCAGCAGGGACGAAAAACTTACCTACTTGTACTGGCACATTGTCCACCATGCCTGTTGGGATGACCACCGTGTTCTTTGCCATGTATAACTTTGCATCCACAGGCTCTAGGGCACCTATCTTAATCTTGGACCATATTGATAGAGGCATTATACTCACACTGGCTCCAAGATCACATAATGCATTAAATTTATATTGACCAAATCCAATTGTTATAGCAAACTTACCTGGATCTGACCTTTTCTCAAGAACGTCCATTTGGCTGCACTCCTCTGCGATCTCAGCCATTGACCGCTTTTTGCTTAAAATCTCCTTGAGGAACTTGACATATGATGGTATCTCATTAAGAGCTTCTGTGAAAGGTATTGTGACGTTGAGCCTTTGAAGCATCTTAATGAAACGCTGGAATTTCTTATCTGCTGGATCCTTTGGAGATTTTGTCGGAAAAGGCAGCTTTTTCTTTGGCGGATGTACTGATGTCGAGTGGGGGAGTCGATTTATCGACTGGTGTCTGGTCGATATCGAGTAGAGTCTGGTCGATATCGAGTTGATATGTTGGCTTATGGATTTGAGGAGTTGGGTCGATTTCGACCAATGAGGGGTCGATATCGAGTGGGGGTCGGTCGATATCGACTGGGTTGGTCGATATCGACTGGTCTCCAGCGCCCGTTTCCTCCGTTGTTTGCTCCAACGTTTGCATCTGTCGCCCACTCCTTAGGTTCATACCAGCTACCTATCTTGTAGATTTACCTTTAGGGTTAGGTTCAGAGGATCCATGGAGCTTACCTTATTGTTGGGGGACGGATGTTGCCAATTGGCCAATCTGCATGTCAATCGATTTCCTCCATATATCGATTTCCCCAAGCCTAGAATTGACTCCATGCAGCTGAGTATGGATGGAATTGATAGATTGCTTTGTGTCTGAATGATTCCTCCGCATCTCCTGTAGAATGACCTGCATGTCATCTTTCTTACCTTCTCTGTCAGGGTGACCAGGAGCTCTGTAAGGTGGGGGATTCTGGTGCTGGGGCTGGCGATAATAGCTCCAGTTCTGGTTCTGGTGTGGCTCTGAGTAGTGTCCTCCTGCATACCTTACCTCTTCGTGGGTCTCTGCTTGCTGTACTTGCTCCACGTGTGGGCACGCAGTAGTATTGAGCCTAACAGATCCACATTCCAAACAAGGCTGATTTTTAGATAAGAATTTGACTTGTTTGGTTAGTCTACGTACCTGGTCATTCTAAAACTGCTCCCTGACGTCTGGATCAACCTTCTTTGATGGCACATACAACGGCATAGATGGGGCAGGCCTTTCATACTTTTCGTCAGAAGCGGCCGCAGAAGTCCCATAGGTGTTGTCGTAGTTGGCCAGTGTTTCAAATACCTCCCATGCTCTGCGTGGAGTGTATCCAAGATACTGATAGTTGGTGTAGTTGTTGATCCGATCTTTAGTAGGTGCATCCAGGCAGTTGAAGATGATTTCCTAGATGACGTAGGGAGGCTGTTCATGCGTAGGACAGGATTTCAGAAGCCTTTTGTAGCGCTCCCAGACCTGTGCTAATGGTTCACCTGGCTTTTGTCTGAAAGCCGTTATCTGTTGTCTGAGGGCAGCTGTCTTTGCAGGAGGAAAGAACATGTTGAGGAATAGGTCCTATAGTTCGTTCCAAGTGCGAATTGATCGTGCAGACAATCCTTCCAGCCATTGTTGGGCCATTCCTGCAAGAGACCAACGAAAAGCCTTTAGTTTCAGATACTCTAGATTAGCACCATCAGCTATAGCTTCACATAAATCTACAAATGTGGTGATATGTTCTAAAGGACATTCATTGATGCTCCCCCTAAATTGACTCCTCCTAATTTCAGTAATAAAAGAAGGACGGATTTCATAATTAATAGCGGGAAGAACGATCGCTGATTCTGTAACTTCCAGAGTAGGATGCAGATACTCCCTGGCGTTGGCTGGGATATGCTCTATCCGATCCTCAAGTTCCCTTCGTGCATTAATCTCGCGATCTACCCTTTGTTGCCACCTTTGTTGATTCTGTAGATGTTCTGCCTCTCATCGGGCAACTTCAACTTCTCTGGTGGTAAAGGCCTCAATCTACTGTCGCAGTTGCTCAAGCTGCTGTGCTTGTGTGAGCTCAACCGCATTCTCATCGTGGGCTTGCGACATCCTCCTGAACCTTTGTCGAAGGTGGAAATATCGCTCTGGTTCTAGAAGTGGATCGATAGGTGTGCGATCAGTTCTTCGCATGCACCTGGAAAACAAAAACAAAAAGAAAAAGCGCGTAAAAAGAAACTAGAAAGCAAAAAGAACTAAAAAGGGGGCGATTGATTACTTCCCCGGCAACGACGCCAATTTGACGAGAGGGTTTCCCGACCAAATAAATTTATAGTCAAGACACCCGCTGTGGTATAGGGGAGTCAGGTTCGATCCACGAGGAAGTGTGTCAGCGCCCGCCTTTTCAGTTCCAGAACCT
This sequence comes from Persicaria tinctoria, assembly GCA_037127255.1. Taxonomy (NCBI): domain Eukaryota; kingdom Viridiplantae; phylum Streptophyta; class Magnoliopsida; order Caryophyllales; family Polygonaceae; genus Persicaria; species Persicaria tinctoria. The sequence continues at coordinate 70,170,908 of JBANSL010000013.1, forward strand.
CATTGCTTTCGACCAGAAGTATGCTCGATTTCGACCAGAAGTATGCTTTCGACCAGAAGTATGAGCTTCTGGAACTGAAAAGGCGGGCGCTGACACACTTCCTCGTGGATCGAACCTGACTCCCCTATACCACAGCGGGGGTCTTGACTATAAACTTATTTGGTCGGGAAACCCTCTCGTCAAGCACATGACACATTCACATGTTTGCGGAGATCTCGCACATACATTTCATATTCACATTTGACATCCATGTGATACGTAGCAATTGGCTAGGCTAGCCAATTGCTAAAATAAAACGCCGTCTCAAATCGGTTGAGTGTGTTATGTGTACGAGCCTTTAAAACTGAATTGATCATGTTAATCGTGCACTAATTAAAACCCATGGACCACGTTGATTTCCATTCCAAACGCCGAGGTTGACTTCGATTCAAATTGCCGGTGTTGACTTGCGAAGCCTGTGACCTTCAATTGGAATTCAGCGGAAGCAATTGCCGAATTGCTTAATTAGCAACTGCTAATTAATTACCTCAAATTGCAAGGAAGCCAACAATTGCGGCCAAATAGAAACAATGGAACAATTGCGATCACTAACGAGAGTGAGTTGGCAACCGGAATTAACTTGGATCGGACGAATATGAAACGATTAGGATTGAATGCGAAATTAAATTCGACCGGAAGAACGTGAGTATAGAGAACACGAGGAAAGGCGTGAAGGCTAGGGTTGAACAAAGAAGAGAACGCTTAAGCAAGCGCTCTTCTATTCAATTCAACGTCAATTCTAAAAAGCCAAAATACAATTTAAATAAGTGAGATTGGTTCCTATGCAAAGGAAACCCTAGCTATCTCACATTTATCTAAAATAATTAATTTAAAACCTAAGATAAATACTACCACTTTTATCTACCTAAAAATAGCTAAAAATTAAAATAGATAAATGAGCAAGGAAAGAATTATTCCTCGCTTTTATTCTCCTAAATTAAAATAAAAGAAAGGAAATAAATGTCTTAATAATACCAAGGTCATTCGGTCGTACCCTAAACTGGCTTCATCAAGGTAGGCCCCACGATCCATAGACCGAGCTCAACTCCATGGTGGCGCCTTCTTCTTTCTCGGGATGATCGGGTCCTCGAACCGTCTTGACCAGAGGGCCAATCTTGATGGTATCATTCTCCCCCACTTAGCTTCGATTCGTCCTCGAATCGACTCGTTGTAAGGCACTAGGGGAGCAGCAGCCTGGTCTTGAACAAAAAGAGGATTATAACGAACAACTACCAGGAGATTTCGAGGTCGAGAAACCTCAAAAACAATAGCGTCTATGATGGCCTTGGAGCAATCAATATCAACGATCTGACTTCTCTCGTCAGTCACACTTTTCTCAACATCAACGACCTCCTCCTTAGGCTCAACATCAGCGAAGAGAACCTCACGAACATCTCCGGACGCGTTCAACAAATCCTGCGCAGAATTACTGTCAACTTGCAGATCAGATTCGGGGGCCTTCCCGAGGGATTCTGGATTGCGTATGACCCACCATCGAAAAGATCTCGAAGTTATCTACGCAGGCAATCTGAGACGAGGAGATTCCGATGTCGGAATCAACGGGAATCTGCTAAACAAAATTGTTGCGCAGTGCTGTTTTCTGGGCACGCTGGGCAACGAATTGCTCCTTCATCTTCGCCGCAATTGCATCAAGCCCGGCTTGAAGCCATGCCTCATCCTCTCGTCGTCGTTGTCGTCGTCGTCTCTTTCCCTCCTCAATCTCCGCTTGACGTTGAAACCAAAGGCGATGCCTTTGAGCCTCCCTTTGTCGCTGCCAATACCTCAAGAGTTCGGGATCATCATCCCCGTCTCCCCATATCTCCCAGGTCATCAAATCAACAAATCAATAGGACAACCATAATCAAAGAGAATACGCACAAACCTGTCTCTGAATACCAGTTGATACATAGCAATTGGCTAGGCGGGTCAATTGCTAAAAGAAACGTCGGGATTTCAATTCATGAGTCAAATTCCACAAATAATTCAAGTGGCTCGGGTTGACTTTGATATTGAGCTACGGTGGATAGTTTTGCAATCGGCTAATTTACCAAGTCCTAATTAATTAGGCCTTCAATTGCCGATCAATGTGCACCGTAGCCTATTTCGATCGGTTGACCTTTGATTCTGAATCGGCAACGGCAGACGATCCATTCAAAGAATAACGAGAGTGATTTGGCAACCGGAATTAACTTGGATCGGACGAATATGAAACGATAAGGATTGAATGCGAAATTAAATTCGACCGGAAGAACGTGAGTATAGAGAACACGAGGAAAGGCGTGAAGGCTAGGGTTGAACAAAGAAGAGAACACGAGGAAAGGCGTGAAGGCTAGGGTTGAACAAAGAAGCCAAGCGCTCTTCTATTCAATTCAACGTCAATTCTAAAAAGCCAAAATACAATTTAAATAAGTGAGATTGGTTCCTATGCAAAGGAAACCCTAGCTATCTCACGTTTATCTAAAATAATTAATTTAAAACCTAAGATAAATACTACCACTTTTATCTACCTAAAAATAGCTAAAAATTAAAAATAGATAAATGAGCAAGGAAAGAATTATTCCTCGCTTTTATTCTCCTAAATTAAAATAAAAGAAAGGAAATAAATGTCTTAAAAATACCAAGGTCATTCGGTCGTACCCTAAATTGGCTTCATCAAGGTAGAAGGGCCCCACGATCCATAGACCGAGCTCAACTATATGGTGGTGCCTTCTTCTTTCTCGGGATGATCGGGTCCTCGAACCGTCTTGACCAGAGGGCCAATCTTGATGGCATCACCATGCATATACATTCACATTTGTCAAAAACATTTTCTTCATACGAAACTCACATTCAAAGTAGTTTCTGTTCCAGCAAAACCCACAAACCCAACATTTCTTTTCTACCAAAACAATACACATTCATAGGTCAATCAAAGTAGTTTAACACTAGAGTTAAATAGTCAGATGCAGAGTAGTTCAATGAGGAAGAGAAAGTCACATTCAAACCTTAAGCGTCGTTTGCGCGGGGGCTTGTGTTGGTCAGCCGAAGAGTGGAATTGTTTGTCTGCGACTAGCCCTCGCACGACATCCTCCAATGCAGCAAGGCGCGACAAAGCTAAGGAAGCTTGTTCGTTGGCCAGCCTTGCCTCCTCCTAAGCCTTTGCATCAGCCTCCTCACTCTTTGCAACCTTCTCCTCCAGCTGCCTTCTCTCTTCGGCCGCAGCAGGAGCCCATGGGCCTCCCCTCTGGGGGTCGCCGGTGAGTCCCTCCCAAACCTACATAATCGATCACCATTCAAATTATGGGAATTATTACTCAACAAATGTGAAATTATTGCAGAAAAAAAGAGGAATTGATCTATACAGAAATAGTTATATAGAAATTGTTAAGAGTTTTTATTACTCAACAAATTATTACAGAAAATGTTGGTAAGAGTTCTTATTTTGTCATTACAAAACTAACTGTATTAAGTAAAATTAGCTAGGGCCTCAAGTTAATTAATATATGAAAATCTTGAATTTTTTTTGTTCTTTTAGATTTTGCAAAAGCATGACAATTTTTACAGTTAAGTTAACTGATGCTTGATTACAAGTGATTGTGTATAGATTTTCCAAGTATGAAATATAATTGAGTTCAAGTTGTTATTAGATTTGAAAATGAAAAGGTCCAATATCATATAAACCCGGCCCTAATGTAATATATCTTTATCTATTTAATGTCATTGACCAATTCTAGGATATTGATCAAGCATTCTATCAATTCCTAATAAAATTTCCCATCATCAATATTGATCAGACAGTCTATACAGATTACAATAAACTTTAACTCTTATCACAAACTGAACAATGATTTCCAATGGAAAGCAACACAACAATTTTTATTTTAAATACAGCATTGAGACACAGACTGTGCCTCAACGCTCTCCCACACAAGAGGCCAGAATCGATCTGGTGTTGTTCTTCTATGGTTATGGGGGTTGGTGCTGCTTCACTGGAAGTGTCGACCATGTTCTAAGGGTGGTGGCGTGGATTGGCTGATCTCCTCCAATAAACGCTTAATTATATTATTCGGTTTTGAAACATTATTCGATAGAATAATTATATTTTTTTGAGAAACAGAAACAACATTATTCGGTAGAATAAGTGAGTATTCGGTGGTATATGAATGATTAGTTGGTCGTATATGAGTGATTATTCACTCGTATATTTCTGTTTAGTTGTGTAGTTATAATCATGTAAAGTAGTTATATTTTTTTCGGGAAACAAAAACAACATTATTCGATAAGATTATTCATCGACCTAAACCTAAGTGAACCGAATTTATTTGAGCAATTTGATTTTGAGCTAACCCAACAGGCTAGGGGGGAAAACTCTAGTGCAAAGTGCAAACAACAAAAATGATGTACAAAAAATGCATGGCTTGTGGGAAGATTACACACTTGCACAACACCACAACCAATGTTGTTAGGATCGAGATTCTAGATCGGATCGGTGGTGGTGCAGTAGAATCGGATCGTAGGATCGTAAGATCCTACTGCATGTTTAAATTTTTTAATAAAGTAATTACAAAATATTGCATATCACTTATATGTAAAGTTAAATCAATGCTCATTAGCTATAACCACTTTATTTGTCTATCCATATATGAAAAATCTACACATGTGTATATAACAACCCAAAAAATTCGAGTAGTAAGTCATAATTCTAGATATTTTTTATCCTTAAATAGAGAGTGAATCAATACATTTTAAAAAAAAATCAAGATAACTATATCAATAAACATATTAATTCAAATCACCTAAAAAAATATTTAAAAAATCAAATTACCAAAAAAAAATTATTAAAAAAATCAGCATATTAATTCATGCGGTAGGATCTAGATTCTAATCCCGATCCTACTACGATTCTACGATCCTATACGATCCTGCTACGATTCTGCTGCGATCCTGCTGCATAAGACTCTGTATGTGCGATCCAGATAGATTGGCCCACTTTGGATCTAGATTTTAACAACCATGACCACAATATTGCACAACAGTGCAAACAACACAAGCTCAGTAATGGCTGCAGTGAGCAACACATGCAAACAAGTGAAACAAGTAGGTGCAAACAACCTGCAGGTACAAAAATGTGAAAGTGAAAGTATGAAACAAGTGAAAATGTGAAACAACTGTAAGTGCAAAAATGAACAAACCTGCAAGAAAGGGAAAAAAAAAATACATGTTGGCGAAAACAAGTGAAACAACACGTACCAAAAGCAAAAAAATAAAAATAAAAGAAAATACATACATGAAACATGATAAATATAGATTCATTTATCAAAATGCACATGGACCACCTAAAACGGAAAAGGGACATAATTCAAATTCATGCATCGGTTGCGACATAGACTTATATATATATATATATAAAATATAATAATAATAATATAATACATAAAAAGTTGTGTTCAAGACCAATTTAATGCTTATTTATTTAATTATTCATATTTTATATTTTTTGTTTCAATTTCACAAATGATTACAAACATCTTCATAGCTCAATGGTTAGTAAAGTTGTTTGCTAGAAATAAGGTTTTGAGTTCGAATCCTAATAGTTAAATATTGATCATATTTTGCAATAAAATACATAACTTTATTTGAAATAATTATTAAAATAAAACCACATATCGTAATCTATTTTTTTTGAAAAAGGTATATATATACAAGAATTTATCTCTTATGATATTTATTTATCTAATGTCATACATATATGTAAACCTATATTAAACCTAAGGATTTTATTGTGTTGAACCGGTCCAAACCAAATTTAAAAAATAGAAAACCGGTTCGGTGACCAACCCTCCTTCTTCCTCCTCCCTCCCGTGTGCGCGCAGCTCCTAGCTCCTTCAATGGTGGTTTTTAATTCTCCGTCGTTTCGACTTCAAAACGCCTCCATTAAGTGCTCCTCTTCCCCCACATTACGCCTCTGAATGTAGTTCATTGTATTCTAAAATCTTTAATCTACAATCCCATTCAAAAAGTTTTGAAAAAAGCATAAAAAATAAAAACTCCCCAATTTCGACCGGACCTTCGCTAGAGCCGCTCACCCACCACTTCCAGCCGCTGCCGCCGCCGTCGCTAAAACCTCTGGGGAGAAGCATCACGCCTCTAGGAAGCCATATCTGCTGCCTTAGTCCGCCTTCGTGATCTTTCGTCGTTGCTAGGCTTCGCCGGAGTGGCAATCGAGCCTTGCCGGAAAAGGCTGTTGGAACATGCTGTCGGACTAGAGGTTGGAGAAGGTTAATTACGTCAAACCTCCCCAACCTTTTAATTTGTTAAATTATGCCCCTGTTTCAATTTTGTAAATTTCAGAAATTATTTTTTCCATAGCCTGTTATATATTTATGTTCAATACTCTATTTGTGGACAATGTTTCTACCTCTCTTTTGTTTTGAATAAAGTCCAACATTTGTTTATGCCTCTCTTTTGTTTTGATCTTTTTGAATGGTTATAAATTAAGATATATTTTTTGTTTTGAAAATTGATAGAATATTATTAGTTTTTTAAAATATCTTCTTATAAAAATAATAAGAATTAAATAAAACAGAGAAAATACTTGCAATAAAAGATTCACCATATAAGAGATTTCTCGATTGAAGCAAATTGATAAACTTAATTATATTATAGGTTCAAGAGAGTGCATATATCTAAATATTTACCAATTGTAATTATGCTAATAAAAAAAAAGAGTAATTAAAGAATTATGCTTAAATTTGCTAGATAAGTTATTGATATTTGATTATCCTATTATAAAATTTATGTCATGTTAATTTTTTGCGTTATTCACCAAGTATAATACCAGTCATGTAATTGATATAAAATTATGCTCCGGGCGTAGCACGGGTCTGCCACCCTAGTATCTTTAAAAATTGTGTCCCAAGGTCCCTTAATAGCTCTCATTAAAGACATTCTCATTTTTAATCATTTTCTTTTCCTTTAATTTTATTAATGTATTCATAAATTATTTATTATATACTCTTACTAACTTATGAAAATTTAATTATATTTTCCTAAATTTCTATGCTCAATAATAATGACCTCATTCACATCATTTCAAAACCCCAATATATTTATGAAATTCATATCATCCGAATAACATATATATATAGGGTGAGGTTAAAGTGAAAAAGGGGCTTAAGATGAAAAATTTGCTTAAAGTGAAAATGGGCCTAATTTAAAAAATAAGCTCGAGACCGGTCCAACAATTGAGATCAATACTGATTCTCCCGTTCTCCACCTCCACTTCCTCCTAATCTGATCCCGCTCCCTCTGAGTCCTTGTGTTGTCGCCGCCTGAGACTCGTCCAAAGCCGCCGTCGGTCGAATCGCTTTCTGCCATGACTAGGGATCCCGATGCGCTCTTCAGAGATGGTGGTATCAGGTAGGACTCAAACCAAATCGCACATCTTGATCTCGTTTTATGATAATCGGCAGTAGCATCTGATTTGCGGCTTCGATCTTGTCCGACCAGGCTCTTCGACAGCCGCCGCCACCATGCTCTCCGACCTCCGCCAGAAACAGGTATGTCTTCCTTCTCCTCTTCTCATCCCATCTTACAAGCTCTGTGCCGACACCGGAAGTGTCCTTTTCACATTCGAATTTTGGAAGCAAAATTGAAGAAATAGGTTTTTTTTTATTGTGCGATATCTGTCAACTCGAATTTGGTATGATTTCTAACCCTAAACTTGTTTATTACAATTATTTAGATTGTTTGAATGATTTAGGTTGAGATTGAAAACCTAGAGTTTGATTTAGGAGCAGAATTTGGGGCTTTTTGCCAAAAGCCAAATTGATTGAAATTGATGATATGGTTGTGTTGTTGAGTTGATTTTGAGCTAATTTCATGTTCATATCATTGTCAAATTGTTTATAGATCATTAGCTAATTGGATTTTAGAATTTTATAGTGCGATATGCTTTAGAATTTGGGGCTTTTTTCCAAAAGCCAAATTGATTGAAATTGATAATATGGTTGTGTTGTTGGGTTTATTTGGAGCTAATTTCATGTTCATAGCATTGTCAAATTGTTTATGGATCATGATTTAATTGGATTTTAGAATTTTATTGCGATATATTTTAGAATTTGGGTTTTTTTTGCCAACATCCAAATTGATTGAAATTGATTATATGGTTGTGATGTTGGGTTGATTTGGAGCTAATTTCATGTTCATAGCATTGTCAAATTGGTTGTGAATCATGAGCTAATTGGATTTTAGAATTTTGTTGCGATATGCTTTAGGTCGATTAGGTTCTTCTATTTTAGCATGAAAATCATAATTTAGCCTATTAGCTCAATTGGTAGAGCAATGTGCGTTTGCACAAAGATGTGGGTTCAAATCCCACATAGGTTATATAATAGACAAGAGCGCAACAATCGCAAATATTTAATCATGCACATTATAATCTTAGTTATGCACAATTGTATACTACTTTTGCACAATCCTATCTTACTTTTGCACAATTGTATTATTAGATATGCACAACATAATGTTACATTTGCAAAACATAGTGTTATATTTGCACAACTTAAAGTTATATTTGCACAATATAATGTTATATTCACACAACATAATATTATATGTGCACAACGTAACATTATATTATTAGATATGCACAACATAATGTTACATTTGCAAAACATAGTGTTATATTTGCACAATTTAAAGTTATATTTGCACAGTATAATGTTATATTCGCACAACATAATATTATATGTGCACAACGTAACATTATATTATTAGATATGCACAACATAATGTTACATTTGCAAAACATAGTGTTATATTTGCACAACTTAAAGTTATATTTGCACAATATAATGTTATATATGCATTATATCATCTTATTTGTGCACATTATCATTTTATTATTGCACTTTATAATCTTATTCGTGAACGGGAACACAAAAAAAGCAACCATAAATAGCTTATGCGGGATTTTGAACTCGAACATTTGTGCATGGGCACATCACCAATGTTCTAAAAGGCGCTAGGCGGCCGCTACGCGGCGGGTGGCCGCCTAGCGCCTAGGCGGCTAGGCGCCTAGCCGCCTAGGCGGACTTAGAACAAACTTGATTATTTCCTTATATTTTGACGAATAACACTTGTAAATAATTCATATAATGTAATAATAATCCATAATATCCCTCATAAACCCAAATTTGTAGTAGTTAACTAACACTAAATTAAATAAACGCAAAAGTACAAGTCTAACTAACAACTCTAAACCTCCTAAAATCCAAAACTATAAGTTTGACTGAAAAGCAAATGCATCCCGACATGGGGGATAAAAAAAACCCTAAGTCAACTAATCATATGCTTAGAAGCTCAAATTGAATAATCGTTGGACTAGGCGGTGCCAAGGCGAGCTCAGGCGGCGCCTAGGCAGGACCAGGCGGGCCCATGCGGCGCATAGGCGGGACCAGGCGGTGCCTAGGCGGCGTCTAGGCGGGACTAGGCGGTTCCTAGACGAATTTCCGCCTAGAGATCCGCCTAGGCTTAAAAATTCCTAGGTCCCGTCCCGCCTGGCGCCTCCCGCCTAGCGCCTAGGCGGCGTCCAGGCGGCGCCTAGGCGCGATTTTTAGAACACTGCACATCACTATACCATTTTTTGAGCTAATAGGCTTTTAATGACACATGTTGCATTAAAGTACAAAACTGTCATAAAATAGCGGTCCATAAAGAAAATTCTTGGTAGGACACATTATGAAAATGCACATTAATTAATAATAACATTTATTGTATTATTTGTTCACTTTATATTTTGTAATCTCATCTTTTTCCCTTTTTAAAATAAAGACAAAAATTGTGATGTAACATTCTTGTTGTATTTTTTTAATATTATAGTTGCACCTAACAATATTATTTCAAATAAAAATTACGGGCTAAAATATGTAATTTTCATAATTGAAATAAGGGCAATATTCGTATGAATGGAAAGTTTGGGGGAGGCGTGTGAAATTTACCCCATAATTAGGGTCATTTAACCATTTTTCCATTTACTCATAAAATTAGGCCCATTTATTCATTACTCATTTAATTAGGCCCATTTACCTTTAAATTAGGCCCATTTACATCCAAATTAGACTATTTTCACTTTAAAAGGGATTTTCATCTTAAGCCCCATTTTCATTTGAACTTTTACATATATATATATATATATATATATATATAAATCAATTAATCCTTAATCGTTTATATCTATACATATCAAAGCATCTTTACGATCCCAATTTATAGATTTTTTTTGTTAAAACCGAATATTAAAAGACTATTTTATCGATATATTTTATTAGTTTTAGAATCCTTAATGAATTTTAACATAATTAATAAATTAATTTTAATTTTTGCCTAGAAATTTCTAAAATGTAATTATATAAGTAATAAAACATATAAGTTAATTCAAATTTAGAATGGATAATCATTTATTACTTTTTTATGTAACTTTTTTTTACTCCGTATTTCTAATCTCCTAATTAAAACACGATGAAAATTAATATCTTTAAAAATTGTATCCCAATGCCCCTTAATGACTCTCATTAAAGACATTCTCATTTTTAATAATTTTCATTTCCTTTAATTTTATTAATGTATTCATAAATGGTTTATTATATACTCTTACTAACTTATGAAAATTTAATTATATTTTCCTAAATTTCTATGCTCAATAATAATGACCTCATTCACATCATTTCAAAACCCCAATATATTCATGAAATTCATATCATCCGAATAACATATATTCATATAAAAATCAATTAATCCTTAATCTTTTATATCTATACATATCAAAGCATCTTTATGATCCCAATTTATAGATTTTTTTTTGTTAAAACCGAATATTAAAAGACTATTTTATCGGTATATTTTATTATTTTTAGAATCCTTAATGGATTTTAACATAATTAATAAATTAATTTTAATTTTTGCCTAGAAATTTCTAAAATGTAATTATATAAGTAATAAAACATATATAAGTTAATTCAAATTTAGAATGGATAATCATTTATTACTTTTTTATGTAACTTTTTTTTACTCCGTATTTCTAATCTCCTAATTAAAATACGGTGAAAATTAATTAAAAAAATATTTTACTTTTGGTGCCAATATCATGATTATCACCATATATCATTTATCATATATTATTATGGAAGACTATTATACTTGGATGAATTAGGGTTAATTACTTGCAACAATTAATATAAATTATATATCCATGTTAAATTCAAGACTCTAATGGCAACTAATTTGGACACCTTGAAGGGATATGAAACGATGGAAGAAAAAACAAACGGAAAAAACAAACGGTTAATTTACTTCAATTTTATTGAAGTGATTGTCATAAATTCAATGACCACCGTTACAAGCTCATCAGCTACTCAATGTCTTATATATATATATATATATATATATATATATATATATATATATATATATATATATATATATATATATATATATATATATATATATATGATCAATGAAAAAGGGTATGGGGTCGAGTCTAATCTACAAGAAGCTGCTAGCGCTAGCCCATCACCGCTTCGGTGCCAGAACTGCAGCCGTCAAAGCCGTCTAGGCCAAATCTAACTTATGCATTAGCTTGCAATGCAAGTCTTCTAAGCCACATTATCCAAGCCACATTACTAGCTAGATCTCAATAAGCATGCTTATTTTCTAAATGTTTTAAATTTAATTTCATGTAATTGTAACCATAGGTCTTTATTTTACTGGTGACCCTCTGCGTAGGGTTTTTCAAGCCATCTTTTGATACCTTCAAGATCGCTTTTGTCGATCTAATTCTTGCCTACTATAAAAAAAAGTCTTCAAATTTTCAAACACCAATAGCTAGGAAAAGAGGTGAAGAAACTGACCACTAACACTAAACCGATGGTGAGCCCAAATCAGTCATTGTAAACCTTGAAGATGAACATCAAAACACTTAATGAAGAAACTCATAAATACATTGTAATGGTCGGCTTGATCCAATTCAACAATAGTCAAGTATTATTATATGCATACTTTTGCAAGATTCATCTATTATAGACTATATACAAAAAATAGGATGGTATAATTTTTATTTATTTTTTGATTAGGTAAAAATTCGAAGGTCAGACATGCCTGACTCATCGAGAGGCCGACAAAGTCGGCAGACGGCAAACCGTCAAACGTACAACCTAAAATACAGAAAACGAGCAAAATGAAATAAACAGAAATAAACTCTACAACAAGACGATCCAAGAAGACCAACTTCAAGAAAGCTAAGGAAGCCGCCGAAGAACGAAGCCAAGCATCACCGAATAGTGGCACCGCCAAGGCGAATCCCCGTAGTAGGCCTGGCGGAGAGTCGAAGGCAACAACGACGACGGCACCGGCGAGGCCCACCGGAGTCTGGAGGAGAGAACTGACAAGAGGATGAGAACCGACGAGTACATAGTAGAATGGAGGATGTGAAGCCCAACAGACAGTCGAACGACGGCACCGCCAAGAAAGAAGTATTGGCCACGGGCTAGATGCGGGCGATTTCGACAATGGAGAACATCAGTTTGGGGACCAGGTCGACCAGAAAACGCCAGATCAGTCAAATCCGGCACCACTAGAACGACTAGAAAATACAATGATTAGGGAACCTAATCGGAATGGGAACCAAAACAAAAGGGAACCTAATAGCTACAAGCAACAGGAAGCACAACGATTTGGGGACCTCATCGCTAAGAAAACACCATAAACGGGAGAGGAGACCAGTCAACACCCAGGAATAGTGAAGTCGAAGACGAAAGAGGGGCTGCAAAAGATAAGATGGGTTGAGGCTAAGAGAGGAGATGCGACCAAGATTGAGGACGGTCGGAGCCGGGATGAGGCAGCCAGAGCCGGATTTGAGCGACCGAAGTCGGATTTGGCCGACCGAAGTCGGGGATTGAGACTCTCCCTCTCTCTTTAGATATCTAGAGAGAGGAGAGAACATTTTTACATGGAAAAAGCTAATATTATTACAATATAATAGGATGGTATAATAAAAGGTCTTAACAAGATTTCATTATTCATTTTTTCAAAAGAAAAAAAAAACTCAAACCGACTCCATTCTATACACAATTAATTTTGATTCAATATTTATAATAACATTATAAATTAAATTTCATGTAAGTATAAGATATCAAACTGGGACATAAACTATACCATAATATGTCATTGAGAACCAGAAATAACATTATTTCTTCAAAAATAAAATATTGAACATAAAAAAAATAGGGTTTTATTTTGAAATTGCACCTTATAAAATAGAGCGCTTTTTTAAAAAACATCTTTTATTTTAAAAAACCAAAAAAATTAAATAAATAATTTATTCAATCAAAACACCAACCTCTATGTTTCAGACTTTCAGTCAAATATTTCATTTTTAAAGATATTTTATGTTAATAAGACTATAACCAAAATGTTCTTATTTAACTATTTTTTTTTTAAAAATATCACTGAAAACTTGAAGTTTTAGTAGTAAAATAAAATTTGGTACTTCAATTGATCGAATAAATAAGGTGTTTTTGTTTTTAAAAAATTAAAAGGTGTTTTTTTTATTAAAAAAATTATTTTACAAGGTGTCTTCTTGAATAAAAAAACCCATAAAAATATAAAGATTTAATAAATAACTTTAACCAAATTATCAAGTATATAAACCCAAGATTTAATATTTGTACACATATACTGTTTAGATTAGTCAATGAGATTGTATAAAATAAGCTCTTAAATAGGCTTATAAAATAGCGAAACTTATATTTAAGTCCCGTGCGTAGCACGGGTATGCCTTGGCTAGTATCTAGTAAAAGTTGTGTTCAACCCCCACCATAAATGCTATAGCCTATAATTGTTGTGTTCTCGGTTATCCAATCTATAATATTATCGGTTATCCGTTTGTGTGTAAGCCTTCATTAATGTGTAGTGTATTCAATTTGTTTTTTTTTCCACAAAATTGAAAATTGTGTAAAAAAATCATCCATAATTACATTGAATTCCTCATCCAAAAAATCATCCACAATATTAACACCTAAGATTTTCGTAACAGTACAATCAATTCAGGAAAAAAAAAATTGAAATGAGATTAGATGGGTTGGTCACTTGGTCGGGCCTTCTCCCTTCTTTAATGTCATTCAAATTAGGTGTTGTGATTTAAACTTGTTATTGTAATAGCTAGAACAATGTGTGGCATGAGCATTTTAACATTTAAGTTAACTTTAGGACCTTACAAGGTGATGAAATTGTGTACATAACAGGTTATAATGTTTTGGATGCATATTAGGTTGCAAGTACCTTTAGACATTTATATGTCTAAGTTTGGATCACTTGACCTAAACTTGCAACCACATTATATCATATGTGACATGTGCACAATTTCATTATCCAAGGCTCAAAACCGAGCTTAATCTGGATTGGGCCTATTTGTTGGGCCAACTCGGATTAGTGGTATTGTCTTTAGCCCATCTGATTTGTTACTGTTGGAGAAAGCTCACTTAACCCTAATTTGTAGGGGTATATAAGCTTCTTTCCGGGTACTGTAGATCGTGAGCCTCATTTGACAAAACCCTAGATACATTGAAAGAGAGAGAGCGTCTGGCGGCGAAAGCTCTGATGTGAGCTCAACCTTGAAGAAGGTGGTCCGACGAGCATCCTTGGTGGTTGGGTGGCTCGATCTCCATGAGAATCTTCTCTGAAGATTCTCGGTTGCCTTTCATGGGGCTTCTCTTCTTCCTCTCTCTTACTGTTGTCTCTTAGCTTGGTTTTGAGGTTCCTGGGTTACTTGTTTCTGTGCTCTGCCGCCATTGCTTGGCTTGTAACTCTTCTTGCAACATAGTGAACTCTGGGATCGGATCTCCCCTCTTGAGATCCCGCAGAGTAAGGTTTACCCGAACTGCGTCAACAAATCGTGTGTGTTCTTTCGATTTTCGTTATTTTCTTGTGTGATATGGCGAATTTCAAACTTCAAATTGGTATCAGAGCTTGAGTTGGCCAGATCTGAGATTTGGGGTCTTCGACCTAGGGTTTCGGATCTGGAAATCGCTTTGAATATCTCTTGTTGTTCTGCTTCCGCTTGTCACTTTGC
The DNA here is from genome assembly GCA_037127255.1 of Persicaria tinctoria. NCBI lineage: Eukaryota > Viridiplantae > Streptophyta > Magnoliopsida > Caryophyllales > Polygonaceae > Persicaria > Persicaria tinctoria. The sequence goes on from JBANSL010000013.1 coordinate 70,186,053, forward strand.
CTTTTTTTTATCATTAAAAAAAATGTGTTTGTTTTAGGTTCCCAGAGTTCTGAGATCTCCTTTCAGTCCACTGTCGTTTGAGTCTCCTTAGCTACTTGTGTGTGCTTGGGACCTGTGTCTTTGTGTCTTTGCTTTTCTGCTCTTTTTCTTTTACTTGAGAAATCTGACTTGTGATTCTCTACAGGTACAACGATGACGGATAATGCCATGAGAATCAAGCCGTTCGATGGAACGACTGATTTCTCTATTTGGCAACTAAAGCTCAAAGCTATCCTCACCAAAGAAAAGTGCTGGAAAGCTGTACTGGGGGAGTACCCAGTTGGAGCTACTGAAGAAAACAAAAGGGATCTGGATGAGGCAGCTCACTATGAGATCTTTATACGGCTTTTTGACGACGTAGCTCGTCAGGTTGTGAGTATCACTAACCCTAAGCAACTTTGGGACACTTTAGAAACTCTTTACCTGACAAAATCCTTGCCTAGCCGAATTGCTATCTTGTGTTGTTTGTTCAACTTCAAAATAGACACTAATCAGTCACTTCAATCTAACTTGGATAAATTCTTAAGAATGACCCAGGATTTAGAAAGATGTCATAAAAAGGATGCTATAAAAGATGAGTATTTGGCTATCTTGTTGTTAAATTCTTTGCCTCCTCAGTTTGATGTGTTAAAAGATGTTATTCAGTACAGCCAAGAGTCTATAACTAAAGATAAAATTCTTGAGTCTATTGTGCAAAAGAATGAGAGTCTGAAAGTGTTTAAGAACAAGGCTTATAATAGCAATAGTAACAACACTAAAACTGAGGCTAAAACTGAGGTGTTGATGGTAAAAGGCAAGAAAAAGAAGAACAAGAATAAGAACAAGGATAAGAAACCTGAGAATGAGGATAAATCTGCTGGTTCATCTAATTCTGATAAGAAGAACAGGAAATGTCATTACTGTGGAATTTATGGTCACTATATAAAGGAGTGTCATAAGAAACAAAGGGATGAGGCTGATAAAAATCAAAATCAATCCGATGTTGTGCTTGAGTCTCATTATCCTTGTGAATTGCTTGTTGCTGATAGTTACCATTTTTCTGATGATTCCTGGATCCTTGATTCAGGCTGTACTGTGCACTCTACACCTAACAAAAGTGATTTCAGTTCTCTGCAGGTGTATGAAGGGGGTGAGGTCAAATTAGGTGACCATACCTCCTTAGAAATCAAAGGAATTGGTAATGTACCTATATGCATGTATGATGGTAAGACAAGGCTTCTCCAAAATGTTGTGTGGGTACCACAATTGAGCAGAAGGCTTCTTTCTGAGTCTGTGCTTGATGATTTGGGTTGCATTTTTCATGTTAAAGAAGGTGTTAGGGATGTCATCAAGAGTGGTACCATCATTATTAGGAGCATCAAAAAGGGAGGACTCTACTTTGTATTGTCCTCACCTGAAATGAATGTTGCTAGTAATAATGGATCCATGAGTTTAGATCAAACCAAATTACTGCATTCTAAGCTAGGTCATATAGGAAATAGTGTCATGCAATATTTATATAAACATGGATTGATTGATCAGAAACCTGTGGACCTTGGCTTTTGTGAAAACTGTGTGTTTTGTAAAAAGGTTAAGCATGCATTTGGTAAGTCTGTTTATGTTGCTGAAGGGCCCCTAGAGTACATTCACTCTGATCTTTGGGGGCCTGCACAGGTTGAGACAGTTGGAGGTAAGAGATACTTTATCACTTTTGTAGACCATTTTTCTAGGAAAGTTTGGCTTTATTTGTTGAGAACCAAAAATGAAGCATGTCAAACATTTATAACCTAGAAGAACTTGGTTGAAAATCAAAATGGCAGAAAGATAAAGTGTCTAAAAACTGAAATTGGCCTTGAATATTGCAATGCTGAATTTGATGACTTTTGTAAGCAACATGGCATAAAAAGGCATTTAACTGTCCCTGGTACACCTCAACAAAATGGTACAGCTGAGAGAATGAATAGAACATTGCTACAAAAGGCTAGATGTATGTTGGTTAGTTCTGGATTAAAGCACTCCTTGTGGGGGGAAGCTGTTACTACATCAACCTACCTCATTAACCGATCTCCATCTTCTGTGGTGAATTTCAAAACACCACAAGAGAGGTGGACTGGTAAGAAGCCTAACATGTCCTACCTTAGGCCATTTGGGTGTGCAGCATATCCTCATGTGTCACAAGGGAAGCTGCACCCCAGGGCCCAAAAGGGAGTCATGCTAGGCTATCCAGATGGTGTAAAAGGATACAAGATCCTCCTTATTCAGCCTCATGGCTATAAGGTTATAATCTCTAGGAGTGTGACTTTCAATGAGCTTGAATTTCCTTTAAAATCTGTACTAACTACTTCTCTTGAGCAGATAGATACCAATGGGGACACAGGAACAGACACTACCTCCCTCCCACCAAGACATTTCTTCAATCAGAATGATCTTCCTCCTGGGAATGATGAAGAGGAGTTTGACCTTGGGTACTTCTCACCTGCAGACTCCAGTGCTCAATCCTCATGTCAACCCCCCCAAGGGGGGACTGAAGCAAATGAAAACATGGAGCCTGTGGAGCCTGCTTCCAAATCTGCTTCTGGTGATTCAAATGAAGCTAGAAGCAACCATATTCAACAATTAAGGGAGGGAATTCAGCAAAGGGAGTTACATTCTAACCCTAGCTCTTCTTCTTCTTCTGCACATGAGTCTTCTGCTGGTGATAACTGTGATTCTGGTGTGATTATTTCTGTTCCTCAGCATGATTACTCTGAATATCAATTAACTAGGGATAGAGAGCCTAGGGTGAGAATCCCAAACAAAAAATTTCTGAACAATATGGTTGAGTATTGCTTGCTCGCTTCTGATCTTGTTTTACATCCATTTGTGCCTGAAACTTATGAGCTTGCTGTCAAATGTGCTGATTCTAAAAATTGGATTTAGTCCATGTGTGAAGAAATTGGATCTATGACAGCTAATGACACTTGGATTCTTGTTAAGAAACCTGAAAAAGCTAGAGTTATACAGTGCAGATGGATATACAAATTAAAAGATGGTGTCAATTCTAGTGAACCTCCTAGGTATAAAGCTAGATTAGTGGCCAAAGGGTTTACTCAAAAAGAGGGCATAGACTATAATGACATATTTGCTCCATTGGTTAAGTATAAAACATTGAGGTTGTTGCTTGCCATGTATGCTGTGTATGATTGGGAAATGTCAAAACTGCCTTTTTGCATGGTGAGCTTGATGAAACTATCTATATGTGTCAACCAAAAGGATTTGTAGATAAGTTTAAACCTGAACACGTGTGATTGCTTAAGAAGTCTATTTATGGGTTAAAACAGTCACCTAGGCAGTGGAGCCTGAAATTTGATTCTTGCATGTCTAAGCTTGGTTTCCATCGAAGTGAGTTTGATACATGTCTTTATTTCAAAGGTGTTGGTTCTAAGTCTCCCTTATATGTACTCCTGTATGTGGATGACATTCTTATTATTTCTATTTCTAAGATTCTCATTGCTGGAGTTAAGAGGGACTTGAAAATGCATTTTGATATGAAGGATTTAGGTCAGGCTCAGAAAATCCTTGGTATTAAGATCAACAGAGACAGAAAAAGAAAACTTATGTGGAAAAAATGCATTTTGACGTGTTGCTACTCTAAGTTGCTAAGCATGATTTAATTTACTTGCCTGTAAAATGCGAACTGCAATTGCTGGAAAAAAAACCTAAATTGGTTATCTAATAAGGTTATGATGGAACTTGTTAGCTTGACTTAATTACGTGCATACATGATGATTTGCAATAACTATTGAGCATGACAGGAATAGAGACTTATTGATGCAGTTGCAATGTTTGATGATGAAGTAATGATGCTATTGTCATAAATGCTTGTTGATAAGACGTAGTCCTTATATGTAATAATATCCATGATTGCTTCTTCTTTGAACTTATGGGTGAGGGTTCTCCTGTGTAGTGGTTGATGAGTGGTAAAAGAATTGTAGGCAGTTAGGATGATCGATGGTATTACGAGGTAAGACGAGAGAGGGATGTGGTTGGCAGGGTATGATGTTGTGATGTCTTGAGTAGTATGAGAAGAGTAGGGAATGGCTCTTGAGAGTATTTCGGACATAGCATGAGAGGATGCTTAGGTGTGGAGCTAGAGATAGGAGTTGAATTCTTAGAGGTCGATGGTGCGAGGTAGTGCCTGGTGGAATGAGGGGCGAGATTGGAGTATCAGAATGAATTGGGATTTCTTTGGGGAAATTTTGCCTGAGTTGACGTTGGCGAGTCTAGAAGAGGGTTAGTCTTGGCTTGATAGTGGAGATGGGCGAGTGGGGATTGTGTTTTATTTTGACTGGTATGATGTGAGGATTTTCTTGTTTATGTGATTTATTTATATCTGGTGGCATGATGTTAGATAACAATCATGATGAATCTGATACCGAATGATATTACATGTTGATATGCCATAATGAAATCTAGTTGGTAGTGACAAGTGTTATCATGATATATTGATGTTTTGCTATCTTGTTATGTTGTTTTAAAAGCATGTGAGGATGTGTTGTGATATGATATATGCGATCATAATGTGTTATTATGTGAAAGCATGATGTTATATTATGTGCTAGTAAACATGATGTTGTATTATATGGTTGATAAGCATGATTATTGATATGATAAATGATAAATATGACTTAGAGTATGAAAATGATTAGTGTGTATGAGGTAATGATGCATGGTCGTTATGTGGTTTTTTGACGAGTTAAGGTGATGTCTTTTAGGGCATATTGACTTTTTGATGATTTATATACTGCTTGATCTTCTTTTTTTTCTGAACCTTCATACCATGACCTTGTTGTGTTGATATGATAACGTGATGAATTTGTTCTACTTGTGTTGCGATATCGATATGCGATTGTGAGATTTGATGTATACTGACGTACTAACCCCATAACATCTAACCCGTTGATTTCTGGACATGTGTGCTTACGTGATGAGTGATGAGCATTCGATTTTGCACTTGTGATGCATTCAGTATGATATAGATATACCTTATGATTCGTAGTATGTTGAGGCTTGTTTTTCCTTTGTTACTTGAGACTTGTTGGCATGTTTATGTTTATGTTAGACGGTTATGTGATGGTTTGTGACTATGATATGATGTGAGACTTGCCATCTGTGAGATGACTTTTGGTATTGTGCTTATGTAAGAGTTGATGATACTTTTGGTTATGGTACTTGTTGAGTTGTGAATGATGTTGCATGATCTGAAAACTAGGAAGAGAATATGAGATTAGCCCTTAGAGGTGGATGATTCCACCTCCGAGCTTCTGAATTTGATTGATTGTTATGCGGGAAACTGATTGGGTTGTTGGAAGATTTTGACGAAATCTTGATTTGAAAGGATTTGACTGGTTTTGGTGTAAAGTTGCTTGATTAAACGTTGGATTTGAAGAGTTGAACGGTTTTGAAAAGGATTAGCTTTGATTTGTAAGGAATAAACGTTATCGAGAGTTTCAACGATTTTGAGGCCAATCTTTTTCAATTGCGGAATCCCCTTTGAAACTTTTCAAACCCGGGCAACTCTATGATACTTCACGAAATGGATACAAGCATTTTATGAGGGCGCTTGTAAGGTGCTTGCTAAGACCTAGTGAGGACATTGTAGAACTTTTAGAGTTGTGGTACTTTCGAAAAGTCGAAGCGAGGATGTGATAGGGGCGCTTATTGCATAGTTGTCAAGGCCAATTGGAGATGTCACGATCGTGACTAGGATGTTGTGAGAATCCCGGAAGACGCAACCGAGATGATTACAAGATCCTTGGACATGGTCCTTGGACTCATCAATTTCAAACTTCATTCCCTACTTTGTTTTTGGTTTTAGTCTCAGGGACAAGACTTGTTTTTAGAGTTGGATGATGTAAAGGCTCGGATTTTCAAATCCAAATTTTCGGAAAAAGAAATTAAAAATGAAATTAATTGAATTTAATTAGGATATTTCAAGCAAAAACCGTCCTAAATTTAATAAAATCGTATTTTAAAATCCTTAAAGCGGATTCCGGCCTAATTTTGAACCTTGAAGGACAATTCCGTAATTTTGCCTTGGGATTTGAAATAAACTTTGGGATGTCGACATCTTTGAAATTTTAAAACGTTATTTTTATCAAGTCGGGATAAGGTCGAGAGAGCGGATTTCGGTATTCATTCTCGTATATTTTGAAAATGGGTGGGACCATTTGTCTTTTTCCTCTTTTTGTGATCAATCCGGTCAATTTTTTCCTCCCTCCATTCTCGACAGTACTAGTAGCAGCTAGCTCACCTGCCTATCTTGATTTTTTTTCCCAATTAGGCTAAACTCCAACCTCCTCCTATCTCTACCTCATAGCTTTGCTTCACCCTTCCTTGGCAAGATGCCAAAGGAGCCTCCCTTGTGCATATCCGATTCCAGCACACATCACCCCTTATTGGCTTCATAAAAAAATCAGAATTTGCTTGGCTATCTCACTCACCACAAATTCAAACACTACCCTAGCAACAAAGCTCAAAACCTTATCCTCTGCTCATCCTCTTTTGCTCCATTTGAAGGGAGCTTCCAAGCCACCAAACTTCCTTATTGTGCAGCAGCTGAACATCATCACCACTAGACCACCGCCGCCCCTGCAACTTCTTTTCCCGTCCCTGTTTTGCCGAGTTGAGAAGTCCAGTGCACACATCTCCTCTTCCACTTCGCCCTTCCTCCTCCTTCTTCCGCCAGTAGCAGTCGCCTCTTCCATCCCCTTCCTCGTCGCCTTCGGGCAACAGCAGCACACCACGAGAACCAGAGCCGACAGCTGCGCATCCCCGTTCCTCCGTTTCCCTCAAATCCGAGCGGTAAGGCCCCCTTCTTCACTTCCTTTCACTCTCAAACCTCGTAAAGTTCGCACCTTTATGACTTCCCCCTCGTCCAGGACAAGCAAGGAATAGCCCCGACTCGTCGGCGAGCCTAATCGAAGCTCCAATCGAGCGGTTTCCGGTGAATCGAACTCGGTGAGCTTCTTCCCTTTATTCCTCTTCCTTGGCCGCGTTTTTGTGTCCCTTTCGTGTCCATGAGGTCGGGTTGGGTGGTCGGAGAAGCTGGCGTCGCCGGTAAAGCTCCTCTCCTCCGTCAGTTTTCCAGATTTTCGAACGCAGAAGTTTGGCGAGGGAGGCGATGAACAGTGCGAGATTTTGGGTTCGGTTTCCTTTTTTTTTGGGGGGTCCGGTTTGGTTATTTCAAATAAAAGAAAACCGGTTCACTTTTAAAAGAGAAATGGGCTGGGCATGGATCCGAAAATTTAGATTGGATTTGGGCCTTTTCTAATGGTTTTAAATGGTTACTTCTTTCATGTTATCTATACATTATGTTATGTGTTACTAGTATTTATTTAATCATGTGATTATTATTATTATTATTGTCATTTTATTTCTGATTTTATAAAAATATGAATATGTCTATTTTCTGAAATTTATTCTATATGATGAAGTTTTGGAAAATGGTATTATTTGAGATAAGTATTGTGTGTTATTTTTAAATATGAAATTTGGGAAGTTTTAGATGATTTCTTAATAAATATAATCAATGTCTATGCTAGTTATATATTGATGATAAATTATTTAAAAATGGATTTTCAAGTTTTCGGAAATGTCTTTTAAGGATATGTGTTTGGAAAACCAAATGCCGGAATTATTTCTATAATATGATATGGGAAATGAGATATGTGAAGTTATGTGTGATAGTTAGGGGCGCCTTGTGTGATTTAGATAGACTTATGCATATCTGTATATTTGTTAGGTGATTGTTGCTTGTTGGACTCCGCTTGCGTTATCTTTTGCTGTTCGGCATTTCAGGTAAGTTCCCTAGGGGGCTTACTCAAGTTGGACATTCATACTTGTTGTTGCATTTTATGTTAGGTGTTGCATATGCATAAAAGCATGTTATGTAGTATCTTGTTTAGGTTGCACTAATTGAATGAGCATCTGCTTACTTTATGCGTTTGAAACAGAACGGTCGTTATCTGTGATAGTCCTAGAGTCTTTACTAGGGTCATAGGGTAGCCCAGCCTCATCGGGTGCCCTGAGTCAATCAAGTCAATATGAGCATGATATGATAGCCCAGCACCATCGGGAAATCGATGAGATGATATGATATGATGATGCCGTGGTTTGTGCACCACCACGAGGAAATTGCTATGCTATAGCTCGAACTAGCCAGTCTCTGCACTAACGGGAAGGGGTGCTGAGGTAGGAGAGGGACATGCCAGTTGGCATTCTGTGGGCGCCTTTAATTGTCTTTCCGTATATATGAACTAGGAGCATGCTAGTGTGTTTAACTTTCGTACTGCATTAGAGCATCTTTATTAGGTATAACACATACTATGTGGCCTCAGCGAAGACTGCCGGTCCCGCATGAGTGGCTCGATCTGACTCCTTTCCCCAATCTTTTTTTTAAAGGTATTTTCTGCAGATTTTAAGTGCTCAATGTCTATATGACGGGGTTCCCTTTTGGCGAATCGAAGAATCTGGCTAATGTCCTAACTTAGTAAAATGGTAATTACCCACTCATGATTTGGTTTTGAACCGGCTCTGCGGTGGCACTTGTATCTTTACCTTGCTTTCGCTTTACTTCCGTTTAAAATGGATTACGCGACATAGTCTTAGGACATGTTAAGGGTACCCAACGACCCTTCGAGGTTTTAGGGTTTGAAATCCCTCTTCCTACTAATCTTAAAATGAGTTTGAAACCTTGACCCGTACCTGGATTGCAAGATCCGAACAAGGGGTTTTATCCCTTGAAACGTAACCCGGAAATCATAATTCTGGGCCGTTACACAGCTGACAAATTTGCTTACTGCAGGGATGCCCTGCACATTTGGGATGCCCCTTAGCCACTGACACACACTTGGATCGAGGACGGACGGGAGATGCAACCAGGATCCTGTGATGGCAAGTCAAGAGTGTTAATGACAAGTTTAAGAGGGCAATTGTTGTGATTTAAACTTTTTATTGTAATAGCTAGAACAATGTGTGAGATGAGCATTTTAACATTTAAGTTAACTTTAGAACCTTACAAGGTGATGAAATCGTGTACATAACAGGTTATAATGTTTTGGATGCATATTAGGTTGCAAGTACCCTTAGACATTTATATGTCTAAGTTTGGATCACTTGACCTAAACTTGCAACCACATTATATCATATGTGACATGTGCACAATTTCATTATCCAAGGCTCAAAACCGAGCTTAATCTGGATTAGGCCTATTTGTTGGGCCAACTCGGATTAGTGGTATTGTCTTAAGCCCATCTGATTTGTTACTGTTGGAGAAAGCTCACTTAACCCTAATTTGTAGGGGTATATAAGCTTCTTTCCGGGTACTGTAGATCGTGAGCCTCATTTGACAAAACCCTAGATACATTGAAAGAGAGAGAGCGTCTGGCGGCGAAAGCTCTGATGTGAGCTCAACCTTGAAGATGGTGGTCCGACGAGCATCCCTGGTGGTTGGGTGGCTCGATCTCCATGAGAATCTTCTCTGGAGATTCTCGGTTGCCTTTCAGGGGGCTTCTCTTCTTCCTCTCTCTTACTGTTGTCTCTTAGCTTGGTTTTGAGGTTCCTAGGTTACTTGTTTCTGTGCTCTGCCGCCACCATTGCTTGCCTTGTAACTCTTCTTGGAACATAGTGAACTCTGGGATCGGATCTCCCCTCTTGAGATCCCGCAGAGTAGCGTTTACCCGAACTGCGTCAACAAATCGTGTGTGTTCTTTCAATTTTCGTTATTTTCTTGTGTGTTATGGCGAATTTTGAACTTCATTAGGCGTTTTACATATCTCACAAGTTACGTTTAGAGGATTTATTATAGCCTTTTCATCTACTCACACTTTAATTTGTGCAATGGCAAATTAATGAGCCGTTTGTTTCTTCCAACTTCATATATAGGGTCTGCTATGCTATCTCCCATTCACAATCACAATCTCATTCAACCCCAACGTAGACGGGTAGAGGTAGTAGTGCTAGCACCCGATTCCGTCCTGTGTTAATTAGTCAATCATTATGGGGGAGAAGGCTTGATCAGGACTCAGGCGAGAGAGCGGTCGGACAGCATTGCTATCCTATTTAAGGTCGATGATGACACATTCCTGGAGTCCGTGTTGGCATCTCGATAGATCCAGATGGAGTCTTGGCTTGCGACTAACTACAGATGTCAATGGAGGAGTTGTTGGAGGCGGTGCCTGGCTTGGCTCCGGTGGAATCGGACATCAGTCTTTTTCTTCACAAGATGGGGAGGCGAGCTCAATTTGTCGGAGTGTGTCGAGCTTGTAGAAGCAGAAGCTGTGCGGTGGGCGCTGCAATCACTACAAGGGAGCCTTACTACAACGATCGTGGTCGAGTCGGATTGTAAGGCTTTGGTCACGAAGCTAAAGAGTGGGCTGCAGAACTTTTCCGTTGTTGGTGGTATGGTGGAGGATTGTAGACGGTTGGCAAATGACTTCGATTTCAGAGGTTGGTCCTTTGCTAGGTGTGAATTTAACATAGCTGCCCATCTCCTTGCTAGCATTAGGCCTAATCTCAACCAATTCTATCTTCTGCAGTAGTGATTTTCCTTTGGGTTTTGATTTTGCTTTGTATAAAAAACAAGGTTAATTTTAGTGGATTTGCTGTTGCTAAAAAATAAATAAATTTGTAGCCATATTTTAAGAGCAGACACTATTATCCCTCAATTAGAAAAAATTTGTAGAATTACATGGGAACGTTTTTTAACCAAGTGTTATTGGTTAATTTACAATGATAATTAAAAACAACAACACTAATAAAAATATTTTAGTGTAGACGCTAATCTTAATAATAAAAAATATGTAACTCTTATTCTCTCTCATTGTGTTTCAATTTGCTAATTTTATGCATGGGAGACTATGAATACTACTTTTTCATATTTTTAATATATATATATGTTGATTATTATTTTTTCGAAATAATATATGAATTTTTTTATCCCTAACTTGTATTTTTATTTTTAGTTGGAACATATAAAGATGAAAAGACAATCACTTATTTTTACTTGGAATCCAAAGAAATTGCCATTTAATTATTTGTAAAATAAAAGGATAGTCATTTAATATTTTACAATTAAGGCATTCAAGTTAATGTATTGAAGATATATAATATGTGAAAAAATAAAGTTAAATTAGTAAATAGATGTGGATAAGAAGATAAAAAGATATTCATTAATTTTTAACTAAAAACTAAAGGAATTAATTGGTCATTAAATAATTTAGAATATGAAAAGATAGTCATTTATTTATTTTTGCATTTAAGAGTATAATTTTATGCATTATTGAATGTAATATGAGAAAAAACAAAATTAATGAATTGGAAAATGAAAGATATTCATTATTTTTTTTTGAATTCAATTTATATCTATCTATCTATAATCTTCTATAATAATACATGAAAAGTTGTGTTCACCTACAATTTAATGCTCATTCATTTAATGATTCATCTTTTATACTTTTTTTGTTTCTATTCCATAAAATGTCAAAAATACTCATGTAGCTCAATGGTTGGAAGAGTTGTTTGGTATACATGAGATCTTGAGTTCAAATCCCATTAGGTACACACTCTAATCACATTTTGCCAAAATTTTATTTCCGCTTAAATTTTCATGTTTGTTGTGTGTAATTTTTTAAATTTTGCCAAAATTTTATTTCCTCTTAAATTTTCATGTTTGTTGTGTGTAATTTTTTAAAATCGAATATAATAATGAATATTCATGTTTGTTATGTGTAATTTTTCAAAACGGAATATAATCTATAATCTATTAAATTGTCATTTTTTAGTTGATGGTTCTTTACGCATAACTCAAGTTTTGGTTTCAAAACAGAACACGTGCAGAAACTTGGTCGATATCGACTTGGGTAACTCGATATCGACTAAAAATCTCGACTGGCAGAAACTCGAAATCGACTTGCAGAAACTTAAAACTCGAAACTTTGTGAAATAAATAAATGAACTAAAGACTTCCAAAGTCAGGGTATCAACACTACAACGATAACCATAACACATAAAGGCATAAAAGATCATGCAATTCATCAAATAACCTTCGTTATTAACAAATAGAAATATAGAGGCTTTCGCATAAACCCTAATTGTTACTAACTCTTTTCACATAATTAACCCCAGTTGCATTAAGATCACTTTCGCTTCAATAACACAAACAAGGATCACCTTCAACTTTCGCAAAAGAATCATGCTCATAGGGATAGAAGACGAATTTGCATCAAAAGATTGTACCTTTTCCGCTTTACCTTACATGGCTACCGTCGGGCTCACCCCGACCCTAGAAGTTGGGTGACTACTCGCTCTTCATCATCAAGAAACTCATTAAATAACAACCAATCGCAGACAAATCCCGCTCTCGCTTTCTTCACCCACAATCGGCGCAACTCTCTCTCTCTCTCTCTCTCTCTCTCTCTCTCTCTCTCTCTCTCTCTCTCTCTCTTCCTACTTAATTGAATGGAACTAAACTCTAACTGGAATTGAATGAATAAAACTCAGCCCCTAAGACTTTATTTATAGGCTTCAAACCCCGCTAATAAAGGAAAGAAACTCTATCTATATCTAATAAATCTATCTATCTATATTATAAAAGATAAAACATGGAAATTAATTAAATAGGAACTATATCTAATGTAGGTAAATATCTTCTCCTCTTGATAGCTCTTGATAGAATTTGATGGAATTTGCTCTCGAAAATATCTCCATTGGATTCGGGATAGAACCTTAACAAGAAGTCGGACTAGCTCAATTTCGGCCACTGGTGGTCAGGTCGATATCGAGTTACATAGGTCAATATTGACCAAGTCTTCTCTGCTTCACTTCCTGGTTCGATTTCTGGCCTCCAGGAGAAATATCGACCAAAATTAGGTCGATATCGACCAAGTCTGGTCGAAATCGACCTCCTCTGTGTTTTCCAGCATTCTGCTCTGTTCTTGAAACACACTTTCCCGAGTCATCGTTCATCGGATTGACTCATATGAGCATGCGTTGGAAAACTCTTTCCGAGGGATACATCTCTCATGAAGACTTCAAAGCTTGATTCAGAATGATAAATGGCGAAAAGTGGGCTTTCCTCCAGCTGCACCATCCTTAGCTTCTTCATGACTTTCTTTTAAGCTCCAAAGTGCGTCCGATTTCTGCGAAATATAACAAAAACTTGTGTAGACCTCCATAATTGGCAAATAAACATAAACTACACATATTTTGTATTATTTTAACCCAAATGAATGAAATGCATGCAGAAATCGATATAAAAGTATGTGTAAAACATGGCGAATGAGACTCACAACACATATGCATAAAAGCATGCCATGTAGTATCCTGTTTAGGTTGCACTAATTGAATGAGCATCTGCTTACTTTTTGCGTTTGAAATAGAACGGCCGTTATCTATGATAGTCCTAGAGTCTTTACTAGGGTCATAGGGTAGCCCAGTCTCATCGGGCGCCCTGAGTCAATCGAGTCGATATGAGCATGATATGATAGCCCAACACCATCGAGAAATCGATGAGATGATATGATATGATGATGCCGTGGTTTGTGCACCACCACGAGGAAATTGCAATGCTATAGCCCGAACTGGCCAGTCTCTGCACTAACGGGAAGGGGTGCAGAGGTAGGAGATGGATATGCCATTTGGCATTGTCTTGGGCCATTTACAATACTTTTACACATTATTATAACTAGGAGCATGCTAGTGTGTTCGACTTTTGCACTGCATTAGAGCATCTTTATTAGGTATAACACATACTATGTGGCCTCAACGAGGACTGCCGGTCCCGCATGAGTGGCTCGATCTGACTCCTTTCCCCATTCTTCTTTTAAAGGTATTTTCTGCAGATTTTGAGTGCTCGATGTCTATATGACGAGGTTCCCTTTTTGCGAATCGAAGAACCTGGCTAATTCTCTAACTCGTTATAAATGGTAATCATCTACTTATTTTTTGGTTTTGACCCGGCTCTGCCGTGGCGCTTTGTATCTTAATTTTGCTCCCGTCTTGCTTCCTTTTGAAATGAATTTCACGAGTTAGTCCTTAGGACAGGTTAAGGGTACCCAACGACACTTTTAGGGTTCGAAATCCCTCTTTATTATTGACCTTAAAAATGAGTTTGAAACATTGACCCGTACCTGGATTGTAAGATCCGAATAAGGGGTTTTATCCCTTGAAACGTAACCCGGAAATCATAATTCTGGGCCGTTACAAAGATGGTATCAGAGCTGAGGTTGTGCAATTCGGGTACACAAGGGTCGAGTGTATGTTTTGAAAATCGCCCACAAATTTCAAGTACTTTTGAAAAGGATTTAAAGGGGCAAAATGAACTTAAGATGCCTAACCCAAATCGGACTAAGTAACGAACTTGGCTTGTTATAAAAGAGGAAAACCGACTAAAGAGGGACCGAGTGGGTAGAAAGGTGTTAGACCATCCCTATTGGATGTAGTTGGAAATGGGTAGGCAAATATCAGATTGTTCTTTACAGATGGGTTGGGAAACTCAAATGAGATCATTATGAGTGTTATTAACTGATTATGTGACTGGGTGCTTGCTATGCTAGAGATCTGATTTGGTATGCCTAACAATGAGTTGTGTATTGGCTGATTTGTGCAAACAGGATAGTGGGAGTACCCTTATTTCCATGTGGTCAAACTCAATGTGGAACAACCCCTTCTACTATGTTAACCCCTTGACGGTTCTATCAAGCCTTTCTCCCGGATGTCAGAGTCTTCCACGTGGATTGGGTTGTAAACACAATTTCTTCGGGAGATATGTGTGGATATGAGGGTTGTCTGAGTGATTATTGGAATATGGTCCTTGACGTAATTCTGAGTTAAAGAGTAATGTGTTTATGGGGCTGTCCTTCTCTATTCTTATGACGATCAACCAGTGTCTTCTTGCCACAAAGCGTCATACTCATACCAGAGTCCCACGGGAAAGAGGGGTGATAAGTCAGTCGGGAAAAGTCAATGGTTGCCCTTAGGGATCTCTGTCCGGTTGTAATGGTGACTCTCTCTGAATTGCATGACATGATTTTATAATCCCCCGCATGTACCTTGCCAATGATCATTAGTAAGAAGCTTCTCATGTTATGCATTGCCTTCTGTCATGGTTTTATTGTTTAAGTTCATGTTGCGGTTAGTTACCTTGCTCAAGTCTCGTGTTGTGTCTTGCCTTATATCATGACTGTTTGTTTTTATAGCATGTTCACCTGGCTTGTTGATCGTATGATTGATTGGAAGCATGAACCACATGATATGAACCTACATGATAGTTATCTCCTCTTGAATTAGGTTCATGATAGTGTGATCAATTCCTCTTTGTATGAATGTTGATAGATGATCATCTTAGCATGTTGGATGATGACGTGTCAATGCCTATTATCCCTTTTGTGACAAGAATCAATAGCATGCCCGTTTGTTATGTATACATCAGGTTAATTATTGTTGCTTACTCTGCAATTTATACTGTTGTGTGATACTTGCACTGAATTGGGATTATGTTGGTGTAAATAAGTCTTGATAAATGCATGTTTTATCCCAGTATGTGTTGGTTTGAACTCATGTTCCCGTGTTCCAGCTATATTGCCCTGTTGCTTAAACTTGTAGTATACATCGTAAAACCTTCCTCATCCTTCTATATTGTTGGAATATGATTGAATTGATTCCTTACGTGATGTCATGATTAGTTGCATGCATGTATCGTATGTTATGTTGAACCTTTAGTATCATGTAGGATCATTGGTGGTGACTCATGTGAATTGTATATTGCCTGCATTATTGCTGATTCTCTCTCGAGCTAGGTTCCTGATAATGCGGTTCTTCCCTCTTTCTATTACCATAACATGTCTTACTCATCCAAGTTAATTGGTGTTGAATTCGAGGATTGATTTGCTTCTGTTATGGTTAATCGTAGCATGCTTACATGTTGTCGCTCAGTAGTGTTCCCCTATTGCTCCATGATATCCTCTCGTGCTTGCATACATGTATGACTTGGCACCTCGCATGATCACACACCACGCTTTATCATGTCTTCACATATGTATGATGCATGAATGTTAGAATGAATCTAGTCGAATTACCTTATGATTTCCAATATGACTCGCTAAATGATTACCTGTCGTACTTGTTCTATAATGTGATAGTTATTATACCATTTTATGTGCCCTATGACTGCTCATTCCTAACATGATTATGATCTATCGCCCGTGATGTTCTCCTTGTTACTCTATGGTGATCTCTCTTACTTTCATGAACACTAGGTTGAACTCATTAAATGGCTCTTGACTATGCCCCCGAACTGTCATGTATCGCTAGTATTGTTCAGGACCTATGCTTTCTAAATATATCTCGTCGTATGATTACATGTCGTTCTTAACCTACTATATGATCATTGTTGTTAGATGTGATAGTTACTATGCTGCTTTTATGTGTTCTCGTATGATGCTTCGGCTGATTGTCATGATATACCTCGTTATGCTATGTTTGAACTCAATTGTTGATGAGTATACCATGCTCATTCATTTTTCATATACATGATACTTGCCATCCTCGTTAAACCCCGCATGACCATTACTGGCTCCGCATAATTTGCTTGGAATTAGTAGGCATCTCTGCTTTCATGGAATAATAAACTGTTAGCTCTCACATGCATCAGTGTAGGACTTGATTGTGTCTTTTGGAATGAATACGCATGTTATTCTCTCTGAGATAGGTACATGTTAGTGTGGGTTATTCTAATTGATATGCTACATGATGAATTTATGTTACTTGTCGCGATTATAACCTAATAGACTTCATAAGGGCATCGTTGCTATTCTCGGGTTGAAGTCTTGTCTTTAGTCTTGTCGTTCTTAGCCTTGGTCTATGTTTGGTTCCGAAAGGAACATTGGGTTGTCCTTTCTTGTCACTCCCCTATCTTTGCTAACTTGGAGTCATGTGCGATACTTTGGGTGAGCGACTGGTTGGAAGAGAAAGGAAGTTGCATAGCGATAGAGCAGTATTGCGGAAGCGTGAGCCCATAACCCACAAGCCTCATGATCGACGGTGTTGGTGGGACAGGTATGTTTCGAGGATTGCGGCTATCGAGTACGATATGACTTGCAGGCGGGAGTGTCCTCCGTTTGAATTGCTAATCTTTCTGAATATGTTGATAACTATGTTGCACTGCGTTGATGTGCTGACTTGGTAATAATTGTTGTCTGATTGTCTGTTGTTTACGATGATATGATTCGGTGCCTTACAGTTCTAATGTACATGATGTCTTGATGTGTTGATGCTTGAGTTGCTAAGCATGATCTAAATTCGTTGCCTATAAAATGTGAACTGCAAATGCTGAGAAACCTGAACTGTCTATTAGATAAAATTATGATGAAACTTGCTACCTTGACTTGATTATGTGCGTATATGATGATTGTAATAATGATTGAGCATGCCGGTAAATTGAGATTTATCGACGCTGTTGCAATGTTTAATGCTGAACTATTGATGCTATTGATATAAATGCTAGTTGATATGATGTGGTCCTTATGTGTAATAATGTCCATGATTGCTTCTTCTTTGAAATTGTGGGTGAGGGTTCTCTTGTGGAGTGGTTGATGAGTGGTAAAAGAATTCTAGGCGGTTAGGATGATCGATAGTATTACGAGGTAAGACGCGAGAGAGGGATCCACGTGGTTAGCAGGGTATGATGCTTGTGATGTCTTGAGTAGTATATGAAGTGCGGGGAATGACTTTTGAGAGTATTGAGGATATAGTATGAGAGGGTTCTCGGGTGTGAAGTTAGGGATAGGAGTTGGGTTCTTAGAGGTGGATGGTGTGTGAGAGTGCTTGATGGAATGAAGGGTGAGATTGGAGTAACGAAATGAATTGGGATTTCTTCAGGGGATTTTGTCGGAGTTAGTGTTGTTGAGTCTAGAAGAGGATTAATCTTGGTTGAGAGTGGAGATGGGTGAGTGGGGATTGTGTTTTATTTTGACTGGTATGATGTGAGGAACTTTCTTGATTTTGTGATTTATTTATATCTGCTGGCATGATGTTAGATAACGACCATTATGAACCGGATATGGAATTACATGTTGATATGCAATATTAAAATCTAGTTGGTAGTGACAAGTGTTAACATGATATATTAATAATTTGATATCCTGTTATATTGGTTTAGAAGCATGTTAGGACGTGCTGTGATATGATATATGAAGTAATGATGAGTATGAACTATGGGGTAATGATGTGCTATTATGTGGAAGCATGATGTTTTATTATGTGGTAGTAAGCATGATGTGTACTATATGGTTGAGAAGCATGATTATTGGCAATGTAAATGATGAATATGACTTGAAGCATGATCATGATTAGTATATATGAGATAATGATGCATGATTTCTAAACGATTATCATTCGATATTGTGATGAGTTAAGGTGATGTCTTTCAGAGCATGCTGACATTTTAGTGATTTATATACTGCTTGATCTTCCTTTTTTTTATCTTAATAGCATGACTTGTTTGTGTTGATATGTTAACGTGATGAATCTGTTCTATTTGTGTTGCAATATTGATATGCGATAGTGAGATTTGATGTGTACTGACGTACTAACCCCATAACATCTAAACCGTTGATTTCTGGACATGTGTGCTTACGTGATGAGCATTCGATTATGCACTTGTGATGCCTTCAGTATGATGTAGATATACCTTATGATTTGTAGTATGTTGAGGTTTGTTGTTCCTTTGTTACTTGAGACTTGTTGGCATGTTTATGTTTATGTTAAACGGTTATGTGATGGTTTGTGACTGATATGATGTGGGACTTGCCATGTATGAGATGGCTTATGGTATTATGCTTATGTAAGAGTTGATGAGACTTTTGGTTATGGTACTTGTTGAGTTGTGAATGATGTTGCATGATTTGGAAACTAGGAAGAGAATATGGGATTAGCCCTTAGAGGTGGATGATTCCACCTCTGAGCTTCTGAAATTGATTGATTGTTATGCGGGAAACTGATTTGGTTTTGGAAGATTTCGATGAAATTTTGATCGAAAGGATTTTACTTGTTTTGGTGTAAAGTTGCTTGTTTAAAAGTCTTATATGAAGATTTTGAGCGGTTTGAAAATGAATTACTTGAAAATTTTAAAGAATAAATGTTACCGAGAATTTCAACGATTTTGAGGCTAATCTTTTCCAATTGCGTAATCCCTTTTGAGAATTTTCACACCCGGGCTTATATTATAACGCCTCATGAAGTGGATACAAGCATTTTATAGGGGCGCGTATAGAATGCTTTCTAAGACCTAGTAGAGACGCTATGATTGCTTTTCGAGTTATGATGTGACCGAAAGGTCGGGGTAAGGGTGTGATAGGGGCCCATATCACATACTTACTACGACCAATTGGGAATGTTATGATCACGTCAACGGTGCTGTGAGGATCTCATACGGGCCCCTATGAGATGCTTACAGAATCAATGACATGATCCTTGGACTCACCAATTTAAAACTTCATCCCCTTGTTTTAGAGTGATTTTAGTCTCGGGGACGATACTTGTTTTTAGAGGTGGATGATGTAAAGACCGGGAAATTTTAGAATATTAAATTATTAAAATAGTGATTTATAATCATTCTGATTTCTAAGATTCGGGAGATTTAAATTTATGTCCTTGAGCTATTGGATTTATTCTAAATCTGTCGAAGCAAGTTTCGGCATTAATTAATTAGAAATTTAAAATATGTTATACTCTGCTTTTATATACCGAAGATTGGAAAATAATGTCCGGATTTCATTTATTAAATTCGGATTTGGAAAAATTAAGGAGTATTTTAAACGCATCGGGATAAGGTTGAGAGATTAGGTTTCGAGATATTTTCTTGGATATTTGAAATATCTTTTGGTGAGAACCATTCCTTAAATCTTATTTGTTTTCCTTTTTCTTCTCTCTCTCTTAGAGTTGTTACTCCCTTCCTTGCAATTCCCATTCCAGCTTGATGTTTTTGTCCTCTTGTTGATTCCCTTCTGCAATGTCCCAGCACACTGCACACCACCCACAGTTGCCCTCCTCCTCACTGCTCTCTTTTCTGCAGCTCCTCTTTCTTCTGAAATTTTTGTCTGATTGCACACACCTTGCTCCCTCAAAAGAGAAATCACAGCTCAACCGATTTCAGACTTGTCCTTGCATATACATACCCACCCAATCCTCTACCAAATACTTATCCACCAGCAAACACAAACCCACATTTCTATTCTCCTTTCTCTCCCTCTTTTCCTCCTCTCCTCCTCCATCTGAGCCATGTGTGAAGGTAAGGGCGCCGAGCACCCTTGTCTCTCCTCTCTCTCGCTTCCAGTGAGCAGCAGAAGCCCATCAACTATCTGAACACTCCCACACCCTCCCCGAAGTCCGACTATGGAACCCAGCCGCCCAAGAGGCCGATGGAGGCACCCTCACCACCGAGCACCTCCACCCTCTCCTCTGTTTTCCCCCCTGTTGCTTCGAGTGCTTGGTAAGCTTCATTCCACCTCCATTTTGCTTCAACTATAGCAGAGCTACGCCTTTACCCTCCTTCCTCCGTCTTAGACTCAACAAAAGCCGATCCCGACTCCGACGAGGTACATTGAGCCAAATCGGGCGTTTTCCGGTGGCGAATTCGAACCTCGGTGAGCCCTAGTGTTACCCCCTTTCTCCTTGCTGTGTTTGCTCTTTACTGTGCGGGTTCTGGTCGGTTTCCCATTTTTGTCAGACTGAGTGAGTCTCGGGTCGGGAACAATGGCCGTCGGAGGCCTAGTTCCTTTCTCCTTCTTCCGATTTCAGTCGTCCTTGAAGGAGCCCTGTTCGATTGTTGAAGAAGGCAGGCTCCAGATTTTACTTTCTTTTCATTTGGCGGGTCGTGGGCCTATTTTCTGGTCATGGGCTCGGGTCAGGTTTGTCATCCGGGTTATATCATTTAGGGTATTGGGTATTGTGTTTTGAGGAGAGATGGGTCATATCTGAATTCTTTTCTTCCAGGTTTGGGTTGAATCCGGTTATCCCTTCTTTTCTTTCTTCCGGGTTGGGTCCTTCCATCCGAGTTATACTTTGGGCTTCGGGGGCTGGATTTTAAAGGGTGTTTTATTATGAGTTTGTCTTTTGTTTATATTATGTGTTATATGGAGTTATATAATTGTAATTCATTCTTAGATTAATACTATTGTTTGGTATTAATTTCTGTTTTATGAAAATAAATTATAATTTTTGTAAAAGTATTATATATATATATATATATATATGTTGAGTTGTTTTATAAAAGGGATAGTATTTGGAAAATGTTGTATTAATGGATGTTGTTTTAAAATGTGACTTTAAGAATTTGAAGGGATTTATTGATGTTGAGTTATAAATGTGACATATAAAGATGGATTTACTTGGTGTTTATTTTAGATAGATATGGTTTGAACTAATTAAGAAGAGATTTTCAAGTCTTTGAAATTATCTCTTTAATGATTTGTGTTGGAAAACCAAATGCCAGAATTACTTCTATAATATGATCTGAGAAATTGTTTTAAAAATGAGTTGACTTAACTCGAGATTTAAGAGTTTTGGAAAATGGTTTTTATCGTCGATTGGTTTTGAGGATATGGAGAACTTGGGTTCGGGTGTGTAAGAATGTTGGTTCGGTAGCTTATGAAAATGTCTTGATGATAGGTGTGTATTGCTAATGGATTGCTTTGGACTTGCATTTGGGCCCTTGCTTGTATTATCCTGTTAGTAAGTTCCCTAGGGGGCTTACTCAGGTTGGACATTCATGCATGTTGTTGCATTTTATGTTAGGTGTTGCATATGCATAAAAGCATGCCATGTAGTATCCTGTTTAGGTTGCACTAATTGAATGAGCATCTGCTTACTTTTTGCTAGTGTGTTTGACTTTTGCACTGCATTAGAGCATCTTTATTAGGTATAACACATACTATGTGGCCTCAGCGAGGACTGCCGATCCCGCATGAGTGGCTCGATCTGACTCCTTTCCCCATTCTTCTTTTAAAGGTATTTTCTGCAGATTTTGAGTGCTCGATGTCTATATGAAGAGGTTCCCTTTTTGCGAATCGAAGAACCTGGCTAATTCTCTAACTCGTTATAAATGGTAATCATCTACTTATGTTTTGGTTTTGACCCGGCTCTGCCGTGGCGCTTTGTATCTTAATTTTGCTCCCGTCTTGCTTCCTTTTGAAATGAATTTCACGAGTTAGTCCTTAGGTCAGGTTAAGGGTACCCAACGGCCCTACGATACTTTTAGGGTTCGAAATCCCTCTTTATTACTGACCTTAAAAATGAGTTTGAAACATCGACCCGTACCTGGATTGTAAGATCCGAACAAGGGGTTTTATCCCTTGAAACGTAACCCGGAAATCATAATTCTGGGCCGTTACATTCAACCTGTACTCGGAGCGCAAGAGGAAACTGATCCAGATCCGCGCTCGCCGCCACCGACGTCGGCTCGCTGATAATGCATATTTAGATAGGCATTATAGAGTAGTTTTAGGGTCATTTAGATATATATATTGCATTTTAAAGGGTTAGTTTACTTGTTTGCTAATTTGGTGTTTAAGCTCGGAATCTACACAAGTTTAGTGTTTATTTGTAGATTGAGGATCCGAAGTAGTAAGGAGGTCATTCATGAGAGTCATATGGATCATATGGAGGTGAGAACGAGCTAAAGAAGCCAAGGTGAAATGCACAAGGAAGAGGCAAAGGGCATACAAGAGGAAAAACCGCACCCGCGGCGAGAGGAACAAGGGAAGACAGAAAACAGCACCCGCGGTTTCTGAGGCAGCACGTGCGGCCAATATTTCCTGGGCACACTACAGTGGCAGCACCCGCGGTTTTCCTGGCTTCATGTCAATCCCATCGCGAGAGAGCTGGAACGGCCAAAACTGATGCCAGCATTGTTTCTACATAGCAAAACTGATTCATGTATCCATTGTTTATATATATATATATATATATATATATATGTGAGATTAGAGGCATCAATCCCATGAGTGACCAGTTAAGCAGTGGAAGCAGATCCAAAGCCAGTTGGGCCTGGTCTCCCAGTCATCAGTGTGAATAGATTCCTTTCTACAAATGAACCAAACAGCCCCTTACACCTGAATCCTACCCTTACAAACGTATGTAGTATATCAGTGAGATATATACAAACATATGGTAAGAAAAAGGGTGTGTAAGCCACATGGCATGATTAATTTAAGCTGGAGACTGAAACGTATATGTAGACAGGGGCGGAGGCCGGGAGGGGGCATGGGGTGATTCAACTAGCGGATCGCTCTCATATATACCCTAGAGGCTTTGTTGAGGATGTTCTTGTGATGGTTGATTCTTTGATCTTTCCTGCTGATTTTTTCGTTTTGGATATGGAACACGGCTCTCCTGATGCACCTATCCTCTTGGGTAGGCCTTTCTTAAAGACTGCCAGAACGAAAATTGATGTTCATGCTGGCTCTCTTACTATGGAATTTGATGGTGTGAAGGTAGAATATAGTATTTTTGATGCCATGAAATTTCCTTCAGACGATCATTCCTTGTGGTTTTTAGATGTTATAGAGCCATGTGTTGAAGATATGCTTGAGATTAGTAATAATGATGATCTGCAGGTGGTTTTAGAGGCTCCTCTAGAGGAGCTTGCCATTGATTATGTTATTCCTACTAACCTGCAGGAGACTTTGATGGAGCTAATAGCTCAACCGACTTATACTTCCCCCTATAATGGGGGACCTTATGAACTAACTCTCCTGAAGGAAAAGATCCTTCCTTCTATTTTGCAGGCACATGAGGTTGAGCTCAAACCTTTGCCGGACCACCTCAAGTACGCATTCTTGGGGGATGGTGATACATTGCATGTCATCATATCGAACAAGCTCAACAAAAATCAAGAGGAGAAGTTAGTTGCGGTGCTAAAGGAGAACAAGACAGCCCTAGGGTGGACAATAGCGGACATAAAAGGGATTAGTCCTGCCATGTGTATGCACCGGATTCTGCTAGAGGATGGAGCCAAGCCATCACGACAACCACAAAGAAGGCTAAACCCGCCGATGATGGAGGTAATGAAGAAGGAGGTGCTGAAACTCCTTCAAGCCGGCATGATTTACCCCATTTCGGATAGCAACTGGGTAAGTCCAACACAAGTGGTGCCTAAGAAAGGAGGCCTCACGGTGGTAGAGAACAAGAAGGGTGAGCTAGTTCCTACACGAGTCCAAACGGGCTGGAGAGTATGTATTGATTACCGCAAGCTGAATGCGGTGACTCGTAAGGATCATTTCCCCCTTCCTTTTATTGATCAAATGCTCGAGCGCCTTGCTGGGCGCTCCTTTTATTGTTTCTTAGATGGCTACTCAGGGTATTTCCATATTGCTATTGCACCAGAGGACCAAGACAAAACGATATTTACATGTCCTTTTGGCACATTTGCATATCGCAGAATACCATTTGGATTGTGTAACGCACCCAGTACTTTCCAAAGGTGTATGGTAAGCATATATTTTCTGAGTATATTGAGCACTTTATAGAGGTTTTCATGGATGATTTCACAGTCCATGGAAATGATTTTGATTCTTGCTTGCACCATCTAACATTGGTACTTAAGAGATGTGTAGAGACCAATCTAGTCCTCAATTCTGAAAAATGTCACTTTATGGTTGAGCAGGGAATTGTTCTAGGCCACATTGTCTCCCGAAAGGGAATTGAAGTTGATAAGGAAAAGATTGATATCATTCAATCCTTGCCTTATCCTACTAATGTGCGAGAAATTCGCTCTTTCCTTGGTCATGCAGGCTTCTATCGCAGGTTCATCAAGGATTTTTTGAAAATTACCGCACCATTATGTGAACTTCTGAAGAAGGAGACAACATTTGAATTTGATGACAAATGTAAGGAGGCATTCAATAAGCTGAGGACGAGGCTTACAAGTGCACCTATCATCCAAGCTCCGGATTGGTCCAAGCCATTTGAGTTGATGTGCGATGCAAGTGACTATGCGGTGGGAGCTGTGCTTGGGCATAAGATTGAACGAGCTTCGCATGTGATTTACTATGCATCTATGATGCTAAACGGAGCTCAACGGAACTACACAACCACGGAGAAAGAACTCCTAGCCGTGGTGTTTGCCTTGGAGAAGGTCAGACCCTACTTACTTAGCGCTAAGGTAATTATTTACACTGACCATGCAGCACTTCGTTATCTTTTGACGAAAAAAGAAGCCAAGCCAAGGTTGATCCGGTGGATATTACTCTTGAGTGAGTTCGATGTGGAGATCAAAGATAAAAAGGGCGCATAGAATCTTGTAGCTGACCATCTAAGCCGTCTACTACATGTGAATGGAGTGGGAGAACACCCCCTCATCCTTGGCCAATTTCCTGACGAAAGCCTAATGCACATCTCAGACTCTTCAGAAAACCGCACGTGCTTCCCAGAAACCGCACCCGCGGCCAATTCTGGGGAGGGTTCTGGAATGGCATCACCCGCGGCCAGCCCTGCAGTCGACTCTTTTGACTCTCCGATGATGTCGTTGATGGCGGCACACACTCTTAAACCATGGTAGGCGGATATCGTGAATTTTATTGTGACGGGAGTGTTCTCGCCAAACTTGCCAAAGGCCAAGAAGGACAAGATCCATCATGATGCTAAGTACTATGTGTGGGATGACCCTTTCCTATGGAAGCATTGTGCGGATCAGGTAATTCGTCGATGTCTTCCCGACGATGAGGTACTTTCTGTCCTTGAGTTTTGTCATTCACATGCTTGTGGTGGTCATTTTGGACCATGAAAAACCGCTAGGAAAGTGCTCGATTCAAGATTCTTTTGGCCTCATATTTTTCATGATGCTCATGCTTATTGTAAATCTTGTGATCGATGCCAACGAGTAGGGAACTTGTCAGGTAGAAATGAAATGCCCCAAATGCGTTTAATGTTTTGTGAAATATTTGATGTTTGGGGAATTGATTTCATGGGGCCTTTCCCTAGCTCCTTTAGGAACCTTTATATATTACTTGCGGTGGATTATGTCTCTAAGTGGGTGGAGGAAAAAGCCACCAAAACTGATGATTCACGAGTTGTTGCAGGGTTCTTGAAGAATCTCTTTTCTAGATTCGGTGTTCCACGAGCATTGATAAGCGACAGGGGGACACACTTTTGCAATAAAACGGTGAGTGCTCTACTCAAGAAATACCATGTGACGCAAAAGGTGTCCACCGCCTATCACCCCCAAACCAATGGGCAAGCCGAGGTCTCAAATAGCGAAATGAAAGCAATCTTGGAGAAGACGGTTGCCCCTAATCGTAAGGATTGGAGTTTGAGATTGGATGATGCATTGTGGGCCTATCGTACGGCATACAAGACCCCAATTGGTATGTCACCATATCGATTGGTGTATGGAAAAGTGTGTCATCTTCCGGTCGAGCTCCAACACAAGGCTTATTGGGCGGTGAATGAGTGTAACATGAGGATCAATGAAGTTGGCGAGTTCCAAAAGCTCCAAATTCAGGAGTTTGAGAATTGAGATGGGATGCTTATGACAACGCCGTCAACTATAAGGACAAGACCAAAGCTTGGCACGACAAGCACATATTGAGGAAAGATTTCAAGGTGGGGGATAAAGTCCTTCTCTATCAATCCCGCCTTACACTTTTCCCTGGGAAGCTCCGCTCTCGTTGGGCAGGCCCTTACACCATCGTTCATATCTTCCCACATGGAGCGGTGAACATCAAAGATGAGAAGAGCGGCGCCGTGTTCAAGGTAAATGGTCATAGGCTTAAAATTTATTTTGATGGTTTCTCCACTGACATTGAAGAGGAGATGGCTCTTCAAGATCTAGCTGAAGAGGCTCAATGAGGAGCCATTACGTCGAGCCAACGACAAGAAACAAAGACGCTTCTCGGGAGGCAACCCGAGGTAAGTAGACTATAAGTTTTCTTTTCTTTATTAGTTTTTCATTTCTCTTAGAATAATTAGAACTAGGGGTGGGCATGGGACGGGACGGGACGGGATTAGGGTAATCCCGCGTCCCGTCCCTCGCATTTTTTGTGGGACGGGATTGAATATTTTTTTTCAAATCCCGCCGGGTCTTATCCCTCTCGGGACGGGATTTGTCCCTCGTAAAAAAAGATTAAAATACAAACAAAAAATAACAAGTAAAATGTTGCAAATGAGGTGAAAATTCAAATCATACTTAATAATGTCATTAAAAAAAATACAGTAGCCAACCAGCCTCACAAAATAAAGCATCACACATCTTAAATCTCATCCCAAATTGAAGGCAAAGACAGCCCATTACAAAATTGAAGGTAAAGCCATAAAATACAGTAACACTAACAGTGAATGAGTAAGGCTAACCTACTGATTTCTTATATATTTTTATTTTTAATGTTTTTGATTTTTTTTAATTTTGGGTTTAAATAAATATTAAGTTATAATATAAATATATTCTTATATATTTTTATTAATATTAATAAAATATGTATAATTATATATATGCGGGACGGGACGGGATTTGCGGGATTCGAACTCTCCGTCCCGTGTCCCGTCCCTCGTAATATTTGCGGGACGGGATCGGGACGGGATTTTAAAAAAAAATTCTAAATCCCACCAGGATCGGGACGGGATCGGGACGGGATGCGAGACGGGACGGGATTTGCGGGATTTGTGCCCACCCCTAATTAGAACCGTCGTAGACTTTAGGAATTTGTTTTCCGCCATGTTAGACTAACCTTTCAGGGGGAAGAACGAAGGAGGTCGGAAAGGAAATGCTTCGGAAAGGCAGCGGCCGCAGCAAAATCTGGGCAAAAACACTGAAACCGCACCCGCGGCCTATGGGGTTCCCACCATACCCACTTCCACCTCCGCCATACCAGTGAGCTTGTGAGTTTTACTTTTTTCCTCCCTTATTCTTTCTAATTTTTGCTGTTTTGATTTCATTGAGACAATGAAAATTTCAAGTGTGGGGGAGGGGATTAGTGTACATAGTAGGTTGCATTGCATTTGGAGCATGTTTCAATTATTCTGCATAATATTCATATCTTAATACTTTGCATCTTAGTTTTATTTTAATCATGCATTTGCATATAATATGCCATTGTCTAAACAACCACCAAGCCAAGTGAGTTCTCAAAATTTTATTAAAGTTATGATCATATAAGTCCCACGACATGTTTGAATTGCTTTAGCCTTATCCCACTTATAGTTTTTTATGTGGAATATAGCTAGGTGAACATAATTGAGCTTGTTTGATCTAAGTTCCTAGCATGACTGAAATCCAACAAAAAAATTAACCTTGTGAGATTCATTTTTTGCCTTATTGGGACTGCACTTCATTGAGTCCTTTTTGCTCTTGTTTCATGTGCGTGAATACTCTCCAATGCTTCTACCTCTTGGAATTGATTTTGTTATCTATGTCAAGGTTGTACCTATATGTTTATTATTGGTAAATTTCACATGATTGAGGCACCTTTATTAGCCCTATTTGACTCTATTCCACCTTACATATGATCCTCTGCTTTAAGCCAATTTGAGCCCAATTGCCTATTCTTTTGTAGCTCCACAAGATTTTCCATAGCCAATTATAGCCTGACCCCATCCGGGAATTAGGAATGGTTGGTGAATATTTATATTGTGGATGATGGTTTTTAGTGGTGGATTGTATGGTTGATGTACCCTTATGGGATGTTTGATTATTGCTAGTGCATTCATTACTTAGGACCTAAGGAGGATAAAATTCACTTAGGGGTAAAAGTCAAGGAAAATCATTTGATATAACATGAAAAAAAAAAGAAAAAGAAAAAAAAAGAAAAAAGGAATGAGTTGAGTATGGTTTGTAAAGTTATATGTTTGAGATTGGAGTGGTATTACATTGTAGAGCTACGGTATGAGTTTATGAGTGGTATAATGATTTGGTTGCTTCCTTAGTTCCCGGATTACGAGCACCACATGGCCTAAATTGTTCCATACCTTATGTTTTCTACCTTGGCCCCATTACAACCCATAAAAAGACCTCATGATGATTTTTGCCGGTAATGACATCCACGGTGGAGATTGTGATTCAATTTCAATTCTTATGTAGCTTAGTTGCATTTTGGATAGAGTTTGAGTGTTCATTGATAAACCTAAACACTTGAGTGAGAGCGAAAACACTTTATTCCCGGTGAGGTTGGATGGATAAGCATGCGGGTTACTTGATCACATAAATACTTGCTAGGATATTTGTTTGCCTTGTCTATGTTTGCACTTGATGAGATGTTGCTCTTGATGAAGCTATTGCATGAAGGATTGTGTTTGTGGGATGAATGACTCATAGATGTTTTGTTTTGCTCAAGGACAAGCAAAAGGCTAAGTGTGGGGGAGTTTGATAATGCATATTTAGATAGGCATTATAGAGTAGTTTTAGGGTCATTTAGATGTATATATTGCATTTTAAAGGGTTAGTTTATTTGTTTGCTCATTTGGTGTTTAAGCTCGGAATCTACACAAGTTTAGTGTTTATTTGTAGATTGAGGATCCGAAGTAGTAAGGAGGTCATTCATGAGAGTTATATGGATCATATGGAGGTGAGAACGAGCTAGAGAAGCCAAGGTGAAGACAGAAAACCGCACCCGCGGTTTCTGAGGCAGCACGTGCGGCCAATATTTCCTGGGCACACTGCAGTGGCAGCACCCGCGGTTTTCCTGGGCCGATTCAGCGCTGGTTTTTACATCTTTCCTAAGTTGTGCCTATCTTTGGGAAACACTTTCTAGGTTATTTTGACGGTGTTCCTAGGTTTATAAAGACTTATTTTAGATGCTTTTGAGGAATCTTTTATCCTTTGAAGAATTGAGAGACGTCGTTTAGGAGCATGAGCAACTAAACTCATCTTGTTTTGCCTACGATCAAGACTTGGTTTTGTTGAATTGTGAGTTTGGAATTCCAGTTTATTTCTATTATCTTCTTCAATTTCGTTGTGCTTTAATTGCTTGTGGTGTTGATTCTATCTTGATTCGCGACCTTGTTAGAATTGCATCATTGCTAGGGTTTTGATTCATACGTTTGTGAAACCTAATCCAAAGTAGCGAATACAATTAAGTGGATCTCATAGAAAAGCTTGATTGTATAAGAAGTTGACTATAGGTTAAATGTTAGTTCTTTAGGGAATTAATATTGCTTATAAGCTTTATATATCTTGAGACTTAGTGCTATTCCTAGGATTAAACCTTAATCCGTGTTAAGATTGCCTAGGAATAAGGGATTATTAGGACTCATAGGACTAATAATCTATTTAAATCAAGATAAGAGTGGATATAGAAAAGAGACAACTAGAAGGAAGAACTATGATCAAGGAGACGAACCAAACTTGAGAATCGTAGGTGAAGCATCTCATTCATCATTGTCTACAACCATCACCATTATTCACTTCTTAAGTTCTTTTCATCTTTACATCTCTACAACCCCCTTGTTTACTCTTGTTGGTGATTATAACGCATAAAGTAACGGTAGTTCCCTGTGGATCGACTCCGGACTTACTAGCTATACTAGTTGGTTAGTTTGGATATTCTTTTGATAGGAACTCGACGATTTTGTCCTGTCACTCGCTTCGGCTTCGCTCCCTCCCTCCCTTGCTCCATCGCTCACTCACCACCGCCTCCCTCCCTCGCTAGCTCGCTCCCTCCGGCCGCTCCCTCGCTTGCTCCACCTCGCTCGACCTCGGCTCAGATCTGAGATCCGCCCTCGCTCGACCTCCCTCGATTGCCATGGATCCGGCGAGCCAGAGGAATCAATCTCCGAGCTTGGCCTCTCCTCCCGATGCCAACGATTTGAGTCCAGATCTGAGTCCAGATCTCCCTCCAAGAGCAGTGGTAGGGGTTTCATCGTCGGCGAATCTCCAAAAGTAGCGGCTGTGATCTCCCCCACCACTATGACGCCTGAGCGGATCAATTGAGGAGATTCGGATGGGATATTTGGAGGATCATCCGATGAGATCTTAGATCTGGATCTATCGAGGAGATCTCGGATCTCAGAGGAGGGCAATTTGTTGCTCGCCGGAGATGAAGGAGAAGGCGGATCACCTACCTTGTGCGAGAGGAAGGAGCGGGGGAAGGAGCGTGAGTTGAGCGAGAGATTAGGGGTATAAATAGCGACCAATTCACTAATTTGTCCAAAACCGTGACCATTTTGCAAATTTGTCCAAAAAAAAAGTGCATGTTTTACAAATTTTTTTTTTATTTTTTTTGGTTCTTAAACCCAGCATAGGCCCTAGTGTTCTTATTGGTTAATGCATGGTTTCAACCGAATTACTCGGGTACAAATGACCCCGAATGCAATCTTGTGGAATAAAGAGTTCGACAAGAAAGTCTACAAGGAAATAGACCAATTCACAAGGACGTCTGTAACTACATTAGCTTGGCGTTGTACCATCTTGCATCCTTTGTAAGCTTCTGGTATTGGGAGATCAAGTGGGAGTTCGCAAACACCTTAATTTCCCCCTATGTCTTAGCCCATTACATAATACATACCGAGGCACAATCAGTCTCCAACGCCCAACAACACCTATTACCTATGTTGTTAATTAGCTTGTTATGTTTACGAGACTATGACCTTATCAAGTTTTAGTTTTGAATGATAATATATACTCTACTAGGTAGCATGCCCGTGCTTACGCACGGGACAGAGGTAGCGTGTCTGTGTGTACACACGTTGGACGGGGAGGGGTTTAATTTTATATTGTTACCATATCAATACATAAGCTGAATGAGATGTTGAGATCTCAAATTCAATCAAATTCAATTTTGGTGAAGCACACATGTTAATAGTAATAAAAAAATTAAAATTTAAGAAATAAATTTAAGTAATAGAAAGTTTGAAGATAAGAAAAAAACTACTTGTTCTATGTGACCTAGCTTTCGGAAAGTAGACGACTCATTTTGACGTTGATCCTCCACCGGCCTAGTGGCCCGAACAACACGTGATCGCCATATCTCTTCATATAGATGCTGAATCCTCTCACAAACCCCTATCAAAATTAAAGCATACTTCAAAATTCAATATAAAATAAATAATCTAAATCATAAAGCTTTATTTGATTGTGGGGATATGGTATATATTCAAGTAGAAGAACCAGGTTGGAGTTTTACCAAGAGCGATTTGAAGTCGTTGAATGTTGAGACTTGAGAGCTATGCGCACTTTGTGCCATTAGAACAAACTTAGAAACCCCAAAGAAAGGAGAACAATCATGTAAGAGTGCTATGAGATCGAGATGAAATGTAAATTGATAAAAATAATAGCTATAAATATGAAAAAGAATGCTTACAACGTCTGATTCTGTTAAGATGCCAAAGGTGATGCTAGTCAAAACACCAGTAGGCACTTGTGCCTCCTGGATTGTTTCATTGGTAATGGCTTTATCAATGGCTTTATCCATAGTGCCGTGTCACTACCATTCAAGAGTCAAACCTATCAAATAATCCAAAATAAGCATTAAATAGAATTATCAAAGTTATTTTTATTATGCGAATACAACATAAAACATACCATGATTTTTTTATTCTATATAAATCTCTAAAGAACCAGGATCATGCCTTGAAACTTGAATATATGCCTACTAAATTGAAGAGGTACTAACTGAATTTTATATTCTAAAAGCAAAATCTCACTTAAATTTCCAAACTTGAATATGAGAATAAGATAATAAATAATGAGAGTAGGAAAGAACTTATGGTCTTCACTCTTCACACTTATACACAAAAGAATGCAGATAAAACAAATACAGAAAAGAGAACAAACAGTTTAGAGTGGGAAAGAAGTCCAACCTTTGTCACTCGTTCCATAATCAGCAGTAAAGACATATGCAGTACACTTATCCTTAAAGTGGCCTTCAATTAAATTATAAACTCTTTTTGCTATTTGGTCGACCACCTTCACATTATTAAGATAGATGTCGGAGAAGGGACGATGAACATGTCCATTTGAATCACAACCTAAAAGATGCAGAAACACGGCAAGTTTATCTTCTTGCTGAAGCAAGTTGTGCAGTTCAGGCTCTTCCTTGGACCTATTTATAAGACTCTGAAATTGGTCAAAGGACCATTCATCCAAATAGGACACATCTGTAGCAACACCATTGAAATGAGCAACCACTATATGGAAATATTTAGCCTATCCAAATAGGGTAACACGCTAATGATAATCTCAGTGTTGCCAATGCATATGCAGTGAGCAAATAACAATTTGTGTCAAAGAAGCTCCGAAATACAAAAAAGATGCAACAATTAAATACGTCATATATTACTAAACATCATGAGGTGCACTTGGTTACTTGAAAGGTATTAATTTGAGATCCCACTATGGATCAACCGTCTAAATGAAAATTTATGTTCAAAAGTTGAATTTGGTACCTTCGGTGCCACTGTGCCATCGGATACTCTTCGGGTAAAAACAATTCTAACTTGAAGACGCCTCCTGGATAGAGGATCAAGACATTGAATCACAAATCACTAAATCAAAAGCTCCAATATATCTAGTTGAGAGATTCAGCATAAGAAATAAAGATTGACCTTCATAAGAAGACTGAGAAGGTTGATCCGAGAACCATGACATTGAAGTAGCAGCATATTTTCTTCGCAAGAAGAAGCACTGATTCCAGGAGCTACATGATTCCACACAGTAGGAAAAACGATGAAATCAAGTATATCAACATCTCAAAAAGAAAACATCTGTAACTAATTTTTGAATTAAGATGTGAATTGAAATGAAGAAAGAGGAAGAGACCTCACTTGCTCAGAAGCCTCTGCATTTCATGTTCAGATTAGAGAATAAATCAATTAGGGATTGGCGGATTAAATTTTATAACCCTGAGTCGTTGCTCGAGCATTCCTGCACCCGTAACAAGCAAATGCAAATCCAACCATGGCCCAGTTTATATACATATTCTTCTAAAGCTAGATAATTAGTTGCGGATGTTATGCTTCCTAGGGAACAAAACATGTGTAAATTTGGTTTTCAAATTTGTACAACATAATAGAAAGAAAACAATCTTATTCAGCATAAGAAGACACAAAGAATTTTATTCAGCACCACACAAGGCTAATTTATATCAACACCATAAGAAGACGCAAAGAATTAGGAAAGAAAACAATCTTATTCAGCATGGATCTTAAAATGAGTTTTGGTAAAACCGACAAAGAGAAACAAAAAAGGGGGAAATAAGAAAAGAATTGTCATTTGTTGCTCGTGGCAGAAGACTCAGCTAAATCAAACAAAAGCATAAATTTTGGTCATGAAACAAATTCAATCTCTGTCACCATTTGCAAACAAACATGCAAGCCTTGCACATGCACTGTAAGGCAAACCAGCATATAAAGTCACATAAAAACAAAACATAACAAAATAAACTTGGGCTGCTAGCCAAATTGAGAAAGTACGAAAGACAATACACTCATGAAAACACAAAATAAACAAACCTTGCAAGTGCAAAGACAAACAAACCTGCTAACGAAATATATTGAAATTTTATCTAAATACTTCGGATGTAGATAAACTGACAGAAAAGAAATTTAATCGAAAGTTAATAAAAATCTTACTATAGATTAGAGAGATCGAGAGCTATTGAGTATTGAAAAAGAGGAGAGCGACCTCCGACCTCCACAATGTTTAGAGAGAGCGACCAACCTCTTTCAGCCCTTCATTAGAACCAGCGATTTCGAGAGATGAAGGTCAGACTTCAAGAACAACAAAGAGGATTAGTTTGATTTCAATTTCAGAGAGAGAGTAGTCGAACTTAATTCAGATAGACTGTGAGAGACGTGACTCAAACCTCGAAATATTGAGAGACTTCTGGAAATCGCAGGTCCGGGGGCTTGAAAGAATCACCGCAGGGATAAAATCATTCTCATGAACTAAGCAATCAATGGCTTCCCATCAAACATTAATTCACCATCTTCAACTACCTATTCACCCTCAATCATAAAGCTTAATCTGACAACGAAAATTTCCATCAGTCAGTTGAGCAGCTTAGTTAATGCTAGATCCCCAAAATACACTTGAATTATATATTAGCCTTCCATAAGCCTAAAAGTTAGAGAAGAGCTCCTCAGAGGCATTTCATCGAACATATCATCTACATCAACTTCTATTTTTGAAGCTTCTGAACACTACATGAAGAGAATCACGACCATCTCTCCATTGCAACTCATCCAATCACACAATACAAGGAAGAAAAGACTGTGTAATATCCCCTGAGCAGATGCAAAGGGAAAAAAAGACAAGAATTTAAGGGAGAGAGAACCTTCGCCGCTGGAGTCGGATTTATCCCCATAAAAAAGAGCGGTATCAAAATTCTGCTCAATATTCTTCGTGCTCTCGCTAAGCTTATTCACTGCCTCCGCCATATCCAAATTCCCCAAAGAAACCCTCCCGCCGAACCGATCCATCTTCTACAGCCAATCCCAAGTCACCAAATACAATTCGGTCCGAAAAATATCCCCTTCCAGATCAAACCCTACAAAAATTCAAACAAACAGAATTAGAAGCAAATTCATCCTCAGCTACAACAACCGATCAATTTCAGAGATCTTCCAGCAGGGAATTGGGATGCGAGCGCAAGGTAACATACCGTAGTAAGAACAGAGATCCGATTTGGAGGGTTCACATTGATACAAGGACGGATCAGAGAATGCAAAGAAGAGAAGAAAGGAGGGATCGGAGAGTGAAATCGATCGACATGGGAATCAAGGGCTTCAGAAATAGCTTCAATTTTGTTGGTGAAAACGGCTGGGTGCACTAAACGCCTCAACCTTTGAGTGACCATGAATCATGATGATATAAATTGTGATAATCAATTTTCTAAAACTATGATCGGATAACCGATTTTGTATGATCGGATAGTTATTTATTGGGTACGCATTTATGAGGTTTGCACACAACTTTTCTTGTTACTAGTGAGCATCGCACAGGACATGTTTCTTCTTAATTAAGACTTTTTTTCTATGAACTTCTTTTTTTTAGCGTAACTATGAACATCTTCTCTTTTGAGCGTAACTATGAATATTAAAAGTATAGGGTTATTTTGCAAGAAAATAAATTAATTTATAAGATACTCCGAATGATCTAAGAGTATATATATATATATATATATATATAAGGGTGATTCCGGTGTCTTAGAGTGTAATTTGTAAACGATTCTGAATCATTGGGTCAAGGAAAATCAAAGGCCAAGATTATTATTGATTTAAATTGTTTAAAAAATAAATAAAATTGGGCCCAACCTATTTTAACTCCCACGCGCAGGAATTAAAAATTTAAAACCACCTTTCAGATTGGATGAAAAATTGAAAACCACCCCTAGTTTTTTTTTTTTTTTGATAAGGAAATAATTCGAGGTCGGACAGGCCCGGACCTCGAGAGGCCGACAAAGTCGGCAGACGGCATACAACATAGCAAAAGAAATACAACAGAAAACAATTACCTAATACAACAAAAGAACTACACGAAACAAACCCGGAAAACCCTAAACCCCAAACCCTAAGCAAACAAGCGGACACAACAACGAGAAGATGGAGACCCGACGTGGTGAAGTGGATAGCGAGCGCATGGGACAGCACAGCTGACACGATGTCTCGCCGCCGGAAAGACGGAAAGCAGAAATCCACGTAGGGCAAAGACGACACCTGGGGAAGTGTGGATCACACGACGTTCCCTCCACCTAAATGAAGGATCTTCGGAGACCACGAACACTACCAACACGATCACTTCGATCAACCAGGGCCGCAGAACTGCTCCTCAACCGAAACTCACCACGAACCAATAAACAGAACTCCAACCAAACTCGAGAAAAAGAAGCACGACCGCGAGAGGACAACAAGCGCAAGAGGATTCCAGATTTAATAATATATATATACAAATATGTATATATATAATTTATATATTTTTTAAGAACCCAGCAAATTTTTGTTTTTATTTTTGTTTTTTTTTTGTTGTTTTTTTTTTTACATTTTTATGTGGGTTTATTTTCGGGTTGCCCCCGGGCCCAAGGTAAAAACTTGGGCCCAAAGGACGGCCCGACATGTAGAACACTAGTGCAGCCAAAGAGCCGGAGGAGAACAGGGAGGAGAACGCCCCGATCTACCCATAAGGCTAGGCAAATTAACCAGCGAAGAAGAGCAATGGAAGGGGCTGCACAAATCCAGGCCAATCAACATCCAATTGGGGTTAGGAGAATCAAATCGATAAAAGCCCCCAAACAATTTTGGAAAGGGATCGAAACCAAAATCGAACGAGAGGATCAAGGGAATATCAAAATCCAGGCCAGTCGACAGCCGATTGGGGTTTATTAGTTCGATGTAAACCACCGGTAATACACCCGAACATTGCGGTGGCAGCGCCGCAGAGCCACAAAGGCGGCCGAGACTGGGCTGAGAGGGCGAAGTCGGGACAAGAAGGCCTAAGCCGTGGTTGGAGCCCCTCTCACACCGAGATGACAGAAGAGGGAAATGTTTGTAGGCCACGGCAGACGCCGGAGATAAGAACGATGGTGGCGGAGTAAGTCGGGGCTCCCGGAGGAGATTTATTTGCTCCCGGAGGAGATGTGTGGGCTCCCGGAGGAGGGTTACCACTTACCTGAGAATGAGAAGCAGTGACTCCATATCCCCACCAAAAATTGATTCTTCAAAAACCTTTTGGTTTCTTGCACTGTCCGTGGTGATGGACTGGTGGTAGAGTTGATTTTTTTCCGATCAATTGGTAGAGTTGATTTTGAGGTATGTGAACTCTCCTTCTCTCAATAGGGTTTAGAGAGAAGGCAGAGCGTTTTCCAATGCTATATTATTTGGGCCTACCATTGATAGTTGAAAAAAACCACCCCTAGTTGATAACGTACGGTATTTGATTTTTATTTTTAATGTTTTTTTGTTCTTTTTTTTCCGTTTATTTTAAGGTGAGATAACTATATGTTTTATAAATAAATAATAGGAGGAATTATGCATATAAACAACAAACTTATTCATCGATATATGATTAATTATTCATCTAAATTATGCAATTATTCATCCAAATTATGCAAATATGCATCGACTGATGAGGAATTATTCGTAGAAATGAACGAAATTTTGAGTAACAATATTCGTATTTGTGATTGGGTAATGTACGATTTAATAGGAGCGCATTAGTTATTCATCCTAATTCTGAAATTATTCATCAATTGATGATGAATTATTCATAGAAATTAACAAATTTTGAGTAACAACATTCGAATTTCCGGTTGAGTAATGTTCGATTTAATGGGAAAGCATAAGTTATTCATCCAAATTATGCAATTATTCATCGATTGGTGAGGAATTATTCATAGAAAGTAACAAATTCGTATTTATGGTTGGGTAACGTGCGATATATTAAATGGGAACGCATAAGTTATTCATCGAAATTCTATAATTATTCATCAATTGATAAGAAGTTATTCGTAGAAATTAACGAAAATTTCCCTAATGCGGCATGGGTCCCATAATTTTTTAATCAATGAACGTATACATTATTCGGTAAAATAACAAAGAGTACTCATAGGACAACTCTACACATACACCAAGTGTATGTTTAAATTATACACCACCAATTATAATTTGACATTTGTCTTATAAAGAGAATAAAAGGAAAAAAAAGTTAAATTTTGTTTTTAATCCAAAAAGTTCAAAAGTAACCGCAATTTTTTTTCAAAGTAACCGCAATTGAAATTTTCAACATCAAATAATTTTAATTTTAATTATTTTGATCGGACCAAAAAAAATGGGTGATTTTGGTAGAGGGCCCATTTTGAATCTTCAATTAGGTAGCTAGCCCCCAAAGTAATTTATTTAGTTTGGATAGAGCTCACCCAAATAGTGGTCAATGGTCAACGTTGACCGGTCATTGTTTTTTTTTGATGCCATATTTTACCGTTTTGATGCCAAAATTTTATTATATTTTATTTTCACTTTGATGCTACTTTTCTAATGAAATGATTGGATGACACTTTTTTTTAAACCTTGATGACATTTTTTGTTTGCTGTAATGTCACGTTGACCATTAATGCCATTTTTTTTACTGTTACCGACTGATGCCACTTTTTTTATGCCAATTTTTTGATGATATTTTTTTACCGTGATGCCATATTTTTGATGATATTTTTTCAAAGTAGTATTTTGATGACATTTTTTCAAAGTAGTATTTTGATGACATTTTTTTCTTTAATGTGATACAACTTTTTCAAAATGGTGTTTTGATGTCATTTTTATAATGTAATTATTTGATGTCACTTTTTTAATCAAATCGATTGATGCCACATGTTTTTAATTTAATCAATTGTATATCGATTTATTTTCATCGATTATACTTTCATTCACTGATGACATGTTTGTGGTTACACTTCATTGATGCAATCACTTGTGGTGACATATTCATTAAATTTTTATTCATGGATGACATTTGTTATTACACTTCATTAATCACAATTGTTTATGGTGACAATTTTATATAATTGATGACATAAGATCTTAAAACGTGAAATCAAAATATTGTCACCTTATTGCACATATAAAAATACAAAGTCTTTGAAACTACAATATTAATATTGGTTGTATACGTAAAAAGACCTATTATAACATGTCATCAACTAAAAAAAATGCATCAATGTAAATAATATAATGTGGAATCAATAAAATCAATACAAGGTGTCATAACCATCCAAGAATGGTGAAGTTATTTTTTAAAAAAAATGATGATGAAATGAAGTGGCACATATTTAGTTAACTGGAATTGAAAATGCAGTTAACAACTTTAATTTCCACAATTGGGAAATTTGTTTAAAATTTTTTGGGCAAAGTGGGGAGTTATTTCACTGTTTCTATTTTTTACACAGTTACACATATTCAATGGTATAA
This sequence comes from Persicaria tinctoria, assembly GCA_037127255.1. NCBI lineage: Eukaryota > Viridiplantae > Streptophyta > Magnoliopsida > Caryophyllales > Polygonaceae > Persicaria > Persicaria tinctoria. The sequence goes on from JBANSL010000013.1 coordinate 70,225,989, forward strand.
AGCAGAGGAAATTGGCTGAGCCTATTTTTTTTATCTTCCCCATTCGGCTACACTACACCCATCAAGGAAAATGAAGGCAACGACAGGCTTCTTTATGCTGGTTTTCTTTTTCTTCTTGGGTTCACCTGCAAACAACACACAAACAACAAAAATAAACACCAGCAAACAAAGAAAAATACAAACCAGAAGCAAAGCTCAGCGACAGCAGAAAAGAAGAAGGATGCGAGGCAGATTTAATGGCATCCTAATTTCAAAGTTCATTTTATCTAAAACACCGGTCTTGATTCCATTCTCTTACAACATATTCACCCTGAATTTGAAGACATGTGAACAAGATCATACAGCAAGAAATTTTAAACCACATAAAACTTCAAGAATCTCACAAATGAAATAAAGGATCCATGATCAAAATTACCAAAGTATCCCGGGTCTGCAAACAAGGGGATAAATCCCACATTGAGATAAGAAAACATGTCATAATCAGTAGCTAGTATCACCATTCATTTTAAGAGAATTACCTGCAATAAATAACAGGGTTCATCTTCCATCCAAAGTGTGGATAACACCAGCAGCTCCATTCTCCTTATCGTTTTCGCATCAAAAACATACTTAGAACCTATCTGTAATAAAATAAAAAATGAAAGCAATGGTCAAATTCATAATTGGCCAAATCAAACATTGATGGAAACAGAACAAACTAATTCAAAGAGAAGCTGCACTAAAATGCCAACAATAACTTATGGCATCTACAACGATTAGCATTTCGATAACTAATTTTATAAGTTGGAAACACAATGACCCTTGTCGCATTCAATTCATTAAGCTGCCACTAAACAAAAGCAACAAAAACTCCAAAATAAGCACAAGGATGAAATTAGGATATGAGATGAAAAGCCTTCGTTTGCTGGCATAGGGTTGTGATGAGATGAAAAGAACAAGTACCTCATCAAAAGCTTTAGCCATTTCAGCAAGCTGATCATATGTTGGCTTGGCAAAAGGTTTTGTAGCATCACATAGAATACTGGGGTCAGTCTCCAAATCCCCATCTCCAACTTCCTCCCAGTCGGAATCCTGCATCACGATCAAATATAGATAGCTAATCAGTATATCTTTTCATATGATAGACTGGTGAAACAAGAACATGGCAGAATAAAGTACCTCATCAACTGCACCCAATGACTGTTCCCGAATCTCAATCAGAGTATTAGCTAGTAAGGAAAACATCTACAACATCATGCAAACTAGTTATCATAAATATGAGTTGAAAAGTCAATTTATTTTTTATTTGCATTGACAACATAAACAAGGAAATACACATCTCCTGGGTTATATTCCTAATTGATGCAAGAGAAGCATGATTCTCATCTTTATTGAGATTTGCAAGCCAACGCATTTATTAGATATAGAAAGACTTTAGTTGCAGTTCAGTAGTTCACACTAGCACCAAAATAAGGCATCACACAGGGAAATAAATCCACAAAACTAGGATGATAACAACTGCAAATAGACCCTAATCAGACAATAACACCTTCAAAAACTCAACTGGTACAAAGTTCAAGTGGAAATTGAAATTCATTAAAGATATAGACTGGCAGAAAGATTAACCTGGAACAACAAAACAGACTCAATTCATCTAGGCATTTCATCGAACATCATGGATGCACCTATTACCTCACCCAATTCAAAGCTATTCAGCACCTTCAAATTTCCCCTAAATTCGAAAACCTAAAGATGCACAAAGAGTACAGCAGCAAAACTAAATAATCAGCAAAAAGAATACATAAACGAGAAGAAAGTGGAAGCAATTTCACAAAATTGGGGACAATTGCAGCCAACATCAAAACCCTAATCACAACCAAAAATCAAATACAAGTAGATTGGGGACAACTAAATGCCATCAAAATTCCGAGTAGCGAATTCCCAATTGGAACCCCATCCAGTAAGTCCTGTCGATTCGGTGCCAGTGCCCGCCCGAAGATGGTTCGATGGTCGATCCAGGAGCAAGCAAATTCAACCCTAACATGAAACCCTAACCCGCAATCTCAGATCTAGGAGAAGAGAAGAAGAGTGTACTTGGAATCACAGAATCGAAATCGCGTGACGAAGTAGAGGAGATGAGAGATGGAATCGCAAGGATGTTCTCCGGCGAACTCTACAACTACTTGCAGATGAGATCAGACAGGGAGGAGGTCAAGCGACGGTGACGGCGGATGCATGACGAGGAACACCGGGATTGATCGGGGCGGATGCCGGAGGAGAGGCCGAGAGGAAGAGCGCCGGAGATGAGGAGGAGAAGCGCCTTCTTCTTCATCGGCCATAGATGGAGCATTGGAGGAGGAAGAATCGTTCGGGAAGGAGGAACGACGGGCGCCCAGGAGAACCAGCTATAGGAGGAAGGGTTTAACGCGGCCAAAAACAAATTAGAGGGCCTAATGCGCCTAAAAAAATAATTAAAGAGGCTAACTACTTAACTAAAGATGCTTAAATGTCCATTTCAACAAATTTCCTCAAAATAGTTTGTATACCAATTAGCAATTTTTAAAGTTCGTATTATTTTTGGTTCACGGATGATAGTTGGTATTATTCTGGGTCATTTTTCCAATAATTTAATACCACTAGAAAGTTAGATTCATCTTTAAATGTAAAACTAAGGTGATCATGAACTCATATCTTAAATAAAATAGTAAATTAAATACAGAGTGACCAAAATGAGGATGACGATTACAGATTTGAAATGTAAAATAATTGCATATACATCTTTAAATTATCAGATGTAGAACTTGGTGATATGAACTCACGTCTGAAATAAAAAAGTAAATTAAATAATACAATAATCAAAATGGGGATAACGATTACAAACTCGAAATGCAAAACAATTGCATATACCCCAGATATGAATATGAAAGCCACGATTGTGGCCGCCACCGAAATTTGCAGCGTGATAATGCTGTCGATTCCCAACTTCCTTAGTTTAGCACGTCTGACTACTCCAACTGTGTACCAAATCAAGATGCTTATACCCATTAGCATCGCCAAAACATCCGAAGCAATGAACACTTTTACAGCGAACTGCTTCATTCGCATTGCTTCGCCTGTGTTTTGGTCATATCCACCCGGAATGGTGAATGTTGCCGCAAATGTAATGGTCACCAGCAGAGTTGCAGCCACGACTATATTGTCTAGCAATTTCTTCAAATTGGAGTATCAAATCATTGTAGGTCATAACTTGACGCTTGACCCATGAAATTAGTGTTGTTGCTCAAGACTTTCCAACACAACGTGGATTGGGTGCTAACATTTACAACGTAAGAGAAGTTTTTAGGGGAGTTGTGGGCATGATTACCTGCTATTTTTTTTTCTTTCTTTTTTTGTAATTGAGAAATAAAAAGAAAAGCGATTTCAATCCGCGTTTTTATCCACGTTTCATTCGTTTACTTTTTCTCTACTTTATAAATTTGGATTTTGCGAATAAATTCCGTCTCAAACCGTATCTCACTGTGGAATCTAACAAAAAAATACGGAGTATTTATTTTTTGGTGAATATTCTGAATGGAAAAAAATATTCGATAACCTTTTGGAAACTCTAATAACCAAGAATACCAAAATGAGCTAAGAAATAAGATCAAATATAATTATGAGTTGAAAGATATAGTGTAGATAAACATAAGTATGAGTTGCAAGAAATAGTGTAGATAGGAATTACACAGAAATTACTAAAAAGGATTTACCCATATGTAACATAAGCACATAGGATAGGTGTAATAGCATTTCTGCGTTCCAATCGCTCACCAGAACTTAAATCCAGTGAACTGTAATTGAATCCGCAGAAAATGAATAAATGCAACCACCACAATAGGGATGATGATTAAGAGCTTGTAATGAGGTACAATTGCATACATACCAGACAGGAAAGCCAAAACAGTGAAGCCGAGGGAAATTCTTAGCAAGAAAATGCTAGTCATTGCTAAGTGATATAATTTGTCAGGTCTGACTTCAATTGTGTAGTTGAGCAAGATGGTTATAGCCATAAGCATGGCAAAAACATCCGAAACTATGAAAATTTCAGATGCAACCTGCTCCCCTTTCTTCGCATCTCCCGTGTTTTTGCCATATCCAACTATAGGATTAGAGAATGCTACTGCAAAAGTGATGGCCACCAAGAGACCTGCAGCCACAGCTATTTTGTCCAGTAGTTTCTTCACATTCTCTTCCGTCAGGAACAGGAGATCCTTATAGATCAATAACAGATTGAAAAGGTATTTTGCAGTCGTTGGCGGTCCACGTTCTTCCATGTCAAGAAAATCTAACTCAGCGTAGATAGGGAGCTAACAATTAGAAAGATGAAACCTTGTTATGAAGATGCAGTTATATATACAAAGCAAAGAGTTGCAACTAAAAAGTAGAAAAAATTCACTGTATAACAACGCACATGCAATTATATCAGGAATAAAAATTTGTACACTCTATAGTGTGGGAATGGCGCCTTATATTATCGAAATTTGATTCTTCCAGTAGTATTCTTTGTCATGGCCCGAAGATCTGATAGGGGAAACCATATATATCTCCCATTGTTCATTGAGAATGGTAGGGAAAGATTGAGATTAGAGATTGAGAAGAAGAAGATCAGTAGATAGTGTTAGATGTAATATATGTTCATGTCCAATCGCTCAATTAATTGTAATTAAGTTATTATATACTATATATATTCTACTAATAGCGAAGCAAGCCCAACAGGGATTATTCACTTTAACATGGTATCAGGCTTTCTCAAGAATTTTATTGAATTTTGCCCTAGCCTACCATGGATCATTTCCTCCTCTTCTCATATCTCTCGATTCCTCCACCATCGACGACTTCTCCTCCTCCTAACGGTCGCCTTCCCTCCTCCCTCTATTGGCCTAACCTTCCCTTGATAGATTGCCAAATACCCAGATTCCTTACCAATCTTCTCCTCTACCTCTATATCCATGGCTGACGTCACCAAACCCTCATTCCACTCCGCTCTTGCAGTCTCTAATGTCAAGAACATCATCCCTATTGTTCTTGATGTTGAGAAGGGACCACAAACTTATTGGGAGAAATTGTTTCGCAATGCTGCTAAAGCCCACAAGGAGTTAGATCACATCGATTCCACTATTCTTCGCCCTGCAAACATCGATGATAATTTATGGAATCAAGTAGATGTGGTGTTATTGTTGTGGATCTATGGTACTATCTCCTCATGATTATGCAAGAGAACACTTCTCAAGTCGCGTGGACCAAGATCAAGAAAATCTTCAAGGACAACAAACACTCAAGGTCAATTTATCTAGACCAAGCATTCTTTAATGCGCATCTAACATCATTCTCATCCATCAACAAGTATTGCAAGAATATGAAGGATCTTTATGGATCTTTATGCTAGACTCAAGAATGTTGGAGTCACCGTCTCGAATAGTTATCATGTTCCTAGGACGATCACCGACCTACCTCTCAAGTACAATACGATGAGTGTGCTGATTCAACATAGTGATCCTCTTCCGGAGTTTGACAAGGCCCGCTCGTAGTTGATTATGGAAGAATCTCGACTCGCAAACCTCACGAAAACGAACCCTAGTCCATCGTCGACCGAAGCAGACATGTCTTCTGGTGACATCGGCATCATACCTTACACTATAGAAAAATGTGACATCGAAGAGAAACATAGTGGTGCCCCAAGACTTGGTGGTCGTGGCCGCAGAAATCAAAATTAGGGTTGAGGTTTGGGCTCTAACTAACAGGGCAGCAATACTCCTTTGCTGGGTATGGTCGGGACCCCCCTTACCTTGCGTACTCAGCCCGGACACCAACCTATTGGACCCCTCCGTCGACTCCCTTCCCAAGCCAACAAGGGTTGTTTGGCCCATCACCCCCGTCATCCAAATCATTCCATAGTTGTAGGGTCTTCGACACCTTATGGTCATTAAATGACAAAGGTGGCCTGTGCCTTCAACACCATGAGCTTTGCGCCTCTAGATCCGAATTGGTATATGGATAGCGGTGCCACATCGCACATGTCACACAACTCAAGTATACTTTCTTATCTTGTTTCTAAGAGCCTTTTCCTATATATTATGGTCGGAAATGGTGAAAACATTCGTACTTTGGGTCTTGGAAACACCACCCAACCAACCCCAACTACTAAGCCTTAACAACATCCTTATATCACCTAAATTAATAAAGAACCTAATTTCCATTCGTAGCCTCGCCACCAATAATAACGTTTCCATTGAGTTTGATCGCTTTGGTTTTTATGTGAAGGACTTTCAAACCAGGACCCCTCTCATGAGATATAATATTATTGGCAAGCTTTATCTTGTTACTTTAGTTATCCATCCTTATCACCTGCCCTACAACCGTCTATCTCTCACTGGTTACTTGTATGGTGTCTCTTTGACATGCCCGCATTGGTCATCCATGCTCTCTTGCTTTCGAGTCTCTTAGATCGAGGTTTCTTCAATGCGATAAAGGGTAAAACTCTACTATTTGTCATGCGTGTCACACTAATACATAAAACGTCTATAGTAGCGGCCAAAAACCGCTACAAGAAATAGGAAAACCGCTTCTTAAAAACTAGTGTAGCGGTTTTATGGCCGCTACATCAGCTGCCGCTGCATTAGATCTAAGGTGGCGGTTTTATTGAGCTAATGTGGCGGTTTTCCCTCAAGTCATAAAACCGCTACAATACTATATAAAACCGCCGCAAATAGGCCTTTATGTAGCGGTTTTTGCACAACTCATGGCAACGCTTATTTGAGACTAAGGTGGCGGTTTTTCTAGCTGTATAACAATTCTTGTCTATTTGTTGTAGCGGTTTTTTTTTATAATACATGTATTTGCTTTAATTTAATTTTACCATTACATGTAGACTTATATGGATGTAAATAAGAAAATCAAATTTTAAAAATAAAATTACAGATACATGTCTCACCATCAAAATATTACAATAATTCTACAAAGTTAAAATATTACAACAATGTCAATGATTGGATACAATTACCACCGATTTAGATTAGCATCACTATCCGAAAAAAAAAAGTAAAAGCAAAATATAGAAATCTCAAACTAGTGTTCTCTTCTTCTGCCAAAACTTCCACATACACCACCATATAGGTCGAACGGTTCTAACAATATATTAAAGATGCCAGCAAAATCATCCTGAAAAATAAAAGAGATGATAAAATATTACAATAAAGATTAGTAAAACATCGGTTTGTTCAAAACATAACAATGAATAAGTATAACTAATTCAATCCAAAAATGACACAAAGGGCAAAAGATGTTGGAATAACCAAGAGCTTGACCGATGTAGTTATAGCTTAGAAAGGTAAAGCCAAGAGCTAAATATGTTAGCTTACAAGGGAAGGTAATAAACCTCGGCTCAAAATTTGAAAGACATAAACTTGAGCTGCCTATAATAATTGTCTCACTATTTTCAAGGTAATTTTTTTTAGCACACTAAATTAAATGTAACTAATTATATGTATTCAGACAAATTGAAATGCGACATCAGAAGGATATTATAAGCAAGAATAATAAGAAACAAGATCCACCAAAGCTTCAATTCATTCCTCATAAGTCATAACTGAACCGCAACAAACTTTGATCCAATGATGAAAAAATTCTTAGAGGCAAGGATGATAGTCGTGTCCTCCTTTTTGCTAAAGTTTTACATCATTAGGTAAGCTCATCTAATCAAACCTATAAAATAACAAAATAACTTTTGACCTGATGTTTGTGAATTTTCTAGTACTAAGATAAAGCATTTAATAGTGGATAAATGTATTTAGGATCTAAGATGCCAAATTATATAGAAATAATTGAAATTGGCAGATGAAATACTCCAAGTAAAAGAAATCTATTAGAAGACTAAAAAAAATTGAATAACACACCAATGAAATAAATAATATTTAGATTAGATAAATAGACACACATGTACTCAACTCACTCACTTTAAAAAACTGGCTAGTTTTCAACCTCTTCCTTTTCCTTGAGTATCTCCCCTACTCATTGAGCAAACTGAACTACTAAATCAGTCTGGTTACTTCAAAGTCCAAAGCATTTTCTGAGATAAGAATAATGTAATAGAAAGTTTACAAAAGCAGCCTGGTTACTACAAAATCATTCGTGCATTCCAAGATGTGTTAGAGCTTAAGTGAACTTAAGTTGGGATTGAAAAAAATCACTAGACTATATTCATTTTACAAGGTGTTTGCAACTTTAAAAAATCATACAGTCATGTAATAGAAAGTATACAAAATCAGCAATGATTACTACAAAATCATTCGTGCATTCCAAGATGTGTTAGAGCTGAAGTGAACTTAAGTTGGGATTGAAAAAAATCACTAGACTATATTCACTTTGCAAGGTGTTTGCAACTTAAAAAAAATAATACAGCCATTTAATTCTAGGCCACAATTTAGTAAGATAAGATGCCAAAATATAGAAATTAAAAATAAAAAAGTATTAAGATAAAAAAGGCTACAAAAAAAAGAAAAGCCACGCTTAGCCAAGAAAGATATCATCTCCATCTTGAAGGTTAACAAATTATAATCCATGTAACGAATTGACCACACAATCATCTCGGACAAACAACAAGAAAGCACTTAGCTCAAAGATATCATATTTGAGTTGCACTTGTAGCTTATTTTGTCCAAAAAGAAAATAATATGAGTTTTTCTTTGACCATTTGAAAGTTTAAAGTTTAAAGACCACGATTGAATAGATGATCCGTCAATAGCTTTACGCAAAAGAAATACTTGAAGTAGCTTAGAATAAGCATGTTAATTAACCAAAACCTAGACATCAACAAAAACTGAAAAGTACAATTTGAACAAGGAATAAAATATTCGATGCAAAATTTCTAACTTATAACCAAAGAAGTGATGTTTTCAGCTGATTCTTCTTTCTTAAAGATGATTACTGTGTATTATTAAACAGATAATGTGATGACATGTTCAAATCTTCTGCTTATTTGTTATTTATTGGATCAGTGCCTTCTACCTATCCGTTAAAATCTAATTCATAGATCTCCAAAGAGGGATCCCACAAGGGTAATTTTCTATGAGATAAATCACGTTCTTTTAAATGGCGTTGGAAGAACCTCACATAGATGGAATGAAAATAAATGCAAGCTCTAACATGCTAGATCAAAAGTACTTACTACTTCAAATAATTAAGTGTAACTAAACAACCACAATTCAACAATCAATGTTATACATTCAGCTTCAAAATGTAGTTAACTTTTAACAAATGATCCAAAAAATGGCCATTGAAGGCATGTATTCATGCATAATTTCTCCCAACAATGGCAAACCACACACACAAAAATCACAGTCAAACAGACAAGCAAAATTTCAAACCCAAATAAGTTTCATTCGAATATGAAAACAACCGAGAAAACCAAAAGATCATCACCAGACATAGTCGTCCAAAATCAATCTAACTAATTTTACGATATTTAGGACTCACAATACAACCAACCCCATCAGAAATCAATTTCAATATATTACGAGCAGCTTGATAAAATACAATAATTAAGTCCAACAATACTATAAAAGCGCAATTTACAAGAAGAAACTAGAGGTGCAAGACGAACCGAAAGTCAAAAATAACAACAGCTAGTCAAGGGAGTAGAATATACCTTGGCTTACCAATGGCGAAAACAATGGGAAAATTGTAGGCGAGAGTAGTGCAGAAGTCGTTAGTCGCCAATGGGTAATCTGCGTTGTTGGAGGCAGCGAAATTGGAGGACTAGTGGATTAGTGTGGCGTTCTTAGGCTTTGTCGAGCAATGACAGATGGGATTTGAAAGGTTAGGGCCGCGAGAGAAGCTAGGGTTCCAACAGTTCGTGCGATTGATCGAGAGCAGTTACCACCGGCAAAAGGGGCGAAGGGAGTTAGGATTCCGATAAAAGCTGGTACAACGATGAAATTAGACCACCCGGTGATGGAGTCATCCGAGAGAGGGAGAACGAGAGGCTTGGGTGTTGCAGATAATTTGAGAAAAAGAAAGGAGGGAGAGATTTGGTTGTAAGAGGATAAGGAGGGGTTGGGGTGCGGGGATAGAAATCGGAAATTGCGAGATGGGAAGAGAAAGGGGGCGAAAGAGACAAGAAGAGAAGCCATTGAAGGGCTTTCGAGAGCTGGGAGGAAAGAGAAGCAGGAACTGGGCAAGGAGGAGGGGATCAACAGGGATGAACGGCGCTCGTGATATATACTTATTAGGGTTTAAATTATTAAAGAAAATCACAAACCCAAAACCGCTACAATAGGTAATAAAAGCCGCTACGATAGGTTTTTAAACCGCCACAACAAGTTATGAAAACCGCCACCATGGACAAAATTTCACACCGCTACAGTAGGTTTTAAAAATCCGCCACATTAGCTTAAAAAAAACCATACATTAACAAACCGCCACTTAAACTGCTATATAGTCCTAGACCGCCACCTAAACCGCCACATTAAAATAAACCGCTACCATACGGTGCTACATTAGCTCGTTATTGTAACTTGGCAAAAATTCTAGGTTGCCGTGGTTTGTGGACTTCACCGGTTGTTAGTCATGATGGTTTTTCATACATTCTTGTGTTATTGGATGATTTTTCTCATTATCTTTGAGTTTTCCCACTCAAGTACAAATCAGGACTTGTTTGGTATGCATTACTGGTAATCAAAAAGGGTAATGAGAATGGATAATTTCCACTTTTTTTGTTTGGTAGGTTGAAAATTGGTAATCGGAATGATTACCGGTAATCAACCATTACCTTTTTCGTGGTTGATTTCATTCCTCTCCAAAAGGTAGGGAATTGTTCATTCCAAATTTCTACTTATATTATTAATATTATTATATTTATCAGAATTTTATTATATTTATACTTATATTATTATTATCAATACTTTATTATTTAATATATATTATATTATATTTTAATTTTTAACAATAATAATATATTTCTATTAATATTATTATTTTTTATAAATATTTTATTATTTGATATATTATATTATATTTTTATTTTTAATAATAATAATATATTTTTATTTTTATCAGTATTTTATTATATTTATACTTATATTATTATTAATATCAATACTTTATTTTTTATCAAAATTTTATTATTTTATATATATTAGTTTTATTATATTATTATTATTATTATCAATATTTTATTATTTAATATATATTATATTATATTTTTATTTTTATTTTAAAAATAACAATAATATATTAATATTATAACTTTATCACTTTTTTAATTTTATTATTATTATTATTATTATTATTTCAAGAATGGTTCATTCCGATAGCATACCAAACAACCAGCTCCGGTAATGATTGATTACCATTTTCTGATTCCATTCCGATTCCGATTACCATTCCGATTCCAACACTCATACCAAACGGGGCCTCATAGTTGCTATCTCACTTCATCTTCTTCTATATATAGTTGTGTGAGCACCTAATTCAAGTGCTTCATTAAGTCTTTTCAATGTAATATGAGTGGTGAATTTAACAATAATGCTGTCAAATCCTTTTTCTATATTCATGGAATTCAATTTCCCTTCTCATGTCCCCACACATCCTCCTAAAACGGGAAGGCGGAACGAAGCATCCACTTCCTCACCAATTCTTAGAGAACTCTCCTTATCTATATGGCTATGTCCCTTTGATATATTGACCTTGTGTCATTGAAGCAACATGCTACCTTCTTAACATCACTTCATCCATAAACATCCAAAACCGGTGCCCGGTTGAAGTCCTATATCGCTTCACTTCTACCTATAACCATCTTTATGTATTTTGGTGCTTCTTTTCATCATGTGCAACTAAACTCTCTGCGTGCTGCCTGCAATTTGAAGCTTTGTTTGGATAAAGTTGTGAGTTTCTGAATCTTATTCTTGTTTTCTATATTGAATATTTTGACTTCTTTGCGCTTAAATCTTTGATTGTTTTATTCTATCTTGTCTCGCTAACTAGTTAGAATTAATTTAATAGATAGGATTTTATAGATTCTTTTTGTGAACCTTAACCCAAGTGGATAACTTATCCCTTTATGACTGATTGAACTAATTGGATAGGTAGGAAGCTGAATGTGTGTGAAATCCTTTGTATATAATGGTTGCATATACGTTGGCTAATCTCTTAGCTTAAAACTATTGATTGGGTTAAATCTTCCTTTGAGGACTATTCTAGAAATAAAGGTATCTAGAACTGATTAGACTAGTAATTAACTAAATTAGTTCGGGACAAGTACATTCATAGAAAAAACTAGAAGCATAACAGGAAACTACAAGGATCAATTTAACCAAATAAAATGGATAGTTGTAGGTGGAACTATTTCTCTTCATTGTCTACATCAATTTCTCTTTTATTGCTTTTATTATTCCACTTTGATAAAAGACGGACCTTTAGCACACTAAACACCCCTTGGTTGCTAATTTGACAATTAAATCATACTATTTGAGTTAAGAAGAATTCTTTGTGGGATCGATCTCTGACTTATTCACTATGCTAGCTAGTTTATAGGTTTGAATTTATTTGATAGTAACAACACAATTTTCCCCTTTCAATTGTACTTTGTTAAATTTATGAAGCACAGCCTTTTTATAGTTTTAGAAATTAAAGTATGTATCTTAAAATCAACTGTATCCTACACCCACCTCTAGATATGTTTAATCCTTTTTTCTTTCACCACTATAAAAACAAGGTCATAAATATTGTCACCACTATAAAAACAGGGCTATAGACACTGTAACAAAAGGAAAATCTTAGGACAAGGGAAGCACAAACCTTAAAAAGTGATAATTGTCACCATCCCCATCGTTGTCACTACTCTTATCGTTGTCACTAATCTCATCACTGTCCCCACCCTTATCAGTAGGCGTTGTCAACACCCTTATCCATGTAACCACCCTTATCAGGGGTCACTGTCACCACTCTTATCGTTGTCACCACCCTTATAAGTGGTCACACTCTCACCACCCCTTATTGATGTCACGACCCCTATCACTATCACCACCAGTGGAACCGGTGACAATTTGCGGTCGAATAGTAAATAGGATTGTTTAAATATGTTGAATAAAATGCTATTATTTCCTCAAATTAGTCAAAGCCAACACCTTCTTAATTAATATTAGATTCCTATAATACAATTGATCACACACGTTCAATTAATAATGGAGGTGTATTCCCTGTTGCTCAATGCTAATTATGCATCAAATTTCCCAAATTTATCACCATCAAATTTCCCAAATTTATCAAATCCATTGACACGCTCATCTTACAGTAAGCTAATTATGCATCAATTTACCAAATTTTTTCTTCAAACTCAATCGAAAGATCAGTAATCACATAAGGAGAGTAAAAGATGGTCAAACCGAGTGAATTTTCATATTTAATAGAAGTCAATACGAGAGAGAGAGAGAGCAGAGGAGGGGGATACAAAGGGGCAACTCATCCACATCGATCTTGGTGAAACCGATATCGGAAAGCTTGGAAGCCATGCTGGTGACCATGTGCTCCATCATCCTGCAAGGACCGCACCAGGAAGCGGCAAAATCCACCACCGTCTACGAAACCAAGCAGATCAGGAGATCCGGCGTCAATACCACGAGAGGAGGATAGAGGCTCCTGTCCGGCCTCGTCGACATCGAAAAGGACCAACATTGCGTTTGGTGTCCCATGTGTGCTCATATATTGTCGCCGTCATGGACTCGTTTTGACGTGCTCGGGCAGTTTCTGGAGCAGCAGATATGTCGTCAAAGAATCCCGATTTTTCGTCGATTGGCTTGGCTTCTGGGAGTGTGCGAGTACTAGTTTTTTAGATCTTGAAGTCGCAGTCGCATATTGGGGCAGATCTCGTCGATCGAAGGTCAGCCAAAGCGGAAAACAGCGTTTTCCCGAGACGTCGCCTGTGTAGAGACGATTCCGAATGGGGCTCGTTTGATAGGGATTGAGGGGCTGTTTTGGAATTACGTTTTGGGGGTGATTTGAGGGTGATGATGGGGTTGTGGAATGCCTTATAATGGTGGTAAAGTAGGAGATGAGGGTAGAGGGATATGTGATCCGAGATCGCTCTCGGCCTCGCACTCCGAGTGTTTCCAACCCTTTGATTCCGTCGTCTCTCACTAAGGAATCGCTCTTAGCATCTCACGAAGAGGGTTTATCCGGCATCTCACAAATATAGATTTTTGTTTCTTAACCCAAAACGAAAGAAGCACAAGCTTAGTTTTCTCAAATTCAACTTGTCTTTTACAAATGTGAGCATGCAAATATATAGATGTTCAGCATCCCACAATTAAAAGCAACAAAATAAAATGACATAAGGAAAATAAATCGATTAACTAATGACTGATAATACGAAAGGGTTTTCCGAGATTTATGACTGAGAGATGGGCAATCATAATGGGGGGAAACAAATGGTCTTGGTTTCCATCAAAGAGATGGAAGTTCGAAAATCTCTAAAGCCCCGTCATTTAATCCGACTTTATTGAATACATGTCGTCTTCATTTATTGCATTTCCAACAAGCTGCAAGATTTTCGGACTGCTGCAAAGATCCTAGATTTCGGCCATCTTCCAAGCTGAATTGACAATTGTATCCTTCAATAAAGTGCTCATTGGCTTCAATCAGAATTTTATACATCTAGAACGAGCAAAAATACCGAGATGTCACCAAATAGTTTTCAGAAATGAAAGTTGATGTTCAACTCCGAAAACAAACCTTTGTAGGAAACAAGAGACGAGCTCATGGACTACTACGATCACATCATGTTTGATCTAGCGCAGGAATGTCGAACGAGGACAAAGAACGGGATTTGGTTTTTGGAAGAAAAAACGAAGGGTTACAAATGAACAGAGGGGTAAAAGGGGGATTATGAAATTTTTTTGGACAATTGCTAGCAAAGCCAAAACTCTATAACAATTTCTAAATGGGCTATTCTAAGAGGTCTTTGGGCCAAACATTTTCACAAAAATTTTATCTATTTAATCTCTACACAAATATTAAAATTTTCATTTACCAATAACTTTTCATCAAAAATTTCATCTACCTCATAATTTTAAAGGTCATGTTATTCACACGGCTATTTTTTCGCTATTCGCCCGGTGCTGATGTCGAGTTCCCGAGTCGACAACCTTACACTGGTCGGCAACCCTTCACTGAGTGGGAGATCGTCGTTGGATCAATTCGGTTCCTCTGCCGATGCTAAATTCCCAAGTAGGCATACCACCCTTTCCGGACTTCGAGATCGACACCGTGCGGATTGCGAAATTCCGTCGTGCAAACAGCAAGACCGATTTTAAACCAGATTATATTTATAGTTTAAGGCTAGATTAAAAGGTGTTCATGCCAAATATGCCATAACTTTTCTTTAAAATTTTTATCTAGTTTATAATCTTAACCTAGATTACAATTTTAAGCTAAATTAAAAAGTGTTCATGCCAAACATGCCCTTAATTGAGTGTATTTATTCATAATAAAATTAAAAAAATAAAATCGCATTCCAAATATCCAATTACATAGTTTTGTACACTTATAACAAGAAAATTTATGTTTTAATGTTTTTTTAATAATTGAAAGTGTTTTTTAGAATCATAATTATAGTAATTTTTAATGTAACATATTCATGTTATAAGTATACAAATATATGAACTTGGACATTTAGAATATAATTATATTTTTTGAATTTTTTTATCATAAATAAATACACAATATAAATAAGACTCGAGATGAGAGTGCTATTTTGCGAAAATCTCCGACACCACATGAAAATATTGGGCAAAATTATCCTTTGTATATATAAACTAGTGTAAGTCCCGTCTCATGTACGGATAATACAATAATAAAGTATTATAAATAATTTAGATAGATTCCAATAAATAAAAAAATAATAATCTAAATATAAATCATTTTTCCACCAAAAAATAATATAGATATAAATAAAATTAGTTCGCACGATTATAAATAATCTAAATATATTTTATTTAGATTCTTTCAAAATATAAATAAAATTCACATTTATAAGGTAATTTTTTTTATAATCTAGCATTAATTTAATTTCATGTGATTTAATAGATAATTTTTTTTGAAAATATTTTAATATTGTTTTTATTAAATATATAGTATATATTTATTACATTACTTTACTAAAATATCTATCTACGAATGGATTGTGACAAGATAATATTTTGATAAATTATTTTGGTCTCAAAAATTAATATAGATATAAATAAAATAAAAATTATTAGATAATAATCTAGATATAAATAATATCAAAATAAAATAAAAATTATTTTGATATAAATATTTTTTGCCAAAACAATAATAATCTAGATATAAATAAAATAGCACTTATCAAATATTACATATTTATCTATTAATATTTTTGGTAAGTATGACTATGAAATATTTTTTATTTATTTTCATCCATTAATTAATATATATGTATATGTAGATTGTGGGTTATATAATTTTCTACAAACTATGATAGCACATTATTAATTTATTAATTTTTTTCCTAGAATCACCCACAACGTGCCACATAAGATTTTTTTTTCCTATTGTATTTTTCGTCACGTGTATGGAGAATACATTAATATAATACGGAGTATTATAAATAATTTAGATAGTACGTATATAGTAATAAATAATAAAATAATAATCTAAATATAAATAATTTTTCCACCAAAAAATAATATAGATATAAATAAAATAGTACTTATCAAATACTACTTATTTATCTATTAATATTTTTGGTAAGTATGACAATGAAATATTTTTTATTTATATTTATGTCAATTAACTAAAATCTAAATATATATAGATAGATTGTGGCTTATATATTGTTGTGCGCCTAATTTGCCATTTTTTATATTGACTTTTATAACAATTTTTGTATGCATTTCATACATTTGGGTTAGAATTGTGCAGGAATTGTGTAGTTTATGCTTATATGCCAATTACGGAGGTCTACACTAATTTTTGTTAAGTTTCGAAGAAATGGAGACATTTTACAACAATTCGGAGAAGGAAGAAAACCATGAGAGATCTCGAGGTCAACTACACAAAACTAAAGGTCGAGTAGCAACTGAACCAGAGCACATCGAGCAGAAAACAAGGCAGAAGCCACTCGAACAGAACTAGTCGACGTCGACCAGAAGTGGTCGATGTCGATTACACCATGGTCGACTACAGCTTCAGAACACAGGATCGAGCAGAGGACCACTCGAGAGCACATAAAGTCCTCGATGTCGAGTACCTTACTCGATGTCGAGTACTCGTCGAGCACCAAATCCTAGTCAAGCTCGAGTATGAATCCGAGGAGAGCTATCTTCTACAGCAAAACACAATTCTACTCCATGTCGACTACTTCTAGTCGATGTCGAGTACATATGGCACCTAGTCCAAGTCGAAGTCTAGTGAAAGTTCAGATGTGTGGATTACTTGCAAGCTAAGGCACGAAGATCTATCAAGAGAAGGCTGATTTATCCACATTAGTAACTTCCCTTATTTACTTAAGGGAATTTTATTTGTTTTATTTCCTTTATTTAAAAATTTATATCTTAGGAAAGATATAAGTAGGATTTAGATATAGATAGAATTGTTCTTTCCTTGATTAGCGGAGATTGAACACTATAAATAAAGCCCTAGGGGCTGTTTTTTTATTCATTCCAAATTACACCCACAAATAGCTAGATAGAGAGAGAGAGAGAGAGAGAGAGAGAGAGAGTTTTGGAGCTTTTGGCTGATTGGAGGTAGAGAGGCGAGAGCGGATTTGACTTCGATTGGTTGTAAACTTTCTTTTATATTAATGCGAGTAGTTATTTTCATGAAATTATTGATGTTTGCTTCCATAATGAAGAGCGAGTAGTCACCCAACTTCTAGGGTCGGAGTGAGCCCGACGGTAGCCATGTAAGGTAATACATCAAAGGTACAACTTTTGTTGCGATTTCATCTTCTATCCCTAATTTACATGATTCTTCTGCGAAAGTTAAAGGTGATCCTTATTTGTGTTATTGAAACGAAAGTAATCTTAATGCGACTTGGATTAATTATGTGAAAAAAAGTTAGTAACAATTAGAGTTTATGTGAAAGTCTCTATCTCCTATTTGTTAATAACGAAAGTTATTTGATGAAAAGGCATGATTTTTTATACCTTTAGTATTGTTCTTACATGGTTATCGTTGTGGCATTGAAACCCCAATTCTGGAAGCTTTTAGTTTATTGAATTCGAATTCTATCAATTGTTTATTTACAACAAACTTACGTTTTTATCTGCACAGACACACTCAAGATCGACTACAGACTAGTCGACGTCGAGTACTACTAATCGATATCGAGCAGATTTCTACTCGACATTGCTTGTTTTCGTCTTCTGTTGTGCAGCTGCAAGTTAAGTCGACAGGTCTAGTCGATATTGAGTACTTTACTCGACATCGAGTAGCCTTCTGGTCGATTACGAGAGCGATTTGGAACGAAAAAGGTGAGCGATGACACGCTTCCTCGTAGATACGATCCTGAATACCCTACCATTACAGCGAGAGGGTTTCTTGTATTTTATTTGCTTGGACAGAGAGTTGGTTTGATTCTATATTTCGATTTATTTTGATAACTAGTTTTCCTCCATAACATATATAACTTTATATAAACTATGATAACATATTATTTAATTAATTTTTTTTCTAGAATCAACCACAATGCGCCACATATGATTTTTTTTTCTAGAGTCAACCACAACGCGCCACATAGGACACTATGTATCGGTTTTAGTATATGCATATAGATGGATAAAATATAATGTATTTATTATTTCTTATTTTATTCGTTAGGTATAAAGTAAAATAGAAAGAAAAAAATTAAATAAAATAAAAGATAGGTGGACCAATCTTTCATTACCAATTAATTTTAGAGGAAATTGGGCCTGCCATTGAGAATATGGTCATCAGGCAGGCCATATTAAGTTTTTGTCCATGCGGGCTGGTAATTTGTATTGTGCGGATCGTCTTCTCCATTTTCCCTCCCTATCTGTGTCCAACGGCTTGTTTCTTTCTTGAATTCCGTCTTTAGTTCAGTCATCACTAGCTTTGTTTTCAAACTAACAATTGTTGAATCAAGCAACGCACACGAAGGTTGGTGTTCTTTGAAGGGGATTCATTATCGAGTTATTTTTCTCCTTCTTAGGGTTTGTCCGGTCAGTATAGTGTTTGTGTGTGTGTACTGTGGAATTTGATTTTAATGTATTTTTTTATGATTTGTTTGTCTTCTGATTTTTGTTGCCGCCATTGTTTTAGATCTGGACTCTTATAAATCCCAGTTTGATGTGAGTATTGCTTCTTCTATTTGTCTACTGTTTTTATTTTTAGCAGTTTTATTTTTTGTTTTTGAGTAGCGTGTCTCTGTTTTGTAGAATGTTGAGTATTGGATACATGTGGAGGAAAGATTTAATGCTCGTGCTAATATCTATTTCAATCCCGAAGTTTGTGATGACATTAAGAGGGGGCTGTGAGCATCTGATTTTCAGCAGCTTAGAATAGTTGTTTAGGTTTGGTTTTTATACAGGGGACGAAGATGCATTTCAGTTTTCTGTTAATCCATCAGATGGTTATGCATGAGGTGAAAACAAAAAAAACATAATGAAATGTGGTTCAAACTTGATGGGTTTGTTGCTTGATTTTCTTTGCTGGAATTCCATGTCATAACCAGTCTCCCTGTTATTGAATTTGACCCTGCACATTTGGACGTTGTTACGTTTTTTTTGGAGGAATAAGTTCCATTATGGTGATATATTAAAGATATTTAAATCTGAGCCAAAGAACTCTCGAATGAAGTTAATAATGGCAAGACTTCTTATAATTGGGAAGGCTTTTTTATTTAAAAGGCCTGAAGTTGTTGACTTGATGAATTTGGCTCTTGCGTGTGATCCTGATAAATTTGAACGATATCATTGGGGAAGGGAACGTTATTGTCGGTTGTTAAAGGGGTTGAGAAGGGTGTTTTTTGTTGATCCTGGATGTAATCCTAGGGCAGTATATGAGTCGTTTGGTTATCTTCTTGCATTAAGATGATATTTGTGTTTAATTTTATTCATCCCTTATTATTTTTAAATGTCAGCACTTATTAAAAATCAGCATGTGTTTGTATATTTTACAGATTTGGATATTGGAAGCATTTCCTTCTATTACTGATAAATTCAAATGCACATTTAAATATGTTGAGAACGACCCAACCTCTTTACATTGGGATTGTGGTGTTAAATTTTGTTATGGTACAACAACTTCACTATTTGATGGAGCAACGGTATGCCTTTTATTTGCACCTTTTTATTTATCGTCAACATCTTTAGTGGTTGAATTATGTTGTCAGTATTTGTAGTTTTCATTGACTGTTTGTATGCATTTATGTTTTTTAATAATAGGCTCCCGTATGCCCAACATATTGTGAGTTTGCAAGGAAACCTTGGATGGATTTTGTAGATAAAGATGGTGATGATTTTTTTATTATATTCGGCAACCAATTTTTACTAAAAGTCTACAAATGTTAGGGCTCATGTTAGCCATGTGAGGAAGCAATGTTATACGATGAGGTTTGATGACAATGGAGATTTGATTCTTACACTTCCTTCTCCTTCTTCTATTCCCACAAATACTTCTCCTTTATCTGATGGTGTGACTTAGAAATCCGATTGGTGAGTTGAAGCAGAAAGCTACTGTTTTTGATGCTGACAATAAGAGCTATAAGAAGCAGAAGAAAAGGTGTGGCTACCAATATGCCTTGCGGAGGAGGGGAGGGGATAGAAAGGTGAAGGAGGGATTTGGGTTTGTTGTTGTTAAAGAAAGTCAAGGGAAAGAGGGGCTCCGGTTTGAAATTTAAGATTCAAAAGACTAAAAAGGTTGTTGGGGGTGGGAGGGATGATGTGTTGTGTTTTGAGGGGGATAGTGTTCTTAATGATCATGAAGAAATGGTAGGTGGTAAAATTGCAGCTAACAGTCTGCTCGATGAAGCTACCAACGTGCTTGAGAGTCAATTAAAGGATGTAGATATTAGGATTCATTCAGCTGACAAAAAAGTGAATGAATTGGCGAAGTTGGTGGGGGGAGGGGGGGGGGGTGCTAACAAAGATGACTATAATGGGGATGCGCACAAGGATGGTGGTAATGCAGTCTGTAGTGATGCCAGTCATGGGGCTGTTATTTGCTGATATTGAAGGTGATGACAACCGTTGTCATAAAGTAGAGATGCCTAAATGGGCAGAAGAGTTGTTAGGCAAACTTGATATTTCAGGGGCTACTCCCGACTGGGCGCGCACTTGAGCGGACAAACAGGATTTTGATGATGGAGAAATCTATTCTTGATCTTCAGGAAGAAGTTAGGAGAATTGCCCGTATTGGTGGTAGGGTTACAAGTATTGAAAATATGTTAACCCTTTTGGAGTCTATGCGCTCAAATTTCTTTGATTTTGCTTCTGGTGATTTTCCTAGTAAGGTTGTTACTGATGTATTGTCCGGGGGGAAAGTCGATGCCAAGATCTCTACTGATGTTGGAGAGAAAATGTTGAGGTGAAAGAAGTTGACAATCTAACTGCATTGAACGATGGAGGGGGGGAGGGGGGGGGGGGGGGAGGACCTTAGTTGTAGGTGAAACAAAAGGCAGTATTGGATTGGAACCTAATGTTAAGAGTAGTGTTTGGGGGGGGGGGGGGGAGGGGGGGGTAGGGGGGAGATTGATGGACGTAAAGGTAAGGGTAATGAAGTATTAGATGATTCTGAACTGAAGACTCCTCTTGTTGTTAAATGTTCTCTAAGCCATAAGACCGTCACCCCCAACGCCGGAAATGAAGAAGCAGGTGAGATTCAACAAAAAGAAGTAGATATTGCACCATGTGTTTATGACATTATTATTCAAGCAGAAGACATTCAACGAAAAGAGGCTGACAATCTTATGGATGCAGTTGACCTTCCCAACCCCAATGCTAATATTCATAAAAAGAGGTTTATATTCCACCAACTGATGCTGATATTCTTATTCAAAGAGCAAACATTCAACAAAAAGATGCTAACATTCTTATTGTTGCCGGTGACCTTCCAACCCCCAATGTTGATATTATGCAAAATGAAGTAGTTGTTATTCAATCAATAATGACTGACCTGGGTACAAGTGATGCTGATATTTATGCTAAGGGAGCTCACAGTGGCTTAACTGATACTGATAGTAGAGCTGCTGATATTGTTTTACAACATAAAAGGACTTGTGATTGTGCATAGTGGGGACGAATCTAATGTTGATGTTAAACGATTTGAAATTTTTAATGTTTCGAAAGAAGAACATCCATGAAGAACATTTTGACCATTGTGTAGTCATATTAATATTTATGACATGCTGACTTTCTCACTTTTTTGTGTTTGTCACATGGCTTTTGTTGTGAAGGGCCATGATATCCCGTTGGACAAAGAGTTTTTTAAAGTTGTCTATGGGAGGACAAAGTGGTTGGAAGGACAAAGTGGTTGGAAGGGACAAAGAGTTTTACTCTCTACAAAGTGTGTGTGTGTGTGTAAAAAAATTCATGTTGATTATCTACTAAGCGTGTGCAATTTGTCTTGTTAGCATACTAGGGAAGCTCTTTCTCATATGCGGAAGCGAATAGCATAACATCCTTCAGAATTTCAGGATATTGCTATATTGGATTGGGTTCTATATTAGTTTTATTTATCTAGCGTTTTCTCTTCATATGATGTAGCTTCTGAAGTCCCTAAACATGTTGCAAATTATTTTATTGGCTTGTGACCTGCTGATTTTGGCAAAGAATAGAGCACCACAAAGAAGATATACACACCCTTCAATATTAGAAATGAGCATTGGCTGACGCTTGAGATTAACATTGCAGAGAGGAAAGTTCTGGTGTATGATTGTAACAAGCCTATAAATACTGATGAGGCAATCAAGGACACTTTCTGGGGCTTATTTGTGTGGCTGCCTCATCACTTATGACAATTGGGGATTTACAAAAACTTTGAAGGAACACACCAGCATTTAACGTAAAGAGGGTTCCTGATATTATGCATGATTAAACTAGGTGTGTATATTTTGTTTCTTACATAGTTACATTTGTCAGCATATATATATCAATTATTAATTTTCTAGATTCATTGTATTTTTTGCAGGTGTTGTTGTTGTATTTTTGTCATCAAGGCGATTGTAGCTGTCGTTTTTTTGTGGTGATATTAGTAGATTTACTCAAGATAAACTTTATATGTATCAGGAGCTAATGTTTGTAGATCTTATGAAGGAGAAATGTAGGGATATGACACTGCTGACATTAGTATGTTTTACACTACTGATATTAAGATGTAGTTGTATTAGTATGTTTTACACTGCTACTGATATATTGTACATGCATGCTGATAAAACATCTTTATATGGTAGGGATATTATATGCTGATAATAACAATGTTCTTATATTTGAATGTTAGGTTATATATTTATCTGTTTTACATTGTTTTTGTCAGCTAGCTGTCATGTTCTTGTCAGCTTTCTAACATTCTTGGTAAGCTTTTGCCAGTTTCTATCTGACAGTGCGTTTGTGAGCATATATTTTAAATCTTCATTAGTGTTAATACATGTAGGCAACTATGAATGTTTTTAGTTATCTATTATATCTTTTTTTATCATAAAATGTGTACACTGTATAGGGTTGTTAGCTATCTGTCATGGGGTGTTAACAATACGGGTGTGCATCGGCCCAAAACCTAACCGAACCGGGCCGAACCGAACCGAACCGAATCGAAAATCTCAAAATTTCAAAACCGAAAGCCGAACCGAAAGCATTAGGTTCGGTTCGGTTATTTGCCGGTTTGGTTTGTGTTCGGTTCGGTTTTAACACAGTTGAACCGAATTTTCATAAAAAAAATTTTAAAAAAAAATTCTCTTAAAAAAATTCGATTTAACACAAACCGAGCATACAAAAAATATATGTATTAGCGTATATATGTGTGTATATACACGGTATATATGTGTATATATATACACTACACACTACACACACAAAAAAAAATGTGTATATACACTGTATAGTGTATATATGTATATACACTTTATATAAAGTATATGTATAGCGTATATATGTATATATAAAGTATACCAATATATGTATATTGTATTTATGTAGTGTATAAAAAGTATTGTATAAATATATATAGTGGAATATTAAAAAAAATCGGTTTAACACAAACCGAACCGAAACCGAACACAAACCGAACCGAAACCGAAAAATGAAAATTCTCGGACCGAAAGCCGAACCGAAAAACTTCGGTTCGGTTAGGTTCGGTTCGGTTTGTGTTGGTTCGGCCCAAAAATTCGGTTTGGGCCGAATCATGCACACCCCTAGTTAACATACCTTTTTATGGTAATTAAATATGAATATATATAATGTGATATTTGATTTCATATATTTATAAATGAATATGAATACCTTTTTGATGGCAAATACATATATATCCTGACAAACAACTTTAGGGGGAAATGTGTTGTGCCGGGAAGCAAGGGGACGTCAGACACACCCCTTTAACACACACGAATCGGGATGGACAAGAACTGTAAACCAGAGAGCCAAACTCAAGCAACCCAAACCAACAATCAGACACAAACAGAAGATAAAATAACCAAGCACAAAGAACACCAGATTTACGTGGAAACCCCAAAACGGGGAAAAAACCACGGGAGACAGAAACTTCCACTATCAACAATAACAAGTGGGTACAATCTTCCCTAGACAAAGCTAGAGGCATACAACATCATCAAGCATCAACAAGCTTGGACAAATCTCCAATTTCATCACCCAATTGGTGGAAATCAACAACAACCCAAGAAAGAACACAAGCAAAGGGGATCTGAGATTGGAGGCTCAAAACGACGATCCAACCGTACAAAATGAAGCCTATGATGAGGTGAACAACATACCAGAAAATCGTCCCAATCGGAGGTCGTTTGGTCGTCGATCGGGGCACTTCAAAATGGGCTGAACAAGGGCATACGGGATTCCTCTCCAAGCTCTCTCTTTTCTCCCTTTCTCACTCTTTGTTTTCTCTCTCTTACTTTTCCAAATGGAAAAGGCATCCCCTTTTATAAAGGAGGTAGGGTAAAACTTCACATGGTAAAAACCATATGGTAAATAGTCCATTGGACTCTTCCCCATATAGGAGGAAAACCCAACATAGCTCCCCCTCAATCCTATATAGGGGGCTCGAGCAAGCCCGCCTTTGAGCGGCACTTGATGAGCTTCTCCTTTGACAAAGTCTTCGTCAGCATATCTGATCCGTTGTCATTTGTGTGGATCTTCATGAGCTCAAAATCTTCATCTTCTACTCTTTCTCGAAGCCAATGATACCTTCTTCGGATGTGCTTGGTTCGAGAATGGTAGGCGGCATTCTTGGCAAGGTGGATGGCACTCTGATTGTCACAATAGAGTGGGTAGCTAGCTTGCTCCACTCCCAACTCCTCTAGGAAGTCTCTCATCCATATCAGCTCCTTACCAGCTTCAACTGCAGCCATATACTCTGCTTCTGTCGTTGACAAAGCAACACACTTCTGCAGTCTCGATTGCCATGAGACTGCTCCCCCTGCGAATGTAATCAGATATCCAGATGTGGATCGGCTCGTGTCAATATCACCTGACATGTCTGCATCTGTAAAACCATCAAGCATAGGTTTTCCAGGACCAAAGCACAAACACACTCTTGAAGTGTCTCTGAGATACTTGAGAATCCATTTCACTGCAGCCCAATGCTCCTTTCCAGGATTACTCATGAACCTGCTGATAACCCCAACTCCATAGGCGATGTCTGGCCTAGTGCAAACCATGGCATACATCAGACTACCAACGGCTGAAGCATAAGGCACCTTCTTCATCTCCTGTTTCTCTTTCTCACTTGTAGGACACTGATCAGAACTCAGCTTCATGTTCACTGCAAGTGGAGAACTCACGGGTTTAGCCTTGTCCATGTTGAATCTTTGCAGCACCTTCTCAATGTATCTTTCTTGTGATATCCACAACTTCTGATTCTTTCTGTCACGGGTAATCTGCATACCCAAAATATTTCTTGCAGGGCCAAGGTCCTTCATAGCAAAGGACTTCTTCAACGCAGTTTTCAAACTAGCAATCTTGTTGGTATCCCGACCAACAATAAGCATATCATCCACATAAAGCAAGAGAATCAGAAAGTCACCTTCGGCGTAATTCTTCACAAACACGCAGTGGTCGGCATGTGTCTTGTGAAATTTGTGGTCGATCATAAAAGACTCGAACTTCTTGTACCATTGCCGAGGCGCTTGTTTCAAACCATACAAGCTCTTTCTGAGACGACAAACCATCTTCTCTTTTCCCTTGACTTCAAAACCTTCAGGTTGCTCCATGTAGATTTCTTCTTCCAAATCACCATGAAGGAAGGCGGTTTTCACATCAAGCTGCTCGACCTCTAGGTCCATGCTAGCAGCCATGCCTAGAACAACCCGGATGGATGACATCTTCACAACTGGAGAGAAAATTTCATCGAAATCTACACCTTTTTTCTGCTCAAAACCCTTCACCACAACTCTGGCTTTGAACCTGGGAGGTGTACCATCTTCTCCAGACTTCAAACGAAAAACCCATTTGTTCTTGAGAGCTTTCTTGCCCTTAGGCAATTTCACCAAGTCATAGGTGTGGTTCTCATGCAAGGAACTCATCTCATCCTGCATGGCATTGTGCCACTCCTTCTGATGCACATCTGACATAGCTTCCTCGTAGCATTCAGGCTCTCCTGAGTCAGTCAACAACACATAATCGTTGGTTGAGTATCGGGAGGAAGTCTGTCTCTCTCTGGTGGATCTTCTCAACTCAACTTCAGGTTGGATAGGGGGCTCCTCTTGTTGAGGTTGTGGAACTTCTGGTGGATCAACATCACCATCATCATGCTCATCTTCCTGCTGATTCTGAACTGAACTTCTCTGCACAACTTGAGGAAAAACGGGATCAAAGGTGACTGGAGCAGGAGAGGAAGACGACGGTCGCTGGAGCTTCCAGTCATCAATAGTCTTGTCTTCCATGAACACAACATCTCTGCTTCTGACCACTTTCTTGTCTGTAAGATCCCACAATCTATACCCAAATTCATCCTCTGAGTACCCTAGGAAGATGCATGGCTTTGTCTTGCTATCAAGCTTGGATCTCTGATCTCTAGCAACATGAACATATGCTAGGCATCCAAAGACTCTCAGATGCTGGAAGGAAACATCTCTCCCAGTCCAAACCCTCTGTGGAACATCACCATCAAGAGGAACTGAAGGCGAGCGGTTGATGAGATACACAGCAGTCAACATTGCCTCCGCCCAATAGGACTTTGGCAGCTTTGCAGTCGACAACATACTTCTGACTCTTTCTGCTATGGTTCTGTTCATCCTCTCTGCAAGCCCATTCAGTTGTGGCGTCTTCGGAACTGTTTTCTCAAGCCTGATGCCCTGACTCTTGCAGTACTGCTCAAACGGACCCCTGTATTCTCCACCATTATCTGATCTGACACACTTTAACTTCAAACCAGTCTCTCGTTCAACTCTGGCTTGGAACTCCTTAAAAACTGTCAGAACCTGATCTTTGCTTTTCAACACAAAAGCCCACAATTTTCTAGAATAGTCATCAATAAAAGTGACAAAATATTGTGCACCACCAAGTGACTTGCAATCCATAGAGCACACATCAGTATGAACAAGATCTAATGCATGCTTTCTTCTAGATGGAGGTCGAGTATGAAAGGCTACTCGATGTTGCTTTCCAGCTAGGCAATCAAGACAAGGTTTGAGAGAAATACCTTGCATATCCGGGAGAATGTCTTTCTTGGCAAGCATTTGCAAACCCCGCTCGCTCATGTGTCCAAGCCGCTTGTGCCATAGCTCTCCGGCACCATCATCAATCACATTTGCTTCTTCTCTGCAAATCTTGGCTTGCATCACATACATGGTATTTTGCTTCTTTGCCCGGGCTACAATCAAGTTTCCCTTGGAGCACTTCCAAACACCGCCTTGTGCATTTTGAGCATACCCATCATCATCAAGTATCCCAGAAGATATCAAATTCAATCTGATATCAGGAACATGGCGAACATTTCTCAAAATCAAACTGCAACCAGTGGATGTCAACAAACAAACTGTGCCCATGCCAACAACATTGGACACGCCATCATTTCCCATCCTCACACGGCCAAAATCTCCACAAGTGTAAGACGAGAAGTACTCCTTGTGTGGAGTAATGTGATATGAAGCAGCTGAATCAACAATCCAAGTGCACTCACCACTTGCAAGATTCAAGGAACCTTCATCAGCCGCCACAAACAACTCCACTATTTCATCACTGATTGTAAGAGCGGCAGTGTCTTTATCTTCTTGATTTCTCGAAGTCTCCGACTTCTCAGGTTCTTTGCCTTTGTCCCTCTTGAACTTTCGGCAATACTTTTGAATGTGACCCGGCTTCTCACAATAATAGCAAATGTAATTGCTTCGAGACTTCGATCTCCCTTTGGACTTGTCTCTGTTCTGCTGCTGTCGTTGCTTACTCCTTCCTCTGTTGTTACCAGAACCCTGCGTCACATTAGCCTCTGACTGTGAGGAGACACCCATCTCCTTCCTTCTAGTCTCTTCGTTCAAAAGACTAGCTTTCACACATTCCATAGTCAGCTTGCCTTCTGGAGCGGAATTACTAAGTGACACGACAAGTGTATCCCAACTATCCGGCAACGAGGAGAGTAGTAGTAGAGCCTGCAACTCATCATCTAACGACATCTTCGCAGAAGCCAACTGATTCACAATGCCCTGAAATGTGCTCAAATGCACAACAATGCTCTCACCATCTTTGTACTCCAATTTCACAAGCTTTCTCATCAATGACGCCTTGTTGAGGGCATTCTTCCTCTCATACATCCCTTCAAGCTTATACCATAACTCATAAGCATTCGTGTCATTGGCAATATGCTGGAGCACACTCACATCAACAAATTGTCTAATCGTAGCGACCGCTTTTCGATTCAGAATCTTCCATTCAACATCAACGACACCCGTTGGAATCTCTTTGTGCACAATCGGCTCATACAGATCTTTCACATACAAAAGATCTTCCATCTTTATCTTCCAATCTGAGTAGTTGCCTGAATTCAACACAATCATTCCCTGAAAACTGTTCTTTTCCTCCATCCTAAACCAAATGCTCTGATACCAGTCTGTTGTGCCGGGAAGCAAGGGGACGTCAGACACACCCCTTTAACACACACGAATCGGGATGGACAAGAACTGTAAACCAGAGAGCCAAACTCAAGCAACCCAAACCAACAATCAGACACAAACAGAAGATAAAATAACCAAGCACAAAGAACACCAGATTTACGTGGAAACCCCAAAACGGGGAAAAAACCACGGGAGACAGAAACTTCCACTATCAACAATAACAAGTGGGTACAATCTTCCCTAGACAAAGCTAGAGGCATACAACATCATCAAGCATCAACAAGCTTGGACAAATCTCCAATTTCATCACCCAATTGGTGGAAATCAACAACAACCCAAGAAAGAACACAAGCAAAGGGGATCTGAGATTGGAGGCTCAAAACGACGATCCAACCGTACAAAATGAAGCCTATGATGAGGTGAACAACATACCAGAAAATCGTCCCAATCGGAGGTCGTTTGGTCGTCGATCGGGGCACTTCAAAATGGGCTGAACAAGGGCATACGGGATTCCTCTCCAAGCTCTCTCTTTTCTCCCTTTCTCACTCTTTGTTTTCTCTCTCTTACTTTTCCAAATGGAAAAGGCATCCCCTTTTATAAAGGAGGTAGGGTAAAACTTCACATGGTAAAAACCATATGGTAAATAGTCCATTGGACTCTTCCCCATATAGGAGGGAAACCCAACAAAATGTGTGCTGATTATTCTGACAAGGGAATTTATTTAGCCAACAAATGTTGGTATTATTAGAAATTAAAGATTTTATTCGAAAATATTATAAGTGAATTTATTTTAAACATGGTGATATCTATGTTGATAACTTTACTGACAAATGGATTTCGAAGAAAATATGTGCCGATTATGGTGAAACGAAATTATTGTGATGAGAGAAGGTATATAATCGCATTTCGGTGTGAAATTAGTGTGATGAGGGGAAATGGACATGGTGAAATTTGCGAGGGGGAATGGGGAGATTGTTGAGCAGGATGGGAGTCATCGATGGGGGCACGGGCAGGGGTTAGGGGATGTCCGGTGAACAGTTAGTTAATAAATATGGGATGAATATTTAATTAATTTGATCTTATTATATGACCAAATATTTTTTTAACCCTTATTTTATGTTAGCTTTATAGCGCAAATGTGCTTCGTATATGCACAACAGTTATATACAGGTCTACGATCCGAAAAAGGTCCATCTGACATTAATGGGGAGAAAAACGTAAAAATGATATCAAGGCGTACCTGCGCTGTCTTACCACTTTTCTTCATTTCATTACATAAATCCATCGGTGACTTGTGCTGCTTGTTTCTAATCTTCCAATTTATGCCTTTTGTTCGTAGTAGGATTGATGCCTTGTCAATCTCTGCATCAAGAATTGCACAATGCAATGCAGTATTTCCTTCCTTGTCTGTTTCATTTATCAATTTCAGCATCACTTGATGTTTCATGCACTTCTTAAAGAAAACCGGAGGGAGTTGTGCAAGGTGAAGCACTGTCCTGTTTCTAGCATCACGAAGCTCCAGAGATTGGGGGCAAAGGTTAAGTATGTTTATGATACTTAATATGAAACCAACAACAGCTGCCCTTAGCAATGGTGTAAAGCCATCATTGTCATAGATGAATGCTGCTGCTTCGTCTTTCAGAAGCAACTTCTTTATTGTGCCACTATTCCTTTCTTCAACTGCATAATGTAGTGGAGTCTTACCATAATCGTCTACCTCATTTACGAGGTTTGGTTGCTTTTCAATCAAACTTATGCAAAGTCGAAATGTCTTCCCTGCAGGGTAAATCAATTATAATTACATCATGAAAACCTCATAAAAGGCCGGTCATAAACGCAAAAAAAGTGTTTCAAGGAGTTAATTATTGATAAAGATATATATGACATAAATGATTGGGTTAATATTCTTTACTACTAATTAAATAACACCATAAAAATATTTATACTATGTAGATAGTTTTTATTTTAAAAAAAAATAATCTAGGAAGGGTTAGGCGCTACGCCTTAACTAATGATAAACGACCCTTGAAAATCCAAAGAGATGTGTGGCCATGAGTCATCATGACCAATGTTGCTTTAAACAACATGCTTGTAAGAAATGGAAACAGGATAGATTTACCTCCACTTCTTGCAGCAGCATGAAGAACATTTTGACCATTGGGCCCCCTTGTACAAAGTGCCTCAGTTTTTGATAATATTTTCTCTAAAACATGATTACAACGATATTCAGCAGCATGATACAGCACGCTGTCATTGGTACTGTTTTCCGAAGAAATCAATTCAGGATCAAAATGCAGTAGACATAGTGCGGTGATTTCATGTTTATTTATTAGAGCTTTGTGAATGGGTGTCTCTCCGTTGTTAGACTTTGTCCTCCATGGCTTGATATCCAGTGTCTGATTTATGTCCCCAGTTTCTATCAACATATGTGGCGAAGGATTCTCATCATTTCCAGTAACATCTTCATTTATCTGATTTTCATCCCCAGTTTCTATCAATATATGTGGCGGAGGATTCTGATCATTACCAGCATCTTCATTTATCGGATTTTCATCCCCAGTTTCTATCAATATATGTGACGGAGGATTCTCATCATTTCTAGTAACACCTTCATTTATCTGATTTTCAACCCCACTATCCACAAACGGCGACTGCGAGTGCGTGCACAATAATAAAATAGAATCTACTACTTCTAGTTTCCCATGTTGTGCAGCCAGATGAAGGGGGGTCTCCCCTTCGGCATTCTTTCCTGACAACAGTTTATATTGAAGATCCGGGAAATTGTGGACTTCGTTAATGATATTCATTTGGCCATCTCTTGCTGCTATATGAAAGATACTATCTCCTTGAGGGCCTTCATACTCTAAACATTCCCTCAAACTATAGTGTTCCAAGAGATTATCAGCATTGATGGTAGCCTTGTGGAATATTTGGGTGTTACTGACTACCTCCTTCACCCTAGAAGCTGATGCCAAACTTTTCTGATGCAATAAAACATTAATTAATTAATCTATTAATGATCATAAATAAATGCGTGACGAATACAAAACAGAATGTGCATACATCACTCAAAATAATTGGTTGCAAGATGACTATTTGTATGAAAAATTAAAAGTTGGACAATATATAAGGTACGATAATGAACGCACCAATTTGAAGGGCGTTTGTTCATCCGAAGTGCACAAATCCATAGGACTATAGCCTTGTTCATTGGTCAACCTCCAATTGATGGAATCTATTTCTAGAAGTTCATTTGCGGATGCAAGGTCGGAGTTCATTAAGGCTAAATGGAAGGGCGTGTTACCATTTTTGTCAGCCACATTGACAAGCTCCTTCATACTCGTGCTCCTGAGGCATTCTGCCAAAGAATATGCATCCATCTTAGCAATGTGTAGAGCGGTTTGCCCATTGCTTTTGTCACAAATCGATAGCGATTGTGGAGAATTCTCAAGGATGATCCGAATCATCCTGGATAAGCCCATCTTAGCAGCTCTATGAAGAGGTGTCATGCCATCTTTGTCATGCAAGAAGGCAAGAGAACTGTCCGTCATTAGCAATGTCTTTACAAGTGACTCTCTATTTTCTTCTACTGCGTAGTGAAGAACTGTTTTCTTCGTGTTCCTTTCTTGGGCTTTCAGTAGATGCATACTTCTTTCTATTAAAATTGACATTGTATTCCCTGCAATATTAATCAATTTATCATAAGTTATTAGATTTTTTTTTGTGGGTTGTAGGAGTATTGATTTTCTAAAGTTCGAAACTTTTTATTTTTGAATAAGTAAACATACATGCGCACACACACATACATGTACATATACGTACATACGTGTGTAGTATGGATCATAAGTACGCAACCTTCACATTGTATCATGTACACAAATCCGGACCATTGATTGAATTGAGATAGATGGTGGAGATTAATCTTGTTATTTCCTATTTTTTTAATACAAAAAATGTGGGCCCATAGAGGTGTTGAAACATGTAATTCAAGTTCTATGTTAAGTAAGTTTAAACTAGTTAGTTTTGATGTAATTAGGACTAGCTGATAGTAGCACAGCTAGGATGTTTGTCTAAGTGTTTGTAATGCTGCAATTATGCAGTGGTTGTCTAAGTGTTAGTTATGCAGTTAAGTGTGTGATGTAGTGCTCGACTTGTAGGGGTATGTATTCAGTTTTCAATCAATGAATGAAGTAAGGCAGTTATCAATTGTGTTGGCTCTCAATTCAGGTTCTAAGGGTTCTCGAAATTCTTTATCCATCTCAATCAAGTTACAGCTTGTTCACTGGTGTGTAGATCTTTGTGATCCACCAGTTTGTTGCTCCAACAAGAGGTAGTTGACAACCACATTCATTATAGTGCATGAATTGGAATTTATGTTTTCAAAGCCTTCGTGTATGTGAAGTTTGGCATAGGGGATGATTTCAAAGACAGAGGATGATGTCTGGTAGCATAGGCAGAGGGCGACCAAAGCAGTTGGAGGAGGAGGCAATTTCGGGCGAGTCGAGGAGGTTTTCGGGCGAAGACGAGAGGAAGTGAAGGTCGGCGGCGGTGATTCATGTGCGATTGGGATGGCAGGGTGTCGACACGGTCTACGACGGCGAGAGGCGAAGGTCAGCGAAGAGGTGAGAAGGTGTCCGATGGTTGAGACCTGCGATTGAGATCTGGCGATTGAGTCTAGTGATTCATAGATGGTGGTGACCTAGGATTGAGATACGGGTGGTTGCGACGGGATGAGATCGGTCACAATCATCTCCGTTT
This sequence comes from Persicaria tinctoria, assembly GCA_037127255.1. Taxonomy (NCBI): domain Eukaryota; kingdom Viridiplantae; phylum Streptophyta; class Magnoliopsida; order Caryophyllales; family Polygonaceae; genus Persicaria; species Persicaria tinctoria. The sequence continues at coordinate 70,260,007 of JBANSL010000013.1, forward strand.
GTTGTTGATCGGTGTGATGAAAGGCGAGGAAGTGAAGGTCGGTGGAGACATGATGGTTTCGACGTCGGCAGATCTGGGTGGTGGTGGCGATGGAGGACGATAGAGGCAGAAGGTGGGAGGTGGGAGGAAGGACGATGGGTCTCATAGTTGGATTCAGATCCTCTCCTAATGACTACTTGGCTAATATATTCCTAATAGGCTAATCACAACCGTTAAATATATCAATGGTTAACATTAATGCCCCTAAAATTAAACCTAATTTCTCTAGGTGTAATCTTTGTTAAACTACCCATCCTCTTCCTTCCAATTAAGTTCCAACCGTGCACATCGGAATCCGTACGACATTGATCGATTGCTCTTTGCTTCCGGTCTTTCTCTTTTCCTTTTTCTTCCAACCGTGCACATCGGAATCCTTACAACATCGGTCAATTTGCTTTCGATTTCACTCTCTACCTTTTCCTCACTCGCTCTCCGGTCTTGCTATCTGCCTTTTCGTCAATCGCTCTATGCTTCCGGTCTTTCTCTCTCTCTTCCAACTGTGCACATTGGAATCCTTAATTACGATGTCGATCGATTTCCTTTAGAGGTACAGGATACTGATGTAAGGAGATTTTAGTGTGCTGGACAGAATTCTCAATTCAATTATCTGGTGTTTAATTACCGATTATATATAATAACATTTCGAACAAGGAATCGCGTCACGAACGGGACTCACTGCTATGCAATGATCAATCTAAATGATTTCTGTCACTTAGGGCTGTTTCGGAAGGCAATCTAAGGTTTTAATATTTGTTAGTATTTTTAAAATATTTTTAGGATAATTACGAATTTCCATAATATGTTTTTGGATTTTTACTTTCTAGAATTCTTTCATATCTTTTTAGGGCTTGTTTCCTATATAATCACGTGTAACTTGAGCCACAATTATAATACATATTTCAATTAAAACTTTAAAGTGTTTTCTCTTTATTTCTTGGTGGAATAAAAATCCATTTTCTAGTAGATTTTTCACATATTTTCTAGGGTTTTGATCCTAGCAAACTCAAGCTCTATCATCAAGGGTTCACACTTGCATGACTTCCACGTCTTCTTAACAACATCAAGTCGTTCTAATTCAAAGTCGTGGACCTAGGGGGTCCGTGGTTTTAATGTTGACCTATTTTATTTTGCATTTCTATTTTCGATCATCTTCTATGTTCATAAATTATGGATCACAATCATCCAAATACTTCACCCATCTCAAACATCCCTTTTGAGCATAATGATGATGGTGTTGAGATCCATCGGAAGCTCAACAACCTCAACAAGAAGAGCCCCCTATATGTAACCTAAAGTTGAGTTGAAAAGATCCACCAGAGAGAAAGAGAGAGAGAGAGAATCTTCCTCACAATATTCAATCAGAGACAAAATTGCCTAAGGGCAAGAAAGCTCTTAAAAACAAATGGGTTTACCATTTGAAGTCTGGAGAAAATGGTATACCTCTCAGGTTCAAAGCCAGAGTTTTTATGAAGGGTTTTGAGTAGAAAAGGGGTGCAGACTTTGATGAGATTTTCTCTCCACTTGTGAAGATGTCATCAATCAGGTTGTTCTTGGCATGGCTGCTAGTATGAACTTGGAGGTGAAGCAGTTTGAAGTGAAAACCACATCCCTTCATGGTGATTAGGAAGAATAAATTTACATAGAGCAACCAGAAGGTTTTAAGGTCAAGGAAAAAGAGAAGATGGTTTGTCATCTCAGGAAAAGCTTGTATAGTTTAAAACAAACACCTCGACAGTGGTACAAGAAGTTCAAGTCTTATAATCGATCACAAGTTCCACATGGACCATTTGATGAGATTTTTGAATATTTATAACTTTTTACTCATATATCGGATTGAGACTTAATTATAATATATCAAAATGAAGTCATAAATAAGTACAACTAGGTGACTCGTTGGATAAAAGTAGGGTAAATGCTACCCTTTAACCCAATCTCCCCCCCCCCCCCCCCCCCTCCACCTATACGAACGAGTTCCATTATCATCATATCTTAACATACCTATCGTGTACATAGTATCAAAATGAAACTATCGATGAGTATAACATAGCTAGATGACTAGCTCGTTGAATAATAAAAGGGGCGAATGTTATCATTTGCAGATATTAAAGTATATTAGAAGAGGGATTATATATATATAGAAGGGCATACCTGTTAGCTTTCTAGCTGGGTGGAAAACTGTCCTTTCAAATGGGCCTGAAAAACTAACAGAACTCGGTTCATAGCGATGGGCCTTTAAAATCTCCTCCATAAACTTCTGGCAATAATTCTCAGCGGCAAGGTATGCCAAACTCTCAGATGCATTGTTACAAACAGAAACCAACTGCATATCCTTTTCAAGTAGCAATAAGGCGACACCCTCATTCCCATATTTGAGAGCCCTATGGGCTGGTGTGTGTCCCCGTTTATCCCACACACTCCAGCAAGGTTTCTTCTCATCAAATGGCAACCCATCCTCATCATGGGCAAGGAGGAGAGTTTCAACAATTATTGAGATATATTCTATGTCTATATATAGATATTAGTTGATTATATATTATCCTAAGTCTATTTTTATCCTATCTTGTAAAGTGTACTATATATACACCTTGTGAATGAGAAGAAAGATCAAGCCTTTTTCCACAATTCAATATTTCTCATGGTATCGGAGCAGGTTTAACCCTAAATCAAATTTTTTTTACTCTCGTGCCGCCCTAGCCGCACCGCTGCCCTAGTTCCTTCTCGCTGCCGCCATGTCTGGCAACGAATCCGACGCCGCCCAGGCCGCTGCCATCGCCGCCGCCGCTGAGGCTGCGAAGAAGGCCTTGGTCGATACCACTTCTCCATACTACTTGCATCCTTCCGATCATCCTGGTCTGAACGTCTATGCAGTCACATTCAAAGGTGACAACTACCCTGAATGGGCGATTTGTTTTCGCAATGCTCTCTATGCGAAAAACAAGTCCGAATTCATTGATGGCTCTTTGCAGAAACCAACCGACACCACTGAGGTTCGACGATGGCGTGCTGTGAACTCCATGATCATTGGGTGGATTTTACAGTCCGTCGATGCTTCGCTTCGTCCCTCTCTTACCTACTTCGAGACCGCCAAAGAGTTGTGGGATGACATTACCCAGCGTTTTTCGGTGGGCAATGGCCCGCGTATTCATCAACTCAAGGCACAATTGTCTCGAGCCACTCAATCCGGTCGATCTATTGTTGTGTACTTTGGTGTCCTTAAACACAGTTGGGATGAACTTGCCAATTTTTCCTCCGTTCGTGGTTGTGCTACCTACAGCACATGTACCTGCAATTGGCGCACCAATCTGCTCAAAGAGCGCGAGGAGGAGAAGATCCATCAGTTTCTAATGGGTCTCGATGATGAATTTTCTACTGTTCGTTCGTCGCTTCTCGCTAACGACACGCTGCCCTCTCTCAACGTTGTCTATCAGACCTTGACCCGTGAGGAGGCTCAGTTGGCCGCCTCCAAGAATCGGGAAACTCGCTCCAAAGGTGCTGCCTTTGCTGCTCAAGGACAGCGCCAGGGATCTCGCCCTCGCGACCAGACTCGTCGTGATCCGGACCCGCCAGCGCCAGTGCGTGATCGGTCTACAGGGAACCACAATCAGTCCTCCCGCGAACAGCGATCTGGAGGGCGTGGTACCGATCGCCCTACGTGTACTCACTGTGGCCAACTCGGTCATGTTGTGAGTTCCTGCTTCAAGCTCATCGGCTACCCTGATTGGTGGCCCACTGGATCTCGCGATCGCGCCCCATCCGATGCTTCTGCTGGCCGTGCTCCTGACGGCGCTGGTCGTGGTCGTGGCCGTCCTCAAACCGGCCTCGCCAACACCGCTCATGCTCATCAGGACGGTGGTGGTCAGTCATCAGCCTCCTTAGCCGACGTCGATCGCTCTGCCTTTCCCGGCCTATCAGACATCCAGTGGTCCACCCTCGTGTCTCTCTTTCAGTCACCCGCCTCTGGCTCGACAGATCCCTTGAATGGTAAGACTTGTTCCCCCTAGATACTTGATTCGGGCGCCTCGTTTCATATGACGGGGGATCGCTCTCTGCTTACTGATCTTGTGGATGTTACTCCATCCTCTATTGTTCTTCCGGATGGTCTGATTGATACAGCTACACAGGCAGGGACCCTGGTTTTGGGTCCCCACTTACGGTTAACTGATGTGCTTCTTGTTCCTCGCCTCAAATGCAATCTTATATCTCTTCTGACTTTGCTCCGTCAGCACAACTGTTGCATCAGCGGCACTGACAAAGTTTGTGTTTTGCAGAACCGTACTACGATGACATTGATTGGCGTGGGTGAGGGGCACAATGGAGTATACTGGCTTCGTTCTGCACCACCGACTGCATTTTCTTCTCATGTTGAAGCCGATTCACTTTCCCTTTGGCATAACCGTTTGGGTCATCCTGCACCTATTATTTTGTTGCATTTACCTCATATTCAAGTCAACAAACACAGGTCCTTGAGTCCTTGTGATGTCTGTCATCGGGCAAAGCAAACTCGCTCCCCATTTCCTTTAAGTACTTCTCATGTTTCTAGTCCTTTTGAATTAGTCCACGGAGATCTCTAGGGCCCTTATCGCTCTAAGTCTCTTACGGGTGCTGCTTATTTTCTTACTTTAGTTGATGATTGTTCTAGACATGTCTGGCTTTATTTGTTACGTAATAAAAATGAAGTCTCCACTATTTTCCCCCAATTTTGTGCTATGGCTAAATGTCAGTTTAATGTCTCTGTCAAATGATTTCGAAGTGACAATGGAACGGAATTCACATCCTTACGTTCTTACTTTGATCATAATGGCATTCAGTTTGAATCTTCGTGTGTAGGCACTCCCCAGCAGAATGGACGGGCCGAACGGAAACATCGCCACATCCTGAATGTTGCCCGCTCTCTTATGTTTCAAGCCAGCTTACCCATCAAATTTTGGGGGGAATGTATTCAGGCCGCGGGCTACCTTATAAACCGCACTCCTACCCCTATCCTTGCCCACAAAACCCCCTTCGAAGTCCTTCATGACCGCAACCCCTCTTACTCGCACATCCGCACCATTGGCTGCCTTTGCTATGCCTCGCAGATCCCTCGCACTTCCAATAAATTTGCCCCCCGTGCCCGCAAATGCATCTTCCTAGGCTACCCTAATGGACAACGGGGTTGGAGGGTGTTTGACATTGAATCCAATGACCTGTTTGTTTCTCGGGATGTTACCTTCTACGAAACCACATTTCCCTTTCAGACGCCTGCCCTACCACCACCACAGCACCCAGTGCCGTCCGCCTCCCCTACCCACCCGGCCGAGGAACTTCTTCCGCTAGCTCTCATTCTCCCTGAGGCCGCTCCCACCCCTCCCGTGGATGTTTCCGTCACGGCTGACCCGTCTACAGACGCCAAGGGGAGTGCCTCGCCGCTAGATGCGTCTGCTTCGCTCCCTGCTGAACCTCTTACCCTTCGTCGGAGCACTCGTGATCGAGTTGCACCAGCAAAACTCAATGATTATGTCTGCCACACCATACGATCTCCAGTATCCTCTATTGTTCCTCCTCCCGCTCCTTCATCGTCATCAGGTACGCGTTATCCTATTGAGCAATTTGTCTCTTTTGACCGTTTCTCCTCTTCTCATGTGGGTTTGTTAGCTGCTATCACTGCCGGGGTAGAACCTCGATCTGTTTCTGAGGCCCTTCGCAGTCCGGAATGGCGCTCGGCTATGCAGGCCGAGATTGATGCCTTGGATAAGAATGGAACCTGGACTGTTGTCGATCTCCCTGCAGGCAAACGCCCCATTGGTTGTAAATGGGTGGTCCGCATCAAGTATAAGCTAGTCAGATGGTACTTTGGAGCATCATAACACTACAAAAAAAAATTGTTTTAGAAACGGAACAATTCCGTCGCTAAAAGTATGATTGTCGTCGCTAAAAAAAATTTGCGACGGTTATGCCACGACAAAGCTTCGATCGCTAGCAATGGGGTAGCAAATAATAATTTGTGATGGCTGAGACCGTCGCAAAAAATACCCTTTTTTTTCTTATTTTGGCTCTTTTTTGCGACGGCAATCTCCCCGTTGCTAATGTTAATTTTCCAGCTTGCTTTGTTGTAACGCCATTACTGCCATGACCATTGAGCTAAATGTATTATTTCACTTGCAAGATCTATCTACCAACATTCAAAGACATAATTAATTGAATTCGAATTCCAATAGCCAAAAGGTTTTGAATCAACAACTTTTATACATCAAAAGAGTATTCCGCAAGTGCAATCGTTTCAAGTACATACATAAACCTAAGCAATCTAATAGTAAGAGTTCCAAACTTGACCAAAAACAAGTATTCAAGTTCCAAACTTGGCCCTCTTATCCCGATGAATCTTCTGAGATTTGATAGTAAGACTTGAACTCCATCTCCAATAAACTCTTTTCGATAAAACACTTTGCGCAAGCTATAACAAAAAAACCAAATACTTTAAGGAAACATGTAAAATATATTTACACATCAAATATACAAAGGAAATATAAGGAACACTTCGCGCAAGCAAAGAATGTCTTTAGGTCAAAAGAGCTTGTAAAACCATTTTCTCAGGAGATTAATTTAAGGAACACTTCTCTCAAATAGGTACTTAACTAGAAAATCCTAGTACACCAGTGATACTAGAAACAATTAATTTAAGTGAAGACGCCTAAAGAGCTTGTAAAACCATTTTAAGAAACTCGTATCACTTAGGAAGCAGAAATATAAATTTACTACTCTTGAAGGCTAGAGTCTTGAAGGTTGAATCTTTGAAGGCTCTTCGTTAATAAACTTACTAGTCTTTACACAATTTAAGGTGTCTAACGTACATTAGAAGTTTAGGGTGAAAGAACTAATCAAATCAAGCACTATATCTTTACACAAATTAAGGTGTCTAACATTATTGTTCAATCTAGGTTCTTTTCATTATCAAAGGCGGCCTATTATTCCAGCTCCCCTTTAGATAGAATAAGTAGTGTTGCCCCTATTAACAAATCATGTTCGAAAGCACTGAATCACATCCAAACAAATTTTTTGTTCACTTAACATGCAAAGAGAGTAGTAAATCAAAAAATATATTTTAGAAAAAAAAAGAATAAATTTATATAATACTTGTTAGTGGCTCCTCCTTTTTCCAGTTATAGCACCGTAGTAGCTATTGGGAACAACTAGCCTAGCTCATTTTTTATCTCATGTCAACAAGAATGCTGGTTAGCTTGTTTGGTTTTTTTAATTTGGATGATAGTCTAATTTTATTAAGACTTCCAGTTACTAGTTCTTTATCAAAGTCTTAATCACTGAATTTTATATATCCCCTCCACATACTTGAACCAATATGTCTAAATCCTAAGTTATCCTAAGCCAATTAAAAACTTGATGGTCAAATTTCTTTAGAAAAGTGGTCATTTAGCCTTGAATCAGCCCTATTCTATTTGTGTCAATTCAGCCTTGTTTTTATAGTATAGTTAAATTCTGTCTTTTAAGTCTCATCGATATGTGTACCTTATAGGAAGATGACTCCTGAAGTAAACAAGAAATGAAATGCACCCTTGTTACTACTTTCAACAATGAAATATGAAAACCCCTATACTGATAAATCTATGCATAGAAAAATTAATGGTAGTACAATCAACTACTGCATTGCAAATTTGATATCATAAAATCAAAAATTACTAACAAGCCAACTGTCAAACAATGAAGATGATAAGAATCTAAACACAAGAAATTGAAGAATGCACATGTTCAAATAACCAATATCAGTCTATTTGTAAGGTAAATCAACTTATTTGTCTTCTCTAAATTGCAGTGATTTCACAAATAAAAAATTAACATAGATAGACAAATCTAAGAGATACCAACCTTGAGTTCGATTAACGAATTTTGGCAAGCAAAAACTACCCACGAATGATAATGACCAGCAACGAATTAGAGTAGGCACACAACACTAAACCATTGGGGATAGAGGATAAATAACTGCACCACGAACTGAAGACTTACTCGATCGAACTACCGCGTCAAGAACAAACCCTAAAACAAACAGGGAAAGTTTTGACTCAATCAACAATTTAGAGTATTATGAGAACTCGATCAAAGGAAATTTTCATGGACCTGCTTGACGGCCACCATATCTGCCTGCCTCAAATTGTTCTTGATGGGCGTAGCTAGCGTTGGTATGAAGAAGAAGAAGCAGAAGGGCGAAGAAGAATTAGGGCGACAAATTAGGCAACCGATTCAGCTTGTCCAATCGTGTTCTAGACAGTATCCGCTGATGTTTAGGTAGTCCATGACAACCATTTTCAACCCGAATCCTCAATACCAAGATGACAAGCCAAAACCCCTAATTCTACACCACCAACTGTAAATAAAACCTAAATTGAAACTAGAATCCCACATAATGTAAACCCTAACTCAGATCTAATACTACAATAGAGGCCGGAGAAGAAAAATTACCTTTAAAGGCTACATTGGGGACGCCTCTTGGATTGACCCTGACCTGGCGCCGGCAATAGCAAGGAGCAGGTTTCGGCCTTCTAGCATCGACATCGGAATGGAAGCGATACACATCTCGCTTTGGGTTGAAACGTGAAAGGGGGAGAATGAAAGAAGTGAGACAGAGATGGATATCTCAAGATGAAGAGGAGAGGCGTGAGGAAGAAGAAGGGATATTTGAGAGGACGAATGACGGGGAGGGAAAGGGGGTGGAGATCTAGGTTCCATGGGAGGAGGAGCTGCACGCACATACAGATCTGAGAGATTGGAAGGGTTGGAGGCGGCTAATGAATGAGAGAGAGGGTTGCAAGTAGATGAGAGGCGTATTAGGTTATGCCCGGACTCTTTTTTTTTTTTTTTGTTAAAAAGTTGTAATTTTGCGACGGCGGTGTCTTGCAGTCGCAAATGCTAGCGATGATTTCGATGCCGTTGCTCACCCGTGACAAAAACACTGCATTTGCAACGGCAAAGTCATGCCGATTCTAAAGTTGGGTGGCTAATGCAATTTTTTTTTGTAGTGTAAAGCTCGTCTTGTTCTGCTTGGTAACAATCAGCAGTCCGGTATTGATTACAATGAAACCTTCGCTCCAGTTGCGAAGATGGTCTCCGTTCGCGCCTTCCTTGCTGTTGCCGTGAATCAGGGCTGGGAACTTCATCAGATGGATGTTCATAATGCTTTTCTCCACGGTGACTTGGACGAAGAGGTTTACATGCGGCCACCACCGGGTTTCCCTTGTTCAGATCCTTCCAAGGTATGCCGCTTGAATAGGTCACTTTATGGTCTTCGTCAGGCTCCCAGAAACTGGTTCTTCAAGCTCACTGCTGCTCTTCGCCGATTTGGTTTTGTCCAGTCTAGAGCTGATTATTCGCTCTTTTCCTTCCTGCGCCCGGGCTTGTCTCTTCATGTGCTGATTTATGTGGATGACTTGATCATTGCTAGTAGTGATTCTGCTGAGATTGCTCGCCTCAAATCCAAGCTGAGCTCCGTCTTTCATATGAAGGATCTGGGCCCTCTTAAGTACTTCCTTGGCATTGAATTCGCTCGCTCTGACAAGGGTCTTTTCCTCTGTCAACGAAAGTACACGCTGGACATTCTCTCAGGGGCTGGTCTCCTTGGTGCTAAGCCTTCTGAGTTTCCCATGGAACAGAATCACTCCCTCGCTAACTCTACAGCTCCGCCATTCGCCGCTCCGGATAGGTATCGTCGTCTTATTGGTCGCTTAATTTATCTGACAATCACACGCCCAGAGCTCTGCTACTCCGTCCATACCTTGGCACCGTTCATGCAATCACCCACCGTTGATCACTGGGATGCCGCTTTGTGGGTCTTGCGCTTCCTGAAGGGTCATCCAGGTCAGGGCATTTTTCTTCAGGCATCCGGTCCTCTTGTTCTTACTGCATACTGTGATTCTGACTATGCCAGTTGCCCTCTCACTCGGCGCTCCCTAACCGGCTACTATATCTCTCTCGGCTCCTCTCCAGTCTCGTGGAAGACGAAGAAACAACCCACCGTCTCCCGCTCGTCTGCCGAAGCCGAATATCGGGCCATGGCTTACGCCTGTTGTGAGCTGTTGTGGCTCAAGTCTTTTCTTCGCTCTCTTGGAGTGGAGCATTCAGTGCCTAAGCGTCTATTCTGTGATAGTCAAGCCGCCATTCACATTGCTGCGAATCCTGTCTTTCATGATCGTACCAAGCATATTGAGGTTGACTGTCACTTCATTAGGGATCTCATTCTTGCAGGCACAATTCGTACTCATCATATTCGCACCGACTCCCAGCCGGCTTATCTACTCACCAAAGCCCTTGGTCGTCAGCAATTTCAGTTTCTTATGGGCAAGTTGGGCATTTGTGACCCGCATGCTCCAACTTGAGGGGGAGTATTGAGATATATTCTATGTCTATATATAGATATTAGTTGATTATGTATTATCCTAAGTCTATTTTTATCCTATCTTGTAAAGTGTACTATATATACACCTTGTGAATAAGAAGAAAGATCAAGCATTTTTCCACAATTCAATATTTCTCAACAATGTTACGGTTTCCATGTTCAGCTGCAAGGTGTAAGGGAGTCTCGCCTTTGGAATTCTGTTTGCAGAGAAGGTGGAAATGATGATTAGGGAGCTCTTTGAGAACTGTGGTGATGAATCCTGGTTACCATATTGGGCTGCTACATGGAGGACGTTGCTCTCATCACTGACGGTTCGGATGCGAAAGAGCTCATCGGTACGAAAATTTTGGATATCTGTGCAATTGTGCCGAGCTGCATTGTAGAGCCGGTCATCCATGTAATACACCTCTTCAACCATTTGTGTGGTCGTTTTGTGGTATTATATGCTCTACATGTGGTGGCAATATGTGAGTATATGTGGCAAATTGTGTAGCTGCTGAAGTAATAAGATACATTTTGTACATAGAGCAAAAGCTGGGTTAATCCGGCATCGTTTCATTTCTATTTGTAGTATAAAAATAAAGAACCCGCCTCTACTAGTCTCATCTTTTTCAGTTGTAACAAACACAGCTCGTGGTTGAATCTGAGTTATTGATTTCGGTTATCCTTTGACAACCATGGAGCATAGTTGTTGCTCTCATTTGAGATCTGGTTTGATCTCTTCACATAGAGTTATTTATCAACTCCATGGGATTCAAAGTGGTACAAAAAAGTATCACGCCGTGCACTTGAACATTTTTGTTAATGCAAATATGATTGACCATTATTGCTACATAAATATGAATTTTATTTTTTTAGATGAAGTAGACTTAAATATTATTCTAATGCATAGAATAGTCATCCTATATGGCTGTCAACTTGTCATCCTACCAGTCATCCTAGATGCATATGGTTTTGAGTCTTCAGATCGAGAAAAAAGATCTATTCAAACTCTATATGCTTTATTTTTAATTTATTTTTTGAAATTGATATGGAAACTGTTTTTTCAATGTAAACAATAATAAACATAAACCTTTCTTCCTACTAGTGGGTCGGGCCGGTCGGCGAAATCCGATTTACCTCATACATGACTCTTATCAATTGAATTAGATACTCGGGATCATCCATTAAAGGTGGGTTTCTCGTCATCAAAAAATAATAAAAAATAATAATTTAAAAACTAGATTGTTAATAAATAAAAGATGAATATATCCTTTTATTTTCTTTTTAATATCTTTCTAATTCTGCTCCAAAAATAATATTTGTAGAATTAATTTTAACCCTTCAAATAAATCAATGGTCAAGATCTAATTTTTATTCCTAGCAATAAAAAGATAGTCAACTTTTACTTTTGTTTTAATCAATGGATTTAGGGATGGGCCACACTGAGCAATGACCCACCCCAATCCAAAAAAAAATAAAAATTCAACCCAGAAAAATTAGAAATAAATAGGTATAGCCCAGTTTACTTATTGAGTGGCCCACCCCATAACATAAAGCCCACCCTCCTCCTATTTTCTTTCCTGATTGAATTAGCAATTTGTATCTTATCGTGTTGCAGAGTACCGGATACGAAACGTCAAACTTCAAATGTCACCAGTCATCAACTCTCCGAACTCCCAAACTCCCGTTTAGAAGGATTAGTCCGGTTAGCAATTTCTCTCCAACTTTGATTTTTCTTTTATTAATAAATTTGTGTGTGAACTTTGATTTCTCCCGTTTAGAAGGATTTATTCTTAATTTTAGAATTTTTCAATAGGGTTTGAACTTTGGAATTTCCATTAAAAGGGGGAAAAGCTATTGCAAATTGATCACAAATTTACAGGGGCGTTCACTTGTTCTCAAAGAGGTCCAACTGTCCAAAAGAGGTACTTCTCACAATTTTAAAAATTTAAATATAGTATTTTCGAATTTGTAAGTGATAAATGATAATAGACTTAATAGTCACGTTTACTTGTTTGATCACGTTTAGATGCTTTCTGTTTTGAAAATGCATATGATCTTATGTTAGGAATTTCATCATATTTTCTAGTTTGATTAATGTTCATTCTTTATTTTATTTTTAAGATTAATATGGCTTCACAAGAACCACCTCCCAAGAAAAAAGTGAAATCAACGATATATTCATGCCTCAAACCAAAAGAATCAATTTCTTCAGCAGATAATCAACAATCTCCTTTAGTTGGAAATGAACCAGTTAGTATTGTTCCGTCGATTTAAAATTTGGTTTCTTCTTCTAGTATGAATGAATTCAATCGGTCTCATTCCGACTTATCTTCTGAGTTAGTTCGGGATCCGGGAATAAGGAGAAGAATATCTAGTTGGCCTATTGAGGAAAGATATGAGATTAGGAGGAAGTATTTGGTGCTTGGGCCTTATCAACCAAAGCTTGCAAAGTATGAGCTAAATGAATCTCATCGTATTCAATACAATTGGTTCAAACTCCAAGACTCAGGTAGAAGCTAGCGGTGCTCTAGATCAGTTGAGGACTTTCGACTTTGCATTTAGCTTGCACTTGATGATGAAAGTTATGGGGATTACCAATTTTCTATGCCAAGCGTTTCAACGAGAGTCTATTGATATACCGACTGCAATTCAGTATCTTTGCATCGCAAGAACTCTTCTTCAACAACTAAGAGATGAGGGATTTCAGGTATTACTTCAAAAAATGAAAGATTTTTGCTCAAAACATGAGGTACAAGTACCTGACATGAGTAGTACAGTTGGTCGTGGTGCAAAGCAAACAACTCTTGAAGATCGTTATCATTTTGAACATTTCAATGAGTGTATCGATTTTCAGTTGTCCGAAATGAGCTCAAGGTTCAGTGAGACTTCAGTTAGATTGCTTCAGTTGAGTGTAGCATTGGATCCGAAAGATGGTTTTCATTCATTTAACGAAGATGATGTCTACAAGCTTGTAGTAGAGTTCTATCTTGGATATTTTGAAGAACATGAAAGGAATGCTTTGAAGAATGAGTTGCCTTATTATCGTGCTTTTATTATGTCTAATTCTGAGTTTCAGGTCCCTATACTTGCGAAATTGATAGAGAAGCTAGTGGAAATGAAAAAGGATGAACAATTTATAATGATAAGTCGATTGATTTGCCTTGTATTGACCTTGTGATGTCTCCAAAGTAGCCATGTTTTTATGCATATTTTAGTGCCATATTCTTTACATTTTGCATATTTCACATTGGGAATATGTCGGATTTATGTAGTATATGCTTATTTGTCAGAAATGGAGATCTACATAAGTTTATGTTTAATATTACAGAATATGGAAACATTTCGGGAGAAAATCAAGAAGCAAAGACGGAAGCAGCAAGTCTACTCGATCTCGACTAAGTTCTCATCGATATCGACAAGTGCCAGACCACATTCCCCGAGCCATGTCGAAGAGATGCTGCTCGACAACACCAGGCCGAGCCATGATCAACCTTTCTACTCGAGATCGACAAGACTGTCGTCGAGATCGAGGAAGCCTAGGAGCCTGTGTCCGAGCATGTCGACAAGAGGCTACCCCATACACCAAGCTGGCCAAGTCGATGATCCATTGTCGTCGAGATCGAGGAGCGTCTTCGAGGTCGACAAGGCTGAGAGCCCATATCTGAGCAGGGCGAGAAGGGTTGCTCGACAACCTCGGAAGACCAAGTCGATAACACACCACTCGTCGAGATCGAGGAGCTCTCCTCGAGATCGACTAACGCCAGGAGTCATGTCCGAGCCTGTCGAGGACCAGCTAGCCGAGACGACGAGCCAAGCCCAGTCGACAACAATCCTACTCGAGATCGACAAGATCCTTGTCGAGATCGACGACGATTCCAGAAGCCGTGTGACGCTCGACGCAATTCTACTGGGATTGGGATTCCTTGGGCTCGAAGTTTACCGATTCTATCCGATCTATCAAGATACATCATGGAAGAGAGAGATCTATCCACTTTAAAACTCTTAGATATATTTCCCTTTTAGATTTAATTTCTTTTTTGCTTTTATTTATCATTAAGCCTTTTAGATATAATATTAGATATAGATAGATGTTTCTATCCTTGAATAGAAAGGTTTAGAAGCCTATAAATAAAGCCCTTGGGGCTGATTTCTAGTCATTCAATTTCAGTTAGAGACAAGTAGTTCCAAAGAGAAGTTTTAGGAGTTCGAAGGTTTTAGGGTTTTGGCGTTCAACGAGAGTTGGATCGCCAGGATTGTAAAGTCTTTTGAATTTAGTTTAATGCAAGTTTCTTTTCATCAATCAATGTCTGAGGTTGCGATGAAGCACGAGTAGTCCACCCACTTCTAGGGTTGGGGCGAGCCCGACGATAGCCATGCGCGTTTGAGGTAAAGATCCGACCTTTGTCATGTTTTGAGGATCTACTACTTGTTTATGTGTTTATTACCCATCTAATGGAGGTCAATGCTAACAACTTGGATTGTAAACATAAAATCAGTAGAGACAATTAGGGTTTCTTGAAAGAGTTGTCTAATTGTTGGAGAAGGCGAAAGCTTGTCCTTTGATGCAATTCACATGATTATCTGTTTATCTCTGCCTTATGCATGCTTGGTTATCGTTGTTGCGAACCCCAATCTTGGAAGTTCTTTTACATACAGTTTATTTCGAATACCAAAGCCTTTGCCTTTACTTTATTTCTTTGTTTCGTTTTTCTGCCCTTACTCGATCTCGACCAAGTCTGGTCGATCTCGAGTTACTAATATTCGATCTAACATCGCTGTAGCTTCTGTGTGCAGGTACTCGACAAAGCCTAACTCGACGTCGATGAAGCCTACTCGATCTCGAGTAAGCCCTAGTCGAGATCGACGAGACCCTGTGCTTGCTGCTGCCCTCTGCTCGACTGGTCCGATCTTCTGTCGACTAACTCTAGTCGAGATCGAGGACATCTGTGGTCGACTGTTCGTGAGATTTCTCCGCTGCCTAGGATCCGCTGACACGCTTCCTCGTGGATCGATCCTGACTTCCCGCTGCTGCATCAGGAGGAGGTCTTGTAATTATTTGCAAGGGACGAAATCTGGTTTGCTTTGCATTATTTATATTTTATTTGCATTCTCGATTTCCTCCTACAACACCTTGCCAGTTTCTACAGCTACTACAGAAAGAGCGTTTTCAGCAATGAAACATGTGAAGACAGACATTCGCAGTAAAATGGCAGATGAGTTTCTTGCTGATGCTTTAACAATTTATATTGAAAGAGAATTCGTTAGTAAAATTGGTGTAGATTGTGTTATTGACGACTTTGCTAAGGTAAAGGATCGTCGTGCTCGTTTTACTTTTTAGTGTGAGTCTTTGAACACTTTTGACTATGTATTTTGTAGATAATATTTATAAGTATATTTATACCTTTGGGTTTGAATCTCGCCCACCCCTAAATATTTCCTGGATCCGCCCCTGGTTTTACTCTTACTTGAGAAGTTGTTTCTTTCAATTCGGTACTATATTAGATTCATGAATCTGAGGTATTATGTGCACTAGTAGCCTATATCTAGAACATAAGCCAGGTGGGGTTACATTTTAAAACTTTAGAATGGTGATCAAATCACCATTAAAGACCCGGATGTGTTTGGAAGAGAGCAATTTGATTAAGAGGGAATGATTTTTGTTTTATTCAACGTGAGAGATACAATGAGAGGTCCAGTACTTATATAGCACTTCTGTAACAAACTAACAACCGACCAGCTATTTACACCTATGAACCTTTATTTCACTATTTACACAAAAGGTCCCGATACTTTGTATCTCAAGTTCCCCCCTCAAGTAGGACATGTTGATGAATCAACAAAGCCATACTTGGATACGAAGAACTTGTGTTGTGCCTTACCAAGTGGCTTGGTTAATGCACCAGCTAATTGCATTTGAGACCTCACAAAAACAGTTTTGATAAACCCTTCTGTGACTCTTTCTCGAACATAATGGCAATCTATGTTCAAGTGTTTAGTCCTCTCGTGGAAGACTGGATTTACTGCAATGTGTTGTACTGCTTTGTTATCTCCATACAGTGTGATTGGCAGGCTCACATTTACACCTAGATCCTGTAGAATACCATGTATCCATACAATTTCGCTAGTTGTTAATGACATGCTCCTATACTCTGATTCCGTAGAGGACTTTGAAACAATTTTCTGTTTCTTTGTTTTCCAGGAAACCATTGAATCTCCTAAGAACATGCAATACCTTGTAACTGATCTAGCTTTAAAGCTACAGGCTCCTCAATCTACGTCACTAGAAGCGATCAGATTCAAATCACAATCTGTTGGATAAAATAATCCCATATTTGCAGTCCCTTTCAAATATATGACCACATGATTTGCTGCTTTCAAATGTGGTTCTCTGGGGTTGCTTAAGAACTGACTCAAGTGTTGAACTGCAAAGGAAATGTCAGGTCTCGTGATGTTGAGATATAGAAGCTTTCCCACTAACCTTCTGTATTCTTCTGGTTCGTTCAAAATCTCTCCCTCATCAGTTGACAATTTCAGTCATGTTGGAAGAGGAAATGATGCTAACTTGCAATCCATCATGTGAGAATCTTTTAGTATGTCCAACACATACTTCCTCTGATTTAATACTGTCCCTTTCTCTGATCTGGCTACTTCAATTCCTAAGAAGAATCTTACTTCACCAAGATCTTTAATGGTGAATGCTGTATGTAAACCACTCTTTGTCTCTGCAATAAACTCCTCATCATTTCTTGTAAACAGCAGATCATCCACATATGCTAATGTCATTGCTTTTTTACCCCCTGCATTCCTTACAAACACTGAGTAATCATTTCTAGATTGCACATATCCTTTTCTGACTAAAAATGCAGTTAACTCAATGTTCCACTGCCTTGAGGCTTGTTTAAGTCCATACAATGACCTTTGTAACCTGCACACTTGCCCTTTCTGAGCCTTGTCATATCCCAAAGGTGGAATCATATAAACTTCTTCTTCTAAGAACCCATGCAAGAATGCGTTGTTTTTGTCTAACTAGTGAATTCTCCACTTTTTTACAGTTGCCAGGGCAATCATCATCCTTACTGAAGCCATTTTTGCTACTGGAGAAAAGGTGGATTTATAATCCTTCCCTTCTACTTGATTGTACCCTTTTGCTACTAACTTGGCTTTATATCTCTCCACCTCTCCATTTGGTCTATACTTCACTTTATAGACCCCCTTAGAACCTATGGCCTCCTTGCCTTCAGGTAATGTAGTGAGTCTCCATGTATGATTTGCTTCTAAAGCACCAATTTCCTTCTTCATTGCTTCCTCCCATTCCTGATGTCCTCTTGCATGTGCATATGTCACTAGTTCCAAAATCTTGCAGGTATTTGCCAATGATCTAGCAAATTCAACTGAATAATCTGTGAGATCAAATAATTGTTGTACAAGGAAGGAAGTTGACACTGAACTAGTAGGCTTGTGACTGCATACATAGTCTTGCAGTCTTGGAGGAGGTTTACTTACTCTTTCAGATCTTCTATTTCCTCCCATGACTTCCTGTAAGATGGGAGATGGATCTGGTCTAGAGCTTTCTTCAACCTCTTCACTCAGCTGTCTACTACTGTTTTTTAGAATTTTCTACAACTTGCCTGTTGCAGCTACTTGATTCTGACTGCCCAACCTGCAACCCATGAGACCCTTCTTACTGCCCAACTTGCAACTCATGAGGTCCTTGTGACCAGAAATTCCATGGAGCATCATCTGTAGGTGGGTTCACTATAGGCAACTGCACATTGCTATCCTTTTTACTGACCTGTGACTTGTCAACTTTGAAGGGGAATTCTTCCTCTC
The DNA here is from genome assembly GCA_037127255.1 of Persicaria tinctoria. Taxonomy (NCBI): domain Eukaryota; kingdom Viridiplantae; phylum Streptophyta; class Magnoliopsida; order Caryophyllales; family Polygonaceae; genus Persicaria; species Persicaria tinctoria. The sequence goes on from JBANSL010000013.1 coordinate 70,278,239, forward strand.
TAAAACCGCATCTCTGCTAGTAAAGAAGCATTTATTATCAATGTCATACAATCTGTATCCTTTCTGCCCTGCTGGATACCCCATGAAAACACATTTCCTGGACTGTAACCCAAACTTGTCTCTCTTAGGTTGATTTGCCTTCCCATAACAAAGACATCCAAAAACTCTAAGATGACTATAATCTGGGGCCTTCTTGTGTAGTAATTCATGTGGGACTTTCCAATTTCTAACTACACTGGGAAGCAAACTAATCACATGAACTGCTGCTAAAACACAATCTCCCCAAAATCTTATTGGAATTGCAGCAGGTACTCTAAGTGCCCGAGCTGTCTCAATGATGTGTATGTGCTTTCTTTCCACTCTCCCATTCTGCTGTGGGTTACCAGGTACACTTTTTTGATGGACAATGCCTTTCTCATCAAACAATTCTCTACACTTCTTTTGCTCAAATTTTGTGTCATTATCACTTCTGATCACCTTGATCTTTGTACTGAATTGAGTTTCAACATAAGCCACAAAGGACTTAATCGCCTCATAAACCTATAGCTTATCCTTTATAAGATAAACCCAGGTATACCTACTTTAATCATCAACACATGTTACAAAAGAAGAAGCACCTGACCATGTCGGTGTCTTATATGGACCCCCAAAGGTCCAAATGCACAAGATCAAACACATTTGCAGCCAGAAATTCACTTCTATTGAAACTTTGCTTTGATTGTTTAGCAAAAACACAACTTTCACAAAAAAACTCCATCACTGTTTTACACTTGAACTGATCTAAGTGCTCTAGCTTGCTGTTTGAACAATGACCTAGCCTAGCATGGATTACTCTTATTGACTCAGTTGTGCTACACACACCAACTTTATTACAGGAGATATTCTCTAATCCATGCTCTCGACCTTTAGGCCTTCTCTTGCCTTATGATCCTTCTAGGATGAACAAGCCTCCCACTCTTTGTCCAATAGCCACTATCTCCTTAGTGATAGGGTCCTATAAAACACATTTGTCAGGTTTTACATCAATCAGAATACCATCATCTAGCAACTTGGTCATTGAGATCAGATTATACTGAAATCCATTCACATCAAGCACGTCATGAATCACAAATTTCTCATTGACAAGTATTTCTCCAACTGTATCTGCAAGTTTTATACTATGATCGGGCAAAATGACTCTGATAGGCTTACTCAACTTCCTTGTTTTAACTAGCATATTCACATCTGTTACCATATGGTCTATTGCTCCTGAATCTACTATCCATACAGAATTACTCCTACTCAAAGATGCACTTAAAGCACTTGAGGAAACAACAGGACCTTCTAGATTTGCTGTAGAAGTACTGGCAACGTTAGCTGATGAAGTTGAGTTGTCCATCATGATGTCCTTTCCCATAAACATCCTTGTCATTTCCCTGCATACTGCATTCACTAGTGCCTGATCAACTGGATGCTCTTTTTCAACCATATCAAAAGGATTGTCTTGCTCCTGTGCATCCACAGCATTTGCCATTCTATTCCCATGTGGTTAACCATTCTTGTAACCACTTCTGCCCTTATCAGGGTAACCTATCAGCTTGTAGCATTCCTCTCTCATATGGCCCTTCATATGGCAAAACTCACATTTCTTGTCCCCTTTGGACTTGTAATAAGACTTATACTCAGACTTATACTGTCTCCTTCCATTTCTATTGCCATTTCCACCTTGATACTACCTATTCACATGCATAGTAGATCCTTCTTGATCCACCTGAATCGAACCTGTGACCATTTTATGCCTCTCAACTTGCTGGACCACATAAAACGCTTGATTCACAGTTGGTAGAGCTTCTGATCACAATATGTTGCTTCTGACTCCATCAAGTTCCTCATTCAAACCCAGGAGGAATTGCATCAATTTGTTTCTTGATTCCATATCAAGAATTTTCTTCATCAAATTGCACTTGCACTGTTCCAGAATTCCACATTCACATTCAGGCAATGCCTCAATACTCGCAATCTCATCCCAGATTTTCTTGAGCTTGCAGTAATACTCTCCCACATATTTGTTTCCCTGTTCTATCGACACCAACGTTCTCCTAAGCTCGTACAATAGTGGTCCATTTGTCTGACCGAATCGCTCAACTAATTCTTCCCAAAGCTGTTTCACAGACTCCACATACATCAAGGTTTCAGAAATCAAATTCACAATTGAATTCAATATCCAACATCTCACCATGTAATCCACTCTCACCCATCTTTGGTAATCTGACGAATCTATGCTAGGTTTCTTGCAGCTACCATCAATAAAACCTAACTTGCATTTCGCTCCTAGAGCCATTTTGACATTCCTACTCCAATTCAAGAAATTCAAACCAGTGAGTTGCAAAGAGATGATATGCGCACCGGGATGATTGGAATTGGTGAGTGCAAGCAGGTCTCCAAATGCGAACGCATTCAATTGCGACTACAAACCTTGATGTTCTTGCACGAACTCGTTCGGCGTCTCCATTGTTGCTGAACCTTTCACGATCTCTGTGGCAGTGATTGGATCTATGATCAGAAATTTCACCTCGGCTACTCTCTTCTTCTACCTGTGCTTTGATACCATTTAGAATGGTGATCAAATCACCATTAAATACCCGGATGTGTTTGGAAGAGAGCAATTTGATTAAGAGGGAATGATTTCTGTTTCATTCAACGTGAGAGATACAATGAGAGGTCTAGTGCTTATATAGCACTTCTGTAACAAACTAACAACCGACCAGCTATTTACACATGAGAACCTTTATTTCACTATTTACACAAAAGGTCTCAATACTTTGTATCTCAAGATCCCCCCTCAAGTAGGACATGTTGATGAATGAACAAGTCCATACTTGGATACGAAGAACTTGTGTTGTGCCTCACCAAGTGACTTGGTTAATGCATCAGCTAGCTGCATTTGAGACCTCACAAAAACAGTTTTGAAAAACTGGCCAACCGACAAGGCTTGTTTGTTAATATTTTAAATGGGGGACTATTTGATCTCTTCATATCTCTCAACACTCAACTATATCTCCTGATCCCTTAACTAATTGTAATTTTTATTGCAAGTAATTGCACTTAATTATTAGTTGATAGTCTGACAAAGAATTTGATTAATTGATGTTTTGAATCAGTTCTGATTCTCGATCGCTTGTGTATGCTTATCTCAGATTTCAGAGCTTTAAAACTTTAGTGTAGATCTGGACCTAGAGCATCCAAACCTAGTTTTTATTTCAATTTTGAACCTAGTGGCTGGATTGGGCTAGAGCCTCCCATCCATCGGGAAACCGAACCGCGTGAACAAATCCTATAAGTTTTCTACGACTAACTACTTTGCCTCTACTTTAAGAGACACAGGAACCTCGGATCTATAGATCTTGACCCTTGATTTAGTTGGAAAGTTGTAATTATGTCATTAGGAAGATATATATTAGAAAGAAAGTAGGAGATCGAGGATCTTGTTCCCCATTATTCTTGCCTATGATCATAATTCAAGATCGGAAAATATAAGCAGGAAAAGATATGTATTTGAATAATACCAAAAAACCATGAATCCAACCTGGTACTGGTGTGGAAGAAACGAAGGTCGTGAGGAGACCCCGTCAATTAAGATGCAAATGATGGTAAGGGTCCTCAATGACTAGGAAACTGGAAGTAAAAGTTCACGATTTTGTTGTTACTAGGAATAAATATTAGATCTTGACCATTGATTTATTTCATGAGAAACGTCACATCTATAGATTATGAAGTGTCACATATAGTGTCAAAAAGTGTTGAAGTTTTTAAATAAATGAGTACTCAATGACACCAATCACAAGTTGGTATAGTGGTTGTGGGGCTACATCCCATGTCAAGAGGTTCGAAGTTCGAATTACCTTGAAAACATGGAGTCGCTTGTGAACACAGTACCCGATTCAGATGTAGAGTGACAGAGTCGATCGAACTAGACTAAGATAAAAAAAAAAAGTACTCAATGACCTGAATCCATATTTCACTCATTCTTTAGCTTAACTTTTGAGAATTGAAACTGATTAGTGCATTGTAAGAAGGTCACATGAGGATTGATGAGCCCTTTTTTGTTTCCACAGCCAATGATCACGAGAAGCTCTCATCGAGCTGTGAGAACATCAACTCTAATCTATGCATCATAATTGAAGTTTATGTGGCGAATCCCGAATAACTTAAAAAAGAATATGATTGAGGAAAAATAAATTTAAAGGATGAACAAGTAAAATATACTAATGAGATGAAAGTTTCGGCATTAGTTGTGATATAAATATTAGAGATTTAAAAATATGTACCTGAATTGGTTAAAGATGAAAGAACTTACAAGTGAGTGGATATTTTGCCTTGTTGGCATGTGAGGTTTGACTTTTGAGAATTAGAAATTGCGGTAGGAAATTAGAGGAGTACGCTTTTTTACGTAAGACTCATTATTTAGTCTTGCATCTTTTGTAACTTCTTGGCTTTTAAACCACTCATCTATTTATTTATCAATTCAGATGGACCAAAACTGCGTTATGCGCGTTTAATGAATTAGCTAGTACTCGAGTATATAACGATTTTATAGGGATAAAAATCAACCGATTTAATTTCTACAGAAGATTCATTTAATAAAATGAAAATTTAATCCACGTACATAATGCGTTGTTCATGCTGCAAATTGCTGTTCCAGAATATAAAGTCAACATTTATAAAAATGGGGTAAAACAGTTGATACGTCAAAATCACTACCAAACGTATGTCTCTAAACTCCCCACCAAAAAATAAATGTCCCTACTTGGAGGCCGGACCACATGTTCTCCGTACGTATCCTCTAAATTTTCAAGGAGAAACCTTCGTTGATACAAGAGCATATATTATTTTATATTTGTCCATATTATGTATAGTGATTATTATACCCTCATGATTTTCACCAATTGATATATATATATATATATATATATATATGAGTAGGTCTCTGAGATCCTTCAAGGTCTCAGTTATCCAAACACTTACATGGTATCAGTCTTTTTTTGTAAAACCCTAAACTCTTTTCGTTTCACAAAGCGAGCCGTCGTCGCCGCTACCTTAGCCCCTGCCGCCTGTCCGTGTCACCGCCGTTCATCAGCCACCGCCACCCACCCCTGCCGCCGCCTCTCATCCCAGCCGCAGCCGCACCACCCCTTTTCTTCGGTCGCCCCCCCCTTTTTTTTTTTTTTTTTTTTTGCTTTCCGATGTCTTCCGTTGTGGACTCCACGACTCCCCCAAATAACCGTAACCCACCGCCGCCGCCACCAAACCCCACACCAAAGCCCCACAACCCTTTTCACTCCGCCCAATCCGTTACTAACATCAAAAACCAAATTCCCCTAACTCTAGACCTCAAGAAGGTTCAATACCACACCTGGGCGGAACTCTTCAATACTGCCTGTAAGGGTCATGATGTCATCGCCCACATCAACGGCTCTGGCCGCCCGGATGATGTCCACGAGCCTCTCTTGAACCGCCTTGATTCCATCGTTCTGGGATGGATCTATGTCACCGTCCTCCAACCAGGCTCCACCACTGGCGATGTTTGGCTCCACATCAAGGACATCTTTTATGACAATCACTCCGCTAGGGCAGCGGATCTTGAGGGCAAGTTCATCAACACCCGTTAGGAGAGCTTCTCAACTATTGCCTTTCCATCAGGGCCATCGCCGACAACCTTGGCGACGTCGGACACAAGGTTAGTGAAGAGTGCCTCGTCCTTCAACTCATCAACGGCCTCTCCACCAAATTTGATGTTGTCAGTGGCATGATCAGCAACACCTCGCCACTACCGACCTTCATGGTGGCTTACAGCATGCTCTTTTGGGAGGAAAGTTGTCATGGCCGCCCTCAGGCCCCATTCCATGTCCTTGTGTCCTCCAAGGACTTCTTGCCCACAGACTCATACCCCCAACCCCCCCTAACAACCAGCCTCGGTCGAACCAATAGTGCGGAGGCCGCGAGAGAGGAGGCTGCAGCGGCCGTCGCGGCCGCAGCACCCTTGGTACCCGCCGCAGCCGCAACAGTGGAGCGCCGCCCCACCGCCCTTCCCCTATCTGACGTGGGCGGGCTACCCTCCGCTGGGAAGGTCTTTCCGCAACACCATCCACCACAGTCGGCCTCTTCCCCATTGTTGAACGCCTCTCAACCGCAACTGTCGACCCCCCTACACACCAATCTCTCTGATGCATTCTCCTCCATGGGACTTCAGTAGCCGGATGACAACTGGTATATGGATACCGGGGCCTCCTTTCACAAGACGAACGCGCCAAGTAACCTACACACTATACCGTCTGTCTATGTCGGAAATGGCACACCCCTTTCAATTATCGGTTCGGGTCAAGCAACCCTCCCCAATGGCACACCCATTCGCCTTAACAATGTCCTACTTTCCCCTGACCTTGTCAAAAACCTCATCTATGTTCGTCAATTTACCATCGATAATCACGTGGCTGTCCAATTTGATCCGCTTGGTTTTCTTGTGAAGGATCTTCGTACGTGGACCCCAATCATGCGGTGCAATAGTTCAAGCGACCCCTATCCACTCACTGCAGCCCACCATTCGCCCCCTGCCGCCCCACCGCCCTTGTCACCCTTGGTTCTGACTTGTGGCACGCTCGTTTTCGCCACCCTGGCGATCACGTGCTTCAATGTCTCTGCTCTAGCAATTTTATTTCGTGTAATAAAGCCTCGGGCGTTTGCACTTCATGTGTAATAAAGCCTCGGGCGTTTCGCCACCCTGGCGATCACGTGCTTCAATGTCCCTTCCTTTTAACATTTCTTATTTCCTTACATTTGCACCTTTTGACATTATACATTGCGACTTGTGGATATCTTCTCTTCCGAGTGTTAGTGGTTTTCGATATTATTTGGTTGTTCTTGATGATTTTACCAATTTTGTTTGGGTCTTTCTTCTACGGCACAAATCGGAAACACAAAGTCATATTGCTAATTTCCACACGTTTGTCTGCACCCAATTTAATTTGCCTATCAAGTCTATTCAGTGTGACATGGGAGGCGAGTTCGACAACACCTTCGTCCACTCCTTTTGTCAACAACATGGGATAGCCCTCCGCTTCTCTTGTCCACAAACTTCCCCACAAAATGGTAAAGCGGAACGCATCCTCTGCACAATCTCAATGACAAAACTGGGACCCTCCTACATCACGCCTCTCTCCCCCTTTCATTTTGGGTTGAGGCGCTTCACATGGCCACCTACCTCCACAATATACTTCCCTCCAAAGCCATCAATAACTCCATCCCAACCTTGGCACTCTATCGCCAGTACCCTTCCTATAATCACATTCGAGTGCTTGTATGTCTTTGTTTTCCCAACATGAGTGCCACCGCTCCTCACAAGCTCTCCCCACGATCCACCAAAATTTTCTTCTTGGATATCTCCCCCACACCATCGAGGATATCGTTGTCTTCGCTTGGATACCAATCGGGTTATAACATCGCGCCATGTGATTTTTGACCAACAAACCTTTTTGCCTCACCACTTGCCTCTGCTGTCACCATCCCCTTTACACCACCCGACATCGACGGGTTCCCAGCCCTCCTCCGCCATATCATCCATCAGGCCACACCCACGCCACCTATGTCACGGCCGCAGCTTCATGATGCGCCCACGGTCGCCGCCGCTGTTGCGCCCTACCCCCTAGTGCCCCCATGCAGCGGCCGCAACTTGATGATGCGCCCGCGGCCACCACCGCTGCTACGCATATCCCCCTAGTGCCCCCCATGCTGTAGCCGCAGCTTGATGTTGTGCCCGCGACCGCCACACCCCCAGTGACGGAGGGAAAGTCGTTGATTCACCTCGCCAAAAATAAATCCCAAACAAACAAACTAGTATAGTATGCAAGTAAGGGGTCGAACCCTAGAGAATCAAGTATTTCTAAATATTGTGTATTTATCAATATAAAAGAAACGATTTTTATGAATGAAAATAAAAGAAAATAATATTGACAAAAGCAAATAAAGGATAGAAGAAAAGCGTTTCCACCTACAAGTTCTCGACTTTGGTTGGTTTTATTGATCATCGAATCCTTTTCAAGTTATTATCGTTTCCTACGAATTCCTCCCGTCTTGGTTTAAATAGATTAAAAGTCCTACGAGTCCAATTAATCCCTTACACCTCAATGCAACCTTAACACGGTCAAGATTTAACAAAGAGATAGCAAATAGTCCCAAGAACTTGAGCATATAAATAACACCAATTAAACACGGTAAATCAATGTTTAAGATATATGTCAACTCCCTACATAATCATACTTCAAACACGGAATCCACATTCTTATGCGTGCTACTACGGAAATAACACAAATACGAAAGTATTAAATCCTAGCAAGAAATCAATATTATCAAAGTAGCTAATCAAGATAACATCAATAACATAATCAATATCACACAAAGAAGTTGAAAGAATTATAGAGGAAAAATAACTTGAATTAAAAACTCACAAACCACCAACCAAGTCTCGAAAGTGTAGGCGGAAACTAGAAAATTAGCCAAACATTGCTTACCTAAGCTTTCTTCTCTTTAATGGTGATTTCTCTACTTGAAAACTTAATTGAAACTTAATTAAACTAACCCTAGAACATCCTATTTATAAGCCTAATGTCTTCCATAAAAGGTAGATAAAAGATAGAAACTTCCTAAACAAACTAGATAAAAGATAGACTTTCCATGTATAGTTCAACGTCAAATCCCGCTGGCAGCGAGAATTTTCGCTAGCAGCGAATGGCCTCAATCAAGCTCCTGTTGGATTTCCGCTAACACCTCGCTAGCACACTCGTTGGCAGCGACTTTCATGCCTTAGAATTTTCTCGAGCTTCTCCGAGGACCCTTCTTTCCGCTTCCGCGAGACACTGAACCCGCTGCCGCGAGCTGGGCCTTCCGCTGCCGCGAGATCTCAAACTCGCTGGGGCGAGTTCCTTCTTCCGCTGGAGCGACTAGCCGAAGCTTCGGGTCCTGGTGATTCTCGCTGGCTGTGGAATTTTCCGCGGCAGCGGACGTCTCGCTGCAGCGAGATTAGTCGCTAGCAGCGGACGTTGCTTGCCCTTCCTCTCTCGCTGGTTCTCTCTTCCCGCGGGCTTGCTGGGCTCCAGGCTTCTGGTTCCACTCGCTGGCAGCGAGTGTATCATTCGCTGGCAGCGACTGATGCCCAGAGACTTGATTCTTCATTGTTCTTCCCTCGTTCTTTCTTTCCTCCTTTCTTTCTCTTCTTAGCTTGATTTCTTGACTTCACTTGGCCATGTTTAACAGCTTTTCCTTGCTTTCCACCATGTCGGATCTACGATTCTGCACAATTCAACCGAAATAGCGTAGATTCCGAACTTTTCCACAAAAAGAGTTTTATCTAAATTAACACTAAAAACATGCATATTCTACAATGTAAATGCAACTAAATTATCCTATAATGCCAATTAGAAATGTGCATTATCAAACTCCCCCACACTTAACCTTTTGCTTGTCCTCAAGCAATGCAAAACAAAGAAGAGCAAAACTATCATACCACAAATATGATCTTCAAGCACTAACCTTGTTAAAAGCAAAATCAAAGTGTAGGAGCCATAAGCATGAAAGTTAACATCCTAGCAAGTATATGAGCGATTCAAAATAAAGGCACATCTCATCCAACCTCACCGGGATCATGTGTTTGCTCTCACTCTCATGTGTTTAGGCTTAATAATGCATCTCTCAACTCAATCCAAAATGCAAAAAGCTACATAGAAATTGACACATATATCACATATTCTCCACCGTGGATGCCATCACTTATAAGAAACATCAAGAGGTCTTTTATCAAGGTTGTAATGGGGCTTGGTAAGGAATTTAAGGTAGGAAATACTTAGGCTTGTGGTGCTAAAAATCCGGGAAAAAGGGATCCCTAAGAACAACCGGAAGAACATCAAAAACCAAATACTTCCAAAACCAAGATAACTCAAACTTTCACTCTTAAAACACTCAACAAAAGAACTTTCTCTCAACCATACATTTTTTTCAACTCTCACATACATAATGAAAATAAAAGGCTCTTTATTCATCTTTTTTTTTCTTTTCTTTTCTTCTATTTCTTTTGACTTTTTTTCTTCTTCTTTTTTCATTTTTTTTTCTAGAGCCAAAAATACAATAATGCGCAATGTGAGGAATAAAACCAAAATTACATAATCATCCAAAACTTGTAACTTTCTCAACAATATTCTCTTTTCCACTCAAACAAATCAATCATTCACCAATTCTAATCCTAATTCCCGGATAGGGTAAGGCTTATCATCGGCTAAGGTTAAATTTTGTGGTGCTTCAAAGAAAAGGCTAAGGCTCAAATTTGGCTACAAGCAAAGGATACATATTTAGGGTGGATATGGATAATAATATGGCTAAGAAAATCATGCCTCTATCATTTGAAACTCATAAGCAATAGACATATAAAATCGGCCTCAAATATAGATAACAATGTCAATCTCAAGAGGTAATTGCATAAGGAGAGTATAATGTCACACAAGAAAGCAAAAGGGAATAAATATGATGAAAATCCCTAAAGGCTAAAATTTCTCACTAGGCCAAGTTTTTGTTGGATTTCAATAATGCCCAAAACTAGGAATCATACTTTCTCAATTGAACTAACATGCCATGCTCCCATAAAAATCATTTCAAGTATGTGACAAGGCTAGACAATTCAATCATATTATGGAACATATATGGTAAAACTCATCAAAATAAAATAGAGGACAAACTAAGGCAAGATGGGTATTTGAAAAACACATATATGCAATGCATGATCTTTTTGGACTTTTTTTTTTATATATTTTTCTCAATTTTTTTTCATTTTCTAATGCAATAAGATAGCGGAAATATAAATATGAATGTATAAGGGAAAAAATAAATATGAATGCATGAATCTATGAATGCAACCCTCCCCCACACTTAAACTCTTCATTGTCCTCAATGAAAATCAAAGACAACAAATAATAAAAATATGAGAGAAAGAGGGTAAAGAATAACTCACATTGTGGAAAATTTTTGGTGGTGAAGGTGACGAATTTTTGAAAGAAGAACGATGAAGAACGACAACGACGAAGACGGACGAACCACGAGCACGGATGAATGAAGATGGCGAAGAATGAATAAGATTGGATGCGACGAAAACGGACGAAGACTAACGAACCACGAGCACCGATGAATGAAGATGACGAAGAATGAATAAGATCAACGGTGACGACAATGGACGAAGACTGGGCATGCACCATGGGAGCGGTTGATCAGGCCGCAGACAAGGCTAATGCTAGCTTCGTACACTAGGCATCACTGCTGGATTCGCTGGCAGCGAGTTTTGGTTCGCTGGCAGCGGATGAAATCAGCTCCTGTGACATCTGGGCGGCTGGATTCGCTGGCAGCGAATCATGATTCGCTGGCAGCGAATTGAGCCTAGATTCTCTATTCTTCGATCTTGTTCACTTTTCCCTGCATTGTTAGCTCAAAATATCCAAAAGCATCTATCTACCATATAAAATAATTAGGAAATTTCTAATTTATTAAACAACCAAACTAATTAAATAACTAGGAATTGAAATAACTAATTTAGGAAAACTTACCTCGGGTTGCCTCCCAAGAAGCGTCCTTGTTTATCGTCATAGACTCGACGGTTTATTTGTTCGCGCATTCAAGACTCACTCGGACATCGCCAACGCCCTCTTTAGCAAATCAAACTCCGTTGCACACCATTTAGGTAGGTGAACACCACATATGAAGAAGCCGAAGTCAAATGATGTGATGTTGAAAAAGGTCTCCAACTTTTCATATGCCCGAGCGTGACTTCTCGCCGAGGGTATGTAGTACCACCAACACAGTTCCGCTGGTGGCTTATTGAAGTAATGCTCCCAAGGATCTACATATTCACCAAAATCCACAAAAGTGTAAGAAATATCATTACCTTGCTCGGGAGCCATAGAAATCGGCTCCGGACTTGATTCCTTAATTGATGACTTGGGGATGATTTCTATGGGTGGAGTAGGTGTCAAAATACATGGTTCCTTATGCGTGCACTCATGAGACTCCATGTCAAGGGGCATCGGGCTCTCTTCTCCATCTTCCATTGGACCATTGATGCTTGCGTCTTGGCTTCCCTCATGTATCTTGCCCGCCATTGGTTTGAAAGGTAAGGGCATGGATGCCAACTTGTAGTCTGCCTCCACCTTTGCCATGTCACCTACGCAAAGGAAAAGATCCCACAATTCCGACCAATCCAAACCATAAAGGCCTTCCCCTTTCAATGATTGAGCGAATTCTTGTATCTCGGGAAGCATGCCTTCTTGAACGCAAAGTACTCGTTTTATCAAATCATCTTGGATACCCCGTGAAGCACGGTCGTCCACTAAATCTTGCACTCTTGCGAGGTAATGGTGAAAGTATTCTCCTTGGTGTTGCCATAACTCCAACTCCATTGCAAACAATTAGAAACGAGGTGTCGTGAACCGTAAGATAGGTCCACGACGGGGTTATATATATATACAAAAATTAATAAATACACAAAACAAAGAAATAAACTTGATTCCCCGGCAACGACGCCAATTTGACGGAGGGAAAGTCGTTGATTCACCTCGCCAAAAATAAATCCCAAACAAACAAACTAGTATAGTATGCAAGTAAGGGGTCGAACCCTAGAGAATCAAGTATTTCTAAATATTGTGTATTTATCAATATAAAAGAAACGATTTTTATGAATGAAAATAAAAGAAAATAATATTGACAAAAGCAAATAAAGGATAGAAGAAAAGCGTTTCTACCTACAAGTTCTCGACTTTGGTTGGTTTTATTGATCATCGAATCCTTTTCAAGTTATTATCGTTTCCTACGAATTCCTCCCGTCTTGGTTTAAATAGATTAAAAGTCCTACGAGTCCAATTAATCCCTTACACCTCAATGCAACCTTAACACGGTCAAGATTTAACAAAGAGATAGCAAATAGTCCCAAGAACTTGAGCATATAAATAACACCAATTAAACACGGTAAATCAATGTTTAAGATATATGTCAACTCCCTACATAATCATGCTTCAAACACGGAATCCACATTCTTATGCGTGCTACTACGGAAATAACACAAATACGAAAGTATTAAATCCTAGCAAGAAATCAATATTATCAAGGTAGCTAATCAAGATAACATCAATAACATAATCAATATCACACAAAGAAGTTGAAATAATTATAGAGGAAAAATAACTTGAATTAAAAACTCACAAACAACCAACCAAGTCTCGAAAGTGTAGGCGGAAACTAGAAAATTAGCCAAACATGGCTTACCTAAGCTTTCTTCTCTTTAATGGTGATTTCTCTACTTGAAAACTTAATTGAAACTTAATTAAACTAACCCTAGAACATCCTATTTATAAGCCTAATGTCTTCCATAAAAGGTAGATAAAAGATAGAAACTTCCTAAACAAACTAGATAAAAGATAGACTTTCTATGTATAGTTCAACGTCAAATTCCGCTGGCAGCGAGAATTTTCGCTAGCAGCGAATGGCCTCAATCAAGCTCCTGTTGGATTTCCGCTACCACCTCGCTAGCACACTCGCTGGCAGCGACTTTCATGCCTTAGAATTTTCTCGAGCTTCTCCGAGGACCCTTCTTTCCGCTTCCGCGAGACACTGAACCCGCTGCCGCGAGCTGGGTCTTCCGCTGCCGCGAGATCTCAAACTCGCTGGGGCGAGTTCCTTCTTCCGCTGGAGCAACTAGCCGAAGCTTCGGGTCCTGGTGATTCTCGCTGGCAGTGGAATTTTCCGTGGCAGCGGACGTCTCGCTGCAGCGAGATTAGTCGCTAGCAGCGGACGTTGCTTGCCCTTCCTCTCTCGCTGGTTCTCTCTTCCCGCGGGCTTGCCGGGCTCCAGGCTTCTGGTTCCACTCGCTGGCAGCGAGTGTATCATTCGCTGGCAGCGACTGATGCCCAGAGACTTGATTCTTCATTGTTCTTCCCTCGTTCTTTCTTTCCTCCTTTCTTTCTCTTCTTAGCTTGATTTCTTGACTTCACTTGGCCATGTTTAACAGCTTTCCCTTGCTTTCCACCATGTCGGATCTACGATTCTGCACAATTCAACCGAAATAGCGTAGATTCCGAACTTTTTCACAAAAAGAGTTTTATCTAAATTAACACTAAAAACATGCATATTCTACAATGTAAATGCAACTAAATTATCCTATAATGCCAATTAGAAATGTGCATTATCACCCAGCCCCCTTGCCCGACCTTGTGCCGCCTCCACCACCTCAGGCTGCCCCCGTCCCAACCATGAAGACCCGGTCCCAATCCGGGATCTTCAAACCCAACCCCAAATACAACCTCCTTACCCTTTCCACAGACACATCACCTCTCCCTAAATCACGACAAAAGGCCTTACAGGACTCGAACTGACACGCCGCCATGGTCGATGAGTTTAGTGCTTTAATTAAGAACGGCACGTGGGACCTCGTTCGAGGGCCTCGGGATTCTAATATCATTAACTGCATGTGGTTCTTCAAGCATAAGTACAGATCTGAAGGGACTCTTGAGCGTCACAAGGCTCGCCTAGTTGTCAATGGCAAGTCTCAGGAGGTTGGTGTGGACTGTGACGAGACATTTAGCCTAGTCGTCAAACCCGCTACCATACGCACAATTCTGAGCATCGCCCTCACCAAGTACTGGTCTATTCACCAGCTGGACGTCAAGAATGTCTTCCTCCACGACAACCTTCAGGAGACTGTGTATATGCATCAGCCGTCAGGCTTCTATGATCGCTCGCGCCTCTCTCACGAATGCCTTCTCCGGAAGTCTCTCTATGGGTTGAAAGCACGCCTGGTATCAGCGATTCGCCACATACCTCAATGGGATTGATTTTCAAGGCAGTCAGTTTGATCACTCCCTCTTTGTGTTCCCTTCGGGGTCTGACACTGCCTATCTTCTACTGTACGTAGATAACATTGTGCTCACAACATCCACTTCATCATTACTATCTAGGCTGATGGCATTGCTGCGTTCGGAGTTTGCCATGACTGATCTTGGTTCATTGAGCTACTTCCTTGGCATCTCTGTGACTCGCACTCGTGATGCACTATTTCTTCATCAGAAGAAATATGCTCTTGAGATCGTCGATAAAGCCCGGATGACGTCCTATAAGCCCACCACCACTCCTGTCGACTGCAAGTCCAAGCTCGATGCTGCCTCTAGTCCTAAGGTTCAGGATCCTATATCCTACTGTAGTCTGGCCGGTACCCTTCAGTATCTGACATTCACTAGGCCAGACATCACCTTTGTCATTCAGCAGATTTGCTTATACATGCATGATCCCCGCGAACATCACCTTCAGGCGCTCAAGCGGATAATCCGGTACATCAAGGGCACCAGTGACATGGGTTTGCATCTTTGTCGCGACCTTTTTGACACCCTCACTGCCTACTCCGATGCTGACTGGACGGGTTGTCCCGAAACTTGCCACTCCACTTCTGGTTTCGCAGTGTACCTTGGTGACAACCTGGTCTCGTGGTCCTCCAAGCGTCAGGCCACCATCTCGCACTCCAGTGCCGAGGCCGAGTATCGTGGTGTCGCCAACGTCGTGGCAGAGACCTGCTGGCTCTGCAACCTCCTTTGGAAGCTTCGGGTTCCGCTTCGTGCATCCACCTTGGTCTACTGAGACAATGTCTCCGTCGTTTATCTTTCATCGAACCCGGTTCAGCATCAGCGGACCAAGTACATCGAGATTGATATCCATTTCGTCAGAGAGAAGGTCACCTTAGGCCATGTCCGGGTACTACATGTCTCTTCTGCACATCACTATGCGAACATTTTCACAAAAGGATTACCTACTCCTCTTTTTACTTCTTTTCGTTCTAGTCTTACTATTCACTCACCTCTAGCTACGACTGATGAAGGATGTTAGTAGATATTATTTTATAGTTGTCCATATCATGTATACTGACGATTGTACTCTTAGGGGTTTCACCCATTGATATATATACAGGAGTAGGCCTCTGAGATCCTTCAAGGACCCAATTATCCAAACACTTACAAATACTTCCTCCATGGCTCCCTGTCATAATTTAGGTTATTTAACTTTTTAGCAACTTTTTTAATAAGCTAAAAATTCTATAAAATACTGGGTATAAACATTTTTTTAAGCTTTTTAAAATAATTTAAAAATTCTTAGTATATTTAAAAAAATATATTTTATATAATTTTTAACACATTCCAAAGCATATCAAAAAGTTAGGGGGACTAAAGGCACTACAAAAAAAAAACATTTTAGCAACGGCTACTTGCCGTGGCGAAAAGGCCATTTTCCGTGGCGAAAAGGTGGTAGCCACGGCTATAGCCACGGAAAACCAGCCGTGGGGAAACCTTGGGTGGCAAAAGAGTGTAGCCACGGGATTTGTCGTCGCTAGATTAAATGGCCACGGCACAGCCGTCGCTATAAACAATGCCGAAGTAAATTATTCCAAAATAGTTGCGACGGGGATCTGCCGTGGCTATGAAAGTTTTCCCGCTATAATTTTGGTGGTTTATTTGTATGGATGCGACTGGAACATGTCGTGGCTAGCATGTTAATTTTCCCCCCCTGTTAGCGACGGCAAGCTGCCGTTGCTAAGCTTATCAAATTTTGATTTTTCTGTTTGCGACGGCAAGATGCCGTGGCTAATGGTAAAGCCTTTTCATGTTTCATTTATTTCTACTAATCCTCCCTGTTTTACTTCTAATCACACATACATAATGGTAATCAATAATAACCAATTCTCAAATAAGTTGCAACCATAATAGAATCTTCCATATAACATATATATAGATTTAACATTCAAATCAAGCATACATAGCGATGATAACTGTACATAACAAAAATATGTTCCCAAGTCTGGAGTTTTAGCATTCCGACAAAAGGTGTGATTGTACATACACACATAGAGGCAAACAAAATCATACTTGTTCTTTTGGTGCTAAAATATTGCCATATCAACGAGCAGCGCGCTGGAGAATCTCTTTCAATGTCTTCTGAAAAAATGTCATCATCTTCTTCTGTCGATGTGTCTCCTGATTTCTCGGGAGATACAAGAATAACTCCATCTCCTATAGATTCCTTGAGCTGGACACTTGTTGTCTATAGATAATATTAAAAAAAGCATAGAAAAAGTAAGGTATATTGAGAGCAAGACACATTATAGCAAATAAAGCAAATAAACACATGACAACAATTATATTACTGCTACTAGTGGTATTAAACTAGAGGAAATCAATTAATGGTCTCCTATATTACTAAATAAAATATTGGTCATGGGCGGAAGTGACAGCTTGGGATGTTCATCTGAACTGTGTTATGTATGACACTTGCAAGATCAAAGGGGTTGTTGGTGTTGAACAAAAAGCCAAGCTCTAGCATTTTCTTTTTCTCAGGGAACAATAGGTAGTCATAGGAGGCAAACATCATATCGCCCATTTGATAAACTCTAGCATTTTCTTTTTCTCAAGCTAAAGCCAACAAAAGTTCAGTTTTAAATAGGCAAAAAAGTATTCAGTGAGCACAAAAGTACAGAGCTAAAGTTGTAGTTACACTTCCCACCCAAAAAAAAAAGAGTTGTAGTTACACAGAGACAATTGACATAGAAGAGTAATATTCCAAAATGACAGGAGTTTGAATGTACCCATAGGAAAGAGACAATCAAATGGATGGATCATCCCTTTTTGCACAGAGAAATTCTTACTAAATTGTCATTCCAAATGCAGGCCCTATAATGTAGAATTCACCCACTAAAAGCAATTCATTTCTTAGGGAACAATAGGTAGCCATAGGAGGCAAACATCATACTGCCCATTTGATAAACTCTAGCATTTTTTTTTTCTCAAGCTAAAGCCAACAAAAGTTCAGTTTTAAATAGGCAATAACTAGCAATTAATGCTATATGTGAAGATGTTGTTACACAAAGGCAAGCAACCGATCTTTGAAAGAGATACACTACTGGGTTTCTTGAAAAGTTTCCAAGCCCTTAGCAGGGATGTGGGTGTCACTATAAGTCGCTATCTTTTTTATGAGTTATAAAATTGATTTATCAAAATTCACAATTCTCCGTTGAATAAACCAGACCCGAATACAGGTTGACTGGTTGGAGATGGGTTTTATATTAAATATTATGAAAACAGCCCTGATATCTTTATATGCAGATTAGTACACTACACTATAACCATTCATTCATAATTGAAGAAATTGAAGAAAGACACGTATGAAATTGAAGAAAGACATGTATGTGTAGATGTTGAAATTGAAGAAATTGAAGAAAGACATTGCTAATAAAATTGAAGAAAAAAACATTCACAAACCCGTGCTTGTGAATGAGCACTTGTCCCATCAGCGATCCTTGTAGTCCCCAACACTTCCGATCTTAGCGCTTGGATTTTTTGGTCAAATTGCCTTGAAAGGTGCTCAGCAAGCTCTTGAAGCTGCTGTCGGATCGTGGGATCGTTGCTATTAGGTGTGGTAGACGGTCCTGGATACACCAACCTAGAAGGGACACTACAGCCATATGTGCGACAGTATGCATGACCATCAGGTCCAATAACTTGATGGAAAATCTTGTCTTTTACCGCTGTAAGTTCACGTTGATCCTCTGGTTCCTTACTCAAGAGATCGTTGTAGTCCTTCTAAGTATGACAAATGAAGACAAGAACATTATACAATCACCACATACTTTAAAAATTATACAAATGAAAAGGTATACAAATGAAAGGATTGACAAACGTACGATGGCTGCAATAACATCAGGGTCATTGGCGTTTTGAGATTTGATCCACACACTCATTTTGTCAACTGGTTGCCCACTTTTTTGCAGCTGATCAATATAAAAACAATAGTATAAAATGCAACTCAAACTAATTAAGATAGAAAAAAAAGGTACAACTGATCAATATAAAAACAATAGTATAAAATGCAACTCAAACTAATTAAGATAGAAAAAAAAAGGTACAATCTCAGCAATACATACCTCATATTTTACTTCGGCAAATGACTTTCGGGCCAGTGATATGAGATGGTCCATGCTTATCTCGATTCATGGAGTTTTGTAGTGATTGTTTCTATTTATATCAAGAGCCAATACTCTTGGTTAGAAATGAATGAACGCATATGGATATGAAAAGTAGGATTGACTCAATTATAATTTATATTTTTTGGAAAAAAAGAAGAAGAAAACCTGAGCCTCAGAACTCCCCCAATATGCAATAAGCTCAACCCAATGTTCGGGTGGAACATCTGTAGGTGGGTGCGAAGCTAACTTTGGATCATCTCTCTTCGGTGTAAAAAATTTTGCTTTTGTTTTAGACTTGTAATCTTTCCACATGCTGTTGCATGTTTTCAAACAAACTGGTTTGTAGCCTTCGGGGACATTTAATATATTTCTCTGCAAGTTTGATCAAAGTAAGTAGGATAAAAATAGAATAACCACACAACTTGTAAACTCATGAAGAATATAATTTCACCTGAACTTTTGCCCATATTCCCTCATTGATAGAATCGTCAATAGAGGTCCAATCTAGATTAGTCAACGGAAGCCTTTGAGCATCACGCACTATAATCCCTAACTGAGACTTCAAAGGTTTGGCATTTTCTCCTACTGGCTGGAAAACTTCGTTGAATTCAACAGAGATTTTGACTCCGGTGTTCCACTCTCGTATACCCTGATTATGGCCTCGAACTCCAATTTGTTGTTGCTTACCCTTTTTAGGGCCTCGAACTGCAATTTGTTGTTGCTGACCTTTAGTCAAACAAATATTATACAAATTAGAGGTTTAATAAACTACTAAATATTTCTATAAATTGTGGTTGAATAACTTCAATGAATTGAGTAAATATTCATAAAATATACTATTAACACTTGTTTCCATGGGAGATGGCACAAGGGATGCAGCTGGAGGTTGTGCAGAAGTGGTAGCTGTAAGAGATGCATCGGGATTTCGTGGAGGTGGAGCAAGGGTTGAAAGTGGAGCACTAGGCATAGCTGGTGGAGCTGCTGATTCTGGTGAGGATGAGTTGGCATGCCCACTAGCCGAGGAAGAAAAGGCCAAGAACTCAGCTATCGTACGTGGTCTCCCACGTCCGCCCTTTCTTCTCTTCATGGTAATACATTGGCGATCACCTTTAATTTAACTAACACCGTTCATCAAAGAACATTAAAAAAGTATTATCTATATATCTCTCTTGTCCAGCCAGAGAGTGGGAACTTTTTCCTCTTATTCTGAAATAAAATTCAGCAACCAAGGAAAATTACAAGCATGTGGGGAAAAAGAAAAGAAAACCATAGTTCTCTAGATATACCAAAGACACAATAGTTAATATTACATTTCTCTCTTGTCCAGCCTCTAGAATGGGTACTGGGTACTTTTTCCTCTTATTATCTAGGGATAGACAAGCAATTGTGACATTCATGGAAATTAAAACCAGTTAAAACTAAATAAAAGGGCATAAGGATAGGTATAAAAACAATAAATGCAGTTGTCATACTATATATAGGATAGGTATAAAAACAATCTGTGCATCTAGAAAGGCAAGTAAGTTGATCTAGAAAGGCAAGGGATCAACCTGATCAAGGTAAGCTTACAACTGTCAACTGATATTTATGCACATTTCCAGGATTTTTTAGCATGTTTAGACTTGAATACGAGGAGTTATTTTTGGCAATAAACTCAAAGAATGCAATAACAGAAGCCAGTAAGGATAACTAATCGAAATCCCCTTTGTCATATTAAAATTTTGAAAGTTACAAAATTGAACAACATGCTTAATTTTCAGCAATTTAAACACCATAAAAATTAATGTTAAAACTTCTAAATCACCTAAATGCAACTAAATAAATGGCCTAAGGCTAGAATTAATATCACAAATTAAATTCAAAACCTAATTGTGAAATTACCTCCTATATATACAACACACCCATGCACATCTTGGTTGGGTAAAAACTATGTATTTCTCATTTTATTTCAAGTGAAATTCTCTAGTATAGCTTCATGTACAACCCTTTTTAGCATGCTTGATATAGTAAAGATGCTTGTTAGAGATCGACATAACCCTTTTTACACTTCATTAAAAAAGTTTAATAAAGCATTACCGATTTCCAAGTGAGTTGAAGTTGTTGGGAAAGTTGAAGATGAAGCAGCAGTTGTTGCATGTGGAGCTGTAGATGTCAAGGCAAGTGGAGCAACACTTGTTGCATGTGGAGCTACAAGTGAAGGAGTAGGCACAGTTGTAACTACAGTAGACGGAGTAGTAGATACAGGTGCAAGTGGAGCAGTAACTGTCAGCAGCACAGGATTTGAAGCTACAACTGAAGGAGTAGATGCAACTGCAAGTGGATCAGTAGAGGGAGCAGTAGATACAAATGCAACTGGAGCAGTAGTTGTAGCTGTTAGCACTGCAGGACTTGAAGTTGCAAGTGGAGTCGTAGTTGCCGCTACTGATGTTGGCAAGGACCCGATATGACTATCACTTGAATTAGTAGAAAGTAAGAACTCAGACATCGTTCTCGGCCTTCCAGGTCCACCCTTTCTTTTCTTCCCCATGGTTACCTATAAGAACATGAAAAAAACACTAGGAGTCAGCCTGCATGGAGCTTACTTACTGTAAAGTAGATGGTGTACATGTATTTCTTCCTATTATTAAACATACAGCACATGACTTGAACATATAGTGGCATAAAAAAATTAAAATAAAATGAAACAGTACAAACCGCAGTACATTTATCCCTAACCTCTATCAAATAAGAGTATCTTCAACCTCCAACTCATCATCAACATCCACATGAGAGTACTCTTTTGATTCCACTTCCCCAACATCAAGCCACCCTTGCCCAGCTGGACATGGGTTATACCACACTTGTCGTGCTTGAGATGCCAAGATAAAAGGCTCATCCCATACACGATCATGTGGGTACAGTAATCTCTCGAAGTTTACTAAGGTGAAGTTGAAGGGATCCAACTTCACACCAGATGAAGGATGTGCCCACTCACACCTAAATAACACGTAGTTGATATCTATAGAGTATGTAACCTTGATAATATCAGTCAATCTTCCATAATACGGGACAACATCTCCTTCTAAATACACACACAATTCTGCCTTGATCTTTTATTATCTAGGCTTTTAACACGAAAGAAATAACCATTCGTGGTATAAGAGGTCAGCCTTGCCGCGGAAGGAGAAGGGAAGTTAGACAAAGCTACAATTTCATCGCCCAAGGAAGCATCCCCTGCCCTTTGCAAACCTTGAACCTATAATGTGTAGTTACAATCCATCAGTAGATAGATAGGTGAAAATCGATTAGTAGCTCATAGGTAAACTTACATGTGCCTTGAACCATTTTGGAAACTCTTGGAAATGAGTTAAGGCAATGGACTCCTCATTAGCCGTAGGATTGTGATTTCTGATGGAAATGATATGTTCTCTTCACCAAGAAAAAAGAGAAATGATTAAGGAGGCTGAATTTAAAGGTAGAAATGGATTCATGTTTTTATGTAATGGGGGCTTACTTTAGATATGGTGTGACCGCATCTGTATGAAACAAGACCCACCGATGAATTTGAGCCCGAGTTATTTCTGGGAGAATGAAGCCCTTCCCCTTCTTCTCATCATCAATTTTCCTTCTTGGAGGTCTATTTGATTTGCTCTCCACATCTCTGAGATATTGTGCACAGAAATTCATGCGTTCCTCCATCACATAACCTTTCGCTAGTGATGTTTCTGGGAATGCTTGTTTTTGCACATGATTCTTCAAGGTCAGCAAGAACCTCTCTATTGGATACATCCAACGAAAGTGAACAGCCCCACCAATCATCGCTTCCTCAACAAGATGTATGGACAAATGCTCCATTATATCCATTAAGGATGGTGGAAATATTTTCTCAAGCTCACAAATTGTCAAGATGATGTGAGAGCGTGCCTTCTCCAACTCACATCTAGAATTCACTTTAGAGCACAACACTTTGAAGAACTTTCCTACATCAACCAAAACTGAAACAACATACCTTGGCAAGGAACTACGTACACATAATGGAATCAAATGTTGTAGAAGGATATGATGATCGTGGCTTTTAAGGCCTCCAATTGAACGGTCCTTCAGATTAGCCCTCCGTGCAATATTTAAACATGAACCATCAGGCATTCTAGCAGTGGATAAGGCTAATAAAAACTTATCTTTCCCTTGGTTATCCATCTCAAATTCAGCTCTATCATAGTATTCAACATTAGACTCAGTCTTCTTGACATGGTATTCGTGTCTAATTCCCAATGTTGCAAGGTCACGTCGTGCAGAGACATTGTCCTTCGTTCTGCCCTTAACTCCCATGATTGTGTACAGAATGTTTTCAGCGAAATTCTTCTCAGCATGCATTGTATCTATACTATGCGACAGTAGATTATCTTTGCAATACGGTAGCTCGTAGAAGATGCTTTTTTTCTTTCAGTTGTGCTGTTTTTTTTTCGTTGGATCCCTTTCTGGTTTCTCGGGCCCCATCTTATGTCTAAAGAGCATGTCTTCCTTCATATACTGTGTACGCACTCCATTGGACTCAAATTGTGTGAGCAGTTCAGCCCCGGTCAATCTGGTAGGAGGTTAACTGAATTCTCGTCCATGATAGAATGATTTGGCATCTCTCCGATATTTGTGATCATATGGTAAGAATCTCCTATTCTTCCCATAAGACCACTTGTGACTAGCCTTCAAGTATGTTGCCCCAGGTCTTGTGTTGCAATTGGGACATGCATATTCGCCTTTGGTACTCCACCCGGATAAGTTAGCGTAGGCAGGGAAATCGTTGATAGTCCATAGTAGTGCAGCCCTCATTTGAAATGCTTGGTTGATGGAGGCATCAAAAGTAGGTACACCCACTTCCCACAACTCTTTGAGCTCTTCAATTAATGGCTCCAAATACACATCTATCTTATCACCAGGCCCCTTAGGTCCATCAATGAGCACAGATAAATATAGATATGGTTGCTTCAAGATATACTTTGGTGGCAAATTGTATGGAAAACACACAACAAGCCATGTACTATAGCTCACATTCTGAATCCCAAATGGATTAAATCCATCGGATGCAATTCCTAGTCTGACATTCCTTATGTCAACTCCAAAATCCGGATGCTTAGCATCCAGATGTTTCCACGCTGGAGAGTCTGCAGGATGCCTAAACACACCGTCATCCACACGCTTCAATCCATGCCACTTCATCAGTGTTGCTGACTGTGTTGTTGCAAACAACCTCTGTAATCTTGGTGTTAGCGGAAAGTATCTAGCTTGTTGTGCTGCCCTTCGTGTCCCAGATTCAGAACTTGAGCCTACGGCTGTTTCCCTCCACCGAGATGCATTACATATTGAACATACATCTAAGTTTGCATCTTCATTTCTAAATAACATGCAGCTATTAGGGCAAGCATCCACGATTTTGAAAGAGAATCCTAAATCATCCACTAGCTTTTGGGCTTGATAATATGATTTAGGAAGATTAAACCCATCCGGCAAAATCTCAGCAAATATGTCTAACAAATCCGTGAAAGAGTTGTTTGTCCATCCATGTAGACTTTTGGCTTGTAAAAGCCGAACAGCAAAAGACAAGGACGTGTGCTTCTTAGAACCTGGGTATAGGGGTAGGTTCGCACATTGCATCAGCTTTGAGAACTGTTTTGAACACTCATCTGCCCCAAAAGAAGCACCTTCACCCTCTCCACAATCGTGCATATGTTCTGGTATAGCTCTATTTGTCATTCCTATTGCATCTTCAACCAATCTAGCCATATCGACATCCATATACCCATCAGATTCAGGTGCCACTTCATTCGTTGGCAATGGCTCCTCAATAAGATCATCAATGCTCTCACCATGTTTTGTCCATAACTTATACCTAACCCAGAATCCATTGTCCTGAAGGTGCTTCCGCACAACTTCTCTGACATATAATGCCCTATTTTTACATGTCCTACAAGGGCAGTAAATGACAGAACCAACTTCCTTCCTAGCATAAGCAAAGTCTAGAAATTCATCTAACTTTGCAAAATATGAGAGTGAAACTCTAGTTCCTGAGTCAATCCATGATTTGTCTATAGCCATTGCAGACTGTCGTGTGTACACGAGTCTATGACACCTAAAATAATGATTTTAGTGTTCAATTATTTTGGTTAAGTTAAAATAATATTTTACTTTTATTACATCTATGTGAAGTTTGCTATTCAAGAAAACACTTTAGCAACAAGGATCATATACAATTTCACAAATAGTTGACGTAAAGAATTAAATGCATCATAAATAAATAAATAAAAAGACAAAATAACCAGAGAAGACATGTGAATAAAAAGATAAACCAGAATAACAAGAGAAGCTAAAATCATCATTATTATGGATTCCAAATCATCATACATACCATTAGTTGGATTATGTGAATAAAAAAAGACAAATTTGAATTTTTTTTAAATACCCATTATAAAAGGCAGAAAAAAGAAGAAGAATAAAGAAGATCAATGAATGGATTCAACAAGAATCATAGATGAAGAGAATAAACCAGACCTGCTCAGCAATGAGTTGTGCTATTGTCTTCTAGCTCGTCTCTTGTTGTTCTGGAAATTGAAGACAAGGTCTAGTTCACAAACCTGAAAAGAAAGAAAAAGTTTCATTACAACATACAAAAAACCTAAATAATGTCCCAATAGTGTGTTATTATGGATTCCAAATCATCATACATACCATTAGTTGGATTATGTGAATAAAAAAAGACAAATTTGAATTTTTTTTAAATACCCATTATAAAAGGCAGAAAAAAGAAGAAGAATAAAGAAGATCAATGAATGGATTCAACAAGAATCACAGACGAAGAGAATAAACCAGACCTGCTCAGCAATGAGTTGTGCTACTGTCTTCTAGCTCGTCTCTTGTTGTTCTGGAAATTGAAGACAAGGTCTAGTTCACAAACCTGAAAAGAAAGAAAAAGTTTCATTACAACATACAAAAAACCTAAATAATGTCCCAATAGTGTGTTATTATGGATTCCAAATCATCATACATAACATTAGTTGGATTATGTGAATAAAAAAAGACAAATTTGAATTTTTTTTAAATACCCATTATAAAAGGCAGAAAAAAGAAGAAGAATAAGATCAATGAATGGATTCAACAAGCCTGATATACACAGGGAATCTCTATCTCTATCTCTATCTCTATATATGATCAAACTAGAAAACAAACATTAACTGGTCCAGAAAAGATATACACACACAAAACTTGATTGATATCATGTGACCACATCAAATTTTCCTGGACACAGTAAATATTTGCAATATCTAGATCTTTAATTATAGCGTATGTTAAGTTAGGGACCATATGATATATGCATCAATTCCAGTCACTAGTTTACACATATATGTACTCCTCAACTGAACTCTATATATACTAGCAGAGCAATAATTAAATAATTAACTATATACAATAAATGTACACCTTGTTCCGAGTTTGCTATATATCAACAAAGCCCAGAATGCGATTTCGATCAACATACCTTATGTGACAGGTGAGATTGCCCAGTGAAGCCGGGCCCAGATTGTCAACACATACAGACAAGGTCTCACTCTTTCAGGACGCACCATACAGACAAGGTAATGTCCTTATAATTCCCCATTTGTAACCAAAACCTAGAAATCAAAACCTAGAAATCCCTTTTTAATTAGCCATCTCAAACCTCAATTTGGAAGATGCTCTTCCAGTTTCCGATTTCCCCAAATTAAACCCTAAACCTAAATGAAACCCTTACCTGATAATGGAGATGTCAAGCAGTTGGAGATGTCGCGAGCAACTCGGGGGCAGTGTGGGGATGTCGACTTGCCCAGCCTCTGGCTTCAGACGATTGAACCCAACCTCTGGCTTCAGACCGGCAACGAAAGGTCTAGGGAGAAAGAGCGAAACCATCCACCACAGTTCTAGGGAGAAAGGACGAGACCGGCAACGAAGGATTAGGGAGAAAGAGAGAGACCGACAGTAGAGAAATTGAACGCCTTCCGCTCCAGACCCATGGGGAAAGTGAAGCCCGCCTTGCCCTCGCGCCCAAATTGGAGTGAAATTTGGAATTTCCGCTCCAGACCCATGGGGAAAGTGAAGCCCGCCTTGCCCTCGCGCCCAAATTGGAGTGAAAGGTGGAATCCCCGCCTGAAAACCCTAATTAGATTTTTGGTTTTGAAGATGGGTTTCTTTTTTCTTTTTGTTTTTAAATCAAATGATTATTCTTTTTATTATTTTTACTATAACAAAAATACCTAAGCTTTATTGAATAAAAATGAAATCTATAATCCTATTTTTGGTTTTGAAGATGGGTATGTTTCTTTTTCCTTTTTTTTTTAAATAAAATGATTATTCTTTTTATTATTTATAACATAACAAAAATACCTAACATTTTGCTACGGCATAGGGGGGTCGCAAGGAAACGCGCAATCTCCACTTCACTTCTTTGCCACGGCTCAGCCGTCGCATAGGGGCGTGGCAAATTTCCATTTTTATTACCCAATGGCCACGGCTAACCGTGCCGTTGCTACTAGTGGTGGCTAATTGGTTTTTTTCTTACCCAATGGCCACGGAACACCTATGCTGTTGCTACCAGGTGTGGCCAATATGTTTTTTTTTTTGTAGTGAGGCTTATTAGATTTTGAGATCGAGTAAAAGGAGGAGGGAAGAGAAGTGATATTTAGAATTTATCGTCATAAGTTTTTCGTAGAGGAAAAAAGTGTGCATAGCAGTGACGACACAAGAACGGAATGTGTCATTTAGAATGGTCGGGCTTACTCATCAAACACGGGTGACTTTGTTTCGACCAACAACTTCACTGAGAAACTCCTAACTGTCATTCCAGCTCAACACACCTTAAGCCACTAGGCTCCAACACTCCCCCTCAAGTTATGAGTTTGAACATGTTCACAAGTCATAACTTGCCCATCATTTTCTCATATATCTTATGTGTTACAGTCTTGGTAAAGATGTCCGCTAGCTGATCCTTGGTAGAGATGTATCCTAGTGTAATTTCATTGTTCAACACTTTATTTCTCACAATGTGAGCATCACCTTCAATATGTTTTGTCATTTCATAAAACACATGATTTTTTTGCTATATGTATGGCTAACTGGTTGTCACAATGAACTTCCACAGATCCTGTGTTTACTTCCAAATCATGTAACAACTTCACGAGTCATGTGACCTCACAACAGGTTATAGTCATAGACCTGTATTCTGATTCAGCAGTAGACATTGCCACATAGGTTTGCTTCTTGGTTCTCCAAGAGATCAAGGATCTTCCTAGCAAAATACAGAATCCGGTGAGTGACTTTCTAGTCATAGGACAACTTTGCAAGTCAGCATATTATAAAATGTTCTCAGCTGCAGTGTGGATTCCTTTGCAAATAGTAAAATTGATGCATTTTTTCTAGGGAATGGGTTTGAGAGAAGTGAGAATGAGCCCACTTTGTATGTCAGAAGGGAGAGCAAGGAAGATTTCTTAGTGTTCTGTATGTATGTTGATGATATAATTTACTTCGGTTCATCAAAGAAGATGTTAAACTAGTTCAAGGCTGATATGATGAGTGAGTTTGAAATGACAGACTTGGATCAGTTGCAATACTTTCTATAGGCTTGGAGGTTAAGCAAAGAAAGGAAGGTACTTTTCTGTGCCAATAAAAGTATGCTCGTGATTTGTTAAAGAAGTTTCATATGGAGAGATGTGAAGTGGTTGGAACTACCATGAATACAATGAAAAGTTGCAAAGAGAGGATGGTACATGGAAAGCTGATGAAAGTATGTACAAAAGCCTTGTAGGAGGCTTGAATCACCTCTCTCACACAAGTAGTCCACCCACTTCTAGGGTCGGGGTGAGCCCGACAATAGCCATGTGAGGTGATGTGGTAAAGGTACGATCTTTTTATGCAATTCGTCTTCTATTCCTATGAGCATGATTCTTTTGCGAAAGTTGAAGGTGATCTTTGTTTGTGTTATTGAAGCGAAAGTGATCTTAATACAACTTGGGTTAATTATGTGAAAAGGGTTAGTAACAATTAGGGTTTATGCGAAAGCCTCTATATTCGTATTTGTTAATAACGAAAGTTATTTGATGAAAAGCATGATCTTTTGTGCCTTTATGTGTTATTTTACATGGTTATCGTTGTGGTGTTGAAACCCTGATCTTGGAAGTCTTTTAGTTTATTGAGTTCATTCCGATTCAAAGTTTTTTCATTCGTTTTAGTTTCTGTTCTACTCGATATCGACCAAAGCTTGGTCGACATCGACTTCTGACTTTCGATTGACGAGATCGCTGTAGTTTCTGGTGTGCAGGTACCCGAGATCGACGAAGGCTTTACTCGATATCGAGTAAGAACTCATCGATATCGACCAATATCCAGTGACTGCTGCTGCTTGCTTCGACTTGTCCGATCTTCTGTCGACTAAACCCTAGTCGAGATCGAGCATCTGTAGTCGACCACTTGTGATATTTTCTGCTGCCTAGGACCCGCTGACACACTTCCTCGTGGATCGATCCTGACTTCCCGCTGCTACATCAAGAAGAGGTCTTGTAATTATTTGCAAGGGACGGAATCTGGTTTTCTTTACTTTATTTACAATTTATTGCAAGTCTCTAATTTCCTCCTACAACAAATTGGCGCCGTTGTCGGGGAAGCAATCATTCGCGCCTTAGGTAGTTAAATCTCACTTTTGCTTTGAGGTACTTTGCAAGTATATGCGCCGTTCTGGTCAACCACCTGAGTTTGACGGGTTAGACAAACCGGAACGACTTCTACACATCCACGCTAAATTAAAAAGAGCCATGGTGGTCGCAGAAACACAAGAACAGCTGATTGAGAGGCTTACGAGAGAACTAGCCGCCAAGGATACTGCTCTCGCCACTGAGAGAGAAGGCAGGGAGCAGGAAGTTGAGCGAAGGATGCGAGCGGAAACTGACCTTGCCCAATTCCCAACAACTGCAGAGGATTACACGCACCCGACTCTCGTCGTGCCTGAATCGGCCATTCTAATTGATGAGCGCTTTTTAGTCGCAAAAACCGTATCAAAATTTTACTCAAACCTACAAACTAGTATAGAAAGCAAGTAAGATGTCGATCCCACAGAGAAACAAGTATTTCTTAGCAATGTGTATTTACCAAATAGTAGAAAGGGGGGTTTTGGTGGTTGAAACAAGAAAGAAAGCAAAATAAACTATAAACAGATTGATGCAAAACAATTTAGAGAAGATCGCTCTACCTACAACTATCCACTTTATTTGGTTGAATTGATATTATAACTTCCTCTTGTCCTTTAGTTTTCCTATGAATGCCCTTGTCCCGACCTAATATAGTTACTAGTCCAATCAGTCATAGAAACCCTTATCAATCGAACAGTCCCTAAAGAAGGATTTAACTCAATTGATAGCTTTAAGTTCAGAGATTAACCAAGGTATTTGCAGTCCCTAAAGAGGGATTTAACAACACACCCAACTTCCTACTCATCCAATTAGTTCAATCAGCCATAAAGGGACAAGTTTTCTACTTGGGTTAAGGTTCGCAATCAGGAATCTACAAAACTCTAGCAATTGAATTGATCTAACAAGTTGGCCAGACAAGATAGAACCAAAGAAGTTGAAACATTCAAATATAGGAAATAAGGAACAAGATTCAGAAACTCACAATTCAATCCAAATAAAGCTTCAAATTGTAGATAGAACGAAGAGAGTTTAGTCGCCCATGGCGAACATCGCTCAAATCTCTAAAGTGTCTGATGAATCAAAAGAGTAGAATAGAAGTGCTGGAAAAATACCTAAAAGTGGCCTTATCAATCATCCAAAGTCGGCCCTTAATCAAAACAAAAGCATCTAGGGTTTTTAAGTATTCAAAACAACGCGCATCCGCGCTGGCGACAGATGCGGCGGCCGCCGCATATATGATGCGGCCGCAGCATCGGTATTCTTTTTGCATCGACCCTGGCGGCAGCCGCTACACACCATGCGGCGGCCGCTGCATCGGTCTTTCTCGGAAAATCCGTCTCGAATTTGCTCTTCTTCTCAACAGGAAAGTTGTAGCTCTCTGAAAGAGCTTTCCAACGCATGGTCATAATAGTCAATCGAACAACTGAGGCCTCCAGAAAGTGCAAAAGAAGTTCAGCATGTCTGGCGACAACTTCTGCAGACTTGTTCTTCGTTTAGGATCGCTTCTTCTTCTCAAGACCTCTTGAGATCTTCATGTAAGCTTCTTCGATCAACTAGACATTCTCATCCAATGCGTTATCAACTCATGTCTCATCCTCGGATCTACCATTACCTGAAATAATCAATAAAAGCGTGTAGATTCCGACTCCAACAACATAGAGAACTAATATGCAAATCGTGCTTAATCCATCCATGAAATGCATCTTAACTAAGCTAAATGCAACATATTATGCCTACCTAAATGCATGCTATCAAACTCCCCCACACTTAACTTTTGCTTGTCCTCAAGCAATGATAGAATGAAAATGAATCAATGCATCCCACATGAAATCCCTTCAAGTTTCAACCTCCTCAAAAAGCAACATCATAGCAAGTGAAAACATAAGCCAAGTAAACAAACGTCATATCATGTATTCCAGTGATCAAAGCTTAGAAGTAGACATCATCCAATCTCACCAGAAATATGTGTTTCACTCATGTGTTTAGACTTTAAGGTACAACTCTCAACTCAATCCAAAATGAACTAAGCTCATAGACATTGACCAAAATATCACCAAATCTCCACCGAAATGTCATTACTTGCGGGACACAATAAAGAAAATAAACAAAATGTGACACTTTTTTTTCGTCTTTTCTTTTCTTTTCTTTTGTTTTCTTTTCTTCTCTTTTTTTTTTCTTTTTTTCTCTTGTCTTGGTGCTTTCCTTACGCGAGACACAAACATGGGTGTCATGAATGGCCCCGGTCTATCAACACCTCAACCTACTAATATGAAGTCCACTTGAACATCTTTTGACGCAAGTGGCAAACATGGGTGTCATGAATGAACCTGGTTACTCAACGATCAAGCTTCTTTTCCTAGTGGATAGTTTTCAACACCTTTTTGCGCGAATCATACCCATGGGTGTCATGCATAGATCCGGTTACTAAGTGCATCAACCATTGCCACCTTATTCACTAAATATGCACAAATTCAAACAAAAGACTCAAAATATAAACATAAACTCCGCAAGCAACAAACACATGAGTCGGTCTTGAAAAATAGATATTGCCGTCAATGCCAAGAGGTAGCAACACAAGGAGAGTAATTCACACAATTGAGCAAAAGATTTCAAATAAGGCCAAACATTCTCACAAGGGTCATGTTTATAGGATTTCAGTCATACTTTAGCTCAATCATACATGCTCAATTATATTTGCTAGCTCATGTTCCACAAAAATCAAATAAAGACAAAATCAAAACATCCAAAACTCCATGGGATTTATATGATTATGCTTGAAATTTAAATTAGAGGACAAACTAAGCCAGATGGGTGTTTGAAAAACAAATATGTATGCAATGCATGCTTATTTTTGGAATTTTTGAATTTTTTTAAATGTGATATATGAGTAAAAATAAATATGAAAACATAAATAAACATGATAACATAAGTAAACATGATATGCTAATTCTATCTATATGCAATGCAATCCCTCCCCCACACTTAAACCTTTCATTGTCCTCAATGAAACATAAAAGACAACAAAAACATAAAAACATAGAGGAAGAGATGAATAAAATACTCACAATATGGTGGATGGGTCTCTATAGGTCGGATATGAGGATTTCGGTGGCCTTTCCGGAAAGCTTAGTCTATCCAAAAACTAAAAACAACTATCTAATACCTAATGGAAAACCTAATTTATTGAAAAGAAAACTAGCTAACTAGGAATTGAAATAACTAAAACTTACCTCGGGTTGCCTCCCGAGAAGCGCCTTTCTTTAATGTCATTGGCTTGACTTATTCTCAATCTCAAGACCTTATCTCCCAGACATCGTCAAGGCCCTCAGTAGCCTATCATATTCCTGTGCACACATCTTACAAGGCACATCATAGCACAATAAATTGAAAGCATAAAATGTGGAACTCAAGAACCCTTTCAATCTATCAAAGAGTCTAGCATGACTCTCTGCAGAAGGAATATGATACCACCAACACAGTTCCGCTGGTGGCTTCTCAAAATAGCAATCAAAAGGATAAAAATAATCACCATTACCTTCCAAATTGCAAAAGTTTACCTTTATTACCTCTTGCGCCTCAGCTGATGGCTCTAGACTTGGTTCATCAATGGGAAAGCTCAGAATGGATGTTGCAGATGGAGTACGATACATATCACATGTAACCTCATGCGTCGACTCATGAGATTCCAATTCAGGAAGCACTAGACCCTCTCCTCCATCGTCGAAGACACTATCGTTGTCTGCAACCAATTCCTCCTCATTCGGCATGTCATTGTCGTGTTGAAACCACATAAGAGAGAATGAACTAAGTGTAATGACTTCGATAGGATCTTCCATTCTTGCATCCTTTAAAGACTCAAGGGATGGTGGGGTGGGTTTCTCAAAATCAAGGGAGGAAGACGTCGATGGGGGCTCATTAGTAGCAGTGCGGCGATCGCCGCCCTCCTGCGGTGGTTGCCGCTCCTTAGAATTTTCACCCTCCGTTACGACTTCAACTCCTTCTTCTAAGCCCCTTTCCTTCTCACGTTTTGCACTTAAAATTTGAATGAGTTTGTTCATCTCATTCTCCAAGTTCTTACTGCTCTCAGCTTGCTCTTGCAACTTCTGTGTAAGGCTATGGAATGGATCCTCTAGGTATGTGACAGAGTTCTCCATTGGCGGATAAGACATGGTGAGCAATTCTTCTTGTGAAACATGGTAATCCATATAACAGAAAAAATCTCACAACCCCGACAATCCTCCTAACCGTTTCAGGCCTCCGTTACTCATGTACTCAGCAAGCGCTCGCGTCTCAACAGTCATCCCATCAATTATGCACATAATCATATCTCGGATGCTGAATTAATAACCCCATGAACCAAGGTCGTCAACATACTCATGCAATCTACTAAAGTATTGGTGAAAGTTCTCACCTTCAAACTGCGCTAATCTCAACATCTTGAAAAAGTTAGTAGCAAGGGTGTTGTGAACCGTAAGATAGATTCACAACAAAGTTAGATATATAAACAAAAATTAATAAATACACAAAACAAATAAATAAACATGATTCCCCGGCAACGACGCCAATTTGATGAGCGGTTTTTAGTCGGATAAACCGTATCAAAATTTAACTCAAACCTACAAACTAGTATAACAAGAAAGTAAGAGGTCGATCCCACAGAGAAACAAGTATTTCTTAGCAATGTGTATTTACCAATTAGTAGAAAGGGGGGTTTTGGTGATTGAAACAAGAAAGAAAGCAAAATAAACTATAAACAGATTGATGCAAAACAATTTAGATAAGATCGCTCTACCTACAACTATCCACTTTATTTGGTTGAATTGATATTATAACTTCCCCTTGTCCTTTAGTTTTCCTATGAGTGCCCTTGTCCCGACCTAATATAGTTACTAGTCCAATCAGTCCTAGAAACCCTTATCAATCGAATAGTCTCTAAAGAAGGATTTAACCCAATTGATAGCTTTAAGTTAAGAGATTAACCAAGGTATTTGCAGTCCCTAAAGAGGGATTTAACAACACATCCAACTTCCTACTCATCCAATTAGTTCAATCATCCCTAAAGGGACAAGTTTGCTACTTGGGTTAAGGTTCGCAATCAGGAATCTACAAAACCCTAGCAATTTAATTGATCTAACAAGTTGGTCAGACAAGATAGAACAAAACAATAAACAATCAAGCACAAAGAAGTTGAAACATTCAAATATAGGAAATAAGGAACAAGATTCAGAAACTCACAATTCAATCCAAATAAAGCTTCAAATTGTAGATAGAACGAAGAGAGTTTAGTCGCCCATGGAGAACATCGCTCAAATCTCTAAAGTGTTTGATGAATCAAAAGAGTAGAATAGAAGTGCTGGAAAAATAACTAAAAGTGGCCTTATCAATCATCCAAAGTCGGCCCTTAATCAAAACAAAAGCATCTAGGGTTTTTAAGTATTCAAAACGACGCGTATCCGCGCTGGTGGCAGATGCGGCGATCGCCGCATGTATGCTGCGGCCGCAGCATCGGTATTCTTTTTGCATCGACCCTGGCGGCACTACAACAATTAAGGCCTAATGTAGCGGTTCAAAACCGCCACATTAGATCCAAAAACCGCTGCAAAAGGCTTATTGTGGTGGTTTTTACCCGCCTCTGTTGCTCGCATTGTATTAAGACTATTGTGGCGGTTTTACCACCTACTGTGGCAGTTTATTAAAACCTCTTAAAACCGCCACAATAGATAGGAAAATCGCCACAAAATAATATCTATTGTGGCAGTTTTTCAACACCTATCGTAGCGGTTTTTTATATACTATAACGGTTGTTTTACTATATTGTGGCGGTTTTTTATTTACCAAAATAAAAAAAAATAGTTTTTTTAGCTCGGATTCACTGGAACCGAGCTAAAAAGTCCAAGCTTTTTTTTAAAAAAATAGTAGAATGCACCCTATTTTAGGGTGCATTCTACTTTTTTTTTAGAGTGCACACCCAAGCATAGTTCATGCCAAAAAAAAAAAGGAAAAAATGAGGAATTCCTTTTATTATATGTAGAAAGACCAGAATCTGTCAATACCAAAGAATTTTAATCATAAACCTTGTTCAAAATACACCAAAAATATGATATATGGGAACCTTCCATTAGTTATTGCATTTCCATCTATTTTAATAGGCTACACCCCGCCGGTAAGTTGCATGCGTGCTTGACGTCCATATTTTTATTATTTTCCACCAAGATCTGTACCTGTTGAAATAAAATCAAGTAAAAGAGCATCTTAAGGCAATGGGAAAAGGAGTGAGTTCTTGCTGCAACCAATTTAAAACAAAAGAATTATGAGGTTTTGTCGTACAGGGACATATGAAAGCTCTTCAACATACTCAACAGCTGCATCCCATCCTTTTCTGCTAAAAATAAACCAAACTGCAGGCAACATGTCTCTTCCTCTCTGGTGCAACAGTGTATCTTGAACCTACAAGTTCAAGAACTTGTCTATCAAACAAACGTTTGAATAGGGTCGGGTAAATAAAGAAAGGACAAGAATTTTGTAAATAAAGAAAGGACAAGAATTGGGAATAATATAATGATTTAACTATATTAGTAAATGACAAGGAAACAAGTGAGCACTAACATGAGGTCCATACTTTGTGAATGACAGATCAAACCGATGTCATTTTTTGAAAGAGATAATCTTCCAAACATCATTCCATAATCTTCCAAACATCATTTCATACTCAGCATAGATCTCGTGAGTTTGATGTCTTTTAGTACTTCCTCTTTGGTCCATCATCCTTGTAAGATTTACCTCCTAAAGCATAATGTTGTAAGTTGCTTGCAGAAAGATTCATGTTTCCATCAAGAAGAAGAAAAGTCAGACAGTGGACTAAAATTGATTTTAACTAAAAGGTAATCAAACATCTAATAAGAATAACTCTTGGTATCAATTTACCTTTACAAGAATGAAACTAGACGTAAGGTTGATCCACTTATTAATGTAGATGTTTCGGTTGAAATCTTGGTATCGGCGTAGATTAAGAATTTAGACAGGAATGTTTTCACTAGCATCTAGTGTATGGTTACTCAAGAAATGCATATTTCATGAATGTCCAAAACGAAATGCCATAAAAGAACATCCAAATCACTTAGATTAACCTAGAGAAAAGGAATGATAAGCTGAATAATGAGCACAAAAGTAAAGTATTTGAATAGATGAATTAAGAAATTTGGAAGATTTTATACCATCTGCGGAATCTTGAGTTCTTTATATGCATTCCCCCCTCCCCTCCCTCCCCCCCCCCCCCCCCCCCCAGCTTCTTGATTGTGAAAACCCGCCCTTCAATAAATGCTTAAAAACAGATCCTCCAATAAAAAATAACTTGTCGTTAAACTCATTAGTTGCATACTGTAAATCCTCAATCTCAAAAACTCTATACTTATCCAAAGTTACTGACAAATCAGCCTAAAAATTGACATCCAAATCGTTCTGAGACCCTTTCCCTTCTACTCCCGTTTTGACATCCATACTCTTTTGTTTCATATCCAGCTTTCGTTCAACAGACCTTCTAAACACTCTCTATTCCAGATGTACGCAAAAGAAGTCTTGCTTTAAAATGTAAGGTATAAAAAACAATGGAATTGACCTCTGTAACAAAGAATGCATGAAAACCATAAGGAACCCTGGGTGGTAACTCGACAACTGCAACTGGATCAACTGACATTGTTTTTGCATCGATCACATACACAAATAATTTTCTGCATACAAAGATATAAACTTTAGGTGCGTTGAATAAACGGTTGTTAAAGTTCAGGTTTGCAAGACATGTAGGTAGAAAAGGAGTGAAAATTCATTTAGTACTGTATGTTTAGAAACCTGTCATCGCTGAAAAAGTTTATATAAAAATGAAAGATGAAGTCATGAAACATATTTTTCATTGCATTTGATTAATTTAAAGCTACCTAATTATTCCAAACAAAATGAAAGACAAGTCCAAATAGAATTAGGAGACTCAAGTGAAAGCACTATCAACATATTTGTTGATCCTGTTTTGATCATCAACAACAACTTGTAAAGAAAAATGTCTAAATAAACCCCCTTAGACAAACTTGCAAAAGAGTCATGGAAGCAATGAGACTAAATGCAAACACCACATGGTCCACACCACTAGAACCTACGAAATTAAGCCAGAAAATTACATGCATTGACCTCATATACTGCATAAGTAACAAACAACACTCTACTTTGGATTAGTTGTCACACAAATGACTTTGGATTCCATCAACTCTAAACTTAAGCTTTCCCATAACCTACTTAACAAAAATGCTAAAATCTACCTCCATAGCTCAGTTATCACTACATCTCAAATCACACGAACATATAAAGAACCATTTCATCAAGAAATTACAAAAAGGATTCAATGGCTATCATTCCAAATTAGGGCGATCATTCACTAACCAATCTTCACTGACCTATTCATCCAGGCTTTTGTTCAATAGCATCGCCAATTGTGAAGAAATTGAAACAAACAATAAAACCTAGAGTCGATTAATTTCATAAATTCGTACCTGAACTGTTGGGATTTTGCGAAGCGTACACCAGCGACTGCCGACAAGCAGAGAGGTGATGGTGTGGTCGTTATGCTGGAAGGCGCGGAAGCCGTCGTCGACGAAGCGATTGGAGAAGGAAGACTTCTTCCAGGGGAGGATCTCGCGCGCCACCACGGAGAAGGCGCAACAAGGGTGGTCAGGAACCCTAGGCGCAGGCGGATAGGGGGCGTAAGATTCAGGAAGCTTGTCGAAGGAATCAGGATTGGATGCGATAGAGGAGGCGTCTTTGGAAGTGGAGGAGTAGCCATAGAAGGAAGCGATGGACTTGTTTGACAGAGGAATGAGAGGAGTAGCCATAGATAGCACATTAGGTTTTTTGAAGGGCACGGGCAAGTTATCTCTTTCCTTTTCTCTGTAATCTAATTACAAATTAATTTGGAAACCACTTCAATAGGAATTGAAAAAACAGCCACATTAGGTCTTGGAAAAAAAGTGTGGAAAAACCGCCACATTAGGTAAAAAAAATTGTTACAATAGAGTCTTTAAAACCACAACAATAGGTATTATAGTAATACAAGGTCAAAACCGCCCTATGAACCGCCACAATAGATTAAACCGCTTCATAAACCGCCACAATAGACTAACCGCTGCAATAAAATGTTACAATAGGCCTTAATTGTAGTAGTGCGGCGGCCGCTGCAAACCATGCGGCGGCCGCTGCATCGGTCTTTCCCGGAAAATCTGTCTCGAATTTGCTCTTCTTCTCAACAGGAAAGTTGTAGCTCTCTGAAAGAGCTTTCCAACGTATGGTCATAATAGTCATTCGGACAACCGAGGCCTCCAGAAAGTGCAAAACAAGTTCAGCATGTCTAGCGATAACTTCTGCAGACTTGTTCTTCGTTTAGGATCGCTTCTTCTTCTCAGGACTTCTTGAGATCTTTATGTAAGCTTCTTCGATCAACTAAAAATTCTCATCCAATGCGTTATCAACTCATGTCTCCTCCTTGGATCTACCATTACCTGAAATAATCAATAAAAGAGTGTAGATTCCGACTCCAACAACATAGAGAACTAATATGCAAATCGTGCTTAATCCATCCATGAAATGCATCTTAACTAAGCTAAATGAAACATATTATGCCTACCTAAATGCATACTATCACTAATCCCTCGGAATAATTTTGAAATTCGCACTCATTTTCTTATTGAAATTAAAAATAATGCTTTTTATGGAAGATTTAATGAATGCCCTCTTAAACATATTACCAATTTTTCTGACATGTGCCGTACTCTTGCTGAAGGTACTACTCTGGAATATGTCAAGAGGAAGGTTTTTCGATGGTCTCTCGCTGGTCCCGCATTGAATTGGCTGGAAGGACTGAAACCACGATCCCTCACGACATGGGCTCAAGTAGAGCAGGAGTTTCTCAACAAATTCTTTCCTCCTGCCAAGACAGCACTCCTCCGCCAAAAGATTACAACTTTCAAACAGAAGCCTGGGGAGCCGCTGGCGAAAGCATGGGAAAGATATAAGGACCTACTACGATCCTGCCCTACTCATGGACAACCACCCTATGTCATTCAGGAGATCTTCTTCAATTCTCTTGATCAGACCACAAAGGATAGGATCAATTAGTATACTCGATATGAATATCTGACGATGCCACCAACTGACGCATGTGGTGTACTCGACAAGCTCACCAACTACGATAATAAGTATGGGGGTACTACAAATTATGATGAGAGCTCTTATGCCAGGCCAAACCCATCCATGCCCCTCTATGAGCCCTCTAAGGAGATTGATCCAGATGTCAAAGAGCAGTACTAAAGAGATCAGAATCGCAAGCTCCTCAAGCAAGTAAAGTATCTTTATGTCAACAAGTCATGCATTGAATGCTGATCACAGCGGCACACCACTACTGAGTGCCCACACACAGAGCAAGTCAGGTTGGCAGAATACCTCAAAGAGGCAGCTTATGCAGGCGGTCCCAATCGCTATATAGGGGACCAAAGGTTTCAGCAACCACAATGGAACCAAGGTGCCCCTAGGAACCCCCCGCCATATAGAGCTCCAGGACATCCGGAAAGGGACCAGAAAAAAGATGACCTACAAACCATCCTTGAGGAAATGCGGAGAAATCATTCAGACACCAAGCAGTCCTTCAACTCAGTCTACACCCGGATACAAGGTGTCAACTCTAGGCTTGGGGAGATTGATATATGGCGGAAATCAATGGAGACACAGATTGGCCAGCTAGCAGCAGGCATTGCCAGACAGTTAGGAACCCTCACTTGATCTTCAGAACCCAATCCCAAGGGAAAAACCGGACACATAGCTGCTGTAAAACTCAGGAGAGGGCACAAACTACGCGAGCCAGAGGCCGGAAAGCAGCAGGACGGAGGAGCTGAACAGAAAGTCGATATCGACCAGACCTTGGTCGATGTCGAGGAGAGGCAACTCGATATCGAGGAAGTCCAACCCGACGTCGAGGAAAAACTGGACCACCCTTCGTCTGCACATCACAACAACTCGACATCAAGGAACATAGTCGATATCGAGGACAGTCTGGTCGATGTCGAGGAGAACCAAGTCAACGTCAAGAAAGCTGCAACACCTCCGACATCTGTTCTGGCTCTGAACCAGAAAAAGAAGTTGTCTTTCCCAATAAAATCTCCAAAGGACCCAGTAGAGAAGAAATTTCAGCGCTTCATCAAAATGCTTCAGAAGCTCAACGTCACCATGCCCTTCACAGAGGCTCTTAATGAAATGTCATCCTATGTCAAATTCCTGAAGGAGATTCTAAGCAAGAAGCGGTCAATGGCTGAGATTACAGAGGAGTGCAGCCATATGAACATACTTGAGAAAAGGTCAGATACATGTAAGTTTGATATGACCATTGGATTTGGTCAGTATAAATTTAATCCTTTATGTGATCTTGGAGCCAATGTAAGTATAATGCCTTTAACAATACGGTCCAAGATTAAGATAGGTGCCCTAGAGCCTGTGGATGCCAAGCTTTGTCCCTGCCGATTTTCTAGTTATTGATATGGCGGAGGACCTTGCTTGTCCAATTATTCTAGGAAGGCCCTTCTTGGTGACGGTGGATGCCAACATAAGCGTAAGGAAGGGAGTACTCACTTTCAACATCAGCGATGAGGTAATTGAGTATTCGTTTAATAAAACTGAAAGACATACAGGTCCAATGGAAGAGGTAAAATCTATATCAACTGGGTACATTACTTGCAGGGAGCCTAAGGTAAGAAATATGACTCATGAGGAGCTGGAAAAGAGGGATATGGAAACCTAGGTGGAGAAGATCATGGTCATCCTGAAGGACGACACACAGGATCTGCTCGACATCGACCAAGGTAAGTCGACGTCCACTAACTATTTTTCGGATGCCTTGACAGGATGCAAGTATGGGGTCGAAGTCGGACAAAATTCCTCGACATCAACGAATTTAGTCGACATCGACTAGACTCAGAACCCTCCACCAGCAGCAGCTTCGTCGAGCAGCCAACCTGAAGCCACGGACTCCTAGATATCGAGGAAATTGGTCGATATCGACCAAAATCCTGCTGCCTTGACTTCGCCTACATCGACATGCAATCTACTAGAAACCGAGAAAGACTACTCGATATCGACCAATACCTTGCTTCCTCGACTTCGCCATCCTCGAGCAGCTGCCCACCACCTGCAGAAAACAAATCGATATCGAGTAAATTTACTCGAAATCGACCAAAAACAGGAAACCCCCGAACCCGATTCTGCGAAGGTAAGCCAAGGTATGGATCTTTCTTCTCCTATTTCAA
This sequence comes from Persicaria tinctoria, assembly GCA_037127255.1. NCBI lineage: Eukaryota > Viridiplantae > Streptophyta > Magnoliopsida > Caryophyllales > Polygonaceae > Persicaria > Persicaria tinctoria. The sequence continues at coordinate 70,320,313 of JBANSL010000013.1, forward strand.
TTAAAGATTTATCTATACATGGGAGAGTTTTGCCTTGGTACATGCGATTATGTAGGATTTCAAATGATGAGCCTAAGGAGTATGAAGTTTGAGACAAGCTCTATGTTTCCAAATCAAAGGATCATTGGTTTCCTAACAAATTCAATAAGAAGAAGATGGGGCCCTTCGTGGTGAATAAAATCCATTCAGGAGGACTGCAGCTGACGGACGAGAATGGAGTCTTATTTGAAGCCCAAGCTAAATGGGCCCTGCAAATGCCACCTTGAGCTACATGCCACCTTTTGGACATTGTTGCTTTTGTTTGTTTTTGGTTTTGAACTTTTAGTTTTTCTATTATGGGTATTTCTCTTCTACATTTTTCAGGTCCATGGGGATAGAAGCAAGCTAAAATCGGACTAGGCCCAAGCATAGCACTCGATATTTGGAAGCTCTGCAAATCTGTCTAGTGAGTTTCTTTCTTTACCCTTGTTTTGTTATATACAGTGAGGACACTGTAATATTTAAGTATGGGGTGGGGGAAGGGCTTACTTTGTGCATATTTGATATATTTGACATTATTTGTGCATTATTTCATGCATGCTTAGACATGGCCATTTTGGAATTCATATTTAATTTATGGGCTTACATGCATGTTTTCCAAAGTTTGAAAAAATGACCCCCATTGAATTTTTTTTGATAAATGTCATGGAAGCTTATATTGAACTCGACGATGCAAAATTTGATTCATTAGAGATATAGCATGAAATTGCCTAGTAAAGGTAAGTCACAATGAAGTGCATATTTTCTTGAAAACCATGAAATGAGGTAAAATTTGAAGTTGCTTTTGACATGTTACATGATAAGAGGATGGAGGACTTTATATTTCCATATAATGCTCATATGTTTATAATCCTTAGCCATACCTATGCTTATGCATCACAAAAGCCATATTATGCCTTATTTCAATTATTGGTCCACATGATCTAAATATTGCCATTTTTTTTTACCTTAATTCAATCCAGGGATTATGTTGAGAATGATGTTATATTATGGAGATTATTATATGGTTGTTGTGTTGTTATATATCATCATTGGAGTTTGGCAAGAATGTTTGAAAAATATGGAAAATTTAATGAGTGAAAAAAAATCCGGTCACCTGAGGAGATAAAGGTAGATCGACCCTGCTTACTGAGATAATAGTTCAGTGAGATGGGACACACAGGTGAGGAGTCCAAAGCACTAAGTATCCGGGGCCATTCATGACACTCATGTTTGCGAATCGCGAGAAGGCAATGCTGAGGTTAGAAAGGTAAAAGCATTATTATTGATAAAAGCATTATGAAAGGTGATGATTCTTATGAAGAAGAAATGTGGAAATTCAGTTTGGAAAGTACTCCATTTCCCTGGATCATTAGCACCACATTGCCAAAAACTGCCCACCTTTAGCCTTTTACCAATCTACTCCTTATTGAGCTTAAATTAAAGTCCTTTTGATTATTAATGCTTTGTCACTTATGAATGTTTTGCATAACCCTCCTTTTGTGAGTAGATGTTGCTTTTTAATTGCACATGCATAGATTTGTGACACTGGTACCTTTTCGAGGATGGTAATTGATTGCAGGGTTATATGAGGATGAATCTAATATGTTGAGAGTTTTGATTTCTTCCCCTGTATGACAATTAAAAGTATTGCTTGAGGACAAGGAAGCTTGTTTGTTGTGAGCTGAATCTGACATGTTTTATAGTAACTTTTATATCGTTTTCTGCATACATTTCATGCATTTGGGATAGAATAGTACAGAATCTATATAGTTTATGTTTATTTGCCAAAATTATGGAATCTACACCAGTTTCTGTTTAAATTCGCAGAAATCGAAGCAATTTACAACAGTTCTGAGAAAGGAAGAAAAGCTCGAAAGTCAACTACAGAAGTCCAAGATCAAAGAGCGTAGGAACCAGGACAAATCAAGCTGAAGCCGAATGTTACTCGATATCGAGAAGCTTTACTCGATATCGACAAAAAGTATGCACCCAAGCCTGGTCGAGGAGAAGCTTGATCGAGAAGCTGAGCGGACAAGACAACTCGAGTACAGAACTTTACTCGATATCGAGTAATTAACTCGATATCGACCAAGATCAGAAGCCGCACCTGTGCTCGAAGAAGCAACCCCGGATCGAGAAAGGCGAAGAGAGGACACACCGAGCAACAGTTACTCGATATCGACGCAACTACTCGATATCGACAAGACCAGACTCACATGTCCGAGCCCAGTCGAGAAGCAGTTACTCGAGCACGCCAACAACCCAGAGTCGACAACACTTTTCCTCGATATCGAGAAAATTACTCGATGTCGAGTAAACCTACAGAGCATATCTAAGCCAGTGTCGAAGAGAAGTCGACGACGAAGTTAGTCGAAATCGAGTAAATTACTCGATATCGAGGAAAGCTTGTCTGGGCCGCGTTACGCGATGGGCTGTCCGAGTCGAGTTAGGCTTGCTTGGATACAAAGTTGTCCGATTCTATCCACATCTATCAAGACTTATCAAGATCTATCAACTCCATGGAGGATTTACCTAGTTTAGATATATTTCCTTTTTGGATTTAATTCTTTTATTCCATTATTTAAATCTTTAAGTAAGTAGATAAATGGATATAGATATAGATAGACTTTCTTACCTTGATTAGCAAGGGGTGGAAGCCTATAAATAAAGCCCTAGGGGCTGGATTTTAGTCATTCGATTTCAGAAAGAGACAATCAGTTACATAGAGAGAGAAGGAGAAGAGGTTGTAAGTTTGGTTGAGTTTATTAATGCAAGTTAGTTCTTTTTCATCAAAGATGTCTGTGATTGCAATGAAGAGCGAGTAGTCCACCCACTTCTAGGGTCGGGGTGAGCCCGACGATAGCCATGTGAGGTGATGTGGTAAAGGTATGATATTTTTATGCAATTCGTCTTCTATTCCTATGAGCATGATTCTTTTGCGAAAGTTGAAGGTGATCCTTGTTTGTGTTATTGAAGCGAAAGTGATCTTAATACAACTTGGGTTAATTATGTGAAAAGGGTTAGTAACAATTAGGGTTTATGCGAAAGCCTCTATATTCATATTTGTTAATAACGAAAGTTAATTGATGAAAAGCATGATCTTTTATGCCTTTATGTGTTGTTTTACATGGTTATCGTTGTGGTGTTGAAACCCTGATCTTGGAAGTCTTTTAGTTTATTGAGTTAATTCCGATTCAAAGTTTTTGCATTCGTTTTAGTTTCTGTTCTACTCGATATCGACCAAAGCTTGGTCGACATCGACTTCTGACTTTCGATCGACGAGATCGCAGTAGTTTCTGGTGTGCAGGTACCCGAGATCGACGAAGGCTTTACTCGATATCGAGTAAGAACTCCTCGATATCGACCAATATCCAGTGTTTGCTGCTGCTTGCTTCGACTTGTCCGATCTTCTATCGACCAAACCCTAGTCGAGATCAAGCATCTGTAGTCGACCACTTGTGAGATTTTCCGCTGCCCAGGACCCGCTGACACGCTTCCTCGTGGATCGATCCTGACTTCCCGCTGCTACATCAGGAGGAGGTCTTGTAATTATTTGCAAGGGATGGAATCTGGTTTGCTTTACTTTATTTACAATTTATTGCAAGTCTCTAATTTCCTCCTACAAAAACTAAGCACATTGAAATCGATTGTCACTTTATTAGGGATTTATTGACTGCCGGTGGCGTGGCTACCAAGTTCATTCACACCTCTCAACAGCCGGCCGATCTCTTCACCAAACCGTTGGGCAAGCAACAGTTTCAGCTTCTCCTTCGCAAGTTGGGCATCGTTGATCTTCATGCTCCAACTTGAGGGGGAGTATTGAGATATTTTGATATTGAGATAACTTAGGGTCCAAGTACATATCTTTGCATATCTCTAAGATAGATTTGTATATGTTTATCCTTTCCTATCATAAATTTTGTAAACCATATGTATTGTATTCTCTAATTCAATGAAAGACAAGGAAGTTTTCTCCAATTCTCTAAATTTCACAGGGTTCGCCGGTGTCTGCTGCAACAACGAGTGCCGCTGGTGGGAGGAGTGTTTGTCTGTGAGAGTGAAAGGGGGAAGCGTCGACTCCGAATGCGGCTTTGTCATCTACAAAGGCTGCCCCTGGCTCCGGCAAGGAGCCCCATCGTTCATCGTTGGGAATCGGCTCCGGCAAGGAGCCCCTTGCTCTTTTGGATCTACCTGGAAAGGCTTCTATTCAGCCCCAATGGAGGTAGGAAAAGGTGGCACAGAGGTGGGAGACCGAGGGCAGCGACAGCAGTCCTTTTCCGATAGGTACAGCTCAGATGTGGCTTCTTCTCCGGTCACCAGGGCAGATGCGAGACGGGAGGATTGAAGGGAGGAGTCAATGTCGAGGAAAGAGACCGAGGGGGACAGTTAGGTCGGAGGTCTGAGACGGCGGAAGAGAGTGAAGAAGTGGAGGTTGAGTTGTGCACAACAAAGTATTTATACGGGTTCTTTAGGGTTAGCTCTAAGGAAAATATGAAAAGGTTCCGCTATTTTCGGATTTCATAAATGTTACCACATTAAATTGCAGAATTCAACCATTAAATTCTATTTACAATAAGAATGACATGAAAATTGTTGTACGCACTATTCAAAACAATAGATGTTTCTTATATATATATATATATATATATATATATATATATATATATATATATATATATATATATATAGAGAGAGAGAGAGAGAGAGAGAGAGAGAGATAGAGAGAGAGAGAGAGAGAGAGAGAGAGAGAGAGAGGTTGGTTCTAGTGTACTCAAGCTTTATTTTGTATCATGTAAACACATCTGGGCCATTGATTGAATGAAATGGATGGATGAGATTAATAGGCAATTTTAGTTTTTTTTAATTAAAAATTAGTGGGGCCTACATTTTTTTGTTGCCCACTTGTTGGATTGGGAGCGTGTGTAGTGCACTCTCTTTAAATTATTCGATGATATATCTGGATTATTCGATCGTATCGACGAATTGTGCGATGGTATATCAGGATTATTTGATAGTATCAATTGATTATTCGATGGTATAGCTTGATTATTCGATGGTATTGGTTGATTATTCGATGGTATTGCTTGATTATTCGATAGTATAGCTTGATTATTCGATGGTGTTACAGTAGTATAACTAAAATTATTTGACGGTCTCACAGGATTATTTGATGGTATCGCATGATTATTCGATAGCATCGATGCATTTTTAATTCATATGAATGTCAAATAAAAAAAACAAATCATGAAGCACAAAATCAAAAAATCGATCCATACATATGAATAATTCGGCTTTCTCTCTGAATATGTCTTTCAATCGAGAAATTAAATCAAGCAATTGCAAACAAAAACGATTTCAATTAATCACAAACCTAGACTCCAAATCCACCACCAAGGAAACCTCCCAACTGCAAATCCACCACTACCGGAAAACCTCCAGACTGCAGATCCACCACCAGGGCAAACCTCACGATTGCAAATCCACCACTAGGGAGTCACCCATGGCTTCTGATAACTCCTCTCCCTTGATGAAAATCGGAATAGGTTTCAAAGGCTTTGACATTCAGTTTATGTCAAAGGTCTTGAAGCTACAACAGTGTTGATGAAATACAAACCCTGTACTTGTTGTGAGCTGAATCTGCCATGTTTTACAGTAACGTTTATATCGATTTCTGCATACATTTCATTCATTTGGGCTAAGATAGTACAGAATCTATGTAATTTATGTTTATTTGCCAAATTATGGAATCTACACCAGTTTGTGTTTAATTTCGCAGAATTCGAGGCAAATTACAGCAGTTCTGAGAAAGGTCAGAAAAGCTCAGAAATCAGCTACAGAAATCCAAGGTCAAGAAGCAGCGGAACCAGTCAAATCAAGCTTTGGAGCCCGAGTTTACTCGATCTATAGTACTGCTACTCGACCTCGACGAAGCTATCCGAGCATAGACCTTGTCGACCAAGCGCAGTGTCGAGAGCCAGATCAACCCGACTCCGGAGACCTTACTCGATCTCGAGTATCACTTGTCGAGATCGACTACCCCAGCAGCGCCAAGTCCGGAGTCGACGAGTTGAGACAAGTCGAGAAGCCAAGGACGGAGACGCCGGGACGACCCTACTCAATCTCGAGGAGATCTAGTCGAGATCGAGGACAACCCAGCGCATGTCCGAGGAGGAGTCCTCGACCACACCAGGCAGGCATCCTCGATGAAACACCCAACTCGACCTCGAGTTGCCTAGTCGAGATCGAGGAGCCAAGGACTGCAGATCCGAGCCTGTCGAGCAGAGCCACCCGAGAAAGTTGAGCCACCATAGTCGACAAACCATGGTACTCGATATCGAGTACTCTTGTCGATATCGAGTAGCCCAGTTTCTGGAAACGCGTCGCCGTGAGCTGTCCGAGTCGAGTTGGAGTTACTTGGGCACGAAAGAAGTCGAGTTGGCCGAGATTCTATCCGATTTGATCAAGTCTATCTATGGAAGAGAAGTTCTACCTACATTGGAGATATTTTGCAAACTTTAGATATAGTTTCCTTTAAAGATTTATTTCCCTTAAGCAATTTATTTATCTTTAAACTTCTAAGTAGATGTAGATAGATGATTCTTTCCTTGATTAGCGGGGTTTGATCACTATAAATAAAGCCCTAGGGGCTGTTTTTTCATTCATTCAGAAACATACACAATTTCATTCAAGTAAGTAGGAGTAGAGAGAGAGAGAGAGTTTGTAGCAAGAAAGGTGGAAAGGCGAAAGCGGATTTGTCTTGTTGGTTGTAAGCTTTCTTTATTTAATTCAATGCAAGTTAGTTTATTTTGTTATTTGATGTCTTTCTTGATGATGAAGAGCGAGTAGTCCACCCACTTCTGGGGTTGGGGTGAGCCCGAGGGTGGCCATGTAAGGTGATGCGGTAAAAGGTCAGATCTTGTTATACGATTCGTCTTCTATCCCTATGAGCATGATTCTTTTGCGAGAGTTGAAGGTGATCCTTGTTTGTGTTATTGAAGCGAAAGTGATCTTAATGCAACTTGGATTAATTATGTGAAAAGGGTTAGTAACAATTAGGGTTTATGCGAAAGCCTCTATATGCCTATTTGTTAGTAACGAAAGTTATTTTGATTTAAAGCATGATCTTTTGTGCCTTTATGTGTTACTTTGCATGGTTATCGTTGTGGTGTTGATACCCTGGCTTTGGAAGTTCTTTATTATATTTATTTATTTCGTCGGAATTCTGAGTTTTGGGTTTGAAAATTTGCATTTTAAAGTTACTATTTTTTTGTCAATACAGAGGAGTTGTGGTCGATATCGAGTAGCCCTAACTCGATATCGAGTAGAACTTGCCGAGATCGAGTTGTCTATTCGGTTTATGTTTTTTGTTGTCTACTTGTCTGTAGTCGATATCGAGGACTATTGCTCGATATCGAGTAACTTCTGTGTCCCCGCTTTAGTTTCTGCTTTTGTTTGTTATTTTCTGTTTTATTTCTATCTTCCTTTATTTCTGTGTTTCTGTTGCTTTTCTATGAGATTTACAGCTTCCTAGGACCCGCTGACACGCTTCCTCGTGGATTCGATCCTGACTTTCTCTTACAGCATTGGAGGAGTCTTGTATTTATTTGCGTGGGCCTAAATCTGGTTTGATTTATTTTATTATATTTCATACTTGATTTCCTCCTCACAACAAATTGGCGCCGTTGCCGGGGAAGCTATCATTCGCGCCTTAGGTAGTCAGATCTCACTTTTTCTTTGAGTTAATTTACAGGTGTATGCGCTGTTCTGGTCAACCACCTGAGTTTGACGGCTTAGATGAACCAGAGCGTCTTCTACACATCAGAGCTAAACTGCAAAGAGCCATGGCAGCTGCGGAGACGCAGGAACAGCTGATCACAAGGCTTACAAGGGAATTGGCCGCTAAAGAAGCTGCTATCGCCACTGAGAAAGGAGCAAGGGAACAAGCAGAGGCTGAGCTTGCCCAATACCCAACCACGAGAGAGGACTATATGCACCCAACTCTCGTCGTGCCTGAATTGGCGATTCTTATCCCTGAAAACACTTTTGAAATTCGCACTCAATTTCTTATAGAGCTTAAAAATAATGCTTTTTTTGGTAGATTTAATGAGTGTCCTCTTGAACATATTACAAATTTTTCTTACATGTGTCGTACTCTTGCTGAAGGTACAACTCTGGAATATGTCAAGATGAAAGCTTTTCGCTGGTCTCTCGCAGGGCCAGCACTGAAGTGGCTTGAAGGGTTGAAACCAAGATCACTCACAACATGGGCTCAAGTAGAGCAAGAATTTCTGAATAAATTCTTCCCACCCGCCAAAACAGCACATCTCCGCCAGAAAATCACCGCCTTCAAACAGAAGCAAGGGGAACCGCTGGCAAAGGCATGGGAACGCTACAAGAACTGCTGCGATCTTACCCTACTCATGGACAGCCACCCTACGTCATTCAGGAGATCTTCTTCAACTCTCTTGATCAAATCACTAAGGACAGAATCAACCATTATACTCGCTATGAGTATCTGACGATGCTGCCAATTGACGCCTGGGGTGTGCTGGACAAGCTCACTAACTATGACAACAAGTATGGGTCTACTGCAACCTATGAAGAGAACCTCTACGCCAGGCCAGCACCATCCATGCCCCTCTATGAGCCTCCTAAAGAGATTGATCCTGATGTAAGGGAACAGTACTACAGAGATCAGAACAAGAAGCTCTTTAAGCAAGTAAAGTATCTTTCTGTCAACCAGCCTTGCATTGAATGTGGATCGCAACGACACACCACTACTGAGTGCCCACACACAGAGCAAGTCAGGCTGGCAGAGCACCACGAGGAGGTAGCTTACGCAGGGGGTCCCAATCGCTACATGGGGGACCAAAGGTTTCAGCAACCACAATGGAACCAAGGTGTCCCTAGGAACCCCCCGCCCTACATAGCTCCAAGACATCCGGAAAAGGACCAGAAAAGAGATGATATACAGACAGTCCTGGAGGAAATACGGAGGAATCACTCAGAAACTAAGCAGTCCTTCAACTCCGTCTACACTCAGATGCAAGGTGTCAACTCTAGACTTGGGGAAATTGATATATGGCGAAAATCAGTTGATACACAGATTGGTCAGCTAGCAGCAGGAATCCCCAGACAGTCAGGTGTGCTCCCTGAATCTTCAGAACCAAATCCTAAGGGAAAGACTGGACACATCGCTACTGTAAAACTCAGAAGCGGCCATCAACTGCAAGAGCCAGAAGTTGGAAAGCAGCAAAACAAAGGAGACCAGCAAGTCGACCAGCAGCTAGTCGACGTCGATTAGAGCCTGGTCGATCTCGAGGAGGGTCTACTCGATCTCGAGGAGAAAATACAGAAGCCCTCGTCTGCACTACATAGCAACTCGATACCACCCAATCTGGTCGAGATCGACAAGGGTGTACTCGACATCGAGGACGGTCAGCCCGAGATTGAGAAAACTGCAGCACCTCCGACGTCTGTTCTGGCTCCGAATCAGAAAAAGAAGCTACCTTTCCCCACGAAATCTCCGAAGGACCCAGCAGAAAAGAAATTTCAGCGCTTCATCAAGATGCTTCAGAAACTCAATGTTACCATCCCCTTCACAGAAGCTCTCAATGAAATGCCATCTTATGTCAAGTTCCTGAAGGAGATTCTGAGCAAAAAGCGATCAATGGCTGAGATTACAGAGGAGTGCAGCCATTTGGACATATTAGAGAAAAGGCCAGATCCAGGTAAGTTTGCTATAACCATTGGATTTGGTCCATACAAAATTAATGCTTTATGTGATCTTGGAGCTAGTGTAAGTATAATGCCTTTAACAATTTGGTTCAATATTAAGATAGGTGCCCTAGAGCCTGTGGATGCTAGACTTTACATGGCCAACAACACGGTCGTCATTCCAACAGGCATGGTAGATAATGTGCCAGTACAAGTAGGTAAATTCTTTGTCCCTGCTGATTTCCTAGTTGTTGATATGCAAAAAGATCCTGCTTGTCCAATTATTCTAGGAAGACCCTTCTTGGCGACGGTGGATGCCAACATAAGCGTAAGGAAAGGAGTGCTCACCTTCAACATCAGCGATGAGGTAATTGAGTATTTCTTTAATAAAAATGAAAGGCATACAGGTCCAATGGAAGAGGTAAAATCTATCTCAGCTGGCTACATCACCTGCGGGGAACCCAAGGTGAGAAACATGACTCCTGAGGAGCTGGAAAATAGGGATATGGAGGCACAGGTGGAAGAGATCATGGCAATCCTAAAAGAGGACACAGAAAATCTAATCGACACAAACCAAGGTACGTCGTTATGGACTAATTATTTTTCGGATGCCTTGACAGGAACCAAGTATGGGGTCAAGATCGACCAAGACTCCTCGACATCGAGGACCCTAGTCGATCTCGACCAAAACCAAGAACCTCCACCAGCACCAGCACGATCGAGCAGCCAAACAAAAGTCGGGCCCTACTCGATCTCGAGTAAACTACTCGAGATCGACCAACCTGCTACGACGAGCAAGCCACTGGAGGAAGGACAGAACTACTCGATCTCGAGTAAGATTCTCGAGATCGACCACCGCCTCAGGGCCTCGGCTTCACCTTCCTCGACGCTGACTCCACCAGACGGCCAGAGCTCGTCGAGATCGACTAGGCTTGTCGATGTCGACCACCACCTTGCTGGCCCAGCTCCTGCTTCCTCGACGCCGAAGCCACCAGAGCCAGGACCGTCCTCGAGATCGACCAGCCTGGTTGAGATCGACCAAGCTTCGTCGACTCCCGCATCCTCGAGCAGCTCACCTCCAGAAGCTGAAACCTCGTCGAGATCGAGTACCCCTACTCGAGATCGACCAAACACTGTAGTCCCCGATTTCGTCTCCGCGAAGGTAAGCCAAGGTATGGATCTTTCTTCTCCTATTTCCATTAAAGATCTATCTATACATGGGAGAGGTTTGCCTTGGTATGTGCGCTTATGTAGGATATCCAATGATGAGCCCAAAGAGTATGAAGTTGGAGACAATCTCTATGTCTCCAAATCAAAGGATCATTGGTTCCCCAACAAATTCAACAAGAAGCGGATGGGGCCTTTCGTGGTGAACAAGATCCATTCTGGAGGATTACAACTGATGGACAAGAATGGAGTCTTATTTGAGGCCCAAGCTACATGGGCCCTGCAGATGCCACCTTGAGCATAAATGGAAAGTCGGCCTAGCGACTATAAAATCTAGAGCTTGTACATAGACATTTATTTTGGGACTTTTGAGACTTTGTTGCTTTTGTTTGTTTTTGGTTTTGAACATTTTTAGTTTTCTATTGTGGGTATATGTCTTCTACACTCTTCAGGTCCATGGATAGAGGCAAGCTATATTCAGACTCGGCCCAAGCAATTCTTTCATTCGAAATTGAGAGGCCCTGCACACACCTGTCTAGTGAGTCTCTTTCTTTACCCTTGTTTTTATATAGTGAGGACACTGTAATGTTTAAGTATGGGGTGGGGAAAGGGCTTACTTTGTGCATATTTGATCATATTTGACATATATGTGCATTATTGCTTTGAATTGCTACATGGCTATTTTGGAATGCATTATTGATCTATGTGCTTACATGCATGTTTTCCAAAAGTTTGAAAAATATGACCCCCATTGAAATTTTGAAATAATGTCATGGAAGCTTATATTGAACTCAACGATGCAAAATTGGATTCATTAGAGATATCGCATGAAATTGCATAGTAAAGGGAAGTCACAATGAAGTGCATATTTTCATGAAAACCATGAAAGGAGGTAAATTTGATTTTGCTTTTGACATGTTGCATGATAAAAGGACGGAGGACTTTATATTTCCATATAATGCTCATATTGTTAAATTCCTAGCCTTACCTATGCTTATGCATCACAAAAAGCCATAATATGCCTTATTTCATATATTGCTCCAAATGATCTAAATATTGCCCATTCTTTACCTTATTTCCTATCCGGGGATTATGTAGAGAATGATGTTACATTATGGAGATATTATATGGTGTTTGTGTTGTTATCATATTTGGAGTTTGGAAGGAAAATTGTTTGAAATATATGGAAAATTTAATGAGTGAAAGAAAATCCAATCACCTCAGGAGATAAAGGTAGATTGACCCTGCTCTCTGAGATAATAGTTTGGAGAGATGGGACACATTGTGAGGAGTCCAAAGCACTAAGCATCCGGGGCCATTCATGACACCCATGTTTGCGACTCGCGAGAAGGCAGTGCTAAGGTTAGAGAGGTAAAAGCATTATTATTGATAAAAGCATTATGAAAGGTGATAAATCTTATGGAGAAGAAATGTGGAAATTCAATTTAGAAATACTCCATTTCCCCGGATCATTAGCACCACATTGCCAAAAATTGCCCACCTTTAGCCTTTTACCAATCTACTCCTTATTTGAGCTTAAATTAAAGTCCTCTTGATTATTAATGCTTTGTCACGAATGAATGTTTTGCACAATCCTCCTTTTGTGAGTAGATGTTGCTTTTGTATATTTGCACATGCATGGATCTGTGACACTAGTACCTTTTCAATGATGGTAATTGACTGCGGGGTTATATGAGAATGAATCTAAGATGTTGAGACTTTGATTTGTTCCCCTGAATGACAATTAAAAGTATTGCTTGAGGACAAGCAAGCTTAAGTATGGGGTGTTTGTTGTGAGCTGAATCTGCCATGTTTTACAGTAACGTTTATATCGATTTCTGCATGCATTTCATTCATTTGGGCTAAGATAGTACAAAATCTATGTAATTTATGTTTATTTGCCAAATTATGGAATCTACACCAGTTTCTGTTTAATTTCGCAGAATTCGAGGCAAATTACAGCAGTTCTGAGAAAGGTCAGAAAAGCTCGGAAATCAACTACAGAAATCCAAGGTCAAGAAGCAGCGGAACCAGTCAAATCAAGCTTTGGAGCCCGAGTTTACTCGATCTAGAGTACTGCTACTCGACCTCGACGAAGCTATCCGAGCACAGACCTTGTCGACCAAGCGCAGTGTCGAGAGCCAGATCAACCCGACTAAGGAGACCTTACTCGATCTCGAGTATCACTTGTCGAGATCGACTACCCCAGCAGCGCCAAGTCCGGAGTCGACGATTTGAGACAAGTCGAGAAGCCAAGGACGAAGACGCCGGGACGACCCTACTCGATCTCGAGGAGATCTAGTCGAGATCGAGGACAACCCAGCGCCTGTCCGAGTCCATGCCGAGGTGGAGTCCTCGACCACACCAGGCAGGCATCCTCGATGAAACACCCAACTTGACCTCGAGTTGCCTAGTCGAGATCGAGGAGCCAAGGACCGCAGATCCGAGCCTGTCGAGCAGAGCCACCCGAGAATGCCGAGCCACCATAGTCGACAAACCATGGTACTCGATATCGAGTACTCTTGTCGATATCGAGTAGCCCAGTTTCTGGAAACGCGTCGCCGTGAGCTGTCCGAGTCGAGTTGGAGTTACTTGGGCACGAAGGAAGTCGAGTTGGCCGAGATTCTATCCGATTTGATCAAGTCTATCTATGGAAGAGAAGTTCTACCTACATTGGAGATATTTTACAAACTTTAGATATAGTTTCCTTTAAAGATTTATTTCCCTTAAGCAATTTATTTATCTTTAAACTTTTAAGTAGATGTAGATAGATGATTCTTTCCTTGATTAGCGGGGTTTGATCACTATAAATAAAGCCCTAGGGGCTGGTTTTTCATTCATTCAGAAACACACACAATTCCATTCAAGTAAGTAGGAGTAGAGAGAGAGAGTTTGTAGCAAGCAAGGTGGAAAGGCGAAAACGGATTTGTCTTGTTGGTTGTAAGCTTTCTTTATTTAATTCAATGCAAGTTAGTTTTTTTTGTTATTTGATGTCTTTCTTGATGATGAAGAGCGAGTAGTCCACCCACTTCTGGGGCTGGGGTGAGCTCGAGGGTGGCCATGTAAGGTGATGCGGTAAAAGGTCAGATCTTGTTATACGATTCGTCTTCTATCCCTATGAGCATGATTCTTTTGCGAGAGTTGAAGGTGATCCTTGTTTGTGTTATTGAAGCGAAAGTGATCTTAATGCAACTTGGATTAATTATGTGAAATGGGTTAGTAACAATTAGGGTTTATGCGAAAGCCTCTATATGCCTATTTGTTAGTAACGAAAGTTATTTTGATTTAAAGCATGATCTTTTGTGCCTTTATGTGTTACTTTGCATAGTTATCGTTGTGGTGTTGATACCCTGGCTTTGGAAGTTCTTTATTATATTTATTTATTTCGTCGGAATTCTGAGTTTTGGGTTTGAAAATTTGCATTTTAAAGTTACTGTTTTTTTGTCAATACAGAGGAGTTGTGGTCGATATCGAGTAGCCCTAACTCGATATCGAGTAGAACTTGCCGAGATCGAGTTGTCTGTTCGGTTTCTGTTTTCTGTTGTCTACTTGTCTGTAGTCGATATCGAGGACTATTGCTCGATATCGAGTAACTTCTGTGTCCTCGCTTTGGTTTCTGCTTTTGTTTTTTATTTTCTGTTTTATTTCTGTCTTTCTTTGTTTCTGTTTTTCTGTTGCTTTTCAGTGAGATTTACAGCTGCCTAGGACCCGCTGACACGCTTTCTCGTGGATTCGATCCTGACTTTCTCTTACTGCATTGGAGGAATCTTGTATTTATTTGCGTGGGCCTAAATAAGGTTTGATTTCTTTTATTATATTTCATACTTGATTTCCTCCTCCCAACAGTACTCTATGTTATTATGCTCGAATATTATTTTATTATATGCTTTCAGATATTATATTCTAACATTTCAGGAAGCTGTTCGAAAATTATCTCCTTCCATAAGCTTGAACTCGAGAGAATTCAAATTGGAAGATCATGGCTTCCGAGTTTCCACAAATAGAATATCATGGAGATCTCTTCCCAAGCCACAATCGGTTCTAGCCGTTGAAGAAGATTCTTTGGAGGCTCTGCTTTGTTCTCTATAAAGAAAAGGAAGAAGAGAAGACAGAAGACACATTGGTTGAACACAAGCATTCATACACTCAAGCCCCCAAGCGAGATCTGTCTTCTTCGTGTGCTCTCTGCTAGTTCTTAAGAGTCTGTTATTTCATTTCAATGCATTTGAGAGTTACACAGTGAGCTTATAGGATATATTTCGCGATAGTGTTATACTCGAGAGTTTGTAACTCAGGAAGTGGACACTAGGCGATTGATTCACTAAGTGTATGAGGATTGTACTAGATAGCATAGAGAGGTGGGGCTCTTCTAGATTGGTCTAGGACTCCAAGGGAACGTGAGTTGACTAGATTGCAATTGTATAGGAGAGAGGCTTCTCTATGAGCTATTAGGATCCTAAGTCTTGTGAATCAATAAAAGCCAGTTGAATCCTAGGGTTGTGGAAGAACCCTCGGCGGGGACGCAGGCCAAGTTCGTGCCGAACCTCGTAAACAATTCATCGAGTCCTCTATTTACTGCTTTACCTTATTTTCGCACTTGGTTCGAATTGCTTAACTTTGTGATTCAGGTTTTCAAAGAAAAGACTAAGTCTAATCTCAAAGGGTTTTGCACGAGCTTCAAAAGTCTTGATACTATCTGCGAAAAACCGGCATACTCTATTCAACCCCCCCCCCCTTTCTAGAGTATCTTTATATTACTTTGTTTTACATTATCGAACCTTCAATTGGTATCAGAGCTTTACTCACTGCTTTCGATCGAACAATCTTTTGAGTTTTGATCATGTCTGGTGAAGCAAGCGGAGGATTTGCACATGGAAGGTCTACCAGTAGGCCACCACTCTTTGTAGGAAACAACTTTGTCCACTGGAGATCATTGATGAAGATGTTCATTATAGATCAAGATCTGGAACTTTGGAACATCATAGAGAATGGTCGGAAGGTTCCAGAGAAAGACGGACCAAATGGAACCAAAGTTGCGAAGAAGGAGTCTGAATACATCCAAGCGGATCTTGAACTTGTCTCCAAAAACTACAAGGCTATTAACTTACTTTATTGTGGTCTTAGCACTGATGAGTTTAATCGTATTTCATCTTGTAGGTCAGCTAAAGAGATTTGGGACAAGCTGGTCGTCACCTATGAAGGAACCAGCCAAGTAAAGGACACCAAGATCAGTATCTTCATTCGAAAGTATGAGCTTTTCAAAATGAAGTCTGATGAGTCAATCAAGGCCATGTTCACACGATTTACAGAAATCACCAACAACCTTGATTCTCTTGGCAAGAGCTTTACTAACGTTGAGAAAGTAAGGAAGATATTGAGGTGTCTCCCAAAAGAAAAGTGGGGTCCTAAAGTAACAGCCATAGAAGAAGCTCAAGACCTCACCACTCTGCCCCTCAATGACCTGCTTGGAAAACTGATCACGCATGAGATGATCCTTAATGAAGACGATGGAGAACTTCCAGCAAGCACCAAGAACTTGGCGCTCAAGTCTAAGAAGGATGAGCCCAAAGATGGATCTGATTCCGAAGATGAGGATGACGATGAGGATGACCCTTTTGCTCTTATCACAAGAGGCCTTGCTCGAATCCTCAAAATGAAGAAATAATTCAACAACAAAGATGGATCAGAGTCTTCTAAATTTAGAGGTAAGTCTCAATACAACAAATATGATAAGAAGACTTAACCTTTGTCTTGTTTTGAATGTGGTGAAACAGATCATCTTGTAAAAGACTGCCCTCAAAAGACGAAGAGCCAGTCCAAGAAGGGTGATAGATGGAAAAAGAAAGCCATGGTGGCAACTTGGTGTGATTCTGACTCTGACTCTAATGATGAGAAGGCCAATGTCTGTCTTATGGCCTCAGGAGATGAATCCCACGATGAGAAACTTGAGGTAACTGTAAGAGAACTTATGGCAAGTCCAAAAGAGGTATTATCGGAATTCCTTTCTAATATGATTGCCTATGAAGTGAAACTTATTGCCCAGACTAACACTCTTATTAAGAAAATTGTGGACCAGGAAAGAACTATTGAGGATCTGTCTATAAGGGTCAAAAGTCTTGAAGCTTCTTATTCAGGTCTTGACATTAAAGTCAAGACTCTTGACTCAGAGAAATCTGAACTCAAGCAAGATCTCTCCTCTCTAAGAAGTGAACATCATGACTTAGAGAACGAGAAGATCTCCCTGAATAATAAGATTCAAGACCAACAGACAACCCTCATAAGTTTTACCAAATCCAAAGGTACTCTTGATAGGATGTTGGGTGAGCAACAAAGTTCTCTAAACAAAAGTGGTATTGGTTACAATCCAAGGTTTTTAAAGAAGCAGCACATTACCACCTTTGTAAAGGCAAAAGGAAGCAGAACCTCTCCTATATGTCACCACTGTGCTAGAAAGGGACATGTAAAATAGACCTGCCCCTATAAAAGAAAGGATCCATATATCATTCGCAATACATTTCCTGTTCATTTAAGAAAAGAACGGATAACACAAGTTTGGGTCCCCAAAGGCACTATTTTACCAAATATGGTTTACCCCAATAATGGATCCAAATTTGCTTATTGGTCTAGCCACAAAGGTTGATGTTTTTTTTGCAGGAAATCACCAAGGTGAAGGAGCACAAGTGGATTATCGATAGTGGATGCTCGAGACATATGAATGGGAAGAGTTCTCTCTTTCATGATCTAAAGGAGCAATCCACATGAACAATCACTCTTGGTGACAAAGGAAAGTGTGACATCGTTGGTATTGGTAGTGTTGGGAGTGATTCCAACCACAGGAGACTCGGTCATGTGAGTCCACATACACTACAGAAGCTTGTGTCCAAAGGGCGTGTAAGAGGACTACCCGAGATGGACTTCAAAGGTATTGATATGTGCAATGCATGCACACGAGGTAAACAAACACGTAGCTCTTTCAAACCCAAAAAGGTTGTAAGTTCTTCTAGACCCCTTGAACTTTTACATATGGATTTATGTGGTCCTATGCGAGTCAAATCTCCCAATGGTAAAAAGTACATGCTTGTTGTTGTTGATGATTTTTCTAGATATACTTGGGTTGCTTTTTTAAAAGAAAAATCAGAGGCCTTATTTGAGTTTTCAAAACTTTTTAAGGAGTTGCAAACTTTAAGAAACGAGCCCATAGTGTCAATTCGAAGTGATCATGGTAGGGAGTTTGGTCAACTTCAGTTTGATTTATTTTGTGCTAAATATAGCATCTCCCATAACTTTTCTGCTCCTAGGACACCTCAACAAAATGGGGTTGTGGAACGAAAGAACTGCACCCTAGAGGATCTGGCCAGGACTATGCTTTTAGAAAATGCATTACCTAAAACCTATTGGGCTGAAGCTCTTAACACAGCTAACTATATTTTGAATCGTTGTCTTATTCGTTCCATCTTAAAGAAAACTCCTTATGAACTTTTCAAAGGCCGCAAACCACTTATATCTTATTTTAAACCCTTTGGATGTACTTGTTTCGTTCATAACAATGGAAAAGATAACCTTGGGAAATTTGATGCGCGTAGTGATGAAGGTATATTTCTTGGCTACTCCACTAGGAGCAAAGCTTATAGAATCTTCAATTAAAGGACCCAGTTAGTTGAAGAAAGCATACATGTTATATTTGATGAGTGCAATGATGGTTCTTTGAGTGAAAGTGTTGCAGATATAGATCTTAACATCCATGCAGAGAACGAGGAAGGTGATGATGTCGCCACCAAGAACACAGAGAAGAGGAACATGCAGGAACAAATTCTCAACACTGAAGAATTGGCCCAAGGTGTTGAAGATTCGTCCAAAGCCCTTGGTGTCCAATCCAACAGTGTTGAAACATCAGAAACTGCTGTAAGACTGTAACTAAACCTAACAGGACCATGGAGTCAGATGTACCACAAATCAATCCTACTGGTGTGACAAATCAAGGAGCTGAGACTAGCAAAAGAAAATTCAAATACTCATCATCACACTCTTTAAAGGATATCATTTCTGACCCTACATCTAGTGTTCAAACTCGTTCTAAACTTAAAGATCTTTGTGCTTTTCACGCGTTTGTTTCTCTTATAGAACCAAAGAAGGTAGATGAGGCCCTTCAAGAGCCAGACTAGATCATTGCCATGCAAAGCGAGCTTAACGAATTTGAAAGGAACAAAGTCTGGACCTTGAAGCCTAGGCCAAAGCATCAATCAGTCATTGGCACATGATGGGTATTTCGAAACAAGCTAGATGAAAATGGTAAGATCGTGAGGAACAAGGCAAGGCTTGTTTCTCAAGGCTACAATCAAGAGGAAGGTATTGACTACGAGGAGACCTTTGCTCCCGTGGCCAGGCTTGAAGTCATTCGCATTTTATTAGCATTTGCATCTTTTATAAGCATAAAGTTATATCAAATGGATGTCAAGTGTGCTTTTCTCCATGGTTTCTCAGAGGAAGAAGTCTATGTGGCTCAACCCCCAAGTATTGAAAGTTTAGAATTTTCTAATCATGTTTATAAACTAGAGAAAGCGCTTTATGGTTTGAAACAAGCCCCAAGAGCTTGGTATGAGCGCTTGTCAAAATATCTTTTAGAAATCGATTTTAAAAGGGGGTTGATCGACAAGACTCTTTTTATAAAGACCAAAGGAAAGAACATTTTGGTTATTCAAATATATGTTGATGATATATTGTTTGGTGCTACTAACACATCTTTGTGTAAAGAATTTTCTGACATTATGTGCAGTGAATTTGAGATGAGCTTGATGGGTGAAATCAACTTCTTTTTGGGATTACAAGTTCATAAATCCAAGAAAGGGATCTTTGTTAACCAAAGCAAGTACACTAAGGATCTCTTGAAGAAATTCAAGATGGGTCAATCCAAAGCAGCCAAGACACCCTTGAGCTCAACATTATCTCTAGATCAAGACAAGACTGGAAAGAGTGTCAATCAAAAGGAGTATCGAAGAATGATTGGATCTTTACTATATCTTACAGCTACTAGACCTGACATCATGTTTACTGTTTGCATGTGTGCTAGGTTTCAAGCTGATCCTAAAGAATCTCACCTCGTAGCTGTGAAGAGGATCTTTCGATATCTCAATGGCACTAAGGAGCTTGCCTTGTGGTAACCGAAGCAAAAAGATTTTACATTAATCGGGTATTCTGATGCAGACTTTGCAGGCTACAAGGTGGATAGGAAGAGCACATCAGGATGCTGCCAATTCTTAGGAGCATCCTTGATTAGTTGGCATTCCAAGAAACAAAACTCGGTTGCTCTATCCACTGCCGAAGCCGAATACATAGCAGCTGGAGCTTGTTGCTCCCAAATCCTTTGGATAGCTCAACAAATGAGAGATCTTGGCATCAACCTCAGAAGTATTCCCATTAAGTGTGACAACACAAGTGTCATATCAATCACGAAGAATCTTGTTCAACATTCAAGAACCAAACATATTGATGTAAGGCATCACTTCATTAGAGACCATGTCGAAAAAGGCGATGTGTCCATATCCTTTATTTCAACTGATTATCAATGGGGTGACATTTTTACTAAGCCTTTGGCAGAGGACAGGTTCACCTTCATTAGACGTGAGATTGGGATGTTTAACAAGGATGCACTTTCGTAGGGGGGGCTTTCCGTTTACGAAAGATAAATTCTATCCAGTGTCAAGACCTTTGTGAACTATGTCAAGGTTTGTGAACTGAATAGTAGAGTACAGATTTCGGATCATATATATTTAGCTAATATCTTTTTAGATATTTGATCAAGTATAATTTTTAACGGATTTTAAAATTCTATATATGTTACACATTTTATTCCCCCATCCGAGTACATGTTTTATTTTTGGAACAAAATATTTTCGGATATTTCCCTCCTATTTTAAATGGTTAAGAGATAGATTTGAATTTTGAATTGAAATATTTTTCAAATTAGCAATGTTATCATTAGCCACATTGGAACCCGAAACCCATCCCATCACTCAAATCTCTCCCTTTTAAAACCCAAATCCCACTCGATTATCTCACGTCCTCAGAACTCCTAAAACCCTTCCAATTCTCTTTCTTCAACCTCTCAACTATTCTGAAACCCTAGCCAAAAATCTCCATGGCTCCCAAATCAAAGAAAGCCTGCACACCCAAACGTCTTGGCGCCACCCCCAAGGGACGCCAGACCACTGCTACTTCCCCTCAACCAGAACCCACTCCACAAGCAATCGTCCCAGCTACTATCAAGAGCACCATTGTTGAGAGCACGACTACAGCAACCAAGAGTTCTCAGAAGCGCTCAACGAAGAAACCTCTCAATGTTAAGCAAAAAGGGAAAAAGAAAATCATCGCTGAGGAGGTGGACGAAGAGGAGGAAGAGGATGATCTAGATGCGATCTTGGAACGAGATGTTGCCAAGGAAGCTGAGGAAGAAGCCTTGAGAAAGAGAAAGGTCGAGGAAGAGGCAGAGCTAGCGAGGAAATTGGCCGAGGAGGAGGCCGAGAGAATTCGAAAAGAAGCTGAGAAGCAGGTTCCCACTGAGGAGGAACCAGAGGAGGAAGAAGAGGAGGACGACGAGACCGGAGATGACGAAGATGCTGAAGAAGACAACGCTGAAGGGTCCGCTGAGGACTCTGGGTCTGAGGACGAGGAGGAAGGGAGCCAGAACCTGTTGCCTCTGCTTCTCCTTCTCCTCCTCCCCCGTCTCCAAAGAAGCGGAAAGCCCCAGCAGCTGCCAAGCCTCCATCTCCCAAGCGCACCAGGAAGGGCACTCTCAGAAGCCTTGAGGCGCCTACCAAGAGGGCTGCTCCAACACAGGCTCGGAGGAAGAACGTTGATCCACCTGCCCTCATCCAGGTAAACCAATATTTGCCCTCTTCATGGTTTGAAAATGCTGAGATGGCTGAAAAGTGGGTAGATGAGTTTCGAACTCGTAGGATTTGTTATTCTGATTTTTTAGATCTTGCGTTCTTTGAAGCTTTGAATTTGTCTTGCATCTCTCTACTCAAACAATCCCCTGCCTGGACCCTTCTCAACCTTGAATCTGTTTTTTATCCCCAACTTACCCGCCTGTTCTACATAAACCTAAAAGCCAAACACAATGCCGACAGTTGGTCTTTGGAATCCGTCGTCAAGGGAGTTAGAATCTCTTTCAACTCCATTGACTTCGCAGATTTCCTTAGCCTACCTAGACCTTGTCCACCCTCTCCCGAGAACCCCACAAAAGAACAGTGCCTAGCCCTTGCTCGATCCAAATATCTCCTACCCGAAGCATCCAACAACACCTCAAAGCAGCTCACGGATAGGCTCTATTTTAGTTATATAGTTGCATATTATATTATGTTATATTCATGCATATTTTACATATTTTATAGTTAATTTGGTATTATTTGATTTTCGGAGTCTACACGTGTGTTTTTATCTATTTCAGGCATTTTGGAGCAAATTCGGAATAAAGTCCAGAGATCCAAACGAGGTACGAGGTGTGCACATTACGGGTTGACAATATGGATCAAAGACCACCGATTGGGCTGTCCCAAGTCGGAAGAGAGGAGGCCACATCAAGTTGCCGCAATTGTAGTATTATATTAATTTAGATAGACTTACCATATACATTTAGATAGAAGTATATTTAGATAGAATTAGATATATTATATAATATATTTATATTAGGATAGCTTAGATTAGGATATTAGCTCATTAATATATATACATTCATACGGCAATAGGCCGGAGGGAGACGAGAGGCCGACTGTCCATGGGTTTAATTTAACTCTAGTTGTTTTGGTTCGTGTTTATGGAGTGCTAAAGTATTTAGTTTTCGCCTACACTTTCGAGACTTGGTTGGTGGTTTGTGAGTTTCTAATTTAAGTTATTTTTCCTCTATAATTCTTTCAACTTCTTTGTGTGATATTGATTATGTTATTGATGTTATCTTGATTAGCTACCTTGATAATATTTATTTCATGCTAGGATTTAATACTTTCGTATTTGTGTTATTTCCGTAGTAGCACGCATAAGATTGTGGATTCCGTGTTTGAAACATGATTATGTAGGTAGTTGACATATCTTAAACATTGATTTACCGTGTTTAATTGGTGTTATTTATATGCTCAAGTTCTTGGGACCATTTGCTATCTCTTTGTTAAATCTTGACCGTGTTAAGGTTGCATTGAGGTGTAAGGGATTAATTGGACTCGTAGGACTTTTAATCTACTTAAACCAAGACGGGAGGAATTCTTAGGAAAAGATAATAACTTGAAAAGGATTCGATGATCAATAAAACCAACCAAAGTCGAGAACTTGTAGGTGGAAACACTTTTCTTCTATCCTTTATTTGCTTTTGTCAATATTATTTTCTTTTATTCATAAAAATCATTTCTTTTATATTGGTAAATACACAATATTTAGAAATACTTGATTCTCCAGGGTTCGACCCCTTACTTGCATACTATACTAGTTTGTTTGTTTGGGAATTATTTTTGGCGAGGTAAATCAACGACTTTCCCTCCGTAAAAATTGGCGTCGTTGCCGGAGAATCAAGTTTATTTCTTTGTGTTGTGTATTTATTAATTTTTGTGTATATATATATCTATCCCCGTCGTGGACCTATCTTACGGTTCACGACACCTCGTTACTAATTGTTTGCAATGGAGTTAGAGTTATGGCAATACCAAGGAGAATACTTTCACCATTACCTCGCAAGAATGCAAGATTTAGTGGACGACCGTGCTTCACGGGGTATCCAAGATGATTTGAAAGAACAAGTACTTTGCGTTCAACATGACATACTTCCCGAGATACAAGAATTCGCCCAATCATTGAAAGATGAAGGCTTTTACGATTTTGATTGGTCGGAATTGTGGGATCTTTTCCTTCGCGTGGGTGACATGGCGAAGGTGGAAGAAGACTACAAGCTGACATCCATACCCTTACCTTTCAAATCGATGTCGGGCGAGATATACGAGGGAAGCCAAGACACAAGCACCAATGATTCAATCGACGATGGAGAAGAGGGTCCCATGCTTCCTGACATTGAATCTCATGAGTCGACACATGAGGTTTCATGTGTTTTCTCTCCTACGCCATCCGATACATTCATTCCGAGCTTCCCCGTTGATGAACCATGTCTAGAGGCACCTGCTGAGGTTCGAGAGGTAATAAAGGTAAATTCTTGCAATTTGGAAGGTAATGATGATTATATTGATCCTTTTAATTGCTATTTTGAAAAGTCACCAATAGAACTGAATTGGTGGTATTATACACCCTCTACAAAGAGTCATGCTCGTTTGTTTGATAAGTTGAAACGATTCTTATCTGCAATAATATTTAGTTTCAAATTATCACTATATTATATATGCTTGCTTAATATGTGTGCACAAGAGTTTGACAAGTTGTTGAGGGCTTTAACAATGTCTGAATCGATCTTAGAGAGATTGTGAGGCAACTAAGGTATGTTTTTTTTTCTTTTTATTTTTAGTTAGCATTCATTTATATATTTATTATTTTATTTTCATTAAATTATAAAAAAAAAAAAAGAAGAAGAAAACTCTCTTCCCGTCTCCCTCTTCCTTTCCGTTCTCAAACCCTCACCGGCCATCTCACACCACCGCCGATTCACCGCCTTTCCTACCATCTCCGGCCGCGTGCAATCGAACCACTCTCCAGCCATCTGAGACCACCCGTTCCCTTCGCCCTTGTCCCGACTTGTCCCGACGGAACCCTAATCCAAGGGCCGCCTTGCCTCCTCGCGATAATGCCTCCTCCCGCACTCCATCCTGAAGCCCAGCAATCGCCGGAACACCAGACTCCCACCGCTGTATCGCCTCGCCGCGCCATCTCCTTCTGATCGCCAGCAACCGCCATCTGCCAGCAGCAGCCCTTCCTCCTCACCTCTCCGCCGCCCTTCTCTCGTCGGACCTTTCTACTGTTAGTCGCCGGCACCCTCGCCACCTGACCACCGGCGATTTCCCAGAGCCGCAGGAATTCCTCGCCACCACTCCACCGGAGCCATCAAGGAAGCAGTAAGGGGACAGGACCGATGGATGGAGACTGCTCGTACGGGGCTGCCTCTCATAACACGGCCTATTCAATCCCCGAATTGGAGTCGTCAGCTTCGATTTCAATCGGGTAAGCACAGGCTAATCCCTATCTCGATCTGCAGTGTTGTTAATTATTTAGGCAATTGCATTGTTCTTAGACAGTTATATGGTTGGCATATGTTGAGATGCTTGCCTAAGCATTTCTATGGTAACAATTTCTTGAGCTGAATTTGACAAGTCTCGAAACCACCCACTTACTTTTTTTATTGACTCATATTTGTGGTTGTTGGTCTTGTCTTTGATGTCACAAATCCTGTTCCTGTTGTTGGTGTTTACTTTATTTTAATCTGCAGGAAACCTTGAGCATTACTCCTTTTTATTAGGTCCATGCTTTAGCTCATGTTGTTGCTATGAGTTGCTGTTTTCATGGGTTGATTTGCTGCTGAGAATGGGTATTAAACTTGTGACTGGATAGTGAATTCATTAAGTTTTACTCTTCTGTGCTGATATTTCCTTTTGGAATTGCCTTCATATGTTGTTAAGCAAAAATTTGCAATTAGTTTGGAGATTTGCCTGCTTACATCTTGAGATTGATGTTTGAAGACTTTGGAGTGATAATGCACTCCCTGTAGCTGATCGGGTTATTCTTCTCATATCTAAATTCAGCTGAGTATTTTTGCAAGGCTCTTCTAGATTAGTAGGTTTCTACGGTATTTTGGGTTAAGTAATCATACGATTCGTTCTTGTTATCTTCTTTTCTCATGCTCCCTGAAATCACTTGAACTCCATATTTTTAGTTTGACATGAGTGATTGAGTATGACTTGCAATGGCTGATTTGTGTTTGACTAGTATTTGTTGTTCTTCTTTATTGGATGATATATTTTTCTTGTTTGTTGGAATGTGTTTGTTTGTGGTGCATTTTTTTTTTGTGTCTTGGCCAGATATTTTGCAAAGAGGACATGCCTATATTTATCCAACTCCAAGAAGGTTCATAAATGTCGATTACATCCAAGCTGATTTTGAAAGTTTCTGCTGAAACACCCAATTGCTGAATTTTAGGGGTTGTTCAGACTTTAGAGGCTGCACTCCTACCTCCTCTTGATCTCATGCTTGATTTGTTTGGTGAGTTTCCTCTCTCTTTCTTTCTTTTTCTTTACTTTGAGGACAAAGTAACATTTTAAGCATGGGGTGGGGGAATTCATGTGTAGCTCCGTATTTTATGCAATGCATTATAGGAATTTGATAATTATCCCATGGTGGTAGTAAGTTGTTGAGTATTTTTTTTATTATTTTATTTGTTAAGTTTTTCTTTTAGTTGTGATAGAGAGATGTTTATATGGTTGATATGATCTCGATGATGATCTATGGTTTTTCATGGCTTAAGAGTTAATAAACTTGAATTTTAATTGAATAAAGACACTTGTGGGATTTCCATAGATAATCTGGATTATGAGCTTTAGTTATAACTTGATTATTGGTTGGATGTTCAGTTTAGAGCAATCTTTAAAAAAATTTATATGATTTCTATTGTATATGTCTAAACCCCCGATGAAAAGCACTAGTAAATTCGGTTATTTGTTTGATATGATTTTTGACGTGATTTGATATGTGCTGGGTTGATGAGTGTAAGGAGGATAAAATTCACTTACACCGCTTGAGGCGGATAAAATTCACTCGAGTGAAAAGAATCATCAATAAACCAAGCAAAGACTTACATAATGGCATGCTCGAGGAGGATAAAATTCACTCGAGAATTGAGAATCATAAGAATTGAAAAAAAAAATACGGTTAGTAACCGATCCTGTTTGTGGAGGATAAGATTCACACAAGTAGGAAGAAAAAGTAATTAGAAGATGCTTGGAAACAAAAAGAAAAAAATATGAACCTTATTGAAACTCCGAAATAGAAAAGGCCTAGTAATCTATGGGGTGTTTATGACTATTTTTAAGTGTGCTTAATGATTTTTATTGCTCAATACATTCTGAATGGAATCATCCCCTGAACCTGATAGGAGTTTAAGCAATGAGTATGAAAGGTTTGATGTGGGTCTCATAGTGTCATAAGTATATTGAGCTTAACATAATAAATACTCCATAAGCCATGAAAATCATACTGATGAGTGATCATTCATAGAAATCTCTTTGAGCCTTTTGTCTTTCTTTGAGTTTGTCTTTGTTTTGTGGTTAGGTTGTTCGGGGACGAGCAAAAGTCTAAGCATGAGGTGGTTTGATAGGCTCTATTTTAGTTATATATTTGCATATTATATTATGTTATATTCATGCATATTTTACATATTTTATAGTTAATTTGGTATTATTTGGTTTTCGGAGTCTACGCGTGTGTTTTTATCTATTTCAATCATTTTGAAGCAAATTCGGAATAAATTCCAGAGATCCAAACGAAGTACGAGGTGTGCACATTACGGGTTGACAATATGGATCAAAGACCACCGATTGGGCTGTCCGAAGCCGGAAGAGAGGAGGCCACATCAAGTTGCCGCAATTGTAGTATTGTATTAATTTAGATAAGACTTACCATATACATTTAAGATAGAAGTATATTTAGATAGAATTAGATATATTATATTATATATTTATATTAGGATAGCTTAGATTAGGATATTAGCTCATTAAAATATATACATTCATACGGCAATAGGCCGGAGGGAGACGAGAGGCCGACTGGACATGGCTTTAATTTAACTCTAGTTGTTTTGGTTCGTGTTTATGGAGTGCTAAAGTATTTAGTTTTTACCTATATTTTCGAGACTTGGTTGGTGGTTTGTGAGTTTCTAATTTAAGTTATTTTTCCTCTATAATTCTTTCAACTTCTTTGTGTGATATTGATTATGTTATTGATGTTATCTTGATTAGCTACCTTGATAATATTTATTTCATGCTAGGATTTAATACTTTCGTATTTGTGTTATTTCCGTATTAGCACGCATAAGATTGTGGATTCCGTGTTTGAAACATGATTATGTAGGGAGTTGACATATATCTTAAACATTGATTTACCGTGTTTAATTGGTGTTATTTATATGCTCAAGTTCTTGGGACTATTTGCTATCTCTTTGTTAAATCTTGACCGTGTTAAGGTTGCATTGAGGTGTAAGGGATTAATTGGACTCATAAGACTTTTAATCTACTTAAACCAAGACATGAGGAATTCGTAGGAAAAGATAATAACTTGAAAAGGATTCGATGATCAATAAAACCAACCAAAGTCGAGAACTTGTAGGTGGAAACACCTCTCTTCCATCCTTTATTTTCTTTTGTCAATATTATTTTATTTTATTTTCATTCATCAAAATCCTTTCTTTTTATATTGATAAATACACAATATTTAGAAATACTTGATTCTCTAGGGTTCGGCCCCTTACTTGCATACAATACTAGTTTGTTTGTTTGGGAATTATTTTTGACGAGGTGAATCAACGACTTTCCCTCCGTTAATTGGCGCCGTTTCCGGGGAATTCATGTGATAATTATGCATGTGTAGCTCCGTATTTTATGCATTGCATTATAGGAATTTGATAATTATCCCATGGTCGTAGTAAGTTGTTGATTATTTTTTATTATTATTTTATTTGTTAAGTTTTTCTTTTAGTTGTGATAGAGAGATGTTTATATGGTTGATATGATCTCGATGATGATCTATGGTTTTTCATGGCTTAAGAGTTAATAAACATGAATTTTAATTAAATAAAGACACTTGTGGGATTTCCATAGATAATCTGGATTATGAGCTTTAGTTATAACTTGATTATTGGTTGGATGTTCAGTTTAGAGCAATCTTTAAAAAAATTTATATGATTTCTATTGTATATATCTAAACCCCCGATGAAAAGCACTAGTAAATTCGGTTATTTGTTTGATATGATTTTTGACGTGATTTGATATGTGTTGGGTTGATGAGTGTAAGGAGGATAAAATTCACTTACACCGCTTGAGGCGGATAAAATTCACTCGAGTGAAAAGAATCATCAATAAACCAAGCAAAGACTTACATAATGACATGCTCAAGGAGGATAAAATTCACTCGAGAATTGAGAATCATAAGAATTGGAAAAAAAATACGATTAGTAACCGATCCTGTTTGTGGAGGATAAGATTCACACAAGTAGGAAGAAAAAGTAATTAGAAGATGCTTGGAAACAAAAAGAAAAAAATATGAGCCTTATTGAAACTCCGAAATAGAAAAGGCCTAGTAATCTATGGGGTGTTTATGACTATTTTTAAGTGTGCTTAATGATTTTTATTGCTCAATACATTCTGAATGCAATCATCCCCTGAACCTGATCGGAGTTTAAGCAATGAGTATGAAAGGTTTGATGTGTATCTCATAGTGTCATAAGTATATTGAGCTTAACATAATAAATAATCCATAAGCCATGAAAACCATACTGATGAGTGATCATTCATAGAAATCTTTTTGAGCCTTTTGTCTTTCTTTGAGTTTGTCTTTGTTTTGTGGTTAGGTTGCTCGGAGACGAGCAAAAGTCTAAGCATGAGGTGGTTTGATAGGCTCTATTTTAGTTATATATTTGCATATTATATTATGTTATATTCATGCATATTTTACATATTTTATAGTTAATTTGGTATTATTTGGTTTTCGGAGTCTACACGTGTGTTTTTATCTATTTCAGACATTTTGGAGCAAATTCGGAATAAATCCCAGAGATCCAAACGAGGTACGAGGTGTGCACATTACGGGTTGACAATATGGATCAAAGACCACCGATTGGGCTCTCCGAAGCCGGAAGAGAGGAGGCCATATCAAGTTGCCGCAATTGTAGTATTGTATTAATTTAAATAGACTTACCATATACATTTAGATAGAAGTATATTTAGATAGAATTAGATATATTATATTATATATTTATATTAGGATAGCTTAGATTAGGATATTAGCTCATTAATATATATACATTCATACGGCAATAGGCCGGAGGGAGATGAGAGGCCGACTGGCCATGGCTTTAATTTAACTCTAGTTGTTTTGGTTCGTGTTTATGGAGTGCTAAAGTATTTAGTTTTCGCCTACACTTTCGAGACTTGGTTGGTGGTTTGTGAGTTCCTAATTTAAATTATTTTTCCTCTATAATTCTTTCAACTTCTTTGTGTGATATTGATTATGTTATTGATGTTATCTTGATTAGCTACCTTGATAATATTGATTTCATACTAGGATTTAATACTTTCGTATTTGTGTTATTTCCGTAGTAGCACGCATAAGATTGTGGATTCCGTGTTTGAAACATGATTATGTAGGGAGTTGACATATATCTTAAACATTGATTTACCGTGTTTAATTGGTGTTATTTTTATGCTTAAGTTCTTGGGACTATTTGCTATCTCTTTGTTAAATCTTGACCGTGTTAAGGTTGCATTGAGGTGTAAGGGATTAATTGGACTTGTAGGACTTTTAATCTACTTAAACCAAGACGGGATGAATTCGTAGGAAAAGATAATAACTTGAAAAGGATTCGATGATCAATAAAACCAACCAAAGTCGAGAACTTGTAAGTGGAAACACTTTTCTTCTATCCTTTTTTTGCTTTTGTCAATATTATTTTCTTTTATTCATAAAAATCATTTCTTTTATATTGGTAAATACACAATATTTAGAAATACTTGATTCTCTAGGGTTCGATCCCTTACTTGCATACTATACTAGTTTGTTTGTTTGGGAATTATTTTTGGCGAGGTAAATCAACGACTTTCCCTCCGTCACTCACCCACTCATCCCTTACCCTAGAGGCAAAAATTATTTTCAACATCATTGTGCGTTGCCTCTTACCCCGTCTAAACTCTGGCTCTCTCCTTACTCATAAGGCCATGATCCTTCTATACCGCATCTTAAATGGCCTTGACCTTGATCTGACCAACACTTTCCTTGGATCCATGGCTCACACTCGAAAAGCTAGAAAAGGAACTCCCCTCCCCTTTGCCACCCTTTTGTCCCATATCTTCAAAGCTTCTGGAATCGATTTCAAAAATGAAGAACAACAACATCATATGGGTAAGTTCGACTCCAAGAGCCTTGAAAGGATAGGCATCACTCGGTCCCCCCAAGGGAATTGGAGTCTTACCTCTCCCTCAAAAGCTCTTCCCACTGCCTCAGACATTGATGAACGCATAGACAACCTGGAGTTGGGTTTGGAGGAAGTTCGCCTGGATATTAAGGAGCTGCATAAGGAGTTTATGACGGAGATGAGCGGGGTATCCAAGCTGTTGCAAGGTCTGAGGTCGCTGCTCACTGATGATGCTCCGGATGATGAAGCCTAGCCTTATCCTACCCTACCCTTACCCCACAACTGAAACATTGCTGGTTTTTGGAAACTGTTTCAAAACCTTTGGTGACTGTTTTACCTCCTCCCTTTGTTGAAAGACAAAAAGGGGGAGATGATATGTGGTGTTAAACTTTTTAAACTGTTGCGACTAAAAGGTCTTGGAAGACCTTGGTTTTTTTGTTTTTAGTTGGATGTCCTTCATGTTTTACAACTTTGATCCAACATTAGTCTAACTCATGCAGGTACTTAGTCCGATGCTGCTTATCTTATGTTTGACTTAGTTGCATGGATGCACAGGTTTTGTCTTTCATCAAGGGGGAGATTGATAACTCCTCTCCCTTAATGAAAATCGGAATAAGTTTCAAAGGCTTTGACAGTCAGTTTATGTCAAAGGTCTTGAAGCTACAACAGTGTTGATGAAATAAAAAAACCTGTACTCTATGTTATTATGCTTGAATATTATTTTATTATATTCTTCCAGATATTATATTCTAACATTTCAGAAAGCTGTTCAAAAATTATGTCCTTCCATAAGCTTGAACTCGAGAGAATTCAAATTGGAAGATCATGGCTTCCGAGTTTCCACAAATAGAAGATCATGGAGATCTCTTCCCAAGCCACAATTGGTTCTAGCCGTTGAAGAAGATTCTTTGGAGGCTCCGATTTGTTGTCTATAAAGAAAAAGAAGAAGAGAAGACAGAAGACACATTCGTTGAAGACAAGCATTCATACACTCAAGCCTCCAAGTGAGATCTGTCTTCTTCGTGTGCTCTCTGCTAGTTCTTAAGAGTCTGTTATTTCATTTCAAAGCATTTGAGAGTTACACAGTGAGTTTATAGGATATATTTCTTGATAGTGTTATACTCGAGAGTTTGTAACTCAGGAAGTGGACACTAGACGATTGATTCACTAAGTGTAAAAGGATTGTACTAGATAGCATAGAGAGGTGGGGCTCTTCTAGATTGGTCTAGGACTCAAAGGGAACGTGAGTTGACTAGATTACAATTGTATAGGAGAGAGGCTTCTCGGTGAGCTATTAGGATCCTAAGTCTTGTGAATCAATAAAAGCCAGTTGAATCCTAGGGTTGTGGAAGAACCCTAGGCGGGGGCGTAGGCCAAGTTCGTGCCGAACCTCGTAAATAATTCATCGAGTCCTCTATTTACTGCTTTACCTTATTTCCGCACTTGGTTCGAATTGCTTAACTTTGTGATTCAGGTTTTCAGAGAAAAGACTAAGTCTAATCTCAAAGGGTTATGCACGAGCTTCAAAAGTCTTGAGACTATCTGCGAAAAACCGGCATACTCTATTCAACCCCCCCCCCCCCCCCTTCTAGAGTATATTTATATTACTTTGTTTTACATTATCGAACCTTCAGCTTCAAATCGCCGCCACCTTCGGAAATTTCTCCAACCTACTATTCAAATCTCTGCCTTTGAAAAAACTCAGCCATCTTGCCCATGGCTTCCTCGCCGGCGCCCAGATCTGAGAATAGGGGAAGAAAAACCGAAGTACGCCTACGGCAGGGAAAGGGAGCGAGCTTGGAGACGGAGGCGGCCGCACCGACGAATAGATCCGACACACTAGGATGCTGGCGAACAACGTCCGAATTCGGATCGATCCAACCCGTGGAGGACAGATCGAAGGCACCGCCATCGCCGGATTTGCCTGCCGGGAAGACGAAGGTGTCGCCATCGCCTGATCCGTCTGCCGGAAAGATGAAGGCGATGCCATCGCCAGAGTCCCGCGTTCGGGCAATCGGAGCCCTAGTGGTTGCCCTTTCTCTTTCGCCCGAATCGCCTGATCACCGCTCTCCTCTTTCTCTCTCTCTTATTTGCAAGCAAACGCACGATTTGTGGTGGTAGGGTTGAGAGTGACTGGTACGCGCGCTTGATATAAGAGTTGTGTTAGGTTTTCTCAATTTTCTTTTTCAATTAATTAATATTATGAAATAATCTCAGCTATCCATTTTCCCTAAACCAATGGCCCAGATGTGTTCACATGATACACAATAAGGCTTGATTACATATGATCTATCCTCTCTATATATATATATTCAGAAATTTAATATTGAAATTAAATCATAATTCATAAAATAATATTTTAAAATTTTGGGTCTTTACAATAAGTCAGCTATTGCCATGACAAAGAATCCGGTTTTTCATGCAAGAACCAAGCACATTGATGTGCAACATCATTTAATTCATGAGCTTGTGGCAAAGGAGAAAGTTGTGCTCAGATTCTATATATGGATTATGGTATAAATGATCAGAATATTGATCTGTTTACAAAGGCACTAAATGCAGCAAAGCACTAGTTATTTCGAGAAATAATTGGTATGAGAGAGTTTGAATCAAGGGGGGGTGTTGAAATGTGAAATGCTTCAATCTCATGTTGTTGAATTAAAGTTAGTTGGTGGTTAGTGTGTAGTTATTATGAGATTAGATGTAAAAAGATATGTATCAATCTTTTTCCATATCTTTGTGTATATGATTTGCAGTTATCTTATATCTTGTAAAGCCTATTGTAAATATAATGTATCTCTTGTTGGGATGATGAACAGAGATTAGAACCAATTCATTGGGTAATCTTTTATACTATCCAGAGCAGGTTAAGAACCCTAGCTAGTTTTTTTTATTCTTACACCGCCGCCCCTCCTCCTTCAATATGTCGGATTCCGCCTCTACCACCATCCTTGTCGCCCCTGTCGACACTACTCCCTCCCCAAACACATCTAACAATTTAGCAAATCTCTTATCGGCTACCACCGGTTCCAACCATAATTTTGGTCTGCAAT
Source organism: Persicaria tinctoria (assembly GCA_037127255.1). Classification (NCBI taxonomy): domain Eukaryota; kingdom Viridiplantae; phylum Streptophyta; class Magnoliopsida; order Caryophyllales; family Polygonaceae; genus Persicaria; species Persicaria tinctoria. The sequence continues at coordinate 70,354,369 of JBANSL010000013.1, forward strand.
TCCCTCAATTTTCCGTCAAGTTGGATCGTTCCAATTTGCCTGGCATGTGAATGTGCTTGACGCCCTTGATGCCTTAGATTTGAAGGATTTGTTCGCACCAATTCGGCACCGTCACAAACCATCATTGTTGCCGCCACAGAGTCTGCCCCTGCGTCATTGACTCCCAATCCTGATTTTACTGTTTGGCAGAAGAAGAATAAGTTTATCCTCATATGGCTCGATCCGTAGTACCGTCTCTTCCGCCCTCGCCTGCTATCTTGACAAGACGACCACCGCTCGTCAGGCTTGGGTTGCCCTCAATGACATATTTCAGCACCAGGCTCGTGCTCGAGCCATGTTTCTCAAGCAACAGCTTCATAGTGTCACTAAGATCGGCTCCTTTATGCTCGAATACTTTGAAAAAAAGCAATCCATGGTTGATGCTCTCGTTGATTGTCTCTAACTGGTCTCTGACGATAACTTTGTTGCTTGTATTCTTCAGGGGCTCAATGCCTCCTACGGTCCCTTCTGGGCCACTCTCAACATACGCTCAGAAACAGTCACATCGGTTGCGTTTCTCGGCCACCTTCTACGTAAGGAGCAATGACTCTCCAATGAGAGTCGTAGCTCTAGTGTCGACCAGCCCACCTAGCAGCGCTCCTTCTCCGATCGGTCTTCCAGTCAGTCTTTCCAACCCAAACTATCAGCCTCTTCCTCTGTGCACTGTTTTGATCGCCCGGACAGCTCCACTCAGGGTCTTCGCTCTCGCCTGAAGGTCCCTTGTCAGATTTATGATCGCACAGCTCATGCCACGAAGGATAGCTTTCAATGTCTTGACACTCAGGCCTTTCCGTCATGGCATCCTCCTGAGCGGCTACAACGTCCTTCACCGTCTAATCCCTCCGCTTACATGGTCTCTCCTTCGATCATCACCGATCCAAACTGGTATTTCGATTCTGGCGCTACGGATCACATCACTGGAGATCTCAACAAGGTGTCTCTATACTCATCTTATGGCTGAGGTGACCAATTATCTCTAGGCAATGGTAATACTCTTCCTATTTGGAACATTGGCCACACTGTCTTACACCAATCGGCCAATCCAGTCAAGCTCAACCATGTTTTAGTTGTCCCATCTATGCCGAAAAACCTTATTAGCATATCTCATTTAACAAAAGACATTAATGGTTATCTTCAGTTACACCCCTCACATTGCCTTTTGAAGAATTTATAGGGAAGAGTGCTGCTCAAAGGAACCGTTGACAATGAGCTCTATCGTCTGCCACTATATGTTCCTCCCCATGCGTTTGTAGGCGAACGCACCAGTCCGAGTCTCTGGCATCATCGTTTGGGTCATCCAAGTCATCAAGTCTTTGGTCTTCTTTGCAGTCAATTTCAGCTTTCCGTTTTTGGCAACAATCTGTTGCTTCAGTGTCAGTCTTGTTCTATATGAAAAAGCCATCTTTTACCTTTTATTTCTACACATGTGTCCAAAACTTTTCCTTTTGAACTTGTTTATTTAGATGTCTGGGGTCTGCCCCCTCTTTATCAATAAATGGTTGCCGCTATTTTGTTCTCTTTGTGGATGATTATACTCGTTTCACACGGATCTACTTTATGTCTCATAAGTCTCAGGTTTTTAATTATTTTAACTTTTTTAATAAATGATACAAACTCAATTTGAGAAACAAATCAAGGCATTATAGACTGATTGGGGTGACGAATATCGTAATGTCTTCTCTTTCCCCCAAACACATGGAATCATTCATAGAGTTTCATGTCCCCATACACCTAGTCAAAATGGTATGGTTGAACCCCGCAACCGTACTATGCAAGAAAAGGTTCTAACATTGTTAGCTCATTCCAACATACCACATGAGTTCTGGGAGCATGCCCTTCACACGTCAATCTATCTTCACAATCGCACACCGACACTGGTGCTCCTCATTCGCTCTCCCAATCATTGCCTATATGATTGGCATCTGGATTACTCTTTTCTCCGATCGTTTGGGTGATTATGTTTTCCCTTTCTGTCCTTATCGTGCTAACAAACTTGAGTTCAAAACCAAAGCATCCATATTTATTGGTTATAGCTCGAGTCACAAGGGATATCTATATTATGACTCCCTGTCAAAAAGAGTATATGTTAGTCGCTATGTTGTCTTCCACGAGTCTGTGTTTCCTTCCATTACAAACCTCTCCTCTCCCCCGTCTTCCACTTCCTCCCCTTCTTCCCTTCCATCTGATTTTCTAGTCGCAGCTTCCTCCTCCCTCTCGGCTCTATCTTCACCATCAGAGCCTATTGTCGACGTCTCTTCACTGGCAGCCTCTTCTTCACCAGCCCCTGCAACATCCTCTTCGTCAACTGAGTCTGAATCATCCTCTTCTTCCTCACACCCACCATCCTTCATACCCATTTCCCCGTCGATCTTTGACAGCTCCTCGTCCTCTGCTCCTCGTCCTCTTCCCTTCCAGCTCCGCCTCACACTCCCATTACCATTCCATTACCCTCTCCCCCATACCACTTACCTTATCTCCAACCCTCCGATACATCCATCCATCCTATGACCACCGTCAAGTCGAGAAACATCCATACTGGGTCTCCGCCATGCAATCTGAGTTTGATGCTCTCTCTAGATCGAGTACGTGGACTCTTTTTCCTCGTAAGTCATCTATGAATGTTGTCGGCTGCAAATGGGTTTTCGGATCAAATGCAAAGCTGATGGTTCTGTTGATCGCTATAAAGCAAGGCTAGTTGCAAAAGGGTACAACCAGAAGAGAAGGGTTGATTATTTTGATACATTCAGTCTAGTGGTATGCCCGACTACCGCCCGCTTTATTCTCTACATTGCTCTGACAAAAGGGTGGCCTATCTGGCAACTCGATATGAATAATGCCTTTCTCAATGGGGATCTCTATGAGGATGTGTACATGGATCAACCGCCAGGATTCATCAATGCTTCTTGTCCTGCGTTTGTCTGTCATCTCTGTAAGGCACTATATGGTATCAAGCAGGCTCATAGGGCTTGGTTTGGCAAGCTCAAGTCTTTCTTGCTCCAATCTAGGTTTCGAGCATGTTAGTTAGATTGTTCATGTGCTCTCCTCGCTCTCTAATATGGTCTACATCCTTGTTTATGTGGATGACATTATTATCACACGAAGCTCCCCTCAAGCTATTGGCCGGTTCATCACCAGACTCAATGAGATGTTTTCCCTTAAAGATCTTGGTCCGCTCCATTACTTCTTGGGTGTTGAAGTCACTCGTACCTCAGATTGGTTGCTTTTGTCACATCATCAGTACATTCACTCCTTGCTCCTTCGATCCAAGATGGATGAGGCTAAGCCTATATGAAGTCTGGTTGAACCTCACTCGTGCATTCAGCAAGCGGGTGATCCTATGGCTGATCCGTCACTTTACAAGAGCATTGTTGGTTCTCTTCGGTATGTGGTTATTACTCGCCTAGAGATCGCTTATGCAGTGAATTGAGTTTGCCAGTACATGTAGAAGTCGACAGAGGATCATTGGTCAGTAGTTAAACGGATATACTTCGTTATCTAAAAGGTAACCTATCCCACACCTTTCATCCGCCCTTGCACTCGGTTCACCGTTAATGCCTTCATTGACGTTGGTTGGGTGTCGGACTCTAACGACTGTCAATCTCAGTATGGGTTTGCTATTTACCTTGGTGACTCTCTCACCAATTGGACCTCCAGAAAGCAACGTGTGGTTTCCCGTTCTAGCACAGAGGATGAGTATTGGGCAATTAATTGCTGAAACCATTGCTGAACTCAGCTGGATTCATCAGCTCTTTTTGGATCTTCGCCAACGACTCCCAGTTGTCCCTGTCGTCCTATGTGACAGTTTGAGTGCAACGTTCATGGCCAGAAATCCGGTTCACTCTAATCGTTCAAAACATATTCCTGTCGATTTTCACTTTGTCCGAGAGAAGGTTGATGCAGGTGAGCTTGTTGTCCGACACATTGGGTCCCATGACCAAACTGCCGACATTTTTACCAAGGCCCTCGGCAATCATCGGTTTGAGTCCTTGCACTCCAAGCTTTATGTCGTTGCCCCTCCATGAGCTTGTAGGGGGTATTAGGAGATTAGGTGTAAAATGATATGTATCAATCTTTTTCATATCTTTCTGTATATGATTTTGCACTTATTTTATATCTTGTAAAGCCTATAATAAATATAATGTATCTCTTGCTGGGATGATCAACATAGATTACAACCAATTCATTGAGTAATCTTTTAGTAGTTTGGTAGCTAAGTTTTCTGAATTTCGAAAATGTCAAAAGTTAGTTTTCTTATGTTCAGTTATGTGTCAAGTAGTGGAGGTAGTAGTAGTTTCTTTTTATAATCAAGCAGTAACACAAAATATAAGGAGTATGTATGGGTTTCAATCAATCAATGTGGAGTGTGGCTATTCAGAAAATTGTGTGTGCTCTATGTTCAGCATAACGGTCATCTTCTTTCGTTAATATTGTCGACAATTCTCAATCTGAATTTGCCAACAGAATTGATCATGAACTTCCACATGTGCCAATTATACACTTCACATCACATCACATCACATCAAATCAAATCAAATATTAATATTCGCTTTCATTCGTGTAGCAAAGTAACGAAACATAACATTCATATATCACCAATCAACCACACACGTTTGCAAGTGCCAGTTATAAAAGTAATTTTAAATCAAGGATTTGCGGTACGGTGCATCATCATAGCATAAAAGTGAACTGACTAGACCAGCTGATCGATGTGCGTTTATCACACGCATATGTGTCAAGGAATGATTGCACAGAGCGTCGCGATCGCAAAGGAGAGAACAAATACCCAAATTGCGGATTTGGATACAACAGCATAGAGACCGCACACGAAAGACAAGGTGGTGGCAGCAAGGGAGTACTGCAGCAAAACGATGCTCCCAGCGGCTAGCTCTCGCCTACCCATTCTTGGTACAAAGAGTATAGCATACGCATACTTGAGTAAGACGCCGACGCCTGTGAATAAAGCAAAAGCATCGGTAGCCACGTATAGTTGAATCGCAGCTTCCTTCATTCGCATTACTTGTCCGGTGTTTTGGTTATAGCCTCCTGGAATTGTGAATAATCCTGCAAAAGTGATGGTTACCAACAGAGTTGCCACCACGGCCATGCTGTTCAACAAACGCTCCAACTCCCTCTCCGTCATCGACTCATCATCTTGTACTGTACTGTTTCTCCCAAAAGCTATTGCGAAATAGTATTCGAAAAAGGACTGCTTCCCGCGTTTGAGATGTCTCATGGCTCTGTAGCGTGTCGTCTGTGTTTCCGGAAACCCAACATTTTGGTCATTAGTATTAATTAATATGCATATGATTATAATCACACATTTATCAGATTTTCATTCATAACATCTCTTGACCCAGCTCGGATCTCCTCGACGTTATACTTAATTATTTCGGATATAAATTCACATTAAAAAATTTATAAAAATAATATTTATATTATATACATTTATATTAACATTTATAAATTTTATTATGAAAAGTTATTATTAAAAATTATGGATAATTACAAGATTGATTAATTAAGATTTTTTTTAATTTTTATAAAACATATATATTTTAATAATACAAGTTTATAAACATATTAATATAAGTGTATAAAATATAAATATAATTTTGAAATTTTTTTAATGTGAGATTATACCAGAATAATTAAGTATAACATCAGATGTAACACACAATGTGTTATAGGGGATCCAAATTGCTTTTGACTCTATTAACTTTGCAAAATTATACATTTTGTTACCTTTAACGTGTTTACAATGGAGAGGATCGTCATACCAAAATTACAATCAATTTTGTGGCCCACTTTAATTTTATTGGTTGAAATGATATGTTTATTACAGTATTTTTCTCCATAAATACAGTTACTTTTTCATGTTTTCCACCAATGAAGACACATGTATCAGAAAGGGGACCTTTTTAATACATTTTTTAATAAGCTTAAAATTATAAAAAAATATTAATTTTTTTATTAATTTTTTAAAAATAATATTATAAATATTATTAATAAGTACAATATTATTTTTTATAAATTAATAAAAAGGTTAATATTTTATATTAGTTTTTAGATCCTTAAAAAATGTAAAAAAGTCCAACGACTTATATTTTGAGACGGAAGGAGTATTAATCTCTGTACTAATCAATATCTTGAAGTAGCTAGCTAAAATTACGTACCAAATTGCTCGATACAATATTAACCAATTATAATTTTTTTCAAAATAATTTTCTTTTCAATTTTCTAAATATGGATATGTTTTTGGAAAATTTTATATAACTTTAATATTTCTCAATAACTTCATTATATTTATAGAATATTTTTTAGTGATATATTTTTGGGATTTGACTGCTATATTTATGAACTATTTTGTTTCCAGATACGGAGATATTTTTTTTTGAAGATTTTATATAATTCGATTTTAAATTTTTTTAATAGAATATTTTTTCCAAAATTTTATTATATTTATGAAATATTATTAAAAATGCGAACTCCCATATGAGAATGTTAGGAGATTCTAAATCCAGTTATCGATAAATCTAAGCAAACTAAAAATAGCATAGTTGTGGATTTATTTGCTCCAATTTAGTTCGGTTTTCTTAAGAAAAAAAAGTTTTTAAATTTTAATAATTCAAGAAAAAGAACAATATTTTGTATTTGGAAGACTTTGGCCGTTGGAATATTTTTTAGCGATATATTTTAATATGGATATATAATATATAGTAAGTATTTTGGCACAGGAGGAAATTTGTTAATAATACTAAATTCTATCAAATTTAACATCTTTAACTTCCTACGTCATAGGTTCACATGACAATTTGAAATGAAGTTTTTTTTTTATTGGAAGAAGATTGGTATTAAAATTACACACGTTTTATGAATTTCTTTGTATAATGTGAATACTATCTTTTTTTCATAATAGTATAATTACCTCCATTCTTACTAATTTTAATTATTTTTATTTATTAATTAATAATTGCAAAAGTATATATGTTAATGTTTTCCATATATAAAATGATTTTTTAACCTGTGCCTCAAGGGCATAAGTTAAGAGATTTAGCTTAGAAATATTTTTCCTATTTTAAATCATTTATATATATATATATATATTAAAGAAGAAGTCGTTTGTGCCAAAAGACACATTTTTCTTAATCGTAGTATTACCAACCAATAATTTTTTTTCCAGATTCCATTTAATCAATTTTAAGATAATATTTTCCCCAAATTTCCATAAGATTTTATATAATTTCTTTAGATATTGATATATTTTTAGAAAATTAATATAACAATAGATGTTTCAGATAAGGTTTGATCCGATTTTGTTATATAATGACATATTCTTATAATAATGTACCCAATTTTGTTAAAGCTCAATTTTTCTATTTTATCTTTTTTTTTTGTTTGTAGTTCCAAATCCACTAAATATATCTTAAGATAATATTTTTCCCAATTTTCTATAAGATAATATTAATTTTCCATAATAATATTTTAATTGTAACCCAACTATTTTTTAAAACAAAATGTAGTTATTTGATCAATATTTCTAAGCCAATTTAACATCTAACAATAATAGACTTCAAATACAAAAGTAATAATTAATTTGATGGCCCTCCTACTCCAATTATGAAATTTTAATCCAGCTTTACTTAATCAATATAACAATAGACACTTAAGATAATATTTTACCGATTATGAAATTCTAATCCACCCTTACTTAATCAATATAACAATAGATGTTTAAGGTAATATTTTACCCAATTTCAAAATTTTCTAGGGATTTTACCAAAATTCGTTAAATATTGGAATCAATTAATTATTAGAATGCGTGTTAATACCAAATTTATTAATAAAAAAAACTAAAATAATATATATAAATAGATGTCTTCCTTAATTATCAGCTTTAGTTGATATAACAATTAATAAATACGTAAAGAAAATAAATAGTTATACGCGTATTGACACAAAGTTTATTGGGTTATTTTGACAACTAACACATTATAAATAACTAATTAGCTAACTAACACCCAAAAAAAGTTAATTAACTAACCTAGCACCCTTCCCAATTTGACTATCAAGGTCAACGCCGGTCAATTTTTTTTTATTTTTTTTTATTATTATACCTATGATGCCATTTTTTTGTCGTTTTGATGCCATTTTTTTTACATTTTATTTTCGCTTTAATGTCACTTTTCTAATAAAATGGATTGATGACACTTTTTTAATGCCACTTTTTTCAAATCTTGCTGATATTTTTTTGTTTACTGTGATGCCACATTGATGCCATTTTCTTCAACATCTGCTGATTCGACTTCGCCAAATCAGTGTTTGATGCCATTTTTCTACTGTAATTATTTGATGCCATTTTTTTAATCAAATCGTTTGATGCCACTTTTTTTTTAATTTAATCAATTATATATCGATATATTTTCATCGATTCTACTTTTTATTTACTGATGATGCCATATTTTTTGAAGGTAATGTTTTCGTGATGCCATATTTTTTCAAGGTAATGTTTTGATGACAATTTTTTCTTTAATGTGATGCAACTTTTTCAAATCAGTGTTTTGATGCCATTTTTCGAATGTAATTATTTGATGCCATTTTTTTAATCAAATCGTTTGATGCCACTTTTTTTTTAAATTTAATCAATTATATATCGATATATTTTCATCGATTCTACTTTTTATTTACTGATGATGCCATATTTTTTGAAGGTAATGTTTTCGTGATGCCATATTTTTTCAAGGTAATGTTTTGATGACAATTTTTTCTTTAATGTGATGCAACTTTTTCAAATCTGTGTTTTGATGCCATTTTTCGAATGTAATTATTTGATGCCATTTTTTTAATCAAATCGTTTGATGCCCTTTTTTTTTTTAATTTAATCAATTATATATCGATATATTTTCATCGATTCTACTTTTTATTTACTGATGACACGTTTGTGATTATACTTCATTGATGACATTTGTATCCAATAACTCAGTCAGCTCTTAAAACAAGAGTCGTGCAACTCTTACCACAGAGGCGTGCAACTCTTACACCAAAGTCGGGCAACTCTTACATCGTATGTTGTGCAAAATATAATATTTTCCGCTTTTTTTTTCGTTTCAGAACTTTTTGTTTTGCAAAAATAACTTTACGTTGTGCACATATATGGACTGATCGAGTCGCACATCCCGATCGCATATAAAAATATAGAAGAAGTGAATCATATAATAAAATACATATAGTTTTTTTCATTCTTATATTTATGGGTTAATTTTTGTAATTTTACAAAAATTGCTATTTATGGGTTAATTTTTGTAATTTTGTAAAATATCCTTCTTCAACCTCAGAACCTCTGTACGCTCCTCGATAGCTCGCCGCCGGCCGCCGCTCGTCAATCCCTCGCTCCGGCCGCCGCTCCTGGATCCCTCGCTCCGGCCGATCGACCTCGCTTGCTCCGGACGCTCCGCCGCTCGTTCCCTCCCTCGCTCCCCCGCTCGCTCGTCACCGCCTCCTTCCCTCGCTCAGATCTGGACTCGCTCGCTCCGTCTCGCTCGTCCTCGGCTCAGATCCGGCGCCTCCACACCAGATCCGGCGCTCCCTCACCAGATCCGCCCTCCTTGGCCACCAGTTCCGGCCATCCCGAGCCCAAATCCCGCCAATCCGACACCCAGCCCCCACCGACGAAGCCTCGCAAACTCCCTCCCATCCTTGCAACTCTGACCCACGCACCACATCTCCCAAACACCAATTTGAGAAAAAGTTGTAACCTTCCCCCCATTTCAACAGGTACCAATTTGAGAAAGAGTAAATCTGCTAAGGGGCTAATAAAAATTAATAGGGTGTTAGAACGGCAAATTCTAAAAGTTACTATACTATTAACTTAATTAGATTAGGTTAGGGTGATATTTTAGCAAATTTTCTCAAATTTATTTAACAACTTCTTTTAATTTTATTTTAACTTACGTAAGTGTGTTGCACACGTGTAAACTTATTTTATAAAACCATATACACAAGAATGTTTGTAATTTTTCAAATTTACGTTAAAAATAGAATAAACTTACTATAGTATACAATATACAAAAAATTATTTTAAAAACATATTATAACGATAAATAAATATTGGAAGAAATTAAATTGTTGAACGGGTATTAATGCTAATTAAATTTATTTAATATTTTCTTTAAATATAACTACGCAACGTCTATCTATATCTAACTATTACTACGTATTAGAGAAGCTTAATAGATGATGTGACACACTTCCCTTATTTCTAAGGCTCCTAGTCAATTACAATTAAGCTTCTATAATTATAATTTTAGTAATTTTATTTAAAAAAACAATAGGATTAAAGCAAAAAATAAAATTAATAATAAGGAAACATAAAATTAATATAAGTAATATATATCTATATATCTATATATTATTACTTTAATTGTTTTTGAACCAATGTGTTTAATTCAAAACATTTAATTATTTGAACTTTTACTATTATTTTATAATATTAATTTAACATATTATTAAGAATTTATTTATAAAAAATTGTGCGTCATGGAGCGAGGATCATACTAGTATATATATATATCTAAAATTGGAAAAAAAAATTAAGGGGAATTAAGTAACTGGAATTCCCATATAAAGATTGCTTCAGCCCGATTCGAACCCCGGATGACCGCTCTTTATTTGTCAAATTCAAGGAAATGATAACAGTCTCATTCTCATATGGGATAAAATATATAAATTAAGATAAGTAAAACGTCCAACAATATTCTGTATAAAGCATATATATACCTGCTTGTCTTTTGCATTTGTCACCAGATTTTTGCATAAATCAAAAGGGGTTTGTTGTTGCTTGTTTCTAATCCTCCAATTTATACCTTTTGTTTCCAATAGGACTTTTTCCTTGGATTTATCAGCGCTGATAATAGCAGAATGCAAGGGAGTATTTCCATCCCCATCTGTTTCATTGATCCATTTTGCCCCATTTTGATGTTTCATGAACAACTTAAGCCCATGCCCAGGAAATTTGGCAAGGTGAAGTAGTGTCCTATTATTACTAAGATCTCGAAGCTCTGCAGAAAGTGGGCATAACTTAAGTATTGCATCAACACACCGATAAAATCCCATATCCGCAGCTTTAAGCAATGGGGTAAAGCCTTCGTTATCATAAACGAATGCTGCAGATTTGTTTTGTTTAAGCAATTCCATCACTTTGGTACGTTGCTCATTTTCTACTGCATAATGTAGTGGAGTCTTTCCACTATGGTCTTTCTCGTTCAGGAGATCTGGTCGCTTTTCACACAAGTACTTCACAGATTTTAATCCTGCATGAAATCCAAGTATATTAATGTTATTGAATTACAGATCTATATAGTCATAAAAATAATATCCAAAATTGCTTTTCTCAAATTTCATAGCATATATTAATCCTTGTTATGCAAATTACTTCAATTATTTTTAACAGAGCAAGTAATTAGCCCCCACAATATAGAGGGTATGCGGAAAATAGCCTGAGGGGAAATTAATTATATATATATATATATATATATATATATATATATATATATATATATATATATATATATATATATATATATATATATATATATATATATATATATATATATATAAACTAGTGGGTTCATACCAATTTGTTTTAAGATGAAATCTCAGTTGACTTGTGTGTTACGAATATAGTAAGCGTTGTATATATAGTCTGGTAAACTATGTACTACTATTGACAATAGCCCCTAATGTTAGTATAAGTTAAAGAACATAAAACATGCAAGTAGATGGAGTTTACCTCCTTTCCTTGCAGCAGCATGAAGGGAATTTTGGCCATTGGGTCCACTGACATTGTATGAATCTCTCACATATTTGGATACTATCTCCTTTAAGGCATTAAAACAATTGTTTTCAGCAGCAAGATAGAGCAAGCTTTCGTCTTCCTTGATAATGGAAGATGAAACCAATTCAGGCTCCAAGCGCAATAAGTATAATGCAATGTTTTCATGTCCATTTCTAAGAGCACGGTGGGCAGGGGTGTCTCCATTTCTTGATTTTTTCCACCATGGTTTCAATTCCACAGGTTGGTTAAACCAAAAGCTCAATGACATAATTTCTTTGACAACTTAAAACTTGCCATATTCTGCAGCCAAATGAAGTGGGGTCTCCCCTTTGGTGTTCTCTCCCGAGAGCAATAATAGATGAGACGAGTTTGAATCGTGGGCTAATTTTCTTATGATTTTCTTGCTACCTTCTCTGGCTGCTATATGAAGTATGCTATCTCCATTAGGACTTCGATAAGTTAAACAATTATTCCATTCATAGTGATCCAAGACATCATCCACATTAACGATATCCTTATGAGAGAATATTTCCATATTCACCGTAGCCCTCCAACTTGATGCTAAAATTTTCTGATGATAGTGTTAAAAAAAAAAAAACATACATGAAGTTAACAGTATGAGCATCAATAAAAATATGCAATACAAGACCGCTTAAGAAAGTAATATTTGGTGCAAATAAATGAACTAGCCAACTAATTAAAATGATTTGTACACACCATTTTGATTGGGGTTTGATCATCTGATTTGCATAAATCCATAGGACTGTTGCCTTCATTATTAGTAACGGTCCAATTGATGCCACTTACTTCAAGTAGCGCATCAGCACTCTCAACATTATGATTTATCAAGGCAAGATGCAAGGGTGTGTTACCATCTTTGTCAACCTCATTGATTAGGTCATTCATTCTCGTCTCCCTCAAGCATTGTACCAAAAAACAAGATTCCATCTTGGCGACGTGAAGAGCTGTTTTATGATCCCTTTGCTTCCGAATTTCTATAGATTGCGGAGACAATGACAATATGGTGTCTACTATTGCAAAGGAGCCCATATTGGCCGCTCTATGGAGAGGTGTGAAACCATCATTGTCATGCAAGTAAGCAAGGGAGCTGTCATTCTTTAGCAATGTCTCAACCATTGACTCCCTTTTTTCTTCTACTGCATAACGAAGGACTGTCTTCCCTTTATCGTCTTGTTTTGTCAAAAGATTCTTTCTTTTTTGTATTAATTTTAACATGATTTCTCCTGTAGCATGCATTATCGAACAACTTTTTGTTAAAACATATCCAATATCCAATGATCTAGAAATATATAAACTGCTACTAGATTAGTTAATCCATAGTTACTCTAGCTAGGAAATGTATATATATACTATGTATAATTATAAATCAAGAGAATCATCAAGAGCATCCTAGTATTTTGAATATAAAAAACCTAAATAAATTTAAAATCTCAACATATTAATAAGCTATCTATGGCGTTATTTATGAACTACCACTATGCCAGATTTACACCCTGGCGACGGCCATATATATATATTATTTCGTCTCCTGTTGTACATTCTGGCGACGAGCTATATGGGATCGTCGCTTGTGGATGGACTCGGCAGCAAGTCATCAAGACCGAGCTCTCTAGCGACGAATATTTGATTTAAACCTTCGTCTCTTGGATAACATCCTAGCGTCGTACTTGCTTGGGGTTCGTCGCTTGTGCATGAACCGAGAAAAGACCTATTTTCAAGTGACTGACATATAGAAGTTCGTCTCTTGGTTTATATCCTAGCGACAGAGTAAAGGTCTAAGTCCGTTTCATGAATAGATTTCATTCTAGCAACGGGCAAAGGTCCAAGTCTGTCTCCTGAATATTTTTACCCATTTCCGCATTAAAAGAAGCTACTTACCCCATTAAAAGTTTAAGGTTACAACAGTAACCTTGAAACAATGTCGGGGCCAACATTGTCTTCTTCTTCATCTCCATTTTCCATATACCATATTTTCTCCATTTTTCATTTGAACATTTGAAGTGATTTTCATAAGGTTTGTGAAATCATGGTTAGTTTGATGACTTGAAATTTCTTTGAAGAAGACCAATCTCACTTGAGTTTTTAGTAAGGTTAGTAACACTTTTTATTTTATTTTATACATATAATGTTAAATAGAGGGAAGAAAGTGTGAAATATTGGCTAGATATGTAGTGAGGAATTTGTTGGAGATTTTGAACTTTGTGATAGAGACTTGGGAATTGTTGATTGAATTATGTTAGCTTGCAATTACTTTTAGTGTTTTAGTAATGAAATTTGGAATGTGTCATGGATTTAACTTAGAATTTGTGGCCAATCTAAATTATTTGTGTGAATTTGATAGAGATTTGTTGTGATTTCATGGAATGTGTGGGATTGAACTCAGAATAACGGAATGTGTGAAGGATTTAACTTAGATTTCATATTATATTTTTGAAATTAATGATGGTGGATGTGGAAAATGGATAAGAGATGGATGCAATTTCCTCTTACTTACAAGGAATACCTTGATGGGATTGCTAGTTTTGTGAACAATGTTAGTGAAAATGTAAATGGGAGGACCTATTTTCCCTGTATATGCGACCATTTCCATAACTTTTGACAGCCGGTGAACATTCCAACAATGTTGTTGCACTTGTCTCGTTTTGGTATGTGTCCGGATCATACAGTATGCGACCACCATGGAGAAGAACCATTTGAACCGATATTTTCCTTGTGTAGAATGCGATACTTGGAGCAAAGGGCTTCCTCTTCCTCTGGTCCTAATCCTGATATGGACATTCTGCGTAATAGCTTTCCTTACCATGTTGGGTACAAAGCTTGCAACGACCCTAAATTTCGTGATGTGGTCGATGGTGATTACATAAGTGCGACAGACTGTTAGCGGAAGCTCAAACTCTATTGTATCCGAACATGACATGGACTATTTTGAGTGTTGTTTTACCATACTATCCATATACAAAAGTGAGATATTGTCTTGATGTCATACACATTGAGAAGAATGTTTTCGACAATATCATCGGGACCACTTTCTCGATTGAAGGGTAGTCAAAAGATGGTGCCTAAGTTCGTGCCGCTTTAAAGAGAAGAGGGGTTCAGACCTCTCTCGTGCAAGGGGGAACGAGCAACTTCCTCATGTGCCATATGCGGTGAGAAAATAGGATCTTCCGGAGGTGTTCAAATGATTTGGTGATGTCAGATACCCTCATGGTTATGCTGGGAGTTTGAAACATAAAGTAAATGTCGGGGCAAAAAAGGTTATAGGGATTAAAGACGCACAATTTCCATGTTATGCTTCAACGCCTTCTTCCAATTGTCGTCTATGCATACTTACCAATCCATGTTTATGAAGCCTTTAATTGCCCTGTGATATGGTTTTAGACATTATGCGCTAGAGAGGTGAGAAATTAGGAAGGATGTTTGGCAGATGGAGGACAAGATAGTTGAATTTTTTTGCCAACTCGAGATGATTTACCCTCCACACTTTTGCACGATCATGATCCATCTTATGGTTCACCTATGGACTACTGAAGTTATACAAATTATTTTCAATAGAAGAGAAATGTTTGGACATGATTATAGGTTCTTCGATGAAAAAGTCTAGATGAATTGACTATGTTTTTGTTGTTCCCTGGTAACTTTTAGTTGGAATAAAATCACTCCTTATTAATGACTTTGCAAGTTTTTGAGTAAATCTGGATTGAACTAGACATGGTCACGGGTCACGGGTCGAGCGAGTTGACCCATCGGGTTAGGGTCCAAGGGTTGAAGGGATGGCTCGGGTTGAGGGTCAGGGTTAAGGTCGGGGAAAAGATAACTCGTCACCCAGTGGGTCGACCCGAGTCGACCTGGTGGGTCAACCCGCCATTTCAAAATATATTTTTTTCGAAAAGTTTATTTTTAATAAAATAAATTTATAATTATTATGTAAATTATATAAATTATTCTTAGAATAATTCATAATACTTACATAAACTAATATGCAATGGCAATGTGGGAAAAATGAACCCCCATTCTTCTCCTTTTATAGACTTGGAAGTCTTCCTTTCATCCCCTCATTTCCAATGTGGGAGAGACTACATCTCACACTGAAAATATAGAGTTAGAATGAGAAGTCATGAGGCTATATATATGTATCCCACTATCCTATTTCTTCCACTTCACTTATTTCCTACATTGGAAATGAAGTTGGAAATGAAGTTTGAGAAAAAATATATCCTCATATTTGTCCTCTTACATCCCACATCGAAATTATTGTGGATGAAAGAATTGGTATGGAGATATAAAATCTTCCCACATTTTTAACACTTCATATCAAAGTGATTTGTTGTGAAGATTTTATCTTCACATATCATTTATTTATTTATTTTTAATAGTTAATTTTTTTTAAAAAAAAATTTAAAATAACGTGACCTGCTGGGTCAATGTTTCCCATTTAAAATAATTTTTTTAACACTTCATTTTCGGGTTAGGGTTCGGGTCGTGTCCCTCGGATTCTCGACTCAGTGGGTCCGACCCGTCGACCCGACGGGTCGGGCCCGTGGCCATGTCTTGATTGAACCATCTCTAATTCCATCACCTTTCATTTTAATTGATGAATGCCAAATTGCCAATGCCTTGCCAGGCCTGGGTGCTTTTTCATGGTTGAATATACACATGATGGTAAGAAAACCATTGTGGATGGTCTTAAGAGCTCATTTGTGATGGTAAGAAAACCCTAAGGGTAGTAAAACTAGTTATGATTGAGCATTTCTTCAGCTTGTAACTAACCTAACCTTAAGCCACACGAATACACCATCCATTTTACGCATAACAATCCATGGATACCATGGCACGTAATTGGACTCTCTCAAGGATATGAAGGCCTATTTCACTTTGTCTACCAATGTAAACTACACTTGTGGTTAGTGTTGGGATACCAATGTAGGCACTACAAGTGTAAAGACCGGTTTTTATTTAATTCTCGGATTGCCAAAAATGGAAAGTTTTGAAAAAACTCGTACTTGAGCAATCTTCTATTTTTGGAAAGTCTTTTAGAAATATCCTAACACTCATTAAATTCCAATTTGACGGGTTCTAAGCCTTATCAATCGGATTTCAATTATAGAATTCTCAAGAGTACGTCGTTGAAACGAATTTAAACTCTGAGTTAGATTTTCAAAATGTCGTATTTCGGGATAGAATGTCGGGACTCGGGGTCGGATGAGTGGAATCACTCCTCATTCTCTCTCCATTCACGCCTCTCTCTCTCTCCCTCTCTCTCTCTCTCTCTCCCCCCTTCCCACCCTCTTCCCTAATGTTTTTGTCTTATTCCTCATTACAATCCTAATGAGCCATTATTATCTCCTATATAAATGAGCTACAATCCCTATGATGCTCCCCACACCTCAAATTCTGAGCCATTTCAAAACCCTAGCCGGCCACCACTCTCCCATCCCAAAGAAGAAAAAAAAAACCTAGAAAGCTAAAACCTCCACCTTTCCTCTCTTTTGATCCATCTCTCTCACTCACCATCCTCATTTCTTGTTTTCCAGCCATAAAAGGACCCTAAAACACCATACTAAAGGCATCATCTCACAAAACAACCCAAAAATCGGAATCAAAAGGTCGTTTCCATTGAAAAACCAAGTTATTCCCAGAGTCGCCGCCGCGACACCAATCCTTTCCGCCGCGAAGACGAACCCAGGAGAAGGAAACCCATCCTCGCGGCCACGAGTTTATCTTCGCCGCCGCGAGTGGAAGTCCAGTTCCGTCTTTGGCTCGGTAAATCGCCTTGTTCTCCCTCGTTTTAACTCCGTTTCCTTCCCCGTTTGTTTCCGCTTGTTCCTTACTCTTCCCCATATCTTCTAAGGTCAAGAAGAGTCGGATCACACGTCTTTTGAAGTGGATTTGAGCCCTTTCTTTACTTCTCCCCTGTTTTGAGCAAGGTAAGTTCACTCTCTTCCAACTTCTCGTTTTGGATCTAAACCTTCATAAAGGTCCTCTTTCAACCAATATATGTCCCTCCTAGGCCTTGTCATAGCATAACCTCGTTGAGTCGAAGCCAAGGGACCCTCCTCTTTCAAGTTTTTTGAAGAAGCCTCAATGAGGCTAGGTAATCCCTCTTCCGCTCTTCCCTCTAGTCCTTGTTCGGGTCATTCGTATTCCTTTACTGTATGTTTTGAGTTAGAAATGCTTTGAAACAAGTTTGGGTTTAAATGGATTTGAAACGAGCAAAAAAACAAAAAGAGAGGTTTCGAATTTCGCCGCGGCGAAACCATAGTGGCTGCGGCGAGTTAGAACACGGGTCAGAGGTAGGAGATGAACCTCGCGACCGTGAGCATGGGTTTCGCCGCGGCCAAAACCATTCTTCGCGGCCAGCGAGGGTCACCTTCTCGTGGGGAGAATTGGGGAGGATTTCGCGGCCGCGACCAGCCCTATCCACGCCACGAAATCCACCCAGTGGGTTGGCCGAGCTGCTCCTTGCATCCTTTGGGTTTGTTTGTTGGTTTTGATTCGATCCTTTTCGAAGGGGTTTTAGATTGAGAATGATTTTAGGAAACAAGATTTTTGGAATATTATTTAATATTTTAATATTTTATTATAAAACGGGATTTTAACAGAATTCGAGCTATCAGATTTAGTATTTAGGCGATATTTTAAAAGGACTTCATTTCAAATGTCGGGATTCTTTAACCTGACCTAATGATCGATGTTGGTTTTGGAAATGAGATTTGACTTAAATACTGAAAGGATTTGAAGATATCGAATGACCTCTCTTTTGGACGTTTTCTCGTATCGGAAAAGGTTTGCAAATGGTTTAACTTCTGCTCGGCTTTGGGAACGATTTGAAACTCGATTTCTACGTGTATGAGTGGTAGTATGGTAGCTTAATGAAATCTATGTAATTATAGGTGATTGCTGATTGTTGGATTCCACTTTTGATATCCTTTGTTGTTCTGCATTTTCAGGTAAGTTCTTTTATGGACTTACACGGACTGAAGAGAGAAAACCTCCTGCTTGTGGTCATATGACATACTAGGTGTTGCATAACCATTAAAGCATTCCATGTACGTAGTATCATCTTAGGATTGCATAATTGAATTAGCATTTGGCTACTCTATGTGTTTGATAAGGAGAACGGACATTATCTGTGCATCCTAGAGTCTTTGGCTAGGGTCATAACACGACCCAGTCCCATCGGGCTTGTCCTCAATCGAGTCAGTATTTGATTGAGTGTGCGGGCTTGATCCACCATATGAGCATGAAGAGATGATGGTTATTATTTATGCACACAAACATTAGAATGTTATGCTATAGCATGGTACTGGCCAGGCTCCGCCCTAATAGAAAGGGGGGTGGAGGTAAGGGAGGGATATGTCACTTGGCAATCTTTGGGCCATTTATTTACTTCCACATATTATATCCTGATAAGCATGACTTGTGTGTTTAAATTCCACACTACATTAGAAGCATCTTTATTGTAGGTATAGCGTATGTGTATGTCTGCTTATGGGATCCAGAATGCGATAGGGCCTCGGTCTGATCCTGCCCCGTATATATTTTTTTAGGTCTGCTTTGCAGTCATGCCTGCTCTATGCTTTTATGATGTGGGAAACCTCCTGGGCGATTTCAAAGAAAATGTCTAACTTCACTAATTCGGCTAAAGAGTTTTTGATAATATGTTCTGTGATTTCGGTTTTGATCCAACCTCGCCGTGGCAAGTTGTACTTTACTTTCCGCTTTCGCAGTTTCTTTCAAAATGTATTTACGCGACGTAGTCTTTATGACAGGTTAAAGGTACCCAATGGCCCGAATATTTATTATTCATGCCGTTACAATAAGTTTGCAATTTGGTATGATTCGCAATTCTTTCTCGAGTGGGACTCCATTGGAGACTAGTTTATTTCTACCAGTGTTCATGTGTCGAAACTATGGCTAAGACGATGACATGGTAAACTTGGTATCGGAGATTCAGGTGTTAACTACATGATATTTGAGTTGATGACACATTATAATAGGTGGTTTTTCGTATACAACCAATATTGATACTACATTTTTCAAAAAAAACCTTGTGTTTTTATATGTGCAATAAGGTAACAATATTTTGATTCCACATTTTATGCTCCAAAATAATAATAAAATGTCATCAATTATTGAGATCAATGAAGTGTAATCACAATTGTGTCATTAATGAATAATAGTGGAATCAATGAAAACGTAGCATCAATATAGTATTATCATTGTACAAATATGTCATTAATTTTTTTTAATTAAAACGTGTAATTGATATACAATCGATTAGATTAAAAAAAGTGGCATCAAACAATTACATTAAAAAAAGTAGCATCAAATCACTTAGAAAAGAGCCATCAGTGTAAATAAAAAATTGTCATCAATGTTTTAAAAAAGTGGCATTAAAAAATATCATCAAACGTTATAAAATGTGTCATTAAAAAGTGTCATCAATGACAATTTTGGGCCGTCAACTTAATTGATTTTTCTAAAAGGTATATTTAGCATAATTGCTTAATATACTTTTTATTTTTTTCACTTCCTTCCTTTACCAATAACATATCTTTCCCTTTTATTTTTTCCCTTCCATTCTTTTACAATTTCATCTAAATACAAATCCCCTTTTGAAAAAAAAGTGACCCATAGGCATTTTCTTCACAACTAAAGTTTATATTTTGATTTTATCAACAAAAATTAATACAGTTCTAATTATTGGTCATTTATACTTTTCATTATATTTTATTATAATAATGACAATTAACCACATATATATTAGTATATTTTAATTATTATTATTAATTGATAATATTTATTTTATGGGTAATAATTGTGCATTATGTTTCTTAAAAAATATTGATATATTTAAAATAATTTTTTTCTTTAATCAAATCATACCAGTGTAATAATGATATTATTATTATTAATTTTTTTCTTCTTTTTGAGGAACTAATTGGATTAATTCAAAACATTTATATCTATATCTATATGCTATTTTAAATGAGAAGAAATTTGATGAGATATCACCCGTTGAATCCGGCTCGTCGCCCTCACCCTCCGGCGTCATTATGTAGTTAGGGCTAATAATCTAGTAGTTAAGATTTAGGTTAAAACCATATCGTTAGTCTATCTCCCCCCGATTATTTCATCCATCCTATAAATGTTAATAATTTGGCTTCGTCACCATGGGCATTCATGTTGTCAAAATGATAATTTATGGTGTGTAGATACACGTATTGGCATTTCTTTTATAATTAAGGTTAATAATCTAGCTAGCTTGTAGTTATAATTTAGGTTAAAATCATATCGTTAGTCTCTCTCCCCGATTATTGCTTCCATCATGTCAATGTAAATATTTAACTTTGTCCCTAGACACTCATCCTATCCAGGTGAAAATGTTATGGTATGTAGACACACATACTGTCATTCCTTTTCTAGTCAAGGCTATTAATCTAGTAGTTATTATTTAGGATAAAATCTTCCCAATTAGGGCCTAACCCCCAACCGAGAGTATCTTTAGTTTCTATCTCCCCGATTATTGTTTTTATCCTGTCAATATGTAAATATTTAACTTTTGTCACCAGGGACATTCAGCCTATCAATGTAAATATTTGTTGTTGTCGCCATAGACATTCATCTTGTCAATGTAAAAATTTTATGATGTGTATACACACGTATTGACATTCCTTTTGTAATTAGGGATAATAATCTAGCTAGTAGTTATGATTTAGTATAAAACCGTATCTTTAGTCTTTATCCCTTATTATTTTATCCATCTTGCCAATGTTTATGTTTGGCTTTGTCACCATCTGTGAGATTTTGAGAATCCCGAGCCGGGTCGTATCAAATCGGAAGTCGTGTCGGGTTTATTTTATTTTTGGTTATAAGGTCGGGATCCACCACTTTACACAAAAGCTTAAGCCAATGTGTAGGGGCTTCACCCACCCTTATATTTTGGTTTGTTATATCCTCAACCACCGATGTGGGAGGGATTCTTTTTATTCCCAACACGCCCCCTCAAGTGCGAACCGCCTGGATCGGGTCGACACTTGAAATCCTTTTTTTTTCTTTTTAAATTCTTCTCCCGAGTCGAGACTCTCAATCTCTTTATAGCTCGCTCGGCTTTTTGGTTTTTACGACGGGGTTCGGCATCGCAATCGCCTATCCCGAAGCCAGGAAAACCGACCCGACTCAAACCTACTCTGATACCATGTGAGATTTCGAGAATCCCGAGCCGGGTCGTATCAAATCGGAAGTCGTGTCGGGTTTATTTTATTTTTGATTATAAGGTCGGGATCCACCACTTTACACAAAAGCTTAAGCCAATGTGTAGGGGCTTCACCCACCCTTATATTTTGGTTTGTTATATCCTCAACCACCGATGTGGGAGGGATTCTTTTTATTCCCAACACCATCAACATTAATCTTGTCAACGTAAAAATGTTATGGTGGGTAGACACACGTATTGACATTTTCTTTTTGGTCCAGCTTGACATTCCTTTTCTAATTCCTTACTAAGCCAATATTTCTATTCCTAGTAGTACGTGTTACCATTCATTGGTTTCTGGGAAAAAAATAAAAGCATTATTTTAATCGATATTTAATTTTTAAAATTTTTTCTTTTAATTTAAAATTATCCTTTTCAACATTTTTATATTTAAATCCAAAGGTAAAATCAGCCCTAATATTTTCGCAGAAATAACCTACCTAACCTATTTTTACTATTCTCTAAAAATGGGTATATTTTTTCAAACAAAACAATGATTTGTTGTGCTTATGCAAATCGTCTATATATATATATAGGGGTGCACTCCAGTTAAAACCAAAATTGCGGTAAAAACCTGTGAGAACGGGCTTTTTAGCCCCGTTCACTAGCTTTATTGTCCGGTTCTGAATAGAATCGATCTATATATAAAGTCACAGATTTTAGGCCCGGTTCTGAATAAAATCGAGCTATAAAGTCACTGTGTAATTTTAAAACATGAGTTTTTAGCATGATTTTTAGGCTTGATCGAACTATAAAGTTATGTGTTATTTTAAAACTGGAGTTTTTAACATGGTTTTTAGGTTGAACTGAGTTGTAAAGTCACTACGTGATTGAGGTTTTTAGCACAGGTTTCAAATAAACCAAGCTATAAAGAAGTCCTCAAGGTTTTTAGTAGAACTTGAGGTTTTCACCAGAGTCAACTCGATCGCCGACGGGATATCGCACATCTAATCCACACAACGCTCGCGCGGGACCTTCTCGTTGATCCTACTTTGCGTGTTCTCATCCGCAAGGATGCCTTTGGGTGGTGGTCCAGCAGAGCCTGACCCATCCAAATCATATATATATATATATATATTGTTAGAATATTGTGATTCAAAATTAATTAATTAATTAGTAAGCTATTTAGTTAGGCAGTTAAAATTTGTAAGTGGGAAATTGACACTTCAATTCTAAGGTTAATTAGTGGGTTGATTAGTGGAGATGAAAGTGCCTCATAAGTTTAACCGTTCAATTTTAGGTTTAGGATTTTCTATAAATTGTAATCCAAATTTTTTAGATCAATTGAATTGAGGAGGACAAAACGTTGTGGCTCCTCTCTTTCAACATGGTATCAGAGCTTAGGTTTCGATCCTATTGAAGAAATCTATGGAGAGACAGTGCTCCATCCGATGTCTTTCCATGAAGAGGAAGACACCATGTGTTTGTGTGTTTGTTGAAGATGATTCGAAGGGAAGGAATCATGAAGGAGGTCCCAAGATGACATTCCATGTTTGTTGAAGATGGTTTCGAGAAAAGGAATCGTGATGAGGAGGCCGAGAGATGGTTCTCCAGTGTGGCCGAAGATGACGGCCAGTGTTGATCCGGAGATGAAGATCCCTGGAGATGATGTCCGGAGGTAAAGAGTCCGACGAAGAAGAACGCCAATAAGAGGGTGAATGCCGAAGAAGGCGCAGTTGAAAGACTCCATGAGAGTCCGACCAAAGAAGGTCGAAGTTGAAGAGTGGGCTCCGATGGGGAGAGTCCGGCCGAAGAAGGCAGTCATGAAGGCGGTTGAAGGGCTCCGGTGATGAGAGTCTGGCCGAGAGGAAGATCAAGTCAGTTATGGAGATCTGAAAAGTGCTCCATGAATCGAAGACGATGAGAGGTACATCGAAGAATTTAAAGGCAACGACGAGAAGTGCGTCCAGTGCCGGGAAGATTGAAGACGATGAAGTGTGTCTAGCTTTGGTTGAAGAATTTGAAGATGAAGATGAGGAAGTGCGTCCGTCCAAATTGAAGATGAAGAAGATGCGTTGCATCTAAGGAAAATTAAAAAAAAAATATGATTTTGTGGAATTTTGAATCAAGGGGTAGTGTTAGAATATTGTGATTCAAAATTAATTAATTAATTAGTAAGATATTTAGTTAGGCAGTTAAGATTTGTAAGTGGGCAATTGACACTTCAATTCTAAGACTTGAAGATCCACATACCAGTCAATTTTCTCGCTGGGTGGAAAGCCGTCTGGCCTAATCGTCCCGAAAAACTTACTCCATCTTTATCCAAAATTGTGAGTAGAGACATTGAGCAAAGCTTGTCAGCAGCAAGGTATGCGGGACTCTCATGCACATTGTTGTCAATGGATACCAAGTTGACGTCTTTTAGAAGCAACAACTGGGCAATTTGTTCATGGCCATATTTGAGAGCCCTATGAAGAGGGGTGTCACCCTGATTATCCTTCTTCCTCCAGTTGTCACCAAATTTGATATCGTGGAAGAGAGTTTGAAGGATGTCCAAGTGACCAAATTGAGCTGCCAGGTGAATGGGAGTCTCTCCTTTAGAGTTTGGCAAGCAGAGTAGCTCGCAGTGAAAAGCAGGGTTAACCCGAGCAAGAACTGTCGTGATGAACCCTTTCTTACCGAATCGGGCAGCTATATGGAGGGCATTGTTTTTGTCGCCAGGAGTAATTAGCTCGCTGAAACGCTTCTTGTCAATGGAAGAAGAAAATGGGATATCGGTACCTTGTGACGGGGCTGCAGCTAATTCATACAACTTGTCGTCCATGTAATGCAGAACTTCAGCCATCTGGTTCGTCTCACAAACACCTGAAAACTTCAAATATATATACACCAATTATCATACTTAACTTGAGTGTCTGGTGTTGTCCAATTTTTGCATATAAATGAAAAATAAAATCCCCAAGCCTCGACTAAGGAAAGGTCTCTAAAGGTATATTAAATCTTGGCTGCAATCAGTTTCATTCATGTTTTTTTTATTGAGATATATTAGGATATTTGTTAGATATATCTTTCCTTATACCTTTATCATATCTTATCTAATTAGGATAGAATTTCTCTCCACATGTATCTATTTAATCAAGTTCAATCAATGAGAAAACACAAGCTTTTCCCTGTCAAAATTGTTCATGGTATCAGGCTTAACTACGATCCTCTAAACCCCAACCCACCGTCGGCCCTAAACACCGCCGCCGCCACCATCTTCCGCCATCACCACAGCCTATCTCATGGCTCAACCACCAGCGGCCCTAACGCCCGCTTCTCCCTACTACCTTCATCCTTCCGATCACCCGGGTCTCTCTATTTATCCGGTGATTCTCAAAGGAGATAACTACCAAGAATGGACCATCGCTATGAAGAACGCCTTCTCTGCTAAGCGCAAAGATGGTTTCATCGATGGTTCAATCACTCAACCTGCTGCTACCTCTTCTAATCTTCAGTATTGGCGTCTTGCTAACGCTATGCTCATCGGATGTATCACACAATCTATCGAGCCCTCCTTACGCTCGACAGTCGCCTACTTCTCCACTGTCAAGGAACTCTAGGACGACCTATCCCAGCGATTCTCCATCGGCAACGGTCCTCGGAGGCTTCAACTACGCTCTGAACTTGCTCGTTGTCGTCAAGACGGTCAGTCCGTCGCCTCATACTTTGGCCGTCTGACCAAGCTTTGGAATGAACTCAACACCAACCTCGCCTCTCGGACATGTACCTGCGACAACTACGCCAAGGAACGTGAGGAGGAGCGCACCCATCAGTTTATTATGGGCCTGGATGATCTCAGTTATGGGACCCTTCGTTCCACTATCGTCGCTCAGGACACGCTCCACAGTCTCAACAAGACTCACTCGCTCGCGGTTCAGGAGGAACGGATGTTGTCGATGCGCACTACCCAACAACCTACTGGTGATGCTCTCGCTTTTGCTGCTCAATAGCGCTCGTCTCGCCCCTCCTCTGCTCCTATCAACAAAAAGTCGATGTTTTGCGTCCACTACAACAAAGCCGATCATGACAGCCTCTCCTGCTTCAAAATTGTCGGCTACCCGAACTGGTGGAACCACGGCCGTGGCGTCGCTGATCCCGTCACTAGTGCCCCACCACCGAAGTCGAAGTCCCCTGCCCCTGCCAGTGGCGCTGCTCCTGATTCGGGTGTTGGCCGAGGGCGTGGGCGGACCACTACCGCAAGCGTCAATTCTGTCCTCACGCCATCAACTTCCGCATCCGGCTCCCACAACATCAATCCTTCTGATCGAGCCTGGATCACCCTCTCCAATGAGCAGTGGGACCGAATGTTGAACATGTTTTAGAAATTCAACAATAAATCCGGTTCTGACACCTTAGCAGATATTGCCTCTTCCCCTTGGATTCTTGACAGTGACGCCTCGATTCATATGACGGGTGATCGCTGGTTGCTCTGGAATATTCATACTGTTGATGAATGGCTTATCAAGTATCCAGATGGCACCACAGTCTCTGCTAATCAGGCTGGATTAATCACTCGTTGTGGCATTTTTTATATTACTGCTTTATACGTTCCTGGCCTCACTTGTCAATTAATCTCTCTTGGGTGTTTAACTGCCGATTTAAGATGTGTTGTCACCCTCACTGATAAGCTTTGTGTGATCCAGGACTGCACTTTGAAGACGCTGATTGGAGCGGGTGAGGTTCGGAATAGGATCTATTGGCTCTGCTGGGCTTCTTCGTTCAAGTCTCTTGGCGTCAGCAGCTCTGCTTGTCACCTAACCAAGACCGAATCCCCTTCCCTATGGCATCAACGACTTGGGCATCCATCTTTTTCTTTGCTTTCCTCATTACCAAACATTTCTAGTCATAGTCTCTCAAATAAAGATTTGCCTTGCGATGTTTGTTACAAAGCCAAACAAACTCATCATTCATTTCCTACTAGTTTATCAAATGCTTCTACATCTTTTGATTTAATTCATTGTGATATTTGGGGTCCTTACCGTGTTCCATCTTCTTCGGGTGCCTTATATTTTCTCACAATTGTTGATGACTTCTCTCGGGCCACTTGGGTCTACCTTATGGCTCACAAATCGGAAGTCTCCCATTTGTTGAAACAATTTTGCACCTTCACAGTTACCCAATTCCACAAAACAATCAAACGTGTTCACAGCGACAACGACTCTGAATTTCTTGCCCTTCGTCCCTATTTTGTCGATCTGGGCATCCTCTTTGAGTCCTCCTGTGTCACCACTCCTCAACAAAACGGTCGTGTCGAGCGTAAAAACCGTCAAATCCTTAATGTGGCTCGAGCCCTCATGTTTCAAGCCAACCTACCTGTACAGTTCTTGGGTGAATGCAACCTCACTGCCTGCTTTCTCATCAATCGCACCCCATCACCTGTCCTTGACGGAAAATCTCCCTATGAATGTCTATTCCAAAAGCCCCCAGACTATACACATATCAGGGTCTTTGGATGTCTCTGCTATGCATCTACCAT
This sequence comes from Persicaria tinctoria, assembly GCA_037127255.1. NCBI lineage: Eukaryota > Viridiplantae > Streptophyta > Magnoliopsida > Caryophyllales > Polygonaceae > Persicaria > Persicaria tinctoria. Next base: position 70,381,972 of record JBANSL010000013.1, read on the forward strand.
CCCTCACTCCTCAAACAAATTCTCACCTCGTAGTCGCAAGTGTATATTCATTGGGTATCCTTTTGGAAAGAAGGGGTGGCGCCTATATGACCTCGCTACCCGTCAAACCTTTGTCTCTCGTGATGTGTCTTTTCATGAGGACATCTTTCCTTATGCTCTTTCTGAATCCCCTGTCTTTGAACCCCCTAACTACCCTTCCCCTAACACCCCTCCAGCAACCCCTCAACCCCCTCCTCCTCGTCGGTCGGCTCGCCCCCACACCCCGTCAGTGCTGCTAAGAGACTACGTCTGCCACACTCTTCGCAAGGTAGATCATATCTCGGCCTCATCAGCTTCTGTCACGTCATCAGGTACCCCTTACCCTTTAGTAAACTATGTCGATATGTATTCAGTTAATCCTATCCACAACCAATTCTTGGCTGTTATTGCCGCTACTCCAGAGCCGTCTTCGTTCCAGGAAGCATTCCGTCATCAACATTGGCGGGATGCTATGCGTTCTGAGATTGATGCTCTTCATCGCAATGACACTTGGGAGGTCACGGACTTACCTTCTCATAAGAAGGCTATCGGCTGTAAGTGGGTCTTCCATATCAAATATAATTCAGATGGAAGCATTGAGCGGTACAAAGCTCGTCTTGTGGTTTTTGGCAATCGGCAAATTGAGGGCACAGATTTCTCTGAAACTTTCGCTCCTGTTGCTAAATTGGTTTCTGTGAAAGTATTTCTTGTTGTCGCCTCTATTCAGAACTGGGAACTCCATCAGATGGACGTTTCTTCATGGTGATCTTGATGAAGAAGTTTACATGTCTCTGCCTCCTGGGTTCTCTGGTACTGGCTCTTCACAGGTATGCCGACTTCGCAAGTCGCTCTACGGGCTTCGCCAGGCACCTCGCAATTGGTTCTCTAAGCTGGCGTCTGCTCTTCGACAGGTGGGATTCTCTCAGTCTTATGCTGACTACTCTCTTTTCTCCTATGCTCGGTCGGGTGTTATTCTGCATGTGCTCATTTATGTCGATGATTTGATTATTACCGGCAACAACTCTATATCTATCACTCGGTTCACGACCTATCTCCACTCCTGCTTTCATATGAAGGATCTTGGTCCACTCAAGTATTTTTTGGACATTGAGGTTTCTCGGACTACCTCTGGCATCGTTCTGTCTCAGCGCAAGTACACTCTTGACATTTTGGGTGAGCTGGGTCTCCTAGGCTCTAAACCGGCGGCTTTTCCAATGGAGCAGCACCACACCCTTGCACTCGACACCAGCCCCCTTCTTCCAAAGCCAGAACAGTATCGTCGGGTCGTTGGTCGACTCATCTACCTCACCATCACTCGCCCTGATCTGTGTTACTCTGTGCACACTCTGGCTCAATTCATGCAGCAACCACGCCAGGGGCACTGGACGGCTGCATTGAGGGTCCATCGGTACCTCAAGGGCTGGCCAGATCAAGGTTTATTCCTCTCTTGTCACAGTGATCTTCGACTAATTGCATATTGTTACTCTGACTATGCCACGTGTCCGTTGACCCGTCGATCTCTCACCGGCTACATCGTCAAGATCGGCGAGTCACCAGTGTCCCGGAAAACCAAGAAGCAGTCTACCGTTTGTCGCTCTTTTGCTGAAGCCGAGTACAGAGCCATGGCAACGACTACTTGTGAGTTGATTTGGCTCAAGTCTCTTCTCCGATCTCTTGGTTTTGATCATCGGAGTCCTATGCGCTTATGGTGTGACAATTAGTCAGCCCTTCATATCGCCAATAATCCGGTATTTCATGAGCGCACAAAACATATTAAGGTGGACTGTCACATTGTGCGAAATCAGGTTCAGTCAGGCAACATCGCCCTATCTCATGTTCCTTCTTCTTATCAGCTGGCAGACATCTTCACCAAAGCATTGGGAGATCAACAATTTCATCTTCTATTGTCCAAGTTGGGCATTCATCTTCACCATGCTCCAACTTGAGGGGGAGTATTGAGATATATTAGGATATTTGTTAGATATATCTTTCCTTATATCTTTATCATATCTTATGTAATTAGGATAGAATTTCTCTCCCACATGTATCTATTTAATCAAGTTCAATCAATGAGAAAACACAAGCTTTTCCCCATCAAAATTGTTCATTTTTCCAGCTTGTTATATGAGCAATCATGAATTTCTCATTAAACGAACAAGCAATTCGATCGTCAAACTTTCAGTATCGGCAAGTATTTTGTCTGAAAAGAGCTTGATGATGCTGCTTTTTCGTTTGGACAAAATGTCTACTGATGCCCGATGACATGGAAAACCGGTATCAACAAGTTGTTTTCAAACAAAAATATATGCCAATACTGAAAACCAATTAATTGGTCATGCATTTGGTGAAGATTCTTTCTCTCATATATATATATATATATATATATATATATATATATATAAACTCTTAAAATATATGAAGTTTTATTTATGTTTCATCCTTAACTTAATTCTAGATATTTCAACCAAACACCAATTTTCATTCTTTTCTATTTTTTTTATTAATTTATTTATTATTTTATTCACTATTAACTAATAGGATTATTTTAAAATAGAGCTAAAAAATACTTTTTAGCCACCAATGAGATTTATTTATAATATTTTTTTTAATTTTAAAAGATATTAATATTTTTCTACAAATAAAAAAGATATTAGATTTTTTTGCTAACTCAATAAGATTTTTTCACATACATTTTTACTTAAGTAATCCACTATAATTATATTAAAATTGAAACAATCTTTATATAATTATATTATATTTTTTAAAATAATAATGTTTCAACTAAAAAAGAAAATCATCTCATAAAATGTAAATATTCCTTGATTTTAACATAAACACGCAATGACGTGGGAACTATATATACTAGTGGAACACACACAATGAGTGCAAATGCTCAAATATAAGCACAAGTGCACAACATCATACCAAAAAGTCATGTATACTTTTACACAATTTGTATAAATGTACACATCTGAAAGCATAACCATTGGAGTTAATCTAATGTTAAAAGGTAGAATATATAATAATTAGGGGTATAAGTCTATTTTTATTTGTTTTTTAAAAATTGTATGAATTTCTAAAATGAAAGTGCTATTTATTTGTTTAAACTGATTAGTTTCGAATTTCGATTGAATATAAACAGTACGGTTGTTGATCAATACTCCAAAAGGAGCAAAACCAACCTAAACCGACTCAAATTGAATCGAATCAAACATATATAAAACCAAAATTTTTAAGAAATACTAATGATAAAAATTATTTAAAATCTAGGTTCAAACTGAATCGAAAACCAAAAATTTGTAATTGATGAACAAAAGACCATACACACCGAATCTAAATCAACCAAGAATTATAAGCACCCCTACTTTATATTAAATACACCTTTATAAAACAATACCATAAAAATTAAATGAAAATTTAACAAAATTTGTACAAATAAAACTAGAAATGTATAGATATACAAACAATGTAATTTATATGGTAAAAAATAAAAAAAGCTATAAAATTAAAGGGTGTTTTTATATACACCGTAAATCCAACATAAAAAATGCACGAATCGACGTACAAGTCTTCTGACTAATTAGCGCTTTAAAAAAAATTAATTAACTCCTTTTAACATTGCGCGTCGGAATTAACGTGTAGGATTTATGGTGTACGTTGCGAAACCGAAATTTAGTAATGAAAAAAATTATAATTAAGCCAATGAATTACGTCATGCACCAGCACGTAAGAAATTATAATTAAGAGTTTCTAAGATACTGATCCAGTACGTATGATTTTGGCTGATTATTTATTACCTACTTTGCAATATAAAGACTTTATATATTCATATTTTTGTGCGAAATGAGTCAAATGACGTCGAGAAAGAGGTTCTATATATATCAAAATTAAAAGATTAATATCATGTTCGAATTTTATGAATCACGTTTCAGCATACAAAGAACTTAATTAAAAGTATCCGCCGAAGGCAATTTCTTTGTTTTTTTTATGTTATATAAGTTTTTGATGTTATTTTCTATCCCAAAAAAAAAAACCTATATTTGATCACGAGTTCGGTTCTTGCCTTCCTTTATTTTTTTGAAAAAAAAAATCAACTTCTATTTTATTCAACTATTTATTAGTTTAATTTACCTAATCAGCTTGTTGTAGCCAAAAAGTTATGATTTACCAAACATATCCAAATATTCTATATATTAAAAGAAACTTTTTTTTGTCACGAGGTTAATTAAATGAGAAATGTTGAAGATTTAAAAAAAAACTAGTCATCACTTGAGTAAAAATCATCTTTATAAGATGTTAAAAAGTTCAACTTAACATTATCTAATCAATTATAGTTTGTGTAATATTTTGAAAGTAGAAAACCAATTGAGTAAACATAATCTATAATGAAAACAACAAATTAAATTATATTCATATAAGCTTCATCAAATATTTTTAAATTGTAAATTACCAAAAATAGACCCCATATATAAAAATAATTTATGATATACGATAATGTATTTTAAAACATCTAATACTATAAATTTTTTATTGATGGATAAATAATTACTCCATATAATAGTGGGATGCATGCTCTACAATAAATTCAGTTTCTGACGAGAAAAAAATAGTTTATAGAAAAATAAAACTAATTAAAATAGTTTTAGCATAATCTAGATGAAAATTTTAAATCTTACATACTTAATTTAAAAAATAACTAAAATATGAAATGAAAAAAGTCTACAGGAAGATCAAATAGATCAGAGAAAGTTTCTATTTAATTAATTTTTAATTTTGATTTAATGTTATTCGAATTAATATATGAATGTAAAAACTTATCGATACAAAAGTTGATAATCACGTGCGGTAGTCCACTAGTTAATGAAAAAGTTAAGTTTCTGTCGATCCATTTCAACATAGAAATAGAAAAGAAATTAATTAATTTCAAAAGAAAAACGAGTTGAAAGATGAAAGAGTTCGCTTACGGAGGGGCCGTGTAGCAATACAGTCGAGTTGTATTGTAGTGATCGATTCGAGATCAGAGAACAAATTAAGCTAGATGGACCAAAACTGCATGCTTTGCTAATTACGAATTAGATCACCGTAACGATTCTATAGGGATATATATATATATATATATATATATATATATATATATATATATATATATATATATATATATATATTGAGAATATATGCAATGCAGGTCAACTTCTTCGTCTTTTTTTTAGAACAATATTGGCAACTTTTTCGTTGACTATCTTTTCAAAAACTAGAGTCAATTCTACTCAATCATATTAATACTATTTTACCATACAACATGTGATCTATTACATATACTGAGTACAAGACTAACCATTCCGGAATGGTTCAACCACAAAAAACATATGGGTAGTATTTAAAGGTTCTCGATTCGAATCCCGTATGACCGCCAAATTCAGAATTTTTTTTCCCAAATAGCCCAAAGTCGGAAACTTTTTTTATCGAAATAACCAAGATCTGAAAGTTATTAGGAAAATAGCCAAAACGAGGCAAAGTCGCTATTTCAAACAGGTAAGTCACCGTTTGTAACAGTGACTTACCGGTATTTTTTTTGGCTCTAATTTAACTGAAAACTAGTATAATCCCCGCGCCCAGCGCGACTTTTATAAATATAACAAATTAATATTATAAAATATTAATACAAGTTCTGATAAAATAATGAAGGTAGACTTAAAATCTTTAATAAAATGGTAAAAATGTTTACCACAAAGCTAGTTAGACTTCATCAAAAAGGTTTTTAAATTAAGATATTATATTGATATAGTTATTATTATAATATATAAAGTTTTAAATATAGATTAATAGTAGACATTAGATTTAATTCAATGTTTTGAATTAAACTCAATGGTTAGTAAATGGGTAGAAAATAAAAGGGAAAAAAATGTAAATGCATGCATGAAAGAGATGAAGAGTGAAAAAAAAGAAATAATAAGAGAAATTTTTTATTAGTTGAAAAATTTTAAATTAATGAGGTGTTGACACACCCTCAAAAGTATTCTAAATTAAGATATTATATATAGATGGTTAGGAAATGAGTAGAAAATAAAAGGAAAAAAATGTAAATGAATGAAAGAGATGAAGAGAAAAGGAAAAACAAATACTAAGAGAAAATTGTGATTAGTTGAAAAATCTTAAATTAAGGAAGTGTTGACACATCATAAAAAGTATTCTAAATTAAGATATTATATAGATATAGATGATTAGTAAATGGGTAGAAAATAAAAGGAAAAAAATGTAAATGCATGAAAGAGACGAAGAGAAAAGGAAAAAGAAATAATAAGAGAAAATTGTGATCAGTTAAAAAATCTTAAATTAAGGATATGTTGACACATAATCAAAAGTATTCTAAATTAAAATATTATATAGATAGATTGTAAAAAAATGCATATAGGTAGAGTCGTTGTTTGAAACATCGACTCTCCCTTTTTTTGTTTTTTTCAAAACCGATTGAAACCGGAAAACAATGGACACTGGCCATTGGTCGGAAATATGTTTGGAGGAGCAGAGGAATCCGAAGTAGGATCGGGAGGTCGAACGTAAAGGAAGCGGAGACTGGAGAGATCGAACATGAGGAGCCCATACCGCAGAACCACCAGCGCCGCCAACGACTTCACCGATTTGCAGTAGAGAAAGCCCAATTCGGAAGCGAGGAAACCGAATTTGAAGGCGAGGAAGCCGAATTCGGAAGCGAGGAAGTCGAATTCGAAGGTGAGGAACTTGAAGTAGGATCTGGCAGAGTGCCGCCCTCCATGTTTGATTGTTTCTATGAACAAGAACATATTGGAAAAAGATGGGGATTTGCAAAATGATTATTCCAAAAAATAAAGGAAGTTTTGAATAAAAAAAATTAAGGGAGTATATGAGTAGATTTCTCTAAAAAGACAAATCTTTCACAATGTTGCCAAGACTCGGTAAGGGAGCGGCGCCCTCCATGTTTGATTGATAACTGCACTCATCTCGCTACTGGCTGCTGCCTCTTGATGATCAGCCGGTGGGGGAGAATCATTGATGGCAGCGGCAAAGGTAGAGGCGACAGAGTGGGGACGGTGTCGCTTCATCCTCTTCCCCTTGATAACGGCTAGGGGTGGGCATTTCCAATTAATTGTAATTTCAATTAACTGTAAAGCAATTAATTGATATTTCAATTAAAAAAATTTCAATAACATTTTTGAATTGAATCGAACAATTAATTGGTGGCAATTAACTGTTAATTTCAATACAGTTCATTAGTTAATTGATAATTGATCGCCTCTCTCACCGCACAGGTAGTCGCCTTCCAATACGGCTCCTCCTCCAACGGCTCCGCCAATCTCTCCGTCTACACCTTCTCTCAGTGTCTCAGCGACCTCTCCTCCACCGACTGCAACCTCTGCAACGGTTGGATTTATTTGACGTCTGCTACCTTCGCTACGACTCCCCCTCCCCCTCCTCCTCCGAGTTCCTCGGCTCCCTAGATTGAACTGTTTGTGGCTCCACCGAATTCGCCGACAATCGCACCATTTTCAAGCAGGTTGCGGTTGAATTGGTCGGGAATTTGAGATTAGGTGCTGTCAACAACACTGGATTTGAAGACGAGCGCGCGCCATCAGCAAATTATACAAGAAATTCGACGGAATTGAAGATCGAAGGGTGGAATCCTTACCTTTGCGGGAGACGACGAAGGCGAGGAGGGAGTAGGATTGGGGGGGAGAGGTAGTGGGAGGCGAGGAATTGGGCCATGGAGGAGTAGCACGAGAGGATGAGGCGGAAGGTGGGATGGGAGGAGATCGAGATCCAGTGAAGAAATTGAAGAGGGAGAGGGGCGGGAGTGGTAGAGGGTTGGTGGCTTTGAGATCCAGATTTGGCGATGTCTCTGGGGAATGAAGAAGATGACTCCTCAATCCAGATCTGGCAATGCCTCTGGGGAATGAAGAAGATGAACGCCTCTACGGTGGCTTCGAGAGATCGGCGAGCAGAGGCTGATTTAGGGTTATGTGTATTTTTTCAATTAATCAATTAACTGGTACAATTAATTGATATTGATTTGAATTGTAAAATAAAACCAATTCAGTTAACTGTCTTGAAGTGCATTTTTATTTCAAAATAGTTAATTGTAAAATGGTGCAATTTTTCAGTTTTTCAAATCAGTTTTTCAATTTCAAGTAATTTTGCCCACCCCTAATAACGGCAACGCCGGGGCTGTTATTCCTTAATTAAATGCTTCTCACTTTGTCTAGGTTAAAAAAAAATAAAAAAGGGAGAGTCGTTATTTCCATATGTATATATGGAAGAGTTAAAATGTAAAATTGTCATAGGGTGTAAAATGCTTAAAGTGTAAAATTTCGTGAAACTAACACACGTGCCCCCCATTTTCAAAGACAACAGTGCGCGCGTACACCAACAGGAACCTTCACTCTCGGCCTCCCACACCCACACCCACGTCGAGCCACCTCCGGCCACCACCGCCTTGTTCAATCCCTCTTTCCCCCTTGTTCACTCCCCCTCTTTCTCGGCCTCCCACGCCACCCACGAGCCACCTTCGGCCACCAGCCCCCACCCGCTCGAACCCCCTCACTCAAGCGCATCCCCCGAGACTGGAACCCCTTGGTTCGTGCCCAGCCGAGCTCACACCGAGTCCATTTCCCCCAACAGTGCTGTTCGGCCTTTTTGGCTCGAAACCGTTCGAAAATCCCGATTTTTATCCTTGTTTCAACTCGAACTTGTTTGAATGGTTTTTTTTTTACAAAAGCCAAATTGATTGACATTGATGATATGGTTGTGTTGTTGGGTTGATTTAGAGCTAATTTCATGTTCATAGCATTGTCAAATTGTTTATGGATCATGAGCTAATTGGATTTTAGAAATTTATTGCGATATGCTTTAGGTCGATTAGGTTCTTCTATTTTAGCATGAAAATCATAATTTAGCCTATTAGCTCAATTGGTAGAGCAATGTACGTTTGCACGAAGATGTGAGTTCAAATCCCACATAGGTTACATAATAGCTAGGCAAGAACACAACAATCCCAAAATTGCTAATCATGCACATCATAATATTAGTTATGCACTTTTTCACCTTAATTATGCACATTTCAATCTTATTTATCCACTTTAATTTAAAAGTCTATTATATATGCACAATATAATGTTATATTTGCACAACATAATGATGTCCAGGTTTTATGCCATGTTTTTATGCTTATCTTAGCTACTTATTCTCAGTACTTTGCATAGTTCGGGTTGGGAATATGCTAAATTTGTGTAGTATATGCTTATTTGCAAGAAATAGAGGTCTACATAAGTTCTGGTTTAATATTACAGAATTTGGAGCCATTGCGGGACGAAACCAAGAAGAGAGGACAAGAGCTGAAACTTACTCGAAGTCGACTAAGCAACTCGAAGTCGACTATAGCTGGGAGAGCGGACAGATCGAGGACGGAAGAAGAAAACAACTCGAGTTCGAGAACTACTCGATGTCGAGTAAGTTCCTCGATGTCGACCAAGACCCAGAAGCACACCGGAGCTCGAGGAAGGAGAGGCTGCTCGAGAAGACAAGGAGACGACGAGATCGATGAAGCAACTCGACGTCGACCAAAACTGGTGGAAGTCGACCAAGCTAAAATTGGGCCATGAATTCGTTGGGCCAATCCGAGTACGAGTTGATTACTTGGGCACGAAGGAAGGACGGATCTATCCGTAATCTATCAAGATCCATCTATAGAAGAAGGATTTATCTACCCCATGAAGATATTTAGATATTTAGTTATTTTCCTTTTTAGATAAATGTTCCTTTTATTCAAAGTTTTATCTTTAGATCGATATAGATAGAATTTCCTTCCTTTATTAGCAAGGATTGGAAGCCTATAAATAAAGCCTATAGGGCTGATTTTTATTGATTAAATTCTAGAGAAGGAGAAAAGGTAGTAAGTAAAGAGAGAGAGAGAGTGGAGGCCGAGTAGGAGCAAGAGAGCGAAAGAAATTTGGCTTCGATCGGTTGTAAGCTTTTGTTGAACACCTGACTTGTCAATAGTCTAAGTATGGGGTCCCTGTACTCGACGTCGACCAGATCTACTCGACGTCGACCAACCCTAAGCTCGAAGATTTCTGTTTTGGGAAAGAAAAGGTAAGTCCAGGTATGATTTCAACCCCTCCTCTGTCCATTAATAAATTTAATAAATATTTAAGAGGAGGTAAGGCCCCGTAGCGAGCTAATCTGCGAAGGATGGGAGCTGGAAATAAGAAGAAGGAAGGAAAGGGATACTATGCAACCAACAACTTATCAGCCGAGCTTGCATACTACCATCAGGACCTAGATGATCCGGGAGAAGGGCCAAGCACAAGGGGGCCCCACATTGACGCTCCTTGAGCACAAGTGGAGAAGTCGGCCTAGCGACTCTAAAATCTAGAGCATGTACATAAAACATTTAAAATTTTGGACTTTGAAACTTTTGGTTTTCGTTCTTTAGTTTTGAAAACTTCATGTGGAAAGTCTTGTCTTCGTGTGAAAATCTAACATTTTTAGGTCGAGAAGCATAAAGGATCGCAAAGAGAGGAAGAAGAAGTCCCTGATAGTCAGTCGAAATCGACTAGGCCAAGTCGAGATCGACTAACGAAGAGGATCGAGCACACAGTTTTACTCGACGTCGAGGAGGCCACTCGACGTCGACCAGCCAGAAGCTTCCTCGACTTCGCACTTCCACTCGACGCTGCCAGATTACTCGACGTCGACCAAGTTTCTCGACGTCGACCAACTCAGTAACTCGACAGCCCCTGTTTTGCCTATTCGACGCATTATTCGGTGAGCTCTTTCCTTTACCTTTGTTTTATATTGATTTTATACAGTGGGGACACTGTATGTTTTAAATATGGGGTGGGGGAAGAGCTTAATATTATTTATTTATGTTTTATTCTTGCTTTTGGTTTTACATGGTGAATTTTGAGTAAAATTTTAATTTTTTTGTGCTTAATTGCTAAACTCAAAGTTCTATGAGACATCTTCCAAAGCTTGTAAATTGTTTAAAGAAATAGTGTCATGGAAGCTTAATTTAACTCAACGATGCAAAATTGGATTCATTAGAGATATAGCATGAAATTGCCTAGTAAAGAGAAGTCACAATGAAGTGCATTATTTTATTGAAAACCATAAAAGGAGGTAAAATTTGATACTGCTTTTGACATGTTGCCTGATAAAAGGATGGAGGACTTTATATTTCCATATAATGCTCATATTTTGATATCCTAGCCATACCTATGCTTATGCAACACAAAATCCATATTATGCCTTATTTCATACATTGCTTCCCATGTTCCAAATATTGTCCATTCTTTACCTTATTTCCATCCGGGGATTATGTTGAGAATGATGTCACATTATGGAGATTATTATATGGTGTTTGTGTTGTTGTTATTATCATGTTGGAGTTTGGCAGGAAATTGAAAGAAATATATGGAAAAATTAATGAGTGAAAGAAAATCCGGTCACCTCAGGAGATAAAGGTAGATCGACCCTGCTCGCTGAGATAATAGTTCGGCGAGATGCGACACACGGGCGAGGAGTTCGAAGCACTAAGTATTCGGGGCCATTCATGACACTCATGTTTGCGACTCACGAGAAGACAATGCTGAGGTTAGAGAGGTAAAAACATAATATTGAAAAAAAAACAATGAGCGATGAGAGAAAGGTGAGAAATCAAAGGAAGAAGGAATGGGTATGAAAGTTTGGAAAATACTCCATTTCCCCGGATCATTAGCATCACATTGCCAAAAATAGCCCACCTTAAGCCTTTTACCAAATCTACTCCTTTTTTAGCTTAAATTAAAGTTCTCTTGATTATTAATGCTTTATCACATGAATTGTTTTTGCATAACCCTCCTTTTATGAGTAGATGTTGCTTTTTATTGCACTTGCATGGATTTATGGCATTAGTACCTTTTCGATGATGGTAATTGATTGCATGGTTATATGAGAGTGAATCTAAGATGTTGAGAGTTTGAATTCTTCCCCTGAATGACCATCCAAGTTATTGCTTGGGGACAAGCAAGCTTAAGTATGGGGTGATTTGATGTCCAGGTTTTATGCCATGTTTTTATGCTTATCTTAGCTCTTTATTCTCAGTACTTTGCATAGTACGGGTTGGGAATATGCTAAATTTATGTAGTATATGCTTATTTGCAAGAAATAGAGTTCTACATAAGTTCTGGTTTAATATTACTGAATTTGGAGCCATTCCGTGACGAAACCAAGAAGAGAGGACAAGAGCTGAAACTTACTCGAAGTCGACTAAGCAACTCGAAGTCGACTATAGCTGGGAGAGCGGACAGATCGAGGACGGAAGAAGAAAACAACTCGAGTTCGAGAACTACTCGATGTCGAGTAAGTTCCTCGATGTCGACCAAGACCCAGAAGCACACCCGAGCTCGAGGAAGGAGAGGCTGCTCGAGAAGACAAGGAGAAGACGAGATCGACGAAGCAACTCGAGGTCGACCAAAACTGGTCGAAGTCGACCAAGCTAAAATTGGGTCGCGAATTCGTTGGGTCAATCCGAGTACGAGTTGATTACTTGGGCACGAAGGAAGGACGGATCTATCCCTAATCTATCAAGATCCATCTATGGAAGAAGGACTTATCTACCCCATGAAAATATTTAGATATTTAGTTATTTTCTTTTTTAGATAAATGTTCCTTTTATTTAAAGTTTTATCTTTAGATATAGATAGAATTTTCTTCCTTGATTAGCAAGGATTGGAAGCCTATAAATAAAGCTTATAGGGCTGATTTTTATTGATTAAATTCTAAAGAAAGAGAAAAGGTAGTAAGTAGAGAGAGAGAGAGAGAGTGGAGGCCAAGTAGGAGCAAGAGAGCGAAAGCAATTTGGCTTCGATCGGTTGTAAGCTTTTGTTGATTTTAATGCAAGTTATTTCTTTTTCATCAATGATGTATGCGATTGCGATGAAGAGCGAGTAGTTCACCCACTTCTAGGGTTGGGGCGAGCCCGACGATAGCCAAGCGTGTTTGAGGTAAAGATTCGATCTTTGTTATGCTATGATCATCCACTACCTTTTATGTGTTTTTTACCTATTTAATAGAGATCTATGTTAACAACTTGGATTATAAACATAAAATCGGTAGATACAATTAGGGTTTCTTGAAAGAGTTGTTTAATTGTTGGAAACGGCGAAATCTTGATCCTTCGATGAGATTGCATTATTATTCCTCTTTATCTTGCCTTATGCATGTTTGGTTATCGTTGTTGCAAACCCCGATCTTGGAAGTTCTTTTTTCATACATTGTTTAGATTCGAAATTTGCAATTTAATTACGTACGGTTACTCCTCGATTTCGACCATCCTTGGTCGACGTCGACTACTGATTTTCGATCAAGCAAAGATCGTTGTTGTTTCTGTCTCTGAAGATTACTCGACATCGACAAGCTTCCTGGACATCGAGTTACCTTCTCGAGATCGACCAAACTCTAGTGTCTCTTGCTTGCTCGAATTCGACTGTGCTTGACCCCCTGTCGACTAACCTTAGTCGAGGTCGAGTACTCCTGAAGTCGATTTCTGCCCTTGAGATCCCTCCGCTACCTGAGATCCGCTGACCAGCTTCCTCGAGGATCGATCCTGACTACCTTTTGCTACAATGGGAGGGAGTCTTGAACATTATTTTCTCGGAACGAAATCGGTTTGCTTTATTTTATTTACATTATATTTGCAATCTCGATTTCCTCTGTCAACACATAATATTATATTTGCACATTTTAATCTTATTTGTGCACTTTAATTTGAAATTGTTATACATAAAAAATGATTCTAGACACATTAACAATAATCTTAATTGTGCACTCCATATTATTATTCATATACATCGTCATTTTATTCTTGCAGTTTATCATTTTATTTATGCACTTTATATTTGCATAACAAAAAGTGTTGAAAACAAAAAAAAGTGCATTTACCCATAAAATTAGACATATTTACGTATTTACCCATAAAATTAGGCTCATTTACCCATAAATTATGCATATTTCAATTATAAATTTTTATAATTGAAATAGGCCCATTTACCTATTTACCCCTAAGTAATTATTATGTATGCACAACATAAAATTATATTTGCACCATATAATGTTATTTGTGCATAACATCAAATTATATTTACACAACAGAAAGTGACAACAAAAAAATGCTGGGACGTAACAAACAAACAAACAAAAAAAAAAAAAAACTGGCCTTAGAAGGGAGAGGGGGGAGCACATGGGCCGGGGGCACACGCAAGGGGGGCACATGGGGTTGGAATATTTGCTAATTAAATTAGGTTCAATTACTTATAAATGAGGCCAATTAGCAATTTACTTAAAAAAATTAGGCCCATTAAGAGAATTTTACACCTTAAGCTTTTTACACCCTATGACAATTTTATATTTGAACATTTGCCTCTATATATAGGGTTTTCTTTCCTTTTCAATTTAAAATGGCATTAAAAAACCTAGTAAGCCGCTGTTTTAAACAACGACTTACCTATTATATTTTTTTTAAAACCCGGGATATCGTCGTTGTATCAAACAACAATTTTACCCCACTTTGGCTAAATCGCAAAATATTTTGCGATCTTGCCTGATCTCCATTTTTTTTTTTTTTTTTTGCATTTTTGGCCAATTTAAAAAAAAATCCCAAATTCAAGGAGTACAAGACTGACCACTTCTAGCTTTGTTTGTTAGGGAGGGTCTCCATGGAAAAATAATAAGTAAAGATTGACTTATATTACTATACTAAAATCATTAAAAAAAATTATAGAATGTTTTATATTTTTTTTACGTAGATTTTAAAGAGTTAAAAATTATGTGAATTATTAAATTTTTTTGTTAATTTTTTTCACTATTTAATACTTATTACTAATAAGTATTTAATTTTACAAAAAAAAATATTTTATATAACTTTTAAAAATAAATGCAGAAAATTCATATATCCTATATTATTGATAAAAAAGAGTAACCGTTTATTTAATATATATATATATATATATATATATATATATATATATATATATATATATATATATATATATATATATATATATATATATATATATATAGATAGATAGATAAGTCCTAAATATTAAAAAAAATTTGAATACAACAAGCTCCATCACATCAAATCTTTATTTAAGCATTTAATATATACAGATAAGTCCTAACTATTACACACCAAACCTTTATTTAAGCTTTTAATGTATACAGATAAGTCCTAACTATTTATAAAACCCTTGTAACCATCCCAAGCTACGCACCGAACTTATTTGAAATAATTTTTTTAATTAATATATTATCATTGTAATTTTATTACTAATAATTTTTATCTCTAAAAGTTTTAATATGTTTATTTATCTTTGAAATCACTAGTACAAATATAGGGGGTGGAGCACGGTAAGTTGGGTACGGTTTTTTACAAGCGTGCTTATTTTTTTATTTTAAGCACGGTTTTATATTAAAAGTGTGTTCCCAACCCCAAATTCAACTAAAAGCAACACACTTTGCTATAAAACCGTTCTCGTTTGTTTGTAAACAAATATTTAACTCGGTTTTCGTGTAAAGCGTGCTTAAAAAATTACAACGAACACGGTTTAATTCTCAAAGTGTGTTCCCAAAATTAAATTTAACTAAAACGAACACGCTTTTCTATAAAACCGTTCTCATTTACTTATGAAAACTAGTAAGCTCGGTTTTCATGTGAAGCGTGCTTAAAAATAAATTAAAACGAACACGGTTTCATTTTACAAGTGTGTTCCCAAAACCAACTTTAACTAAATCAACACGCTTTTCTATAGAACCGTTCTCGTTTGTTTCTAAAGGAATAATTAGATTGGTTTTCATGTAAAGCGTGCTTAAAAAAAATTAAAACAAACACGGTTTTATAAGAAAAGTGTCTTCCCAAAACAAAATTTAACTAGAGGGAACACATTTTTCTTTTAAAGCGTTCTCGTTTATTTTTATAAACCAATCTCGAAAAAAATATTTTTTTTATATTTAGAGTTTTTTTAGTAATTAGATTAAGTAAATACACAAAGTTACAACAAAATTCCATAGCTCGGGTGGCAGTAGTGTAAAGTGGACGAATTCAGTTTGAGGGTGCAGAGGTCTTGGGTTCGACTCTTGTTTCGAGGGTGCAAGAGGTCTTGAGAGAAATATGAAAGAGCACACTTTTCATTTAAAGCGTTCTTATTATTAAGCACGGTTTCAAAAAAAGTGTGCTAAAACTTTTTTTTAGCACACTTCAATTGAAGCGTTCTTATAATTGGTCGTATGAAAATTTTAAGAACGCTTCAACACAAAACCGTGCTTAAAAAATGGGATCACGGTTAAATAGTAAGTGTGCTTGTTTTGGGAGCGCACTCACTATAAGCACAGTACGAGAAGTGTGCTCCCATGCATAAAAAAAGCGTGCTCTGGCCCCCCTTTTGTACTAGTGAATTCGACAAATATATTAACTTGACTTTATTTATCCTCTTACTCACTTCTATATACAATTCAACTACTATAAGCAAAAACAAATGATAATTGCTTTAGAAATGCATGTGTTTAAGTTTAAAACATAAAAAAAATACAATATACACGTAATTACAATCATCAATTCATCATGCTCATCAACTCGGGTTCGAATCTGTTGTCCCAAGGCCAATCCCCTCCCACTGTCCTTTGAGTTTAATTGATCCAGCTGGCTCTTTCATTTTACTCTACTAAACCCGGCTCATTGAATATTAAATAAATCTGATGGTTCATGAACACCGGCCCTAACCTAAACCCTCTCTCAAGTCTCAATCTTGACGTGTTATACTAGTATCGATTCATCTTCTTCCCTTGATATACCTAGGGCGCCAAAGTTGGTGACATTGCCAGGGTGCCCGCTGCATACCTTGGACTCTAAACTCTCTCTCAAGTCTCTCTCGGTGACATCGTCGGGGCCTCCCTTGCCATAGCCAACACAAGGTACAACCTCTACTCTTATAGTTTCTGATGATATAGCCACACAGTAAGTAGTTATTTGAAAT
This sequence comes from Persicaria tinctoria, assembly GCA_037127255.1. NCBI lineage: Eukaryota > Viridiplantae > Streptophyta > Magnoliopsida > Caryophyllales > Polygonaceae > Persicaria > Persicaria tinctoria. Next base: position 70,399,032 of record JBANSL010000013.1, read on the forward strand.
TAAAGATTGATTTCCACATTAATTGCAAGCTTTGCAAATTCAACCTTTTCAATTCACCCAAATTAAGACTTAGGTTTGTACGCTTAGTTGCTAAATAAGATTTGAACATATTCTTGAAGGCAATGGATTTTACATTAATTGCACGCTTAGTTGCAAAATAAGATTTGAACATATTCTTGAAGGCAATTGATTCCACATTAATTGCATGCTTAGTTGCTAAATAAGTTATGAACATATTCTTATAATCTTATATCTTATATATGTATGTAACGATTATTTACAGTTGAATAATTTTGAAGGCAATGGATTCTACTATACCAGAAGTACAAGCTCAACCACAAAGACGTTTGGAATTTGAGAATGAAAAGGATCATACTGATTTGTGCGTCGATAATGAAATTGAAAAGGTCATCCATGACAAGATCTCTAAAGCAATGATACCAATAGTTGGCATGGAGTTTGAAACCGAAGATGCTGCTTATGAATTTTACAATGCTTATGCAAAGGAAATTGGTTTCTCCGTTCCAAAAAGCAAGTCACATGGACCAAAGGAGAGAGTGGTGGATAGGAAATTTGTTTGTTCATGTGAGGGTAAAAGGGGATCAGATAGGCGAGATGACGTCTACAAATCTCATCGACCAGAGACAAGATTTGGCTGTTTAGCTATGATGAAAATTTGTCGTCGTCATACACCAAAGTATACTGTTGTGAATTTTATTCCTGAGCATAATCACATCTTGGCTAGTCCAAGTAAGGCTCATTTATTCAGATCGCATCGAAAGGTGTCAGTGTCGCAAGCAATAGAGGTAGATATGGCTGATAAGTCAGGTATTGCCCCCAGAAATGCCTTTGAGTTCATGACAAAGCAAGCGGGAGGTCGTGACAGTCTTGGATTTGTTCGTGTGGATTATAACAATTACTTGCGAAGTAAGCGCAATGTAAAAATCAGGCCAGGTGAAACACAAAATGTTCTGGGGTACTTGCAATCCATGCAAATAGAAGACCCTAACTTCTTTTATGCTATTCAAGTGGATGAAGATGATTTGATCACAAATATATTTTGGGCAGATGCAAGAATGGTATCGGACTATGGTGATTTCGGTGATGTGGTATGCTTTGATACTACATATCGCAAATATAAGGATGGGCGACCAATTGCTTTATTCGTTGGAGAGAATCATCATAAAAATACCATTATTTTTGGTGTTGCATTGTTATATGCTGAGACATCAGATTCTTTTATGTGGTTATTTGACACATTTGTGAAGGCTATGGGTGGAAAATTACCAAAGACGATGATCACCGATCAAGACACTGCAATGTCGAAAGCACTTAAAGAACAATGGCCAGAGACTAAGCATCGGTTGTGTATATGGCACATTTTTCAGAACGCGGCCATTCATTTGAGTGGTGTATATGAGAGGTTCAAAGATTTTTCAACAGTATTCAAGAGTTGTGTCTATGATCATGATTATGAGGAAGATTTTTTGAAGTCGTGGGATGACATGTTGCAAAAGTATCATTTACAAGACAATGACTGGCTAAAGAGGATGTTCAAAATCAAAGAAAAATGGGCATTAGTTTATGGGCGGGATACTTTTTGTGCAGAGATGATGAGTACACAACGAAGCGAGAGCATGAACAAGGTCATCAAGCACTACGTCAGTTCTAAACATGATTTGCCTAGGTTTTTTGAACACTTTCAGCGGCTACTAGATGATCGTCGATATAATGAGATGGTCGCAGATTTCAAAGCCAGTCAGAGTAAAGTGGTATTGCCTATTACTTGTGAAATTCTGAAGCATGCAGCAAACGTGTATACACCAGAGGTGTTCAAATTATTTCAAGCTGAATTGTTTAAGGCTTTTGACTGTATGGTTGAAAAGCCTTTGGATGGTGGGGTTGGACAGATTGTGAAGTATATTGTCAAGCCTGTCATGAAGCGATCAAGCTATGTTGTCTCGTATGATAAGAGTTCAGAAATGATATCTTGCAGTTGTAGAAAATTTGAGTTTGGTGGTATATTGTGCTGTCACATATTGAAGATATACTCGGACCAGGGTATTATAAGAATTCCTCAAAGATACATCTTGAAAAGATGGACAAATGATGCAAAAAAAGGGAGTGCAAAAGTTATCAATGAGAGTTTGATTGATTTAGACCCGAAAGTAGCGATGGGAAGGCGTTATAGAGATTTATGTCGTTTATCTACTCATCTGGCCACGAGAGCGGCAGAATCTGAGGAAGCTTATAGTCTTGTGAAAGAGAGTCTCATCAATTTGGGCAGAGAAGTGGATTTTAGTTTAAGAGGGAACCATTTACAATCCACTCCCGAAAGTTGTCAAGTACAAGGAAGTGATCGTAGTCAGATGAAAACAGTTGCAACCTTAAAGTTAAAGCCAAAGCTTGGACATCAGTCCAGTAAAAGGCCAAAAGGTCCTCTTGAAAAGACAAAACGATCCAAAAGAGTGAAGAAAAATGCATTATTAGATGATCCTGCGCAAACTTTTATTGGTCATCAAGTAGAGCAACCTATGATCAATACCAAACTAAACCATCTTACACAGGTATAATAATTATCTGCCTATTATCCTTGTATTTTGTCACGTTTGGATGATTTATAATAGGATGGTTCTTTAATATTATCATTTTTTCAGATTACTTATCAATCTATAATAGTAGGATGGTTCAAGCACTGATTTACAGTAAGATGATTTCACGTTTATGTTAATATGTACAGGTTAACAAAATGAATGATCCAGCTCAACAAAGTTCTTTGCTTAACATTCTGCAACAGGTTTTGTGATTTTAGCATTCTTAATATTGTCTATTTTGAAGTTTAATCCCCTAAAAATTATTTCCTACACTAAGCCTTATCTTATTGATCTAGTGTGATGACTATGATGTCTATGCTAAACTCCTTCAAACTAGTGATGCATGACTTTTCAACCCTTGAGGTGTGCTGGTGTCCAAGATTGTGAAGATGTTGCTGATTTCAAGTCAACCTTGTTGATGTTCTGCTATATATGTTGGTGTCCAAGATTTTGAAGATGTTGCTGATTTCAAGTCAACCTTGTTAATGTTCTGCTATATATATGTTGGTGTCTAAGATTTTGAAGATGTTTCTGATTTCAAGTCAACCTTGTTAATGTTCTGTTATATATGTTGGTGTCCAAGATTTTGAAGATGTTCCTGATTTCAAGTCAACCTTGTTAATGTTCTGCTATATATATGTTGGTGTCTAAGATTTTGAAGATGTTTCTGATTTCAAGTCAACCTTGTTAATGTTCTGCTATATATGTTGGTGTCCAAGATTTCTCTTTTTGCTATATTGTTGGCATAGTAAAACATGGTGTTAAGTAATTTATATGTATTAGATTAGTATTCTTAAACTGATTTTTGCTAAACTAAGTTCTGCAGAATATTTGGAAGAAAGTTTTTGCTAATCTTCTATTTCAACTGGTGCTTCTCAGATTATTTATTCAAGCTTTAATGATAAATTTTTGAAGCCTATGTGAGATTCGAACTCACACCGATGTGTAAAAACACATTGCTCTACCATTTGAGCTAATAGGCTAAAAAATTTCATCACTTAGTTTTCCCTAATTCATTGACAAAATTGTCTGTTTCTCTAGTTTACAAAGGGTTGTTGCTTACCTGTCATTAGCTTAGAACTATAGATCTAACACCTTTGTGTTAAAGCAAGTAGAAGTTGGTTGTCAATATGCAACGTGGAGGAATTTGTTTATGCTATTTTTTATGGGTTGATGATTTTTTTATGAACATAATAAATAACAGTGTTATGATGGAGGAATCGCTAATAGATTTCTTAGTTTTGGGGTTTGCCAGTGACAACAATTTACTTGTAGTTAAGAAAATATATTGTTTTCCCGATGACTATAGAGTGATTTCTTGTCTCACAATTGTAGATGATTAGCTTGCTCGCTTTGGTCACGATGTGTAGTGTTTCCTACTTAAATTTATGACACCATGGAATTTGACACATCTAAGTTGACCTACAAACTGAACTAGGCACTTGATTTTAAGTCTCAACTCTCAACGTTCTTTGATGAGATTTCATTGAAACCAATGATCTGCCAAGTACTATGCTGAACATTTAATCTTATCCTTGTTTTCTATCCTTGTTTTCTGCAAGATTTCTTCCCTTTTGGTATGTGTATAATTGAATGTTGATCTCCAAGTTTAAAAATATATGCATTCACTCTGTCAGAATATTCTTCAATCCTTACTTCACTGTCTGTCATACTCTATTCCCTAATTTACCAAGCCAGCCCATTCGGTACATAAACCATGAATGCAACCAAAATTGCCAAGCTAACCCATCAAAACCAATAGCCCCCACAAACAACTCAATTTAGAGGTTTCAAACGACTCAATTTCATCAGAGAAAGAAGATCAATTGGAGAAATTAGGGACTGATATATTAGGGTTCACATACCTGACAAAGGAATCGTTGGAGAGGATTCCTCGTGTTCGCCAGCATCCCTTTCATTCTATTTCTTCGTAGGGGGTTTGATACGGTGGACAAGGCGAAGGGGAAGAGAGCTCCAACGCCCCGACCGGTGCTCTACGCTCTTTCTTTCTGTGTGGGACGATGCCAGGAGAGAAGGGGTCGGAATGCGTCGAGGCAGCGAAAAACAACAACACAATCCCATGGAATGAGCCCAGTGCATTTGATCGATGGATATGAGAACTCCCTAACCACCGTCGGCAAGGCGGCAACTCTCTGGCGGTTCTCTATTCTGGGCGTTGATGAGAAATTGAGAATGGGGTTGAAGATCGATTTAATTAAAAATATAAAAACGGGTTGATTTAATAAACCGGGTTTAGAAGACTAAAATGAAAGAGCCAGCTGGACCAATTAAACTCAAAAGACAGTGGGAGGGGATGGGCTCGGGGACAGCAGATTCAAACCCCATCAACTCCACTTTGAAAATAGATGTATTTTAATTTCGATATAGACTTAGCCTATTTAGGTAATCAGCGGTGAATATTTTAGTTTCGCTCCATATTATATGTAATGGGGCTAATTTACTATTTATATGTAAAAAGAAAAAAGGGAAAAGTAAGAAAAAATAGTTAGTAAAAAACAATAAATACTGTAGCTAATGGGATTTCAACCCTTATAGGTAGCAGAGGGTTTTATGTATGTTGAACCTGCAAGGGAACTGTGGAATGAAATCAGAGAGCGATTTCACGAGTCAAATGATCCTTTAGTTTATCAATTGAGGAGAGATCTGGCAACTATTAGACAAGAGAAACTTTCTGTAGGTGCCTATTTTGGAAAATTGAAAAAGATATGGGATGAGCTTAAGTTTCTTGATGTTATTCCAAGTTGCAACTGTGGAGGATGTAACAATTGCAATTGTGGGGTGTTAAAGAAGATATTAGAAAGGGAGGAGAAAGCTAAGGTGATGCAGTTTCTTATGAGTTTGAATGGTGTTTATGAGAATCTTAGGAGCAATCTGTTATCTAAGGATCCCATGCCGGGTATTAACAAAGCTTTTCAAATGGCTACACAGGTAGAGAGATCTAAAGGAGTCACAAGCACTCCTCAAAGAGATAACAATGCTCTTGCAGCTGCTAAGTTTGGACAATTTGGACAGTTTGGGCAGGTTGATGTAGAGGCCAATGCTGTTTACAGATTTCGTGGAGGTGAATCTTCTAAGCAGAATGATCAGTTTAGGAGGGACTACAAAAAGGCTAAATTTGACAGGTTATGTGATCATTGTGGAGAAAGAGGACACACAAAGGATTATTGCTTTAAGTTGATTGGTTATCCTGATTGGTTTAGAGAGGGTAAAGATGATGATAAGCATAAGCCTCCTAAGAAGTTTGCTACACAAATGGAGAGTAACCATCAAGACAGTCATTTTGATAATATGGGCATGGAGTCAAAACCTGATCAGGCTATGGTTAATGTAGTATTTAAAGAGGTCTTGAAGATGATGAAAGGCAAATCCCCTGTGGAGAGCATTGACAGTTCTGCAAACCAAGCCATGGTCCACTATGCAGGTACTCTAAATGTTTCCTTTCTTATTGGAACTGATAAGGCTAAGAATGATGCTTGGATTGTGGACTCTGGAGCCACTGATCACATTGCTTTTGGCAAAGCTACATTTTCTGATATCATTGACCTGTCACCTATTGTTTTGCTTGGTTTACCCGATGGGAGTAATCTCAAAGTTTGTCAAAGTGGTAGTGTCAAACTGAGTGATACTTTGATCTTGCATAATGTGCTATTAGTGCCTCAATTTCGGCACAACTTGTTGTCTGTGTCTAAGATAGTGCATGATCAAAGATCAAGGTTTAATTTTGATGCCATGTCCTGTTGGTTACATGACCTTACAACTAATCAGGTTGTTGCTACTGGGATTGAAGCCAAGGGCTTATATGTCTTAAAGACCACTGATGATGAGAGAATGGGTGTGACAAGTATTAGATCTATAAATAATGTCGAGTTGAGTTGTAATAAGGTGCAGATTCTGCATGCTAGATTGGGTCATATGACTTTTTCCAAACTACATCATATTTTGGATTGTAAGCTAGATATTCAAGATCTGAGTTGTGATGCTTGTAATATGACTAAGATACACAAGTTAAAGTTTGAGAGAAGTGACAACATTGCTGATTCTCTTTTTCAGTTGGTTCATATGGATGTTTGGGGACCATATAAGGTTCCTTCTATTTGTGGTGCCAAATATTTTTTGACCATATTGGATTATTTTTCTAGATCCACTTGGACTTATCTGATGCAAGATAAGTTACAGGTTCTGAGATTGATTGCTAGTTTTCTCAACATGGTTGAGAGTCAATTCCAAGTGTCTATATATCAAGATTGTTAGAACAGATAATGGAATTGAATTCACTCAAAAGGGTTTACTCAAAAGGGTTGTGTGGATTCGTTTGCTAGCAAAGGTATTTTGCATCAAAGATCAGCTCCTAGGGTCCATGAGCAGAATGGTAGGGTAGAAAGAAACCACATACATTTACTAGAAACTGCAAGGCCCATCAGACTTCATGCTGGTCTTCCTATTAAGTTTTGGGGAGATTGTGTATTGAGTGCTACACATCTTATTAATAAGATGCCTTCTTCCATTCTGAAATGGAAATCACCCTTTGAAGTTTTGTACAGAACTACACCTTGCTATGATTTGCTCAAATCGAGTTGTAGGGTGTTTGTTTTATGCTTTTCAACAAAATGACCACAGAGATAAGTTAGGAACACTGGCTAAGAGGTGTGTTTTCTTGGGATATCCTCCAGGCATGAAGGCTTACAAATTGTTTGACCTAGAATGGAAGACTATCATTGGAAGTAGACATGTGAAATTTGAGGAGTCCATCTTCCCTTTTAAGCAACAAGCCTTCACATCTCTACATTCTCCCCTCTCTACCCAGTGTTGTTAATTGGTTAGATGACAGTGATATGTTTCATCTTTTGACTAGCCACCTTGATAATCCAGTCAATGGGAATTCTTTCACTGATATTGGTCATTCTAGAAGCAATGGGTCACATGTTGATATAGTTCCTGATTCTGTGGGCAGTAGTGCATCATCTCCAGTAAACAATTACACTCTTGATGGTCAGACTTTGAATCCTGATCAGGTTATTCAACCTAGGATCCTCCATAGACAAACTTGAATCCCTGTTAGACTACATGATTATGTCATTTCAAATGCTCTTGTAAGGGGTCAATCTGTGGTGGAATCATCCTCTTCAGAGTCATTTGTTGTATTCTCTTCATGTAATCTGGCACATTTGTCACCAGAATACATTCATTCCTTTGCCCAAATGTGTTCTATTTTTGAGACCCATTCTTATGCTCAGGCTAAAGGTGTCACAGAGTGGGAACATGCTATGGCAGTTGAGCTTCAGGCTCTCACAAGTAATCACACTGGGTCACTCACTCCACTCCCCGATGGCAAGAAAGCAATAGGTTGTAAATGGGTTTATAAAATCAAGTATAAATCTGATGGCACAGTGGACAGATTCAAGGCTCGACTAGTGGCTAAGGGATTTAACTAGGTCAAGGATAAAGACTACAAGAAAACTTTCTCTCCTATTGCTAAGCTGTCTATAGTCCGAATTATTTTGGCTTTAGCTGCCAGCAAAGGTTGGGTTTTACGTCAATTAGATGTTAATAATGCTTTCCTTCATGGCTATTTAGAAGAGGATGTTTATATGCTACCTCCTCCTGGGTTTGATTTTCCTAAAGGTCATGTCTACAAGCTACAAAGATCTCTGTATGGGCTTAACCAAGCTAGTAGGCAGTGGAACCATGAACTTACCAAGTTCATGATCAGGCTAGGGTATGTTCAATCAGTTCATGACTACTCCTTATTTGTTAAATCTTCCAAAGGAGCCATGACAGTAGGATTGGTGTATGTTGATGACATGCTTCTTCTTGGAAATTCAGATTATGAGATTAAGGCAACCGAAGATGCACTTCATCAGTTATTCACCATTAAAGATTTAGGAGTGGCCAGATATTTTTTAGGGATGGAAATTGCCAGATCTTCCCAAGGTATTCTCCTTAATCAGAGAAAGTATGTTATAGACATACTTAAAGATGTTAATATGGAGGGGTGCAAATCTACTGAATTTCCTATGCAACAAGGGATTAAGTTGTCTTCTGTTATTGGTGATCCTATATCCAATCCTGAAGATTATAGAAGACTTGTTGGCAGGCTTCTATATCTTACCTTAACTCGTCCTGGCATCTCATATTCATTTCAATAGTTGAGCCAATTCTTGCAAAACCCTTTGAAGCCTCATTGGGATGTTGCCCTCTATTTGCTGAGGTACCTCAAAGGTAGCTACAATTTTGCTCTATCGTACTCAGCTTCCTCCTCCTTCCTTGTCAAATCCTACACTGATGCAGACTGGGGAAGTTGTTTAGACACGGGTCGATCTCTTTCATGTTATTGTGTATTCCTTAGGACTTCCTTAGTGTCTTGGAAGACCAAAAAGCAGAAAGTTGTCTCCAAATCATCCACTGAAAGTGAGTACAGGAGTATGTCTGCTACAACTAGTGAGTTAGTATGGCTTGAAGGGATTTTAAGTGATCTGGACATTAAGATACAATTTCCTCTCACCTTGCATTGTGATAATAAGTCAGCTCAGCAGCTTGCAATTAACCCAGTGTTTCATGAGCGTACCAAACATGTTAGAATTGATGCTCATTTCATTCGAGAAATGGTGCAACAGGGATTCATTCAAACTGCACATGTTTCCTCTGCTCTCCAAGTAGCAGTCATCATGACCAAGGCCTTGGGTGCCAAACAACACTGTTTTCTTCAGTCCAAGCTTGGCCTTGTTGTGCCTTGTGTAGGTCAAGCTTGAGGGGGGTATATGAGTATATGTAGTGAGTTTTATATACAATTCACATTTTATATAGCAGCCACATTATGTTGTAATAAGCCTAGATCTGTAAGGGCATTTTGTTTATTACACTCTCGGTTAGTTTAGGCCCTTATAGTTAGATCTGGTGTGAGCGGGAGAGGTTGTTACAAAACTGCAGTTGAAAGTTGTTTTGAGCTCTTGAGCTCAGTTCTTCAATGGAGTTCAAATTTTCCATTTGATTTCGATCTTTCCTTCACTGTATTACATTTTATTTTGTCCAAAACACCAGATTACGTCTTGGGTGATGAACAATTTTGGCTTCATCTCCGGCAAAGAATCTCCAATGTGGGCTCATATTGTGCTTGCAGTTGCACTCATGCAACCGACTTAGATCTACGTATGGTCTGAGTTAATCCAAGCAACGAATATAAACTACATCGTGATATGTGATCGCCTGAACAAGTGCCGAAGCTGGTGCAAAGATGGCAAGACTTTAGATGATGAACATTTTGCATATGTTGGTTGCTTGCAGTATTAAAGAATGTATAGATTCTTGAGAACAAAATAGTCTTAGTGGTCCTTTCACCTAACACCCCATAAGGTTATAAGTTGCAGTTGATTTCTATGGAAAATCTGAGCTTTCTTCGTACTAAAATCAAAGGAAAAGATTGTGAAGAAGTGGAGGAAAGAGGAGAGCTTGAAGATGGAGGTCTTGTCGCCCATGTACTGTATAGGAAAACAAGGCCGGGTTTTAAGGAACTAAGACGACGACCTGCATATATTTGATTTGCATTGCGTTTCTTTATTCGTTTGATGGTTTTGTTTCATTATTTTTGTTGTTTGCTACGTTTTGGGTTTGAGTAGATTTAATTAGGTTTTATTGGTGGTTAACGGTCCGTAACTAGTGCTAAGAGTTGTACTAGGGTGTCCTAGGTTTCGATCAATAAACGAGGTAGATCAATTCGAAATCTTTCTCAATGCAAAGGGAGGTGATGGTTTACACACACTACTCACGTGTCATAGGGTTTTCACCGTAAATCACATGTTCTATTTTTATGTTTTTGTACGCTTATTCCGTTTAGTTTACTAGTGATGCTAACACAACCTCCAAATGACTACTTAGTATCAGACATTATAAGCAGATCGACCTATAAACATACTCGAAAACACATTAAAAATATAAAAATTTTACCCATATTAATATATAGCAAACTAGGAGGTCCAAATGTAAATAAAGTACGTAGTACAATGGACACTATGCGAGCGCTGATGAGTGATGACCTCGAACAAATTGCAAGATACATTTATGCCGACCTTATTAGAATGACTCAAACATTCAACATACCACTACAAGTCTACAAGCTCCCAAGATGCATGTGATATTAATTAATTAGTAGGTCCCTTATTAAGTTGAGGATAAGTTTGATTCAAAGCTCGATTGATCGAGCTGCAAATTGTAATGCATAGGGTTTATGCAATCTGAAAGCTCAATTTAGTTATTCGTCTTATTTTGGATTTTTTTTTAAAAAAAACACTGTCTCGATCAATTTGTTTAAGATAAGGTCGCATATATATATATATATATATATATATATATATATATATATATATAAAGTTTGAAGCGAAATTACATTGATTAGTAGCCAAGATTTTCTCCGATTTAATTAGCAGTCTGCATTGAGGGACCATGTTATAATAATGAAATTAACTGGGTATCCATATACATCAATGGAAGTTAGGTATCACTACGCCAGATGGCCTTTCGGGCGACGGACCAAGGTCGTCGCCTGAAATGGGATTTTCGCCCTCTGATAACTCAGGCGACGAACTTCTGTCGCCTGAGTTGTGGTCGGGTGACTTTCATCCTTCCACCATTCAGTCGACGAGCATCTGTATGTTCGTCGGTGGAGTTAACTCAGGCGACGGAAAATGTGTTCGTCGACTGATGATGTTGTCAGAGGCCAAGGGTCATCCAGGCCCGCCCATTAAAACTCAGGCGACGAGTTTAGTGTCATAAGTTCGTCGCCTGAGTCGATCCATAGAGCTATGAAAGAATCCAGGCAACGGACTCTTTCCTTTATGTTTCGTCGCCTAGATAGTTTCAGAAGACGGACATAGAATTATTTTGTCTCCTGAGTGTAGTCTAAAGATGCATTCTCAGTTGTATATCCGTAGCTGGAGTGTTTAGGAGACGAAATTTTATATAATTCTGTCGCCTGAAAGGGTAATTTTTTTTTTATTAATAAGACGATGTAATATTGTTTGTTCGTCGGCTGAATTGTTTTGATTTAAAAAAAATAAAATTTAATAGGGCAGGTGCCCCCTGTTGGAATGTACCTTATAGCACATGTTGTGCTCCTGTCCTAAACTCTATAATTAAACAACAACACACACAACACAAACAACAACATACTCAACAACAACACAATCACAAGCAATTCAACCCTGCCATCAAATTAAAAACCTTGTCATCCACCCTAAACCTTGTCCAACATACCAAAAGTATGTGACAAATATCCAGACAACTTCACACAAAACTTCACAAAAAGTATCTCCAAACACTACAAGTTCCAGAATACACAAGTTCTAAAAGTTTCTCCAAAAAACCAAACCCAAGTTTTAGTTATATATATGAGGAGGGCATCCTTACCTAGCTATTTCGGCTGGGGGGAGGGTTGACTGTCTGTTGGATGACCAGCTGAGTTGTTGGAGGGCTGAGGAGAAGCTGTGGCTGAAAGGACAGCCTGAGGACACACTACAGAGGTGACGGATGGCTGTGAGTTGGCCTGACCACCTAGCATGCCCATCATGAGCCTCTCGATGCTGGCCATACGCTCTTCCAGCTGCTCATTCTTGCTCTCGGCTTGGGTGGTTTTCTCACACAGCCTTGCAATTTCAGCCTTCGCCTCCTCCAACTCCTTGTCCCTCTCTGCAGCCCTTGCTGTCCATGGACCCCCTCGTTTCTTTGCAAGCCGCTCTCCAGCTGCACCTATTCCTTTTAAAAAAAGATTGAAAACATAATAAGAGCTATAAGTAAAATCAGTGGGATTGAATTATAATAAGAGCTATAAGTAAAATTAGTGGGATTGAACACATAATAAGAGCTGTAAGTAAAAAGAGATTGAAAACATGAGTAAAATCTTGTTATGAACTATAAGTAAAATCATTAATGGAAATTGTAAAACATAAATAAAATCTTGTTATGAAAACAAGATTGATAACGTAAGTAAAATCTTGTAATGGAAATTGTAAAATCAGTAATGAAAACATAAGTCAAATCTTGTTATGAATTATAACAAGTAAAATCTTGTTATGAACTTCTGAAAATTGTAAAACAATAATAAAATCAGTGGGATTGAACTATACCTCGAACTTCTGTTCCTCGTCTTTCCCCAAGGCAATCGAAGATGATATGTGTTTGTTCTTCGACAGAAAGGGGTGGTATTTGGCTTGGGTCTTCTGCTCCTTCTCCAACAGTGAGGACTTCATCAAGACGACGTTTCAATTTGGCCTACAAGTTCATGTATGCACAAAAAATATATATAAGTAAAACCAAAGAAATAATTATATAGAATTTATAAGTAAAACCAAAGAAATAATGAAGGGAATTTATAATAACACTAAAAGGAATTTATAAGTAAAAAGAATTTATACTAACACTAACAGAAATAATGAAAGGAATTTATAATAACACTAGGATTTACCTACTGATTACAATAACAGTAGAAATAATGAAAGGAATGTATAAGTAAAACCAAAGAAATAATGAAGGGAATTTATAATAACACTAAAAGGAATTTATAAGTAAAAGGAATTTATACTAACCCTAACAAAAATAATGAAATGAATTTATAATAACGGTAGGATTTACCTAATAATTACAATAACAGTAGAAATAATGAAAGGAATGTATAAGTAAAACCAATCTCATAGTGAAAGAAATGCATTGATACCTATTGCTTTCATTATATAGAAAAAGAAATAATGAAAAAAATGCATTATTATAGGTAAAACTATTCACTAATGAATGTATATAGCTTATCATCATTAATTTTTACCTAGCTTTTCATTATTATAAGTAAAAATATTCACTAATGAATGCATTATTATAAGTAAAGTCATACAAAAATAAGAATGTCATATAGAAATAAGAAAGTCATACAGAAATGCATTATTATACTTAGGTTTTACTGAAATGCATTATTATAAGTAAAACTCATATAGAAAAGCATTATTATAAGAAATGCATTATTATAAGAAAGTCATACAGAAATAAGAGTACCATGCATTTAAGTTATATAAGAGTACCATGTATTACCTAGCTTATCATCATTAATTTTTGAACAGGATTTATAAGAAATGCAATAATATAAGTAAAACCTAAGTACTTAGGAAAAATTACAGAAAAAAAGAAGGTCATACCAGTCCATCCTGCGCACCCGGACACCTCTCGTGGGCTTCTATGGTTGTCTTAAGCCATGCCGCCGGATGCTTTTCCTTAACAATGAGCTCTTATGCTCGGAAGCTTAGGGGCTTGGACCCATTGTGATGATTCAGGGGGTTCGGGTTCTTGGTCCTCTTTTGCTTGTTTCGCTCACACAGGGCCTATAAAAAGAAAATCATTCAGAAATCAAAAGTGTTAAACAATAAGATAAACGACGAATAAAAAAACAAGTTAGGGAATTAATGAGAAATTACCATTCTCGCTTCGTCTATGAAGTCACTGACCAAGAACCGACACTGCTCAGGGCGAGCGACAAACTCAAGTGGTATGTCCTCGCCCCCCCCCCCCCCCCCCCCCCCACTCCAGGAAGTGTTGATGACAGTCATATTTCCAGGCCCCATATGCTTTTCCGCTCTTCTTCTCCATGTATGAGTCAACTACAAGGTCAATCTCATAGTACATCTACACATCCATATCAGAAAAAAAAACATTTGAATAGAAGATAAGCAACAGTAGATAAGCAACAACCAAGCAAGCAAACAGAAAAAAAAGCAACAACCAAGCAAGCAAACAAATCACATAGTAGATAAGCAAGCAAAAAAATTCAGAGCAAATAGATGAAAAGCAACAGTAGATAAGCATATTGTGAAGCAAGCAAAAAAATCTCATAGTGCATCCACACATGACAGAAGATAGACAACAACCAAGCAAGCAAACAAAAAAAAAATTCAGAGCAGAATAGATGTGAAGCACAAAACCAAATTATTTTTTATATATCAACTATCCAGACCACACAGAAAAATCAAACTATAAAGATAAATCTCAGTCAAATAGATAAATAGATAAATCAAACTATAAAGATATATGTAGATCTCAGTCAAATAGAAAAATCAAACTATAAAGATAAAACCACATTATTGAGGAGATATTCATCTTAAATCTCAGTCAAATACATAAATCAAACTATAAAGATATATGTAGATCACACAGAAAAGTACTTATAAGTAATAAGTACTTAGGTAAAAGATAATAAAAAAAGTAAACTACCTCCAAGTAATCTCTTACGGGGGACTGTTGCTCATCTGTTAGTTTGGTCCATGTTGATGCAAGCATCAGCACTTTGTCCCTGATAGCACACCCAATGTCTCGGACAAAGGTGTCATGCAGTTGCTTGAGGCCAGGCCCCTTGTGGAAGCAGGACCACTCGATCTTCAGCTTCTTCCCTGCTGCCGCCTTGAGGAGTGCTGTTTTGTGACTCTTGATGGTACGATATTTACCTAAAATTCATAAGAACATATCAGATAACAGTTGAGATAAATAATAAGATAGTTGAGATAAATAAGAACATATTAGATAACAGAACTCTAACATTAGACAAAAATAAGAACATATCAGATAAATAAGAACATATCAGATAATAAAACAGTTGAGATAAATAACATTAGACAAAAATATCACAGTTTTATAAAAGGGGAATGGGTATGTTCATGATGATTATATATACTAATTCTCAATTTAAAATATAATATCCAGTTTAATCATTATTATTAGGAATTTACAGGAATGTATCCATGTGACTTTAAAATATCAATGCAACAACACATGTCCTAGTGGCATTACTAATCATATATAGGATTAGGAGCAACTACACATTACAAATTTGATAATATATGGATTAAATGGATCCTCACTTGCAGATTTACAATTCAGTCATCTATTCACTATTGCAATTTACAAATACTATTTGACCCTAAGTGAATCTGGAGAAAAGAAAGAAAGAAAATTCATCATCAACATAAGTAACATTAATAAGCAACAAAGGAAACCAGCAGTGGCAGGTCTAAATAAAACCATGATGGGTAAGACAACAAATTAGCAAAACCTTCATTTTTGTAATAAGCACAAAGAAACAAGACAGATAATCAACAGGAAAACAGAAATCAAAGCAACCTAAAAAGGCAAAAAGAAGAAGAAATCAAGAAAGGGGGAGATCTGGGTATATACCAATTAACAAACTGAAGGAGAGAAATTAAAAGGTCACCTGGAAATGGAAATTGAGGCTTTTGTGAGGAGTAGTTGAAAACTTGCAGTTGTTGGTGGAGGAGGAAAAGCAGGTGTGAAATGAGAGGTGAGGTGTGAGTGTGGATTGTTTGTAAGTAGGAGTGAAAGAGAAGCAAAAAAAAAACACTTTTAAGGTAGATCAACATGGAACCAACACAATTCCAAATCCTAAATCTAAAATAGCATATTGTGAGGAGTAGTTGAAAACTTGCAGCTCTGTCATTTTGATATAGCCAAATTTACAACATATTGTGATAAAACTAAGTCTAAAATAGCATATCTAGAGCATCACGAAGTAATAAACACAATTCTAAATCAAAGATCAACACATAAACAACACAGAACCAACACAACAACATTAATTCATAACATGCTGTAAATTTGGAAACCCTAACTCTTTCAATAATGGAATCAGTAATGGAAAATGTAAAATCACAGAGCTTCAACTGGAAACCCTAAATCTAATTGAAACCCTAAATCTAATACCACTGAAACCCTAAATCCTAAATCAGTATACAATTGAAACCCTAAATCCTTATACAATTTTCAAGAATCTGACAGAGGGAGAGAGAGGTGCTAACCACGACAACGGATGGAGCGAGGGGCCTTGCTTGATGATGTAGCTACTGGGTTGGCTCCGACAATAGCCGTGGATGGCGCAGGGTTGCCATTGGGCAGAGATATGAGAGGAGGTGGCACCGGGGTTGTTGCAGAGGGAGTGGAAGAGGGAGTAGGAGTCCCTGAGGCAGGAGGAGTCGGGGCCGGGTTTGGAGAGGGAATGGGAGTTTGCAGAGGGAGTGAGAGAATCGGGGCTGGAGGCGCTGAAGCCGCTGAGTTAGATGGCGAGGGCTCCGGTAATTGCAGACGTGGAGGAATTGGGGCTGGAGTGGACGAGGATTGCTTCTGTTTCCCCTTCACAGGGCGGCATTTAGGAGGCATGGCGGAGGAGAGGTCGAAGGAGGCACGAGAGGAAGGGACGGAGCACGAAGGAGAGGGAGGAGGCGGATGAGAGGCGAAGGAGGGACGAGAGGGAGGGATAGAGCACGAAGGAGAGGGAGGAGGCGGAGGAGGGACGAGAGGGAGGGACAGAGCACGAAGGAGAGCGAGGAGGCGGAAGAGAGGCGGAGGAGGGACGAGAGGAGAGATGGAGAGAGAGATAGCGATGAATGAAATTGATTTGGGGCTAGGGTTAGGGGAGGAGTCCGAGTTACTAAAATCCTACATGTTCAGGCGACGGACATTTAAAAAAAACATTGTCGCCTGAAAATTTGGCGGAAATTCAAATTTTTGTGAAAATATAGGGGGGAAATTCACTTTTGCATTGGGGAGACATACTAATAATAAGTTCGTCTCCTGAATCATCTCAAGCGACGAGCAATTAACTAGTCCGTCGACTGAACATTTGGCAGAAATTCAAATTTTGGTGAAAATAAAGGTGGGAAATGAAATTTTATTCGAGCCAAAATAGGGGAGAAATTCACTTTTCCATTGGGGAGACGTACTAGTAATAAGTTCGTCTCCTGAATCATCTCAAGCGACGAGAAATTAACAAGTCCGTCGACTGAACATTTGGCGGAAATTCAAATTTTGGTGAAAATAAAGGTGGGAAATGAAATATTATTCGAGCCAAAATGGGGCAGAAATTCACTTTTCCATTGGGGAGACGTACTAGTAATAAGTTCGTCTGCTGAATAATCTCAGGTGACGGGAATTTAATTTGTCCGTCACCTGAAAAAATCCAGATTTTTTAAAAAAGAGCACTTTGCATGTGTTATTGCCCTGTTTACCATAACTTCATGACAAATTGCACCAAAAAAATAGTCTTAGAAGCCATGATACCAACCATGTCATACACATACGAAAATAACCGCCATGTCTCACAAAAACAACGATTACAATCTATGATTTATGGAATCCGAAGACATTATCAACCTTCGTCATCGTCATTTTCATCTTCGTCATCCTCTTGTTCATCTTCATCTTCATCTTCATCTTCATCTTCATCTTCATCTTCATGTTCATCTTCATCTTCATCTACATCTTCATCATCATCGTCTTCTTCTTCTTCTTCCTCCATTTCAAGATCAATGCGCGAGGTTCAAATTTTCGAAATAGATCACCGGGCCAATCTCTAGATAAGCTTCTTCCACCTCATTGGTAAGATCATCTCCGCGAGTTGCTAGAGTTTGAGGATCATACACTTTTCTATGGGACATCACATTAACTACTTTCCAAGCATCACCCGCATTTGGATCATCCACGTAAAACACTTGCCTCGCCGAGCGTGCAAGACGAAACGGGGAATCCTCATATCAACTGATGTTCGTGTCCACAGAGAGCAAACCCATATCTACCTTGGTGCTTCCACTATTTTCAGGGTCGGTGTCAAACCACTTGCATTTAAACAACACAACTGGCATACAAGTAGCGTATATCAGCTCTACCACTTGTTCAAGTACCCCATAGTACTTAGCATCTGAAGTTTCCACCATCACCTCTGAATTTTGTGTTCTCAAATCTTTGTCTTTGTCCCATGCCACAAACTTCACCCCATTGACAGAGCAGGCCCAATACAGTTTGCATTGTAGTGGCCCCTTTGCCAAGTTCAGAACCTCCGGTTTCAGGTAGTTGTCTCCATCTCTGTGCAACTTAGAAACCTATACAACATAACATGTTAGAGTTTTGTTTTGGGAAAACAAACATGCAATTTGTTCAATGAAACATCACGGTCGTTATTACCCATGGGTAGAAATAACTGAGAAAATCTCTTCTACGGTCCCATTCTTCATACTCCGGGTAAGCCTCACTATACAGGTTCTCATGCGATGTCAAGTAGAACTCAACTTCCTTGCAGTTGGTTAAAACCTGCCAGTGAGCCTCTGCAATCATATGTTCTCCTAACCTTTCTCTCATGATTTCACCGTGAGGACGCACGAGGCTTGAAACGACAGAAATATCATAGCTCAGCTCCTCCATAGCATTCGTACCTTCACGACTCTCATCTCGACCCCCGAGATACAAGTTGCAGTATGTTGTTGCCTCGTTTAAAACGTAACGCTCTGAAATACTTCCCTCCGGGTAACAGTAGTTCTTCACTTGAGCCTTATATTTGCCAAGTTGCCTATAAAACAAAGGAAGAAGTTTTGGAGGGGTAAGATGGACGTGAAATTGTGAGATGAATTTAATCTATAAGTAGCATACCTTTCTATTGGGTACATCCAGGTGTAATGTACTGGTCCAGTTTCTAACACTCGTTGCGGTAGGTGAACTAGAAGGTGTACCATGATTGTGAAAAAGTGCGGGGGATAAATCATCTCCAGTCTGCAAAGAATCTGAACTATCTCATCCTCCATCTGGCGAACATCCTCCTTCCTCACCTCCCTGGCACACAATTTCTGAAACCATTTCGCTAGCGCAACCAAAGTCTTGGCAACACCCAATGGCAGGTATGCACGGACAACAATGGGAAGAAGACGCTCAAACATAACATGAATGTCATGGGTCTTTAGGCCGTGGAACTTTCTCTCTGCAATTTTGACCTTGTTGTGCAAAGATCCAGCGTACCCATGGGGGTACTTCACTGCACCGAACCATTCGAATATATCTGGTATGACCTCCCGTTTCATCAGGAATGGTGCATGAGGGAGTATTCCATCTCTCTTCTGTGCCTGGCTTCTCCGCGCCCCTCTCTACTGCAATGCGGCTCGAGCTTTGGGACCATCCTTCGTCTTCCCTTCTATGTTCAGAGTAGTGCTGATGATGTTGTCGAAGACGTTCTTCTCGATGTGCATAACATCGAGTGCATGTTTGACTCTAATGTGACGCCAGTACGACAATCTCTATAACTCGGACTTGTTGGTCCAACACATTCTGTTAGTCAAACTGTATGGGGACTTGAAAGCAGGGTGCGAGCTGAGGACGGGGAAGTTGATCCTGTTGAAACAGATGGAAACATAATGAGAAAGACATCGGAAAAACGTATGAAAAGGGAAAAGAGAGTGAAAAGAGAGGTAGTTCTCGTACCTATCGATCTGTGAAAGAATTTGCTCCCCGTTCCAAGCATAAGGGCGTGTTCTGTGTTCTTCGCTTCCATTGAATGCCATACCATCGGTTCGCCACGGGTGGTTTGGTGGAAGCCATCTACGGTGCCCATCGTAAACCATTCTCCCATGTTCATGCGTTGCAGAAGTACCATCCAAGCAAATAGGGCAGGCTTTATACCCCTTCGTCGCAGCTCCAGCCAACATCCCCAAGCCAGGAAAGTCGCTTATAGTCCACAACACTGCTGCTTTCATCGTGAAAATGGACCCTGAGTATCGATCAACAGTATATACTCCAGTCCCCCATAAGTGGCGAAGCTCATCGATCAACGGCTGCATGAACACACTAAGACACTTTCCTAGAGACTTTGGTCCCGGAATCAACAACGCTAACATGTTGAATTCCTTCTTCATGCACAATGACGGAGGCAAGTTATATGGCATCACTATGACAGGCCATGTGCTATGGAGGGTTGACTGATTCCCAAATGGATTGAATCCATCGGTTGCAAGTGCAAGTCTCACATTCCTCATGTCTTCAGAGAAATGCAGGTAGGTTTTGTTGAATTCTTTCCATGCCTCACCATCTGATGGGTGTTTCATCCATTCTGCATCTCTCACCCGCTCACCATGCCATCGCATAGCCTTTGCAATGTTCGGCTCCATGAAAAATCTCTTCAGTCTAGGGGTTAAGGGAAAGTACCGGAGAACCTTCCTGGGAACCTTGCCTCTCGTACCCTCCCTAGTACACCACCTAGGTGTGTTGCACTTGGGGCACGCTTCGAGATCTGCGTATTGTTTGCGAAATAGCACACAGTTATACTCACAAGCGTCGATCAGCTCGTACCCAAATGCAAGGTCCCTAATCACACTCTTCATCTTCGCTCCATCCATAGGATGTATATGTCCTTTCGACAACATGCGAGCAATGTGTGCGCACATGGTGTCCATGCTCCTATCTGTCCACCCAAACTTTGACTTCACCTGCATTGCATCCAGACAGGCATCCAGAACAGTCATATCGCTGTTCTCACACAATGGCATGTTTGTTGCCTCTACAAGCCTATTATATTTCTCATAATCATCGTCAACAACATATTGGAACGGAGGATCGTCGGGAACAGAGTGCGCCTCATATCCGGCATGAAACGGAAAAGCATCGTGCAGAATGTTCATAGCAGGACCATCAACGGAGGAAGATGCCCCTTCCTTCAGGATCTGCTTTCGTCGTTGCTCATTTGTCCTATCAACTAGGGCTTCACCATGCTTGTCCCAAACAGTATAACTAGGCCTCATTCCCATGTGGGCCAAATGACTGTGAATTTCATCTATTGGGTGTCATTCATTGTTGCGGCATCTCCGACACGGACATAGGAAATGAGTCATTCCATTCGCATTATCTCTAAGATTCTGCATAAAGAGAAATATTCCATTTTGATACTCCCCGTGAGCGTGAGGGAGTAGCATCCAACTTTTATCACCCATTATCGTCCTATCATTATCATTCCATTCATATGAATTCATACATTCTCAAATAAAATTGCACATAAACAATCCATTCTCATCATCTATGTCATTCTACACCACATTCTCAAATAAAATTGAACATAAACAATCCATTCACATACACAATCCATTCATACCTCAAACTCAATTTAAAATCAATTTTCAATCATAACATTCTAAATTCCATTTTCATCAAAAACTCAAATACAAATTCCATTCTCATCATCTATCTCATTGTACATCCCTTTCTCAAAAAGAAATTGCACATAAACAATTCATTCACATACACAATCAATTCATAACACAAACTCAATTTAACCTCCATTTAACCTCAATTTCAACTCCATATATACATACACAACTCTTTCCCCTCATAAACTCCATTCAAACAACTTTTTTACCATCCAAACTCCATTAAAAAAGACAAGCTCATCATCAATCCAAACAAACAATGTATATGCATATATTGAACAAAATAAAATAAAATTTGTACATACCTTCAATGGAGGTGTTAAAATTGTGAAATGGGGGAAGAGTTTTCGAGCCCTCTAGGGTTATTTTGGGAGAAAGGATGAAGATGAGAATGATTTATTGTACAGTACAACTGATTTTAATTATTTGTTACGGAAAACAAATTCAGGCGACGGACATATATATATCTGTCTCCTGAGTGAATAGTAATAAATATGGGGTCAACTACCCCACTTTTCAGGCGAAGGAAATATTTAAATGTTCGTCTCCTGAGTGAACAGTATTTAATATCCGTCACCTACCAGACTCTATTACTTTACTTTTGAAAAAGTCCAACGTTCAGGCGACGGATCATTAGAATTTCCGTCGCTACAAAGGCCCATTCTGACAGCCGTCATTTGGATACCTGTTCGGGCGACCGATCCTGAGCAGATTTCGTCGCCTGGATTTATTCCGTCGCTTGAGTTCATTTCAGCCGACAAACATTGAGTTTTTCTGGTCGGCTGAACATGGGTTGGAGGCGATTTGGGCCTCCCAACGTTCAGGCGACGGGCCTTAATAAGTTCGTCGCCCGAACCCGATTCAGACGACGAACATTTTGAGGTCCGTCGAGCGAGACGCAATCTGGCGTAGTGTATATATTTATTAAAATCTCAAAATTGTTATATATTCATTAAAGTATTTATATTTTATTTAATTATTAATAATATATATTTAATTTACATTATTGAATGTGAAATTATTAAAATTTAAATATCAAATAGAGTTATTGATTTGAAATTCTCTCAAATGATTTTTTAATCTAATGCAATTTTACACAATATATATATATATATATATATATATATATATATATATATATATATATATATATATATATATATATATATATATATATAGTTTATAGTCATTTTAATAACTTAATTATTTTGAATGTATACATGAAACTTGACTTTCAAAACAAAATTATAATAATTATATCGAAGTTTAAATTTTATATTTAAAACATTAATTTTTTTTTTCTATCCAATAGTTATAGATTGATAATTTTTATAATTATTTAAAAATTAATTAATTTTAGTATATAATTCAATTATAATTGTATTTTCATTTGACACTATTAGATTAACTATATTCTAGACAATCAAACAAAATTTAAATAATATTATGAGCATATAAATAATTTGAAAATTTCAATGAATAAATACCCAATTAATTAAATTTACAAATACATATCGATTTTACCTAGAAATAAGCGCCCCTCTCAGCTCTCCCCCACAAAAGCAAAGAAAAAACCATGCATGTCAATCGTTTGCAACTAATTAGTTGTTACTTCTACGTGAAATCTAAATACTCGCAACTTAGTGCAAAGTTGCAGAGTACATCAAAAGCGTCAAAACCGTGAAGAAAAAATAATTAAATATAGGGACTTCGTAACATGGTGTGAAGTCCGTAACTTTTTGCAGAATTACCTTTTAAACAAAAATAATAATAAAACAAAACGAAAAAATAACTTTCAAACAGTATGCAACTTGCGGACTGCTTTTTGCTTTAATTTTTATGTGTATACCTTTTAAACAAAAATAAAAAAATCATATTTTTGTTTGTGTGCCTTTTAATTTTTATGCAGTCCGTAACTAGTTGCAGAATTACCATATTAAACTTTTTTTTTTTGTCTTAAAATTTTAGAATATTTGACAACAGTTCCACAACAAGTTGCGGAATTCACTCCACAACAACTTGCGGAATGTCAAACATTGATGTGGAGAACAAGAAATCGAGAGAGAACGAGTGATTTTAGAGATGAGATTGAGAAATGGAAAAGCATTATTGCAATTGTTAGTTTGTTATAAGTTTCCCGTCTTCCTTTATATAGAGGATAGGTTGATTACAAAGGCAACGATATATTAGCTACAACTCACTCCACAACAAGTTACAAAGATTAACGATATATCCATAACAAGTTGTGGAACTCACTCCCTTACTTCTATTAATGAAGGATATGCAACTCTTCAACTAGATCGATGATCAACGATTCAACATACTCCACCAGGACCACCACCCTAAAGTCAAACAGAGAGAGGCCCCTATCACTACTAGAGCGGACAAGAATCGGTCCGAACTCGATAACGATCGAAATCCGCCCAAATTAAATCAATTAATCTGAATAGATATCTAGAAGCTTAGTATAGTTAATCATTGGAAAAACGATCCGACCCGACATATTTTAATTTTACATTTGAATCACTGATAACTCAAAACTAATCCATACTGGAATAAATTAACGATTTTTCCATGGGGCATAGAATAAGCACTAAATTGGAAATGTTTTTAAATTGTTAATTAGTTTAGCTTTTATTTTAATTAGATTTCCAGGATCGATTGCTTTTTTGATATGGAATCTTTTCAAATTTAGGATTTTATCCTATACACTTACGGTATAAGATAGAAAAACCGATAAATTAAAGGCAAAATGGTCATAGATAGACCAATTTCCTGCCAAACTTGCAAAAGTAGCACACATGTGGAAAAATTTGCAAAAATAAACCCTTTTTCATTTTTTTGCACAAAAGTGCCAGTCCCCACACCCTCTGTAGCCGGTTTGGACAAGAAAAGAAAAAAAGGAAAAGAAAAAAAAAATTGTGTGAGTTGACAGGGCATTAAATTCCCTCTGGCCTTCATCATCACCACACCCTCTCTCTCTCCAAACCATCTCTCCATTTCAAAAAAAAAAAACTGTTCGAAAGGGGGAGGAAGAAGAGACGCCGGCCACCACACCTTACCACTGCGACGATCGTCGGCCGGGAACTGTCGGAGAAGAGAAGAACTTCGGAGGATGCTCTAAAGGTACGCCCCCTTTTCATTTCACTTGGGTTGTCCGTTTTCTTCGAATCTGGGGTGTGGGGTGGGTAATTGAAGGAACCTACTATGGTGGTAAGGGATTGAAGGTCAAAGGTGGGTTGATTGATGGGTTGTGGAGGGGTGACAATGGTGGTTGCGATTGAAGGAAGAGTAGGGCGGTTTTGGGGTATGGATAAGGCAAACCAGCGGTTAGGGTTTAGGAAGGCCGAAGAGGATGGCAATAGTGGGAGTCGAAATTGGGAATGGGGAAGATTAGAGGACTGATTGAAGAGGAAGGATTGAGGTTTTAGATGTGTTTAATTTCGAAATCTGGTGTGGGAAAGAGAAATGGGGTGACATGGGTGTGGAATTTGGGTGACAGGGGCTTAGAGTTTGAGATATAGAAATTGGGTGACATTGGATGTGGAAGTCGATTGGTATTAGGTATTTCAGAACGTGCAATTCCATTAGTTTGAAATTGAAATTTCGGGAGTGGACGTGGAATGTATGGCGTCGACATTGGGTATGGTAAACGCAGTTTCATCTGCATAGGGCTGTCTGACATTGATGACATGGGTTTAGAAACTGTGTGACATGGAATATCAAATATCTGGAAAACTGATTATTGCTCTTAAACTGCATGAGACAAATGGTTCGGACTAAAAATGCAAAGAGTGACAAATAGCGGAAGCCCCGTTACTGTGTCCCGGAAGAAAAGCACTTCCGAGCACGGGTAAACCAAGGGTCGAGGTTGTCGATGCTTGCCAACATCGACAACTACGTCGACCCCTACGATTGGGATAAGCTGCTGGACAGCCAGTTTTGCGGGATCATTCAGCTGGCAAACCGATGCCAATTCTCGTCCCAACTAGTGCATTACGCACTACAACGTCAAGTGATGACCAAGAAGAGGTGGGAGACCTGGTACTTGATCTTTGTTGTTATGTTGTTGCTTACAACTTTTAGGACGTTATCATATCAGTTGGTCGGTTGTTTTACTCATTTATGACATTGATTGCTCAGTAGATGTAATACTTTTATGAACATCCTCTGTAGTTGAGGTTTTCTCTATCCACGTACTTGCTTTGATATTGTTTGTGTGAAAATACTTGTGACACGTAATATATTTTAGGTAACACGGGCATACAAACACGTGACACGGGTTACGGGTATTCAAAATATGATACGTTAATTATAACAGGTGGCACGTCAAATGTAATAGGTGACACAGGAAAACAAACATTGGGTTCTGGGAGGGTGTGAATAATAGGTGACCAGATGAAATATAACAAGTGGCACGAGAATAATAATAGACGACATGTGAAATTCATATTGATGCCATGTAGGATTTACAGAATAAGTAACTGTGCATCCACAAAAAATGTCCACGGCGAACTACAACGCCTAATACCTGAAGTTTGTGAAATGTCCATGGACCCAAAATTACACCAACCTACTTACCCCGTTCCCCGACCTAGTTACCCAAAATTATACCAATCTAATTACACCAATGTACCTACTTACCACAAAAGTAATAAAAAGTTCTTAACCACATACCTATCAAAATGGTCCAACCCCTGACCACAAAAGCTGATAATGCAAAATAAACTCGACATAGTGGTGCGGCGGTAAGGCGAGGCCCTACACATCCACGTGCAGTTTGGGTCCACACATTGAACGACTAGCACCTTTGTTGTAGACCTCTTCACAATAAACTCGAAGCAATTCTCCACCGCATTCTAGCGAAGGCAAGTCCGCACATCAGCCTTCGATGCGAATAATTGTCCCTCCGAAAGTTGAGTAATGTTGCGTCGTGGGTCCTGGGTACGAGTCGTTGCTCTATCCATCATAGCGTCAATGTTCTTAATCGTAGGTGGGGATACGCTAGTCCTGGGCTTAAAATGTTCAAGTTCCCTCGTCATCTCTTCCTCGACTTTCTCCTCGACCAACTCCCTCATACTCACGTCCTTCTCCACACCGTTGGAGTCCAAGTCATCCCAATCTTCTTCGAGCTTCACTTCATAACCTTCGGCCTCGAACGAGGTTCAAAACTCGTTCGTGGGGGTTAGTCATCATCATCCTCCTCCTCCTCGATGCTAAGGGATATCACATCCAAACCAGGTCCCATGTCACATGAAGAGGTATCCGTGTCACCCAACTCTATCACCTCCAGACCCTGTACCCTGTCACCTGAACACATTCCCTTATCACCTGATGTATTACTCTTGCCAGGATTGTCCATCGCAGGCAGACCCTGTCATCTGAATACATTGCCTTGTCACCTGACGTATTACCCTTGTTAGGAATGTCCATCGCAGCCAGCTCCTTACTCTTCCGTATGACCTCGATCACCTCTCCCCCAGCATGTAACACACCATCTACACACAAGGGGGTTTGATGTGCCTTACCGGATGTGTCATCGTTAACAATCTCAGCCAAATTGTCCACTTTTTGCAAGGAGGGTGGCCCACTGAGGCGCTCTTCCCCGGCAGGTTGCTTGACTTCAAAGCTCTCCGTCTCCAATGGCCCGACATATATCGTCAGGGGCCATGGGTCTTCTCCGCACTTCAAGTTCAGAAATTTAGACGCCTCCAGGTGGTCATCATCAGCAATAATGATGGCTGACCCCCTTCTTTCGACTTCGGCACGTACGACAACGCCCACTCTACATATGAGGCACCATCGCCACCCTTCAGCCTGATTACATTTTTCAAAGAGTTGAAGTCAATGTCCTGTTTTATCATGATATTCTTCGGCGCCTTCGCACCCACATACACCCATGTACCTTTCTCGACCACCCAAGAACCATGGAGGATGAGAGTGACGCATACCAAGGTGTGTCCACCTGAAAAACAAAACCAAAGTTCAGAAGAGAGATTGATGGGTATCTAACGCCATAGACGAAGACTAATTCGCATAAAACACTTACCCCTTTCATCTGCCAACAAAGGTTTCTGGGGCATCACATTGACACGGAGATTTTGATCACTGACAGGTGCACAGATTGAAGCCGACACGTGCTCTGGAACTGGAACAGCAAGTCGGGAGCTTGTTTTCTACTTCAGAAATTGTGAGAGAAGAAGAAAATGAAAAGTCTGCCCTTTATACAATATAAAATGGAAAAGGGTTCCACAAAATCACAGCAACATCACATCACTCTCTCTCTTCAAATTTGGCGCCAAACCCTTCCTCTTTCTTCCCTCTCTCCTGTTCCCTCCCTTTTGGTTCACCTGCTACCGGCCCTTTGGGTCACAATTTCTATTTGCACAAATAACACCATAGACCAGTTTTTCATTTTTCCAAAACATAGTCTATTTATGCAAACAATTTTAAAAAGTGGTCTACTTATGCAAATAGCCCTAAATTAAACCCAAAACAATAAAAATCCAATAAGATCCAATTTCCAATTTCGCTAAAACCGAAACATGAAATAGCCTAAACATATACTATTAAATTTTGAATATATATGTTGAAATATTTTTTAAAAAACCAAAAATAATTATCGAAACCTAAAATAACTAAAACCTAAGATAACCGATCAAAATGAGCATAAACCTGACTCAATTCGATGAAACCCAACTCAAACCGGAGACACTTCAAACTTACACGAGAACCTCGTCTGACCCTATTGCCCTCAATCCCCTCATGTTCATTCTGCTAACTACTTCCTCCTTCGAGATGCGTCTACATGCATAACTAAAAAACAGCACGACTATTGTGGTTAGGGATGTCTACGCGCGCTTCTTTAGTGCTCCCCATACCACTCGTTGAGTAACTAAAAATAAGTATCTCTGTCATCCTTGTTGGATCTGTAGCCCATCTACAAGCGTTATACTAGACTAATTCCAAATACACGTCGCTCTATATCAATCTCCCCACTTTTCTACTCCCTACCATGGTCGAGGCAATGAAAAGTTAATTAATTCTCTACCCTTCCCATCAGGTCGGTCCAAAGGATAGGCCAGGTAAGGTAGGGTAACTGCCTAGGAGCCCCTAATATATGTATATGTATTATTAATTTATTATTATACTACTTTGAGATGAAAAAAAATATTATACACTTGTACTATTTAAAATGAGTAAGCCTAACGACATAATGAGTTTTATCAAATGGCAACGTACATCAAATGGCAAGATGAAGTTTATGTATTTACACTTAGTTCTTTTCATTTTTTTTGAAAATAATAACGGATTGACCCGAAAGACGACAAGGATCTGAATTCATCCTATTCACTACAATAAGAAGTACATGTTCTGTTTATCCAAAAAAATCTCAATCTCTGCTAAATTTTCTCTAATTACATATGAAGGAAGCGAAGCTCAATCAAGCTTGGACATGGAGGAAAACAGAGGAAGAAATGAGAGAGAAGAGGGAGTTAAAATTCTGGATGTTTTGTTATTGAACCAAAATTGGTTGTTTCTGTTACAGAAGTGTGGTATTTATACAACATAAGCTCTTGTTGTAACTAACTTTTCTATTGTGAACTATGTTACATCCAACATCCCTCCTCAAGCGAAAGGTGATGAAATCAACTAAGCTTGAATCAACCTAATTGAGATCATAGATTTGAACAAAAGAACTGAACATTAACACGGACTAATTGTATTTGAAGAACGTGGATTGGGGCCAACATCCCTCCTCACCCTGGAGAGGGAGAAACAAGCTGCAGCTGTGGCAACGGTTTGTGGTGACGAGGGCCATAGAGGGACTTGGTGAAAATGTCTGCAAGATGGACAGTAGTAGGAACATAAGTCAAGCTGATAAGGCCTTCCAACAACTTGTGACGCACCAAATGGCAGTCCAAATCGATATGTTTGGTACGCTCATGGAATACTGGATTGCGGACGATGTGGATGGTTGCTTGGTTGTCACACTTAACTGGGATGGGAATAACATCAGCTATACCCAGTTCATGAACCAAGCGAGAGAGCCAAGCCAATTCAGTGGTGATGCGCCTGAGGGACCTGTACTCAGCTTCAGCAGAGGACAAGGATACAATCGATTGTTTGTTTGATTTCCAAGCAATGGGACAGCCTCCAAACAAGATGAAATAGCCACACACAGACCGCCTTGTGTGTGTGCAAGCTGCCCAATCAGCATCACAGTAGCCCTGGATCTGTGTATCTACTTTGGAGTTTAGAAAAATGCCCAGATCAGGCTTACCTTTGAGATACCTCAATGTATGGAGAGCAGCTTTGAGATGATCTTCAGTGGGGTGCTGCATGAATTGACTTAGAAATTGGACTGCAAAGGCTAAGTCCAAACGTGTGTGAACTAGGAAATTTAATTTCCCAACAAGCTTCCTGTAGACAGTAGCATCATGGAGAGCTGGAGCAGTGGACTCATGAAGCTTCAAGCCCACCTCAAGGGGTGTAGTGACAGATTGCAAAGAAGCACAATTGAACTCATCAAGGAGTTCCAGCAAAAACTTCTTCTGGCTGAAGACATACCTCTCATTCATTTTGATGAATTCTATTCCAAGAAAATAATGGAGATTTCCCAAGTCCTTTATCTTAAACTAATCATCCAAAAATTTCTTCAGTCTGGCCATCTCAACTCTGTCATTCCCAGTCAAGAGGATGTCATCAACATAAACAGCTAGAAACACCATCTTCTCCCCAACCTTCTTAGAAAAAAGAGAGTGATCATTTTGAGAGTGTACATATCCTTGGGAATTCAAACATTGAGACAGCTTGGCATACCATTGCCGAGAGGCTTGTTTTAAGCCATATAAGGACTTGTTCAGTTTGCAAACCATGGAAGGTTCAGGGAGCACAAGGCCTTGTGGTGCCACCATGTAAACTTCCTCATGGAGATCGATCCCCGTGTAGGAAAGCATTATTGACATCCAATTGCTTAATAGACCAGTTTCTTTTCAAAGCAAAAGAAAAAAGGGTCCTTACAGTTGTCATCTTGACCACAGGAGAAAAGGTCTCAGTATAATCCACACAAACCTTTTGAGTGAAACCCCTGATCACCAACCTTGCCTTATGTCTGTCAATTGTTCCATCAGCCCTCAACTTCAACTTAAAAACCCACTTGCAGGTAATTGGCTTCTTGCCAGGAGGTAGATGAACAAGGTCCCAAGTTCTATTGAGATCCAGGGCAAGAAACTCCTTACCCATTGCTTCTAGCCAAGCAGGATGTTTAGCTGCCTCAAAGTAAGAACTAGGTTCCTTTGCAACAATAAGGTTACCAAAAAATTGATGATCATCCAAGGAAATAAAACTGGAACAGATTGAAGTGGAGAGGGCAAAAGAGAAGTGATGGTGTGGGAGCAAGAGGAAGAGCAAGCAGTGTTGCAAATGTAATCTTGTAGGTACGTAAGAAGGTGCATGATGGGACCTGGTGGATCTGCGAGGGGGAACCAATTATGGCTTAGGAAATGAAGCGTCCTGTGTGTGATGATGAGCAGTGATCTCAGAATGATCAGGTTGGGGTTCAGGATCTGAAATTGGAAAAGGTAAGGTAACCTTTGGTGGAGATTCAAGCAAAGGGAACACGTGTTCATAGAACACCACATCTCTGGACACAGATATTTGTTTGGTTTCAATATTCAGAAGCTTGTAAGCTTTCTTGCCAAAGGGAAAACCAATGAAGATATAAGCTTGGGCTCTTGGTTGAAATTTATCCCTGCCCCTCTGTAAGGTGGATGCATAACACAGACATCCAAATGGTTTTATGTGGTTGTAAGAAGGAGGTTTAGAAAATAGGACTTCAAATGGGGTTAAGCTCTTCAACACCCTTGAAGGTGATCTGTTAACAAGGTATGTAGCCATGAGGACACACTCTCCCCAGTATTTTAAAGGTAGGTTAGACTGGAAAAGCAAAGCTCTTGAGGTTTCCAAAAGGTGTTTGTATTTTCTCTCAACCACCCCATTTTGTTGTGGTATATAGGGACAACTGGTTTGATGGATAAGGCCATGGGCTTTGAATAAAGCAGTTGCCTCATGGCTCGATCCCAATTCAAAAGCATTGTCAGATCTGATAGTGTTAGGGGTGCAGGTAAAGTGGTTTTGGATCATTTTGACAAAGGCTTTCAAGAGAGAAAAGGCATTGCTCTTGACACTGAGCAGGTGTGTCCAAGTACAACGAGATAAATCATCCACAATGGTCATAAAGTACTTGTAGCTATCATGGGTAGCTATGTGATAGGGTCCGCACAGATCCTCATGCACCAGTTCAAAGGGAAATTTGGAAGAAATTTGGCTAGAAGGAAATGGCAATTTGTGTTGTCTGGCTTTGTGACAGATATCACATGGGTCATGGGTTTTCTTATGTCCTGCAATGCCAGGATCAATGACAGAGACATGTTTATTGAGTTTATTAAAAGGCATGTGACCAAGTCTAACATGCCACAATGTAAAAGGATCCAACATACAAGCAAAAGTTTTGCTAGAATGAGAAATACAGTCATCTGAAGGCAAAAGAGGAAACTATAAAAGTGAACTAGAGTCCATGGATTTGTCCTCTTGCTTAGAATGTAGCAGGTACAATCCTGCCTGGTTACTACCAAGAACCAGAGGCCTCTTCAGAGAAGGGCCCTGCAAGGTGCAAAGGTTGGAGGAAAAATCAATTTGGCATTGCAATTGATCTGCTAACTTACTGGCAGAGACCAGATTGAATTTGAAATCAGGGACAAGTAAGACATTATGTATGATCAGGTTAGGCAAAAGTTGCACAGATCCAAAGAACATAACTGTGATGCAAGAAGCATTTGGCAAAGTAATTTTCTGAGTTCTTGAAAGAGGTTTTAGGGAGAAAAAAAATGGAGTTTATTGGAGCACATGTGGTCAGTTGCGCCAGAATCTATAATCCAAGTCAGATCATCAAAATTTGAACCACATGAAGCATTGAAATCATACTTCAAATAACAGATCATGACAAACGATTTAATACCTGCCATAGTGCAACCTTCCATGGGAGATGATGATGCAGCTGGAGACGACTTGTGGCCAAGCAAAAGTCGCAGCTGTGCACATTGTTCAGCAGTGAATCCAAGTATGGGAGATGATGATGACGTCGAAGCCTCATTCTCGATGGTGACATTTGCGGCAACCTTCTTCTTTGATGATCCAGAAGGAGTGGAAGAGGTGGTGGGATATCCAATAAGCTTGTAACAAAATTCCACCTTATGTCCAGTTTTCTTGCAATGAGTGCAGACATAAGCCGGTCTCCTCGTCGGAACTGTCCCTTCCTGCTTTGGTTTGTGTCCTTGCGAGGACATGGCC
This sequence comes from Persicaria tinctoria, assembly GCA_037127255.1. NCBI lineage: Eukaryota > Viridiplantae > Streptophyta > Magnoliopsida > Caryophyllales > Polygonaceae > Persicaria > Persicaria tinctoria. Next base: position 70,431,991 of record JBANSL010000013.1, read on the forward strand.
GATGAATCTGGACTGGAGCAATCTAATGAGTGGACCTCATTTCCCGCTGCTTCTCTTCCTGATTGATCATCGCATAGGCTTCTGCAACTGAAGTCATCGGGTTCATCATGAAGATAGTGCCTCGTACACCTGCATAGATGTCGTTGAGAGCCATCAGCAGCTGGATCAACTTCTATTCTTCAGCTTCTTTGCGAATTGCAGCATTCGCGTTGCAAGCACAGACAGTCAAACTCTTCAATGATCTTTCTTCCTCCCACAGATGTCTGATCTTTGTGAAGAAAGTGATGAAGCTATTATTTCCTTGGGAAATATTACACAAATCCTTCTGAATAGAAAACTTTTGTGCGAGATTCGTTTGTTCGAATCTTGTGCACAAATCAATCCAAATCTCAGATGCAAGCGCAATTTGAATTATGCTTTCGGCAATCTCCTTACCGGGTACATTTATGATCCAAGAAACAACTAGATCGTTGCATCGATCCCAGATTCGAAGCTCCGGATTGCCAATTTCCGGTCGCTGCAACTCCCTTGTGATGAAAGCAATTTTGTTCTTTGCTGAGAGTGCGATCAACACCGATCTTTTCCATGAACTGAAACCGGATCCATTGAACGCTCTTGAGACCAAAACCATCCCTGGATTATCCGAGGGATGAATATAGAACGGATTCTAAGTATCCATTATCGGTGCTTAACCACCTACGAGATCTGTAATGTCCTGAGGAGAAATCGCCATGAAAACGAGCTAGAGATTCAAGCGGAAGACGGAAAATAGCTCTGTTGCTCTGATACCATGAAGGAAGCGAAGCTCAATCAAGCTCGGACATGGTGGAAAACAGAGGAAGAAATGAGAGAGAAGAGGGAGATGAAATTCTGGATGTTTTGTTATTGAACCAAAATTGGTTGTTTCTGTTACAAAAGTGTGGTAATTATACAACATAAGCTCTTGCTGTAACTAACTTTTCTATTGTGAACTATGTTACATCCAACAAAATCTCCATATAATCTCAATCTCGATCTGACTATTATCCGTACGTATCTCGTGGAGAAAGAGATCGAGAGAGAAAAACCGTCATGGATCCTCACCGCCCAAGCTTCCCCAATCAAACAGGCAACACCAGATTCCCTCCTCCCTTTTACCCTCCTTCCAATCCTCACCACCACAACCACCACCAACACCACCAAATACCTCCCCCACCGCCGCCACATATCCGGATATCCCCCATCTCCCTCCCTCCTCATCCGCCACCCAACTCCTTCCACCACCACCTCAGCCATGGCTCCCATCAGTTCGCTAATCTTCCCCATTGCGGCCGCAACCTCTCGATCCCAATCTTGCACCCCACTACGAAAATCACATCCACGATCTGATTAATAATCATCTCGTATTTTCCTAGCCACCACCTAGGGTTTTTGATCACTTGGTCTACGATGACGATCATCGTAATATGTCGCCCCCACTGAGCTGTGGATTCGATGGCGATCCTTATCATTGTCCCATTGACGGCCCTGCTTCTTAGAACACTCCACCTAGGGTTCCTGGCATTAAAAAAAGACTTCAAAAACAACATAAAATCGATAGCACCAGTCGGATTTTCACTATTTCGCTCAAAATTCAAAACCCCTAATTTTTATATTGAATCAATTGAAATCAATAAAAAAAAATTACATTATATGAGATAACATACCTTATAGTGCTACATCAGTGTAGATTTCGGCAAAAAAAAAACGTTTTAAAAGTCGCTAGATCTTCAAATGAAGTTGAAGAGGAAAGTTTGAATTGAAGGTTGAAGATGAACGTGGAGTTGAAGCCTAAAGGAGGAGGCAACTGGAAAAATCTAGGTTAAAAATAATTTTTATGTCTCGGGTCAATCCGTAATTATTTTGTAAACAATGAAAAGGACTTAGGTGTAATTACAGAAACTTCATTTTGCTTATAGACGAAACTTATCTTGCCTATAGACTTTATGATTCCGTATTAGGAGAATTGCAAATTTAATAAAAGGAGAGAATCGTGCATAGTATATACGTGTAAAATTAATTTTGCCTACGATCCCAAAATGTTTGGACCTTACATCAAAAAAAATAAAAATTGTTTGCACCAAGCTTCTATCAAACGCCCTCTCTTTTGGCTAATTTGATCACCCGATCACCACACAGAGGAGAAAACGTTTACGGGCTACACATGAATAAGGTGGGGAGTAGCCATTCCCCTAGTGTCTTTCTCAATAACTGGAAAGAGTCCAAAGGTGGCTCCGAAATAACATGGACACCTAACGGAAAGGCACGAGCTGCTAGCGCAAGGGAATTGGAGACGAAGTTCGCTTCCCTAAAGACATGCCGAAACTGGAATTCTCAGTCTCGGTTGAGGGAGCCATGGCATTGGCGAGCCAGGTTTGAGAGTGGATGACTATCTTCGATATTCCCTTGAATAAGCTTGAACGCGCTCAAAAGGAGTCCGTCTCAGCAATGATTTTTTGACATCCAAGATTCCATGCTAGATTCGTGTTATCCAGAATGCCCCATAGTTCTGCCATTATAGCCGAGCAGACCCCGATCGAATGGACTACTTCTTCCAACCACTCGCCTTGAGCATCACGGATGACCCCATAGTTCTGATGTTTAAAATTTTTTTAATGTTAACTTAAGGGTAAAATATTTTTATGGGGTGAGTAGAATATACTAGTATAGTCCTTGTACCTTATATGATAGAGAAAATGGTACTAAATATACCATTTCTCTTGGCCCATTGCAAAAATAACCCTCCCCTGGCCCAATTTGCAAAAATGTCAAAAAGGCCGAATAATTTGCAAAAGTAACCGGTTGTGGGAACCCGTTACCACGGGTGAACTTTCAGTTGTAATTTGGAAAGAGAAAATGGTAAAAAAAAAGACATCACATCACAGTCATCTCTCATACTCACCATTTCTGAAACCCGTAGAAATTCAAAAGGCTTGGAGGGGAAAACCGCCTTTGACAAAGCTTGGAGGGAGCACTTGGTGCGACGCCGGAACCGAGAGAGGGAGAGAGGCTTCTGCGACGTCGGAACCGAGAGAGAGAGAGAGAGAGAGAGAGAGAGAGAGAGAGAGAGAGAGAGAGAGAGAGAGAGAGAGAGGAAACCACCGTTCAAGGGAGAGACGACCCAACATTGGAAAGAGACGACAATTGATGCCCAATCCGCGATTGAAGAGAGGTTATCCCCCATTCTCTATCTCTAAGCTTTCTCGTTTTATGGCAATTTGGGGGTTTGAATGCATGTAAATTCGATTAATTGGGGCCGGTGGGAAGAATTGGGTGAATGGGGTTGGAAATTTGTGAAGGGAAAACCCTAACTTTATGTGTGGTGGGCGGTTTAGGGATAGGGGTGGAGATTTGCCATTGATGCTAAGTTGGGGATGAAATTGAATGTCCAAATAGGGTAGAAACGGTTAGACAACCCCCATGAAAGAATGAAATTTGGAATTTGATAACTCGTCAATGGCGAGCGGAGTCGTTCATGTGGATATGGGAAACGATTGAATGGCTAGGTATAGGAAATTCTAGGTTGGCTTCGATTTAGGGAAGTAGGGGACAACACATACGACTTGACTTCGATTAGTTATAATGGATAGTGTCTTTGAAAAACTCACGGTTTTAAACAAACCATGATGATCGATGTAGTCTGGATAAATCTACTTGGGTACTCATGGTTTTAAATTTTTTCTCGCATAAGGGATAATGAAGATGATATATACAAGATTTTAGAGGATTAGGGATTACAGGCTAGCAGCCCCGTTGAGGCCATAGTTTCAAGTCCCATGTGCTAGTTTGTTGTTGGTGTTGTGGTAAAGTGTTGTTTTTAGACCCAATCACACCCGTGATCAACCTTTTGCTGCCTAACTATATGCTCATGATTCTTATGATATGAAGTTCTTTGAGTTTCATTACTCTTGTATATTGAATAAAAAAACGAAGATCCTCAAACCATATGATGTCTTAAAGCAATCATATTCAGTTGTTGATGGTTTTTCATTGCATTTGTGTAGTGTTGTCATTTGGATAATGTTAAATTTTCTGGCATAAATATTATTTTGACTGGCTAGGCATTTGTATATACTGGCAATGATTATTGCGGAAATGGTTATTATCTGAATGACATATTAAGGACAATGACAAAATTGAAAGGAAAAAGGGTCGCAACGCCGTCGGGCAAGAAGGTATCACCTGTTATCACTTCTGAGACAGATTAGGGGCCTTATTTATTTGTCTTGGTGATGTCAACTATGTGGGCTCATGTGATATTTTTGCAGGCGACACTAGCCCTTCCTCCGACAAACTATTTTAGATGGAGGTCGAACCAGTTCTCCAAGATGGCCATGCTGAAAGGAATGGACGATGGCCTAGTTGTGGCTGATTGGAAAATGTTGAAGGACATCATGCTATGTTATTTTGTACCGAACGATATGTGGACTTATGTTGGTTAGGAAATGTTGTTGTTCGTTGTGTTTGGTTGACTTGATAAACTTGTTAGCATTTCGAACTTTCGGAACCTTGTGTTTTTTACTACATATGTATGTTGTTGAGACTTTGTTATATTTATTATAGATGGTTGTGGCTAATGTTGCATTATTACGCATTCTGTTTGGGTGTACTTGTCATTTTTCTTATGGTTGACATTTTCTGAGATATATAAAACATAGTAAGGGATTGCATTTAATCGGCTTAGTATTTGATAAGACTGGCTAGGGAAAATATTACAGTGGCTAGTAAGTACAAAACCCCGTACATATGTGAAACTAGACGCCCAATTATGCACAAAATAAACGACCAAAACCCCAAAGTTTCCCTGATTGACATGCATACTACCAAAATACTACCTTCGTCAACATACCCAAAAGATGCGGCATCCCACTACACAATCATATAATCGCCTATCCACGCCACGCTTCCTTAAGTCCCTCGCCACTTCCAGCGAAGGAACTCTCCACGAGACGGGTACCTGCTGGTCTTCGGTCTCCCAGGCCTTCTCTTGACAGGTGGAGGTAGTAACCGGATCTGCGCTATCCGTTGGGGAGGATCCCAGGTGTCCATGGGGGGGGGGGGGGGGGGGGGGGGGGGGGGGGGGGGGACGGAGTACATCTCATCATCGGATGATATACGGCCCATTGATGATGTTTCCTCGAGCAACTCCAATTTTATTACTCCAGGAGTTTCATTATCCTCCTCCAACGAGGTCCCCAAGTCGACAGAAACAACATTCCCCTTATGCCCACCACATATATAGTATCCTCCTCATCACTACTCAGACATACGATCTGTTTCCCCCGCTTCACGTCCATCAGTTGACCTCTCATCTCCGAAGTAACGGTTGTCGGTTCTACCCAAGTTTTCTTGTTTACCTTGCCAGTTGTGTGAGTTTCCTTGCCAACTGAAGTGTTTTCATTGTCATCCAAATTGTTATCCGGGCCATACTCCAAATTCGGATCAAGATGCGATGTCGACCCATCGACGGCAATATCAACCCAACCATCATGTTCCACCACGGCTGTTTTGATGTCTCCGTTTGGTGATTTGGTGCATTGGCCCATATTCACAACCACCGAGCGACTTCCATGTTGGCTTCTACTTTCGTTCACCGAAGCGTACAAAGGAAGGGGCCATGCCCCATCGCCACCCCTTGAGTTGCAGTACTTGGAAGCATCCCAATCACTATCATCATCTACTTGAATCGGATAACATCCCTCCTTCTTCGTATCGAGTATATATTTCAACTCCAACTCATAGCACCTTGGGTCAACCGCGAGCTTCTCCATTATCTTACTCCGGACGGACCCAAACAACATGGTCTCCTCTATGAGCATTGCCTTGTGAGAATTTTGACCTTCATACACCCATCCCCCTCCACCATGCTCCCATCGACCATTACAAACGAGAGTAAGTAAGACCACCCCTTTCTTCCCTACGACATAAAGAGATTAAGATGGTCTTCTCAGTATCAGCTGGAGCTAAGGGAAGGATGTCGAGAATCCATGTCTGTAAATAGAAAACAAAAACCATACTTACCTATTTTCGTTGATGTATATTGTACGCAATTGCCACGTGTATCCCTGTGTATGTGTACATATATTCCGTTGATGACTAGGATTTCCTTTTGCCTAGCTAGTAACTGAATTTCTGGGTTTTATTCTTCCAACTTGATGTTAATGGCAACCATGGAGAAGAATCGGTTGTTTTTCACTTTTTGGTCCACCTGTCGAGCTCCCCCCTCTCCTTTTATACTCCCTCTGCAACCCGTTGAACTCCCCATTTTGTTTCCCTCCAATTTGGCTTGGCGGGAACTTTTCTTTGTGAAAAGTGGACCATCTCTCTCTTAATCCACTAAATGCTTGTCCGACCCGTCACTATCACCCTCTGCACTCCTTCATTTTTTCTTTTTTTTTTTGCCCAAATCATCACACTCCCTCCTATATATTTTCGACACATGTCTCACCCTACTCCCACCTTTTTTCGGTTGATGCATAGTTGCAACCTACAACTGGATGGAACAATTTTGCAAGAATGACATTTTGTCATGACTTTGAAAATTTTTACCTCGTTGTCATTTTTGCAAAGTTGGTTTTATTTTGGTATATTAGTGCAAATTAATAAATTTGATTACTATCATTATAACTTTTTATTTTTGAAAATAGCTCATTCCCTTCATTTTTTTTTAAAAAAATCATTTATTATTCGTGTACACTTTTTAAAGATGAAAAAAAACTTCATAAAATGTTAACCTTTTATTAGTTTTTTTTAATACGGTAAAATATCGCTAATCGTACGGTGCAGTTGTGTACTTTTGGTGTCGGTGAGCTCGGTGTCGTCCTCACCCGTCGGTGTCAGTGGAATGAATACACAGGCTCGATAGCCCGGTACCGACTCCTGAATTCGGCACTAGTAACTCCCCACTTTTGCAGCCTTGAAAAATGAAAACTAGAAAGTGGAAATTCAATGCATTAATTACCTCGTGAAGGACAAGACGAGCCATGGCTTCCATCCAAATCGGTCGGGCGATCTCGCGGACAAGATCAGCATCGGCATAGCCAAGGAGGCGGGGAAGATCGACGGTGCCCTCGAATCGCTTGAGACTTTGAATTGATTAAATATGAAAAGGCTAAGAGATCTGCCTTCAACTGGGATTTTTAGAGCGCAATTTGGGGAAAGTTTTCGCAACGATTTGGAAGATTTGGGGATATGAAGAATTAGCAAAGAGAAAGCTTCAGTCGGGCATGGTAGAGGTGGGATCGGAGGCTACTCGCATCTACTGACTACTGACCTGCTCCGGACACCGAATCCTCATGTCGGAGTTGGTAGTTCGACCAGTTTGTTAATTTTTAAGACTGGATTGGACATGCCGACTTCGGAAGTCGGTGGCGGCTTGACAGTTCTCGTCTCCGATCGACGGTGTCGCTGAAATGCAAGCCGCTTCCGAGTGTTGAACACGGGATCTTCAATGACCATTTAATGTTGTAAACCACTCTGCCAACCAATCTTTCCTTGTACGCTTCCATTATTTAATAACTTTTAGTCTTTTTTTCCTCTTTATTTCAAGAGGCTAAAAATAGTTTTCAATTGTTAATAAATGATTTAATTATGTTTTTTTTTCACCAAAGTGCTTTATAAATTAATATAGTTGTTATTAACAATTAGTAAATTATTTTTTAATTATTTATTTATTTTTTTTTAAAATAAAGTGGTTGATGAACAAATACTATTTATTTTATGAACCACTACTCTTTATTTTATGAACCACTACCCCTTATTTCAGTAACCACTACTTTTTAATAATTGTAAAAAATTTATTTTTCTTTTATTTTCTTTTAATATTTATTTTTTTAATTATTTATTTATTTGTTTTTAAAATAAAATGGTTCATGAACTAATACTTTTTATTTCATGAACCAATACTATTTATTTCATGAATCAATACTCTTTATTTGATGAACCACTACTATTTAATAATTATAAAACTTTCATGCTACTTTTATTTTCTTTTAATGTTTATTTTTTAATTATTTATTTATTCATTTTTAAAATAAAATGGTTTATAAACCAATACTATTTATTTCATGAACCAATACTATTTTCTTTTAATTGTTAATTTTGTATTTATTTGTTTTTAAAATAAAATGGTTCATAAACCAATATTATTTATTTGATGAACCAATACTTTTTATTTGATGAACCAAGTTAATAAGAAGTGGTTCATGAATCTAACAAGAAGTGGTTCATGACTTGTATAACAAATGGTTTATAAAGCTAATAAGAAGTGGTTCGTGAAGTTATAAAAACTCTGAACCACTTTCTTTTAAAACCTTAAACCACTTGGTATTAAAACCTTGAACCACTTGGTATTAAAACTGAAGAATCGAGTACTTAAGGTAAATAAAAGTAAGAGACTGATACTCTAGAAGGGGGGTTGAATAGAGTATGGACGCTTTTCGCAAAGTCGTGTAGAGCAAGCAACTTCAAAGGCTGGATAGTGGGTTTCAAGGCCTTGAACTCAGTCTCAAGATCTTGAACAAATTTTTCGTGCCTTGCTAGTTCTGCAATGAAATCAGACGTTAAAAACAGACAGAACAGATAAACGTAAATGCGGAAATTAAATAGATGAACAAGAGAATTGTTAACGAGGTTCGGCTCTAAACCAACCTACGTCCCCGCCTAGGGTTATCCAACCCGTAGGATTCAACAACTTTTATTCCTCTTTGCTTATGGATCCTAATAGCTCACCGAGAAGCCTCCCTCCTATACAATTGCAATCTAGTCAACTCAGATCCCTTAGAGTCCTAGACCAATCTAGAAGAGCCCCACCTCTCTCAGCTATCTAGTACAACCCAAGATATAGAGAAATAAAAGTCCCCTTTGCCACACCTAAGTGTGATACGTTTGAGTATATGATACTCTTAGTATAACAGGGATTGAATATAAACTATGAAGCTCAAGACTTCCTAACTCTCAAAGATAATAAATAGAATACAGAATAGAGAGAAAGGAAGCAAAAAAAATCAGCAATGGCGTCTGTAGACTTGTGAGCTCTTTGATTCTTTGAAGCGCAGAGACGGCTTGGTAGAAGGTGTGTTGATCATTCTTCTCCTTTTGTCTTTTATAACCGAGAGCTCCTTTTGATTGCTGATTTTTATCTCCCCAAATCTTGATTAGTTGTAACAAATTTTTGAACGTTGAATTGCTGAGAGATATGCTATTGCCGAATCTTCCTGGCTTTTGAATTTGAATTGCTGCGTTTGAAACTTTCTAGCCGAGATTTGTTGTTGGAGAAAACTACTGGCCGCTTCACGCTTTCTTCAATTTAAATTACGCTCTTCTCCAATTTAAGTTTTAAATGAATCCTGCAATGTAAATTCTATCCCAACACAAAATCTTTAACCAAATAATATCCTTAACTAATATTCTATATAATAAAAGATATTGTACGTAAAAACTCAAATCCAATTTGTTATCAAATCCAATTATCAAATAACCACTTTTCAAATCAACTTGAACAAATCTAAGCCATATATCAAGTAACCACTCTGACCAAATATAAAAGCAATTAAAACAAATCAACACGTAAGCATATATGGATAGAATAAATGTAATCTACAAGCTATTTATATTAGTCCGTAAAATATGCTTAAAGCAAATCAACTTAATCTAAAATGTAATCAACTTAACCGAACATGTATTAATCAAATCTAAAAGCAATCTAAAAGCAATTTGACAACACGTAAGCATATATTTAAAAATCTTTTAGAACATTGGCCTAAATAAAATATATAGCACATATAATTTTGTTAGCCAAATAAATATCTTCCGAGAATAATAAATCAAATAAAACACTCACAAAATATAATTGATATTTGCATAAAATACTACCTTATTTGTCTTCCATCATACCTACAAAAAAATTGATATTTGCATAAAATACTACCTTATTTGTCTTCCATCATACCTACAAAAATTTATCACATATTATCATCAAGGTAGAGTCAACAATCTCCCCCTTGATGGAAGACAAAACAAATATCAATTATGCAAATAAATATAGCCCATGTGGAACATCATATAACAAGCATAAACATAAGCACCATATAGCATTTCTCCCCCTTTTTGTCTTCCAACAAGCAAGGGAAGAAATCAAGTTTAAAAAGATAACAACCAAATAATCTCTTACAGTCAAGACCTTGAAACTGATCTCAAGGCCTTGAGATGTTAGGAGACCGCATTATAAGAATTTCAATTCGGTAGTCATTGCTCCCCCTACGACAATGCTTCCCTGTTCAACATATCAAGCTCCAAAGAGAAATACTAAGCAAAGATAATCATTAGTAGCATATAATAAATATCAAAAAAAATTATTTATCACCAAAAGCGATTGTTTCAATCCATTTATGCTCTTTGATCTTGGTGACATCCTGCAAAACAACTAAGAATCAACCTTTTCGGCTAGACCAAGTTACAAACTTAGATTCATAATCGGGATGGACCATGTTCGGTGGTCTAGTCTCTTTAGGAATCCAAATTTGCTTTACCTGTCCTTTTAAACATAATGGAAAAGTATTACGAATTATATAAGGATCATTTCTACGATAAGGACAAGTAGTCTTCACATGACCCTTCTTACAACAAAAATAACATATGGGTGTGCGCCAATTCCCTTTAGCCTTTACAAAAGTGGTAGGGGCTTTCTTTGGAAAATTCTTGTTGTATCCAATACCACTTTTGTTGAGGGATGATTGGTGCTCGCCTAACATCCTATTGAGATTGGCCTTGGAATGGTAAAATGAACAAGTGATGTCTGCTGGTCTCTACACTTCTCAGTCAACGAGATCTTTTCTTTCTCTAATTCCTTGGTGTAAAGACTTAGAGAAGAAAGATCTTGCTTCAAGACAGAATTTTCTGTCTCCAAGGCCTTGACTTTAATGTCAAGGGCTGACCGAGAGGCTTTGCGATTTTTCATTTCCAGCGACAAATTACTCATGCGTTTCTCCTGTTCCAATAGCTTCTCTTTCAAGGTGTTAGTTTCTAAAATATAATCCTCTTCATTTATAATCATATTTTGCAAAAATTCAGACAACACGGCAGTAGGGCTAGAAATCAAATTTCTTACGATAGTTTCAAGATGCTTCTTTGGAGTTTCCTCATGATCCGCCATCAAGCAAAGATTTGCTGGATCATTTTCCGAGTCCGATTCACTGGAGGAATCTGAATCCTTCTTTCGGCGTTTGTTCTTCTTCTTTTGAGGACACTCATTTGCAAAGTGATCTGTTTCACCACATTCAAAGCAAGTTAGAATTTTAGATTTCTTACGAGAGTTAGAAGATTTACCTCGGTGCTTTGAAGATCCAGAATATTCTCGATTTGAGAATTGCTTCTTCATCTTGAGTATTTGTGCTAGCCCTCTTGTGATGAGTTCAAAGGGATCTTCTTCATCGTCACTTTCTTACTCATCCGAGGGAGCTTCTTCCTTCTTCGCTCTTAGGGCCAAGTTCTTTACAGTAGAGGCTACTTCTCCATCTTATTCACCAAGAACCATCTCATGGGTAATCAGCTTACCAAGGAGATCGTCCAATGGCAAAGTTGACAGATTTTGAGCTTCCTCTATTGCAGTTACTTTTGGCCCCCATTTAGCCTTTGGTAAGCTCCTTAAGATTTTCCTCACTTTTTCTTCATTGCTGAAGGTTTTGCCGAGAGAGTCCAAGTTGTTGACGATTTGGGTGAATCTAGTAAACATCTCCTTTATGGTTTCCATGGACAGCATTTTGAACAGCTCATATTTGCTTAGGTAGATGTTGATCTTGCTTTCCTTGACTTGGCTAGTACCTTCGTAGGTTACTACAAGTTTATCCCAAATTTCTTTGGCGCTCCTGCAAGTTGAAACACGATTAAACTCATCAGTATTCAAACCGCAATATAGCATGTGCATGGCCCGAAAGTGCTTGGTCATATTCTCATGATCGGTCTGAGTGAATTCGGCTTCTGTTTTTTCAACTTGTGGTGATCCTGCTATAGCGGCGGGCTTCATTGGAATAGTTGGTCCATTGACTATGCGTTCCCAGAGCTCCATGTCTTGATCAATGATGAACATTTTCATCAAAGATCTCCAATGGACAAAATTGTCGCCGCAGAACAGAGGAGGGCGATTTGACGACCTTCCTTGAGCGAATCCACCTTCTCCTACAGTACTCATGATCGATCTCACAGATTGTTAAATCAAATAGTGAGTTAAGCTCTGATACCAATTGAAGAATCGAGTACTTAAGGTAAATAAAAGTAATAGACAGAAACTCTAGAAGGGGGGTTGAATAGAGTATGGACGCTTTTCGCAAAGTCGTGTAGAGCAAGCAACTTCAAAGGCTGGATAGTGGGTTTCAAGGCCTTGAACTCAGTCTCAAGATCTTGAACAAATTTTTCGTGCCTTTCTAGTTCTGCAATGAAATCAGACGTTAAAAACACACAGAACAGATAAACGTAAATGCGGAAATTAAATAGATGAACACGAGAATTGTTAACGAGGTTCGGCTCTAAACCAGCCTACGTCCCCGCCTAGGGTTATCCAACTCGTAGGATTCAACAACTTTTATTCCTCTTTCCTTATGGATCCTAATAGCTCACCGAGAAGCCTCCCTCCTATACAATTGCAATCTAGTCAACTCAGATCCCTTAGAGTCCTAGACCAATCTAGAAGAGCCCCACCTCTCTCAGCTATCTAGTACAACCCAAGATATAGAGAAATAAAAGTCCCCTTTGCCACACCTAAGTGTGATACGTTTGAGTATATGATACTCTTAGTATAATAGGGATTGAATATAAACTATGAAGCTCAAGACTTCCTAACTCTCAAAGATAATAAATAGAATACAAAATAGAGAGAAAGGAAGCAAATAAAATCAGCAATGGCGTCTGTAGACTTGTGAGCTCTTTGATTCTTTGATGCGCAGAGACAGCTTGGCAGAAGGTGTGTTGATCGTTCTTCTCCTTCTGTCTTTTATAACCGAGAGCTCCTTTTGATTGCTGATTTTTATCTCCCCAAATCCTGATTAGTTGTAACAACTTTTTGAACGTTGAATTGCTGAGAGATATGCTATTGTCGAATCTTCCTGGCTTTTGAATTTGAATTGCTGCGTTTGAAACTTTCTAGCCGAGATTTGCTGTTGGAGAAAACTACTAGCCGCTTTACGCTTTCTTCAATTTAAATTACGCTCTTCTCCAATTTAAGTTTCAAATTAATCCTGCAATTAGGGGTGGACAAACTCAATTAATTGATGTTTCAATTAATTGCTTAGTAATTAATTGCTACTTTCAATTACCACAATTCAATAAATTTGTTTGAATTGAAATACACAATTAATTGCTACTTTCGATACAATTAACCAATTAATTGATAATTGAATGAAAATTGAAACCAAATACAAATCCCATCTCTGATCCCCAATTTTGCAGAACCGAAACCAATTAGTAATTAATAATTGAATGAAAACCGAAACCAAATACAAATCCCCATCCCTAATTTTGCAGAACTCCATCTCTGATCTCTCCCTACAAATACAAATCCCCACCGCCATTAATGTGTTCCACCGATGGAGCAGGAATCAATGGAAGAAAAGGACCAGCACCGGTGGAAGAGGCGGCGGAAAACCGAAACGGCGCCGTTCTGCATAAACGACCACGGCGACGTGCTCTTCGAGGTGCTGAAGCGCCTCGACGCGCGCTCCCTCGGCGTCGCCGCCTGCGTCTGCCGGCTCTGGAGAATGACAGATCTACGAGAAATCCGACGATGGAGAATGATAGATCGAAATATACCAGTGAGGGCATAAGCAATGGCACATAATCACAGATCCGGCGATGGAGAGATCTGCGCAACAAAGCGATGGAGAGAGATCTGCGATGGAGAGAGGGGAGGAGGAGAGAGAAAAAACGATGGAGAGAGATCTGCGGGTAACTGATCCTTTTTTTTAATAAAGGCTGCAATTAATCAATTAATTGGTCCAATTAATTGAAACTGATTTGAACTGTAAAATAAAACCAATTCAGTTAACTATCTTGAGATGTATTTTTATTTCAAAACAGTTAATTGCAAAATGGACTAATTTTTCAGTTTTTCAAATCAATTTTTCAATTTCAAGTATTTTTGCCCACCCCTACCTGCAATGTAAATTCTATCCCAACACAAAATCTTTAACCAAATAATATCCTTAACCAATATTCTATATAATAAAAGATATTGTACGTAACAACTCAAATCCAATTTGTTATCAAATCCAATTATCAAATAACCACTTTTCAAATCAACTTGAACAAATCTAAGCCATATATCGAGTAACCACTCTGACCAAATATAAAAGCAATTAAAACAAATCAACACATAAGCATATATGGATAGAATAAATGTAATCTACAAGCTATTTATATTAGTCCGTAAAATATGCTTAAAGCAAATCAACTTAATCTAAAATGTAATCAACTTAACCGAACATATATTAATCAAATCTAAAAGCAATTTGACAACACGTAAGCATATATTTAAAAATCTTTTAGAACATTGGCCTAAATAAAATATATAGCACATATAATTTTGTTAGCCAAATAAATATCTTTCGAGAATAATAAATCAAATAAAACACCCACAAAATATAATTGATATTTGCATAAAATACTACCTTATTTGTCTTTCATCATACCTACAAAAATATATCACATATTATCATCAAGGTAGAGTCAACAAAAACCTTGAACCACTTGATATAAAACCCTGAACCCTTCGATATTAAAACCCTGAATCACTTGGTATAAAACCCTTGAACCATTTGGTTTAAAAACTCTGAACTACTTGGTATACCAACTCTAAACCACTTGCTATAAAACCCTAAATCACCCGATATAAAAACTCTGAACCACTTGGTATAAATCCCCCGAACCACTTGGTATTAAAATCTAACCACTTGATAAAACTTCAACTCTAAGTGTTGAATTAAAAATATAGCAAATCTTTTAGTGTACACTCGATGTGTTGTTTTCTTCAAGTGATTTTTTTAAATTAATCGTGTCCTAATTTACATTCGTCTTCGGATCATGGAACTGATTTTTACATTCGTGTACTAATTTACATTCGTGTGCTAATTTACATTCGTCTTCAGATCATGGCACTGATTGCTGATTTCATACTAGTGCGACTTCCGGCTTCAACTGTTTCTCTCCATCCACCTCTTGCACTCACTGCCAACAGCCTCCGAAGCCCAGCACAATCAGTCAATCACCATTGTTGTCGTTGTCGCACTTGCGCGTCAGAATCCGCCTTCGGCTTCAAATCGAACAAGGATGTCTTCCTCCCTTCAACACCGGCAGTGCTCGTCATCGGCCACCAAACCGACGAAAAGAGCGCACCTATTGAGACCTTCATGGGTTCGAGTTCAACCACGACGGCGGAGGTGACTACTAGTTCAACCACGACGGTGATGGCAGCGGCGGTCCATGGGAGGGAGGAGAGGGCGGAGATCCGGGAGAGACAGAGTCGAGCCTAGCCTCGCGGACGGAGGAGGAAGAAAGGGAGGCGGAGTGGGGGGAGGATGAAAGCCGAGAATTTGGGATTCCTTGTACCGTCGGTTCTTCGTACAGAGGTGAAACATAGGTGGAATTGGAGAAAGAAGTAGATCTGAGAGCGCGTGATGGTATATTTATTTTGACCAATCAAATAGCTTATTTCCTTCTAACCGACCAATTCTTTCTCACTTGAACTCTCCCATATATATATATATATATATATATATATATATATATATATATATATATATATATAAAAACATATATATATAGAAACATCTCCACCCTTTCACCTCCCTTACCTCTCACACGGTGGAAAACCAAAAAATCACATTTATGTCTTACTTATCTATTGTAATTTCATGCCTATATAAGGCGTTGTGAAGACACAAGCAATTGAGATGATTTCTCTCTTTCTCTCCCTCCTCTCAAGTACTATTATTCTTCCACATATTTTAACACGTTATCAGCACGAGTTGACTCTTACTAGGGTTTCAAAATCGTACAAGTTTTTGTAAATTTAAAAGATAAGTTTCGATCGATTATAATTTATTTTATTCTTCTTTATCCTACTTGATTATTGATTGGTTAGTTTCATATATCTTGAATCTAGGTTTAATTAGATCAACTATTAACAATTGATTAATGATTTATCTTTGCTGTTGATCAAAGACATTCTGCGGTGTAAAGTGTTGTTCATCATCTCATAATTATGCCAAAGTCTGTTAAGGAAATTCCCATGGATATTACAGGGGACTCGGCAGTGCGGCCAACATCGAAGCCGCAAACCTTCCGTCGCCCGATGAGAGACTTGATCGCCCTTGTGCAAAGGGACGAGGACTTCAAGGACGAGTCAATCGACTTCGTCGCCGCCGCTACTGTGAATCCAAAACGAGAAAGAAGAAAGAGGTCTGCAAGTTTTTTTTAAATTACAAAACCGGCCCGAAATTTCTTAAAATCTCAAATTGGCATGTACTTTTCATATAATTACAGAAAACAGCTTAAAACTTTCAGGGCTGCATATTTTGCCCCTGTGAAGTATAAACACATCCCCGAAGATGATGTGTAAATATAAATTATATCAACTCCCGAAGTGGTTGAATTAATCGAACAAATTCAATCCCCGAAGTGGTTGAATCAATTGAAGTAATTTCAATCCCCGAAGTGGTCGAATCAATCGAATAAGTAATTTCATCCCCCGAAGAGGATGTGTATACATAGATTTTTTTCACATCCATTAAATTCCATCCTGTAGTGATGATATGATAAAAGTGATGACCAGATTAATCTCATCCCCGAAGCGATGAACCGATAAATCTCGTCCCCGAAGTGATGAATAATCGATAAAATCTCATCTCCGGAAGTAGAAGAATGTACTAACATAAATTATATCACCCCTGAAGTGGTGAATAATATTCTCTGAAGTGGATATAAAGTAATTTCGACCCTGAAATGTTGAATTAATCAAAATCCCCTTTCAATCCCTAAAGCGATTGGATCAATCGGTCGTATCGTATCCTCTGAAGTGGATGTTATTTTATTATATCCCTGAAGTGATAAACGATCGATTTTCATCCTTGTAGTGATGAATTATTTATTTATTTTATTTATCTCATTTTTATGTTTTTTTAATTGTTTTTCATCTCCCGAAGTAAATGATTTATCTCCTAAAGTAGATAAAATTGTTAAATTTATATATCATCCCAAAAGTGATAGTTTATCTCCTGAAGTAGATAAAGTAAACACAACTTATACATTATTTATCTCTTGAAATAGATAAAAGCATCCCCTGAAGTGGATGGACGCATAATCATAAATCGTTCATGTAGTAACGACAATCATCTCCTGAAGAGTTGTATATGAAAACGAAATTCATAAAATGTCTCTCTCTCTCATCAATACAAATTTGTCCCTGAAGTGACAATATTCATTTCCTAAAGTAAATGAATGATAAGAGATATATTGTATATCCTCATAAAGATTATTTAAAATCATAGCCAGAAGTGTATGAGTTTTATTTTAAAGTTGCACATTTACAAGTTGTCTTCTCCCTGAAGTGAGTAATAATCAATCATACCGTTTCTTGAAGAATATGGTCAATGTTTATATGACAACTTACTATATTTTTTAATGCAACTTATCATCTTTTTGGAGTATATGATCGAATTATACATAATAGAGACTAATTGTCACTCGAAGTTGACAAATGAATCATTTTATGAATAAAATCATTTCTCGAAGAACATGATAAATTGAAATGTTTCTCCATGACTCCACCTGAAGTGGAGAAATACAATTTCTTTTATTTACTTATTTATTTATTTTATTCATTGCTTTATATTGAATAAAATTATTATGATTTTACTTATTGTAATTCAAAGTTCAAAGTGTTTCCCGAAGAAACTACTTATCATGAGTGTCTAATGCGGAGTTTTGTTTGGCAAATGAACATTTGGGAGAAAAGTACGTTTACCACAATCCTGTAAATTGTGAAGTTTTTCAACACCAACCTAAGAACCTGAAGACTCTACTGGTGGATTTTTATTAACTCCTGAAGAGTAAAGAATATTTTATGAACTCTAGAAGAGTAAAGGATTTCACAAACTCCAGAAGAGTATATGATCCTAATTTTATCATTTGTACTCCTGAAGAAGTACATGGAATGTGGGTTTATCATATTCAGAACTATTTTTGTCTGGTTGATACAACAAATAGAAGTAACCACATTACACGATCCGGTTAAGAAGTCCACTTCCTGACTATCCTCTAAGCATTGCCTGAAGCATGCCCCCCCCCCCCCCGGTAGAGGGTGTGAAAGAGGTTATGGTTAAGCGCTTGACCAAAGTTATTGTTGTGGCTTATAGCTAGGTCTTTTATACGGTTAATTCTAAATGTCTTGAAGAACATTATAAATGACTCATACCTGAAGTATGACACCAACGAAAGTTCTGACAATACACATTCAATGGCATCTAAATTAAACAGATCACCATATACAAGGTTCAATGGTTGAATATTATGGTTTTATAAGTGTCAAATAATTTTGAAAACCTGAAGTTTTCTCAAACAATCTTGAATGAAAAAAGCAGGATACATACCATATAGCTCCAGAAGAGCATTGATCTTGTTACCTGAAGTAACAATGACACATATGTATGAATCGACATGGTATTGAACACCAATATCTCATATGACTAGCCAGAAGCAAGTCTTACAGAAATGAGAATGTATATATATATGGTTTATTTGACACTCATTTATCCCATTGAAACTTATCACTAACCATAAGTTAGTTAATGATAAAATATTTTTTCTTTGTGGCATCTGGTCACTCATGTGAATCAATGATGGGCGGGATCATTGACATTCACATACACACCCACTAAAAGGAACCAGAAGATCCTAGGATCCGAAGATCCTCTATAAGGGTGACCGAACATATATGGTCTATCATCTTGGCAAATCAACAATAAGACCATCTATATTGAGAGTAAATGCAAAGTCTCTAATGTCTCTTGATTGGATACAATGAGACACCTATGAAACACTACCATATAGACCAGTGTAATTCCAACATTATAGATGCCTCGACACTTGGTCATGTGAAACAAACAGGTAGAGAATGTTATTACGACGACCCAGAAGAGTCATTAGTCAAATGGGCCCATGCAAACTAGTTTGCATTTCGAATTTGACATAATAACATCTTCCTAATTATCTTCAGAAGAAAGCATGCCATTCAAAGGTCTTGAATGTGCAACATATGTTTCGAGACATACCTCCTCCAAATGAACTACAATGTGACCACAAAAAAAAGTTGGATGATACATGGGGTTTGAGTCCTTATTGATATCAAATACCTAGAGCTTTATAATGGTGATAAAATGCTCGGTATTTAGGGGGAGAGGAAATGAGACTAAATATTAAGAAAGAGATTGCACGGAAACAACTTCTCTATCATTTCATATCCGCGGATAAATACAAGTGAACCAGAAGTTCAATAAATGAAATGATTATAAGGTTTATCAAATATGTTATTGAAAGCATTTACTAAAGGCCAAGAAAGTGACAAAGTCACATATACTAGCTCATTTGGAAGTTCCAGAAGTAACTCAAACTCAATGAATATCAAGTGATTCTCAAGTATACCAGAAGTGTTGGAGATCACTAGGCTCTTTGTATATGATTCCCCATAAGTGGAAAGAGCCTATAAGAATATGATGATCATCAAATAAATGGATGTCAACATCGAAATCATAATAAAAGAGCTAGAAAGAAGCAATTTATGCAAAGATGGATTCTTTAAGCATGATGGCATTGGACCCGTAGTTCCAACACCGAAAAGTGCAACATCAATTGGTTTTAAGTGGGTGTTTATACAAAATAAAATATAAAGTCATGTTGATTGCACAAAAACCTATCAAAGGTTATATGGAGAATGTATTCACCATAAGTGAATATAATTTTGGATCTAAATATAAATGACGGACGTACTATTTGCATACTCATATAAACGAAAAGATTGATTGAAAATGCCTGAAGCATTAATGTCAAAGCCCCGTCACATATAGTTGATTAAAGATCCTTATAAGAGTACCAGAAGTACCTATAATTGTGAAAATGGTGACATTGCATTTGGTCCCGAAGTACCATATAATGTTGTACTCTTTTCCTTAATCTTGGTTTTTATCCCACTGGGTTTTTCCAAGGTAAGGTTTTTAACGAGGCAACTTATGCACCATTTAATAAAACAGATCCCCCTGATCAACAATGAAAAGCACACTGGGTCCTAAAGTACCTTATGTTTGTGCATTGAAAGTAACTCAATGCCAGTAGATGAAAGTCAAGCATTTGAAATCAATTGTAATGTATGAAGACATTTCCGCTTGTACACATCAAAGACAATGTTCAGACTCGACCATGAAGCTCATGAAGTCAGAATTATTAAGACATTCGATGAGCTTATCGGAATGAGAAAGTTGCAGGAAGAATGTTGAATTCATGGGGAGAATATACGCACTGCACTCTTTTTCCCTTCGATCAGGTTTTTTCCCACTGGGTTTTCCTGACAAGGTTTTTAATGAGGCAGTATCACCAAAGTGTATCAAACGACATATATACTTTTTCTTTTAGCCCTAGTTTTTGTCTCATTGGGTTTTTCTATGCGATGTTCTCAACGAGACAATTTGTAATGGTAGAGGTGCACATCCAAGGGGAAGTGTTATGAAACCATGAATGATGGATGTTTCACCTCTCCACCCTTTCACCTCCCTTAACTCCCACATGGTGGAAAACCAAAGAGTCACATTTATGTCCTACTTATCTATTGTAATTCCATGCCTATATAAGGCCTTGTAACCTTACTTGGAAGACACAAGCAATTGAGATGATTTCTCTCTTTCTCTCCCTCCTCTCAAGTACTATTATTCTTCCACATATTATAACAATATATATATATATATATATATATATATATATATATATATATATATATATATATATATATATATATATATATATATATATATATATATATATATATATATATATAGCCGGTGTACTCAGCCCTTAACGTGTATCATGTACACAAATCTGAGCCGTTGATTCCCATAGAGGAATCTGAGCCGTTGATTCCCATAGATGACTATGCAGTTGAGTATGAATGATTATGCACTAGTATATGAAGGATTATTCAGTCGTATGAGTCTGCTTTGTAGGTTAGTCATTTTGATTATTCGATGGTATCACTATATTATTCGATCGTATTGACGGATTATGCGATGGTATTGCTTTATTATTCAATGGTATAGCTTAATTATTCGATGGTGTTACAATATTATTCGATGGTAATATATACTATTGAATAATAAAGCTATACCATTGAATAAAGTTATATCCATGGTAATATATACTATTAATTATTCGGTAGCATATTCAAAGAAATTGGTAAAAAAAACACACATTCCATTGAGTAAATATTCATAATTTAAATAATAATATAAAAAAATCACCAATTCTACTAAATGATCAATATGGGCATGAATAATACAAAAACCCTTAAGCTCAATGCGGCTCCAAATGATTTCGAACTACAAAAAAAAACACTAAATTCCACTGAATAAACATATATAATTCAATGAATAATATCAAAAAACCCACCAATTCCTCCGAATAATAAAACTGAGCACAAACAAAACGAAAACTCTTAAGTTCAATTGTTATCGTAAATTTTTTTTCCCGCAAAACATATGCAAAGTGGGTGTCTATAGGTAGATAAAAATAAATTACATCAAAAAAAAAATAAAAATATTTTTTTAAAATAGCCGAAAATAACAAAAAAAACCAAAAAATTACTTCCCCTGTCACTATTCACAGCCCCCCCCCCCCCCTTTCTTTTCTTTTCTCTTTTCTTTATTTTGATTATTGTGAGCCTTTGATTTGGTTTGATTCAAAGGCCGAAATTTGTGTACATGATACACAATAAGGTTTGTGTACACATGATCTATATTCTATAATTATATATATATATACAATTATATATATAAAAGTATTCAGCTCTTATCATGTATCATGTGAACAGATCTAGGCCTTTGATTGATGAAAAATTGAGGGTTGTGATTATTCCAAGATAATTTATTATAATAATTAAAAAATCGGAAAAAGGATTTTGCTTCTCAAGTTGACGCGCGTGTAATACATCCCCTCATCTTTCTTCATTTAAACCGTCCGTGGCGACTCCCAGGAAAACGCTCAGGCCTATGGTCGAAATTAGGGTTAGTCGTGACAGGTGCAGGGAAGGCGAGCCATGTGATGCAGATCTGGCGAATTGGTGGCGATTTTGGCGGTGCGAAGGCGGCGGTTGCGAAGGTGGCCAGTAGGGTTTTTGTGGGGATCTAGGAAGGGGAGAGATGGATGTAGTTGGTGTTAGAAGGTGTGATATTTGGGGTTGGGTTTGAAAATGCCAGATTGAGACCGGGTTTTCATGCATGGGTGGGGCGGATGGTGTCGTGGGTGCGTCAGGGGCAGGGGGTGACGCGACACGTCATGGGAAAAGGCATGAGGGGCTTCCGCGGGTGCGTTGGGGGCAAGGGTGGCCTGATGTAGGATATGGCGGAGAAGGGGAGGGTAGTCATCACTGGTGAGTAGGGATTGTGGTGGGGTGGTGGTAGGGTTGGGTGGGGAAGCAAAGGGTAAGGTGTGTTCGTCAAAAATCACATGGCGAGATGATAAGACCCGATTGGAATCCAAGCGAAGACAACGGTAGCCCCTATGATTGGGTGAGAAGCCTAAAAAGATATACTTGGTGGACTTTGGGGAGATCTTGTAAGGAGCGGTGGCACTCAAGTTGGGGAAGCAAAATTGTTAACGAGTTCAGCACAACTTGGCCTACGTCCCTGCCTAGGGTTCTCCAACCCGTAGGTTTCAAAAACACTATTATTTCACTCATTATGGATCATAGATACAACCTATAAGAACTGCCTCTTTTCTATCAACTCAAAGCCTCAACCGCTTATATATCTATTCAACCCAAACTCTCGTGAAATAACAGCCTAGCTAGTGAATACGTTTGAGTAGATGTATACTCTTAGTATAACACTTTAGACTTGTATAATATCGCTTAACAAATTAAACCTCACACAACTTAATTAAAGATAAAGCAAAGAAATAATAAAGCCCTGAGAGATTGGATATCAAATGCAATGGTCGCTTTGGAGATCAATGAGCAAGCTTGTGTATCCCACTGGCTTCTATCGATCTCATTATATAATGGTGCTACGTCCTGCCGTCCGTGTCTTCTCAAAAGAGCCGTTTGAACTTGAACGTTCAACCACATCCGAGATAGGAGCTGAGGATGAAGGACATGAAGATCTTCCTGTAACAACATGGATACATGGAAGATCTCCTAAGCCGATTTAAACTTCGTCCTTCTAGAAGCAGCCAAGCTTTGATAGACTTGTGATGGGCCAATCATATATGAAAGTTAGTGTTATAACAAAATAAAGGACAAAAATTTATCCATCCTAAAATTTTGGCTTTCATCAATCATTTAAATACATAATATATATTTAACCAAATATAGTACCTTTTATCAAGGTGGAGTCAACACTCTCCTTGTAATTATTTATACACATGATCAATAGAAGGAATGAATCATCCTGTTCCACAAATTATAACGTCTTACAGGAATGAGTCAAATAATACAAGACATGGAAATCCATCCATCCCATCAAAATATCACGTGGACTTAATTATAAATGAAATCGTGTAATACAAAACACATATATGTAATGTGGATCGATCATAACCAAGGGAACCATGCACAGTATGCAGTGAAAGCAATTGAGAGAATGAATATCCAGATGGCGTGGTGAGACAGCAACGCGTACAGACCACATAAGAAAGCGACGACAGTTGCCCCAAGGGAGCATCGTATCAACGTGATGCTCCTGCCTGCTACACCCCCCAACCCTATCCATCTGACTGATATTGCATATGTATACCCAAGCAAAACGGTTATGCCCAGCAGCATGGCCAACACATCTGCAAAGACGAAAACCTTAACGGAAAATTCTTTCATTCGCAATGGTTGTCCACTGTTTTGGTAATATCCTCCCGGAATTGTGAATAATGCTGCAAAAGTGACGGTTACCAAGAGAGTTGCAACCAGACTCATGTTGTTCAGCATCTGTTTCAACTCTTCATCTTCCATCGACATCACATCAGTACCTACTTTGCCCAACATACCAATACCATGTCTAACCCATTCTATGGGATTCACTACTATGACTTCGTGACGTTGAAAAGCGTTCTCAATTTTCCGCTATCATTTGCAAAACGTAAATTAAATTGGTGTTATTATGGATCGATGTATATACGTACACACAGATAACGGAGAGAATACTCCATAAACTTTCATTACATTAATTAAAACATCAGCGGGGTCAATGAGAATGGACTAAATATTACTGTATTAATTAATAAATGTTAAATGCAGTGGGTCAGTCAGGTAGAGTACTCGTTCACATGATCATGCACAATTAACCCAAAATATTTGAGGATCCATTTTTTAGAAATTAATGATCTTTGCGCCTTCTCATAATTGACATTTGTATTCATAGGGTTACAAGATCTATTCATACCTATCTACCATATATATATTACTGACCGAGATCTATCCCTATATTACTACGTATTGTCTAATAGTAGTGAAACCAAAATATTTATGGGTGGATGAGATTCTACACCAAAATATATAAATAAAACAAAATTTTCAAATAATAATTGATAGTAAAACTCACGGTAAAGAGTGTGACACATCTGAACAATAAATTTAAAAGAGAGTGAATTAGCACCTACTTTTTCAATCAGGAGGATCTTCTCACTAGAGAGGTTTCCTAAAAAGAGATTTCCTAATATTTTCCTAATAAATAAATTTCAACTATTAGATTAAAATCAATTATTCATATCCATATATATCCATCCATATAAGCTCTTAATTTAGAAGAGTTTAGGATAATGTGTCAATTTTAGAGGCATTTTAGAAGTCTTGACCATTTTTTTTTATTTGTCATTTTTCTTTGATTTTTTTAATTCTTTTTTTTTCTTTTTTTTCATTTAATTCTCTTTTTCCTTAATTTTTTTAATCTATATCTATATATAATCTCTAAATTTAGAAGAGTTTAGGATGATGTGTCAATTTTAGAGGCATTTTAGGAGTCTTAACTTAATCATTTTTTTTCCATTTTTCTTTAATTCTCTTTTTTTTCTTTTATCTTTAATTCTCTTTTTTCTTTCATTTTTTAATCTATATATCTACTCTTAATTTACTAACTATTGTGCTTAATTCAAAACATTAAATTCAACCTAAGATTTTTTTTGAGAACCAACCTAAGATAACTATTGGGCTTAACTCAAATTTATTATTAACTATTGGGCTTAATTCAAAACATTGAATATAACTATTGATTATGACACACAAATATAAACAATGTTATAATGATATTGAAATTATTATTCCCGAGTGATTTAAAATATTTATATTTATGTATTATACTTTACATAAGATTTTTTAAAAAATAAAATTTTGAGTGAAATATAAGATACATTTATAGTAAAGTTTTTTATGATTTTTATCTTAACACTTATTCATATTTTATAATATTATATATATATTATTATTATTATTATTATTATTATTAATCTTTTAGTTTTAAATAAACGCGCCATAGCGCGGAAAGTGTACTAGTTAAGATTTATTTTCCTACTAAATCTAATTTTTTATTTTCTAAAATTTCATTAACACTCCTCTCTCCCAAATTAAAAGATCCTCTTTAGAACTACACTGATCATCATCTCATCATCTTGATCCCTTCCAATTGCTCATCACCGTCGAATCCCCTTAACAACGTACGCCGCCTTCTCCTGCATCTTCTTTGGCTTTGCAGTGGCCTCGATCTGCATCGCTGACACGCCACCAACCTTATATCGCCTACCCTCTAATGCATCCAATCATCCATGGCCTCCCGACGTCAACGCCGAGAATTTGATTATAGAATACTCCGTATATTACTCGAATGTTATTGATCGACTCACCCTTTAATTGTATCTTCCCAAAATACTGCCAGTGTCAATTGAATCTAATTGTAATGTCCTCTGATCTTCTTCGTTAATTTGAATCCAAAGATTAATTAAATTAAATAAGTTACTTAAACCCTAATTAAATAAATCAAGGAAGGTACACAGATGGTCAAATTACAAAGATTTCGGCAAACCTTGGGTAGAACCGACCTCTAATGGATAAATACTTGTTATTGGTTCAAAGTTCAAACCGATCATTAGATGTGAAGTATTGAAGGAGAAAGAGAGGTTTAGAATAAAAAATAATTATTTTAATTATTACTAATTATCGTGATTAATCTCAACCGTTAATTTAATTTAATGGTTGAGATTTGTTTATTAGAAAAATATCAAGAAACTGTCATTAGGAGGGATCCTGATCCCTACTCTTTTTGGACTGTGGTGTGCTTCAGGCCATATGATGTTGGGAATTCACACCCCACATTAGTTGTGGCAAAAAACACACACTATATATGTTGTATAAAATACAGTATAAAAGATATTGAGGCTCCTTCATAATTGGTTAAAATTTTTGAGATAGAAGAAAAATAAAATAAAATAAGCCTGACACGATTTTCATTATCAGATGGATCAATCTGGATTTTTCGTAATTTTACATGGTATATATCAAAGCAAGTCCGACCCAAGTCGGTTTGCTTGGTGTCGATTAGGGTAAAAGAGATCAAGATTTCAAAAATCCTCATAAAAAAAAAAAATTGGTCAAGTGTGGCTAAAAATTAAGATATTGAGACGCTTGAACCAAAAAGATGAAGAAAAAAAGTTCCACTATCCACCTGACCGGGGTGATTGTACATAAGGAAGGATGAAACCCCTACACGATGACACACGACTTAAGCTTTTGTGTTAAAAAAACAAGAGTGGAAACCAACCTTAAAATTAAAACAAACCCGGCACGACTCTATCTTGTTTTCACATGAACCGACACAATTCCCATTTTTCACATATATGCCCACCTCAAAAAATCCATATAGATAAAAACTAAAAAGGGTATTTTTAAGATTTTATGAAGATGTGTTGATGGTGATCAGCTTAGCTCACTAAGGACCCTTGATGATGCTCATCTCAGCTCACCTCACTTAGTTGCATTTCCTTGCATTTTATTTGTTGCACTTCATTTTCCCTAACAGTTGTCTCTAGCTTGTCTTCAGGCCCGTGCATTAGCCTGTTTAGGTGGTTCAACGGAACAGGACCCCCAAAATTTTAGGGCCCAATATTAGTTATATTTTGTATATAATAAAAGTTTTTCAAAATCTTTCAACTCTACATTATGACTCACTGGTGGTACGCATTGCAGGGGAAGTTGAGGCTCCACGCGTGTTCGAATCTCATTTCATTCAAAATTTCTTTTTTCCCCTTTACAAGATTTTTAACGCTAAAAAATTTCCCTTCCAGAGCTTCTTCTTTTTTTTTAAGGAAAAAAATATATAAATTATTGTTGTTATTCATTTGAATTTCCAACCCTTCTCCTTCTCTTTTAAAGAAAACCTCACAAAAAAAATTCATCATTATATAAATTAGTTTACTATTACTAATTTTTTGAATTATGATAGGAAATTACAAAATATAGAAGTTTTTGCAAGAATCATTTATAATATTTTATACAAAAACTTTGATAAATAAAATAAAAAGTTATCATTTTATTCCTATGTTTTATAAAAAAAATTATCTAACACATTTATACAACAACAACATCCCAGTATATTAAATTAATTTATTAATAATATAAATCGAGCTTAAATTTTTAGCACAGGGCCCACGAAAAGATCGGCACAACCCTGCTTGTCTTCTAGTGTAATAAGGGCATTTTGTCCCATTCGTTTTCCTCATGTACTTGGCACATGATAAGTTGTAAGACATGGTATATAAGCTGCCTACACCCTACACTTTCAAGTAGGCTTTTGGGGATTGCATCCACCCCTGATATATGAAGGCATATTTTCTCATTTACAAAATATGATGAAGACATCCTCTTCTCATAGTATTTTTCCTTGATTTTTGATCATATTTTTCCTTTATGCTGCACATTTATCTTACATTTTCACATGATGTCAGAGCTTGGGGTCATTTATTACTGATTCGCTTCATGATCTAGGCATTGCGAGTAAGGTTTTATGTTCACCACCAGTGGAATTTCTCATACAGAAGACAGATCAACAGAAGACATGGCTAACCAAGGTAATCTCGAGGATCCTTTATTTTTGTAGAACTCTGATCATCCAGGAGCTCAACTTATAGCTATTCATTTTGATGGAAAAAATTACATCATATGGAGTAGGGGAGTCATGATGGCTCTTGGTGCCAAGTGCAAGCTTGGTTTTATCAATGGTTCCTGTCTTAAGCCAGCTGTTGGCTCTGTTGATTTCGAAAAATGGATTCATGCAGATTATATGGTAAGATGTTAATTAGCTATTGAATTCTATGTCTAAATCTATTGCTAAAAGCTTTATGTTTGTTGATTCATCCAAGCACTTATGGGATGAGATAGTTGAGAGGTTTGGATAGTCCAATGCTCCTCTTATTTTTCAGATCAAGAAGAGACTTGGAAATATTGTGCATGGTAGCATGAACTTGACTGATCTGTATAATGTGTTCAAGAGGAATTGGGAGGAACTGCAAGTTCCTGAAAGTGTTCCAGAGTGTTTATGTGGTACTATTACTGCTTATACTTGTGATCTGAAGAGAAAGTTCACTGAGATTGAGTCTAGAAACAGGCTTATGCATTTTCTTGTTAGCTTGAATGATAACTATGATGCAGCCAGGAATTCTATCTTGGCAACTAACCTTGTACCAAGCATCAGTAAGCCTTATTACATACTTCAGCAGGTTGAGAGAGGAAATGAAGCTTCAAATGGCACCTCTGGTTCCTCAGGAACTTCTATTGGTTCTAGTGCTATGGGTGCTAATAGAGGAGGGAGTTTTATTCAGTACAAACCAGCTGGGAGTAGTAGGTCAAACAATAGCAATCCTCCATTCGAGAAAGAATGGAAGGATTGGAGGGAACTGAAGAGGATCAAGCAGAATTCAAAGTGCTCTCACTGCAGCATGAAGGGACACACGGTTGATCAGTGTTTCAAGCTGCATATGAGATTATAGAATGGTTTAAAGAATTGAAAGAAAAAGAGAGGAATGGCACTGATGGAAGAGGATCAGCATATATATGTAGATGGCTCAATGGTTGATCAGTCTTGTGAAGATTATTCATTGTTTATCAAACAAGTTCCTTCTAGCATTGTGGTAGCTCTAGTATATGTTGATGATTTATTAATCACATGAGATGATGAGTATGTGATAAATCACACCAAGGAAGCCTTGCATAAAGCCTTTACCAACAAGGATCTTGGTGAGGCTAGATACTTCCTTGAATTGGAGATCATGCATGATAGGAAAGAAACTCTCTTGCATCAAAGAAAGTACATTCTAGACATTGTGGAGGATTGCATGATGCTACACTGTAAGCATGCAATCTTTACCCTTTCACTCAAGTTGAATTGGGTCTTAATTGTTGGTTTCTCATAAAGCCCAACTTGAAGGGGGGGGGGGGGTTATAAAGATATGTCGATGGTGATCAGCTTAGCTCACTAAGGACCCATAATGATGCTCAAATCAGCTCACCTCTCTTAGTTGCATTTTCTTGCATTTTATTTGATGCACTTCATTTTCCCTAACAGTTGTCTCTAGCTTGTCTTCTAGTGTAATAAGGGCCTTTTTCCCATTTGTTTTCCTCGTGTGCTTGGCACATGATAAGTTGTAAGACATGGTATATAAGTTTCATGCACCCTACCCTTTCAAGTAGGGTTTTGGGGTTTGCAGCATGTCCCTAATTAATGAAGGCATAGTTTGCCATTTACAAAATATGATGAGACATCCTTCGCTCATAGTATTTTTCCTTAACTTTTGATCATATTTTGCCTTAATGTTGCGCATTTATCTTACATTTTCACAGATTTGGACCCGAGAGACAAATGTCTGTTTGGTCTCCGACCTTGTGTTTTATACTCTCAAAATCTAAAAGTGCATGTCCATACTCTCAGAACATGGAGGACGAGCACTTTTTATCAATGTAACCTTTTTTTTTTTGCAATAATAATGCCTAAGTTATTCATTTTCAAAATCAGTAAGATAAGAATGTTTTTTTAATAACCGGAATTACACTAATTATATCTTTAATTATATATATACGGTAATTTAATACATTAATAAAAAATTTTGCATACCTGCTCCTCAACCTGGTCGCCATTTCTCATAAGTTTTTGGCATAAATCCAGAGGCGTCATATGCTTCTTGTTTCTGATCTTCTGATTGACACCTTTTAATTTGAGCAGGGCTAGAACCTTTGCAATATTAGATTCCAAAACGGCGCTATGCAATGGGGTATTGCCATCTCTATCCGTTACATTTATCAGTTTTGCCATGTTTTTATGGTTGAAGGCCCTTTCAAAGTCATAGCTGCTTTCACCTGTAATAAGGTGAAGGACTGTCCTGTTGTTGCTAACATCTCGAAGCTCTGCAGACAGCGGGCAGTAATCAAGTATTGCTTTCATGAGCAGGTATATAGCAAAGTCACCGGAAGCAGCTGCTCTGTGTAATGGAGTGAAGCCTTCATTGTCGTGGACAAACGCAGATGATTTGTTTTTCTCTACCATTTTCCTCACTAAGCCAGGTCTCCCTTTGACTGCTGCATAATGTAGTGGAGTCATGCCGTTATTGTCTACCATGTTCAGGAGGTCTGGTCGTCTTTTAATCAATTGTAGGACTATAAGACCACCTGCATTAGTGGTTTGTAAAGGATTTGGTAATTGAAAAACTAATAAAATATATAGGAGAGAGAAGATAGGTTTTAAAAACTCATAGAAAAGTTGCTACACAACAAACTCTCTTAAAAATTCAAGAAACGCATCCAAAGCACCTCCGGTCAAACTTAATTGGCAACGTGGGGCCCTATTATGAAAAAAAATGGAGAAGTGATTTGACATTGCATAAGGGAAGAAAATTAATTGCAATTGTCGTTAAAAAAGGGGAGAAAATTAATTGCATGCAACTTTTGTGGATTTTTAAATGAAATTTATTGCATGAATCAGATTTGTCTGACCCTCAAATTATTTCATAATTAAAAAAAATCTAAATATAAAAATACCACCAAACTTCTTCTTTTTTTCTCAATTCCTATGAAATATAATTCTTGAAATGTTATTTCTTGAAAAGTAATTAGTGGATAGATATTGTACTTCCTATCCTATATTTAACCAAACCAGTCCATATCTAAATTTAGATTGATTTTCAAGAGTTAAAGTTTTTATTCTAAATCAAAGTGTCTTATTTTGATTGTGAATAATGTTATCACGGAGTCTTTAGAAATAGAAAGAAATGTTCTTTCTGTTGTGAACCATCTGAAATCCTCTTTGCCAATGAAATAGCTTCATCTTTATATGTTTTTTCTTGCTGGCTGTGACTGTACAAGATGTCAAAACAGAAAGAAATGTTCTTTCTGCTGAATGGGTCTGTGACTATGATAGATGCTCCCTTGGCTCATGTTCTTTCCTTTGACAGATGCCATGAAAATGTTTTTTCTGTTGACAGATTGCTATTTGCTATGGTCTTCTCTGATGGTTTTAATCTTTTTGGAGTTTGCACTGTTTACTGTCATATTGGCATTGCTTCCTTAACATGGGGATGTCTTGACTAGTTTATATAACAAGGTTATAATGACTGCAATATTATTTGTAGATCGGTGAGTAAATTGATTTATCAAATAGACAAGTTATAGAAGTTCTGTTTGCAGGATACCTACCTATATCCATAGGTATATGTATCTTTAGAAGTTGAAAAAATAGAAAGATATTGCAAAGAGGTAATGTAATTTCACTTCTGCACTAAAATACTGAATCTTGGCTCAAATAAAGTGTCTTAATCTTATTTCCTTTTCTCTGAATCTTGGCTTTATGTGAAGTGTTGATTGATTTTTTGTCTTCTTTGTGGTTGCATCAAAG
Organism: Persicaria tinctoria; assembly: GCA_037127255.1. Classification (NCBI taxonomy): domain Eukaryota; kingdom Viridiplantae; phylum Streptophyta; class Magnoliopsida; order Caryophyllales; family Polygonaceae; genus Persicaria; species Persicaria tinctoria. Next base: position 70,464,171 of record JBANSL010000013.1, read on the forward strand.
TCTTTAGGCGGCGAGTCTTCTACGGGTTTTGTCAGGCCAGTTTTACTTTCTATTTTATCTCATCTCTGTGCTTCTTTTTGCAGATTTCGCTTGGAATTGATGCCTATATCTTTAATTTTACTCATAAACTGAAAGTCTGAGGGATTATTAGCGAATCTATCCTAAAATTACACTTTTTGCTGCGGCTTTTCAATTTTGGAATGAAATGATGATTTTGCATCTTATATGTTTTTGGATATGACAGCTGGTGATCTTAACACGTACTTTTGTAATTGAGTTTGTAGAGAGAGCATGAATTCAGCAAAGAAGCCCAAAAGAAGCTCCAAGAAATGAAGGGCAATCTGTATACCATCAAAGCTCAAAAGTCGGAGGTGGAAGGGAGGCTTCTGGAGGTGCATTCCCTAGTTTCTTCCCTCAGAGATGAGAAAAAGATATTGGAGTCACAACTTGAGGAGAAACGGAATGAGATCAAGATGCTTCGACAACAACAGATGATGCCGAGTGGGGAGATCAGAGACAGAAGCAAGAATGAAACCGACATGAATAAACAAAGAGAAAAGGAAACTTTATATATGTTTTGAAATGCCAATGTTTTAGTAATATAATCATTTGTAATCTATGAATCTTTATATATGTTTTGGATTGAATATATTTTAAACTAAGGTTTTTTTAATATAAAAAATTGAGATTAAACTAATTGGCTATTTTTGTGTTATAATTTATGTGTTTTGTATAGATATATATATATAGTGGGTTAAAAATGTTAAATGGGTTAAATAGGTTAAATGTGTAAATTTAGGGAGAGAAAACATGATTTATCACTTTTATCTTTTGTGACAAAATAAAAAAATTCTCACAAAAAATGGGTAGAATAGGTGACTAGAGGAAAATTCGTCACAAAAAGTGGGGTACTTAGGGCGACAAAACTGGCACTTTGGGCGACAAAATTAAAAACTTTGTCACAAAAAATCTAGGGCAACGAAATTTGAATTTCATCACAAAAGCGATATATATGGCGACGAAATTTTTTTTGGTCGCCCAAACTTTGGGCGACGGGGCTAAGGCGACGAACAGGTGACGAAATGCTTTTTGTCGCAAACCTGAATGGGCGACGAAAAATACACTTTTGGCGACGAAATATTTTGTCACAAAAAACTGTTTTTCTTGTAGAATGGAAATATTATAAAAACAGTTAAATGTTTAACGATAAAAAACAGGTGAATAATTTAGTTTTTTAATAATAAAAGTGTTTTTTTTAATATTTTAATAATAAAAGTTGAATACTCCGTAGTCCGGTTAGGGCCGAATTTCCAACATTAATATTAATTCCTTATATGTTGGCATATGAGAAATAAGGTGAAATTTACCTCTATCAAACCTTGAAGCTGCATGAAGAGGATTTTGACCATCCGGCCCGCAGATACTAACTTGATTATATTTTGTAGAATCTGAGAGTATCTCTTTCACAAATCCATAACAACGGTACACTGCAGCAAGATATAGTAGACTTTCATTTGCATTGTTGACGAAAGAAGCCAATTTTGGGTCTAAACGCAGTAGATGCAATGCAGCGATCTCTTTTCTATATGTCTGTGGTCTGAACGCAGCCAATGGTCTGAATCTGAACAAATGGTATAGTCGACCACGGTGGAAATTTCTTAGAGCTTTGTGAACGGGTGTGTCACCATTTCTCGACTTGATTCTCCATGGCTTCAAATCCATTTCACCATTTGCTGTCACATTAAGCGTCTGATGCTCAGGTTGATCATTTACATCTCCATGTACATCTCCATTTTCTATCACATTAAGCGTCTGATGATCAGGTTGATCATTTTCAGACCTTTTAGTGGTTAACAAACGGCTCAGGTTCAGAATGAGACGAACGACATCAATATGACCGTACTCTGCAGCCAGATGGAGTGGGGTCTCCCCTTCAGAGTTCTTTCCTGACAGCAGCAGCCGACAACATGCCAAGTTGGACGATCGAACTTCCTTAATTATTTGAGTATGGCCATCTCTAGCTGCTATATGAAACACACTATTTCCGCCAGGACCTTGGTAAGTCAAAATTTGATCCCAGTTATTTTTGTAGTGATCCAAGAGATCATCCACGTTAGTCACATCCTTATGATAGAATATTTCCATATTTGTGGACTCTTTCGTTCTCCATGTTGCTTCTAACCGTTTCTGACAAGAAATAGAACAATAAGATTGTACGCAATTCCGTATTTGATCAAAGAAAATGTAGAGACTATATCGTCTGTGTTTAATTTTTAAGTTTTGGATTGTGTTTTGATGTTTGGGCTAGTGAAGAATTGGGCCTGATGTCTTATAACCAAATTGGGCCAAGCTTAGGCCAATTTCGGAAGACAACGACTAGCTAGCTCATTTTCACTTTGTCTATATATGCATTAGGACACTCTAAGCTAGGATTTTCTATGGTGTTTGTCTGATCTAGGGTTTATGCACTCTCTTGCTCTGTCTCTTTGGCGACCAGTTTGTGGTTTCCTTACCTTGGTAAGATGCCTTGACAGAGTTCTATTGATAGAGCTCTCGATCAATCCAAACACCTGAGACGATAAGATTCCAAGCCGGATTTCATTGGAACCCGTCGGCGCAAGTCATCATTGGATGCTTGCTTTAGCCCTTGTTGGATCTCTACTGGTCGTCTCCTCCCACTCACAGATACTTATTTTCTCTTTGCCTTTCTTGTTATTTCCTTGCGTTCTTGAGCATTTCGGTTGGGGCCTACAATTTCGTACTTTTTTCGTCTTAAGTTTGAATATAAATTTTGTTTTTGTTGCTTTCTATGTGCTTCCAAACTGGAATTAGAGCTATGTTGAGTTTTTCAAACTACATTTTGAGTTTTCGACATCCTTCATGTTGGAAAAATTAGGTCTAAAGTTTTGATGTTTTGATTTCCTTATATTTGAGATATTTTATATTCTAGATCTAAATGATAAGGATCTCTGAGCTACGATCTAGAACATATCTAAAGATTCAAAGCCTTTCTCTTCGGTTTCTGGGGAAACCTATAATAACACAACCTATTCTTTTAGATTTGATATTTTTCGCATCCTGGATCTAGAAGACAAGGGCTCCTAAACTTCGATCTCGAACAGATATGAAGTTTTAGGGTTTTGGTGACTCTGGGTTCTTTCTTCTCAGAAGAAACCCTAAGTCCTTTTTGTTACCTCTCTATTCATATCCTACATTACTAACCTTGCTTGTGTTTGTTTTGCAGGCACAAAAAAAAATTGTCGTTTTAGATATGTGAAGGCTCAAGCATTCATAGATCCTGATACATATCCTTTTTTACCTCTTTAGCTTCCTTTTCTTTGCTTGTTTTTTTTTTCTTGTTACCTCTGCCTTGCCGGCATATTACCTATCTAATATTACTTGTTGTTTTCTGTTGTGATGTCTGAATCCCCTGTTAGAATTAAGCCATTTGATGGGACCTCTGGTTTTTCTAGGTCATATAGGCAATAAAGGTATGCATTATTTTTTTAAGCATTGTTCATTGAATCATAAACCTTCTGATCTGCCTTTGTGTGATAATTGTGTTTTTGGGAAAAAAAAAATACAGAACTGGCTTTATGAAATCAAAGTATGTATCTCAAAGGCAACTAGAGTATGTACACGCAGACCTATGGGGACCTGCCCAAGTGGATACTATAGGTGGTAGGAAGTACTTCCTGTCACTTATAAACCACTATGCCAGGAAGGTTCGGTGTACCACTTGAGGGCCAGGAGTGAAACCTATGATTCCTTTAAGTTCTAGAAAACTAAAGTTGAAGGTGAATGTGATTTTAAGTTTAAATGTCCTAGAACTGATGGGATCAAAAGGCGTCTCAATGTGCCAGGCACTCCTCAGCGGAATGGAACTGTTGAGCGGATGAACAGAACCCTGCTTGAAAAGGCAAGGTGCATGCTCATTAGCGCTGGGATGAAACACTCCCTTTGGGGTGAGGCAGTCGTGCTTGATAAATAGATCACCCTCTGCAGCCATTGATTTTAATACCCCACATGAACTGTGGTGTGGTACCAAGCTTGGACTAGCACACTTGAGACCTTTTGGGTACACTACATTTTCCCACTTGAGTGATGGCAAATTGAACCCAAGGGCTCTCAAGTGTGTTATGTTGGGTTACCCAGAGGGTGTAAAGGGTTATAAGCTATTGGTTATACAATCTGGAGGCTACATGGTTATAACTTATAACTAGTAGAAATGTGACCTTTAATGAGAATGATTTTAATTTTCAAAATGTGCTAACATCCTTTGTTGAGAATGCAGGTATCCCTGAAGAAAATGGAAATCAATTCTACATGCCAAGTGGAAGGGATGACAGCTCTGAAGGTGGCGAAGATGATGAATTTGGCATTGGTCACACACACCACCTTCTTTTGGAGCTGCAAGACAATTCAAGTACTGAAGAGCACCAAAATGTGCACCCTAACCATTCAGGTGGGAAAGTAAGTGACTTTAACTCAAACTCCTCCTCCTCTCAAGCATCTTCTTCCTCCTCTTCTCATGCTGATAATGATTATGTTTCTGATGATAGAGCTTCTGATCAATCAAAACACCTAAGACACTTAGATTCCAAGCCTGATTCATATATTGGAACCCGTCAGCAACAAGTCATTATTGGATGCTTGCTTTAGCCCTTATTGGATATCTACTTGTTGTTTCCTCCCACTCACAGATACTTAGTTTCTCTTTGCCTTTCTTGTTCTTTCCTTAAGTTCTTGAGCATTCCAGTTGAAGCCTACAATTTTGTATTCTTTTTCATCTGAAGTTTAAATATACATTTGGTTTTTGTTGCTTTGTTTGTGCTTTCAGAAAATATGTCATTATAGGGATTAATTGTTCATCCAATGGCCTCACTTTGTTACATTCCTAAAAAACTAGAAATAAATGACGTAAATTGATTGATAATGGGAATCCATTGGTACTGAAAATACTGTCTAACATAGCTTACATTCAAGAGAATTAAAACTCCAATCTGTTATTGAATGTGCCAACTTCAATACTATTATTAAACACGTTTGTTGAACCTTGCAAAAAAGTTTGCTACATTCAAAATTATTTTAAACAATTTTCGAAGTGTAGATTATCTTAAACAATTTTCATCAAATAAGGTTATTAATAAGAATGGTTGCAAGTCATAAAATTAGAACAAAAAAAATGATTGCCTACATACCAACTTGATGGGGATTTCGTCGTCAGATTTGCATAAATCCATAGGAGTGTAGCCTTGTTTGTTCTTCAATCTCCAATTGATATCTGTATTTTCAAGTAGGGTATTGGCACTTTGCAAATCAGAGCTCATCAAGGCAATATGCAAAAGTGTGTTGCCATTGCTATCAACCTCATTGATAAGCTCCTTCATCCTTGTCTTCTTCAAGCATCCTGCTAAAAAACTACCTTCTAGCTTGGCAGTATGAAGAGTTGTTTTGCCATGGTATTTGTCGCAAATTTCTATTGACCGTGGAGACAGACCTAAGATGATCTCGATCATTGACAATATACCCATACTAGATGCTTTATGAAGAGGAGTCAAACCTTCATTGTCATGTAACCAAGCAAGGGAGCTGTCAGCCTTGAGCAATGCCTCCACGATCGACTCTCTCTTTTCCTCTACTGCATAATGGAGCACTGTTTTCCCTTTTTCGTCTTGGACTTTCAAAAGATGTCTTCTTCTTTCTATTGCCATTGACATAATCTTATCTGCAATGTTAATCAACCAAAAAAATTTTTTTAATTTTTTTTAGCGATCTAGCTATTTTATTGGTATAGACCATTACAAGAGCAAAAGCCAATAAAATATGTGTTGGACATTGCTATTTAATAAGTAAAAAAGGTAGACCTAGCGCATGTTCGGTGAGCGCCCCACAAGTGCAACTAGGGAAACACGCCAAGTTGACACTTGGACAAACTCGGCGATATACAATAATTGGTGGGATATGCGGTAATTGTTTGGAAATCAATATTTGGACAGTGGGTTCCAAGCGGATATCACATAGATCATCGTACTAAGAATATCGATCTTTATGATTTTATTTGATAATTTTGATTGATTTCAAGAAATGTAAAGAGGATATAAAGGAAAAGAATATCGTAATTAAATAAATGGGATAAGATGTGATCTTGATGTAGATGATCGGTCCAAAAAAAAGTACTATAAAGGGATAAGATGTGGACATACCAGTTAACTTCAGCTTCCTAGCAGGGTGAAAAGCTGTCTGGCCAAATGGCCCCGAGAAACTTACACGACATTCACCATTGCGATCTGCGTCCAAAATTGTCCGTAGAAACCCCACACAAATATTATCAGCAGCTAGGTATGCGGGGCTCTCACCTACATTGTTCCAAAGGGAAACCAATTGGGAATCCCTTTGTAGCAGCAAAAAGGCGATGTCTTCATGACCGGATCTAAGAGCACAATGTAGTGGTGTGTCCCCTTGACTATCTCTCTCACTCCAGCAAGGTCTCTTTTGATCCCCGAATGGAAATACATCTACATCGTGTGCTTCAAGGAGGGTCTTGACTATCTCCAAGTCTCCAAATTGAGCGGCAATATGTAAGGGAGTTTGTCCCTTGGAGTTGTGTTTGCAAAGAAGCTCATAACAAAATGTAGGAAACTGGTCCAAAACAGTCGAAATGAACCCATGATTACCATATCTAGCTGCTACGTGCAAGACGTTGCTTTCATCGTCTGGGCTACAGTTGTGGATGAACACCCCACTGTTAAAAAGATTATTGGCTTGGATGGCCTCATCGTCTTTCAACCGAACTGCTTCATAGAGCTTGTCAGCCTTAGCCATGTAACTATAACCATCTTCAACCATATTTAGATCTGAAATTTGCGCATACAATTGTAAGATCGTGTAGCTTTCCAACCCCAACAATGTCTAATGACCCATATATATATATATATATATATATATATATATATATATATATATATATATATATATATATATATATATATATATATATATATATATAGAGAGAGAGAGAGAGAGAGAGAGAGAGAGAGAGAGAGAGAGAGAGAGAGAGAGAGAGAGAGAGAGATTGACTCTGGTGAAAACCTCAAATTGTGGTAAAAATCGTAAGGACTACTTTATAGCTTGGTTTATTTGAAACCTGTGCTAAAAACATCAATCACACGGTGACTTTACAACTCGGTTCAACCTAAAAAACGATCTAAAAACTCCAGTTTTAAAATAATACATGATTTTATAGTTCGGTCAAACCTAAAAATTGTCCTAAAAAGCTCATGTTTTAAAATTACATAGTGACTTTATAGCTCGGTTTTATTCAGAACCGGGATACAATTTGTGACTTTATAGATCAGTTCTATTAAGAATCGTGCTATAAAGCAAGTGAACCGGGCTAAAAAGTTGGTCCTCACAAGTTTTTACCGTAATTATGGTTTTCACCGGAGCGCACCCCTATATATATATTTAAACAAATATGTGTGTGTGTGGGGGAGAGAGAGAGAGAGAGAGAGGATGGATCAAATGTTAACACCTCTTATGGTGTTAAATGTTAACAAATCAAAATCGTTGGATAGAAACAAATAATTCTTAATACTCAAATGAATAACGACTCCCAAATTACCATATACTAACTCTGAACTTGTCAAATAATGGATAATCTATTTACTTCTTATTTCAAATGAGTAATTTATCAATGAATACTAACTCTGAACTTGCCGAAGAATCGAAACTCGACAGACAAAATGTGCAACTATTCAAAACTTGCAAAAGGGTGAGTCAATTTTATAACTATTTGATAAGTTGATAGTAATTATTCGTTAAGTCGAAGATCAGCGAGGCGCTCCATATATAAGTTATTAGCAGGCGAGCATTGACAGGCAAAATTCACGCGCCTTATGGGTCGCCTCGTTGGTCTTCGACTTAACGAATAATTACTATCAACATATCGAATAGTTGCAAAATTGATTCACAGTTTTACAAGTTTTGAATAGTTGCAAATTTTGTCTACCAGGTTTCGATTATTTGGCAACTTCAGAGTTAGTATTCATTAATAAATTGCTCATTTGAATTAAGAAGTAAATGGATTATCAACTATATGGCAAGTTCGGAGTTAGTATTTGGTAATATGGGAGTCATTATTCATTTGAGTATTAAGAATTATTCGTTTATATCCAATGGTCCTAATTTGTTCACATTTAACACCATAAGGGATGAGTAAATCCAAACCACCATACATATATATTGCAACACAAATTAACTGATCTTGTAGTTTGATATTAATTCGAATGTTTTGATATGTATGATAGAAGTACATACTGAAGGGGGCAGTCAACGCCGCGAAATCTGTAGAGAAGGAACTTGGCTGGTGGATTCTGTAAGGAGGAGAGAAGTTGCTTCATGAATTTGTAAGTTTGTTAAGTTGTCCCTAAACTCAGACGGGGACCTTGAAATGTTATACTACCTCTATTTAAAAATATAGGTGGTTTTTACTTTTTGGCACAGTTTTTTAAAGAGCTAAAACGGTCAAAACTATTTCTACATAAAGATTAACCTAGACCATCCTAACAATGATATTATTTAAATCCTTTAATAAACTGTTGTAATTTGTAGTAAAACAGTCCAAACTCTTTCAAGATAAAAATTTAGTGACTTGATTTTCTTATCTTGATAAAGTGATGGTAGCTAGACTCTTATAAGTTATCTACTTGCTTTTTTTATATATATATATATATATTTGCTTGTTATTTTCCAAGGAGTATTACAAGTTCCCTTAAAATAAAGCATTGACAACTATGATGTTATGCTATCCATTAATTTCAATGATCAAATTCTTGATTCCCAATTGGATAATTTGAAATTGTGATCTGATCGGTTTAGTGAGCATTCATGGTGAAATAGAGCACAAACATGGAGATCAAGAAAAAGATGGAGAAAAGAGGATGATGAAATATGAAGATATTAGATATGGTCCTTTTTTTGTAAATAGTTGAAACTCTGAACCATTGGATATAGAAGGGGTTCCTCAGTCTGTAAATCAGTTGAACTTTCACTCTCAATAAAAAAAATTTATTCTCTTTCTCTTGTTCTACTTCTTTTCTCTCCTTCATTGATGATTTCTTTGTGTTTGATATGAATGATTGATGAGAGAAAGATTAACATGGTATTAGATCATTGATGTTATCTGAACATCTTCCATTGTCATCAACAAAATCAAGAAATGGAGAATTCCACATCATTTGCAAATAGGGAAAGAAGACGATCATGTCACCATGGTTGATCTGCATAATCAGCTCTTCATACATTCATTTGGTAATTCAAGTATGAATCTTACATTGATTAATCTTGATGGAGAGTATTACATGAGGTAAAAGAGAGTTATCGACAAATGCTCTATCAATCAAGAACAAGTTAGGAATTGTAGATGAAAATTTAGAGGAAACTGTAGAAAATGCATCTAAATGGTAGAGGTGCAATAATATGGTGGCATCTTGGATTCTAAATATTGTGTCGAACGAAATATATCTGACCTTGGATGTGATTCGGCGAAAGTAATGTGGGATGATCTGAATGAATGTTTTTGTCAAAGGAATGAATGATTAATCTTTCAAGTCAAAAGAATATTCAGGACTGCAATTAAGGGAGTACTGTAATGGATATTATAGATCTGACAAATGGTGGGAGATGTTTGCCTATCCTAGCTGGCACAACAAGAACAAGATTACACCTTAGATTGGGAATGATAGCAAAGGAAAAGAGAAGCAACGAGTGAAGGAACTGACAGAGTTAACCTTATTGAGAACAGCAAAGAGAGTTCAACTACAGAGGGATTAAAGGCCTTTCATAATTTGTCCATAGAAAATCAAAAGTTTATGAGTTCTTTCCTCAAATTGATGGGGCAAAGTGGGAGAAGTAACTCAAATAGTAGCATGGCAGGTAAAACTCTAAGTTGTAGTAATATAATATGGAGATTGATGTGTTGTAGTGCCACTAAAGATCCTAAGGTTTGGATTCTTGATAGTGGTGCCGCTAATTATATGACCTGTGATGTTAACCTTATACATAAACCTGTTTCAAAATGCATTGTCATACACTTACCTAATGGTACTCCCACCCACTCTAGCACTGTTCAAATTTTAAGTTTCCTTGACCTTCATCATACTTTCTATATTCCAAACATCCAATTTAACCTAATTTCCTTGAATCGGTAAATAACAGACTATGACTATGACATTCATCTAATTGGTGATAAAATCTTTGTACAGGACCCTACAATGAGGAATATTATTGCAATTGGTAAAGAGTTTGGAGGTTTGTACTACATGGTTCCAAAAGACCAAATGGGAGCCATCATCACAAACTTCAACTTTTGTCATTGAAATCAAACTTATACCATTATGTAAACATTACTCATACCTTACCTATGTTTTTTCCTTCACCTTGTACTTTTGATCATAGTCCTTTGTGGAATCTATAAATCATGAGTTGAATAATGAAAATTATATGTGCTTAGTTTGCCTATTGGCAAAGCAAACCCGAATATCTTTTCAATCAAGTACTTTTCATGCTGATAAAGTATTTGAGTTAATACATTGTGATTTTTGGTAGCCATATGATATCCCTACCTATGATGCGCATAAATATTTTAATTTTAACCATTATTGATGATAAAAGTCAAAGTGTATGGGCTTATCTCATGAAGTCTAAGACTGAAACATCATCCTTTCTCCAAACCTTTATCCTTATGGTTGAAAACCAAATTGACACCACTATCAAGACTGTGAGAAGTGATAAGGAGGAAACACACACACACACACACACACACACACACACACACATATATATATATATATATATATATATATATATATGAGTTCCTGTAAAACTACTTCACAACAAAATGGGAGGGTTGAGAGGAAACACATATACATTCTTGAGACTTCCAGAGCTCTCAGAATTAAGTCCCTCTTGCCCATGAAATTTTAGGGAAATTGTATCTATATTCACTCCAACCCACAAAATGAATAGCCTACCCTCTAAGTTAATTCAATCCAAAAGTCCTTATGAGTTCCTATTTGATCAAATTATCACAAGTTGAAGATGCTGGGTTGCATGTGTATCATGTCCACTACATGTGTTATGAGGAAGAAATTTGAAACAAGAGTTGAACCCTAGGTATTCTTAAGATATCCTTTTGGATTTAAGGGATACAAAGTGTACAATCTATTAAGTGACAAAATTCATATCAGTAGAGATGTACAAAGTATATAGGCTAAAGTCATGGGCAACGTCGAAGTCAGCGGCATTGGCGTCAACAACGTTTACATCAGCGACGTCGATGAAATTTGTTTGAAAAATTAAATTAAAATTTGGATTAAAAAATAATTATAAGATGGAGGAAAATTGGGAGGAAGGAAGATAATGGAAGAGTAGATAAATGGGGGAAAGTGGGAGGAAAGAATGGAAGGAAAGGGTGAGGGTATTTGTCCCATAAAAATAATGGTAGTTTTTTGCTAAATAAGATTGGAAAGTGGACATTTAGCTAATAAGGGTCGAAAGGCCGAAAATCGGCGACGGACAAACCGTCAAACAAGCTAAAGACATAACCAACAACAAAGCAGAAAAAACCAAATTACAAGGCAGCAGATACAGACATAGTCTAGCATAAACACAGAAAGAACAGTAGCAGACTACAACAACTCTTCAGTCAGATGATAGAGGCGACGCAGGGAATCCCTGGGGAACTAAGTGAAAACCTCATATTTCCTTCAGGTTTCGATCACGTCCCCGACCTCCCGTACATCGAGAAAGAAGAGGAACACTGCTCAATACTGCTAGATCCCAATGCCAAACACCAACACCACCTAACAATTCAGCCTCAAGCTTCTTCTTTTTTCTTTCTTTTTTCCCTTTTCTTTTTTATATATACCCGGGCTCCTTAATTTGGGCCCAAGGTTCGGGCCCAAAGCAAAGTAACCAAGCCAGATCAAGCAACTTCGGGCCAAACCGGGCTCAAGGAGAAACCAAAGGGCCTGAAAGCCAGGAAGGAGAGATACACAGACACCTGATCGGCAAACCGTCGGCGACTACTAGCTAGAAGAAGCCGCCAGCGCTGGAGACAAGTTGAGGGAGTAGAGGCGGAGGAGAAACAGAGGACTCCCCCAGCCGGCCACCGGACTAGATAAGCGAGGGCAAGGAAAGTGATCCCTCGGAATAGACTGTTACCGGATTGAAACGAGAACCATACCCAACGGGAACTGTGAAACGGCGCCACCACAGAGTACCCGGAGGGAAGGAACTTAGCGCCATCAAAATAAATAGACTAAGAGAGACATTAGGAGGTTCAATTTGGGAATTAGGGATGGAGATAAACGCCCCAAATTAGGAGCATGAAGCAGGGGTACACAACACGCCGTGGCGAGAGGGGTGACTGTTAGTCCGAAAGGACCGAAGACACGTGCGAAATAGGGTGGTGCGAGTGCCCGATTTGGGGCTGGTTTAGGGTGGATGGTTCATGGGATTCTAGAGAGAAGGGAGAACCCTTCTCTCTAGAATTGGGTTTTGGATTCCATTCGGAAGCGTGAAGTTTTGCACAATGTACATTGATTTTGTTGCAAGATTTACCTTTATCAAGATTATACGTTCTTCTTTGTTGAGATGGGGAGTTCGCTTTCCATCTTCATAATTGGGCTTTGGTTCTATCAATTGTTTCTTCAAATGGATTTATATTCAGTCTTGCATTAAGGATATGACACCCAATATACTTGTCAAGTACAATGTGATTTGTAATGTTAAGCGTACGTTTTAAGTTCTATTTTTCGTTGTTTTGTTACTCATTTGGTAACTTGGAAGGTCAACATATGGAAATTCACCTGTATCCTAAAATGGAGAAATAATCATCAATAATTTTATTTTTTTGCTATAGTGCATGATCCATGAGAAGATCACGGTGATATCTACAAATGAGAGAAAGGGGATGCAACTTTCATTTCAGGAGAGGAAGAATCACACCGTCTTATTATTCTCTTCATTACTCTCTTGCTATACAAAGGAGAGAAAAGGGATGCAACTTTCATTTCAGCAGAGGAAGAATCTCGTCGTCTTATTATTACCTTCATTACTCTCTTGCTATAGTTTCCTAGCAAAAACCTTATGCTCCAAGGATAAATAAGTACAATGATAAAGAATCTCTTTTCTTAGTTCTTTTTCTTATTCGAAAACCTCGATTGGCCCATTGTTCACCAAAATTGAAAGGAAACCATTCTAGCTAATACATTCCTCTATCTATATAATACATTTTCTAGGGGTGGGCGCGGGACGGGATGGGGGTCGTCCCGCGTTCCGTTCCGCGTAATTTTTGCAGGATGGGACAGGGACGGGATTCATTATGTTTTTTTCAAATCCCACCGGGATCGGGATGGGACCGGGAACGGCCCGAAATTTGCGGGATTTGTGCCTACCCCTAACATTTTCTATATATTCCAAAATTTTCTAGAACCCAGAGGAGAAACCTCACTCGATCCAATCAAATGTTTTCTTCATGTCTAGCTTAATAGCCATCCACCTCTCCTTACCTTTCCCATGTTTGAAATAGTGAAAAATTTCATTTGCAATTAAAACAATGTCTTGTATTTGATTTTTTAGATATAAAGGCTTTTTTGTAGTGGGTGGATCACTTTTCATGATATCTTTTTCATTCCATCTGCAATAATTTTTGCAATTATCTTATAAATTGTTGAGGAGAGACAAATAGGTCAATAATGATTTATTGTGCTAATGTACGTTATCATAAAGGTTTGGTTCATCGGTGAGGATCCTCTGGTCCGTAATCGTGGTCCCAGCCCTTTTATAGTCCACCTTTTATCATTTTTTCGGAGCCAAAAAAAAAAAAAACTCTCAACTGCCATAACATTTGAACACGGGGACTTATTTCTTTTGACTTTCTATGTTAATTTGTAGCCCTTGTTATCCTGTCATTGTCCTCTATTGTCATTTCGTTCTGTTTAGCTGAAGATACTCTTCATTCTAGAATTTGATGGTTGATATTTTTCCTCTTGCATTTATTTTCAGATTCTTTTTTGATCTTCATTCTCATATTATCTTCTCCTAGTATTATTTTCCCTTGTGACTAGCCTAATTTGTTTTTCTGTTTCTTTGTCATTATATAAAAGTATCCTGACTTGGTGTCTACAAGACGGAGATGCTTTATTTTCGCTCTTTGATTCTAGAATGCTAATTTTTTGGCATTGAAGTAATTTTTTTAGCAAGGTATTGAAGTAATTGCTCTTTCTTATTTAATAATCTTATTCGTTGTTGGTAATATTTATGCTAGTTTGTTGTTGCTTATATATGCCTTTAGTATGTTTGACGGTTTGTCCGTCACTGATTTTTCGGCCCGTCGACTCACTGGATATGTCTGGTATGTCGAATTTTTACTTAATAAAAAAAAGAAAGTGGATTAGTTGTTAGTGAATCCCGTCCCAATCCTGCAAATCCCGAGCCCGTCCCGATCCCGGTGGGATTTGGAAAAAAAAAAATAGTGAATCATATCCCGTAAAAATTATGCGGGACAGGACGCGGGACGACCGCAAATCCCGTCCCGGTCCCGCGAGGGATAAGACTTGCGCGAGATTGGAAAAAAAAAAGTAGTGAATCCCGTTCCAATCCCATCCCGCAAAAATTACGTGGGACGGGACGCGAGACGACCTCCATCCCGTCCCGTTACGTGAGAGGTTGTCTCAAATTCTTCCCTCTTCTCCTTCTCTCTTTCTTTCTCTTAATTCATTCCATTAAAATTCGCAAAATATAAAGCTAATGGTTACCAAATTTTTATTTTTGGAAGATATATATGGTTGCAAGGATGAGATAAATTCCCTCGTTCTGTTGCTATATACTTTTGAGAATTGAATACAACGGAGTAGCTAACCAGCATTGTAATCGGGTCCGGTGATCAGGACATCTTCGATCACCTTCTAAATTACTAAAAGACTAATAAATGCATCAGACTAAAATTTGTTTCAAGTATTTAGGCCCTTTTGGCAACAACAAAAAAAAAAAAAAAAAGGATATCCATGAAAAATAAATTAAAAGGTACGTGAGATTAAACTTTCAAAATCAGTCGACAAAATATTAGAGATTTAAAAACATGCAACTGAAATGGTATGATAAAGATGATCAAAGAGCTTACAGTGATGGTTGATGGCGCGGCGTATATACAGAGCACAACTAGCCCGCTTTTGGTATGATCAATAATGAACTGGAGCTCGAGTATATATAACGAATTTATAGGGAAAAAAATCAACAGCACTAGTTTCTAAAGACGATTCATAATATTAATTAATGAAGTTAATTTTGCTCACATAATGCTTTCATTGCTTTTTAATGCTGCAATTTGCACTTACAAAATTTAAATTCAGCCTATATATTATATGCAAATTGTCTAAAACAGTTGATACATCATACATCACTACAAACTATGTGCTTCAAAAGTTGACTTCGCTCACTAAATCAATTAGCTAGCTAGTTGATATTTAATAATTGTTTTTCTTTTCCCTTTTCTTTTTTTTCTTGTGTTTTAGTTCAATTTGATCAAATTAGTTTTTTTTTAATGAAATTATGAAAATTTTGTTTAAAATTTTGATATTTTATTAAATTTTTTAGCTTTCAAAAAAACCTATGTATTCTAAAATGACTTATATTTTTAACGGAGTCACTTGCAATTGAGATAAATAATGATGCATTGATGCAGTTTTGTATAGAAGTAACACCATCCACAGTGAAGGTGTGTAAATGTGTATTTTTTTTAGACATTTTTAGCTTTATTGATTGTTTTGGGTGTGTGCAAATGTACACATTTGGGTATGTGATGTGCAAATTTAAGCACACTACCACTTTCCATGTGTATACTATTTTACAAAAACCAAAACAATTTTATTGGTTTAAATATTTGTTTATGATTTTTTTTAAATGTATTGTATTTGAATAGTGTGTAAGAAATGCGTATTTCACCAATTGAGCAAATTACTAAAAAAATTGTTGTACATTTTTATACATCTTGTGCAAATGTGTACATTTTTTTAGTTGTGTGACAACATTTAGATTTGGGTAAATCATACTAAATAAATGAAGGGTGTGGTGTATATGTGAAGCTTTAACTCTTTGTATTGAATTTCCTCTATAACTTTCGGTTATTTTGTTACTTTTGAACTCTTTTTCTCCCATATGTTTATTTTTTTATTTTAGAGGTTTAATCTTGATTATTTAATGCATATTATTGTTTATTTCCATAGTGGTTTTCGTTACTAATCAGTTTTGTAAGCAATTAATTTGGATGAGGATGCACCTTGTATGAATAGGCATGCATCTACAACTGAGGATGGTCTAGGTAATTGGTTTAGAATTTCATATTGATCATATATAATGATCAAAATTTATCCTTTATTTAGACGTTTGTAGAAATGTTGCGCCCGACCTCAAAATGCTATACTTAAGCTATGTTTATTGGAATGAAGTTTTGCATAATATGTTAGAGTATACTTCCTAAGTGAAAATGTAATATAAAGACATAATGTATGATCTGGTCTTTCGGGAAGGCATGTGTCCTAAAGTGTAGGGTCGAAGCCTAAACCAAGAGCTACTATGGTCTAAATGGTTTGGGATCATATTTGCAATAGCTCGATTGGTGTTTTAGCCGGCTTAAATGCATTAGGACCAAACACTTGCCTGTCCTTTTCTGACTTTCCTTGGCACACTCCCACTGAGTAGTATTTAAGCTCCTCCGACGCCTTAGGTTAAGTGTGCTTTCCCTCACAATACTAAAGAAACCCTAAAGCCTTCAGAGGGGTTCTCCTTCCTGGAAGCTTGAAGCCTCGAAGGTCATACCATTGCTATTCACGGTGGTTTTGAGGCTCCTAGCTCGTCTTTGCTCTTCCGGTAAGTTCAAGGAAACCTCTAAAAAGCCCCATTGCTAATACTGAAGACGATGAGTCGAAGTTCAAACCCTTCGGACAAGATTTACATCGACCGATCGATGTAGATCTTGTGGTACCACGATGAATAGAAGGGAGCTTTCTTACTTGCTTTGACCTCTTTCTCAAATTTGTCTTTGTTTATGCATTTCTTAGGATTTAAGACTCCGACTGCCCTTCTTGTATCTTGATTTGATCTTACAAAATGGATTTAGGGTCTCATGAACTCATGATCAAGGCCCACGATTGTTTATCTACAAAATGGATGTCTCTATGTCTCGACTTGATAATTAACCTAGGTTGTTTTTTTTTTCTTTTACCTATGACTCAAGATCTGGCTAGATGTGGTGACACCACGTAATGACCCTTTATGGGTTTAGGGTATAAATACCCATAACCATTGTAATTATACGTATCCAAGTAAGAATCCATTCATTTACCTAATCTCTCCTAATCTTTATCCCCCTCTTTATCTTATCTCGCTCTCCTTCTGATTATCTCCTTCTTCCTCTAGCTTCACCCTCTTCCTCTAGCTTCACCCTCCTCTAAACTCTACTCTCTCTCTCTCTCTCTCTCTCTCTCTCTCTCTCTCTCTCGATTCACCCTCACCGGCCCTTGGGTCATAAAAATCATATCAGAGTAGTCGATTCCTCCGACCAATCTCTCAATTTTTCTTGAATTTTGGATCAGCCATGAAAGACGGTGACTAGCGGAATCGTTTGGCAATGGTAGAGTCTTCGTCCTCGGATTCCTAGCAGATTCAATGGCAAGAAACCAAGCGCATATTCTTCAAAGCGCTCAACTAGGTAAGAGTTTAACAGAGTTTACCACCAATCAATCTCCCTTCTTTCGAGAATCAAGAAAACAATCGATCGTTTTTCGTTAAGACTCACCAATGTGTCATGTTACTTAATGCTTTACCTGATAAAGTTGACACAATTAAGGATATTATTCAGTCAAGAAAACTTGAGTAATGTTAAGATTTTAAAGGTGTTTAAGAATAGTAGGAGGCTAAAAATGAAGCAAAAACTCTTCTATTTTAAGAGTTAAGAATGACACATAAGTTAAAGTCTATTTTAAGAGTTTATATAGATGTAGATGTAGATAGATAAGCAAAAACTCTTATATTTTAAGAGGTTATATAGATGGTTAATGGTTAATTAAATGGTAAAAAAATTAAAAAAAAATGTAAAAGTATAAAAGTTATTAATTGGTTGAAATACCTAAAAATAAGTTATAAAAACTCTTATATTTTAAGAGTTTATATAGATATAAATATATCGAAATTATAGGTATGTTTGGCGAAAGCTTTTGGAGATTTCAAAGGTTTCGGGAAAAAAGCTGGATGAGTGGTGTTTGGCGGTGTGTTATACGGAAGATTGTAAAGCTTCTCCAGGGGATTTTAGAGCATTTTTTGGGCGAATTTGGAAGCTTGGGGGGCAAGCTTTTGGAGCTTTTCGCAGAGATTGTCACGTTCGTTGACATCCCTACCCTCATCCAAATCTCGACGCTCCTCCCTCCTCACTCTCTCCGCCAATCTCAATCTCTCCATTCCAGGTACGTCTCCACTAGTGCGTCTCTGTTGGTCGGCGTCATCGACTGCAATCCTCATGCAAGTGTCGCCAGTTGCTGCAATTAGTCGGCCGTTGTCGCTAGATGACTCTCCTAGCGCCCGACTTTGAAGGGACGGAGGGAGATCACAAGCCCAAGGCACCACAGACCCAGTCATAGTGAAGAGAGCCAAGGGAGGAATAAGAATGTTGAACAACTATGTCAGGTTTTGTCTTATAAGACAAAGGAGCGGAGCGTAATAAGAAGGGCATTTTCGAAATTTTCCTCCTAAAAACTCTAATAAAATCTTATAAATATCAAACATCATTCAACATTTTTTTCTAGATTTTGTTAAAAAAAATTCCAAACTCCAACATCTTAATAATCTAAAAAAAAACTCAAACATTTCTCATAATTTTTTTAAAAAAATCTCTCATTTATCATGACAATGGGTCGAATGGTGGGTGGATGGACCCCCATTTCACCCGAACCACCATGGATGACCAATCACCCCACCCGACCCACTACCCATATCCACTTCACTCATGTCCACTTTCACCCATATCTATCGGGCGAGCGGGTGAAAGGGATGAAATATGGATGACATATGGGTGATTTCTGCTAAATACACATCATTGAATTCCAATAAAACATATAGAGAAAACAATGGCTAAAATAATATCATCTTACACATTAAGTCTTAAATATGTCATCATAAGTTTAAATAATATTGTCTTAAACACATTACCAGTGTTAAACACAAACGAGAGTTTAAATAGTAGTGTCTTAAGGAAAATAAGCCGCCTAGCAATAGCAAAACAAGAGTCGTAGAGATCAAAAAGGGAAAGAGGTTTGTAGCACGAAGTGGCGATTAGGAAGTTAGGGTTTAGAAAATTAGAAAGTTTATATATATTTTTATATAAAATATATAAATAATATTTTATAATGTAGATGGATGATGGATCAGGTCGGGTGGTGGATGATAGGTTGGGTGGTGGATCAAGCGTGGGTGGGAAAAATATCATCCCACCCGACTTTTCAAAATTTCACCCATTTTTTCGAGTCGGATGCGGGTGCCATTCTTATTTATAATCTACTACCGTAAAACACACCTTTTCGGTTAAAATAATAACATTATCTTTCTATCACGTCAATTAGTTTTGCCTAGGATTACGGTGCACCCGACCACATTTTAGACTTGCCCGCAAAGTTGAGCGATTCTAGTGATTTTGGATAGAGACGAAAGCCGGCAAAGTGGGGCCCTTTGCTTAGCCGTGGTGCCCAAGAGAACAACTCAAACACGGTTAGAGCCGTACACGTTGCGCCCAATTATTGGATTTAGGTCAACTACGTCCATCCAAGAGTGCTTTAAATAGTCACCTTCGCCTCTCGCATTTCTTCATTCATCGGATCTCTCTCTTCCTCCAATACTTTTCCTAATCCCTTCGTGAGCGTTCGTAATTCGTTCTCTTCTTGAAGGTTCGTTCTCTGGCTCCTTCCTTATTTCTCAAATTTGTTCCTTCATAATTAGTAGTTGCTTTGCTTTGATTCTTTTGTTCTTCTGCTACAATTCCATGCTAAGATCTATTTCTTTCGATTTTATTGATTGTTGATTGTTGAATCTTCTCTTTGCATCTTCCGATTTGCAGATCCTGGAGAAATCTCTAATTTAGTTAGGTTTTTTGTTACTTTTTGATTTCGAAGTATAATTTTTAATGAGATTTCCTTTGCAGTTTGATTCTTTTCGTTGCAATTAGGGCTTTTTCTTCATGATTGTCCACTTCGATTATATCGGTCATCGCTATCCCCTTCCCAAATTTCTGTAAAATCTCTTGCTTCGATTTCATTCGTCTCCTGTTTTACCGATGAATTGATTCAAGTTCATGTTTCGCTCCTTGATATCCTTCCTATATGGTGTTGATGTTGTGGATCTTGCCTTGTTGTGTTCCTTGCCTTCTTGATTATCCAGTACAACTGTCCAGTAGCTTGGATCGGTAATTAACTCGATGTCTGTTGGTATCGCAGATGCAGATCTTTGTGAAAACCCTTACTGGGAAAACCATCACTCTCGAGGTCGAGAGTTCTGACACAATTGACAACGTTAAAGCTAAGATTCAGGACAAGGAAGGAATTCCCCCGGACCAGCAGAGGCTGATCTTTGCCGGAAAGCAGCTCGAAGATGGCAGAACCCTCGCTGATTACAACATCCAGAAGGAGTCTACTCTCCATCTGGTTCTCCGTCTCCGTGGAGGAATGCAAATCTTCGTCAAGACCCTCACCGGCAAGACCATCACTCTTGAGGTTGAAAGCTCTGACACCATTGACAATGTCAAAGCTAAAATCCAAGACAAGGAGGGCATTCCCCCAGACCAGCAGAGATTGATCTTCGCCGGCAAGCAACTCGAGGATGGCAGGACCCTGGCAGATTATAACATCCAGAAGGAGTCAACCCTCCACTTGGTGCTTCGTCTTCGTGGGGGTATGCAGATTTTTGTCAAAACCCTCACCGGCAAAACCATCACCTTGGAGGTGGAGAGTTCTGACACAATTGACAATGTCAAGGCCAAAATCCAAGACAAGGAGGGGATCCCACCTGACCAGCAGAGGTTGATCTTCGCTGGGAAACAGCTTGAAGATGGAAGGACCCTGGCGGACTACAACATTCAAAAGGAATCAACTCTTCACTTGGTGCTTCGTCTTCGTGGTGGTATGCAGATTTTTGTGAAGACCCTGACAGGGAAGACCATAACTCTGGAAGTTGAGAGCTCAGACACCATCGATAATGTCAAGGCTAAGATCCAGGATAAGGAAGGTATCCCACCAGACCAGCAGAGGCTCATCTTTGCTGGGAAGCAGCTTGAGGATGGCCGCACTTTAGCTGATTACAATATCCAGAAGGAGTCCACTCTCCACCTTGTGTTGCGGCTGCGTGGTGGGATGCAAATCTTTGTGAAAACCTTGACCGGGAAAACCATCACCTTGGAGGTTGAGAGCTCCGATACGATTGACAATGTGAAGGCGAAGATTCAGGACAAAGAGGGGATTCCCCCGGACCAGCAGCGTCTGATCTTTGCTGGGAAGCAGCTGGAGGATGGACGAACTCTTGCCGACTATAACATCCAGAAGGAGTCCACCCTTCACCTTGTCCTTCGCCTCCGTGGTGGTTTTTAAGTATCTTGGTGTCTGGTGTTTCTGATGGGTCTATTATCATTTGAACTTGCTATGTGATTGTGTTTGGTTCTTTTGTTGGATTGTGTGGTGTTTGTGTTTTTTTAATTTTGCTCGTTTTCTTTTCTGGAACTCTACATGACTACTATCAGGCCCTTGTGGCTGGCTTTTGTTGAAGCTTTATATGAATAAATTTGGATTTGTGTATAAGCCAAGCCCGTTTCTTCAATCTTAACATGCCTCTGCCTGTTCACCCTGTTGATATAAGATTCTTCCCTTAATTAAAGTGCTGGAACACCCATCTGTCAAATGTCATTGTGCTGGTTTGAGTTGGTTTCTCTTTGGATCAACTTGGTAGTTGGTAATAACCCTTGCTGAGTAGTTTGGTTTCTCTTTGGATCAACTTGGTAGTTGGTAATAATAACCCTTGCTGAGTAGTTTGGTATTCTTGATTTGTTTACACTTTGCACCTATTATCTTTCTGGGATGCAAAAAAATAGTTAGTCTCTACAACTCATCGGCTGTTTGTTTGGTGTCTACTGTTTGCATTCTTTATGGGTTTCCAAATGATAATGCTGCTACCAGCTTCGAAAATGAACTATGGATCAATTAAGTAGAGCTCTGGAGATTGCACAAGTAGAAAATGCAGTGGATATAGATTGTTCAAAGTTCAAACAACAGGTATATTAGTTGAAGCCATGAAACTGATTAACAAAACTAAAAGTCTTTCTGTGTTTTTTGTTTTTTGTTTTTAAGAGAACAAATCACTTTGTTGAACGTCTATGTGCCTTAATACGTGATTGTTTTTCAATAAGTATACTCAGCTGAACAGAGGAAATCTAGGGTTTATTTAAATATGTAAGTTTGTCTGATGTATCAATTGAATTGAGGATGACTCATAAAACTTTCAGGCTCCTCTCTTCCGACATGTCTTCTAACAAGAAGGCTACTAGGTGCAAATGAATGTATCTTATCAAGTATCACCCTATTGTGGCTATTTAATGATACAAAGTCTTATTTTGGTGCACCAAAGAACTGGTTTTCCAAGCTTGCTACAACTCTACGCAGGGTTGTTTTTTTTTTTTTTTTTCCAGAGTTATGTTGAATATTAATCCATCTTTTCATTTCACCAACATGGTGTCACCTTACATGCCCTTGTATATGTTAATAATTGTTAGGGATGATTTAGCCGCCATTTCTCAATTCAAGCTCTCTTTGAGCAATAGATTTCATATGAAGGATCTGGGCATCCTTATGTATTTTTTGGGTGTTGAGATTGCTCGCAACTTTGCTGGCATCTTTCTACCCCAAAGGAAATACGCTCTTTACATCATTGCTGAATTTGGTCTCCTTGGTTCCAAGCCGCGTGACTTCCCCGTGGATCAGAATCCCCAACTTGCTACTGCCACAGGACGAGATCAGAACCGACCTTATTAATATCGTCACCTTGTTGGTCATCTTATTTATCTCACTATTACTTGACCTGAGCTATGCTATGATGTGAATACTCTAGCTCAGTTCATGAAGCAACCTAAGGTGGAACTTTGGATTGCATCTATTTGAGTTCTCCGTTGTCTAAAAAGCCATCCAGTCCAGGCCGGGGTCTTCATCTCTCTTGGGGTAATGCTCTTCATCTTACTTCTTATTGTGACTCTGACAAGGCTTACATGCCTTATTACTCGACGCTTTGTAAGTGGTTACTTTATCATGCTTGGCCAATCACTTCATCTCTTGGAAGACCAAGACGCAACATACTGTTTCTTGTTCTTCTAAGGAAGCGTAATACAGATCTATGGCTACTGCTTGTTGTGAGCTTATTTGGTTCAAGTCTCTATTACGGTCTATCTGTATATCTCATACCGTTCCTATGAAACTCTTTTGTGATAGTCAGTCTGCTTTACATATAGCTGCTAATCCGGTCTTCCATGAACGGACAAAGCACATTGAGATTGACTGACACTTTGTTCATGATCTAGTGTTGGAACAATCAATCACCACTTCCCATATCTCTACGGCACATCCATCGGCTGACATCTTTACCAAGGTTGTGGGGAAACAACAGTTCCAGAGAAGGCCATAACTCTGGAAGTTGAGAGCTCTAACACCATATATTGACAATGTCAATGCTAAGATCCAGGATAAAGAAGGTATCCCACCGGACCTGCAGAGGCTCATCTTTGCTGGGAAGCAACTCGAGGATGGGTGCACGGCATATTATAACATCCAGAAGGAGTCCACTCTCCACCGGACCTGCAGAGGCTCACCTTTGCCTCCGTGAAGCCGGGGTTTCTGATGGATGAGCCTCTGCAGGTCCGGTGACAACTTCCTATGTGGGATACCTTTGCATATGGCGCTTACCTTCACAATCCAAATTAAAGCCGATATCAACTTCCTATGTGAATGTGATTTTGTTTGCTGTTTTTTTGTTGGACTTTAATTTGGATTGTTTGGTTATTCTGGTTCTATGGTGTCGTATGGGGTGTTGTTTACATATGGCGCTTACCTTTTCTGATAATATTATATTGAAGGTTAGATGAATAAGTTTGTGATTTTGTGTGTAATATGGTTCTTTTGGATGAAATAGTTTGCCTTTCCCATTTACTGTTCGAACTTCTGACTCGATATGCTTTGTGTCCATCTTAAGCATTATATATATGGTGATCTTAACAATTTATTTGACCATCAAAGAAATGTTCCTTACTGGAACTTCACAGAACACGTACGTAGTTTTTACTAAAAACAAGATCATCCTCAATTCTCTTACAAATGCTCCTTTGTATGCTACGTAGCTTTATTATTTTACCTAATGATCGATGTCAATTGGTTTGCCTCCAGAATTGAAACTTGTTTTTTTTTTAAGGTTAAAATATATTAAGAACTAAGAAATATTTGCAAGGATAGTTCGGGGAATACAATAATCATAATGAAACATGCATCTCTCAGTGATCCCACACAAAATGTTGGAGACCATTGGTCATGGCTCTAAATCTACGGGGTGTGTTGGACTCGAAGTCCTGGTGTGGATCCTGTCTCATCAAGCTACGGCTATCCAAAATCGGACACACACCCTAATGTGAAGCAAGGATAACACCCCCTTCGGCTAGGCAATCAAAAGGGTGTTATAATACTCAACATTAGCATACCTATACAATATAATAAGTGAAAGGAACTTCCATACACTAAATAATTTGGACTGAGGTAAGAGTAGGGCCTATCAAAAGGTTGTAAGAGGCCATTGTACTCAAATTCATGGGTTGCCTTTGGACGTCATCTATGCGCCAGCCAACCGAGTACTGTTATTCTTCTACGGTTTCTTCCTGCTGCAGCTCGGATTGTGTGAATTGGAGTGTAAAGTGTGCATAGAGGACCTTGTATGTGTGTGTGTCTTGATGAGATGCTCGGTGTCCTCTCTCATCCCTTCGAAGAAGCTCTCATGTTCCTTGTGTGCTGTCCAGAGGTAATATACCACCGCTGCCAGAGCAATCTTTTGGCCTTACTTTTCCAGCTCAAACTCTTTGATGATGAACAATTTTGGCTTTGGTAAATACAGTACTCAATATGTATGGATTTTATTAGAAACTTGCCTAGACAAATTCTCTCTCCCCCCCCCCCCCCCCCCCCTTCCCCCTTTCCCCTTCAAGTAAATGGTGCATACTGCATACATTCCCTCAATCCATGCGCCCGAGGCTCATATTGAGCAAGTTCATAGGCTAAACTATCAGCACATCTAAGTTTCCATAACACTTGAAACTGCTTAAGGTAAATACATCATAAACAAGAAATTCTAAGAAATTGATCACCTTCTTCTCCCTACCTGCAACCAAACGAGCCTTAAGGGCTAAGTAGACTAAATTGGATATATAATCTTCAAACAAATTACTCCATATAAATACAAATAGGAGTGACATATAATCAGAAAATAATAAATGTTTGGAGCTATTTATGTCTTTTCAAATACAATAAAAACTTGACAAACTATCCAATAAAGTTGCTTTGGATAGCTAGCGTAAATTAAGTTTAAAAACTGCAAACTAGTTCATTGAAATAGAGAAAAAAACTGCAAACTAGTTCATTGAAATAGTGAAGCAAACTATAGTGTGAGATTTGGATAATTCTCCCTTGCCTCCTTTGTATTCATTCTATCAATATATAGGTTACATCTTGGCTTGCCACATAAGCTATCTAATTTACATAATATATATATAATACACATATATTCTAATACTCCCCCGCAATCGAAACGGGAGTAGGACGAACTGTGAGACTGTCTCTAAAGTCTAAAAACAGTTGACGCGGCAAGCCCTTGGTGAAGATGTCGGCATACTGATAGGAGGAGGGGACGTGAAGAACCTTGATATGGCCAAGCGCAACCTTATCACGCACAAAGTGGATGTCGATCTCAATGTGCTTGGTGCGCTGATGCTGCACTGGATTGGTCGCGAGATAGATGGCAGAGACATTGTCCGTGTAGACCAAGGTGGCGGTCCGTAAAGGACAATGAAGTTCAAGGAGCAGATTTCGGAGCCACGAGCACTCAGCCACGACATTAGCGACACCCTTGTACTCAGCCTCGGCGCTAGAACGAGAGCATACCTGCTGACGCTTGGAAGACCAGGATATGAGAGTGTCGTTGAGGAAGACACAATATCCAGACGTGGAGCGCCTTGTGTCCGGACAGCCGGCCCAATCAGCATCAGTATAGGCCACCAAATTTATGTCAGTTGCTGGTTGAATGGTGATGCCAAGATTGGGTGTGCCATGGATGTAACGAATGATACGTTTGAGAGCATGAAAGTGATGTTCTCGCGGACCGTGCATGAACAAACATACCTGCTGAACGGCATAGCTGATGTCAGGGCGAGTGAAGGTAAGATACTGGAGGGCCCCTGCGAGACTCCTGTATAGGGTGGGGTCGGTGATGGGAGGGCCTGAAGAGGCGCTGAGCTTGGTGTCCGTGTCTGCCGGAGTCTGTGCAGGCTTGCAGTTTGACATGCCTACACGATCAACAATCTCACGAGCATACTTGTCCTGAGTCAAGAAGATGCCAGAGTGCGACCGGGTTGCAGAGACGCCCAGAAAATAAGAGAGTGGGCCCAGATCAGTCATAGAGAACTCAGAACTCAACTGAGTGATGATGGTCTAACAGACGGAATCAAATGAGGCGGTCAACACAATATCATCGACATAAAGGAGGAGATATGCAACTGCTGGTCCCTTTTTGTAGATGAACAAAGAGGTGTCTGATTTGCTTATGACAAAACCAATGCGAAGAAGGTAGCTAGCAAACCGCTGATACCAGGCCCTGGGCGCCTGTTTGAGGTCGTAAAGGGACCGTTTTAACAGGCAGACATGGTCACGACGGGTCTCATCGACAAACCCAGGGGGTTGGAACATATAGACTGTCTCATGTAAGTTCCCATGCAGAAATGCGTTCTTCACATCCAACTGACGAATGGGCCAAGAGCGTGTAACTGCAAGGGTGAGGACGGTGCGAATAGTAGCCGGCTTCACAATCGGACTGAAAGTCTCATCACAGTCTATGCCAACCAGTTAAGAGCTGTGAAAGTTATGCTCATGCATCTTTGGATGCATACATTGATCACATTGCTGTGATCATTAGCTCACATTTCAGCTCTCACTTTCTCCTTCATTTCACTTTCATTTAAGCTGCATTTTGTTTTAATTTCAACTGTAATAAGGACAGCTTACAACTGCTCTTTTGTCCTCTTATGATCGACCAATCATTGATGAGTATTCCATGCTATATAAGCTGGGCTCAATCACTGATTTTGTAGGGTTTTGTGGATTGGTGAAAGGGAGTAAGAGCTCCTGCCGCCTCTGATCATATTTCCATTTTAGTTCAATGAAACAGTGATGCTTCATCACTGAATTTACAGCTTCTTCCTTTACATTTTACCTTGTTCTGCTGCTTATGCAGTATAAAAGTGATCTTTGATCAATTATTTCACATGGTATCAGAGCTTAGGCTCACGATCTGAAGAATTCCGCATTGATTAAGCAAGGAAGAAGATGGCAAATCCAGATAATGTTGTTATTCCAACAGAGGTAGATGTCAACAACCAAGGTAACTTGAATGATCCCTTATTCTTGTCTAATTCAGATCACCCAGGATCTCAACTAGTAGCTGTTCTCTTTGATGGAACAAACTTCATGACTTGGAGTAGAGGGATAGCAATGACCTTGGGAGCCAAATGCAAACTTGGGTTTGTTACTGGAAGCTGTGTCAAACCCACTGCTGAAGGGATGAATCTTCAGAGATGGATAAGAGCAGATTTCATGGTGAGATGTTGGATATTAAACTCCATGAACAAGAATATTGCTGAGAGCTTAATGTATGTTGAGTCAACTAGAGAGCTATGGGATGAAATAGTGGAAAGATACAGTCAGATCAATCCTCCTTTGATTTTTCGTATAAAGAAGAAACTTAACAATGTGAGCCAGGGGAGTATGAATCTTGCAGACTTATTTAACACTCTTAAGAAACACTGGGATGAGCTCCAAGTGTTAGAGAGGAAACCTGAATGTTCTTGTGGAGCTATGAAGAACTGTGGATGCAACCTGGCCAAACAGATCAATGAGATGGAAGACAGGTATAGACTGATGCAGTTGTTGGCAAGCCTGAATGACAGTTATGATGCAGCTAGGAACTCTATTTTGGCTATGGATCCTTTGCCAAATGTGGGCAAAGGTTACTATATTCTGCAGCAAGTTGACATGGGAAGTGGAGCATCAGGTGGGGGTCTAAATAGCATGACTGATGCTAGTGCCTTTGCTGCCAACAAGAGCTACCAGTCTACTCAGGGGAATCAGTCTTATAGTGGTCAAGGGAGTGGATCTTACACTCAAAACAGTGCATCTTTTGGTGCACAAGGTCAGAAAAGAGACTGGAAGGAACTGAAGAGAATCAAGCAGGCCTCTAAATGTACTCACTGTGGCCGGAAAGGTCACACATCTGATCAATGCTTTAAGCTACATGGTGTGCCTGATTGGTTCAAAGAACTGAAGGAGAGCCAAAGAAACAGCCAACCAGGGAAAAGTTAAGCTAATGCAGCAGGATCCATAAATGGAGGAATGATGAATAGCCCTCTTGAAGAGAGCTCAGGAAACACATATGGACAAGTTGATAATGCCATGGTGAATGCTGTGTATCAAGAAGTGCTTAAGAGGATGAAAGGCAAAGGGCAAACAGAGAATGCATATGCCAACTTTGCAGGTAACCTGTTAACCTATGCTAGTTCTGTTAACTTGTCTTTACAAGCCAGAGATGAATGGATTGTAGATACAGGGGCCAGTGATCACATGATGCCTATTGATCTCTTTTCTCATCAAAAAATGAGACTCAGTAAACCTATGCTCATAGGGCTACCTGATGGCACTGTGAAGTCAGTCACTGAATCAGGAAGATTACAGATAAATGACATTATATGGTTGAATGACATACTACTGGTGCCAGACTTCAAGCATAGCTTATTATCAGTTGGGAGATTATTAGATGATAATGATCTGATTGCTGTATTTACTCGTACATCTTGTTATATTCAGGACCCTGGAACTAAGGAAGTGAAGCTATCTGGAGAAAGGAGGCATGGACTCTATAAGGTGCTATCAGTGGATCAAGCTAAGAGCTGGGGAATCAAGAAGAAGTTTTGTGATTTACCTTCAGTTTCTTGTAATAAAGCTAGCTGTGATTTAGATGTAACACATGCTAGACTTGGACACAGTTCAGTTTCAAAGATGAGACAATTGCAGTTTGTGAGGCAGACAGATTTAGAAAATTTTCATTGTGATACTTGTGCTTTATGCAAACATCACAGGGTTCCTTTTGAAAGAAGTTTGAGCAAGGCAGATAAGCCTTTTGATCTTATACATATGGACTTATGGGGTCCATACAGGAGCTTAACTTACAATGGTTTCCAGTATTTTTTGACCATTTTAGATGATTGTTCAAGAATTACTTGGACTTTTTTGCTCAAAAATAAAATGCAGGTATTCAAAACCATTACAGATTTCCTAGCCTATGTGGGAAATCAGTTTGAGTGTGCTGTGAAATGCATAAGAACAGATAATGGCACAGAGTTTACATCAAGGCAGTGTCAAGAGCTGTTTGCTGAGAAAAGAATTATTCATGAGAAGACTGTGCCTTATACTCTACAACAAAATGGAAGAGTGGAGAGGAAACACATGCATCTTGTAGAAACTGCCAGAAGCATGAGGTTGCATGCTGGATTGCCAATCAAGTTTTGGGGAGAATGCATTCTCTCTGCTACTTATGTGATCAATAAATTGCCTGCTGAAGTCTTGAACTGGAAATCTCCATATGAAGTATTGTTCAAAAGGCCTGCAACTTATGATGAATTAAGGGTGCCAGGATGCCTATGCTATGCTTCAGTGAACCAACCTGGGAAGGACAAGATGTCTGCAAAGGGAAGGAGATGTATTTTTCTTAGCTATCCACATGGTCAGAAAGCTTATAAAGTCCGGGATATTGAATCCAAAATCACATTCATTAGCAGAGATGTGGTTTTTCAGGAGAAAATGTTTCCTTTTAAGGAAGAAAAACTGCAGCAACCAACACCACTTACTCATGAATACATTCCCTTACCTCTTGTAAATCCTGATACAGATGATAGCAACCAATCACATTATTATAATCCCTTCGTTCCAAACCCACCCAGTCCAACACACATCTTTGTTGATGAAGTGGTTCTAGACACAACCACCTCATCAACAACACATAGTCCCTCTTTACCATCTCCTCAAACACATACCCAAACACATAC
This sequence comes from Persicaria tinctoria, assembly GCA_037127255.1. NCBI lineage: Eukaryota > Viridiplantae > Streptophyta > Magnoliopsida > Caryophyllales > Polygonaceae > Persicaria > Persicaria tinctoria. The sequence goes on from JBANSL010000013.1 coordinate 70,494,658, forward strand.
CCAAACACATAGTCCTAACTTCCTTGATGATATAGTTGAATTTCCTCCCTTGAGAAGATCATCAAGGAATGTAACCAAACCAAAACATCTGCAGGATTTTGTCTGTCAGAGTAGAAGAAGTGAATCTACTCATTCACAGAGCTTCCTTGCCACTTGCCTTGATCAATCTCATGACAGAGACCCTAAATTTATTTCTTCATTTGCACTTATGGCAGACATACATGAACCTGTACACTATAAGCATGCAGTTAAGGAGGATCATTGGGTACAGGCTATGAGAGATGAAATTGAAGCTCTGGAAGCAAATGAAACTTGGGAGATGGTGGATCTTCCTCCAGGAAAGAAAGCTATAGGAAGCAAATGGGTATATAAAATTAAATACAGACCTGATGGCTCTGTGGAAAGATTTAAGGCAAGATTAGTTGCTAAGGGCTATAACCAGATAAAGGGAAAGGAATTCAAACACACTTTCTCTCCTGTTGCTAAGTTCAGTACTGTGAGATTGATATTGGCTTTAGCAACTTCTAAGAACTGGCCTTTACATCAACTAGATGTGAACAATGCATTCTTGAATGGACATCTGGAAGAAGAGGTATTCATGCAACCACCTGAAGGCTATGATGTGTCTAATCCCCACCAAGTATGCAGGCTCAGGAAGTCTCTCTATGGGCTTAAACAGGCATCCAGGCAATGGAATGTTGAGCTCTGTAAGTTTCTTACTGGCCTAGGATATGTGCAATGCCTAGGTGATTATTCTCTCTTTGTGAAGAGAGTGAAAACTGGTATTGTGACAGCCCTTGTCTATGTAGATGATTTACTATTGACTGGGGATGATGAGGATTGCATCAACCAAACTAAACTGGCTTTGCATCATGCCTTCACCATCAAGGACTTGGGTCATGCTAGATACTTCCTTGGATTGGAAATTTCTAGAAATACTTCTAGAACTCACCTTCATCAAAGGAAATACATCATTGACATTTTATCTGATTGCCATTTGTTAGACTGCAAGCCAGCAGTTTTTCCTCTTCCTAGGGGATTGAAGTTATCTATTGATGAAGGAGAAGTTATGATTGATCCTGAAGTTTACAGAAGACTGATAGGGAGGTTATTATTCCTCAATCTTACCAGGCCAGACATTACCTATGCTGTCCAACATCTAAGTCAGTTCATGACTGAGCCTAGAATCCCTCACTATGAAGCTGCCTTACATGTTGTGAGATATTTGAAAGGGACTCTTGCTGTTGGTCTCTTTTATACTAGCTCCTCATTAAAGAATTTTTCAGCTTATTGTGATGCTGATTGGGGCACTTGCCAGTTCAGTGCAAAGTCATTGACAGGATATTGTGTTTTCTTAGGAGATAGCTTGATCTCTTGGAAAACTAAGAAGCAAAACACTGTCTCAAAGTCTTCTGCTGAAGCTGAATACAGGAGCATGTCTACTACCACTAGTGAGCTTATTTGGGTGGATGGTATACTTCAAGCACTGGATATTGATGTTCCAAAACCTATTCCTCTATACTGTGATAACAGATCAGCCATCCATATAGCAGAGAACCCAGTGTTTCATGAAAGAACAAAGCACTTGAAGATTGATTGCCACTTCATACGGCGGTATCTGGTGTCTGGTTTTGTTCATCCCCAACATGTCAAAACAGGAGTGCAGCTTGCTGATGTGCTCACCAAACCTTTGGGAGAGAAACAACACCTATTCTTCTCTCTCAAGTTGGGTCTTGTAGGATTCTCAACAAACCCAACTTGAGAGGGGGGGGGGGGGGGGGGGGGGGGATGTGAAAGTTATGCTCATGCATCTTTGGATTCATACATTGATCACATTGCTGTGATCATTAGCTCACATTTCAGCTCTCACTTTCTCCTTCATTTCACTTTCATTTAAGCTGCATTTTGTTTTCATTTCAACTGTAATAAGGACAGCTTATAGCTACTCTTTTGTCCTCTTATGATCGACCAATCATTGATGAGTATTCCATGCTATATAAGTTGGGCTCAATCACTGATTTTGTAGGGTTTTGTGGATTGGTGAAAGGGAGTAAGAGCTCATGCCGCCTCTGATCATATTTCCATTTTAGTTCAATGAAACAGTGATGCTTCATCACTGAATTTACAGCTTCTTCCTTTACATTTTACCTTGTTCTGCTGCTTATGCAGTATAAAAGTGATCTTTGATCAATTATTTCACAAGAGCGCCCATTAGCGACGAGGCGAGTCTTGTAGCGCTTGAGAGATCCATCAGAGCGGAACTTATGCCTGAAAAGCCAAGCACAACGTACAATGTTTGCCCGTGGAGGGCGAGGGACCAAAACCCAAGTGTTATTACTAATAAGAGCACGATATTCGTCATGCATAGCGGCTGCCCAATTTGGATCCTGGATGGCTATTTTGTGGGATGTCGGGATGGGGGAGAGGGCCAGTTTTGTGGAGCTAGTGGTGTTTAGGTCGAAGATGACCCTGGGGCAGACAATGCCGCTGCGGCTCCTGGTCTGAATGGTGCGCGGGGGTGGCGCGGTGGGAGGTGCCGGCGGCGGGGGGATGGGTGGGGGCGGTGTCGAAGATTCAGGGAGGGGATGCAGAAATTGTGGGGACACCGGATCATCAGACCCGAAGGCATCGTAGGAGCGGGACGGTGATGATAGGCTGGAAAATGGGAAAACATGCTCATCGAAAACTACATGTCGGGAGATGAACACCTTGTGTGAGACAGGGTCAAGGCACATGTAGCCACGGTGTTGGGAAGGGTAGCCGATGAAGACACAAGCGACCGACCGTGGTTGGAGTTCGTGGTGTGTGGTGGAAGTTTGATTTGGATAGCACAGACACCCGAACACCCGAAGGTGATCGTAGGAGGGGGTGGTGCGGTAGAGGACTTGAGTGGGAGAGCGGTTTTGGAGTGTTTTGGTAGGCAGGATGTTGAATAAATAACAGGCCACTGCTAATGCGTGAGACCACATAGATGGAGGCATCGACGCATGAATAAGCAATGTCTGAATGGTGTTGTTGACGGTGCGAATGGTTCGTTCGGCTTTACCATTTTGAGAAGAGGTATGGGGACATGAAAAACGAAAAGAGATTCCATTGGAGGAGAAAAAGGAGTGAAAGGCATGATTGTCAAACTCTTTGCCATTGTCACATTGAAACGATTTGATTGAGAGTTGAAATTGTGTTTTGACAAAGTTATGAAATTTGCTGAATATGTCAAACACTTGAGACCTATAATTTAAAGGAAACACCCATAAGAAATGAGTAAAGTCATCCAATAGAAGTAAATAATAACGATGTCCCAAACGATCAACAATAGGAGATGTCCATAAGTCACTGTGAACAATGTCAAAAGGAGCCAATGTAGGCGTCTGAGATGAAACAAAAGGCAAACGGGAATGTTTCTCTAATTGACAAGAATGACAAACACGGGAGTGCAACTCCTTATTGAACTGTGAACTAAAAGACTGGTTGACATGGCTCAAGACGGTGGCACTAGGATGCCCAAGGCGAGCATGCCAGAGAGACGACGGCGGGGCGGACGATGACACGAGGGCGGCTGGAGGGGCGGTGATGGGGTAGAGGTCTCCCGAACTATCGCATCGGAGTTTGGTTGTTCTCGTTTGAAGATCCTTCACAGAGAAACCATATGGGTCAAACTCAACAGAAGCATTATTTTGTTTAGTAAACTAACGCACAGCCACAAGATTTTTTACAATATGTGGAGCGATGAGCACGTTTTGAAGGGTGAAGGGAGGATGTGTAGAGGGTAAAAGGGCATTACCAGAACCCAATGTAGACAGGCGATCACCGTTGCCAACAATTATCGAAGGGGAATTGCTCTTAGAAGTAATAGCAGAGAGATTACCTGGGTTGTTGGTCATGTGCGATGAAGCGCCAGAGTCCATATACCAAGACTGATCCGGAGGGTGCAGTGTCATGGAGGAGAATGACTGAGCAATCTCCGTAGGAATGCCAAGTTGCTGATCCGAGTAGGCATATTGTGCCTGAGGTTGCTGAGGGCGAGGGCCAGGGCCGAGGAGGCCGGCCTGCGGGGCGGTGGGATACGGGCACGGAGGGGGGGTCCATTGATACGTTTGGGATACCCGATCCTTCGCATGTGGGCTCGGAATCAAGAACACCAAACTGTTGATGGCCCGATCTTGCAATATTCTTGATATCCTCGATGTTTACAAGTAGTTACAATAAAAGGTTTTGAACTATACTAAGAGGAAAGAAGAACAAGTAATTAAAAACTAAAGCAAAGGCAAAAGCAGTAACAACGACGGCAAACACTTCGAAAAATTCAGCAAAGGCAAACACAGCAGTAGCGACGGCACAGTGGTGGCGGCGGATGCTGCGGGCGCAGCAAGCCTGCTGCGGCCGCCGCCAGCGACGGCTCCTGGGTTCTACAGCGACGGATTCTGGGTTCCTTATGGCGACAGAATCTCAGCTTTTCTTTCTTGTGTTTGGTTTTGTGTTTGGAATTAGGGTTTAGATCTTGGTTTGGTATCGGATGAACAAGAACATAAATTGATTGCGAAGGCTTTTGGATTGGGAATCGAGGGAACATTTTAATCCTTAAAAGGGTTCCTCAATTATAATTCCAATCTGAATAATTCAAAGCTTACAATGTTGTTTAAATAGAAAAACATACCAATTCCATCTTTGCAAAAGATAGAGCTTTGGTTAGATAAAGATAAATAAAATATCTAAAGATGGCTAATTCTTTCCTAAGATAAATCAAACCTAATAAAGATAGATAAATAACAACTTGGTGGAAAAGGAATTACCTAGATGAGATATTTTCCTTCCACCTTATTATTTCCTAATTGCATAAAATAAATATATCTAATTAATTAAATTCGAAATTAACTAAATAAATATGTGGAAATTCGTCCAAACAGTGACAACTGCAAAGATGATGAATTTCGGCTATTCTCGACGTCGATTTTGGAGAAACCTTCAACAGCAAAGTTGTAGATCGTTTCGTCCTCGTTCCAACAAGGTATGGCACGACCTCATCCGATAAATATGGATTCCGAACGATCTGTTTTACTGAGACGTCGAAATGCTGTCAACCCATTAAGAACGAACCCAAATTTGAACATTAGCTCACCTTGCTCCTTTGGACCTTGTTCCATGGTGGAGCCTTCTTCCTCCTTTTGAGGATGACACTCTTCGCCATCAATAGCCCTCGAATCGGTCTTGAGAGCTCGCCTGGATCAAGATCATTGTTGGACCCACAAAAGGCCATCTTGATATGCATCATCCATTGCGCGGGAGGCCAGGAGGGCTGGTTCCAGGTTGCCGGAAAATTGCCCTGAACCGGGATCCAGCCGATGGGGGTGCGGTGAAGGGTAAGATCACCGCGACCATGGCCTCGACCACGGTCGCCGCGCCCGCGACCCCTGCCCTTTCCTCGTCCGGTGGCGGGCTCCGATGGTGGAGGAGTGGGCTGTTTCTCCTCTGCCGGCTTGTCAGTCGTGGTTGAGAGACCCGTAGCCGGTGGTGGAGTCTTGGGTGCAGCAAGGGAAGCCTCCTCAAGGAGAAGTTGCGACCTTGCCTTGGAGAACGACGGAAGAGGGTCGGAGTGTTGAATATGGGTGCCGACAGGTTTGAACTCCGACGAGAGACCAGCAACAAGTTGAAGAACCATGCGATTCTCAGAGACGGCAGAACCGACGCTCTCCAATTGATCACAGATGTTCTTCATCTTGCGACAATAGGACGTAACATCGGGAAAGGCTTCAAGGCGGCAATTGGTGAACTCATGCTCAAGACGGACAACACGAGTGCTCTTGTTGTCATGAAATATGCTCTCAAGAGCATCCCATGCCTGCTGTGCGGTGGAGGTAGGTTTCAGAATGGTTAAGAGGAGATCCTGCGATATGGTGCCGTATATCCATTGGAGGATTGTGGCATCAAGTTGATCCCAGAGTTCATCATCAATCGTGGTGGGGCGAGGAACCTTAGTATCGATATGACAGAGTACCTTGTGAGCCCTGGCAGTGACGCGGAAGAGGGCGACCCAGGAATTGTACTTGTCGGAATCGGCATCAAGGACAAGGGGGATGAAGTTCTTGATGTTGGATACGGTGAGGGCGGTGTGGAAGGGAGATTTAGGGTTAGTTTTGGGGTTGGGATCGTCGGCCATGGTGACGGGAAGAGCCGAGGGAGATCGGCGGCGAGAGGGAGGGAGATGTCGGGGTAGGCCGGCGGCGGCGGAAAAAAGAAAATAAAACCCTAGAGAGGCTCAGATACCATGTGAGATTTGGATAATTCTCCCTTGCCTCCTTTGTATTCATTCTATCAATATATAGGTTACATCTTGGCTTGCCACATAAGCTATCTAATTTACATAATATATATAATACACATATATTCTAATATATAGTTCATTGAAATAGCCAAACACACCATCTTAGCTACTGCATGCATGTTTCCATCAAACTCTCATAGAGTTTCTTCCCAGATTTATAAATATATGTCAAAGGATGATTGTGAATAGTACATCGCCAACGATAGAGAGAATAAAGATCCAAATTGCGGAGGAGTGGGATACAATCGCATACAGGCCGCAACGCAAATGAAAGCAAGCGTGGTCGCGATAAGGGAATGTTGTAGCATCATGATGCACATTTTTTGCTAATCTTCCTGGCGACTCCAGAATGGATCCAAAAAGTATAATATATCCGTACTTGAGCAAAACGCCAATGTTTAATAACAAGGCATAAACATCCAATGCGAGGAATACTTGAATAGCAGGATCCTTCATCTGCTCTGCTTCTCCATTCTTTTGGTTATATATATCCTCCTGGAATTGTAAATAATGCTGCGAATGTTATTGTTACAAAGAGAGCTGCCACCACAACGAAGATGTCCATCAACTGCTTCAACACCTTCATCGACTCAAATCCATGAATAAATTTCCCCAATCGAATATCCTCAACATAGATCAATTGAAATCATCCACTACAAAGACAAAGAAACATCACTATCTCAATACCTTTGTTTGTTATCAAGAAAGCAACAACAAATTTATAGCTAAAATGCAATTCCTAACATGGGGATCAATCATAGAAAGAAACACAAATATAATCAATACGCACGAGATGATAATTATAAATATGAATAACTAAATATAAATCAAATCCTCACAATCCAAACAACCATGTCTTCGAATCACATGCGAAACTATGAGTTTAGCAACTCAAGGCAAATTTTCTCTCTCTCGCTCTCTCTCTAATTGTGTTCATAGTCTCACACACAATAGCCAACATCACGGCGAATGACCTGAAATAACCTAATAAAGACTCTCTAAGAGTCGGCCAAACCCTAGTTGAAATAGAATAAAAATAATAAGAAATAATGTTTTCAGATCCAAAATCGCAAACGCTTAAAAACGGCCCATGGCGGGCGCCGTCTATGCAGTGTCCGACTTTCCTTGATTGACTTCAATAAACTCCAATGTCGTGCTTCCTCGCTCCTCTCTAGCTTCCTCCTTAGCCTCTATATGCTCTAAAACATGTCTCTTAAGCTCTTCCAAAACCCATTCAAGGTCGGAATGTAATTCTGCAGAATAAACACTAAAAAGGCGTAGATTCCGAACTCGAATACTTCACAAGCAATATACGAAACTAGACTCAAACAATAGCAAAACCACTACCTAATTGCAATAAGAAATACCTATAATGCCTATATGAAATATGCATTATCACCTACATCATACATTCTATATTCCAAACTTTAAATTCAACCTTATTTCTCTCAGTCGTCTCATTCAAGACCAATCCTATCATATTCATCTCATTGAAGACAAATTGTTTGTACAGGACCCAGCAATGAGGAGAATGATTGCAGTTGGTAAGGAATTTGGTGGCCTGTACTACCTGGTACCTGAATGTAAAATGGAGGACATCATTCAATCCTCTAGCTTCTGTAAAGCCATCCTTAGATGTAATCTTCTACCATCTGTAAACACTTCTCATGTTTTACCCATGTTTCTACCAAACACTTGTAATTCTGATGACAATACTCTATGGCATCTTAGATTGGGCCATGCTCCATTGAGCAAATTGAGACATGTTTCTGATATTCAAATAAAAGATTCTGAGTTCCTATGCTCTGTGTGTCCTATTGCAAAACAAACCAGAAATTCTTTTCCTCTAAGTGCATCTCATGCTGATTGTGTGTTTGAGTTGACCTACTGTGATCTATGGGGACCTTATGATTCTCTCACTTACAATGGTCACAAGTATTTCTTGACCATTGTAGATGATAAAAGTCGAAGTGTGTGGGCTTCCCTTATGAAAACTAAAACTTTCATTCATCTCAAAGCCTTTATTCTTATTGTTGAGAAACAATTTGCCATCTCTGCCAAACCTGTAAGAAGTGACCAAGGGACTGAGTTTTTGAACTCTGAAACCCATTCTTTTCTGTCTTCTAAAGGGATTGTGCATGAAAGCTCTTGTACTGCTAAACCTCAACAAAATCGGAAGGTAGAACGAACACATATGTATATCCTTGAAACTGCCAGAGCTCTCAGATTTCAAGCATCTCTACCTATAAAGTTTTGGGGTGACTGTGTTCTTACAACGACCTATCTCATAAATAGATTGCCTTCTGCTATTCTTAAACACAAAACCCCCTTATGAGATTCTCTACAATAAAATCCCTGAGTTTCATAGGCTTAAAGTCTTTGGGTGTCTTTGCTTTGTCTCTACAACTAGTGGTCCAAGAAAGAAGTTTGATGCCAGGTCTGAGCCTTGTGTGTTTTTTGGATATCCTTTTGAATTTAAAGGCTACAAAGTTTATAGCATTCTCACACATAAAACCATGATCAACAAAGACGTGCTTTTCCATGAACATATATTTCCTTTCAATGCTATGCAGTCTCAAGTGCAAACTCCTGTATCTTCACTTGCTTTACCACGAAATTCTTATGACCATACTGATGATCTTCTTACCTCTAAAAACACATTACTTATATTTTAACCTGTGGAACTGGAAAACTCTACCAGTTCTCCAAGTTTGAATCCACCCTCTTCAATAGAAACTCTAGCAGATTATTCTCCCTCACCTGTGCCTCCTGGCTTTGATGGGATCCCTGTGCTTAATCTGCCTCTTGAAAATACCACTCACATAAGAAAATTCTCAAGAACTTCCAAACCTCCATCTTGGTTAAAGGACTATGTGTGTCCCGCCTCCTGTTCTATACCAATTGCATCTTCTCCAAGTAAGATCACCTCTCCCTATCCCATTTCTTCTTTCTTATCTTACAAACATTTCTCTCCCTTTTATCACAAGTTCATTCGTAATGTGGCTTCACTGTTTGAACCTTCTTCTGTTTCTGAGGCTCTTCTAAACCCTGACTGGTGTAAGGCAATGCTCACTGAGTTGAATGCCTTAGAGAGAACTGGCACCTGGAGGGTTATGCCTAGACCTGATGATGTGCCTGTTGTGAGTTGCAAGTGGCTCTTCAAGCTCAAGTTTAAAGCCGATGGGAGTCTAGATAGACACAAGGCTAGATTGGTAGCTCGAGGCTTCTCACAGATTGAAGGGATAGATTATAGTGAGACCTTTGCTCCAGTTTCTTAGATGATTTCAGTTAGAGCTCTTCTATCTGTAGCTGTTGCAAAGGGATGGACTATTTCTCAACTTGATGTTACAAATGCCTTTCTACAGGTGAACTTGAGGAGGAGGTTTATATAGAATTGCCACCTACTTATCTTAAGTTGAAGAAGCATCAAGTTTTCTCTCAGGAGGAGTCTGTGATGAATGATAGCTCACTTCATAGAGAAAGCAAACTGGTGTGTAAATTGGAGAAATCCCTCTATGGATTGAAACAAGCTCCTAGGCAGTGGTTTGTGAAATTCTCTCAAGTTGTGAGAAGTGTAGGGTATGTGCATTCAAAAGCAGATTACTCTCTCTTTGTGAAAAAGGCAACTCAAACATTCACTGCTCTACTCGTCTATGTAGATGATATGGTGATTACAGGAAGTTGTCAAAAGGAGATTGAAGCTCTAAAAGTGCATTTGAACAAGGACTTTCTCATTAAAGATTTGGGACAGATAAGATACTTTCTGGGCGTAGAAGTTGATAGAACAGAAGATGGCTTCTATCTGAATAAGAGAAAGTATACTCTAAAATTGCTCAAAGAAGCTGACATGTCTAAGGCCAAGCCAGTGAACACTCCTCTGGATCCCAAAGTGAAATTGTCCATAGAAGGGACAAGATATGTTGTAGACGTCAATCCTTACAGAAGAATAGTTGAGAAGCTGATCTATCTCACCATCACAAGGCCATACATATGCTATATTGTCCAAGTGTTAAATCAGTTCATGCATCAACCAAATGATGCCCATTGGAGGGTTGTCAAGCATGTTCTGAGGTATCTAAAGCAAGCCCCCGGTTAAGGAATGTTGTTGGAAAAGAAATCTGATATGAAGCTAAGTGCTTTCTGTGATGCAGATTGGATGAGTTGTCCAATGACTAGGAAACACATTGATCTCATGGAGGACAAAGAAGCAAACCTATGTAGCCATGTCCTCTGCAGAATCTGAATACAGATCAATGGCACCTACATGTTGTGAGATAACATGGATTATCAGATTGATTGAAGACTTAAACATCAGTCATAGAGATCTAGTGAAACTCTATTGCGATAATCAAGCAGTTATACATATAGCTAAGAATCCTGTATATCATGAGTGAACAAAACACATAAAAGGTGATTGTCACCTTGTAAGAGACAAGCTTGTTCGAAATGAGATTACTCTAGGATATATTCCAACTAGAGATTAGTTTGCAGATGTGTTTACAAAGGCAATCTCCTATTAGCATTATATGAAGAATCTGAGCAAGTTAGGCATTGTGAACTTGTTCTCAAATGCCAAACTTGAGGAGGAGTTATGAAGTGCAGAGTCTATTAGTTTGGGTGCTTTTATGTAAATAAGAGGAATGTGTATCTTCCTCTATAAATAGCTCCTCCGTGTAATAGAACAACGAGTCAGTTGAATCAAGTTGATTGAATCTCTCTCTCTCTCTCTCTCTCTCTCTCTCTTCCGCTTTCTCTAGTTCTCTCTCGCTCTCTCTGATTGATCTCTCAGATCAATAGGCTAACAAGACAGAGATAGATGAACCAAAGTCAATTGTGAGCTGTCTTAGTAACCGAAGTCAATGGGGAGAGCCATCTCAATGGTTTTGGGCCTTGTACAAATTTAAAAAAAAAATACAAATTACATATATTAGTGAAATTAAATTAAAAGGCCCAAAGTTATTTTCTACTCTTAATGAAATTAAAATACCAAAAATATTTCTTAAAAAAATAGAAAATAAAAAATCACACAAAACTATATCTACGAACAAAAGACATTTACTGACCTAAATGAAATTTTATGTAGTGAAGATAAGTTGGGAGGCGCTGACACCCGTTTCTCCCAGTTCATTAGACTATTAAAATTCAAAAACGGATGTGCTCTTTTGGATCTCCCTACGTTCTGGAATCCTTTCATATAGAGAAAGAATGTCGAAGATGAAAACAACATCCGTGAAAAACTAGATCGTGTCCTTGTTCATCATCAGATAATTCAGAAATTTCCTAACCTAGTAACTAATAATGGGGCCTTCTCATCATCTGATCATTGTCCCATATCTATAACGCTCAACGACAGTCCCGTAATCAAGGCTCCGCCTTTTAAGTTTGAAAATGTGTGGCTTCAAAGGAAGGATTTTCGAAACACAGTTAAACAATCCTGGCAAGCCTCTTGTCCTGGCTTTACTATGTATCAACTTATGTTCAAGAAACAAAATTTAAAGAAAAAAGCGAAGGAATGGAATAAGATCACTTTTGGAAACATTTTTCGTCAACTGAAAGATGTGGAGAATGAACTGCTCAATATTCAATCATCGCAATTTGTAGTTAACATACAGACAAACAACGGCATAGAGAAGTGTCTTATTAGAAAGAAGGAAAAACTTCTTCTTTTCCAAAAAATCTTTTGGAATCAAAGAGCCAAAACAAAGCATCTAAAGCTTTCCGACTCTAACACTTCGTATTTTCATTGCGTAGCTACTGGGAGAAGACGTAGGAAACAACTTCGTAATATAACTACCACAGATGGCACATTAATTATAGGTGAGGAAAATGTACTCAGAAATGAAATCAAAAGAGATTTCGAAAGAAGATTTAAGGAGTCTATTGATGATAAACTTTTAAAGGAAATGCTAAACCAGTAAACCTGATTCATCCCTCAATAACCACGGAGGAGAATGATTTTCTCATACGACACCCTTCTAATAAATAAATTAAGTCTGCAGTGTTCAACTTGGGTAATAATAAATCCCCATGACCTGATGGTTTCACTACCAAATTCTACAAAAAATATTGGGATATTGCTGGTATGTCCATAATTAGGGTTGTAAAGGGTTTTTTCCACTCAGGTAAAATCCTAAAACAAATAAACCACTCGTTTATTTCACTTCTTCCAAAGTGAAATAATCCTACTAATACTAGTCACTACCGTCCTATTAGTTTATGTCCAACTCTATATAAGATTATATCAAAAATCCTAATAGAAAGAATCAAAACAGTTATTGGTAGGCTGATTCACCCCTTACAAGGCGTTTTCGTATCTGATAGGGCTATTCAAGATAATGTGTTGGTAGCTCAAGAAATTTTCCACTCTTTCCGATCACGTAGGGGTCGTGAGGGTTGGTTGGCGATAAAATTAGATATGGAGAAGGAGTACGACAGAGTGGACTGAAACTTCACTAAAAAAGTGTTAGAAAATTTTGGGTTTCACAATACTTTTATATCTTGGATTATGGAATGTGTAACGTCCGTTTCATTTTCAGTTCTAGTAAACAATGGTCCCACTGATTTGTTCCTCCCCTCTTGTGGTCTTCGACAAGGGGACCCTTTGTCCCCCTTCTTGTTTATTCTAGGTGCCGAAATTCTTGCACGAAAACTCTCAGCGGAATCAAATCTGAGTGGTAGCCCTATTTGCTTTACCTTCAGTAGAAACGGCCCTCGGGTTCCTTTTCTATCATTTGCTGACGACATCATCATTTTCACAAAAGGTAGTGCGGAGGCAGGTAATAAAATTAGAACAATTATTGATACATACTGTAAAGTTTCGGTACAAAAGGTTAATTACCATAAATCAAGCTTCCAAGCCACAAGAGGCATTCCGCAAGCCAGGATTATTGAGCTTCGTAATTGCTCAAATATTACAAATGAGAACTTGTTGGAAAAATATATCGGGTGTCCGATTATTAATGGAAGAGTTAAAAAAACATACTTTGGAAGATGTCATCTGTAAATCTAAAGACCAACTAAGTAAATGGCGGCCAAACGCCTTGTCACAACAGGGTCGTGTAGTCCTTATCAACTCGAACTTATCAGCAAAACCGTTGTACATAATGCAAAACATCATGCTACCCACTTCAATACACAAAGAACTTGATCAAATTAATAGGACGTTCTTCTGGAACATGGATTTTCAACACCTACCTCTTATAAACTGAGATAGGATTTGTCGACCAAAAACTATGGAGGACTAGGGCATAGGAAATCAAAAGAGATGAACGAGGCCTTCCAAATGAAACTTTTGTGGAAAATATTGGCTGAACTAGACAACGATTGGGTCACGTTAATCAAATATAAGTACTTAAACTCCTAACATCCTTGAGTACAAGAAAGGTGGTGACTTCTTTAGGGAATGGGCCAAATTAATTACTCTCCAATAATGTATATTTTATATGGTCATTTATAGGTAGTCTTAGGTGCATTAGAGAGTCGTATTGCGTGTTTAAGAAGCTTATTCATATTCATGGTCATTTGGTATTCGAAGTGAGGAATCTATGATTTCTAGTGTTTATTTGTAGGTTATAAGATCTGGCCTCGAAAGGTGGAGAAAGAATGGAGCAAAATGGACAAAGAAGAGCTAATGAATAAGAGCGGAAATGGAGAACATGGAGAAATCCCATCTTTAAGGTTCTGAGAATTTAGAATTAGCTTCTGAGGTCTTCATGAGAATCGTAGTGCTTGGAAAGAACTTTCCAACGCATATTCATATGCGTCAATCAGACAAAGGATGACTCCAGAACGTGCGTTACAAGTTCAATCTACCGAAGCTGTCAGCATTGTAGGAACGGCGCCCGCTGCCCTTTCCACGGCGCCCGCCGCCTCATCAAGTCAGGATTTGCGATACGCGGTTCAGTCTATCTTTATGGGAACTCTTATCTATCTTTCCTAGGGTTTTGGCCGACGCCTTCAAGCCCTATATTAGTCATATTTCCAGCATTCTTTCAATCAACTAATTGAGAACTAACATTCTATTCCCTATAAACTCAAAGAGAGATGAGAGGATTAAAGTTTAAGGATTCAAGGTTTGTTATGCTTGCCTAGAATTCTTTTGGTTTTGCTATGATTCAAGACTTGGTTGATTGATTGTGAGACTTGATTTCTATATTATTCATGAGTTTATTTATCATCGTGTTCTTCATGTTATATTTGTGTTCCTTTCCATGACTCGCCATCTAGTTAGGAACTGCATCTATGCTATGAATCCGTTGTTGTTTTCTCGATAGCAAACAAAGGTATTGATGATAGTGATGTCTCTTTGTCTTATAGTGGATGATAACAATTGATCTATGTTGTGTAGATTCGATTAGGGCTGAGTTTGGTTTGCGCCTATCTGTCTTAATTGCATTGAATCAATGTGCCAATTGGTCTAAGTACTTGAGTTCTTAATGCTATTCTTTAGTGATATTGAATAAGATGAGTGAATCTCTGCGGATCTCTCAACCTTAGTCAAGTCGACATAGGCTTAGGAATAATATTGATATCAACTCAAGGATCAAGCAATCAACCAATGTTGCGAATTGTATGCGAAACCATATGATATATTCTTCTATCTTTGATTCGCTCTTGCTAACATTTTTGTCTTAGTTTATTTGCCTTGTTTACCTTCATTCGTGTTCATTGTCCTTTGTTTATGTCATAATTGATAAACACATATTGCATTGAAGTACTTGTTTCTCTGTGGGTTCAACCCCTTACTTATCCGCTATACTAGTTTACTAGTTAAATTGTTAGTTTGGGTTATTATTTTTGGCGTGGTGGAAACCTGATGACATTCCACCCACCAAATTTTGGCGTCGTTGCCGGGGGAGAAAGTTTATTTCTTTGTTTTGTTTGTTTATTAATTTTTGTGTCTTTTGTTTTGTTTTGTGTCTTTCGAAAAATTTTAAAAAAAAATGTTGAGATTATACCAAAACCAGGGAGAATATTTTCACCATTACCTAGAACGAGTGCTAAATCTAGTGAGCGAGCGCAAATCACAGGGTTTCAATGATAGTGAGTTAGATAAGGTGCTTTGTGTTATGGAGGGTGCGCTCCCTGAAATAAGGAAACTTATTGACGATAGAGAGTGTAGCCCAGGACTAGGAGTATGGGATCTTATCCAATACATAGCCCTTGATTGTGAGTTAAAAGAAACATGGGAGAAATGATGCAAGAAAATGGCTGAGCTACTCAAAGAGGAGTTGCCACTGCACATCACGGCGCCCGCCGTCCCACACACGACGCCCGCCGTCTCTGCAGACTGCCCAAAGGTAAGGATCCTAACCGAGCAAGAATATTAGGAGATGCATGGCTTCTCTGATGATGACTGGGATGAAGAAGAGGATCTAGTACTTCTTGAACCGGAGTCTCATGAGTCGGCGCGTGAGGTTTCATCTATTATACCTTTTTCTCCATTATCTTTTATGTCATCTCCTATTATGTCATTTTATCTATCACCCGGTGAAGTTGAAAACCCAATGCCTATTGAATTGGAATCTCATGAGTGCACGAATGAGGATCCATATGTTTTGGCTCATGTTTCATCCGAAGAGCTCATCTCAATTGCGCCGATCACAGAAACAATCCCAGAGCCGATTTCTGTGGCTCCTGAGTAAGGTAATGAACTTTCTAACACTTTTGTGGATTATGGTGAATATTTGGATCCCTGAGAGCATTACTTCTACAAGACGCCAGCGAAACTGTGTTGGTGGTCTTACATTCCCTCTGGAAAAGATCAACCTCAGGTAAGGAGAGAAGTCTCAAAGCTTCTTTGCAAGGTATCCTTAACTGCTTATTTTCTCATGTTCAGTGTTCATTCGAATTTTGGTTGGGCACAAGAATTTGATTTGCTTTTAAGGGCTTTGACAATGTCTGAATGAGTCTTAAGGTAAGGACACAATAAACCGTCGAGTCTATGACATTAACCAAAGGCGCTTCTTGGGAGGCAAGCCATTATTTGTTTTCTAGTTTGCAAGTTTTTCAATTCCTAGTTGGGTATTTAAGTTTTTCAAATTCAATAAAATGATAGAGCCCATTTAGATATATGTGTTTTTGGAGGAGTCTTGAGTTAACCGTGAAATTTGCTTGATACAATGATGGAGTCACGTTCTGAGGACATGGCGCCCGCCGCTCGTCACACGGCGTCTGCTGCCCTTGTGTTTCTCTCGACGCGTCCGGATCTTTGGTAACATTAGAAGAGAGTATTTTCCATCCTTTTTTTATTTTCGTTTTTTTAGGTTAGTTTATATTTTCTATCTTATTTAGGATTAGATGTTTTCTATTTTCTATTTTAGGAGTAGATTTTATTCTATCTATGTTTAGGATTAGATTTATTTCTTTTTATCTAGGATTAGATTATTTTTTATACATTTTTAGTTTAGATTTATTTTCTATTCTAGGATTAGTTTCCATTTATCTTAGGATTAGATAAATGGTCATTTATACGTAGTCTTAGGTACATTAGAGAGTCGTATTGCGTGTTTAATAAGCTTATTCATATCCGTGGTCATTTGGTATTCGAAGTACGAAATCTACCATTTCTAGTGTTTATTTGTAGGTTATAAGACCCGTCCTCGAAAGGTGGAGAAAGAATGGAGCAAAATGGACAAAGAAGAGCTAATGAACAAGAGCAGAGATGGAGAACATGGAGAAATCCCATCTTTAAGGTTCTGAGAAGTTCGAATTAGCTTCTGAGGTCTTCATGAGAATCGTAGTTCTTGGAAAGAACTTTCCAACGCATATTCATATGCGTCAATCAGACAAAGGATGACTCCAGAACGTGCGTTACAAGTTCAGTCTCTCGAAGCTGTCAGCGCTGTAGGAACGGCGCCCGCCGCCCTTTCCACGGCGCCCGTCACCTCATCAGGTCTGGATTTGCGATACGCGGCCCAATCTATCTTTATGGGAACTCTTATCTATCTTTCCTAGGGTTTTGGACGACGCCTTCAAGCCATATATTAGTCATATTTCCAGCATTCTTTCAAACAACTAATTGAGAACTAACATTCTATTCCCTATAAACTCAAAGAGAGATGAGAGGATTTAAGTTTAGGGATTCAAGGTTTGATATGCTTGCCTAGAATTCTTGTGGTTTTGATATGATTCAAGACTTGTTTGATTGATTGTGAGACCTGATTTCTATATTATTCATGAGTTTATTTATCATCTTGTTCTTCATGTTATATTTGTGTTTTCCTTTCCATGACTGGCCATCTAGTTAGGAATTGCATCTATGCTATGAATCCGTTGTTGGTTTCTCGATAGCAAACAAAGGTATTGAAGATAGTGATGTCTCTTTGTCTTTGTAGTGGATGATAACAATTGATCTATGTTGTGTAGATTCGATTAAGGTTGAGTTCGGTTTGCGCTTATCTGTCTTAATTGAATTGAATCAATGTGCCAATTGGTCTAAGTACTTGAGTTCTTAATGCTATTCTTTAGTGATATTGAATAAGATGACTGAATCTCTGCGGATCTCTCAACCTTAGTCAAGTCGACATAGGCTTAGGAATAATATTGATATCAACTCAAGGATCAAGCAATCAACCAATGTTGCGAATTGTATGCGAAACCATATGCTATATTCTTCTATCTTTGATTCGCTCTTGCTAACATTTTTGTCTTAGTTTATTTGCCTTGTTTACCTTCATTCGTGTTCATTGTCCTTTGTTTATGTCATAATTGATAAACACATATTGCATTGAAGTACTTGTTTCTCTGTGGGTTCGACCCCTTATTTATCCGCTATACTAGTTTACTAGTTAAGTTGTTAGTTTGGGTTATTATTTTTGGCATGGTGGAAACCCGGAGACATTCCACCCACCACTCTCATTGAGAAATTTAAGTCGGGACTTATATGGTCTGTTGGAAATGGAAAGTCTATAAAATTTAAGAGAAATAACTGGATTTCAACCTCAGCTCTGCATTCTAGAGTTGATTGTCCCCGAACTGGTAACACAAAAGAAACTATTAGTGGCTACATTTTGGGGGAAGATGGGGGAGGGAGAAACTAAGCAATGTGCTTCCTCCTAACATAGTGCAAGAAATTTTGGACATTCCCTTACCTATATCCACCTTTGAGGATCGGCTATATTGGTGGCCGGATAGAGCTGGCTGGTTCACTACTTCAAGTGCATACAAACTACTCACATCACAATCATCCGTAAACTTAGACGCCAATGCCTGGATTTGGAAAGTAGACGTTCCACCTAAGATAAAAAAAAAATATGGAAGGTTTGTCAGAATGGTCTTCCGACTGCCGCAAGGCTTGCCACTCGAGGAGTTTCAGTTCCTTCCACATGTAGTCTATGCAATGTTGCGGCCGAGGATGATGTTCACTTTCTGTTTGAATGCCCTTTTGTTTGCTCTCTCTATCAACTTCCTCCACAGTTAAGCGCAACTGTATCCAACATGTCTTATATAAAATCTATCATTTATGTCATAGGGAATAATCTTCGCCCTACGGCAAAGGCGGAGCTTGCCTTTGTTTGGTGGTCAGTGTGGTACATTCGGAACAAATATGTGTTTAGTCAGGTTCCTATCCTTGTGAAAGATAATTCCTTACATAAAGTTAAAATGCACATCCTGAATTGGAAGAAATCTTCTCAATATTAAGAGAGCTTAGATGAGAACCCCCCCCCCCCCCCCGTGCTTACACACAACTCCAACTATCCAAGTGCCAAAAAGAAGTTTGGCAAGACTAAGTGGCGTAAACCCCCAAGGGGAACTTTTAAGCTTAATTTTGATGGGTCTACAAAATTAAATAATGACAGGTCAGCGGGAGCGATAATTCGGGACTGGGAAGGCCGACCAATACGCATTTGCTATCAAAAACTTGGAAAGCAGAGCCCTCTTGAAGCGGAAGCGCTAGCGCTGAAACTTGGAATCCAACACGCTATCCAACTTTCCATAGATAAAATTCACATCGAAGACGACTCGAACATAATCATAAACCACTTAAACAAAAATACATGTCCTTGGGAAACTGAGCTCATTCTATCAGATATTAAACTCTTGCTATCGACTTTGAAAGAAGTTTCTTTCTTTCATATTCCCCGTTTAGGAAATAGAGTGGCTTATAAGGTTGCACATATTTGTCACTCTGTCTTGGGTGTCGATATTTACAATGATTCTGGTCTTTCAGACCTCATCCGCAAGGATGCTGCCGGGTAGAATGCGCTCGCCCGAATTCTTTACTAATAAAAAAAACATTTACACCACAATAATTTTTTATTTGATCACCTATATAGAAAATTTTATAATTATGAATAAATACACACAAATTATTATTATTTTTTTAGAAAATTGACAAAAAAAAAAACATTAACAGTAGAATATATATATATATATATATATACATATAAGAGTAAATTAAAATTGTAACAAATAAATAAGAAATGCAAAGAAAAGAAAATACCAAACCCAGAATCGAACATGCACCATTGGACTAGGTGACCATTTATGAATTTTATTAAAAACAAAGCTTAAATCTACCTATCTTTCACTATATTGGGCCCTTATGATTTTGGGGGTCCTATTCGATTGGGTCACCTGAACATGTCTAGGTACAGACTTAAATTTATGGGTATGGAAAGCTCAATCAATCAATCTCTCTCTCTCTCTCTCTCTCTCTCTCTCTCTCTCTATATATATATATATATATATATATATATATATATATATATATATATATATATATATATATATATATATATATATATATATATATATATATATATATATCATGTTTGGTATATTAATATATCGATATCAATTTGATATCTTCGTATAGTTTTATTTAAATTTGAATGTTTGTTCAAATTAGAGTATATTCAATGACCTTTCTTCTTCTTCTCTCTTTCTATTTCATGACCTCAATCACCCCTCTGAAACCCAGCCCCAACCTCGATCCCCTCTCCTTCACCTTCCTTCACCATCATCGTTGCTGGTGTCGGTGGCAACACAAACAACGCCACCTCGCCCCTCTACCCCAAGTATGAGTTGAAGATGGAGCCCCTCGATGAAGTATCCTTGCTTGAAACCTCAAATTATCGCTCATTGAATCATCGATGCTTCCTTAAGTGGCATCTTTGCCTGACATCAGGATTGTCTACTCCAAATTCGCACGGATTTCTGAGATGTTCAAGCTTGCGTTCTCTAATCGGGAGCAGCTCGGCGAGATTGGCCTCGAGGCCTTGGATGCAATTTTTGTTGTTGAAATGTATGCCGCAAACGTTTAAAGAGAACGAAAACCATGTTTAAAAATCCGTGATTGGTAAAACGAGAAGATGTGGCATGGTATAGTGGTCACTGATTTAGAAACGGTTTCATATATCCAACACGCTCCTCCATGGTCATGTCCTTCTTCTTGTGTTTCAGATGGTTTCGATAGCCAACCCATGATTTTGACAACTTCTCAATAAGAAAATTTGTCTGCAAGACCTCGCACATTTTTATAACCTCAGAGAGGATATCAGCCCCCAGATTTTCATACTTATGGACTTGCTCCATGATAGACTTGTCGTCGACCATTTCAAACTACATACACTTACAACATGCATAATTTTTCCTTCCAGCATCATCAACACTCCAATAAATCTCAAATAAACTTTGCAGACTTTTTTGCAGCCGTTTGAAGGCATTCATCTATTCATCTAATAATATAACATTGAGAACTTTTCTCATTGGGGTTTGATTTTCCATTCAAGGAAGTTAGGTAAGCTATTCTTGGCTAATTCTTCGTTGTTTTCATCTACAATTTCGAGACTTGGTTGTTTGTTTGTGAGTTTCTAATAATGTAGTATTTCTCTCTTTAATATCTTTAAAACCCTGCGCCTCTTGAGGCGTAATGTACGGTCTTTTTAAGTGGTTTGTGGTGTATATAGTAAATTTTCCAGCTGTAATTCCTATAAATAACATCTCCCTTCAAATAAACAAGATTGTTTAGGGGTGGGCACAAATCCCACAAATCCCGTCCTGTCCCGTGTCCTGTCCCGATTCTGATGATATTTGGTTAAATAAATTTCAATCCCATCCTGATCCCGTCCCGCTACATGGGATGGGATTTGTGGGATTTATGCCCACCCCTAATACTCGATGTACTAGAACTGAACCCCATTGATATATTGCAACGTAGTCCTTTTCATTTTAAAAAAATAATTACAATTTGGGTCCAAGAGATGATGAGGAACCGAAATACCGATGTCCCCAAAATATTGTCAATCTCGTTGAATGTGATGAAAAACAGTATTTTGGATCTGTTTTGGGTTTTTCTTTGAGTTTGGTGAATTTCGACAAAAAAATTTGTGTTTTTTTGGCATGAGGATACAATTGTTTAACATTGTTGAGGCTATAATATTACCTTGGAAGAGTTCACTGAGTCTATGCCACAAGCTCAACACATTTCAACGATTTGAATGCATACTCTCGTCCCAGCACACCGAGCCTAAGCCTTTTGCTCAGCTAGATTCACCAAGTTAGGGTCTGAAGCTTGATTGAGTTTGCCTAGCTAGTTGTTTTCCGATCTGTAAATCCACATAAACCCACATTAACACCGAAACTTGCAAATACAAAACTCTTGTCATAATAACAACAACAAAACAAAACACAACAAAACCCCCTCGAAGCAACCGAAAATCGATTGAGATTTCATGTTTTAAATTTTGAAAAACTCAATTTTTATGTTGATTCCACCCGAAATTAATGAGATTTTGACACTATATGGGATAACATATCTTTGTAGTGATAGATCATTGTAGATTTGGGCAAAAAACACCCTAAACACACGGACATCTGAAGATGATGGATGAGGTTTAAGAATGATGGTTGTGTTGAATTGAGGTTGAAGAAGGCCATAGGGGATTGCACGGTTGGTAAGAGTAAAGATGAGCAAAAGTTTTTTTTTTCTTTTGGTCTCCGACCAATCCGTATTTAATTATTTTGTAAAACATAAACAGAACTTAAGTGCAATTTATCTTAATAATAGACAAATCTCGTGTTGCCAATAGACTTTAGTATGCAATGCAATTATTTTTGCCTCATTACGTGACCATTTTCTGTAACATTCAACAATTAAATAACAAATTATGCTATCTTAAAAAATAATAATAATAATAATAATAATAATAATAATAATAATAATTAGGTAGACCGATTATTTGGTATAACAAATAATTCTTTATTCTATAATCAAATGTAAAAATAATATCCTATTCTTAACAATAAGGAGTATAATTTAATTTGCACCCCAAAAAAATAAGTCTTTGGATCTAAGTTGGCTCAAATGCCAAGTTGTCATATTTTACTACTTCCCCCAACCCTCTTGTTGATCTCCTTTCCCCAACCCTTCTATTAAAAAAATTAGATGCGGAACGATAACTACTCTCTTGTCTTAATCGATTGGGTTAATAAAAATTAGATCACGGCTAGAAACGACACCGCATGATTGTTATAAATTATTGGCTTCGGAATAATTTGAGATTAACTTCGGAGTTCCTTCCCTTGAATCTACACTTGAAAGTTTATTTCGATGCCAATTAGAAGTGAAATATTACTAAAGCTAAATATTGAGGCTAATTGGCATTAAAAAGAAAAAGACAATTCAAGGTCATATGAGAGTGACAAATATTCACGACCAAACATGACCTTATCGAGGGCAATTAGACTCAAACCAAGATGAAGGTGTATAAGAATGTAATCATCTTCTTAACTATATTAAAAACTTATATGAAAAACGAAAATAAATTTAGATCTGTACCATTAGATTTCAATGTAGCAATTCAGACCTTAATTAGGATCATATCTCATATTTTAGCTAGGCACCTATTCGAACCGCCAATCTCCTGAATATGTTTAGCGTATTCAACAATAGTAGCCAAGGAAAACTTGCATATAGTGCAGCGGTCACAACAGCGAGAAAGAATATCCAAATTGCAGAGTGGGATACAATCGAATACAGACCGCACATGAAAGCAAGGGTGGTTGTGACGAGGGACGATTGTAGTAGAACAATGCTCCCCCTTGCCAGGCTTCCCCTGCTTAGCATGGAAGGGAAAACTACAACATATCCGTACCTAAGAAGGACGCCGATACCTGTGAATAAGGCTAAAACATCTGATGCCACAAACAATTGTACGGCAACTTCCTTCATAAGCATTGCTTGTCCATTGTTTTGGTTGTAGCCTCCTGGAATGGTAAATAGTGCTGCGAAAGTTATTGTTACCAAGAGAGCTGCCACCACGGCTATATTGTTCAACAACTGGTTCAATTCCTCCTCTCTCATCGAATCCACACCATCAATAATTACAACGAAGATGTTATTTACCCTAGCGGTCCAGCGTTCTAGGAATGACCGTCTTTGTTCCAGACGTTCCAAGGCTTTGTAGATTGCCCGCTATCATTTCGAAAACATAAAATTGTGGGCATAAAGATGCATATATATCTATATATATATCTATCTATCTTCTATGTACATATACTAAAACCGATGCAAGCATTCTATGTGGCATGTTGTGGTTGATTATAGAAAAAAAAATTAATATATTGTCATAGTTTATAGAAAGTTATATAAGCCACAATCTATTTATATATATAATTTAGTTTATTGAAAATAATATAGATAAAAAAATATTTCATAGTCATACTTACCAAAAATATTAAGCAATAGATAAATATGTAGCATTTTGATAAGTGTTATTTTATTTATATCTAGATTATTTTTTGGTGAAAAGAATTATTTGTATCAAAGTTCATTATTTAATAATTGGTATTTTATTTATATCTATATCATTTTTTGAGGCCAAAATAATTATATTATTTTTTGAGGCCAAAATAAGTAAGGAAGATAGTGTATGTACGTCGAATGGAAAGACAACTTGTGATTTTTGTATGGCCGCAGTTTTGGAAAAGAAGGCGACTACGCGCGTGTTTGACAATTGGGGGTTTTAGAGGTTAGGTATTTTTTAGGAGGTGGAGTTTATTTTGTATATTATGAAGGTGTGGGAGGTGAAGATTTTTTTTAAAATAACCTTGTAGAGGTGTTTGGTGATTATAAGGTTCAGAAGTTGTATTTGAGATAAAATGTCTAAAATACCCTTAATACATACATTACCCTCACCTCCTAGAAGACACCTCGTGCCCCCCCCCCCCCCCCAAAAAAAAAAAACTCCACCTCTTTAAGCTGCCTCCCATAGCTTCCATTTTCAAGCCAAATAAACTCCACCTTCAACTCCCACACCTCCACCTGAAGACACAGCCAAACACAGAGAAGAAGAGGTGTCATTTTTATTTCACCTCCAAAACCTCTTTAAACCTGTTGCCAAACACCCCCTACACACCTTCAGAAATGTGTTACTGAGGGACTTGTGAAAGAAACTCTCAAAAGGACTCATGTGGCTTAGTATTGGGGTGAGAAGGCGATTAATGAGGTGGGATGTCGTCTCAAAGGCATAGACCTAATAAGATAGATGCAAGGAGACATGTTTGAGAAGGGTGTGTTTGGTGTCGACGGCAATGCAGCAATGACGAGTTTTGATTCTATCATTTTGTTGTTTTGAATATGATCAAGTCATACAATGAGAGATTCCGAGCATCGATTGAAAAATGGGTGCCAAAGGCTTAAATTCACTTCCCCCAACCATTTGGATAGAGGAAATTATAGTCTTAAAAAATTTGGCAACAAAGGTAACAAAGGTTTGCACCATTTTAGAGATAATTTTTTTGTCATAAATGGGAAAATCAAAATGAACTTAGAGAGATAACAACGCTTATCATTCATTGAAATGAAATTGATTGAACTCCAAGCATCCATGAATAAAAGTTCCAAAAGTTTAAAAGGATATGCTAAGACTAAAATAAAATAGAGTTATCAGCTCAAACTTAGCATACCGAGAGCAAGTTTTTTGCGATAGTGGGTGAATGAAAGAGATGACCAAGGCAAAACAATGGTTAAAAGAGTAAACGGGGGCGGCACCGTAGTTGTGAATGGGGATTTATGAGTCGTCACCCTCAAGAAGATTTGGTTAGTGCCTTCATATGGGTAAGTGTTGAGGCAAAGATTAGCTAAGTCTGTCTCACCAAAAAAAAAAATATTAGCTAAATCCGTTGTGTAATGGTGTATAGGTTTTTCCACGCGATAAAATTTTCATGGGTAAGCTGGCATATGAGGCTATAGAGAAAGAGAAGAAGGAGAAAGGAGAATCAAGTGGTCGGGGAATCATTTCCCTGACGACGATGCCTAGTTAGAGCAACCCCAACGGTCATTGTAAAAACTCTCTAAAATAGACATCAAAATGTCAAAATCTTTACAAAAAAATTCACTTCAACTCTAACAGCTTCTCTATTTTATAGATTTTTGCATTTATTATGTATGCTCTATAATCAATATAGAAATTTACAATATATCGATGATTGATGGTTAAAAAATGATAGAAGGGATGATTCATGTAGAATAGGGATACCAAAGTGAAGGGTAAGCATTAAATTTATATATAGAAATGATTGAAACATTAAATTATAGAGATTACTTATCTTCCTTCAAATTTAAAGATTTTTTTAATTTCTTCTCTCCTTTCATTTCTCTATTTTACAAATAGGTTTGCAAAAGCTGTTGGGGTGAAAAAATGCATTTTTTCTCTAAAACTTCCACTTTTTTTTATTTTAGAGATTTTGTTGGGCTTGCTCTTAGTAGTTAGGAAAGCAAATAAGAGGTACATAAGGTTTTGGGAAATGTGTTTTTGATGAGATGCTGGTCCTTTAGGGTGTGTTTGGCGCCCCACTCCATCCACCTTCATTTAAGGGTTGGGCTGGCTGGATTTGCCCTCCACCTCCTCCACCCTCCCTCACAAGGTGGGGAAATCTGTTTTGCTTCCTCTAATACAAATTTGGTTCTCTGCCCGTGGACGTAGGTAACGCATTGTTGCTGAACCACGTAAATCTTTGTGTCTTTCTTCCCCATTATCATTCTCATTACAACAAACTGGTATCAGAGCTTGGTTGTTGATTTTTGCTAAGAATGATGTTTGGTTCAATGTTGAAGATCAATAGGTTTACTCAAAGAAATTCTTTCAGTTTGTGGCAGATCAAAATGCGGGCTTTGCTGAAGCCGCAAGGTTTATGGGCACCGTTAACCGCCGACAAGAAGGGGGCAGGTACAACCACCGCTGAGTACGACCTTCTGGAGGAGAAGGCTCATTCGATGGTTATGTTGTGTCTCGCAGACGATGTCATAACAGAAGTTGTTGATCAGAAAACTGCATGTGGCTTATGGCTGAAGTTGGAGAGTTTGTACATGACAAAGTTTATGACGAACAAGTTGCTTCTGAAACAACGGTTGTTCAGACTGCGTAAGCAGCAAGGTACACAACTCAGAGATCATCTTAATCAACTTAACACGCTATTACTCGAATTGTGTAATATCGATGTTAAGCTGGAGTACGAAGATGCTACCCTAATTCTGCTCGTATCCTTAGCCCTCACATACGAAAACTTCGTTCAATCATTCGTTGTTGGTAAGTAGACCTGAGCATGGGTCGGGTCGGGCGGGCTTGGGCCGGGCCTCTGACATTTTAGCGGCCCATTGTACCGGGCCGGGCTTGGGCTAGGCCCGATTTTTTGGCCAACTACCTTGCCCAAGCCCGCCCTTATAGGCGGGCCGAGCCGCCCACCGGACCTAGCGGGCTGATTTTTATTTTATGTGTTTCTATATATATATATAGATACTTTTTTATTTTATTTTATGGGTTTTCTATACATACCATCTAATATGTATTGTATAATATACATATACACGGTACGTTTTGACAAAAACAATATATAATTTGGACAAAAACAGTGTAACTTAATACTATAATACATACTATTTTGACAAAAGAATTACACTATATACATATATAATATATAAACTATGTAATATATATAGTTAGGATTAAATAGTTTATATTATGCTAAAAAATATCAATATATATATAATTACAGGTATAATATTATAATATTAATATATACCGGGTCGGGCCTGTCGGCCCGCTTGGGCCTCATACTTGGTTCAATTTCGCCCGATGGGTTAACTGGGCCGGGCCTATCGGCCCGGGCCGATTGTTCTACCCAAGCCCGTCTTTTTCACTGGGCGGGCCGGGCGGGTTAACCCATGCCTCCTCAGGTCTATTGGTAACGATACCATCACACTAGAAGAGGTTAGATCATCGCTTCACAATAGAGAGTTGCGTTTGAAGGCAACCGCGTCGGTTATAGACAATAAAGCTTCGACGCTTGTGGCAAACAGAGGCAAATCTGATGGTAGAAATGGCAATAAGAAGAAGCATCGGCAAGATCGCAAATCAGGCCCTAAACCAAACGATGTCTGTAACTATTGCAAGGAGAAAGATCATTGGAAAAATGAGTGACCGAAGAAGAAGAATTCGGGTCTGCAGTAGTAGCTAATCGTGGCAATACTTCTAAGGAAGATATTTTTCTTTTAGCTGATGATCACACACATTAGGTTGATGTATGGTATCTTGACTCAAGGGCGTCCTATCACATATGCTCTAAAAGAGAGTTGTCTGCAACATATAGTCGTGCTGATGGGGGCAATGTATCCCTGGGGAATGATGATCTCTGCAAGGTTGTTGGGATTGGCTCAGTCAGGCTTCAAACAGATGATGGTAAATTTTTCACATTGGAGGATGTCAAGCACGTTCCATCCATGACGAAGAATCTGATATCCCTAACAGTGTTAGATGGTGGAAAGTTGAGTGTGTTCAAGGGAACTTTGTACACCCTACAAGGTTCCTCAGTTATAGGTGTTGCAGCGGCTGTTTTTGCTAGGGTTCAGGAAGCTGATCTGATCAGGCTTTGGCATATGAGGTTGACTCATATGAGTGAATGGGGGATGCAAATTCTCTCAAAAACAGATAAAAGGCATGATGGATTACATCCATTCGAACTGCTAGGGTCCTTCAGGTGTTCAGCCCTTAGGTGGTCACGGGTATTTTCTGTCTGGTATTGATTATTAATCTATGATGACTTGGGTATTCATGATGAGACACAAAAGTGAGGCATTCAGTAAGTTCAAGGAGAGGAAGACTCTAGTAGATAATCGGACCGGAAAGAAGATCAAGAGGCAGCGAACTGATAATGGTCTGGAATTCTGTTCTTTTGAGTTTGATGGGTTCTGCAGAGATCAAGGCATTGTTCGGCATCATACAGCCACATATCCACATCAGAATGGCGAAGTAGAACAAGTAAATTAGACACTTCTGGCGAAAGCAAGGTGTATGCTTTCCAATTCAGGCCTTGATAGGTGATTTTGGGAAAAAAAAAAGTAGTTTCAACGGCTTGCTATCTCGTCAATTGGAGCCCATACGCAAGTATCGACTGCAAAACACCTTATGAGGTGTGGACTGGAAAGGCTGCTGATTACTCGAATATGAGGGTGTTTTGGGTGCACTATTCATTTTCATGTTGATGAAGGTAAGCTAGAGCCAAGAGCAAAGAAGAAAGTCTCCATGGGCTATGGTACAGGTGTAAAATGGTACATGATCTGGTTTGACAATAAGATTATACTTAGCAGAAGTGTAATCTTTGATGAGAGTTCTTTGCTGAATTCTAGGAAGAAGACCAGTGATGAGTTGAGAAAGAGGTTGTTGCCGAGGAGGTGAAGTTGGACTTCACTACAACAGAGAGTCAAGTACCTGATTCAGTCACTAACCAATCGTCACAGTCAAGTACCAATGAGTCAAACACTACTAAGACAGAGGATTTACCACCAAATACAGGAGTAGGTTAAGCGATACATCGAAGTATTGCTCTAGATCGGCCAAGAAGGGCTGACATCAAACCTCTTGCTAGATATAGGTCTGATGAGTTAGTGGGATATGCCATGCAGGTGGCCAAGGAGGTGGAGGATGATGCTCCATCCACCTACAAGGTCGCTGTTTATGGAGATGAGTCAGCATAGTGGCTTTCAGCAATGGGAGAAGAGATGGAGTCTCTTCAGAAGAATCAGACTTGGGAGCTTGTCAAATTGCCCGCTGATAGGAAGTTGCAGGATGATTCAATCAGCGAGAGGGAGTAGACTACATTGATATTTTCTCACCAGTGGTCAGACATACTTCCATCAGGGTGCTACAAGCAATGGTTGCACATCAGGATTTGGAGCTTGAGCAACTAGATGTGAAGACAACTTTCCTACGTGGAGAGTTGGAGAAGGAAATATACATGTCTCGGTTGGATGGTTTTCAGGTTCTTGGAAAAGAGAACCATGTTTGCAGACTGAAGAAGTCTTTGTATGGGCTGAAACAGTCACTAAGGTAGTAGTATAAGCGATTTGATAGCTATATGGTGCAGCTTGGATACAACAGAAGTCTGTATGATTGTTGTGTTTACAACAACAGTCTGGATGATGGTTCACGTATTTATCTAGTATTATACGTGGATCATATGTTGATTGCTGCTCAAAACAAGTCAGATATCTAGAAGCTAAAGGATTGTCTCAGTGTAGAGATTGCTATGAAAGATCTGGGTGCTGCTCAAAAAATTCTGGGAGTAGAGATCTATAGAGACATGAAGCAGAGAAAACTCTTGTTATCACAAGAAGGGTACATCAGGAGTTGAGAAGGTTTGGAATGTCCTCAGCTAAGTCTATAGATACTCCAATGGCGTCTGACAACAAGCTGGGAATGTACACACTTCATACTGCGGAGGAGAAGGAGTACATGTCTAAAGTTCCCTATGCCAACGCAGTTGGGAGTCTGATGTATGTTATGGTCTGCACTCGACCAGATCTAGCATTTCATGTTAGTGTGGTAAGTCGCTTTGTGGTTCAGCCTGGGAAGGAACACTAGCAAGCTGTGAAAAGGATCTTCAGGTAGCTCAGAGGCACTACTGATGTTGGTTTGTGCTATGGGAATGATACAGAGTGTTTGGTTGCTGTGTTTTCAGACTCTGATTATGCTGGCGATGTGGATAATAAGAGATCAATGACTGGCTATGTTTTAACTCTTGGAAGTTCTGTGGTGAGTTGGAAAGCAACTCTACAACATACAGTCACTTTGTCTACCACAGAGACAGAGTACATGGCATTGACAAAAGTTGCTAAGGAGGGAATTTGGCTTAAGGGCTTGGTCAAAGATCTGGGCCTACATCAGGATCAGGCTTTAGTGTATTGTGAGAGCTTGAGTGCAATATGCTTAACCAAGGATCAAGTCCATCGTGAGAAGACGAAGCACATTGATATCAAGTACCATTTTCTAAGGAATAAAAAAAGAATCAGTGTGAAGAAAGTAGGAACATAATCCCACTGATATGTTCACCAAGCCAGTTTCGAAGGGCAATTTAGATCCTTCTTCAAGGACCAATTTGAGGCAGAGGAACGTCTGGGCACTTGTCATGGGTGCAACTGTTTTTGAGAGGATTCAGGTAAAGGTGGAGATTTGTTAATGTGCCTTGAATCATTGTTGATCGACGACACATCGGGGGTCCGGGGGGCGAAGCCCCCCAGCGGTGGTCTCCACATATAAACGGACATGTCGTCTATCTGTTTTGGGCTTTCAGCCCTTTGTCTCTTTAGGGTTTTATGAGTTTCCACATATACTCATGAAACGCCGACCCCTTGTAACCTAAATCTATTTTGCTTCCTCTAATACAAATCTGGTTCTCTGCTCGTGGACGTAGGTAACTCATTGTTGCCGAAACATGTAAATCTCTGTGTCTTTCTTCGCTATTATCATTCTCGTTAAAATAGAATGGACTATATGTAGTACTACCCTCATCCCCCCTCTTGATGCAAACATTGAACCCAAGTTTGGATCACATCAAAGCAAAACGAGAAGTAGGCAAAGCCTTGGTTAGAGCATCGAAGATCTAATCCTTTGTAAGAGGTGAAGGCCACTTGTATGAATTGAATCCGAAATCATATTAATACCATTATCAATACTAATAAATATTAAATCCTTTAGAGTAGTTTGAAGAGGTTTTTTTTATCATAAAAAACGTATATGAATAGTAAATGACATGTTTTTGTTAACAGATGGGGTAATTTTTAGCTTTCTTTAAAACATGTCAAAAAGAAAAGCAATATGTTTTAATTAATAGAGGCATTATATAACAAGGTTATAAATCATGTGAACTAATCCAAGAAATAATACCTGCTCTTCGTTGCCTTTTTGTATCAGTTGTTTGCATAGATCCAGAGGCATTTGATGGTGCTTGTTTCTAATCCTCCAGTTTATACCCTTTGTTTGCAGTAGAGCAATAACCTTATGTTTATCAGTATCCAAAATAGCGGTGTGCAATGGAGTATTTCCGTCCTTATCGCACTCATTTACTAGTTTTGCCCAAATTGGAATTCTACTTGAATTCCGTAACAAACCAAAGCTAGGCATTTTTGCAAGGTGAATCACTGTCCTGTTATTGATAAGATCTCGAAGCTCTATAGATTGAGGGCATAAATCAAGTATTGTGCTAACACAAAGGCCAAATCCATTAGCAGCTGCTCTAAGCAATGGAGTAAAACCTTCATTGTCATAGATGAATGCCGCTGCTTTGTCTTTCTCAAGCAGCTCCCTTATTATGGCATACCTCTCGGCTTCTGCTGCAAGATGTAATGGAGTCTTTCCGCTATTATCCACTTTAGTCACGAGGTCAGGTTGTGTCCTAACCAAGCTAGACACAGATAAAAGTCCTGCATATATAAAATGTTGGTAAACAGAGAAGGCATAGAATCATTCATATATGTATATGTGTATATGTGTGTGTATGTGTGTGTGGTGCAACGGTGAAACTAATGAATATTATGTCATATTGATATGAATATTATATTATATGAATATATGAATATTATGTTGTGTGAATATGAATATGATGTAAGTATGGGTATATAAATATGATATTATTTATATTCACATAACATAAAATTAATAACATCATATTTGTATTGACACACCATAATATTCACAATGAATATCCACATAACTCAATATTCATATAAATATCATACAATATTCATTTGTTTTACATTGTTTCATCGTATTCTTTGTTTCATTAGAACTCTTGCCCGTGTGTGTAGGGGTGGGTGGGGGTTAGTTGTTCTAGACTCCTAATGAAAAGTTAATCTAGTGTAACTTTAAGAGGAAATATATACTGAAGAAATTCATTCAACTTATTTAGTTGCATTTCAACTCTTTGTGTACTAAATTCAGTCAAGTATTACATTTGCACATATTTATGGGATATGAGGTACATGAGTCACAACTAGAGCATCTTAACATGAGCTTCCGTGATTTCTTCAATGTAGATGTGCTATTTTAAGCAGTTATGAATCATATAGCACCACAATATATTGTTGAAAGCCCTACCAAATAGGTTGTAAATATTGCTAACCTCTTTTTACAATTGGTAACCTAGAAAATCATTCGACATAGGAAAATGCCTAAGAATCTCACTTCACAGTTCCCATGTTGATAAAATTTTCAACATCCTCACTATTCATCAAATTATTGATCTAACATCTCACTATGAAGTAAGGTAGTATCCATCTCAAATTGTTCTCATTTTGATTCAACAGGTTTTCTAGCTATAACTTCCACCAATGAAACGCATTTTCACTTTAGCAACCAATCTCATGGGAATTCCTCTATTTCATCACAAAGAATATGATTTAGTAAGGTACAGACAAATGCATCTCTGGATGCTACGAAATTGAAAGAAAACTCACCATGGAAGTTAGCCTGTTACTATACTCAATCAGCTAGCTCTAGCTAGAAATACAAAGAATTTGATAACAATTCTTTTTTCTTTGTAGGAGAGCAATAGTCTAGGAGGAAACCAACGTAGAGATCTGTTGAGAATTCGATATGAGTTCTTTTTTATAGTAAAACAACAGTCTGGGAGGAAACCAACGTAGAGGTGTGTTGAGATTGCTGACCCGGTGAAAAGAATAATATATTTATACTCCCTCCGTCACAAAATTTAAGTCGTTTTATATTTTTCACAAGTTTTAATAAAACACTCCTCCTCAATCAACATCATCATTCCGCTAACTTTTTCATACATTTTATTGTTTTTTAATAAACACTACATTTTTTAACCAATCAAAATTTTTTAACACACAAATCGATAGAAATCATTACTATCCCATACCTAAAAAACCTAAAACGACATTTATTTTGATATAAGTATAAAGACCTAAAACGGAGGGAGTATTGTTTTAATTTCATGGTTTGGTTTATCTTAAATTATGGATTATATTTTAGGATATAACTTAATTATAAAAAAAATTGATATATTAAAAGACCCTTAAGTCTAAGAGGGCAACTTATGGAGAAAGTGTGTAGGTATTTCAAATGCAGTGTAGATCCACTGTCCCAACTACCCTATCCCTCCTCGCATACTTTCCTTCCCTTGACCCTTAATTTTTTTTTTTTAATTTTTTTTTTTTTTTTAAATTTGGGTGGTGAGGATGGACATGTATTGGGATTTTGCCACAGGTGATCCCAATCATTTCAAATGGGGCTCATCCCCGGAAAGATGGTGTATGCACATAATCGAGTGGACAAAAATCATCATGCTAAGAGCTTTGAACGGACATGGAATAAAAAGAATGGTTGATTTAAACTTTGCTCTTGTTGCCGAGATGGGATGGAGAATGTTATTTAGTTGAAGAGAACACGCCATCGGGCACCGTTTTATGTGTCGAAGATGAGATGACACAGCGACACGGCAGAAAACGATTGTGACACGGTGGATCAGTGTCGGACATTGTCAAGGTGTCAGGGAACGAGAAGAAATGGGCACGGGGCTGCTGGAATTGCCTCCGAAGTGTCTTCGATACACCACCTCTGCAATTGTCTGCATAGTAGGAGGGAAGAACGGAGAAGAGAGAATGCATAGTACGAGGAAAAAAGCAATAGAGCGTGCACATGAAGGAAGAATAGAGAAGAGGAGGAGAACGACCTTATAGTACCAGACGGCCTGAGAGAGAAGAAGAAGATGAGGGAAGAGAGGAGGGTTTGCTAACCTGGCCCATTTAGTATTCAACCCAAACAAAATCTCTAAATTTGGTCCAATAATTAAAACAACCCAAAACCTACTAAAAATAATCACCTTTCCTATAAATTCTGAAATTAATATGTATATATTCATTTTATTTAAGAAAAATACACTACTATACTCGTTGTACCGAATTCAATTTATTTAATATTTATATTCAATTTATTGATATATAATCCGTACTAGTTATATTTAGACCTTTAAAATAACATTTTATTTATGTTGTAGTGTATGTCCTTGATGTATCATATCCTATAATTTTTGAAATGTCGTTTCCCATGTCCATATTGCATCGTGTTTCCGTGTCCATTTCCGTGCAACATAGTGTTTATGGAGTAGAAATTAGTGTTTAAGGGTTAACTATAAACATTTTTTATATATTTTTTAGATATCAGATTCATTATATATAACTAGAATTTTTGTTACCTACGCTCAGGCGTAGCCACGGGTCACGGATCGACCCGTGACCCAATGGGTCCGAGTCCTCGGGTCAGTGGGTGGGGCGGGTTGCGGGTTAGGGTCAAGGGGTTTTGAACCCGCTGACCCAGCGGGTCAACCCACCATCCCAAAAAAAAAATTTGAAAAAACTAATTTTTTTTAAGTTTATAATTATTATTATTATGTATATTATTCTTAGAATGATTTATATTTATAATATATTAACATAAACTAATTTGCAATGTGCAATGTGGGTCAAAAGCACTATCACGTACCCTTCCCTTTTTATAGCTTTGGAAGTCTTCCTCTATTCTCTCATTTTCAATGTGGGACAAGAGTCTTTTCCCACATTTGTCCCACATTGAAAGTTGAGAGTTATAATGTGAAGGGATTGAGATATATATGTGTACCCATCTTCCCTTAACTCTCACTCTTTATTTAAGCTTTATTTCCTATATTGAAATGAAGTAAAGTATGAGAAGTCTTATATCCTACATTTATATTGTAGTGAATGAAGGAAGTTTTATAGAGATATAAAAAATTTTAATGTTTGTTTTCCACTTCATATTGAAATGAAATGGGTATAAGAGCATCTGTCACCATACCTTAAATTTGGTAGGCTATATCCTTAGTTTTAGCATATGGAAAAGGCTAACTTCAAAAATAGCCATACATATATTTTTAACTCCTCCCACCATAGTGTATAAAATGGTAGGTTATATGTTTAAAATTATGAACAAAGCTAGTTTACAAAACTAAATACCAGCTATATTTCATTACAAAATTATAATGTATAATATATATGTTATTTTAAGAAACCTTAAATAATGATTAGGTATTAATTAATTTGGTTCAATTATATTCAAATATTATGCTCAAATTTACAAGCTTGTTTATGAGTTTTGTAACAGTATAATTTTTTTAATTCGCTAACTCCATATACGTCGACTATGATCGATCGAAAGATGTTAACTTCAAAAATAGCCATACATATCTTTTTAACTCCTCCCACCATAGTGTATAAAATAGTAGGTTATATGTTTAAAATTATGAACAAAACTAAACTAAATACCAGCTATATTATACATTACAAAATTATAATGTATAATATATATGTTATTTTCAGAAACCTTAAATAATGATTATGTATTAATTTAATTTGGTTCAATTATATTCAAATATTAGGCTCAAATTTACAAGCTTGTTTATGAGTTTTGTAACAGTATAATTTTTATAATTCACTGACTCCATACGTCGACTATGATCGATCGAAAGATGTCATTATCAGGCTCAAATACATAATTATTAATTTATTGTATGGTTTTATTATTTTTTTCAAAAGTATTATGAAGATGTCATTATTATATTGTGTAATATTTTATGTTGTATTATGACAAATTAATTAATGATTATGTATTAAAGTCATTTGGTCCAATTGTGTTCAATAATAGGCTTATATGAAAAAACTTGTTATGAATAATGTATTGGTATAATTTTTATTATTATCAAAATTTAATAGCATAAAATTAAAGGAGAAAAATAAAATTAACAAAGTATACATGTGAAATAAGAATAATAAAAAAGGGGTAAAAAGGGTAAAAAAAAATGAAAAAAAGAATAATAAATAGAAGGATTATAGCATATGAATTGAAATGGCATATATAGCAAGTTCCGGTAGGCAATTGGCAAAAACAAATTTGGGGAGATGTGAGATACACTACGGTGGGAGTAGTTTATATGGTATAATTGGGGTTTTGGGGAGTTTTGGGGTACGGAAGCAGATGGTCTAAATCAATTATATCCATGGTCACGCCCACGCCTACATGCGCTCTTGCATGTTTTGTTAATCAATTATATTTTATTATATCTCATAAGAGTGAGTACTCTTATTTACACTCTTTTTATTATTTTATTACTTATTTGTCTAATACAAAGTATATAATAAAATAAAAAATCTTTATTTTATTTTTTATTTGACAATATAAAAGTATATAAATCATAATAAAATATCACAATGCTAAAAAAAATATCACAGATTTATTATATTTCTCGGTGATAGTCAAATGTTATTAGATGAAATTTTATTCCATAAGATGTAAAAGATTAAACTAACAGGTTCTTATTTAAATTATTTTTGGTGAAAAAGATGCTTCATTAACTAACTAACAAAAAATATGTTAAGTAAATAATGTAGTTAGTTGTAAGAATATTACTCCGTATATATAGAATAGTTTAACAATCGATCTAGAAATGATGACAATTTGTTAATAATTGAGGTGGGTAAATAGGACAGCAAATGGAAAAATGTGTAGGGTCAAGGGTCATTGATTGATGTGATTAAGACGTTGGATCATCTCTCCGATCCAAAATATAAGTCGTTTTACTTTTTTAACACGTATTTTAAAAAGTTAAAAACTATATAAAATATTAACTTTTTTTTAATTATTTTTTTACAACTTAATATTTGTTGGTAATAAGTATTAAATTGTAAAAAATAATAATAATAAAGTTAATATATCATATAGTTTTTTAGCTCCTTAAAATACGTGTTAAAAAGTCAAACGACTTATATTTTGGATGGAGTGGAGGTAGTACCAAATCTAAAAGAGGTGAGGACAGATTATAGCACGACACCTAGACAAATTTGACTAGATTCCGGTACATAAGACTTTATAGGCCTCTATTTTAGGATGGATGGATGGTTGTGCAATATACTCCGGGGTATACTCATGAATCATGACGATAATTAATTACGGAGTACCTCACAAAGCATGGACGCATAAATAGATAGATAGATAGATTTACCTCCATTCCGTGCAGCAGTATGAAGAGGATTTTGGCCATCTGGTCCGCTAATACTGACTAAATACCCTTCAGAATTTACTATTTCTTTTAAAACATCGTCGCAACGTTTTTCAGCTGCAAGATAGAGCAGGCTTTCATCTTCCTCGTTAACAAAAGAAGCCAAATCAGGTTCCAACCGTAGTAGGCGTAATACAATGCCGGAATGTCCATTTCTAAGAGCTTTGTGAGCAGGTGTGTCTCCATTTCCCGACTTCATTCTCCATGGCCTCAAATCATGTACCAGCTGATTTGCTTCCCCATTTTCTGCCCTAGCTTGAAGATTCTCACTTCGAAATTTGTTCACAGAAATGCATATCGAAATAATGTTGTTCACAACTTGAAGCTTCCCGTACTCTGCAGCCAAATGGAGCGGAGTCTCCCCTTTGAAATTTTGCTCCAACAGAAGTATGTGATAGGAATTCGAGTTGGATTGCTCAGCTTTTCTTATAATGTTCATGCGGCCATCTCTGGCTGCTATATGAAAGATGCTATCTCCATTCGGACCTCGATAGTCTAAGCAACTATCCCAATCATAATGATCCAGGAGATCATCCACATTCCTAATTTTCTTATGGAAGAACTTTCTGATAGGCACCGTAATCTCCTCCTCCCTCCGTCTTAATGCCAAACATTTCTGTAAAGAATTGAATAGCTAATTACTCATGTATACTTTGAAATAAATCCATTAATAAGATATATATAGTATATATTTGTCGATCTACCCACCAATTTGAGAGGCACTTCGTCCTTTGATTTGCATAAATCCATAGCACTAAATCCTTTTTTGTTCTTCAGCCTCCAGTTGATTCCACTAACTTCCAGAAGAGCATTAGCACTGTGTAGATCAGAGTTTATCAATGAAAGATGCAAGAGCGTGTTGCCATCATTGTCAACCTCGTTGATGAGCTCCTTCATTCTCGTCTTCTTTAAGCATCCTGCCAGAAAACAAGCTTCCATCTTGGCAACATGGAGAGCTGTCTTACCGTGATCTTTATCACGAATATCTACTGTCTGTGGAGACAAGTTCAAGATGGTCTGGATGATCGGCAAGAAACCCATCATAGCTGCTTTATGCAGCGGAGTTAGACCATTGCCGTCATGCAAGTAGGCAAGGGAGCTATCAGCCTTTAGCAATGCCTCCACAATCGGCTTACTGTTTTCTTCTACTGCATAGTGAAGAACCGTCTTCCCTTTGTTATCTTGCACGTGCAAGAGCTGCTTCCTTCTTTCTATCAAATTTGACAAAATTTCCTCTGCAACACAATCAACTAGAATTTTGAATTCCTAAAAAGTATCGTATGCGAACAAATGAAGGGATGATGTGTTTGGAACATACATACCATTCAACCTGCTAGCGGGGTGAAAAGCCGTCTGGCCAAACGGCCCTGAAAAGCTCACAGAACATTGACCATTGCGGTCAGCGTCTAAAATTGTCCGTAGAAACTTGGGGCAAAAACTGTCAGCAGCAAGATAAGTCGGGCTCTCACCCACGTCGTTGTCAAGGGAAACCAATGACTCCATGTCCCTTTGCAATAGCAACAGGGCGATATCATCATGGCCGAATCGAAGAGCCTTATGAAGAGGAGTGTCACCCACATTGTCCCTCTCCCTCCAGCAAGGTTTCTTCTCATCACCAAATGGCAACCCACCCGCATCGTGGGCGTCAAGGAGCGTCTGGACAGTCTCAGAGTCGCCAAATTGAGCTGCAAGGTGCAGGGGAGTCTCTCCTTT
The DNA here is from genome assembly GCA_037127255.1 of Persicaria tinctoria. Classification (NCBI taxonomy): domain Eukaryota; kingdom Viridiplantae; phylum Streptophyta; class Magnoliopsida; order Caryophyllales; family Polygonaceae; genus Persicaria; species Persicaria tinctoria. The sequence goes on from JBANSL010000013.1 coordinate 70,534,058, forward strand.
TGAGTTGTGCTTGCAGAGAAGCTCGTAACGAAAAGCAGGTGAAACCCGGTCCGCAACATCGGATATGAATGCGTGGTTGCCGCACCGTGCGGCTACATGGAGGACGTTGCTTTGATCACCGGGGGTAAGGCGTCGGAAAGCCTCATCGTCGACGTCCATAAACGATGGGATACCGACACCTTGCAGCCGTGCTGCTGCTTCGTACAGCTTGTCATCCAGGTGAGCCATCTCTGATTCGATTCGGTCAGAAAGGTATGCACACAGTTAGGGAATTTGTATAATCAAGTTAACGGGATTCGATCAAAGCTAGCTAGCAAGCCTAGCAATCGATCTAGATCTATCAATCATCAATTTGAAAAAATGTAAATTACAAGTTACAGATCTAGTAAAGAACGTACGTGATGCAGCTTTAGTGCATACAAATTCACAGAGTTTGAACAGGTGGGGGCACCGTGGGGTTGCCGTCGTTTACTCTTTTAGGGACAGAGTGGGGCTTAGAGAGAGACAGATGAAGCAGCCCTTTGGGACTTTTTTTTTTTTTTTTTTTTTGTTAAAGCAAGATAAAAATTCAGTTCTCTAGACAAGCTTAGAGAAATCAAGTGACCGAACAAGCCGGTGGATGGACTAACCATCATGTACAACCAAATGAAATAACAGAAGCAAATGACAGAAAGAAAATAACACGAAGCAAATGACGGAATTGAAAATGCAAAACTAAAAAAAAAAAAAAAAAAAAAAAACGTGCTAGCACTACAGGAAAAACGGGTCAATTTCGACGCTTTTAATGGCCATTCTCGACGCCATAAACCGTCGAAAAAATCAATTTCGACGCTTTAAGAAAGCGTCGGTAATTTTTGCGTCACGAATGGCCATGAGTCAATTTCGACGTCAATTTGTGTCGTGACCTATTTCGACGTATAAAAGCGTCGAGATTGGCATGCCATTTTCGACACCCTAGAGTGTCGAAAATGGCTCATTTAATTCCTACACTCAGCCGATCTTGACACTTTAGGGTGTCGAAAATGGCTGATCTCATTGTTACTACCAACCATTTTCGACGTCCTAGGGTGGCGAAAATGACTCATTTAATTCCTACTTCCAACCAATCTTGACACTTTACGGTGTCGAAAATGGCTGAACTTGTTGTTACTATCAACCATTTTCGACGCTCTAGGGTGTCGAAATTGGCATATATATATATATATATATATATATATATATATATATATATATATATATATATATATATATATATAATTAATACTTTTCTTTCTTCACTTTCCTAAATTAATTGACACATATAAGTAAGGTTGTAGCACAACCTATAAGAAATAAAGTATACATAATAGTTATAATGCATCTATCAAATTCACACAACCACCATTGTATCATTTAAATTCACATAAGCTACCATTGTCACTTTTCACTTTTGGGTACAATTGAGTGCTTAAATACCCCTTAAGTTCTCAATTTAAGTCACAAAAAACACACAGACAAAACATTTGGTACTCCAATTTCCATATTTATTTCATCCTCCAACTGTCGAATGCGAGGCACAAGCTGAGAAACTAGCTTCTGTAGTCTGAAGTAAGCCTGAATAGGAACTGCACAAAAATAAACATATAATTAAAACAGCAACCATTCCTATTATCAACAAGTCTAACCAAAATTGAAAGAAGATGGCATCTGCATATCAAATTAATCCAATGTAAACCAAGAGAGAGTTTAACATTTGGCAAGACATGTAATGAAAGGCAAGAAACACTAACATCTTCTCATCATATCGAAACATCTAAAGAATGAAGATGATGTAAAGTAGCAGCTCTTATCTTGGACTTGCCTAATATATTCCACTTGGTTAATTTCTGATTTCCCTTGAACAATGGCTACACACGTCTATCATTCTGTTTATAGCAAAGACAATCCTGATCTGCTGTTTAGCATGTGTGGATTTGAAGTGTGCATATTGCTTAAGATTAGAATGTCAAAAGAGGCATTTAGCAACTACAAAGACGGGGTATGGAATCTGCATAATGAACAAACAAAAGAAATTGGGACACATCTTGATACCTCAAAGTGCTCTTTGATATAGTTTACCAAAAAAAAGAAGTGATCTTTGATATAGCAAACAAATAGATGTTGGTGTAACCCACTTCAGGAGTGGTATGAGTTATGAAGAAAACCAGCTTATCAAAAATCCACCAAAGCTACAGATTAATCAGAGAGAGGATCCAGGAGGCGGTTATCAAGGCAACAATGAAGAAATATATGTATACAGTTTGCTAAGGGCAAAACTCAGCCTACATATCATCAATGTGAACGCAGTTTACAAAGGAATCTGTCGAGAAGAGCAGAAGATGAAAGGTAGCTTTGGCAATAATGTGCTATTATAGAGGCATATATTACACATAACAGAGGGGGTAAACAGGCAAAAAACAGAAGCTAGTCATCATATGGTAGGGGAAAAAGAAATACTTACCACATCCGTCTTCACATAGATCAATAATACAATTGTAAGGTTGGCAATAGAACCTGCCAAACATGGAAACAAGAGACATGAGAAATATAAAGCTTGATTTTTTTTTCATACATGTCAAAGCCTACATTTACAGGTATTCTCCAAATAGCTTTTCTATTACAACTTATACCTCTTCAAGGGATATTAGTCACATTTGATCCATGCTTTCCTCCGAATCACCACTAGTAGAAGCGACCTTCATACAAAAAAAAAACAAAAGAGGTTAGAAATGAGAGGAACCGAAATTGGATTAGGAAATACAAAACAAATCAGGCAAGTACCTTACTTTCTTCTAAATACCAATAATCAACCAAACGTATCCATTGGTTAAGCTCTTGTCCATCAGGCACATCCTTGTAGATTTCCACTTGTCATTCTCTCTTTGCCATGTGAACCTTGAAGCTGTATTGAATGGGAATCTCCCGTTGCTCCTATCTCTCTACCATGATTACCAAGAAGTGTAGGTGAGCTAGCTGAATAGGCATCTCCACGGTCTTTCCTTCTCACTCTGACATCTCCAACTGACCCCAACTCTAGAAATTGATCGTGAATAGTTTGTGTTCTTTTGCTTCTATAGCTCATTTCAAAACAAGAGAAATGGGTAATCTTGTCCTGCGTTGCAAGTGAGGAGTGGTCAGTGCTCACATTCGTAACAAAGTATAATAATAGATGTTTATACTAAACATATATTGCCTAAAAGCACCTGAAATGTCATAAACTATATATTTATAAGCTTTTACAGTAATCTTTTACAACATTCATAAATAAATAGTGAGTGGGAAGCCCTTGAAAAAAAATGTACTGTATGATGATCAATTTTTTACAGATCTGAAAGTTTATAAATGATGGGTGTTTTCCCTCTTTTTCATGGTCTTAAAAGACAAGACCAAAGATTAGTTTACAGTAAGATAAACCAAAGGGAGAGACATGAAAGCCATCTCATGGACATGTTGGGAAGAGTTCAAGGATATCAGCCACGAGGAGCAGATCTCTAGGCTTCATACAATGTTGGCTCCACATCTATTGAGAATTATGTAACTGAATCTGTTGCTACATTTTTCTATTATTCAGATTATTTGTCTATTTGATGTTTGATAGATTTTTTTCAATCACTTTTCTTCCATAATGCTTCATAAATGCGTATAAATTGAAGTAGGTAGGTCTTAAAGTGGATTGAATAGGTCTGCTTTGGATTGCAGGGCCAGGTAAGGAAACAAGGACATATTATATATGGTTAGATTATGTTTCTGAGAAACCTGCTTAAGAAACAAGGATACTTGGATTTCTGTTCAATTTGTTAATTGTGAACACATAATGCAATTTTTTACTTGAATTATCAGGTGTGAACACATAATGCAATTTTTCATGGTGATGATACTTTTCTATCGATTGAAAACAGTGAAGAAAATTTATGCAGTCTCAAGGCACAGCTTGAGTATAAAGAGGCTGATATTGAAGAGAGATCTGATTATGCAGTCTCAAGGCACAGCTTGAGTATAAAAACAGTGAAGAAAGTAGCTACAGATGGTTCAAAGAACGACTAAAGATTACTGAAGAAGAGAGATCTGATTATACCCGCCTACAATGAGAGCTACAGCAGGAGATTGAGAAATGCAAACACCACCAGAGAGAAGTTGAATGACTAAGGATGAAGGATTACAGAAATGAAGACGAACCTTCTTTGCAGCAGATGATTTCCAACCGAGTGCCAATGCCAGCAAAGAGTTATCTTGCAGGCAACAACTATATAGAAAGTGGGGAAATTAGTACTTAAAGCTTTAACACACCTGAGTCAGACATTCATCAGAGCATTTAATCCACCATAAAATAAAAAACAAGATAAACAACATAGTGAAGACAACATGAAAAGACCAACAGAAGCACACATGCTTAAGCAAAGAGAGCGGAGCTACAAAGCAACAGAAGCACACATGCTTAAGCAAAGAGAGCGGAAGAGAAGGAATGAAAGGCAACTCCATAAAGGAAAGCCTAGAAATTGATCGTGAATAGTTTTTGTTCTTTTGCTTCTATAGCTCATTTCAAAACAAGAGAAATGGGTAATCTTGTCCTGCGTTGCAAGTGAGGAGTGGTCAGTGCTCACATTCGTAACAAAGTATAATAATAGATGTTTATACTGAACATATATTGCCTAAAAGCACCTGAAATGTCATAAACTATATATTTATAAGCTTTTACAGTAATCTTTTACAGCATTCATAAATAAATAGTGAGTGGGAAGCCCTTGAAAAAAAAAATGTACTGTATGATGATCAATTTTTTACATATCTGAAAGTTTATAAATGATGGGTGTTTTCCCTCTTTTTCATGGTCTTAAAAGACAAGACCAAAGATTAGTTTACAGTAAGATAAACCAAAGGGAGAGACATGAAAGCCATCTCATGGACATGCTGGGAAGAGTTCAAGGATATCAGCCACGAGGAGCAGATCTCTAGGCTTCATACAATGTTGGCTCCACATCTATTGAGAAGTATGTAACTGAATCTGTTGCTACATTTTTCTATTATTCAGATTATTTGTCTATTTGATGTTTGATAGATTTTTTTCAATCACTTTTCTTCCACAATGCTTCATAAATGCGTATAAATTGAAGTAGGTAGGTCTTAAAGTGGATTGAATAGGTCTGCTTTGGATTGCAGGGCCAGGTAAGGAAACAAGGACATATTATATATGGTTAGATTATGTTTCTGAGAAACCTACTTAAGAAACAAGGATACTTGGATTTCTGTTCAATTTGTTAATTGTGAACACATAATGCAATTTTTTACTTGAATTATCAAGTGTGAACACATAATGCAATTTTTCATGGTGATGATACTTTTCTATCGATTGAAAACAGTGAAGAAAATTTATGCAGTCTCAAGGCACAGCTTGAGTATAAAGAGGCTGATATTGAAGAGAGATCTGGTTATGCATTCTCAAGGCACAGCTTGAGTATAAAAACAGTGAAGAAAGTAGCTACAGATGGTTCAAAGAACGACTAAAGATTAATGAAGAAGAGAGATCTGATTATACCCGCCTACAATGAGAGCTACAGCAGGAGATTGAGAAATGCAAACACCACCAGAGAGAAGTTGAATGACTAAGGATGAAGGATTACAGAAATGAAGACGAACCTTCTTTGCAGCAGATGATTTCCAGCCGAGTGCCAATGCCAGCAAAGAGTTATCTTGCAGGCAACAACTATATAGAAAGTGGGGAAATTAGTACTTAAAGCTTTAACACACCTGAGTCAGACATTCATCAGAGCATTTAATCCACCATAAAATAAAAAACAAGATAAACAACATAGTGAAGACAGCATGAAAAGACCAACAGAAGCACACATGCTTAAGCAAAGAGAGCGGAGCTACAAAGCAACAGAAGCACACATGCTTAAGCAAAGAGAGCGGAAGAGAAGGAATGAAAGACAACTCCATAAAGGAAAACCAGCTGAAGAGAAGGAATGAAAGGCAATATGTATATACAGGCAATAACTTGTTGGTATGAAAGGGAAGAAGAGAACAATCAAACTCAATGCTTTACATATTCTTCCCTTCATTACAACGTGCTAACCCAAGTAGGTAAAGCTGGAACATCATTTTTTAAGATATTATGCTTCACATATTCTTCCCTTCGCTTATTCTTCCTTTCTCTGTTTTCAATGGTTAAAGAATGATGGGTTACAAAAATCTTTACCTCCAAAATAGCAATATGGAAGCTCTCCCTCGCACTTGAAACCGCCGACAAAGCTTCGTCCTTGTTAGAAAATGCAGAAACTGCACAGAGCAAGGTGACTAATTACAAAAAGGCCAAACAGTAGCTCCATCAAGAAAGGAGCAAAAATAAAAAAAGGAAATTCAACCTCATGATAATAGAAAGTTGTAAATGATCCCAAACAATTATTGGGACACTAAATCAGCAATCAGAATGATTATAAAGTGGAGATATACATTAGATATTAATAATTGATGACACTAACTTGTACAATGAGTAACATGATGTGGGGATTCTTTGGTTTCTTGTAAAATTAGTGCACCCTTTGCATGTTATAATCAATCATAGGCTTTCACAATACAAGAAAGAGATCAATAATTAATAACCCCTTCTAATTCTAACTTAAAGATTACATATTGAAAACCCTTTTATTTTCATTGTCTGATGCTTCACAAGTGTGTATTTAATCCAAACTGGACATGTGCCAGAGGTGTTTCTGAGGGGACCATGTGATGTGAGCTCTTCATCAACACATTACACAACAAAACAGATAGATAGATATACACAAACAGCAAAGAGTAGAGGGAATCTCACTTCCTTGCACTAACTTGTAATTACACAAATCCAAGAAACCCAATCATTTTCCCCCTTTCCAGTCTCTTAACATGCTCTCTTGAGAGCAGTCCCTTTCTTTGTTAAAACTCAGTTTTGAAGCATTTTCATTTTCTTATATTTAGGGAGATAATTACTTTAAAACATACCATATTTTTATAACCTATAAGCTTTAGATGGAACTTACAGAAGAACAAACCAAAATTAAAAACAAAGTTACCCTTCTCTATTAGTTCTTCTAATGCTTAAGTGCAACATTTACATAGACATACTTTGGAATTTTTAACACATGGATTCGGATTCGTTTGAGAAGGCGAAAGAGCAGTTTGATGAACCATGACAAACAAGATCCAGATTCCTGTTAGGCGAGGAAGTGGTTATATGGGCTGGGAGAGGGGCTGTGACAAACAATTGATTCAATCCAGTATTGCAGTTAGGATTTTCACACATTCAGATATAGAACTGAACAGGATTTCTTGATCATTACATATAAATTAATTAATATAATGTAGGAAAGTATGATATCTTCTATTCACTTTTGATTTGAGAAATGAACACAGCACAAGCGATCACAGTCGAGAACAAAATAAAACTGAACGGAGAAATTGCAACGAGAAACCTCACCGGTGATAAAAAGCGTATGGGCACCGCCACAGGCGACGTCGCGGAGGCTATCAAAACTGGAGCACACCACAGGCTTCCATTGCGAGTCCAAGCTCCCAAGCCCTAACCTCCCGTAGTGACTGGCGCAGGATCTACGCCACATTGCGACCGCAGGAGGAGTTCATGGAGCAGAAGAAGAAGATTGAGAGAAGGAAAATCTGACACTAGACTAATCTAACACTAGACTATCAATAGGTGAAGGTAAAACTCACAGAAAAGCAGAAATCGACTGGAGCAGAAACGCAGATCAGGTCGGAAATGGGGCGGAGATTGGAGCGAGGGAGACGAAGACGGAGAGGAGGCAGGGGAAGGTGCTCAGAGTGGAGAGATCGACTGCCGATGGGAAGCCGTCTCCGGTGGGCGCAATTAGGGTTCTTTGGAGGTGTGAAGCAGGGAGAGAGAGAGAGGGGCACGGGAGTCGGGGAGAGTGAATTGCGAGTGAAGGTGTCTCCTCTCCATTAGGTTAAATTTTTATTAAAGCCATTCTCGACGCTTTAGGACGTCGAGATTTTTGTTAATTTCGACGCCTATATCTGTCAAAAAAAATCGACACCTCAGAACGTCGAAAATTTTCGACGCTTTTAAAATGCGTCGAAACTAAAGCGTCTATAATTACACACTTTTCCCGTAGTGTAGCTATCCTACACCGTAAAACAAAATCAACACGACAAACGAACCAAGCAACCCTTTGTGACTAAAGTCAATTGTGAGCTGTCTTCGTATCAATCACCGGTATGATTTTAAATTTTTTTTTTTTTTAAAGGTAGGAATCTACTATGATTTGTCTACAACCCTTCCGAGTTGATTTTTTTTAGGGACCACAAAGCTTGAAGTTTTGGTTGGTGAAGACTATGTTTTCTCTTCTTGAAAACTTGATTGTTGTAATATCTTTTTATTTATAAAACTTCTAGTTTGAAGTGTTGATAGTTGTATGGATGTTTACACGTATTGGATCAAATTTGACTCTATTTGCTAGTCGTTTTCTCATCGAAGTGTTGACGTATGTTTTTTTTTTATAATTTTTGATGTTGAATTTGATGAGGTGGTGTTAACCCGAATTATCACTCAATCCACCCGATTTGGCATTGGGTGATGGGAGGACGGGACGGGTGAAACATTAAGTGGGTGATAAGTCGGTTCGGGTGGAGGGTTCTGGGTGGTAGGTCAGGTGATGGAAGTAGATCTTTCACTCACCACCCGACTCATTGTCATCCCTAATTTTTTTTTTTATAAACGCCTGTTTGCCAAATGAGAGGTTTTTTGGGAGATTTTTTTTTTTTTTTTTTGCAATTGAAGATTTTTTTTAAAAAAATTATGGATATGTTGAAGGTGGAGATTTTTTTGGCAAATAATTAATCTTGTAAAAAAATTAACACCCTGTTTGGATTAAAAAATTTGGGTGTTTTATTAGGGAGGGGAAATAGATTGATTGTTTGGTTAGGTAGTTTTTTTTTTTTTAGAGGGGAAGAGATTGGTTGGAAAATGAGGAGGAAAAAGGTGGGTTTTGAAGGGATTTGAAGGAAAAAGGAAGGAAAAGATGCTCGAGCTCGGCTGGCGAGCTGGGAAGGGGGCTCGAGCTCGAGATCTCGCTTGTACTCAAGTTGAGCTCAAGCTAATATTTGAGCTCGTGAACCAGATCTGCAAAAGGATCGTTGAAATATAATAATCAAATGAACTTATACGGGGAAATATAGATAGAGATGACAAAAAATCAAGCAATGGAGATTCCGAATATGAAGTAGAAATTGGGATGGGTTAGAAAAAGCAAAGTAATTTTCAGAAGGGGAAACAAAGATGGTTAGGAGGAAGGGGGTATAGGAAGTAGAAATTGCAATGGGAAGGGATTTTTTAGTTCTTACGGGGTTTTGCAATCTTGAGAGAGGTCGGTGCAGGCGAGCAAGGCTGCAAGCGATGGAAGCGACGGCGAGCTGGTGGACCAGATCTGAGAAAGACTGTGGACGAGAGACCAAATCTAAGTCGCGACGCCACCGGATTGGAGCATGGAGGCGGCGATGGGAGAGAGGGAAACGAGGAGCCGCGGTGTCACTTGGGAAGCGCGACCGTTGAAGTGCTGAGAGTGAGACAACAGATAGAGACGAGAAGAGAGTGAGAAAGAGAGTAGAGACGAGAGAGCTAAGAGGGTAAGCGAGAAGAAGAGAGAGAGAGAGAGAGAGAGAGAGAGATGAGATGGTGGAGAGAGCACACGGAGAGTGGAGGTCAGCGGCTGGAGACATTGGGCAAGGGCAACTAGGAGAAGGTAAGTAATTGGGTGAAAATAAAACCTAAGACTAAAAATGTAATTACACCTTAAAACGACAAAACGAGCAAGCTCGAGCTCGTGATGAACTTGGCTTCAAGCTCTACTCGGCTTGATTTTGAATTCGAACAAGCTCGAGCTACTCGGCTTGAATATCAGCCATGTGATCCATTCATACTTTGCGTTGTTCAAATATACTTTACCAGATTTGTTCTCTCTTTTAACTAACCAAAACTACGACATTTGAACATCAAGAGCAAAACCCCTCAAGGGGCCAAATGATGATCATCGCATGGAATGTAAGGGGTTTAAACCATCCCCAAAAACAAAATGGTATGAGTAAGGTAGTCTGAGAACATGATGCTAAGGTATCTGCTTTCTTTGAGACTAAACTTGATGACTGTTACTTTGATGAGAATAACCTTATTAGGACTAAATGGTCGGGTTGGAATTTTGTGTCAAATTTTAATTTAGACCCTGGAGGCCGCATCCTAGTCCTATGGAGCCCCTATCTTCGCTACCCTTGATGTGTTAAGTAATGTACAATCACTTGCAACATTACAGGTAAAAAGGTGGGGGTATGCTTTATATATTGATTACATACCGTGGTCCATAGACGAAGCATTTGGGATACATTGTCTAACCTTATATGCATCCATAGCCTCCCTTGGATGGCCATTGGAGATTTTAATTGTGTCATGAGATATGACGAAAGAATGAATGCGGCACCGTGTCCATGTACGAATGACATGACATGCTTGAAGCTTGCAACACCCTCGGCCTTGTTGATGCCCCTTACACAAGCACAAACAAATTCACATGGTCAAACGGTAACAAATGGAGCAAGATTGACTAGGTATTACTAAACCATGATTGGATTAATAGCAATATCTTTTGTCATGTGCATTACCCCAACTTGTGGGACCTCTCGGACCACAAGCCGGCAATTGTTACCATGTGCGGGAAGGAGACCAAAAGGAGTGGAATGTTCAAATTTCTATGTGGAGTGACCACCCTAGGTTCAAGGACTTGCTGAAGGAGAATTGGCATGGACATGGGCAAAGACATTGCTCCTACCAACTTTGACTTTGCAAACTCCTAAAGAACCTAAAGGGGCCGCTTAAATCACTCAATGCAAAGGAATTTATCCACAACACCCTGAGAGCCAAGCAAGCAAAAGAGACACTTTCTGAAGCCATGGAGGAAGCAAGGTTGAACTCGAGAGGTGAGGCTGCGTTGGAGACTCTTAAGAATGCAAAAAAAGACAACGGATAGACTCAATAGAGCGGAACTCTCCTATCTAAGCCAACACGCAAAAGCTAAGCACCTCATCCTTAGTGATCGTTGTAATAATTACTTTCATTCTCTCATGAAGTATAATGGTCACAAAAATCATATAGTCTCTATCATAAGAGAGGATGACACCGTGACTACTTCTATCTTGGAGGTTGCAAATGAATTTGTAAGCCACTACCGGAATTTGATCGGATGTACAGGGGCAGATGTGGTGATCGACTCCTCATGGTTTGCTAGAGGAGCCTCGATCCGTGAGGAAGATGTGGAGATGCTCATAGGGCCGGTGACAAATGAGGAAATCAAAACAACCCTATGGACAATTGGTGATGACAAGGCGCCCGGCCCAGATGGCTACACTTCGAAGTTCTTCAAGAGTACATGGAACACCACCGGGAGCTAATTGTGTGCAGCCATTAAGGAGTTCTTTAGAAATGGAGTGCTCTTAAAACAACTTAATCACACCGTGGTGAGCCTAATTCCAAAGATAAATGGGGCAAAGCAAGTAAGCAAGTTTCGACCTATCTCTTGTTGTAATGTAGTTTACAAAGCTATATCTAAGATCATTACCTCGAGAATAGGACATTGCTTGGGCTATCTCATTGATCATGCCCAAGCGGCTTTTGTCCCCGAGAGACTAATGTCGGACAACATTTTTCTTGTCCAAGAGCTCCTTAAAAGATATAATGTTAAGAGAGACACAAGGAGATGTTTTCTCAATGTGGATTTGGCTAAGGCCTACGATTCCATTTCATGGAAATTCCTTGAATTTGCTTTGAGGGAAGTTGGTCTCCCTAGCGAATTCGTGGAATGAATCATGACTTGTGTCTCCACTACATTTTACTCGATCAATGAAATGCATGGGCTTTTTTATGGGAGAAGGGGTCTTCGTCAAGGTGACCCCCTTTCACCCTTATTATTTGTCATTGCTATGGAGTTTTTCTCTCGGCTAGTGAAGAAGGAGACTAGCAAAGACGGCTTCAACTTTCACCAAAAAATTCAAGGCTCTAAAGCTTGCACACCTCATATTCGCCGACGACATTGTTATGTTCTCTAGAGGGGATGAGGGATCGGTGAAAATTCCCATGGAATGCCTTCGAAAGTTTGAGTGTGCCTCGGGTCTCAAAGTGAACAAGGAAAAATCCGCGGTATTCCTAGCCTCGGTTCCCATGCATGAGGCTGCGATTATAAAAAGGGTGATCGATTTCAAAGATGGAGAGCTCCCTTTTAGGTACTTGGGGATTCCAATCAGCCCCCCTGGCCTAAAGGTAACCCATTACACTCCTCTTTTGGAAAAAGTTGGTAAGAAACTAACATTTTGGGATTGAAAAAATATATCTTATGCAGGTCGAAGGGAACTTATAGCCTCGGTTATTCAAGTAATGGAAGGATTTTGGCTCTCGGTTCTACTAGTTCCAGAAACCATTTTCCAAGCTTTCATTAGCACATGACGTTCCTTCCTTTGGAGGACTCCTAGGGTGAGATGGAGCAAGGTATGCCTTCCGAAAAATGAAGGAGGTTTGGGGTTGCTGGACGTCCGAACTTGGAACCATGCTTACTTGAGCAAGCACTTATGGCGCATCCATAGCAGAAAAGAGAGCTTATGGATTCGATGGGTACATCATAAGTACTTGGCTATTTGCAACATTGAGGATTGGGAAGCTCATAGAAGAGACTCTCCTCTCATCAAATCTATCATTGAGGCTAGGAATAGAATGATTACTCTAAACTCTAACCTTGATGAAAAATTCGATGATTGGTGTAGTAATGACATATTTAAGGTCAAAAGAGCTTATGAAGAACTTGGAGAAAAGGGAGCAAAGGTTCGTTGGAAAAAGGAGGTGTGGGAAAAGGGCAACACACCCAAACATTGCTTCATTCTTTGGCTCGCTACCTTGGGTAAGTTACCTACCTTGGATCGGCTCTATTATTTGGATATTAACCACTATTGCAGATTTTGTGAGATTGAGGTGTTAGAAACACACAAACACCTCTTCTTTGAATGTCCGTATGCTACGAAAATCTGGAGGAAAATGAGAGAGAAGTTTGATATCCCAGAGGAAGTTAATGGTTTGGATAGGGGTCTTCGATGGCTCCGAAGGCAAAAGAGAAGGACTAGATGCATCACCAAGGCAAAAACTTATGCTTTCTCGGATGTTATATATTATATATGGCATGCGAGAAATGCAAAGGTTTATGACGAGAATCATATCCCGGAGGACGTCGTTGTAAGATTCATCGCCACCCATGTTTATCGGCTACTACATACATCATATGGCCTCCATGATGTTGAAAACATGTTTGCTTAGGGTCTTTCTGGTCCGAAATTCTCCCTTGAGTGTTATGATTATAGGGTTGTATCCTAAGGCTTGCGAGCCTTTTGGAGCATGCGTGCTCCTGGGAGCAACCCTTTTTTAGACTATTTTAGGTTTCATGTGTCCTCTCGGGGCTACGTCCCCAAATAACATGAACCTTTTGGTGTTTTTCATGGCATTGTGGTTGGCCCTGCGAGCCCAATACATGCCCTTGTTTGTTTTGTTGAAAGTTTGGTATGTGTCCGGAAGACCTACGTGTTGAAAGGAACATACTCATCAAGACTTGTTTTTCACTACTTTTCCTTGGAATATGCTTAGGCTACGTCCTTGCATTCAAGGATTGTAGTTAGATGTAAGGCCCTTGGGTCTCCCTCATTCTTTTATTCGAATTTACATGCAAACACCCCACCCGGATTTAGTGCCATGGGGGTTTCTATAAAACTACGACATTTAACCCAAAACAACGTTATTTATTGTTGTATATTTTTTTTCTTTCAAAAATAACAAAAAAAGATGTTATTTTAGACCAAATTGACATTTTTTAGTTCATAGCGACATAATTTCAATTTTTTGCGTAAAGGCAGACCTCCCTTTCGTGAATTTCTACATCTGTCACTACCACCTACAATTGCATTACCAAAGTGGATTTTCAAATAATAAACTAAGGGCTTTTTTAAACGGAATGAAAACAAATTTTGTATAAGAAAATATATTTAGATAAGAGAATAATGCTATTTTTGTGTAAAAAATAAGGAGAAAATTTGCCCAACGGACCCATTTTTTTACCTCTATTTGGAGAGTGTCTCCCACCCTTGTAAAATTAGGGTTTTGTCCACCTAAAATTTCTGGACAAAATTACCCCCCTAATTTCACATATCTAACTCCTTTTCAGCACCAAAAGTTAAAATTACCCCTAAACCTATTTGATTAATCTCCTTCTCTCTCGCACGCTCTTCTCTCTTCTTCCGCCGACTGAGAGCTTTTCATGGCTGCCCTCCTCTTCCACCTCTCCCCCAACACAGATCCGCGCCACAGCTGCCCTCCTTATCCTCTCCCTCACCACAGATCCGAAGATCGACGGCGAAGATCGATGGTTTCAGCAATCGACACAATCACCTCCCTCCCTCCAAACGAAATTGGCTAGATCGAAATCGCTCCGACACAGCCACCTCCCTCCGATTTGCCTCGTTTCCTGCTCCGCTCCCACCGGAAAAACCAGGTGGAGGTGGAGTGCGAACAATTTTCCAAAAGTTCGTTCGCATAGGGGAGGTGGAGTGCAGATCGATGATCGATTGCAACAAGCGGCGGTCAAGGAGGCGATCTCCGAGCCAGTGATCCACCGATTGAAGATCTCAACCTCCGAGCGACCATGGCGGAGTCGTTGTGGATCTGCATCATCTTAAGATCCAGGGCGATGTATTTGCAGTGCGGGCACTCGAGCTTGGCGTGGCCTCCTTTCTCCTTACCGGTGCGATCGGCGAGCCCGGCCTTGCTGCCGCCCCTGTTAGCGATGGCGGCGTCGAGTTCGCGGCGAGCTCCGGTTGATTTTTGCATCCGATTCCTGTTGATTTTTTTCTTCATCGCCGATCCCCCTGTTGTCTCTCCGATCGGTCAGATTTCTTTCTTCGATCTCTCTGCATCCTAGATCCGTTGTTGCTCCTCCCGCTGATGAAGGATTGCGAGTTCGACACCGGAGAAGGATCTTCCTCTGAGGATCCGTCGTTGTTCCAGTGGCTTGAAATCGAGGACAATGCTCCAGTTGCCTGCTCAGATTCGCATGATCGATGAGGCTTTCCGATTCGCCGGCGTTTCTGGTTCGTATTTCCATCTTCTTCTCGAATCTCGTCCCTCTCGCTTTCAATTTCAGCACCACTGACTTCTGGATCTGTAATTTCAGTACCACTGGAAACCTCAAATGTATATGTGTTGTCCTGTGCTGAAATCTCCATGTTCTACCTGAATTCAATTCACTGTCCTATGTTGAAATCATATGTTTGTTGAATTTCCTTTTTGCTACATGTATATGTGCTGAAATCATCTTTGTTGCTTGTTCCTGCTTGTGCTCCTTTGCCATTGGTCCTATTGCTTTTGTTCATGTTTGTTGTTGTAGTAGTATTTTGCACATTGGGTTGTGTTGAGTGAGTGCTCGTGTATAGGAATTGGTCCTATTACTTTTGTTCCTGCTTGTTGTTGTAGTAGTATTCTCTAAGCCGGCGATCTGTGGTGGATTTCAGCACAGGTTTCCAAGTAATTATTTCCTCACAGTCTTCTTCACTAATGGATTTAGATTTTAATCTCTTTAAGCATTGCACAGTTGCACACAATATAATAATTTTCAATGTGAGTTACTGTATTGATAGTCATACATGATATGTTGTTGCTATTTGCTAACTTTTAATCAATTTCTAGGCCTTTACAAATGTGAGATTTCTTGCTTTCCCCCTTTTATATTTTTTATATTTATTTTCGCAACTAATAAATACTGAAATGCTGAAATGAATATTGAAATGCTTTAAATCTCCTTTAAAAGCCTCTTAGCTCAATGGTAGAGCGATGTGCTATGCACAACTAAGTGGGTTCGAATCCTGCATAGGCTAAATTTTATATCCCGTAACACGATTTCAACAACAATTTCAGCATCAACAACGTTGCTGAAATCGGGGTTTCAACATCAACAACGTTGCTAAAATCGGGGTTTCGGCATCAACAACGTTGCTGAAACCGGGGGTTTAGCATTAACAACGTTGCTGAAATCAGGGTTTCTGCATCAACAAGGTTGTTTCAGCATCAACAACGGTGTTGAAATCAGGGTTTCGGCAA
The DNA here is from genome assembly GCA_037127255.1 of Persicaria tinctoria. NCBI lineage: Eukaryota > Viridiplantae > Streptophyta > Magnoliopsida > Caryophyllales > Polygonaceae > Persicaria > Persicaria tinctoria. The sequence goes on from JBANSL010000013.1 coordinate 70,550,250, forward strand.
CTCCGGTTTCGGCAACGCGAAAAAAAAAACTGCTGAAACAGAGGGTGACACGGGGGCTTCAGCAACTCTGGAAACGCGAAAAAAAAAAGCGAAAAAAAAAAACAGTAACGCGAAAAGAAAAAGAACTGCTGAAACAGAGGGTGGCACATGTGTTTCAGCAACTCAGGAAACGTGGAAAAAAAAGCGAAAAAAATAGGTAACATGGAGAAAAAAAACTCAATTTCATCAATTTCGGTTTCGGTAATTTCGGCAACGTGGAAAAAAAGAACTCAATTTCAGCAACTTCGGTTTCAGCAGTTTCAGCAACGCGGAAAAAAAAAATTCGCAGAAATTTTTTTTTTGTTGAAAACAAAATTTTCAACAACTTCATTTTAGGGGTGGACATTTTGCTAATATGGAGAGAGTGGTGGACATTTTTCTAATAAAGCCCAAAATTTTGGACATCGAGGTAATCACCCCAAAAATAAGATGGGAGGGGTAATAATTAGAGGAGTATAGGGGATATGGTTACCCCTACTCAAATTAGTAATAAATGAAATAAGGAAGAACAAAACCGATTTTGTATGAAAAGTTGAGATGAGAGGGTACATTCGTTTCCTCTTCCTTTACCTTTTCAAAATTTCAACCAAACGAGCCCTTATATTCCGTATATGACAAGTAAGAAATAGCTAAAGATCAAGAAAATTCACTACCGAATCCTCAATACAGATGAGAAGTTTGAAGCTCTCGGCTCACACAAAAAATAAATGAGGAAAGCCAACCAAACTAACGTTTTAGCTTACTTTGTATTCCATGAGAACAACAATTTTAATGGCATCTTTGGTGGTACAAAAGATCTTTTCTATAAAATTTTTTTTTTTTTGCTTAGGTAAGAATTCGAGCTCAGACAAGCCTGAAACTCGATAGGCCGACGAATCGGCAGACGGACTAGCCGTCAAAATACAACAAACTAAAACACACAAATAAGTACAGATGAAAGAAAAACTCAAACAACCCGAAGAAGTACGTCGTCTGTCAGCAGAGGAGTCGAAGGAGATCTAGGACGAGCCACGAATGTCGGGAACATGGGAGAGTCGACGACTCACACGGTGTCTCGACGCCGAGAAGGCGGAGAACAGTAACCCACCATCGGAGAGGGCGAACCTAGGGAAGTGCGGATCACCGACGTTGCCCCCACCTAGATGAGGGATCTTCGAATACCACGACTTGACCTACCAGACTTGTCTGGTGCGGCGAATTCTTTCCATTTAAAAAAAAAGTGGCATCTTAATTTGGCGATACAAAAGATCTTTTATTTAAATTTGATTCAAGAAAACGTACAATTTTTTTATACAAGATAAGAATTATTTGATAGCGACATGCGCTACTGACCCTTGCATTTGGTAAATAAAGAGCGGTCATCCGGGGTTCAAACCGGAGATCTTTGGGTACTACCCGCAAGTCCTACCCAAAAGTTCCCGGTTCAAACCTCGGATGAACGCCACCCAATAAAAAACGTATATATTTAGTGCCATCTTTGGCAATACAAAAGATCTTTTAATAAAAGTAATTCAAGAAAACATACATATATTTAGTGGCATCTTTGGCTATTCAGAAGATCTTTACATATAAATGTGTGTGTATATACACACACACACGAACAACAAATGTGTATCCTCAACAACTTGATAATTTTTTCAAGCAAATCCCAAAATATCTTTATATTTGTCCCTCTGTAAATGTACAATATTGCAAGACTAATCTATACTGATGAAGGAGAAACAAGAACCTATATAGCTTGTGAATTTCAAGAGTTGATCACACATTCATGTTCAATTAAACGTAAGAAGATCGAGAATATATATCTGACCTCTTCTTACAAGTAATTGAATGTGAATGTGTGTCATCAACACTTTGAAATTTACAAGCTGTCTCAGAAATAATCTAATATATCCTCATTTTTTTCTCTTGTGATCTTCGATCTCCTAAGTGCTACCTTCGTGACCATCACCACATTGGTGTAGGAGTTGCAGAAATGACTGGCGTTGTCTGTATACACTATACACATACAGAGAAATTTACTAAGTGAGTGACTCCATGTAAGCAAAGGCAACTACGTACTCTACATAAATTAAAAAAGAAAAAAAAACATTTCCACCAAACTTTTTAAAGTTTTCCCGCCAAAAATTTCTAAATAAAATTTCAAATATTTACAAATTTTTAGAAAATTTCCCCAAAGTCATAGTCTCTTGCGATAGATTAAGGTTATTAATCATGTCACCTTAAAGCTTTCCATTGTCACACGTATCAATTAATTTTTTATTTTATATTCACCATTAATATTACATTATGAATAAAACATCTCTCCAAGCAAACATACTAAAAATAAAAATAGTAAAAATCAAATTATTATGGAAATTTTAGATATAACATTTAATATCTCGATGATGAATATATCAAACGCAAAACAAAAACGGAGAGCTAAAAAGGAATAAAGATAGCTTCAAAGCTGTTTGTGTACCAAGTGATTTGTAGGCATATCGATGTAAAAAAAAAAAAAACCTTTTTGGGTTCAAGAACCACCACCGCCAAGCAACTCCCTCCTCCTCCATGGCAGTGCGCAGGTGAGCTCCGACCAACACTTCCGACTCTATCTCTCTTCGGAGAGCCCAAATCTCTCCTCGGAGAGCCTAAATCTCTCTTCGGAGAGCCCAATCTCCTCTCTTCGGAGAGTCTCGGCCTTGGCCGCTCAACTCCGGCTTCGGTCGGCCTCACCCCGGCTTCGGCCGCCTCGGAACCACCGCTGTCCCGACAAGCCCTGTTTGGGGTGTTGATGAACGGGGCTAATCCCCACCTCGATCACCTCATTTTGTGTCTGATTAAATCCAAAATCAAGTTGGGGCACTCTCTGATTTTGGTTTTGTGTCCCCAAATCCATCTTCTTACATGCCCAATTTGTACATATACGTCTCAATAGTCCCCCAAGTCGTCAATTTGTGTTCCGATTTGGGGCTTCGGGTTTCACCTCCGATTCATCGTGCTCCCGCTGCGGCTTTGAGCACTGTTATGTGGGGCTTCGGCTCCCGTGAAATCGCCGGTCTCCTCTTTCCGGTCCTAGTTTGTGGTTTCCGGTGAGCCTCTCGCCGCTGATTGGCTTCTAATCTCCTCCATCTCGGCCGGCGCTAATCGTTCCTTCGGCTGGGGCTTCCTCCCGGTGGTGGTTTGGTCTCGGTTGTCTTGGTCGCCGTCGTCGTTTGGCTGCTCTCGTTCGATTGTCGTGGGGTCGTTCCTGGTCGTCTCCTCACTCCTTTTCCCTCCCCAGTGTCCCTCTCCGCCTTTCCTCTGGTGGTGTGTGGTGTGTGCCGTTGGTGGGAAGTGTTTCTTCACCTGGTTGCCGTCTTCCTTTGTCGGCCGCTCTCCTTTCCTGCCCTAGACGTGTCTAGTGCCCATGTTGTCCCTTCGTGGGCTTGACTGTGTTCCTTTGGGCCCAAGGCTTTTGCCTTGGGCCCAAAGCTGGCCCGATGGAATAAGAATTAAATAAATTTAAAAATTAAAAATTTAAATATATAATTAATTAATTTCAGATTCTTCCCGCGCTCTTCATCCTCCTTGCAGCTGTGCTTCATTTGCTCGTGTGGTTTGGTGTCCGTCTATTGGTTCGTGGTTAGTTTCGGTTGAGGAGCAGTTCTGCGGCCCTGGTTGATCGACGTGATCGTGTTGGTGGTGTTTGTGGTCTCCGAAGATCCCTCATCTAGGTGGGGGGAACGTCGTGTGATCCACACTTCCCCAGGTGTCGCCTTTGCCTTACGAGGATTTCTGCTTTCCGTCTTTCCGGCGGTGAGACATCGTGTCAGCTAGAGCTGTCCCATGCGCTCGCTATTCACTTCTCCGCGACGACTTCCTTCCTCTCGATGTTGTGTCCGCTAGTTTGCTTAGGTCTTGGGTTTTTTCCGGGTTTACTTTGGGTACTCTTTTGATGTATTTTATGTTATATTTTCGTTTTCGTTGTTGTATTTTAGACGGCTTGCCGTCTGCCGACTTTGTCGGTCTTTCAAGGTCCAGGCCTGTCCGACCTCGAATTATTTCCTTATCAAAAAAAAAACGGAGAGCTAAAAGGATGATGGAAATAATAGATTTTAAGCATATATTACTCATTTATACAAGGGTTTTTTTTATCCGTCAATGAAAATGTTCCGTCTAATGGAGTACCAAAAAGAACGCGCCCCTCTTCCTGTCCACGCGCCCCCAAAATGGCCTGTAAGAACCCTAAATTCCTACCTAAATCTCCTCGACCCACTTGTATCTGGCGTGTTCCGTTCAGATTCAGTGCAAAGATCCTTCATGGATGTCAAGGTGTTGGGCAATCTCACCTCCCTTGCCTTTCAAAGACCAGAAATTACAGCCATTAGTTGGAAAAAAAGAGTGATTGTCGAAGCTTTTGGTGGTCCTTTATTCAAGATTCAGAAGATGAAGGACCGAGGAGTCGAAAAGGTGGGGAAGAATTTTAGAAAGAGGAAGAAAAAGCCTCACTTTGGGGCCAGGAAGAACTGCGTTGTATGGTCGCGGGTTGCCATCGAGGCTGGTTTCGGTGTTGGTGCACGCGGGGTTGTTGGTCGGTGGTCGATGGAGGTCTTCATCTCTCTCCTGAGACCAGTTAGTAGCGGAGCATCGAGTCCCTCAAACCACAAATTGAGGGGGAATCCCATCGACAGGTATGTTCTAAACTCTAAGGGGGATCCTTCTCTCATAACACATATTGCTGAGAATTACTCTCTTTGCTTTCTCTCTGGCTATTGTGAATTGATTTCTAATAGCCTGGACAAGGTAAAATACATCTTGATGGGGGAGCATTTCAGTCCTTCACCTATCACCTCCCGAAAGGGTTCGAAGACAAAAACCTCTCGAAAGGGTTCAAATACAAACACCTCCCAAAAGGGCTTGAGTTCAAACAATGAAGACCGTCTTAGGAGTGTTTGGTGTAAACTTGCAGGTTTCATCTTTGTATGTCTTGTACGGAAAAATCAGTCTATGGTTGTATCGAAACTTGCTTTGTGTGAATATTTGGTGTATGATAATGTCTCTCCTCTGATTTGGGATTCTCTAAGGCCTCTTGGGAACATTATGTGCATCTATTTTCTCCTATCAATTGAATGCGCTTGCAGGTTTGTGAAAATGTGCTTTGAATTCATATATTTCTCTCATAATAAACCAAATGAAGATCACATGCCTATTCTCTCCTTCTGGATGAGAATCGAGCAAAAACCCCGTCTAAAAGGGTGGGTAATGCTTCCCTCGTCCATGTGAGCCTTGTCTATGGAGGCTTATGAGAAACACAACTCAGTGACGAGCTTTGTCTCGTCTCCGTATTCCAAACCCCGAAAGGGCAGTAAAAACCTATTGAATATCCAGGCTGAGGGAACCTGTTTTCCCAATGATCCCCCTGATGCAAAAAAGTTCATGTGCAGTGAATCGTTGGGTTCCTCTCTGTTCCCAATCTTGGAGGTTCTAGATGCTATATTGAATATTGTTTGTAGTCTTTTATTTGTGTGGTTTTGTGAAGTGAAAACCTGTGGGGCGGTCGATTTGGCCCCTCCACAACCCAACCCCCGAAAGGGCATTCAAGTCTTTGTTGAGAACGGGCCATTGGAGAGGGACTTTACCCTCGATGATTGTACTCAACGACCTCTGGCGGTTTTGGTATCTCGGGAAAAGCCCAGGTACGTCGGAAATATACCTTATGTTGAATCTTTGGTTTCTAAGTTGCCTAGGACCTTGAAATCGACTCTGTGCAAATCTGAGGAGGTCGAGAAGTCGGCCGAAACTGTGGACAAACCAGCAGGTAATAACTTTTATTATCTCTTGAGTGAATTTTCTTATGTTGTTGTACTGGTGTACGTGTTGTGTCGTGCACAAAATCACACCGTCTATTGGTGTTTGATCAAACCCGTGATGGAGATGTATGTCTCATCACCCCTACCTCCCGAAAGGGTTCAGAGCAAGTTGCGGTCTCCACGACCTCTAAAAGTCTTACAAACTTTTTTTTTGAGATAGAGAAAACAAGATTAATATACTTTAGTATGACCCCCACCTTTCGGCCTCAACATAGCAATATACCCAAATGGAATATTAGAAACAACCTGTCTCTCGGCCACAAGAATGCAATTCTTCTGGTGCACAAGAGATCAAGTCATTTTACACTTGGGTTCATTATAAAGGAGAAAGGGACAGTGAAACACTTTCAGTTACATCCTTATTTAATGATCCCCCTCTTTCGATTGATCTTAGTGTGCTATTGTGAAATGCAGCATGTCAACATGGGGTTTGGCTCTTGTCATCCTAGGTGGACTAAGATAAGTGGAGCTTTGCTTGATCTTAAAAATATGCTTAATTTAAAATCCTCCACTCTATCCTCTCGGTGCTGTACAAGAACTCTCTTAACAACTGCCCTCTCGCTACTCGACCACTACGTGTATCTAAGTCTCCTACCAAACATCATAAAAGAGTATACGGAGCGGTATGGGCAGAATCACATTTTGATTGCCTATACTAATACAAAGTGGATATGTTAATACGATATTGGAATTGCAGAGGGATAGGAAAGACAACGTTTTGGACGAACATCCAAGCATGGCGAATAACAGATCATGTTCAAATGGTAATCTTAGCGGAAACAAAAACTTAAAACCAACCCAATGATAGCCTATGGAAAAGTACTGGATTTACCAATCTTGTTTGGTCACCGGCGGAGGGGCGAGCAGGGGGTTTAGCAATAATCTGGAACGAAAACTCGCTTATAGACGAAATCTTGTCAGTGGAAATCCATCTCCCTAGAATCATTGGTATAAAATACAACAATACAAGGGAAGGCTTCCAATGTTTATTACTCTTTGTATACGACCCCCCAAACCCCCGGGACAAAGATGAGTTCTGGAGAACCCTATCACAAGTAATCACCCAAAGCGACGTCCACTGCCTAGTCATGGGGGACCTAAATGAAATTAGCCAACCATCGGACAAATGTGGTGGAGCTGAAACCCAACTGGGCAGATTCCAATGACTAGCAGAATTTAAGGATGTGTGCTCTTTGGTGGATATCCCTTCATTCGGTAACCCATTTACTTGGCGGAAAAAACAGAAAGGGCCAGATAACATTTTGGAGAAACTCGACAGGGTACTAGTACACCATGAAATAATCAACACTTTCCCTGACCTTGCAACTAAAAATGGATCATTTTCCGAGTCAGATCACTGCCCAATCACAATCAACCTATCCAAAAACTCCTCCTTCAAACCACCGCCGTTCAAGTTCGAGAACGTTTGGCTACAAAGAAAGGACTTTCGAAATATTGTGAAACAAGCATGGAGAGCCCCTTGTTCTGGATCTGCTATGTTTCAAATCATGCACAAATCAAAAATCCTTAAACAAAAGGCCAAAGAGTGGAACAAGAAAACTTTTGGCAATATCTTCCGACAACTGCAGGAGGTTGAGGAATCCCTCATACAATTACAATCAGCTCATGTCACAAACCCTGACCCAAGCACATCCATCAAGGAACAAAGTCTGCTTGAAAAAAAAGAGAAACTGCTTCACTTCCACAAAACTTATTGGAGTCAAAGAGCGAAATCTAAATACCTAAAACTAGCAGATACAAATTCATCCTATTTCCATAAATTAGCTACATGCCGGAGGAACCGAAAAATAATTAGATCAATCAGTACGGCAGAAGGAACTCGGATTGTGGGGGATGAAAATATTAAGAAGGAAATCCTAAAAGATTTTGAAAAAAGATTCTGTAGAGAACAAACCTACTCGTCCCGCTAGCTCGAGCAATATCTCTCGGGTATCAACCCCGTGATTAATGATGAGGAAAACAACTTTCTAACTAAACAACCATCGAATAGTGAAATTAAAAAAGCCGTTTTATCAATGGGAAACAACAAATCTCCGGGCCCTGATGGATTCACCGCGGAGTTCTACAAAAAATATTGGGACATTGTAGGTACGGGAATCATTAGAGCTATCAAAGCCTTCTTCCACACTGGTTGTATTCTAAAACAGATCAACCACACCTTCATATCACTAATTCCAAAAAATGAGAATCCATCTATGACAACACATTATCGACCGATTAGCCTCTTTTCAACCATCTACAAAATTATTTCTAAGATTATCACCGAAAGACTTAAAGGGATCTTGGGTAAGATTGTTCACCCACTTCAAGGAGCATTCGTCTCGGATAGAGCGATCCAAGATAATATCCTCATTGCACACGAAATCTTCCACTCCTTCAGATCAAGAAAAGGTGCCAAGGGCTGGACTGCGATCAAACTCGATATGGAAAAAGCGTACGATAGAGTAGACTGGCAATTTACACGATCAGTTCTTCAAAAATTCGGGTTTCATGATAAGTTTGTGAATTTAATTATGGAATGCGTAACCACAGTCTCCTTCTCGGTCTTAGTCAACAACGGGCCAACAGAACCCTTCAAACCTACTAGAGGCATACGCCAGGGGGATCCTCTGTCCCCTTTTCTATTCCTTCTTGGAGCAGAAGTCCTTGCTCGGAAAATCTCAGCAGATGCTGACTCATTCCAGAACAATGTTGGCTTCAAATTTGGACACTCGGGTCCCAGTATTCCCTTTCTCGCGTTTGCTGATGATATAATCATATTTGCTAAAGGAAGTAGCTCTGCCTACCTAAAAGTAAAAGAAATTATCGAGGAATACTATAAATTCTCGGGGCAAAAAGTTAACTATCATAGATCTTCCTTCCAAACAACAAAAGGAATCACGAGAACGCGAGCTAGAGAACTAGAAGGAATCCTTAACATTCCTCTGGAAAGGAATTTAGAAAAATACTTGGGATGCCCAATTATTAACGGGAGGGTAACAAAGGATACATTTGGGGAAGTGGTTTGTAAATCGAAAGACCAACTTAGCAAGTGGCGTGCCAACTCACTCTCGCAACAAGGAAGAGCAACCCTAATCACATCAAATCTATCATCAAAACCCTTATATACTATGCAAAGCTTCATGCTTCCGACTTCAATACACAATCAACTCGATCAAATAAACAGAACCTTTTTCTGGAATAAAGATGCACAACATAGCCCGCTTATTAGTTGGGATAAAATATGTAAATCAAAAGGAGCTGGGGGACTAGGAATACGAAAAGCAAGATACATGAATGAAGCCCTACAACTAAAACTTCTATGGAAAATCCTTGCAGAACCACAAAACTATTGGGTAAAAATCATACAGTACAAATACCTAAAAGAAAATCACATCCTCACATACAACAGAAAAGAAAATGCCTCATGGCAATGGGCAAAACTTAGGGCCTTGATCCCAAAATTCAAATCGGGAATCGTCTGGTCAGTGGGGGATGGAAAATCAATCAAGTTCTGAACAGACAACTGGGTATCTACGACACCCTTGATGGAGAAGATTGACACTCAACAGAACATAAATACTACTGAGTCTGTAAGTGAATACATTATGGGAGGACAATGGTGGAAAGAGAAGCTTTTGTCAATTCTACCGAAAAACGTGACAGAGGACATCATTAAAATACCCTTACCAATCAACTCAATTACAGATAGACTCTACTGGTGGCCGGATAAAAAGGGCTGGTTCACAACATCGAGCGCCTACAATTTTATCACTAGTAGCCAGACTATAAACTCGGAGGACTACACCTAGATTTGGAAACTCGATGCCCCACCAAAAGTTAAAAATTTCTTATGGAAAATCAAACAACACGGACTACCAACAGCCTCACGCTTATCCCTTAAGGGTGTGGCTGTACCCACAACATGCGTTTTCTGCAATCACCATATGGAAGATGATATCCACCTATTTTTAGAATGTCCCATCAACAACTTCCAACGACAATTCTCTAGAGAAATCTCCGACAAAATTAACATGATAATATCTCAAACTAGATGTATGAACCAAGTATTACACTTACTTGGGACATCTCTATCAAAGGAAAATAAACAAAACATAATATTTAGATGGTGGACCCTATGGTTTATTAGAAACCAAGTAACTTTCAGAAATGCCAGTATTCCGTCCAATGAGGGTTTAAAGAAATTAATTAGGGATAATATCGACAACTGGAAAAGAGCATGCTCATTGGACACAACAATCTTAGGGGTGGGCGAGTCGTTCCCCCCTAAAAGGGAGAAAATGCAGACAAGAAATAATAAATAGAGGACCACTCGATGGAAGAAGCCCCCATGGGGAAAATACAAGTTAAATTTTGATGGATCTTTTATATCAACTAAAAAATGCTCGATAGGTTATATTATACGAGATTGGTTGGGCAACCCAGTAAGTATAGGAGGAAAAGAGATTGGTGGCCAATCCCCATTAATGGCGGAAGCACTTGCCCTTAGATTAGGGGTGGAAAAGGCAAGAGAGCAACGGATCAACAACCTCATCATCGAAGGCGACTCTAAGATAATCATAGATTTCTTACGCACACAGACTAACTGCCCATGGGAAATAGAACTTATAATGTCCGACATACAATCCATTATTGCAGGACTAACAATTTTCGGAGTTTCCCACATTCCCCGCATTGGTAATCAGGTAGCAGATAAGGTCGCACACCTTAGCTACTCTACCAGGGGACCAAATTTATACAACGATATAGGTCTGTTAGACCTCATCCGTCAGGATGCCTTCGGATAGAGCTTAGCTCATCCGAATCTTTACCTAATCAAAATATATATATATATATATATATATATATATACACACAAGGGTTTTTTTGCTAAGTGGCCATTTGGGGTCCAAATTTTAAGTTATATGACAAAAGGGTTACAATATTAGGTAAGTGTCCACAATTTCCAATTATACCCCTGCTCCTATTTTCCCCAAATTTCACGCTCGCAGTTTCTCTAAAATCAATCGAGCAACCATCTTCGTCTCCGGTGGCTGTCGGTCGGTCCGTGGTCGTCGCTCGAGGCTCCACCACTCCCACTCCGTCGGCCCCAACCAGCGCTCCGACAAATCGCCGGTGTTCCTCCTCCGACATCCGCCGCCGTCGCTTGACCTCCTCTCCGTTCGACCCTAAATCCAAGCCTTCTACCCGCTCAATCACGTTCTACATCTCTCAAGGATGGTTTTCGTGCAAAAAACCCCTCTTAAATTTATACAAAATCGCTAACCGCCATTGATGGATACCTTGGAGCTTCGTGAAACACCCGCTTAGCAGACTCTGTTCAAGCATTCGTCGCGTTGTGTAAGATCATCCTTCGACAAAATAAACACAATGAGACTGAAGTAGAGATTGCACTCGTCAGTTTGATAGGTCATACGCATCAAACAGAGCTATGTGTAAAGAGAACGAGCCGTCGGAAGATCGGCGAAAATCACTGTTGAAGCTGCTCGAGATGGGGGAAAAAGAAGAATAATTACGCAAAACCTCCCAGACTTTCTGTTTTTTATAAAATATGCCCGTGTGTTAATTTCTAAAATTTCAGAAATTATCCCGCAATTATAGAAGTTGTTCTAACTCGCATAATCTCCGTTAAAAAATTAAAGATGTAACTATTATTGTCACCATGATAAAAATAAAGTCATAGATACTATCACCACTATAAAAACGTGGTCATAGACACTGTAATCAAAAGAAAATCTTATAGGGGCTAATGAGAAACCAAAATGCATGTGGTGACAATTCTCCTATAACATACGAATGGTTAAGAGGGTAATAGATGTTGTAAGCAAAATAAAAATAGGATCATAGAAACTGTAACCACTATAAAAACACGGTTAAATACACTGTAATCAAAAGGAAAACCCTATAGACGATGTAACCAAAATAAAAACAGCTTTATAGACATTATCTCCACTATGAAAAAAGGTTTATAGACACTGTAATCAAAAGAAAATCCTAGGAAAAGGGAAGCACAAACCCTATAGGGGCTAATGAGAAGTCAAAATACACGTGGTGACAGTTCTTCTCTAATTTATAATTTCTAGTTTTTTAGATTTTTTTAAATTAGTGTCACCACAATAAATAAAAAATAAAAAATGTAGCTACTATTGTAACCACTATAAAAAAAATAAAGTCATAGATACTGTCACCACTATAAAAACATGGTCATAGACACTGTAATCAAAGGAAAATCATATCATAAAGGAAGAACAAGCCCTATAGGGACTAATGAGAAGCCAAAATAAATGTGATGACAATTCTCTTCTAATACATGAATGGGTAAGAGGGTCATAGACACTGTAATCAAAATAAAAACATTGTCATAGCCACTGTCACCATTATAAAAACAAAGTCATAGACACTGTAATAAAAAGGAAAACGTTATAGACGTTATAACCAAAATAAAAACATCTTTATAGACACTGTCATCACTATGAAAAAGGGTCATAGACACTGTAATCAAAGAAAACCCCTAGAAAAAGGGAAGCACAAACCCTATAGGGGCTAATGAGAAGCCAAAATAAATAGGGTGATAGTTCTCCTCTAATATATGAATGGGTAAGAAGGTCATAGACGCTGTAAGCAAAATAAAAATAGAGTCGTAGACACTGTCACCACTATAAAAACAAGATCATAGACACTGTAATCAAAAGAAAAACCCTATAGACGTTGTAACCAAAATAAAAACAACTTTATAGACACTGTCACCACTATGAAAAAAGGGTCATAGACATTGTAATCAAAGGAAAACCCTAGGAAATGTGAAGCGCAAACCCTAAAGGGGCTAATGAGAAGTCGATATTCATGTGGTGACAATTCTTTTCTAATTTCTAGTTTTTTAGATTTTTTAAAAGCAGTGTCACCACAATAAAGAAAAAATATGTAACTACTATTGTAACCACTATAAAAAAATAAAGTCATAGATATTGTCACCACTATTAAAACATGGTCATAGACACTATAATCAAAGAGAAATCATATCATAAAGGAAGAACAAACCCTATAGTGACTAATGAGAAGCCAAAATAAATGTGATGACAGTTCTCCTCTAATACATGAATGGGTAAGAGGGTCATAGACACTGTAATTAAAACAAAAACAATGTCATAGCCAATGTCACCACTATAAAAACAAAGTCATAGACATTGTAATCAAAAGGAAAACTCTATATACGTTGTAACCAAAATAAAAACAGCTTTATAGACACTGTCACCACTAAGAAAAAAGGTTCATAGACACTATAATCAAAGGAAAACCCTAGAAAAAGGGAAGCACAAACCCTAAAAGGGCTAATGAGAAGCCAAAAGAATATGTGATGTACAGTATGGTTTAGGGTTTAGGGTTAAGTCTTTAGGGTTTAGGGCCAAGGCCCTAAACCCTAAATCCTAAACCCTAAACCCTAAAATGTTAAGTACAGTACGCCGTTAAGAGATGATTGTTGTCACCAAATGGAAAACCTTAGGACAAGGTAAGCACAAACCCTAAAAGGGCTAATGAGAAGCCAAAAGAAATTAGGTGGACAATTCTCCTTCGATATATGAATTGGTAAGAGAGTTATAGACACTGTCACCACTATTAAAACAAGGTAACAGATACTGTCACCACTATGAAAAAAGGGGCGTAGGCACTGTAATCAAAGGAAAGTCCTATAGACGTCGTAATCAAAATAAAAACAAAGTTATAGACATTGTCACCACTATGAAAAAAGGGTCATAGACACTGTAATCAAAGTAAACCCTATACACGCTATCACCACTATGAAAACAGGATAATCGACATTGTCGCCACTATAAAAACCGGGCCATAGACATTGTCACCAATATGAAAAAAAAGGTAATAGACAATGTAATCAAAAGAAAACCCTATAGAAGTCGTAACCAAAATAAAAACAGGGTTATAGACACTGTCACCACTATGAAAAAAGGGTCAAAGACATTGTAATCAAAGGAAAATCATACGACAAGGGAGGCACAAACACTATAGGGGCTAATGAGAAGCCAAAATACATGTGGTGACAATTCTCTTCTAATAAATGAATGGGTAATGAGATCATAGACGCTGTAATCAAAATAAAAACAGGGTCATAGACATTATCACCACTATAAAAACAGGGTCATAAACACTGTCACCACTATAAAAATAGAGTCATAGACACTGTAACCAAAGGAAAACCATAGGAAAAAAGAAGTACAAATATAATTTTTTAATATATAAATATAAATATGATTTTTTAATATATTTTTTCACACACTTGTATATCAAACAGCAAAAGAAAGCGTGTTTTGTTTTGCTTTGAATTTGGTAAAGTGTTTTGTTTTGCCTTGAATTTGGTAAAGTGTTGGTCTCCATTAAAAAATCAGTCCTTTTTTTTTTTTTTTTTTTGATTAGGTAAAGATTCGGATGGCCAACCCACTCCGATAGCATCTAACAGGACAAAGCGGATAGGGGAACCTATCCGAATGCATCCTGTCGGATGAGGTCAAGAAGACCTAAATGAAAGTATAAATCTGGCCCCTTGGTCGAGTAGCAAAGGTGTGCAACCTTATCCGCTACCCTGTTACCAGTGCGGGGAACGTAGGATGTACTGACTTTTGGTACTCCATTGAGAAGTGCTTGTATATTGGACATGATCATTTCTATTTCCCATGGGCACCCAGCCTTTTTAGTTAGGTAATCCGTTATGATTTTGGAATCCCCTTCGATTATTAAATCAGTGATATGTAGTGCCTTAGCTTTTTCTATTCCTAGTCGTAGTGCTCGGGCTTCTGCCATAAGCGGGGATTGTCCACCAATAGTGTCACCTCCCAGACACAGTGGATTTCCTTGCCAGTCTCTAATGATGTAACCCATGGAGCTCTTTGAAGTTGATATAAATGAACCGTCAAAGTTTAGTTTGTACTTGCCCAACGGGGGTTTCCTCCATCGGAAAGTATTTTTTAGTTTTGTGGTTAGGCTTTTATCTCCTTTCTTTTTTGGTAACTCTGCAGAATCATTTAGGTTCCATTTGTTTGCTCGTTTCCATTTTTCAATGTTATCTCTGATCATCTTCTTAATTCCTTCGGTAGAGGGTATATTGACATTCCGGAATATTGCTTGGTTTCTAATAAACCAGATTGTCCACCATCTGATTGCTATATATTGCTTCTTGTCCATCTGGAGAGAGGAGCTTAAGATTTGCATAATTTGATTCATATCTCTGTTTTCCATTATGAGGGAATCAACTTGTGCCGATATTTCTCTGGGAAATTGTTCTTCGAAATTGTTGATTGGGCATTCAATGAACAGATGAATATCATCTTCCTCACTCTGGTTGCAAAAGGTGCAAGTGTTTGGCACCGCTACCCCCTTTTGAGCTAAACGACAAGTTGTGGGAAGTCCTTTATGTTTAATCTTCCATAGGAAATTTTTAACCTTTGGTGCAGCGTCAATTTTCCAAATCCATGAAAACTCGTCTGTTGTTCTGTGGGTTGTGGATGTTATTAAGTTGTAGGCACTTGTGGTGGTGAAGGAGCCTTTTTTGGTTGGCCACCAATACAATCTGTCTCTGAGGGTGTTGATCGGTAAAGGGATTTTCATTATTTCTTCTACTAATGCGGAAGTAAGAACAGAGCTTAGTTTCTCCCGCCACCATTGTTTTCCTATGATGAAATCACTAACTGAGTCGTTTAGATTTATATTGAGCTGGTCGTCAATTCTATCGATAAGTGGAGTCGTTGTTATCCAATTATCTGTCTAAAATTTGATTGATTTCCCATCCCCCACCATCCAAATTAGACCTGATTTAAATATCGGAATCAGAGGACTTAGTTTAGACCATTGCCATGAGGCACTACCTTTCCTAGAATAGGAAAGGATGTGACAATCTTTTAGGTATTTGTATTGTATAATTTTAACCCAATAATTGTCTGGTTCTGCCAGGATTTTCCATAGGAGTTTTATTTGGAGTGCTTCATTCATTTCTCTAGTTTTTCGAATTCCTAGTCCTCCTGCTGCTTTGGATTTATAGATTTTCTCCCAGCTTATGAGAGGGTTGTGTTGTGCATCTTTGTTCCAGAAGAACGTTCTGTTAACTTGATCTAATTGTTTATGAACCGCCACTGGAAGCATGAAACATTACATTGTGTATAGGGGTTTCGATGACAGGTTAGAAGCAATAAGTGTGGCTCTACCCTGTTGTGATAAAGTATTAGCCCGCCATTTGCTCAGCTGATCTTTAGACTTACATATTATTTCTCCGAAAGTTTCCTTGGTAACTCTACCATTTATAATTGGGAAACCCAAGTATTTTTCCAGATTTCGTTCCAGGGGTATATTCAGAATGCCTTCAAGATCCCTTGCTCTTGATCTCATGATTCCTGGTGTAGTTTGAAACGAAGATTTATGATAGTTAACTTTTTTACCCGAAAATTTGCAGTAATCTTCAATTATTCCTTTAACTTTTGTACATGCTGCATTACTTCCTTTAGAAAAGATTATCATGTCGTCTGCAAAAGCTAGAAACGGAATACACGGTCCTGAGTGGCCAAATCTAAAACCTACACTATTGTGGGTAGTTTCAGCGTCTTCCGTTAGTTTTCTAGCAAGTACTTCTGCACCAAGAAGAAAGAGAAAGGGGGAAAGGGGATCCCCTTGCCTCAGGCCTCTAGTTGGCTTGAATAGATCAGTTGGTCCGTTATTTACCAGTACTGAGAATGAAACTGTAGTTACACACTCCATAATGATCTCAATGAATTTTTTATGGAAGCCAAATCTTCGGAGTACACTTTCCGTGTATTGCCAGTCAACTCTATCATATGCTTTTTCCATATCTAGTTTTATTGCGGTCCATCCCTTGGAACCCTTTCTGGTGCGAAAGGAGTGAAATATTTCGTGGGCTATTAGGATGTTATCCTGTATTGCTCTGTCGGAGAAAAACGCGCCTTGTAGGGGATGGATAAGCTTTCCCATTATTCCTTTTAACCGATCCGTGATAATTTTGGAAATAATTTTGTATAATGTGGAGCATAGGTTGATCGGTCGATAATGTGTAGTCATGGATGGGTTGTCATTCTTTGGTATTAGGGAGATAAAGGTGTGATTAATTTGTTTTAGCAAATTGCCTGAGTGGAAGAAAGCTTTTATAGCCCTGATAATGTCAACGCCCACAATTCCCCAATATGTTTTATAGAACTCCGCCGTCATGCCATCCGGTCCAGGAGATTTGTTACTTCCTAGGGAAAACACCGCATTTTTTACTTCGCTATTTGTAGGTTGTTGAATAAGTACCATGTTTTCCTCTTCTGTTATACATGGGTTAATAGCCGAGAGATACTCTTCTAGTTGGGCGTTCGTATAAGACTGCTCTTTGGTGAATCGTTTCTCGAAATCTCTTTGTATTTCCTTTTTAATATTTTCGTCACCTAGTATTTGGGTTCCTTCCGCGGATGTAATTGTTCTGATGATTTTTCGATTTCTTCTTCCTGTGGCGACTCTATGAAAATAGGAGGAATTAGTATCTGATAGTTTTAGATGTTTTGATTTAGCTCTTTGGTTCCAATAGGTTTTGTGGAAGAGGAGTAGATTTTCTTTCTTTGTTAGGAGATTCTGTTCTTTTATATATTTGTTTTGATCTTGGGTTGTGATCTGGTCTGATTGTAGTTCTATTAACGCCTCTTCGACCTCTTGAAGTTGGCGAAAGATGTTTCCGGAAGTTTTTTTGTTCCACGCTTTGGCTTTTTGTTTCAGGATCTTTGATTTGTGGATGATTCGGAACATTCCTGAGCCTGCGCATGATGCTCTCCATGCTTGTTTTACTATGTGTCGAAAGTCTTTTCTCTGTAGCCATATGTTTTCAAATTTAAACGGGGGTGGTTTGAAGTTAGCGTCTTTTGAAAGAGTAATTGTGATGGTGCAATGATCAGACTTTGAAAACGCCCCATTTTTTGTCACTAGCCCTGGGAACATATCTAGAACTTCATGGTGAACTAATACCCTATCTAGTTTTTCCCAGATGTTATCTGGACCTCCTTGTTTCTTTCTCCATGTAAATGGGTTACCAATGGAGGGGATCTCGATCAGAGAACACGTATCTTTAAAGTCCAGCAAACGTTGGAAATGACCAGGTGAGGTTTCTGCTCCACCATACTTATCGGATGTTTGACTTATTTCATTTAGATCTCCCATAACAAGGCAGGGAAGGTTACTTTGGATAATTAGGTTGATTAGAGTTCTCCAAAATTCTTCCTTCTCTATAGAATTGGGTGGAGCGTATACAAAGAACATAAGACACGAAAAGTTTTCCTTTGCGTTTTCGTATTTGATTCCTATTATTCTTGGAAGGTGACTAATAACCGAAATAGCCACATCCACAAGGGAGTTTTCGTTCCAAAGCAGCATGATGCCCCCAGAGCGACCTGAGGCCGGGGACCAGCACATATTTGTAAATCCTGCGTTTCTCCATAGAGAATCTTTAGGTTCTGTTTCCGTCTTAGTTTCCGCTAGTATAAGCATTTGTATGTGGTCTAATGTGCGTCAGCCCTTAATGTATGTCCAGAGAGTTTCTTTTCCAATTCCCCTACAATTCCAATATCTAATTATCATGACTTCCTTTTTGTAGTATGGTCGAGTGTCAGGTGATCTCGTCCATACCCATTTATTGTTCTTATAATGTTTGTTATTTTTTGTTTCGTATGTGTCTCTTGAATGTTTTCCTTTCGAATTTTTCTAACGGTGTTGTATTTTCCCATCTTTTCTTGTTTTTGGGCATTAATCCCATAAGGGGGAGAAAGCCACCAATGCCAATGTTTTACAGTATAGTTATTTAGCAAGAAATAAGATGGGTTTTGATTACTTTTTAGTGGTTTTTTGATGGTTGATAGGGGGAAGTAATTCACAAAAGTTATATTTTAAGTTGATCAATTGAGTGATGTTGGTGATGGGCTTACTGAATTGGGGAGCTCGGCTAAAGAAGCTCCACCAGTGGTCTAGGCAGGTGGCTTGTTGATGGGCTAGTTTCCACCGATCAAAAGGTTGCTTGAGGCTGAGCGGGTCCAGTTTGTTAGGAGAGGGTTTACCATAGTTAGTTTTATTATTAAGAGTATCACTCAAGGTGTCTCTAGATTGTGGTATATTACTGGGGTTATTGTTTGGTTGATTATTAATTTGTTTTGGCTTTAACCAAAGGTTGATCAGCCACTTCCTATCTCCATGAGGTTTCTTTGCGGATACCTTCTTATAAATAAAGTTAAATGGGGGGGATTTAGGGGATGTAAACGAATTTTGGTAGTTGCAATCGTATCTTTTCAAGCAAAGTAGCCCCATTCTCCCACAAAATTCAAATGAAAAGCTTAATGCGATGTGTAGATACTTTGAGGTTTTCCAAGAATACATCAATTGAAGATTTCCTTTAGCAGGCTTGATGAGAGGGAAGACAAGTATACTTGCATCATATTTGTTTCCATTCAGGTTGAGCCTTAACACAATTTTACACCAGTAGCTTCTCAAATAACAGTACCCCATTCTCATACTTGATTCATAAGTAGAATTTGACACTAGGTGGTAGTGCTTAAAGATTCTATAAAAATACATCACTTGAAGGTTTCTTCTAGCAGGAGTATAAGCAATGCAATGGGAGACTAATTTCATACACATTTCAACTTTATTCGTGGCTACCGTCCCCCCTTTTAATGCATCAGACTCATGTATATCGAGCTTAACATAATATATGGTGCCATAGACATTAATACGCTTAGCCGACTCTGTTGCATTACCAACAAAATCATCGCAAAGGCAGTCTACTCTCGAGCAAGCATGAACTAGAGTATTCATCAGTATCTTGCAATCTAGTAGAACCCAATCTACAATGCAGACCAGCGCAACGAGGATTTCAGCAATGATAATTATTATCAATAAAATTAGCCATGTCATACAAAGTATGGTATACAAGATGACCAAACATACGCAATTTAATCCCTCTTCAACCCAATATGGACTCAAGGACAAGATTCTGTAAAAAAAGCAGTCCATTGGCTTGAAGACAGCTCCTTCCTTGTGTCACCAAATATATAATCCCTTTTAATTAGAAATTCATTCATGTGAAACACATAGCAACCAATATGAATTAGGGGGAAAAATCAAATCACTAAAATGGAAGCATATTTACAAGCAACATTGTTTGGGAAAACACACAGGAACCACAGAACCAATATGAATTAGAAATTCAATACCTATTTACATATGGATTAGAAATCAGATGCAAAACAAGGTGTAAATCAGAAAATTGATAGCCGACAATGCGGCGCCGGAACACGGGGAAGAACCACGTAACGACGACGGAAATCACAGGGGAGAGAAGGAGGATCCGATGAAGAAGATGATGAAAACAGGGAGTTCGAGGTTGATTCAGACGAGCCCACTCGAAATCGACTAGAGAAGGGAGAGGAATCCGAGACCGATTGATGGACAAATGCAACGACGATGAGTGGTGTCGAGAGGTGTCGAGAGGGGCGGCAAAGCGGATGATAGAGGCATTCCAGATCTGAAAAGATCTCCATCGAGGCCGACATCGCAGCGCCGCCGGTCATCTCCTCGTCGGAGCTGCTGCGGAAGAAGCTAGGCGGAAGGGACACCTTTGCAACCTTCGCAGCGCCGCCGTGGACGGCGGGAGCAGCTAGGCGGATCGGCGAACGAGGAGGGAGGGGGCGCGGGATCTCTCTCTCTCTCTCAAGCAGATCAATGGAGGAGGCTAGGCATTGGCGTACTCAAAACAGGTGAAGCGGCTAGGTTTTAATTAGAACGAGGGCAGTTTGGGCATTATGAAAGATTTTTGACCATTTACTAGCAAAGAAAATCCTTTAGAACATTTAGTAATTGATCTAAATGCCACTTCTTTATACAATTTATAAATTAAAAAAGCAAGTAATAATAATGCAACATGTGGCATGTGATGAGGTGAGGATATAAGCTAGCTGAATAATGTGGGCAAAAAAAAAGGCCAGTTTGATTAAAATAAAAATTGATGCATTGTTAATTATGAAGCTCGCATTAGACATCATATACATTTGGGAGCCACAAATTTAGTTTAATCCATTTTGTTGGATCTACATATTATGAATAAGTTAGGTTTTGATGTTGGTACCTTTAAAAGAGGAGAGAGATAACTTCGAGTGCCCAATTTCATCTGAAATGCAATGAATAACATCTTATACTCCTATATATTTTTCAACCTGGATCATCCATCAAACCAAACCTAGTAAAACGTTCGAAAATATAAGTAGTAAGTATTTACCCATATATAAATTAGATAAAATCAATAATTACATATTAACCGCATGATAATTACATCAAAATAATAATAATCATTTTAATATAAAATCCAGAACGTACAATAAGCACAAAATATTAAATCTAAAAGGCATTATCAAGTGATTAAAAAAAACCTATATGTTACATTAAACCAATATATCAAATTAAAATTATCTGATTCAATGAAACTTGAACTCAAGGATTCAATGATAAATGGTAACATAAAGTAGCAATAATGAGTAGAGCTATATACCTTTCTAATGGCCACAATGCAGACTTCTTGTAAGTGTTTGGAGAACTGAGTCCTTAACGAATTTTAGAGGTCTACTCCTGTATATATATTAATGGGTGAAAACCCGAGGGGACAATGGTAACTGTACATGTATAAATAATATAATGCTAACATCCTCCCTCAGTCGCAGCTAGAGGTGAGCGAATAGCAAGACTGGAACGAAAAGAAGTAAAAAGATGAGTAGTTAAACCTTTTGTGAAAATATCCGCATACTGATGTGTAGAAGGGACATGAAGAACTCGGACCTGGCCTAGGGCGACTTCTCTCTGACGAAATGGATGTCAATTTCGATATGCTTCGTCCGTTGGTGCTGAACTGGGTTCGACGACAGGTAAACAACGGAGACATTGTCGTAGTAGACCAGTGTAGCCGATCGAAGGGGAACTCGGAGTTCGCAGAGAAGGTTGCGAAGCCAGCAGGTCTCAGCGACGGCGTTGGCAACACCACGATACTCAGCCTCGGCACTCGAGCGGGAGATGGTGGCCTGACGCTTGGAGGACCACGAGACCAGATTGTCGCCCAGGTACACCGCGAAACCAGATGTAGAGCGTCTAGTTTCAGGACAACCCGCCCAGTCAGCGTCAGAATAGGCGGTGAGGGAGTCAAACCTGCTGTGAGTGAGATGTAAACCCATGTCAGAGGTGCCCTTGATGTACCTGATTATCCTCTTGAGCGCCTGAAGATGGTGTTCGCGGGGATCATGCATGTATAAGCAGATCTGCTGTACGGCGAAGGCAATGTCCGGTCTGGTGAATGTCAAATATTGGAGAGCACCGGCCAGACTGCGGTAGGCTGTAGGATCCTCAACCTTAGGACTGGAGGCAGCGTCGAGCTTGGACTTGCAGTCGACAGGGGTGGTGGCGGGTTTGCAAGACGTCATGCCGGCCTTGTCGACGATCTCAAGAGCGTACTTCTGCTGATGAAGGAACAGGGTAGTAGGAGTGCGTGACACAGA
The DNA here is from genome assembly GCA_037127255.1 of Persicaria tinctoria. Taxonomy (NCBI): domain Eukaryota; kingdom Viridiplantae; phylum Streptophyta; class Magnoliopsida; order Caryophyllales; family Polygonaceae; genus Persicaria; species Persicaria tinctoria. The sequence goes on from JBANSL010000013.1 coordinate 70,572,709, forward strand.
GACCCCAAGGAAGTAGCTCAGGGAACCGAGATCAGTCATGGCGAACTCTGATTGCAGTAGGGCCATCAGCCTTGACAGGAGCGATGTAGAGGAAGCGGTGAGCACGATGTCGTCAACGTACAGGAGAAGATAGGCAGTGTCAGACCCTGAGTGGAACACAAAAAGGGAGTGATCAGACTGACTGCCCTGAAATCCAATGCCAGTGTGGTACGTGGCGAACCGCTGATACCAGGCGCGAGGTGCCTGTTTCAACCCATAGAGAGACTTCCGGAGAAGGCAGATGTGAGATGGGCGGGTGCGATCATAGAAGCCTGGCGGCTGATGCATATACACAGTCTCCTGAAGGTTGCCGTGAAGGAAGGCATTCTTGACGTCAAGCTGATGGATAGGCCAATCCTTAGTAAGGGCGATGCTCAGAACTGTGCGGATGGTAGCCGGTTTGACGACCGGGCTGAAAGTCTCATCACAGTCAACCCCAACCTCCTGTGACTTGCCGTTGACCACTAGCCGAGCCTTGTGTCGCTCTAGAGTTCCGTCTGACCTGTACTTATGCTTGAACAACCACATGCAGTTAATGATATTAGTGTCCCGAGGCCTTGGAACGAGGTCCCACGTGCCATTTTTAATAAGAGCACTAAACTCATCCATCATGGCAGCTTGCCAGTTCGAGTCCTGTAAGGCCTTGTGGGGCGATTTGGGGAGAGGAGATATGTCGGGAGACGGAGTGAGAAGGTTGTATTTGGGGTTAGGTTTGAAGATGTCGGACTGCGACCGGGTCTTCATGGAATGGGCGGGGGGTGCAATCGGAGGTTGGTGGGTAAGAGGGGTTGCCTGCTGAGGGGGAAAGAGGGGGGCGGGGGTGCGGCGGGGGTGCGGTGGGCGCTGCCAGGGGGGTGTACCCGCCAAAAGGGGTGCAACGGGATAGGCGGGGGGGTGCGGCGGCCGCTGCCAGGGGGGGTGTGCCCGCCGCATGGGTTGAGGCGCCCACCGCCAATCGATTTGGGTAGGGGTTTTGGGCGGGGGGTTGGTTCCGGATGATGCTTGTTGGAATAGGTGGCGTAGGAGGGGTGGGAATTCGTCGGAATTGGGTGGTGTGGGTGGGTTGGGGACAGCAGGGGTGGGTGGTGTGGCGAAGGGGAAGGTTTGTTCGTCGAAAATCACATGGCGCGAAGTGACAACCCGATTTGTATCCAAGCGAAGACAACGGTAGCCTCGATGGTGTGGGGAGATGCCCAAGAAGACACATTTAGTGGATCGTGGGGATAGCTTGTGAGGGGCGGTGGCACTCATGTTGGGAAAACAGAGACATCCAAACACTCTAATGTGATCGTAAGAGGGGTAGCGCTTGTAGAGTGCCAAGGTTGGGATGGAAGTATATTGTGGAGATAGGTGGCCATGTGAAGCGCCTCAACCCAAAAGGGGAGGGAGAGAGAGACGTGATGTAGGAGGGTTCTAGTTTTGTCATTGAGGGTGCGGAGAATACGTTCCGTTTTTCCATTTTGTGGAGAGGTTTGGGGGCATGAGAAGCGGAGTGATATCCCATTTTGTTGACAAAAGGAGCGAACAAAATTGTTGTCAAACTCTCCTCCCATGTCGCACTGAATAGCCTTGATGGGCAAAGTGAATTGAGTGCGGACAAATGTGTGAAAATTGACAATGTGACTTTGTGTTTCCGATTTGTGACGTAGGGGAAAAACTCAAACAAAATTGGTGAAATCATCAAGGACAACCAAATAGTATCGAAAACCACTAGCACTTGAAATAGGAGATGTCCACAAATCACAATGCAAAAGATCAAAAGGTGCAAATGTACTGGAATGAGAAATGCTAAAAGGGAGACGCTTGCTCTTGGCGATTTCACAGGAAATGCAAACGTCAGAGGCTTTATTACAAGAAATTAAATGACTAGTGCGGAGACATTGGAGCACGTGGTCGCCGGGATGGCTAAGACGAGCGTGCCACAAGTCAGAACGATGGGCGACGAAGGCGGTGGGGGCGGTGGGAGACTGTGGGCGAGCTTCGGTGATGGGGTAGAGGTCGCCAGAACTATTGCAGCGCATGATTGGGGTCCCCGTACGAAGATCCTTCACAAGAAAACCAAACGGGTCAAATTGGACAGCCACGTGATGATCGACGGTAAATTGACGAACAGAAATGAGGTTTTTAACAAGGTCAGGGGCAAGCAGGACTTTGTTGAGGCGTAGGGGTGGGGCATTGGGAAGGGTTGTGTGACCCGAACCGACAATTTTAAGAGACTCGCCGTTTCTGACATAAACAGACGGTAAAGTGCTCGAATTAAAAACAGTTTGTAGGTTACCTGGTGCGTTCGTCATGTGAGAGGAGGCCCCGGTATCCATGTACCAATTGTCGTCCGGCTGCTGGAGTCCCATGGTGGAGAAAGCGGCGGAGAGGTTGGTGTGCATGGGGTGCGCTGGAGGCTGCTGTGAAGCATACATCGCCGGGGATGGGGCCCGCTGCTGTGGCGGACGCTGCGTGTAGACCAACTCTGGCGGGGGTTATCCCGCCCACGTCGGATAAGGGCAGGGCGGCGGAGCGGGGGACCATTGCTGCTGCGGGTACCACTGAACAGGCGGCGGCCGCTGCTGTTGCCGCCTCTGTCGCGTCCTCCGCGTTGTTGGGGTTGTCTGGGTTGGGTGTGGGGAAGGGTGTCCGGGGCTATGAAATCCTTGGAGGAAACAAGGACATGGGAAGGGCCCTGGGGGCGTCCCTGACGGCTCTCCTCCCTAGAGAGCATGCTGCGAGCCACCATGAAGGTCGGAAGTGGCGATGTGTTGCTGATCATGCCACCGACGACATCAAATTTGGTGGAAAGGTCATTGATAAGTTGAAGAACAAGGCGTTCTTTGCTAACTTTGTGCCCAACATCGCCTAGTTGATCTGCGATGGCTTTGATGGCGAGGCAGTAGTCAGAGACGGTGGAGAAGCTTTCCTGACGGGTGTTGATGAACTTGCCCTTAAGATCCGCTGCCCTAGCGGATTGATTGTCATGGAAGAGTCCCTTTATGCGGAGCCAGACATCACGGGCGATAGAGTTTGGTTGGAGGACGGTAATCAGGACGTCCTCAGAGATGGTGGCATAGATCCATCCAAGAACGATGGAGTCAAGGTGGTTCCAGAGGGGCTCAGGGACATCAGTCGGACGATCAGAGTCGTCGATGTGGGTGATGACGTCGTGAGCCTTACAGGCGGTTTGGAAGAGCTCCGCCCATGTGTGGTATTGGACCTTTTTAAGATCCAGGGGGAGGCGGCGGCGGCAGCAGGGGGCAGCAGGGGGCAGCGGCGGCGACTGGGCTGGCGGCGGCGGCTTGGGGCTGCGGCGGCTTAGTGGATCGTTAGGTGTGAAACAAAAATTAGGGTTTCACACAAAAGCTCGATACCATGTGAGTGTTTGGAGAACTGAGTCCTTAACGGATCTCAGAGGCCTACTCTTGTATATATATCAATGGGTGAAAACCTGAGGGTACAATGGTAATTGTACATGTATAAATAATATAATGCTAACATTCTCGTGATGCTTTAATGTTGTTCTTGGTTGATCAATTGATTGGGAACCTTAAATTATGCAACAAAGAGATGATTGATATATGATGTTTAAGTTCAATCTCTATCACCCTAACCAATGCGGTGTCACCTAAACTCCAACTTTCGTTATGTCAACCTCGCCTCTCCAAAATATATATGAAGTTTAAGTTCAGTATCATAAGATATCGGGATCCAATTAATCCTCTGAACCAAATCAAACCAAATTATCGGAATAGACGATCCGGAAAGTGCCACTCCCACCACATAACATATCAGAGGGACTCTAGCAAGTCAAGTCACTACTAGCTACGCACAATGGTGAGACTTCCACTTCGTTAGGCTTCTCATACAACCGTCATTGGACCTGTTGCTCAATGAAATCAGATAGAGGACAAAAATTAATATTTCTATTACCATGTCTCTAATATGTTTAGAGCAAGTAATAGTGTACATCATATAAATTAAGATTTGAAGTTACCTCATATGTTTTTGGTGAATCTAACTACTATGCAGGGCGGTCCAAATTAGTTATATAGGAATTCGGGAGATGTGAAAAGGACGACTTTGTTGCTAATAAGCACTTATCTTGATCTACTTCTTCTGCTTCTTCTTCACCTTTCGAAAAGGAGGATGACTATTATCGACAATTGATCTTCCTTTTATGGCCATTGGAATCCCATCTCCATGCCCCTTTTGTTCAAGGAAATAACAAGATGAACTTTCAAAATAATAGATATCTAGTCTTATTATTCATTGTAGTTAGCTACGCTTCGTCGATATTTAAAATTAACATTAGTTAAATATGAAAATCTAAATAAAAGCGCCGCCAACTATTTTGGCGGCGCTTATTTAAAATATGACAATTAGAGGACTGATGAGCCTTACCTAAACATTATCATTAGTTAAATATGGCAATCTAATCTCTTATAATTAATATTTAAGGTTCTTTGTTAAGATTTCAAACAATCATAATTCACAAGGTCCTATAACTATTATGGTAGTTTATTATGTTATCTATAACACTAAATTAGGAATATAGTTACATATAATCTGACATCCAACATGGTGGTGCTTATTTAAAATTTGACATTTAAAGTTGGTAACATATTTTCACCACAAAACATGATGACACTTATTATTTATTTTTTATGGCTCTCACTTAATATGCATTCAAGCTATTTGGTGATCTCGATCTTTGCCCTATTGTCCCTTTATGTGATTCTCGATGTTCTAAATGATCCACTGATGTGAAACAAGGTGATTGGGTTGGCTTGAGACTCTCCTTACCTAGATATTGAATCTTACAAATAATCATTTTTAAGGTCTATGAGGGGAGCACCTTTCCTTTTTCAATCTTATCCGAATAACCCTAATAAACTTGACACAAACAAATTTTATTATCTATCTTTTCATATTATAGCTCCACCAAAAGTTATAATCTAATTACACATGCATATCTTATTTTTAAATGAACAAAATTATACATATACATCAAAGTTGAAGCATAATGTCTTATGTAGCGTCCTGTGTTTGATTTTGAAAATTTTCTCCCTCCCAAAACAATTATTTAAATAATATATATGTTGTCATAAATTTTGGAAGTCATAACAGGCAACAATCAATCTATACATAGATATTTTAGTTAATAAAAGTATATAATTTATCTGTAGACTAGGAAAAAAAGATCAATTATAAATATATTGATAATTTCTGCCCAAGTAAAATGTGAAATTTTGATATTTTGGTAGTATTAAATTTATTAATTAGTGTAAGAGTTTTTCTTACAACTCTATTTGAGCAATTTTACCACTAATATATTATTCAAATAAATAAAAAATTAATTGCATAAATTTTTTTTAAAAAAACTTAATTAAAAGCAATAAACGCTAAGGGTCTTTGTTAACAATAAAAAAGCTACGGGTGGTTTTGTCACAAAAATAGTAATGGTAAAAAATTTCAAAAACTATATATTAAGTTAGAATATTCCTATGCACATTACGAGTATACAAACCTCATCAAATGGAGAGAACACATTTGGTGTCGTCTTTTTGAAATGCAATGAATAGCGTCCCGTGTCCAAATCGGTATGTTGCACCTTCATCATAGACCAATATATATATACCTAAGAGAAGTATCAGATCAACAAGTAGTTTTTATTAGTTACGAACCATTTGATAACTTATATATACTAGTATTGAGAGGATAAAGGTGCAAAAAATAATTATCTTAAATAAAAATAAGTGTCACCAACAATTCATCACTTTGATTTCTTAAACAATTATAACATAAACAAAAACCGAAACAAAAGCATTAAAAAAAAGATGATCAATACTAATGGCAAATAAGAACATTAAATCTAAAAAACTAGATGTTCAATTTAATGAAACAAGAGGAATATAAAAATAATATAAAAGAAAGCAAAAAAAAAACAAGTGATCAGGAATGTATTACCTCTTTCGATTCGATGTTTTGTAGAAAATATTGATGAAACCCATCAAGATGAATGAAGAATGAAAACTTTGAAGGATTCCCTTACAAATAATAGAGAATGAATGAAATGATGTTTGAATGTTTGCTATCTCTCTTGGAAATGAAGTTTGAATAGAGAAATGATGTTTGAATATTGTATCTAGTATTTTATATACACATTTAAATTTTAAAAACTTTGTCTTAAAATCATTTAATGTGTTGAACGTTACACTTTTTCCAATTAATTTCTAATCAAATACATTGTATTTTTTTTGGTCAGAAATCAAATACATTTTATAATACAATGTGTTTAGTCAATTTATGAAAATTCATATGTATTTATAATCAAATACATTGTATAATGTACAAGAACTTTCTAGTTTGATATAGAAATACATGTATTCCATGTACCAACCAATATGTCTAGATGGGGGGAACTCTTGCACTATACAAGTCATAGAGCAATTTCATTTTTTTTTCAAACACCAAGGAACTCAATATATTAAATAAAATCTAAAGCAAAAGCATTGTAAAAGAAAAAAAGTGAGAAAGAGATTGGTTTAATTATATCTCTAATGATACATGCATACAGAAAGAGATTGACTTATATCTCTAACAAAAAAGTATATATATATTGAAGAAGTAAATGTGAGAGAAATCTTATTTTAATTATATTTGCCTAATTTGTTGCCTGAATTATAAAACTTTGAATAGTCTAAAAATTATAATATATACAATATACATGCATATAAGTTATTTTAATAACTTTTATATTTGACAATGTCATCTAATTATCAATATGGGACACCTTCAATGTATGTTCTACTCTATTCCTATGTTGTGTGTTTCACTCTAATCAAGTTAAGACACTTTCAATTTCAATTAGACTTGTCAAACGGGTCATTCGGGTCGGGTCACTTCGGATTTCGGGTAAAACGAGTCTCGGGTAAAACGGGTTCCGGGTTTTTCGGGTTGACTCGAAGCCGGGTTTAACCCGGTTTCGGGTCATTTCGGGTTGATTTTGGGTTTGTCAATTTTTTCTTTTTTAGATTAAAAAAATCATAATTTGATAATTTTGTGATAAATTTTAATTATATTTAAAAACAATTAATCATATATAATTATAAATCAACCGAGTCAATCGGGTCACCGGGTCAATCGGGTAAATCGGGTAAAAATTACCGGGTCAATCGGGTCACCGGGTCGAAACCCAAATTACCCGAAAAATTTCGGGTTTTTCGGGTTCGGGTCAAAAAAAAAAAAATCGGGTCAAAATTTCCGGGTTCGGATCGGAAATTTTTCGGATCGTTCGGATCGGGTCACCGGGTCAGGTTGTGTTTTGACAGGTCTACTTTCAATGTATGTTCCATTTTAATCAATATATATTAAACAACACAAAAATTATAAACAAAAAAATATGACAAAAAATATTATGATTGAAACAAGACACACGAAATAAAAATATTTAATTTAATTTATTTTGAATTTGTTTTTTTCAACTTATAATTTTTTTAGTTTAAATTAAAAGAGATATCTTTTCATCTTTCAATTAAACGTACTTTATTGAAAAATTGTTGAGTGTGTATCAAAATATACTCCTTATTTTGTTTGAAATGAAACATACTAAATTAAAATTTTAGTTTTATTTATTATGAAATTATAGCTTTCACATTTTCAAACATCCAAATATTATAGCAATCGGTATTAAAATTAAAGCATATCAATGACAACCATTTGGTGGAGTATTTGTTATTTTAAAAATCTAACGGTCTTACAAAATGAGGTCAGTACAACAAACAATAATAAAAAAATTCATCAAACAAGATGAGAACATGGTAAAGCATGACGAGGAAGTCCCAAACATAACACCAACTCTCAATCATCCTAACAATTCATCGGGCTATGGAAAATTGGAAATAGAAAACAAAAAGGAATAAAATGGAAAAAACGTAATAAACTTTTAATTTACTGATAATTTTGAGACAACATAAATTCTACAATCGGCTTTGCGGGGGCGTGTCAATTTTGTGATTTAAATAGTCATTTTTAGTAGAAAAAATTAAGAAAAATAAAAATTATCCTAAAATGAGAGACTTTTTTTTGAATGTATACATGAAAAAGAATGCTTTTATTTGAATATATTGGAGAAAATTTTTTTTTTTTAAAATTTTATTTAGCCATTTTTTCTAGAAGTATGAGTTCCTAAGAGAAACAAAAATTTGAAAAAAGTGAGGCTAAAGAGACTTAAACATATGACCTCAAGGTAATAAATATCGCTTCTTACAACTAAACTACGTTATTTTTGCAATTCTTTGATCTTTTTAATTTGTTTTATCGATAAAAATTAGTAAAAATTAAAAAAAAAATTGTATACGTTTTTTCTGGTTTTTCTTTAAAACTAGAGGGGTTGCAACCCCAAACCCCTCTAATATATCCCTCCACTGATGACTAAAGCATAGAATAGTGCCAAATTATGAAGATAGAAGATAAAATTCAAATAAGGAAAGTTTTCAAATGAGAATTAAAATATTTGTATCTTGTTGATAAAAGATGGCTTTATTTTATGAAATTTTTAAAGTGGATTAGGCTCAATTTCCTAAATCAATTAGTTGTTTGTCCACTAATCAACCCAAATTCATTAAAGGGTCATCATTTATAAGTCTAAACTACCACTGTTGATATGTTCATATCAGTTTCTCCCATTTTCCTCTCTCTCTCGCAGTGAAGAAAAGGTTTGTCTCCCATTGTTTTCGATCACTTCTCGAATGTAAGCATGGCAGAAGCGAGCAATACAAAAAAAAAAGTTAAGTATACAAGCTTACAAAATGCTAGTTTGATGTGAGTAGTTCCTTAGATTTTTTTTCTTTGTATTTTCTGTCTGTTGTGTTTATATATGGCTCGTTGGTTATGTGTTTATTCATTTTTAATTTGTGCATATGTTTGTAGAGGATGGAGTATTGGATCCCTGTTCAAGATAGGTTTCGTGCTAGAAGGCCCGTCCATTGGGCTGTGCAAAAAGCCCAACGGAACAGGGCCCCCAAATCTGAAGGGCCACATATGATACGTTTGGGATACCCGATCCTTCGCCTGTGGACTTCAGATCAAGAACCACGCCGTATATTTGCTAAGATCTGCTCTTCCAATATCTCCTGATTAACACAATTAACTAAACTAATTAATAAACTAAACAAAACAATTATCTTAACTTAAGAAATTTAGACTATGAATAGCTACGGAAATTAAACTAATTCTAAACTAACTAAAAGCAACAGGTTTTTATAACTTAACAAAACTAAACTATCAACGAAGGAACTTAATTAACTTGAACTAATTAACAAACAGTAAGCGATAAACAAGAAAGGCGAGGAGATAGCGAGTGCGCGAGGACTGGGCAAGGTTCGCTGGGACGATCCGGACACGCAGGGGCGGTGGCTCCTCAGGGCGTGTGAACGCGGAACGATGCTGGTTTGCTGATGGCGAGGGGCTGCGATCGAGAGCCTGCGAAGCCAAGCGCGAGAGCCTGGAGTCCGCGGGTGAGATCGCTGGAAGCGAGCGCACCTCTACAGCGAACGCGAGTGCGAGAGCCGCGAGAGCACCAAAGGGCCCGAGCGCCGAGCGCCGAGGCCTGCGGAGCTTGGTCTGGTGTTCCCAAGCGCAGGTGCTGGTGTTCTTGATGCGTCGGCTTGAGTTCGAGAATGGTGTGGGGCTTGCTTGTTGAAGAACACGGATGAATGGTGATTGTGAAGGATGGAGATGACGATGATGAGTACTGTAATACCGAGAGACTTTAGAACCGTATAGTTGTTTTGGGATTGATAACCGAAGAACCCTTAATCCATAAAGGGTTTCATCAATTCTATTTCAATCTGATTTAATTCAATAGAACTACAATGTTTAAATAGAAAACCTAAGAACCAATTCTAACGTGCAAGATAGAATTTAGGTTGATAAAGATAGAAATTTAATCCTAAAGATAAATAAACCTAGAAGATAAAACTTAATCTAAAATCCTAATATAGAAAATAATAAAATATGATAATTAAGAAAGCCTAAAGGATAGACTTTCCTAACCATCTTATTTGACCTAACTAAGAAATACTAAAAATAAGCAATTCTATAATTAGACTCCAACTAACATAGGAGTTACTAAAAATAGAATATATATAAAAAATAAGAAATATAAATAATAAAAGTAATTAACGTCGTTTCTTCAACGACTCCCAAGGTGGAGCCTTCTTCTTCTGCTTGAGGATGACATCATTCTCCTCCATTTGAAATCGACTCGTCCTCGAGTCGTCGCCTGGATCAAGATCGTTGTTTGACCCACAGAAGGCCATCTTGACCTGCATCATTCTCCCCCTCTTATCTTCGATTCGTCCTCGAATCGATTCAGAGATGATCGGCGAGGAAGGAGCAGCAACCTTCAAAGAAGATGATGGAGAAACGGGTGGAATAGGTGCCAGGAGAATTCGAGGTATAGGAACCCCAAAAACAACACCTTCATGTGTGATCGTTGAAGAGACTTGTTCTTCAATAAGTATAGGATCAATGAGCACACAAATCTTAGCAACTGGAACTTCATGAACATGCCCAAGAGGTATAATCGCTAACTCTAGAGACACGTCATCAAGTACCTCATCCTCGTCAATGGAATCAACATGCTCGTCCTGAACACTATCGCAGTCTGCTTGCAACACCATTTCGGAGGCCTTTCTGGGAGAATCTGGTAGCGTATGACCTACCGTTGGAAAGATCTCGAAGTTATCTACGCAGGGGCTCTGAGATGAAGTGGTTCTGAGGTCGGAATCAACGGGAAATTGTAAAACAAAATCATCGCGCTGAGCTGTTTTCTGGGCAACGAATTTGTCCACGATTTCTTCAGCCTTTCGAAGAGCTTCTTCCTTCTCCCATCTTTGGCGATCCTCTTCTTCTCTTTGGTGATCCTGATATGACGCATACCAAACATCCCAATCGACAATGTCAGATCTTCCACTTCGAAATTCCTTTTCTTTATATTGGCGCAACCATTGACTGTATTCTCGTTGGCGTTCTAGTTGAAGTTGTTCCCTAGCACGTCGTTGTTCTTCCTCTTGACGTTGAATCCAAAGTTGGCGTCTTTTGGCTTCGCGTTGATGTTGAAGCCAAAGGCGGTGCCTTTGAGCCTCTCGTTGTTGTTCTAAAGCTTGTTGTTGATGCAAAGCTCTTCTCTGGAGCTCTCGTCGGCGTCGTTGTTGTGCAGCCCATGGATCGGGATCATCATCCCAATCTCCTCCCCAGATTTCGCAAATCATATCAAATCAAAACATCAGTAACATCAACGAAACAAAGAGCGTAGCATAACCCGTCTCTGAATACCAATTGATGTATAGCAATTGGCTAGGCCGGCCAATTGCTAAACTAAAATCGTCGATCTTGCTTATGCTCCTTGAATCTCTTCTCGATTTGACAAAAACTAACTAAACTAATTATTAACTAAATAAAACTAAACTAACTAATCTTAACTTAACAAAAGCGACAATATTTTTTAACTTAAGAAAGTAACGGTAAAAGGAAATCAAACTATCGATGTAAATAACTTAATTAAATCTAACTAGCAAATTGAATTACCAACAACAAAGGGACAAGGTAGAACACAAAAGCCTTTGGGATTGATAACCGAAGAACCCTTAATCCATAAAGGGTTTCTTCAATTCTATTTCAATCTGATTTAATTCAATAGAACTACAATGTTTAAATAGAAAACCTAAGAACCAATTCTAACGTGCAAGATAGAATTTAGGTTGATAAAGATAGAAATTTAATCCTAAAGATAAATAAACCTAGAAGATAAAACTTAATCTAAAATCCTAGTATAGAAAATAATAAAATATGATAATTAAGAAAGCCTAAAGGATAGACTTTCCTAACCATCTTATTTGAGCTAACTAAGAAATACTAAAAATAAGCAATTCTATAATTAGACTCCAACTAACATAGGAGTTACTAAAAATAGAATATATATAAAAAAAATAAGAAATATAAATAATAAAAGTAATTAACGTCGTTTCTTCAACGACTCCCAAGGTGGAGCCTTCTTCTTCTGCTTGAGGATGACATCACCATATATATATATATATATATATATATATATATATATATATATATATATATATATATATATATATATATATATATATATATATATATATATATATATATATATATATATATATATATATATTAAAAAAAAATTCGGCTCTTTAATGTAAAGCGGAGCACGGGAGCAGTCCCCAGACCAAGCGCGGCTGCGATGCTTCGTCTTCTTCGCAATTCGCACGCTCAACCTCTCTCCATCTTCAATCGTATGATTCGTTTGGTTGGACGCTTCGTCTTCTTCACAAGCATTCAATTCGTTTTCATTGCACGCTTTCAACTCCAATTCATACCTCCATCTTGTGGTTTAAGTTCCTCCCCCAAGCCTCAGAAATCCGGCCTCACACTTTCTCAATTTGCCCCACTCCAATCTCGCCATCATCTGGTTTCGAATCACCAGTCATCATCATCGGTTTCGATTCAGCGATACTTGTTGTTTATTCAACTCCTCCAATCTCCATTGTCCCCAAAAAGAAAGGTATGAATTCCAATTTCGATTCAGCCCAATTTCAATTCAAATTTGATTAATTTTTCATCTATTTGTGATTTTAGAGGATGAATTTTAGGTTTTATCTCTTGGATTTTAGTTGTTTTAGATATGAATTCCATCTTTACAAGGCTTAATTTAAGGGTGGAGATGAATTTTGAAAAATTTAAAGGAATTAGGGTTAGCCGGTTGAATTTAAGGATGTTTTATTTCAAAATTTGCGAATTTCTTATTCACTAATTATTTATAAATTCTTCCTTTCTTAATTTCAGGATAGTGGCAACAAGGAAAAAATAATAAAATAAAGTATGGTATCCAAACTTCAGGATAACAATACAGATTACTAGGGCCGCCCAATCGAATTTGGGGGCCTTGTGCGAAACAAAAAATGGGGCCCTAATAACAAAATAATAAAATACCATAAATTTAAAATAAAGTACTAGCAAAGATAGTCATTGGAATAATTAGATCCAACAGATCATAATACAAAGACAAATTCTAAAAACTCATAAATTAAAATTAAAAGTAGTACATTCACTTGAAAAGCAACAATCTTCTAACGTTGTTCGAAATGAAATCTTCAATCAACTCCTCATAATCAATTAGATCCAGCAGATTACTCTCAATGGCTAACAAAGATAGTCCGTTTAGCCTTTCTTGTGTCATTGTAGAACGCAGATAAGTCTTCACCAACTTCAACTTTGAAAAGCTTCGTTCTGCAGATGCAACCGTCACTGGAATAGTCAACAAAATTCGATAGACAATAACTGCATTAGGAAAACAATCAACCTTCTTCAAATGCTGCAAAATATCAATCGGTTGCATCATTTCATAGGGTAGAAAGTTCGGAAGTAACTTTAGCTCCACATACAATTCATTTCCATCAATATCACAATGTTCATGCTTCTTAAGTGCAACTTCTAGACGATTACAAGAGGATTTCAAGCATACATCATCCAATGAATGCAACTTACGAGAAGTAAACAAGAAGCCAAACACATTTTCAAATGCTTCGTATTGTTCAAATCTGCGAGTGAGTGAAGCAATGGCCTGATCAACAATATATAAGAAATATTTGACCCTAAATGATTCTTGAGCAGATTGTGGAGCAGCTTCAGCCACATCATTCACACATTCATCAAAATGCTTTTTTCTTCTAATTTCACGCCTAACCGGAAATGTAGGATTAACATTAATTTGTAAGGCAATTTCCGTGGCGATTTCTAAGGCACTCAGAAATCCAGTTTCCCTATAGCTTTCAAAAAACGAAATCAGCCCCTTAACCTTCTCAATGGCAACATCAATAAGCATATATTTTGATTGTAAAGTTTTACTTACCAAATTAATTGCATAGAGTATTTCATACCAAATGACAATTGACACCAAAAACTCAAAATCACGAAGCTCATTGTGTGCTAATGATCTAGCTTCACTTCTTATTTTCGAATCATTATCATTATCCGATACTTCAAGTAAAGCTTCTCTTATTTCTGAAATTTGGAATCTTATAGCTTTAACACTATCGACACGACTTTCCCAACGAGTAGATGACAATGACTTAACAGTAAAACCTTTCACATTATCTCTAAAGATTTGCCATCTCTTAGTAGAATTAGCAAATATGGTATAAATGCGTTGAATGACTCCAAAAAAATCCCTAGCTTTACCACAAGTGTTGGCCATATCACACAATGTCAAATTAAGACTATGAGAAGCACAAGAGGTATGAAAAGCTCAAGGATTTAAATCTAAAAGTCTTTTTTGCACCCCTTGATGTTTACCTTTCATGTTTGAACCATTATCATAACTTTGGCCTCGCACATTATCAATGTCAAGATCAAGAGATTTCAATTCATTTTGTAACACATCAAACAATCCTTGGCCAGTTGTATCATTCACATCTAAAAATCCCAAAAAAGACTCTTCAATGCTAACAGAATTTGAAGAGACATCCACATACCTTAATATCAAAGACATTTGTTCTTGATGACTAATATCAGGGGTACAATAAAAAATAACCGAGAAATACTTTGCTTTTTTTATTTTCTTAATGATTTCAGATTTGATTGTAGATGCAAGCAATAAAATTAACTCATTTTGAATTCTATGACCAAGGTAATGGAAATGTATCTCCTCATTCTTTATACGCTGAACATGCTCTTGGATAATCGGGTCAAACTCAGCCAACATTTCAATCAAGCCTAAAAAGTTCCCATTGTTATTTTGATATAATCTCCCATTTGTACCATGAAAAGCAAGACTATGCTTTGTAAGAAATTTCACAACAGAAATTATTCTTTTCAAAACTTTCTTCCAATGAGTTTTTTCCTTCTCAAGTTGGTTTAGAGCCACTTTATCTATAGTTTGATTCTTTTGGAGTCTTCTACGCAAATCATACCAAGTGACCATATTATTAATGTGTTCAACACTTGCTTCATGATCTCTAAGTCTACTACTAAGATGTGCCCAATCTGCAAAACCTTCATTCACTAATTGACCTCTTCCACATCCCTTCTTAAATAATTTACAGCAAAAGCAAAACAACTTATCAACTTCTTTGGAATACACAAGCCAATCTCTATCAAGCCTTTCTCCATTTGATAAAACTCTAACATAACATGTGTGTGTAAACTGTCTACCAAATTTATCTTTAGGGCCCTTTTGAATAGACAAGTCTTTTTTAGGACCCCTTATAACTAAAACATCAATCGACTTAGAATCTAAGGCATCCCAATTTCATGGGTCAAATATATCACACTTAGCAAAAACACCATCAAAGTCATCAATGTCACTAACATGCATAGGATTATTAGGATCAATATCATTAAGATCATCATCAACATCAGTAGCAAAATGATCAACATCAACAACATCAGTAGGGACATCAACAGCAAGATTAACATGAGTCTCAACATTAACACGAGTAACAACATCAGTAGCATCATGATCAGAAGCAACATCAACAACATTAGTAGGGACATGATCAATCAACAACTAGATTAACGTGAGTAACAACATCAGTAGCAACATTTTCAGCAACATCAACATCAGTAGGGGTATGATCAGCAGAAAGATTAACATGAGTATCAACATTAACATGATCACTAGCAATCTGATTTTCAGGAAGAACTCGTGTTTTTTTTTACAACAAATTTATCTAGAGTTCCTCTTTGAGATTGGATTAACTCCTCCTTTCTTTTTTGTTGCTTACGTTTTTCACACCCGGAATCATATTTTCTAATTCTCGATGACATGAGTAAGAAAAATATTGCAAGAAAGACACTAAATAAAGATTAATTGACAATATTAGTGAGGAGCAAAACAACCTGGCATAGTGGCATTAATCGCATTGTTGATTCTTTACGCCTTTTGATTTTTACTTAGTTCCTCCAGTAGTCCAGTGTCTCCACTTCCTTGTTGCCACTATCCTGAAATTAAGAAAGGAAGAATTTATAAATAATTAGTGAATAAGAAATCCGCAAATTTTGAAATAAAACATCCCTAAATTCAACCGGCTAACCCTAATTCCTTTAAAATTTTCAAAATCCATCTCCACCCTTAAATTAAGCCTTGTAAAGATGGAATTCATATCTAAAACAACTAAAATCCAAGAGATAAAACCTAAAATTCATCCTCTAAAATCACAAATAGATGAAAAATTAATCAAATTTGAATCGAAATTGGGCTGAATCGAAATTGGAATTCATACCTTTCTTTTTGGGGACGATGGAGATTGGAGGAGTTGAATAAACAACAAGTATCGCTGAATCGAAACCGATGATGATGACTGGTGATTCGAAACCAGATGATGGCGAGATTGGAGTGGGGCAAATTGAGAAAGTGTGAGGCCGAATTTCTGAGGCTTGGGGGAGGAACTTAAACAACAAGATGGAGGCATGATTTGGAGTTGAAAGCGTGCAATGAAAACAAATTGAATGCTTGTGAAGAAGACGAAGCGTCCAACCAAACGAATCATACGATTGAAGATGGAGAGAGGTTGAGCGTGCGAATTGCGAAGAAGACGAAGCATCGCAGTCGCGCTTGGTTTGGGGACTGCTCCCGTGCTCCGCTTTACATTAAAGAGCCGAATTTTTTTTTTTAATATATATATATATATGGGGCCCTTCAGATTTGGGGGCCCTGTTCCGTTGGGCTTTTTGCATAGCCCAATGGACGGGCCTGCATACTAGCCTATTAACATATATTTAACACAAACATTTCATTAGCTCCAGCTACCCATCAACTGCCATTTTACCAAACATAGCCATCCCTCCCCTTTCCTTAGTGACTTTAACAAGTTGACAACCACTCAAGCTCTTATGAATCATCCCTTAATCAATGTTGTGGACTCAACTACCTCCAAAACTTCCCCCCACTTCTCTAACAACCTCCTTTCCATCTCCACTATCATGGCTCCTATCAAAAGATCGTATAGCCTAATCCAAAACTCCGCCTTATCAAACTTTTTTTGTGATTGCTACTCGTAACCCGATTCCTTGAGCACCAACAGGGACTTATCGAACGTCCACAGTCCTCCCTTAAGCACCCTTAACTTCTCTGCCTTATCAACAAATTGAAATGAGAACCGGTTGTTCACCCATTCCCGAAACATGCACACAACCCTTTTGGACTCTCCAAACCGCCCTCATCGTACTATGCAAGCTAGGTTTGGGCATTGAAATCTATCGACATAAACAATGTCCTGGTGGACGTTAAATGTCGTGGTTTAAAATCCCCAAATAATACCCAAGCCCTATAACTAACTAACAAGTAGTATAGAATAAGCAAGGGGTCGATTCCACGGAGAGCACGTACAACTTCTTAAATGTGTTTGCAAAGCAAAGTAACCAAGTGACAAAAGCAATGTTAAAAAAAAAACAATAAGTAAACTAAACTAGCAATGATTAAAGAGTAATAAGTATGATGATGATAATATAGTTTCACTCATATTCATAACAATGGTAATCCTATGATCATTGAGTTTTCATGCATAAATAATTATGCAATTAGTCTAGGGTCGGTTTAAGCGCATAAATAGATAGATCGAACTCTGCCAATAACACCATCTAAATCCCTAACTCTTGCACGAGTAACATTAAGTCCCTAACAGGAAGCAAATAAACATATTATCCCTCCCGTCTTGTCGACTTCATATCGGGGCATCAAGTCTAAGCATCGCTTCCACTAAAAGAGAACCTTTACCGGCCGATTCTCTTACAATATCACGAGTTCATACCCGTCGCTACATGACATGCTGTCTACTAATGCTACAAACTCGCTTGCACCGCCGACGCCGGCTAATCTTACACAAAGACGGCGAGATGCACCTATAGCTCTCATAGCCCTGACCTGACCAAAGAGAAAGATCGATGCTCTAGCACCACGTACCAAGGGGCGGTTTTTGACAACATCGAGTCTATGCCCTAGTGTTTTTGGTTTATTTTGTCCTTAAAATATAATTAATGAATAAGAAAGTGGGGTAAGAAATTGTAAATGATATAGCAGATGTTCAACAAACAAGAGTTCGACAATCAGATAAGTGGAAGCGAAAGAAACTCAAGCAAAGAACACAACAATTTTACGAGGTTCGGTCAAAATGACCTACGTCCTCGGGGCCACCAGATCGGACCCTAAATCCACTAACTCAAATGTTCAAGGGCTTACAGAGTAACACAAATACAGAAAAGCAAGAATAACATGCAACAACAAGAAACCACAAAACACTAAAGAAGAAACAAGAGCAAGACGAAGAAGATCTTCGTCGAAGGTAGATCTGCAGAGGAACAACAGATCGGCCACCAAAACAAGTGTCGGAGAAGACCACCGAAGCCAAGAAGAAGCGACGCTCCCTAACAGGATACAACGACGCTAGGATTTCCTGGCTCTCTCTCTCTCTCTCTCTCTCTCTCTCTCTCTTTCTTTGGACTTACCCAAACGGAGAGCTTCAACCGTGACAAGCAAGCAGGAGGTAATGAGCTTATATAGGCGAGCTCACGAGGGAACCCTAGCACCAATACGCTGCGTTCCACAAGAGTTAAAGACCGAGCTCAACTATCTCAAATGAGAAGTGGGCCGGTTGAGCTCAACAGGTTTGGGGGTCCAACTCGGTTTGGCAGCTATAAAGCTAACACCCAAAACCGAGCCTAGCCTGACCCAATTCCACCCTTCAATTATATCCCATATAACATACACACATTACACATATTACATGTTACATAAGATGCACAAAACCTAAGTTCTTAATGAAATAAACTCTACAATTTGCCCATGTATTTCTTTAAGCCACATATCCTGGATCTGCAACGAGTTAGAGCTTTATAGCCAACTGGATTTAGGGGTAACCGATCCTTCTCAGACCCAACCTACCTTGGAACACCAGACTAAGTGGGATCCTCCATGTAGAGGAAATTCCTGCAGGACACGAACTTATCAGATGTAACAATCTTAGTCCCAAAATCTGCAGGATTCTTCTCACCGCTTATTTTAACAACTTTAATAATATTCTTATCAACTTTTCTCTTATGAAATGATATCTCACATCTATATGTTTTGTTCTTTCATGATGCATAGGGTCACGACAAAGATATAAAACAGATTGAGAATCAATATTAATAGTTGAAGTCCAAGGTTTTCCAGAAATCTCCCTGTACATGCCCTGTAGCCATATTGCTTCCTTTGCAGCTTCAGTAGCTCTTATATATTCTGTCTCAGTTGATGAGAGAGCAACTATAGGCTGCAACTGTGATTTCCAAGAAACACAGTTTCCTGCCCCTGTAAACATGTAAGAAGTAGTAGACTTTCTATTATCTTTGTTGCTCGCATAATATGTGTTGTGAGCTAAATCTGCCATATTTTACAGTAACTTTAATATCGTTTTTTGCATACTTTGCATACATTTGGGTTAGATAGTACAGAATCTATGTAGTTTATGCTTATTTGCCAAATTATGGAATCTACACCAGTTTCTGTTTAAATTCGCAGAATTCGAGACATTTTACAGCAACTCTAAGGAAGGTCAGAAAAGCTCGGAAAACCACTACAGAAGTCCAAGGTCAAAGAAGCAGTGGAACCAGTCAAATCAAGCTAAGAGCCCAGGCTACTCGATCTCGAGTAGGCCTTACTCGATCTAGACGAGCATGTCCGAGCACAGGCCTTGTCGGCTAGGAGCAATGTCGAGAGCAAAACCAACCCAGCTCCGGAGCTCTACTCGATCTCGACAAGCCCTAGTCGAGGTCGACGACACCTCAGCGCCACACCCGGAGTCGACAAGCCGAGGACGAGGATGACCTGACGACACTCGCTGCCAGCGATTCCACTCGCTGCAGCGGACCTCTCGCTGCCGCGGAAAATCTCGCTGCCAGCGGGATGCACCAAGCCGACGAAGAAGCCAACTCGCGGAAGCGGAAGGGAAGACCCAACTCGATGTCGACGATCCTTGTCGATGTCGACGAGACCCGTGAGCCAAGTCCGAGCCACATCGAGCACCAGCTAACCGAGACGACGAACCCAAGGAGCCAGTCGACAACACTCCTACTCGATGTCGAGGAGACCCTAGTCGACATCGACGACGAATCCAGAAGCTGTTGACGTGGCTTGACGAATCCTACTCGGAGTTGGAATCCTTGGAAGCCGAGAAGACCGAGAATCTATCCGATTTCATCAACATCTATCATGAAGAAGAGAGTTTTATCCACTTGGAACATTTATATATATTTAGATTTAATTTCTTTATCGCTTTTATTTATCATTAAGCATTTTAGATATAGTTTTAGATATAGATATAGATATTCTATCCTTGAGTAGCAAGGAATAGAAGGCTATAAATAAAGCCCTAGGGGCTGAGCATTAGGTATCTTATCTTACATACAATTCAATTTCAGAGGGAGAGAAGTAGGTCCACAGAGACGGTTTAGGGAGTTTAGAGGTTTTAGGGTTTTGGGAGTTTACGAGAGTTGATTGCCAGGATTGTAAAGGCTTTGAATTTAGTTAATGCAAGTTATTTCTTTTCATCAATCAATGTCTGAGTTTGCGATGAGGCGTGAGTAGTCCACCCACTTGTAGGGTTGGGGCGAGCCCGACGATAACCATGCGCGTTTGAGGTAAAGATCCGACCTTTATCATGTTTTGAGCATTTTCCTACTTGTTGATGTGTTTATTACCCGTCTAATGGAGATCCATGCTAACAACTTGGATTATAAACATAAAATCAGTAGAGACAATTAGGGTTTCTTGAGAGAGTTGTCTAATTGTTGGAAAAGGCGAAAGCTTAGTCCTTTGATGCGATTTACACGATAATTCGTTTGGTTCTACTTTATGTATACTTGGTTATCGTTGTTGCAAACCCCAATCCTGGAAGCCTTTTACATACAGTTTATTTCGAAAGTCCCAAAGCATTTGTCTTTACTTTATTTCTTTATTTCGTTTTAATTTCTGCCCTCGTCGACCTCGACCAAGCCTGGTCGATCTCGACTACTGATCTTCGATCTAGCATCGCTGTAGCTTAACTGTGCAGGTACTCAACGAGACGAAGCGAAGTCGACAAAGACTCTACTCGACATCGAGTAGGCCTCATCGACATCGACAAGCCTCTGCCTGCGACTGCTACACTATTCGACTGTCCGATCTTCTGTCGACTACCCTTAGTCGAGATCGAGGACCCTGTTGTCGACGTTCGTGAGATTTCACTGCTGCCTAGGATCCGCTGACACGCTTCCTCGTGGATTCGATTCTGACAACCTTCTACTACAACGGGAGGAAGTCTTGTAATTATTTGCTGAGACAGGGAAGTCAGTCTGATCTTGATTTTATATTTATTTCATACTTGACCATCCTCCTGCAACAACAAATTGGCGCCGTTGCCGGGGAAGCTATCATTCGCGCCTTAGGTAGTTAAGTCTCACGTTTCTTTTGAGTTACTTCGCAGGTGTATGCGTCGTGCTGGTTTACCACCTGAGTTTGACGCCTTAGACGAACCGGAGCGCTACCTACACATCCACTCTAAACTCAAAAGGATAATGGCGGCCGTTGAAACACAAGAGCAAATGATCGAAAGGCTTACAAGGGAAATAGCCGCCAAAGATGCTGCTCTCGCCACTGAGAGAGTAGCCAGGGAACAGCAAGCTGAGCGTGCAAGGCAAGCAGAAGTTGAGCTTGCCCAATATCCAACCACTGCTGAGGATTATATGCATCCAACTCTCGTCGTGCCTCAATCGGCGATTCTAATCCCTGATAACTCTTTTGAAATTCGCACTCAATTTTTGATAGAGCTTAAAAATAATGCTTTTTATGGCAAATTTAATGAGTGCCCTCTTGAACATATTACTAACTTTCATGATATTTGTCGTACTCTTGCAGAAGGCGCAACTCTGGAATATGTCAAGATGAAATCTTTTCGCTGGTCGCTCGCTGGACCTGCACTAAAATGGCTTGAAGGGCTGAAGCCGAGATCTCTCACCACCTGGGCCCAAGTAGAGCAAGAGTTCCTGAACAAATACTTCCCACCCGCCAAAACAGCACTTCTCCGTCAGAAAATCACCGCCTTCAAACAAAAGCAAGGGGAACCGCTGGCAAGGGCATGGGAACGCTACAAGGAACTGCTGCGATCTTGCCCTACTCATGGACAGCCACCCTACGTCATCCAGGAGATCTTCTTCAACTCTCTGGATCAAATCACTAAGGATAGGATCAATCACTATACTCGTTATGAGTATCTGACGATGCCACCAAGCGACGCATGGGGTGTGCTAGAAAAGCTCACTAACTACGACAACAAATATGGGGCTCCTACAAACTATGAGGAGAACTCCTACGCCAGGCCAGCGCCATCTATGCCACTCTATGAGCCAGCAAAAGAGATTGACCCAGATGTCAGGGAGCAGTTCTACAGAGACCAGAATCGCAAGCTCCTCAAGCAAGTCAAATATCTATCTGTCAACCAGCCTTGCATCGAATGCGGATCACAGAGGCACACCACTACTGAGTGCCCACACACCGAGCAAGTCAGAATGGCAGAAACACATGAGCAGGCAGCCTACGCTGGGGGTCCAAATCGCTACATGGGAGACCAACGATCCTGCCAACCACAGTGGAACCAAGGTCCCCCTAGGAATCCCCCACCCTACAGAGCTCCAGGACACCCAGAGAGGGATCAAAAGAAGGATGATCTGCAGCTGATCCTAGAAGAGATGCGTCATAATCAGGGCACCATCAACAACCAATTTCAGAATATCACTACAAAGTTTGGGGAATTGGACATCTGGAAAAGGGGAATAGAGACGCATATGGGTCAAATCGCTGCACAAATCCCACGACCGTCCGGACAACTCCCTGGGCAAACTGAACCAAATCCTAAGGGGAAAACCGGACACGTCACAGCTATCAAACTCAGGAGTGGACATCAATTACACGAGCCAGAGGTCGGAAAACAGCAAAGCAAGGCAGAGCAGCAACTCGACGTAGAGCACGGACGACTCGATCTCGAGGAAGGTGTACTCGACATCGACGAGACTCTACTCGACAAAGACCAGAAGCTGAGCTCGGACTCCGCTGTGCAGACCAGCAACTCCAGGTCGACCACTGTACTCGATGTCGACGAGCCCGTTGTCGAGATCGACGAGCAGCGTCTGGCCGACGTCGACGACTCTGCAGCACCTCCGACGGCTGATCAGGCTCCGAAACTGAAAAAGCCACTACCTTTCCCTTCAAGGGCACAGAAAGATCCCAGTGCAGGTAGGTTTACCAGATTTGTTAATATGCTGCAAGAACTGAATGTTTCTATTCCTTTTACAGAAGCCCTGCAAGAGATGCCTGGATATGTCAAATTTCTCAAGGAAATCCTAAGCAAGAAGCGATCCATCTCTGAGATCGCAGGCGAATGCAAAGTACTCCACTTCCCTGAAAAGAGACCTGACCCTGGTAAGTTTTCTGTTACTGTGGGTTTTGGTCAATATAAATATGATTCTCTATGCGATTTAGGGGCAAGTGTGAGCATCATGCCTTTATCAATCTGGCGGAAAGTAAAGATAGGATGCATAGAACCTGTGGATGCTAAGCTATACATGGCAAATAATACAGTGGTCATCCCTACAGGTATAGTTGAGAACGTCCCTGTCCAGGTTGGTAAATTCTTTGTTCCAGCTGATTTCCTTATCATTGACTGTGCTGAAGATCCTACTAGCCCTATTATTCTTGGTAGACCATTCTTAGCTACTGCAGATGCCAAAATAAGCGTCAAGAATAGATCGCTCACCTTCACCATAGGCGATGAGGTTTTGGATTTCTCTTTTGGCCCTGCAAAAGAGGAAATTGCATGGCTGGAGGTGAAAAGCATCAGCGACCACGGGACCAAGCAAACGGCAGGGGAAGGTGCTGACGCTGTACTCGAGATCGACAAGCCCAACTCGATCTCGACAAGGGACCTACTCGACTTCGACAAGCCTTCGTCGATGTCGACAAACACTGCAGAGCCAGAAACTTGCCAGGAGCCTAAGTATGGGGTCCCTGTACTCGAAATCGACAAACCTTCATCGATGTCGACCAACCCCAAGCCCAAAGATTCCTGTTTTGGGTCCGAAAAGGCAGGTCCAGGTATGAATCCTACTCCCCCTCAGTCCATAAAGAAAATTTTAAATGATTTAAGGGGAGATAAGACGCCGTGGCAAGAGAATCTGCGAAAACTGAGAGCTGGAAGGAAAAGGGAGAAGGCAAGAGGAGATGATGCAAGCAACAACCTATCAGCTGAGCTTGCATACTACCATCAGGACTTAGATGATCCAGGAGAAGGGCCAAGCATGAGCGGGCCCCACAATAATGGTCCTTGAGCGCAAAAGGAGAAGTCGGCCTAGCGACTCTAAAATCTAGAGCATGTAAATAAACTTTATGAATTTTTGGGACTTTTGAACTTTTTGTTTTGTTTTTGGTTTTTGTTTTTGGGTTTTTTTTATGTCTTTTAGAATGTTTTATGTGGATAGTCTTGTTTTTGTGGCCAATCTAACACTTTTAGGTCGGCGAAGCACAAAAGGATCGCAAAAAGTGGAATAAGAAGTCCCTGAAAAACAGTCAAAATCGACAAAGGCCAAGTCGACGGCGACAAGGAGGAGCAGCCCAGACACAACTCGACCTCGAGTAGACGTACTCGACATGGACCAGCCAGACGCTCCTCGACTTCAGATTCCACCAAACGCAGACGAAGCTCCTCGAGATCGACTACCCTGTACTCGATGTCGACAAGCCTATCTCTACTCGATATGCACTGATCTGCCTTCCTCGATGTTTTATCCTGTGAGTTCCTTCCTTTACTCTTGTTTCTATTTGATTTTATATAGTGAGGACACTGTAAATTTTAAGTATGGGGTGGGGGAAGGGCTTACATTATGCATATTTACTTTATTTGACATTACATGTGCATTATTTCTTTGAATTGCTGATGTGCTTATTTTGGGAATGCATTATTGATTTATGTGCTTATATGCATGATTTCCAAAAGTAAGAAAAATGACCCCCATTGAAAATTTGAAAATTTTGATTAATGTCATGGAAGCTTATATTGAACTCGACGATGCAGAATTGGATTCATTAGAGATATAGCATGAAATTGCCTAGTAAAGGGAAGTCATAATGAAGTGCATATTTTTATGAAAACCATAGAAGGAGGTAAAATTTGAAGTTGCTTTCGACATGTTGCATGATAAAATGATGGAGGACTTTATATTTCCATATAATGCTCATTGCTTGAAATCCTAGCCTTACCTATGCTTATGCATCACAAAAGCCATAATATGCCTTATTTCAAATATTGCTCCACATGATCTAAATATTTGCCATTCTTTACCTTATCCGGGGATTATGTTGAGAATGATGTTACATTATGGAGATGTCATAAGGTGTTTGTGTTGTGATTATTATCATTATTGGAGTTTGGAAGGAAATTGTTTGAAATATATGGAAAATTTAATGAGTGAAAGAAAATCCAATCACCTCAGGAGATAAAGGTAGATTGACCCTGCTCTCTGAGATAATAGTTTGGAGAGATGGGACACATTGTGAGGAGTCCAAAGCACTAAGTATCCGGGGCCATTCATAACACCCATGTTTGCGACTCGCGAGAAGGCAGTGCTGAGGTCAGAGAGGTAAAAGCATTATTGTTGATAAAAGCATTACGAAAGGTGATGAATATTATGGAAAAGGAATGTGAAAATTCAATTTGGAAATACTCCATTTCCCCGAATCATTAGCACCACATTGCCAGAAATTGCCCACCTTTTAGCCTTTTACCAAATCTACTCCTTATTTGAGCTTAAATTGAAGTCCTCTTGATTATCAATGCTTTGTCACTTATGAATGTTTTTGCTTAACCCTCCTTTTGTGAGTAGATGTTGCTCTTTAAATTGCACATGCATGGATTTGTGACACTAGTACCTTTTCGAGGATGACTGTTGGGTTATATAAGAATGAATCTGATATGTTGAGAGTTTTTCCCCTGAATGACAAATAAAAGTATTGCTTGAGGACAAGCAAGCTTAAGTATGGGGTGTTTGTTGTGAGCTAAATCTGCCATATTTTACAGTAACTTTAATATCCTTTTTTGCATACTTTGCATACATTTGGGTTAGATAGTACAGAATCTATGTAGTTTATGCTTATTTGCCAAATTATGGAATCTACACCAGTTTCTGTTTAAATTCGCAGAATTCGAGACATTTTACAGCAACTCTAAGGAAGGTCAGAAAAGCTCGGAAAACCACTACAGAAGTCCAAGGTCAAAGAAGCAGCGGAACCAGTCAAATCAAGCTAAGAGCCCAGGCTACTCGATCTCGAGTAGGCCTTACTCGATCTAGACGAGCATGTCCGAGCACAGGCCTTGTCGACTAGGAGCAATGTCGAGAGCCAGACCAACCCAGCTCCGGAGCTCTACTCGATCTCGACAAGCCCTAGTCGAGGTCGACGACACCTCAGCGCCACACCCGGAGTCGACAAGCCGAGGACGAGGATGACCTGACGACACTCGCTGCCAGCGATTCCACTCGCTGCACCGGACCTCTCGCTGCCGCGGAAAATCTCGCTGCCAGCGGGATGCACCAAGCCGACGAAGAAGCCAACTCGCGGAAGCGGAAGGGAAGACCCAACTCGATGTCGACGATCCTTGTCGATGTCGACGAGACCCATGAGCCAAGTCCGATCCACATCGAGCACCAGCTAACCGAGACGACGAACCCGAGGAGCCAGTCGACAACACTCCTACTCGATGTCGAGGAGACCCTAGTCGACATCGACGATGAATCCAGAAGCTGTTGACGTGGCTTGACGAATCCTACTCGGAGTTGGAATCCTTGGAAGCCGAGAAGACCGAGAATCTATCCGATTTCATCAACATCTATCATGAAGAAGAGAGTTTTATCCACTTGGAACATTTATATATATTTAGATTTAATTTCTTTATCGCTTTTATTTATCATTAAGCATTTTAGATATAGTTTTAGATATAGATATAGATATTCTATCCTTGAGTAGCAAGGAATAGAAGGCTATAAATAAAGCCCTAGGGGCTGAGCATTAAGTATCTTATCTTACATACAATTCAATTTCAGAGGGAGAGAAGTAGGTCCACAGAGACGGTTTAGGGAGTTCAGAGGTTTTAGGGTTTTGGCAGTTTACGAGAGTTGATTGCCAGGATTGTAAAGGCTTTGAATTTAGTTAATGCAAGTTATTTCTTTTCATCAATCAATGTCTGAGTCTGCGATGAGGCGTGAGTAGTCCACCCACTTCTAGGGTTGGGGCGAGCCCGACGATAACCATGCGCGTTTGAGGTAAAGATCCGACCTTTATCATGTTTTGAGCATTTTCCTACTTGTTGATGTGTTTATTACCCGTCTAATGGAGATCCATGCTAACAACTTGGATTATAAACATAAAATCAGTAGAGACAATTAGGGTTTCTTGAGAGAGTTGTCTAATTGTTGGAAAAGGCGAAAGCTTAGTCCTTTGATGCGATTTACACGATAATTCGTTTGGTTCTACTTTATGCATACTTGGTTATCGTTGTTGCAAACCCCAATCCTGGAAGCCTTTTACATACAGTTTATTTCGAAAGTCCCAAAGCATTTGTCTTTACTTTATTTCTTTATTTCGTTTTAATTTCTGCCCTCGCCGACCTCGACCAAGCCTGGTCGATCTCGACTACTGATCTTCGATCTAGCATCGTTGTAGCTTAACTGTGCAGGTACTCGACGAGATGAAGCGAAGTCGACAAAGACTCTACTCGACATCGAGTAGGCCTCATTGACATCGACAAGCCTCTGCCTGCGACTGCTACACTATTCGACTGTCCGATCTTCTGTCGACTACCCTTAGTCGAGATCGAGGACCCTGTTGTCGACGTTCGTGAGATTTCACTGCTGCCTAGGATCCGCTGACACGCTTCCTCGTGGATTCGATTCTGACAACCTTCTACTACAACGGGAGGAAGTCTTGTAATTATTTGTTGAGACAGGGAAGTCAGTCTGATCTTGATTTTATATTTATTTCATACTTGACCATCCTCCTGCAACAACAATATGCATCCACATAGCCTTGAAGGCTTACAGTTGAGTACATTCCATAGACCAAACCAACATTTTTTGTGCCACACAAATATCTTAACAAAAATTTCATGGCAACCCAATGCTTCTCACTAGGGTTAGACATAAACCTGCTTAAAACACTGATTGCAAAAGCTAAATCATGCCTAGAGCAGATCATAGCATACATAACTGAACCCACAACAACATCATAAGGAACCTTTTTCATGTAAGCAGCTTCATTTTTAGAAAGAGGATCAACAGTTTTAGTCAGACCAAGATGAGCACGAAGAGGAATAGAAGATGTCTTAGCACATATCACATTAAACCTTTCTAAAACTTTATGAATATAATCATATTGAGATAGCATGATCTGATTTTTCTTTCTATTTCTAATAATGTCAATTCCAAGAATTCTTTTAGTTACACCAAGGTCCTTCATATCAAAGTTGGATTTAAGACCCTTTTTAAGTTCTTTAATCTTGGTCATATTTTTGCACACCAGCAACATATCATCAACATATAGCAAAACATAGATAGGCTCAGCATTTCTCACACCCTTCATATAAAAGCAAGTATCAAACTTAGATCTATAATAGCCCAATTTAAGCATGCAAGTGTGAAACTTATGTTCCACTGTCTGGGAGATTGCTTAAAGCCATATATAGATTTTCTAAGCAAACACACATAATCAGGATTTTTATCATTCACAAAGCCTTTAGGTTGTTTCATATAAATTGTTTCATACATATCACCATGCAAGAAAGTTGTCTTAACATCCATTTGTTCAATTTCAAAATCATAAACAGCAGCAATGGCAAGCAAGAAACACATAGGTTTATACTTAAAAACAGGGGCAAATATCTCATTATAATCTTCACCGGTTCACCCTTCTTCTGGGTAAAGCCTTTGGCCACAAGCTTGGCCTTATACCTAAGAGGGTCATCAATAGTAGAGCCGGATTTGATCCTATAAA
This sequence comes from Persicaria tinctoria, assembly GCA_037127255.1. Taxonomy (NCBI): domain Eukaryota; kingdom Viridiplantae; phylum Streptophyta; class Magnoliopsida; order Caryophyllales; family Polygonaceae; genus Persicaria; species Persicaria tinctoria. Next base: position 70,601,870 of record JBANSL010000013.1, read on the forward strand.
CCCATCTACAATCAATGATCCTCTTATCTTTAGGTCTTTTAACTGAGGTCCAGGTTTTATTAGCATGCATGGAATCAATTTCATCTTTCATAGCAACAAGCCAAAGATCAGAATGAGAACATTTAACAACTTGTTCATAAAGATCAGGAGTATAAGAATTTATGAATTCAGAAACCATAAGAGCAAATTCAACCAAATTAGACTATGTATACTTAGGATTTGGTTTCTTGGTCCTGGGCTCCCTATCTCTAGTCAACTGGTAATCAGCCAAAGGATGACCATCCAAGTTAACTGAGATATCATCAATCAGTGTCATCAGGAACCAAATCCCTAGGATCAGAATCAAAAGAGAAGCTAGAAGAAGAGGAGGAAGAAGATAGAGCTTCAGTCTCACCACCATCATTAGCTCCTTCATATACCTGACCCCCGTGGGGTTGAACTTGATCATTATTAGAACCATCCTCCAAGGGGGGGTCTGAGCTTCAGGCACATAGAAAGGGGTGCCATTTGCAGCTTCAGTTGCCTTCACACTTTCATCAGGTTGAGCTGCAGGGGTTAGCTTAGACTTGAAATAAAATTCAGTCTCTTAAAACACCACATTTCTGCTTACAATGACTCTATATGCACTAGGTTGAATCAATAAGATCTTATAACCCTTAACTCCCTCAGGGAAAACACCTTTTTCAGATCTAGCATTTCGTTTTCCATCAGACTGGTGAGAAAACACAGTACACCCAAAAGGTCTCAAGTAACTCAAGTTAGGTTTTCTTTTATACAACAACTCGTAAGGGGTTTTATACTCAACAACAGAGGAGGGAGATCTATTAGTCAAATATGCAGCAGTCATGATAGCATCACCCTAAACAGAATGTTTAATGCTAGAAGAAATAAGCATGCATCTGGTTTTTTTCAAGCAGAGTTCTATTCATCCTCTCAGTAATGCCATTTTGCTGGGGAGTACCAGGAATAGTCAAGTCTCTCTTAATACCATGTTCTTTACAATATGCATCAAAGTCTGTGTTGCAAAATTCAAGCCCATTATCAGTTCTTAAACACTTAACCACATAACCAAATTCTTTTTCCACACTGGTTTTCCAGTTCTTAAAGGTAATGGAAGCATCACTCTTAACCTTTAACAGGTAAATCCACACATATCTACTGAAGTGATCAATGAGAGACATAAAATACTTCATGCAAGAAAAAAGAATCAACTTGGGGAGGGCCCCATAGATCAGAGTGAATATACTGTAAAGGATGCTCAGTAGTGAAACTAGATTTATCAAACTTAGACTTAGTATGCTTACCAAGCAGAAAATCATCACACATATCCAATTCAACAGGTTTAAGTTTAAGAACATTAGTTTTATAAAGCTGTAAGAGGCCATTGTTTCCAATATGTCCTCATCTCTTATGTCACAAAGTAGTTTCAACATTAGACATAGAAGCAGAAGCAACATAAGCATGATGTTTCAAAGCAGACTTAGCAATAACATGGTAAAGACCATTCTTTTTCACAGTTTGAATCATGACTTTCCCATCTTTAGAAACTCTTTTATTTCCCAGATAAGTGTTAATATGACATCTCATATCATCAAACACACTTTCAGATAGCAAATTTCTTCTCAAATCAGGCACATATCTAACATTATGTATGATCCTAATCTGGATATCAAACATGAGCAAAGGCACAGTATCCACCCCTTTAATAGAAACAACATGATGATCACCCAGCAAAACATCCCCTTCATCAATCAAGGTAAGATGATCAAACCATTTATTATCAGGTGTAGCATGCATAGTGCAACTAGAATCAAGGATCCACACATCATCATAGGCAGAATCATTACAGATAGGCAATAATTCATGTTTGGAACAAGAACCAGCTTCAAACAATGTAGAGACACCACATTTCTCTTTCTTAGCCTCATCCTTCTTTTTCTTATAACAATCTTTCTCATAATGTCCAATTTTATCACGGTAATAACACTTCACATTTTTCTTAGGGTTGTTATCCTACACATTTTTAGACACTTTTTCTTTACCTTTTTTGTTATTAGAAGGAGGCTTGTCAGTTTTAGCATTGCCATCTTTTTTCTTAAAGTTTTTGTTTCTTTCCTTTCTAAATTTAGCCCTAGCCATTAAAGCCTCAGACTTAGCTTCCTGTTTAGATTTAAACACCTTCATGACATCATTTTTCTAAATAATAGACTCTATAATTTTCTTCTTATTCAAATCCTTACGACTGAATTGAATGACATATTTAAAAGTATCAAACTGAGAAGGTAAAGAATTTAACAACAACACAGATTGATGTAAATCAGAAATATCATCACCACATCTAGTTAAATCACGAGTCATGTTCAAGAACTTGTTGAGGTTATCATTCAGAGAAGCAGACACATCCATTTTGAAATTGAACAAACGACACAACAGATTAATGCGACTAGGAAGAGATTTTACCAAGTATAACCCCTTGAGGGTCTCCCACAGCTCTTTGGTTGTTTTCTTACCCATAACTTGTTGTGCAACCTCATCAGAAAGGCGTATCATAATCTCACTATGTGCCATCAAGTCCATTTCCATCTTCTTTTCCTCATCTACAGTACTTGGATATACTGCATTGATGGGTAACCAGCATTTTTCTTTGATAAGAACAAATTTCATCTTTAATTTCCACATTGCAAAGTCAGAATTCCCATCATAGGGCTATGAACAGAAGACTCAGCCATGTCAAACAAACTATCAGCAAGTGCAAAGAAAAACAAATTAGCTTACAGAATAACCAAGAAGACCTTAGCTAAAGCAAGCACAAACCCATCTGCATAGAGTAACTCAGCAAGATCAAAGATCCCAAAGTTATTTAAGAGTTTATAGTTCTTCAAGAAACCCTAGATCGAAGCAGTTAAGTCCATATATGAAGATTTTGAGAACAGAAAACTCAAGAATAACCAATATCCAAAGATTCCAAACTCAGAAGAATACACAACAAGGCGAGATCTACAGAAACCCTAAAGCATGCGAGACACACAAGGTTTCACACAATCTAAGAACATGATCTGATGCGTCATGTAGGGGGGAGTGGCACCATGCGATACACCCTATATAGGCCCACCCGCTTCCTGCATCAATTTCCTCTCTCTGAGATCTATGAAGATTCAGAAAGGTTGGAAAGAGGACACTCAAGCTCTAGCATCAAAACACAAGCTCTGATACCAATTTGATATAGCAGATGTTCAACAAATAAGAGTTTGACAATCAGATAAGCGAAAGAAACTCAAGCAAAGAACACAACGATTTTACGAGGTTCGGTCAAAATGACCTACGTCATCGGGGCCTCCAGATCGGACCCTAAATCCAATAACTCAAATGTTCAAGGGCTTACAGAGTAACACAAATACGGAAAAGCAAGAATAAAATGCAACAACAAGAAACCACAAAACACTGAAGAAGAAACAAGAGCAAGACGAAGAAGATCTTCGTCGAAGGTAGATCTGCAGAGGAACAGCGGATCGGCCACCAAAACAAGCGCCGGAGATGACCACCGGAGCCGGGAAGAAGCGACGCTCCCGAACAGGATACGACGGCACTAGGGTTTCCTAACGCTCGCTCTTTCTTTCTTTCTTTGGAGTTACCCAGACGGAGAGCTTCAACTGTGACAAGCAAGCAGGAGGTAATGAGCTTATATAGGCGAGCTCACGAGGAAATCCTAGCACCAATACGCTGCGTTCCACAAGAGCTGAAGACCGAGCTCAACTATCTCAAAGAAGAAGTGGGCCGGTTGGACTCAACAAATTTAGGAGTCCAACTCGGTTTGGCAGCTATAAAGCTAAGCCAGTTAAATAAATACGGAGTAATAATTATCACAGGCTTAGACCATGTGCAACCATGGGTTTTACTTACCTTATAGGTCTTAAAAGTTAAACCCATGGTTGCAAGCCAAACCTTAAGGGAAGAGGTTGGAAGGGGTTACCCCTTCCCACTAAGGTAACCTCTTCCACCACAAGTGGCCCCCACCCTTTTATTCTTATATTTATTTGATGTATTAATTATTCAAATGTATTTATAATATATATTTATTATTATTATTTTCAAATAATAATTATACCATTAATTTTATTTTATTTTTCTTCATAATTTGAGTATAATTTTTTCCTATATATACTCATCTTGACCTATTATATTGTTTGCACTTCTTTTTCATATTCCATTCTCATACACTAATGTAATTATTTTTGTTATTTGCTTATTATATAATGTTATTATTATTTTTATTTTTACTAAGGTAACCTCTTCCCATTTTTTTTTTATTTTTTTTAACACACAAGTGAGCCACAACATATTATTCTTATTTATTTAGTATGTTAATAACTCAAATGTATTAATAATATATATATATATATATATATATATATTATTTTAATATATAAATTATACCATTAATTTTATTTTATTTTTCTTCATAATTTAAGTACAATTTTTTCCTATATATACCCTATCTTGATCTATTGTATTTTGCCCTTCTTTTTCATCTTCTATTTTCGTAAACTATGGATCACAATCATCCAAATACCCCACCCATCCCAAACATCCCTTTTTTCCTATAAATGTCGTTGTTATTTACCTATAATGTAATCTTGTTATTTTTTTTATCTATATGAAATAAAAAATATTAATATCAAGTACTTATGAATTTTATTTATAATAAAAATAAATGAGGTAGAAAATGTAATGTTATTATTTTTGTTATTTTCCATCTATATGAAATAAAAAATATTAATATCAAGTATTTATGACTTTTATTTGTAATAAAAATAAATGAGGTGGAAAAAGTGGGGAATAAGGTAACCCCATGGTTGCAAGGGTAACCTCTAAAGAAAAGGTAGAAAATATTTTAGTGAAAAAAATATATTAGGTGACAAATTATAATAAGGAGATGGAAATTGAAAAGGGGAAGAGGTAACCTCATGGTTTCTGGTTGCACATGCGGCCCTATAAACCAAATCGGTGACCTAACCCACCAAACTCAGCAGCCACCGTCATCCGTGTACTTGTCTCAAACTCATCCTCCCCCAAATTATCTGTGCTCAGATCTCATCCGACCCTAGGGTTTTCATCTTCCCTCTTCGCCCTTTCTATTCGGATCAGGTACCTTTCATCGCATTTATTCCCCTTCAAATTTATCCAATCCTTACTCAATTTCAGCTAAAAAATCTACATCTGCTGAAGATCGTTGCTTTTGGGGCTTTCTTTTCAGGGAGATCTGCTCAGAGTGTCTTTCCATTTTCAGATCTTTTAATTTTTAATTTATTTTTGAGTGGAAATTTGGCTTTGCGTGCAAATTACTCATAAGTTACACCTGGAAATCTCATAGCTTGCTCTTTGTTTGATTTCTTTTGATCGATTGATGAGGTGTTTGTTTCGCCCAAAGGCCGAGCGCTTCCTCCTTTAGAGAGGGGTGGCGTGGTATTTCACGAGAGAGGTTTTTTATTTTCGTGGCGCATTCGTTTGCGTTGGGCTAAATTCACAGATTTTTCTGGGGTCGCCTCCGCCGCTTTCCTGTTTTTGTTCTGCAGCATAAGCGAGGGGTTTTCCTACATATTTTTATCTGTCCCTTTCTTTTTTTGATATTTTTTGTATGGATTTTGGTGAATCTAGTTGATTAGTACTTCTTTAATATGTCTGTAGAAATGCATATGTTTGTTGATCTGATCTTACCTGATGATTGACTTAATAATTTCCAAGGAGTCAAAGTAGAAACACCAGATACGATGGGAACTAGTATAGATGATATGCATTGAATGATGGGTAATGTCTAAGCAGGTTGTTTTCTGGATGGGCTTATACGTGTGCTTGTTGAGAGTATGATGTGTTTATATATTCAATCCAATATTATGAGTAATAATAGGGTGTGGCTAATTTTTAAGATATCAAATTGCAGGTCTGAGCATCTTCTAAACAAGAAGCTAAAAGCTATCTCGGTTACTAGTTTTTACTCCTATCAGCCAAGTTTCATGTCTGAGATTGACACTCAAATCCCCACTGCTTTTGGTGAGCCCTTTTTCAGTTGGTCTTGCCAATTAAGAAATCTGTTATTTGACAAAAAAATTTACTGTTTTGGTGCCCTCTTCTTTTCTAACCATGAAGTAATGCTTGAATCTGAATGTGAGGGTTTTATGCATTAACATTGCATGGGAAATGAATAAAGTAGATTTTGGTTAAAAGTTATTCCTCTTGCACAATGAGGAAATATTTGGGAGTGTGTTGGGTATAACCTGCACTCAGTACTTTCAGTAGCTACTATAGGGAGGCCTTGTGGATGCCAGTTGTACTCTACCTGCGTGTTACATTAGTTTATATTGCCAAGATGTGCTATACAGCTATTGTTGTATCCGCCTGCCCAGCAAAGCTCAAATATGCTGATTTTTCTTGATTCATTGTACCCCAGAGTATTTTTGGATTTTCTTACTGATTGGTGTATGTTTCAAATTAGATCCATTTGCTGACGCAAATGCTGAGGATTCTGGTCCTGGAACAAAGGAATACATCCACATCCGCGTGCAGCAGCGTAATGGTAGAAAAAGTCTGACTACTGTGCAAGGTTTGAAGAAAGAATTCAGCTACAATAAAATTCTCAAGGATCTCAAGAAGGAATTCTGCTGCAATGGAACAGTTGTTCAGGACCCTGAGCTAGGACAGGTGTGTCTCAATAATTCCAGTTCTTTCTACCTTCTTCCTTCTTTTCAATCAGTTTGATGATCTTTCTGATTTATTTATTTTTATTAATTCATAGGTCATTCAGCTGCAAGGTGATCAGAGAAAGAACGTATCCACCTTCCTTGTTCAGGTAAGTCCTCAATATTATAGTGAAGCTTTTTTAATACAGTGACTGCATCTTCAAATTTGAAACCTGAAACAAATAATACATTGTACAATACTGAGTAATTTTGCATATTTTGTCTGTTTCTTTCTTCATTGCAAACAGGCTGGAATTGTGAAGAAGGACAATATCAAGATTCATGGATTCTGAGCCAATCTCTCTATAGAGCTCACAGGGCTTGACGGGTTCAGTGTCAGTAAAGCTTGGTGTTTCAAAATATACTTATTGATATATATGAAGCTATGCTCTGCCAATAAGAGTCCCATATGTTGGTCTAGTATCAACAATTGAATTAGGGTGATCTTTGGATATTCCCCCCCCCCCCCCCGGTACTATAAGTTATGTGGATAACATAAGTGTGAAACGATAAAAAACCATATGTGCAATGATGATGATTTCAATAACGTCTTATCAAGCAAACTTGCTCAACCTATGTTGCGCTGTGTGCTAACTCTGCAGGTTTGGAAATGCTCAAAGCTGCAAGGCCAAAAATAAAGAAATGTGAAATGTTGGATGTGAATGGAATGTTATGTCAAATGGTTTGCATTTTTTTTTTATTATTAAAATGGTTTAGATTGATTTTGTTTGAGATTAACCATTTATATTTGCACAACTCACACCTGCAAAAAGCTCAGCAGAAGGATCAGTTTCATACCAATTTTCCATGTTGAGCTTGCTTTGGTTTGCTTATGTAAAGCTCCTCCTTGTTCAAGATTTCATACAGGGTAAACAATCTAAATCCCAAATGATGCACCATAAAATCAGTAGGTTGAGATTATGTTACTATGACCTGCTTTGATAGATTTGCTTGCCTATAGCGTACTCCTTGTGGAAGTGTTTATGACCTGCTTTTATAGATTTGCTTGCCTATAGCATACTCTTTGTAGAAGTGTAACATTAGTTTTTCGGGAGCTGTCGTTAATATTGTGTTGGTGCTATCAAAGGAGTTGAAAATAAAGGAGTTGAAAATAACACATCCTAAAACAAATCGGCGTTGAAAAGGAGAAGTGCATACTCCTATTTTATTTTTTGAACGAGATCTATATTTGAGATTACAAAGGAGTTGAAAATAACAAAGAAAAGGAGAATCAAAACGAAAAATCGTCTTGACCAAGTACTTTGTTCATCCGATTTCACAAAGGGATAAATAAATCGGCGTTAGGCATGTTCCTTAGTCGATGACTTCATCCTCGACTTTTCATCGTGCTTGGTTAGCTTGTAAAAATTGAAGGTTTTTTTATAACCAATAAATGAACTGAGAATAAAAGAAAAGGAAACGATAAATAAAAAGAATAGTTGCATCATTGGATAGACATACGTTGCTATAAATTCAATTGGATGTTCAAGCACCCATTGGCATCAAACTAATGTCCTTGTGGATTGCGTTCAAAGCTTCGGTTTTGTGCTTATGGACAAGTATCATCTATCTTGAAATGGTGATCTTCTAGCTTGCATTGAAAACTGTTCTTGCAAATCAAGTAATTTAATTGTGACAAACAAAGGAGTAGCAATCCTTATCAGTCGTGAATTGTATGACCAGAATGAGAAAACCCCGAATCACCTATTTATCAAGTGCAACCACATCCTAAAACTTATAAGGAAAATAGATCCGTAAATTAAACAAATCCTTCAAGATATGGATATAACCAACAAGAACATCAATGAAAATATAACAGAATTTTTTTGAAAACTAAACCACAAATAGAAAACAACATTAGTCATTACTTGGTGGTGCAAAGGACAAACAGAAATGGAAAGATCTTTGACAACAATAACTCCACATCGATTCAAAATATGAAAACATTTACAAAGCAAACAATAAGAAATTTGGGAGAAGATAAGCATGGATGACAAACATCAAACTATCATTAAAGGCCCAACTAAGACTAGAAAGAAAAGAAACTTGAGATGGAATAAACCATCGATAGCAACCCATAAAATAAACTTTGATGACAATTGTAGAGATGCTGACACTTCAACGACAAGGTATATCACCCGCGACTATCAAGGAGAACTGATAGCTACTGGAAGGGCACAGATTGGTCAGAACAATGCTTTGGTTTCGGAAGTGTTAGGACTTAAGATGGGTCTTCTTAAGACAAGGGATCTAGGACTTCTACATGTGCAGATCAAGGGTGACAATCTTACCATCTTCAATGTCTTAAAGGGTTCCTGGTCTTGTCCATGTGAGATTGAGATCCTGATTATCGATATTCTTCTCATCCTTCAGCAGTTCGAGGTGGCAAAGATATACCATATCTATTGGGAAGTCAACGGGTGCGCCGATTGTGTTGTCGGACTCTTCTAGACAACTGCTACACTACACCAATGCCCCTTTAGGATTCATAAGGATGCCATTGGTTTGTGGTCTAGCAGAGCTAGCCACTTCCAAAATTTTCACTCGTATAAGAAAAAAAAGTAATTTAATTACTTTATAGTATAAGTTAGTTGAAACATGCAAATCCAAACCAAGAAAAAGAAAGAAAAGAAGTGGGGAAAACACTCTTGACTCCTTTGACCCGTCTCTTTTCATCTCAGTTTATTCCGTCCCTCTGAGTATTGTCATTCTTTGGTATGGGTGCGTTTAGATCCGGAAGAAGTTGTAGTCTCCCGCGTCCCGTTGATCGTGACAGTACGTGTTCATAGTTTTCAAAAGTCTATCTAATTGAGGGGAACATCGTTGATCCATATTTTCCAATGAGACATCTATTTCTTGAATGGGTAAATAAAGAGCGGCCATTCCGGGGTTCGAACCGGGGACCTATGACTATTATCCACAAGTCCTTTCCGGTGAGCCATTCCGGAATGGTACATTTGAATCGGAATTGAGGTTTTTCATTTCTTTTTAGCCTTAACCTATCTCATTTAAGCAAAGTAGTTGCTGTCAAGATAAAATTGCTTTATGGTCTGGGTTGATACAGTTAAATTACTAAATCCAGAATTTCAGACTATTTATTCTGCTTTCTTGCCTATCAGATATGGTGGTAGCTCAAGTTGCTTTTTGGGTCGGTACTCGAATCAATGCTTTAATCTACTTGACAATTAATTTGATAGAAGTTGTGGTTAGTCTTTCATTGCCCGAGAATTGCACAAATATGGAATGCTCAATGTTTTTTTTTAAATGTAAATAATCGGAAACGATATCCCCACCGCTAATTTTTACTATTTCCACCGTTAATCACCGCATAGGTATGCGGTGATCTTAATCCACTTTTTTCCAGACCCACCGCATATACATGCGGTGAGTCCGTTGACCGTATACAAACCCACCACATACCTATGCGGTGGGTTATGGCGACGGTATACATGCGTTGGGTTTTTGGCAATTGAAAAGGGTTGTAGAAGTTATCCAAAACCGTCGCCATAACCCACCGCATACCTATGCGGTGGGTTATGGCGACAGTTTTTGGCTGTATAGCGACGGTTCAAACCCACCGTATACCTATGCGGTGGGTTATTGTGACGGTTTTGAACTGTTATGGCGACAATTTTTGCCATGTGTACGGTGATCCACCGTATAGTATTGCGGTGACCCACCGTATACCTATGCGGTGAGATCGTTGACTGTCATTAAACCCACCGCATATCTATGCGGTGATTAGCGGTGGAAATAGTAAAAATTAGCGGTGAAGATATCATCACCCGTAAATAATGTGTACATTCAAAAAGCACTACACATTGCTTGATCAAGATGAAAGATGACAAGATTTATACAGATTCATGAGATCAGCAGTGTCAATTTTTATTTTGTTGTTGGAAAACAGGAAAAAAGGATGTCTGTATTCTTTCTAATGTTTGGTTTGAAGAGTATTATAGATCTATTCAGAACCTTTCATGCTCTCAGGTAATTTCTGTTTTTTGCTGCAGTTTGTTTGGACTTCAAGGGCGTCATTGTGCTTATGAGACATCTATTTCATTTGTTGGGTTTTTGCTTCTGTTTCCCCGACATTGAGACGTAACATCAATCTCTTGACTCTCCCATGTTCTCGACATTCGTGACCTTCTTTTGGTTTTCCTTGACTTACACTTTATCGATATTGTTTTGCTGAGATGATTTGTGTTTGGGTCATCCTTTTTTACTATTATTATTATTTCTTTTTTTTGATTCACTATTATTATTATTTCTACAACTCTATTTAATTTCTTAGTTACATTGGTTCCATTTCCTTTCGATCTCTCAATGGATAATCGGAGATTTTGAATTATTACCTTGAACTTTAAAAAAAAAAAAAAAAAACGGCACCTAACCCACCAAACTCAGCAGCCACCGTTCCATCCGTGTACGTTGATTCTCAAAGTCCATCCTCCCCCAAATTATCTGTGCTCAGAACTCATCCGACCCTAGGGTTTTCATCTTCCCCGAATCCCCCTTCGCCGTTCCTATCAGGTACCTTTCATCACATTCATTCCCCTTTAAATTTATCCATTCCTTATTCGATTTCAGCTATTTCCCTGATCTATCTACATCTGCTGAAGAATCGCTTTTGGGGCTTTCTCTTCAGTAAGATCTGATCAGAGTGTCTTTCCATTTTCAAATCTTTTAATCGGTAATTTATTTTTGAGTGGAAATTTGACGTGCTAATTACTCATACGTTTCACTTTGGAAATCTTCTAGCATGCTCTTTGTTTGATTTCTTTTGATCGATTGATGAGGTATTTGTTTCGCCCAAAGGCCGAGCGCTTCCTCCTTTAGAGAGGGGTGGCGTGGTATTCCACGAGAGAGGTTTTGATTTTCGTGGCGCATTCGTTTGCGTTGGGCTCAAATTCACATATTTTTTCTGGGGTCGCCTCCGCCGCTTTCCTGCTTTTGTTCTGCAGTCTAAGCGAGGGGCTTTCCTACATATTTTATCTATCCCTTTCTTTTTTGATATTTGTTGTATGGATTTTGCTGATTCTAGTTGATTAGTACTTCTTTTAGGGTTCTTGGTTTGGATTTCAATTTCATTTTAGGAACAAGAAGTTCGAATTTTTCCGCCTTGAAACCTGTTATGATGAATTTGTCCCAGCACAGTGAATCTAGTGCTTAATTGCATCGCACATCCTACTGTTCAACTTTGTCAATACAATGGGGAAAATTAGAAGATTGAAGTTTTTCAGCTGATACATGATGGTGTCATCAGTCTATTTGATTTCTGCTACTGATTACATTGCAACTATTTTTTAGGGTAATGTTTTCACTTACAGAGACGACCGATTGGTTGATTTGGCATGGCTGGTGCAGGTGAAACGATATGAATGCATTCAAGGCTTTCAAGGCACAGGTTCCAATTGCTTGGAGCCCGAACCTCTACATTACGCTGGTGAGAGGTATACCTGGAACTAGGAGGCTCCATAGTCGTACTCTTGAGGCATTGCGTCTTCGCAAGTGCAACCGAACTGTCATGAGATGGAACACCCCTACTGTTAGAGGAATGATACAGCAGGTTTGGCTCATTTATCATATTTGTGCTTGCTATTATTTTCATTCTTGATTGGGGCTTTTGGTGATTATGTTGCCTATATAATTTGGTTCCATGTCCCTTATAGGTTAAGAGGTTAGTGGTCGTTGAGACCGAGGAGATGTTCAATGCTCGCAAACAGAATCTGGCCAATCATCGAGCAGTACGCCCCCCTCTAGTTGTAAGCCATTGTCCTGCTCCCAAAAGTGAATCATCTTGAATTTAGATATTCAATAGGAGATGGGTTCCCTTCTTTTTCATGGCTTATTGCTCTAAGACAATGTAGCTCTAAGATTTACAATGGAAGTTGTCTCATGCTAGTGTGAATTCTGATGGGCGTCCACATCGTTGCTTGCTTTGCCTTTTCATTTAGCGGACGTTAAGTTAGTTTGTGAAAAATGGCAATTTCTTATCTGCTTGTTATTTTATCTGCATAAGAAGGGGTTATCATAAAGTTGATATTATTGGACATTGAATTGTTTTATGGTCCCTCGGGTCTTACAGGCTAGTGACATGCCCCCTGGGATTGAATGGGTATCGCAGAAGTTTTGCTTGTCTTGGATATTATGGATTATGAATCATGATTTGAGTCCCTCATGCATACTGCAATTGTTAGGGTACTTCTATCTATGAGCTTCTGTCTGTCTGTGAATTGCAGGGCAAACAAACCAAATCCATTTATCTCCAGTTTCTCAATGTTGTCACATTTGATCCCAAAACCTATCATAGATTGTGAATCCTACAAAAAGCGACTCATTTTGTTCTATTGCTTGGTGTCCAAATTCTAGTTACTTTGTTAAACATAAAAACTTGATATTTTTATCTTGGATATTCTCATGTTCCATGATCTGGATAACACAAGTCTGAAAGGATAAAACCATATATGCAATGAAAATGATGATGATGATTTCAGCAACGGCTTGTAATGCAAACTCGGTCCACCTATGTTGCACTGTGTCCTAACTTGATTTTATTTGAGATTAACTATTTCTATCTGCACATCACACCTGCAAGAAGCTCAGCAGAAGCATCAGTTTCATGCCAATTTTCCATGTCGAGCTCGCTTAGGTTTGCTTATATATAGGTTTAGATTATGTTACTATGACCTGTTTTTATAGTTTTGCTTGTCTATAGCACTCTCATTGTAGAAGTGTAACATCAGTTTTTCTTGAGCTGTCTTTGATATTTTGTGTGGTGCTTTCAAAGGGTATGAATTCATATAAATACCAATTGACATCTATACTTTGCGGTTATGTGACTATGTTTCTGTATTTAACTACATTTACATATAGTATAGTTTTAGAATGATACACCAAATACATTTAAAATCAATGCAAGTAATTAGATAGGGGCTTCCCATATCCGGCTCATCAACCCCAATGAAGCCTATCAGTAACCAGCACAAGCCCGACCAACCATGCGACCACAAGCGGCACGAACCCAGCTCGCAATGTGTGTCCCACACCCCTCTTAGGGAAGGCCCCTGGGAGCGCGCACTCCTCTCCGTTAAAGATAAACTTCGTAGGGTAGCCATCACCTTCTTCAATTTTGAGTTTCACGTCGTGTCTCTTCTTGAAAGAGATGACTGTCTGCTGCTTCCCGGGCACCCTTGGGTCTCCATTCCGCGACCCATTCCTCTCAGCGATCAAGTACTTCAACCCCTCGAGCCCCTGCAGGAAGACTGTCTTCTTGTCGTCATCCAGCTGGGTGCTATTGAATGAGTAGGCCCTCTCGAAGCCCGTGGCAGCTTTGCCTATCTGGAAGGCAGCGAACCAATTCTCAAAGGGAATGTCCTCCCAGTTGAAGAGCGTGATACGGACAGTCCAGCCACTCTTGAAGTCACCGAGGACGTGCCAATTGACGCTGACTCCACAGTTATCCGGGCACGGGAGAGGGTTGTAGACGGGATGGTGCTTCATCTTGGCCCACGCGAGTGCCTTCTTGGTGCGGTTTTCGAAGGGCACGAGGAGGGCTTCCGGTGGAAGCAGCATTGCAGGGTACTTGGTGCTGCATTTTGGGTAGTCATCGGGGAGGTTGTTGCATCCGCAGGCACAGGTGTCGCAGGGCACCGCTGATTCGTTGTAGAAACTGGAGAACGACACACAACACCTAGCCTGCTGCGGCTTCGGCTTGCTTATGTTGCAGACCACCTGATCAGATTGAACAAGTAACATCACTCGTTAATAGAGATCCGAACCATGGAGTTCAACTTCACGGGATTGTACCTACCTGCCAGCTAGCCACAGCCAAAGACACAGACTTGAGGCCATTGGGATCAGGGAACTGGGTCGGAGAAACCTTGATCGGAGGCCCACAGCGATAATGAGGGTTGACAAGCCCGGAGATCCTCCAATTCTGAGGCGGAAAGAGCGCTGTTCGTTTCTGGTCCGGTGGCAGCTTGAACACTTGCAGCTGGAAGATCGTTCGTGCCTCGCTCTCATTCATCAGCTTCGACAATATGGTCCCATTCCGGCAGCAGAATGGGAGCTTCCCGATCTTGTCGTCGTTCTTCTTCTCCCTCGGAAGGTCGACTATGATGGGGGTCTTTTTACAGCTTACAACCTACCACAAACCATTATCACATACACATTTTCGGATCATTGGAAAAGCCGATTTTAACAGTATAAAGATAGGGATAGGTACTTGGGTGAAGTCCATATCGCCATAGTACTGGCCGGCAGGGCCATAGATGCAGGTAGAAGGGTCCTTGATGTCAGTGGATGCGCCGCGCATGTTGTAGATGAACTCGCCCCTCATCCAGTCCCAGGTGAGGTTCCAGTGATCGAGCCGCCCGAGTAGGTTGTTGTTGTCGATGGTGACCTGTGCCTGGTAGTTGTTTCCGAAGGCTTGGAGCACGTCGTAGGCTATGGTCAGGTCTCCGTACCGCCGGTCGTATATCTTCGCCGGCTTGATCTTGAACTTCTTGTCCTTCCTGCAGCACATCTGCATGTTCGTCTCTGCATAACACATTTAAAATTTCTATTATGTCCAAGCAACTCATTTATAAAGACAATGAAGATCAAAACTTTAGATAATGTGTTTATACTCTATTCATTTAGTAAATGAAAGTCGATTTTTTTTTTCCAGCTAAGTTCGAGCCAGGCTCGAGTTACTCAACCCATAGAGTAATTTTACTTGCTCACAACATATTAACTTAGGAGAATCATTTGAGTTCGAGTCGAGATGAGCTACCTCAATTTAAATAATGCTTAAAAATGTGTCACACCCGACTTGTTTAGTAAATAAAGGAATCTGAACTAGGGCTGTTATATGAGCTGAGTAGCGTAAGCTCAACTCGATAAAAACTCGGATTGAGATCATTCATTTCCTAAACAAGCCGAGTATGAGCACATTTTTAAGCTCGGTGCAAAGCTTGGCTCACTTGATTTACGCTCGAACAGCTCAGTGCAAAGCACGGTTTGCTCGATTTAAATTACTATGTTTTGAGCAAGTTGAGTTGTTTAATGCTCGAAAAAAGCTCGGCTCGAGCTCATTCATTTCCTAAACGAGCTGAGTATAAGCACATTTTTAAGATCGAGTCCAAATATAGGCTCGGCTCAAGCTCGACTCGTTTCCAAACGAGCTGAATATGAACAAATAATACTCAACTCATTCAACTCAAACGAGCCGAGTCGTATGCCAGCTCGAGCTATTCAGCTTATATAACAATCCTAACCAAAATGGACGCCTAAGAAGAAAACAAAATCTTACTATGCTTGGTAGGAGCGGGGCACTTGAAGCCTTCATTTTCAAGCTTGATGGTCTTGGGCATGGGGACGCCGCCGTTCTTGAGGCCAAACTGCGTGCCCTTGATGGTGACCTGAGCCGACATCTGGGTCAAGTCCCCCGCGGTGTCGATGGCGGTCTGGAGATCAGACCCTCCGATGATGGTCCCGTTCTGCACGTGGGCAGGGAAGTCGGAGGCATCCACCAGGTTGGCACCGTCCAAGGAGACGATGATCTCGTTGTAGCGAAACCCGACGAAGACCTGCCACGCCTTGAGCACGGTGTTGCCCATGTTGAGCAGCTGCAGCTGCGACTTGAAGGCCCAAGGCTGGCCCGTCACGTTGCGGGTCATCGGGTAAGTCTTCTCCCGCCCCATGAAGTTGTACGCCACGAAGATCCCGGTGCAAGTCTTCAACGCCTTCGGGACGGTCACCTCTTTGGAGGCGGCGTCGTCGCCTCCTCCTGCACCTCCTCCGGGTGTCCCGAATATCGAGGCTTTTTTGGCCTTACCGCCGCCCTTCTTCCCGGGCTTTATCGGGTCACCGAACTCGTCGAACTTTTGAGCGGCGTGGGACGAGGAGGCTAGCAGGAGGAGGCAGATGTAGAATTGCCATGGTATCTTCATGGGGTTTCGGAGCGGGTTCATGGGCGGGCTCGGTCGCGTTTTCGACAATGACGACGTCGTTGTGGGTGGTGGGGGTGGAGGCGAACGCCCGGAGAGTGGTGGAGGGGAGGAGGGTGTGGGTGGCGATGGGGCTCTCGAACGAGGAGGAGGAAACCCAAAAAGCCAAGAATGAAGAGGTGGGGGGATAAATGGGTGGGGTTTATTTTGCTTGTTTTTGGTATTTTTTTGAAAATTTTATTTTGGGCAGGAATTTTGGAAAATGGATGATTTGGAGACAATTTTGTGGAGCTTTTGATGGAGCTGTGATTCCACCTTTGTATTCGGAGGCCTTCATTTAGTTTGTTGGTTGGTATCTAATTGCAAGCCAAACTAGAAAATCTAGCTTCAATTTTTTTTCTTTTCCACATTTCTAAACATAGAAAAAGGTCAAGAGCTTTTGTTAGCTCATGTTCATATTTACAAAAAAATCCAAAAAACAAATCCATTTTGTGTACTGCCTTTTTCGAAAATCTTCATCGCAGGTTTTGAAGACGTTACCATTGAATTTGTAAATAAAAAGCGATCATCAAAGTTCGAAATGGGGACTTTGAGCAAGCCCTTTCCAGTAAGTCATTTTGAAATGGTTTTCAAGGCATCACCCATGGATGGTGGGAAATCAAAAGAGGTGAGGGCACAACCAGGCATCCAAGTTGAATGAATACCAAAGAGATGAAAACAGAAGGAGAGCAAACAAGGACGAGCAACTACAATCTAGGTTAAGTGATGTCCTCAAACCCATATATGGCGGAAACTCAATAGAAGATTGAATCGCTAGCTAGGAGTGTTTTTTTTTTTTTTTTTTTGGAACATTGACCCTGTGAGACAAGCTTTTGGTGTTAGTCTTTTTTAGAAACTCTGGATGTAGAATGGCTATGCGACCATTTCACAAGCTTAACCACATGACACCTGCTACAGCGGAGTGTTCGCAACTCGTGTGCAGACATAATGAGCTATTTTGACCACTTTAACTGTATTCGAACAAATTTGGGTAAACCGCGGAAAACCATCCTTTAAATAGGGCACCTTAAAATCAATTTTGTAAAAAACCACTCTTTATATATTTTTTATTTATCAAATACCACCCTATATCTGATTTCGTTATGTTTTGGAGGAAAAAATCGATAAATTACCAAAATATCCTTATCATTTGGAGAGGCGATATTGAAGGGGATATCGCATAGGAGTTTTGGAGAGATTTAGGCATGGATTGAAGGGGGCCTAGTATAGGAACGTAAGAATTGTTAAATAATTTCAATTAACAAAGTATGTGTGGAGTTGTACCTATGTACAGAAAGATAAGCGGAGAGTAAGTGGTGACAAAAAAATGATGTGTATAGGGTAATTTTGGTTTTTTCAAAGACATTTAATGAAACTCTAACGGAATATAGAGACGGGGTGGTCTTTGGCAAACAAAAGCTATATAAAGGATGATTTTCTGCAATATTGAATTTAAGGGGTGGTTTTGAACAATATGCTCTATTTAAGGGGTGGTTTTATGCAGTGTACCCAACAAATTTTATACACTAAATATGGATTCTTTCCATGACAAAGAACATATCATTTCTAAATCTAAAACTAATTTGATCAATGTATCAGATAATATGTCGATCTTTAATGTGTTTTTTAAAAATCAAGCATCATGCCAGTTCAACAAGTGAAGCTTAAAACTAAACAACATGCCGAGTGATCAGTACATGACATTCAACAATGACCAACCCAATAGATGTCAACTATGTGGAGTAGAAGAATTAATGTCAACTGCAACCATTCAAAGATCCATTATGCAAGCTACTTAGTTGCAACATTACTCCCAAATTCTAATCTCTAACTCTAAATCCGAAATTCTAATCCCAAAAATAAGAATCTAACCTAAATCCGAAATTCTAATCTTTAACCCTAAATTCAAAATTTTAATCCAATTACTCCCAAATTCAAATCCCTAGACCCTAAATTTCATAAACTCAACAATTGAGGATGCTCATAGAAACCTTCCTGTTCCGACTTGTTTTATATGTGGCCATGATACTTTTTTTTGGATTTTTGAATTTGAGTCATACTTGAGACTATGTCTGTATTGAAACCAAACAACGGACAACATCAACAAATCTAATGTTCTCTCTTGCTTTCAAATTTTTATTTCTGTTTATACCTCAATCTAGAGCTTGAATTCGTAAATCGTATTCGCAAAAAAGCCTGCACTAAATGACATCCAACTACGAACGGCGTGTGAAACGATTTCAGATGATACATTGATCCTCTAAACTAAGCTCAAAAATTAAAATCTCATATCAACAAAGGCCTCGAGTTTAAATACAGCAATAACATATGTTCATGGCGTATATATATTTTTTAATTTAAAAATCTTTTTCTATTATTTTATTTTCTGTAATATACAACAACAAAATTATTCCAATGTTGTGTGTTATGGCTTCCACCAGAATCTGTACCATCTGTGTTAATTTACCTTCTCTCCCCCACCCCAAAAAATGGTGTGTTCTTATCTCAAGGCTATGTTTGCTTGGCCTGCAATTACAACACAAAAGAACAGTTAGAACAGATTCCCCTTACAGCCAAGGGCCGCTGTAAGTTATAGTGCAGATGGATCATTGAATTTTCAAGGTAAAATCGAGCCCTCAGAAGTTGACATTGAAACACACCTTTTTCAAATACTTCTTGTGAAGTTTCATTGCGGCGATGCAAGCTTTCTTGGCGTCTAAGCTTCCACTCGTGTCATTCAAGATCTGGAGACAGCGAATACGCAGATAGTGAGGTAAAGGACAGAAAAAGATGAACACAGCTGAAATGGTTCTCAAGTCTAAGTCGATCATATACTCTTTCTACAACCCATAGATTTGAGTCAGTGAGTCAGTATTAGGATTAAAGGCATAAACTAGTCGAAGGATCCTTGCTCTTTCGGGTGTATAAACTCTTTAGGAAGCTGTTATCCATGGTGTTATAATAAGAAACAGTGATGTTAATGCCCCAAATTTTAAGAGGATCAGAATGTAGCTGCAGATGATTGAAAATGGATTGGGGGTGCAACCAGCAACTTCTGACTAAGAAAAGAGAATGTACCTTTACGACATCATCAATACCACGAGCTTGCGTAAGGAGCTGTGGACCCTTCTCCTTCAGAACACCGGCAACGAGGAAGACGGAGATGGGAAGGAGACCCTCTTTATCACCGTTTTTCAAATTCTCTCTTTCGAATTTTCCATACTGACGCCTTGATTTTCCCCTTCTGGTGGATCCCTCTGTTTTTTCACTGGGTGCATTAGGCTCTTCGTAAATCAAGAAGAGGCCAGGGTCGTACTCTAACGCCCACATCATCTGTCAAGTTTTCCAATATGGTTAGAGAAAGACCTCTGAAATTAGAGCATAACTTAACAATCTTAGAGCATTAGATAGGAAGACCAAATAAAAAATGAGTATCGTCAAACGTCATACTAAGCTCAAAAGAACCGTGATCGTATGAATCCCCATTTCACATGTTCTTAGGCCATATTTTTTCTCTCTTGTAGTCTCAAACCTAAATCTAAACAATCCTATTAGGAGCAATACCATCTCTGTAGTCTTCCTCCTCATCTAATGTTGTAAGCACCAAAGATAGAACACATCTTCCTTCTACAACATGAGCTGAAGACATGAAGTCTAAGCTAATGCAGCCAGACTTGGTAGCTGGCAGTGTTCAAGAAAGCAAAAATGGTGTTTCAGTAAAGAAAACTGATCAAGGTGGGTCATCTTGAGCTTGACCTATTAGCCAATAGCCCATACTGATGAACATGACATGAATTTAATTTTGTAAATACACACAGACTGGAACTTGATATATATTAGCTCCAAAATTCGTATGTAAGCGAAGCATATCAAACCCATGAAACAAATGGAGCAGGATTCATACCTCCCAAAGGTACAGAGAATCAACAAATGAGAATTCTCGGCGAAATAAAACCATAAGCATCCGAATTGCAAACAAGTAATCGCCACCACCAAGTGTTTCTGCTCTCCAAGAAGAAAAATCATTGTCAGTTTATAAACAAGGAAATTCCACGGAAATGGATATTTAAAATATTGTAGATGAAATACTATCTATATAGTGTAATAACCAGTGTCGTGATAGTCACAACTCAATTCTGGCTTTTATCCTAGATATCTTTCTGTAACATTTTCAACCGGTCGATTTACATTATAAGGCTCCTCTCTAGCAAGAGCATTGTATAATATTCACCATCTAAGCTATACAAGAGAGCCAAAAAAACCTAATATTACAAGGAAAAAAACCATTCCGCATACTGAATTTACCTAAATGGTTATGAAGTTTTGGGTCAATAGTTTGAGTGACAGATGCTAGATTCGAAAGCTGAGCCTCTACTCCAACCATGCCTCCATTGCATTTGAAGTTTCCTCGCTTCAAAATTTAAAACGACAAAGCATTAGAAAGATAAACAGATAAATGGGGTATCATAGATAGGAAGGCATGAAATCAGAGCAGACACATTAAGAATGTAATAAAGTAGATACCATACCAATTTACGCATTAAGCGTTCAAAGCACCAAAAAGCATCAGCTTCATTTTCGAGGAGAATTATCATGGGGGAGCAAATATCACTCATTCCTGCAATTTTTTGGTATACAGGATGTCAAGACCACAATCATGTGATCCACCATGGCTAGAGCCATGGTGTTGAACTAAGCTATTGATTTGAGGCACAGTGAAAACACTAAAATGATTTGCCAAATGATTAAATGTGCTATCTGGGTCAGACAAGTCTTTTTCCGGGTCTTCCGGGTCTGGTAGCATTTAGATTTGAGTCTTTTATGAGTAAAAGTAGTTATGGCCTTACAGGTTACGTGTAAAGGGCACTTGCTCAACATGACAGCTACTGAGTCATTGACAGCTCTACACATGGATCATTTTGGTTCAGGACCTTGACTTTATTTCATCAGAGAGTTTCTGGTTGAAAATCTTTCCATAAAAAATTCAAAACCTAAAATCCTCGTCTGGATAAAGTCAGATTGACAGATTGGTTTCTGAGTTGGGTCACGCTTTGATATCTACAATAAAGTTAATCGTTCACTAATCGATTAAGGAAGCTAGATTCTTCATTCAGTGAAGACGCTGAATTCTTCATATAGGTCTAAAGGATTTCTTCTAATAATTATCCTCGATGAGCAGAAGAGTTTACCAAAAACAAACAGAAAGTACAGACCTTGACAATAGCCAACATCTTCATCTATCCAAGCATAAAGAGCTAAGATGTCCCAAAGTTTTGCCAAGTGCTCTTGCTCCTCATAGAACATCAAAGTCCTGTCAGTGCGACGCACATCAAGTCCTACCATTAATATTTATACAAGTCAATAGGCGCCCAAAAAGTGATTTTGGAGAAAACAACACGCTGCACATGCTTCTAAGTTCTAATAGAACATTAGAACATAGTTAAATGGACTTGTTCTTAAAATGCTAATGCAAAATCTTTGGGGGAAGAGGCTAGTATATAAATGAAAAGGAATATTTATTTAATGTCATATTAATAATATAGATGCTAGCTAGCCACATACAATATAGAACAAGGATTATTAGCATGTCACTGACCTATTTGATGTAGTGTAAGCTTCCATCGTATTATTTTCTTATCTGTTTCTTTCTCCATTCCCGGTAAAGGTTCGGAAAACAAACCAGAAGCATCTGGCTCCAAAGCATTTATCCCAAGCTCTTGGAGTACCAAGGGATCATTAGTAGGATCACCATTTTCTGTGATGATTGGTGCTGTTACAAATCTTCCACTTCCAATAAGGGGAAACATCTGATGACAAACCTCTTTCCATACAGCATATTGAACCCTGCAAGTTTTGCACTACATGAATAACTGGGTATATCAAAAAAAGGATCATCAAGATGAAAATTTTCCTGTTCCTATAAATATTAAAGAGTATGAAATTATTCTCTTCAACAAGTGGCGTTAAAATAAGTACAGATTGCAGTGGAAAAGAACTGTCTGCAATCATCCATGTAAGATGGTGAATTTAGATTTTAGAGTACCAGAAATAAGGGTCGACTATGCAAACAAATGTTAAATAATGAGGTAGTGAAAAGATGTCAACCAGCATATTGATGCTGACTAACAGACCAAATTTTGGGTTAATAGAAGCCGAGGATGGTTTAATATTTTGCAACAAAACTTCTGGGGGGGAAAAAAAAAGCAAAAATCCATCTTTTTGATGTGCACTACAGGGATAAATAGTTCCATTGCAAACTCTTCAACTTGAAGAAATATGCTTTTCTTAATGCATAGTTTCTCAAGCCAAAGTGTTCTACAAGATAGAGAATCATGAATCTATATTAGCTATCTCTAGAGGGTCAATGAACAGCACAAAAATGCATACACGGATAGACTTAATAATCATCAGGAAACTTTAAACTTGGATGAGTATAATAAGCAACCTTCTGGTTTCCCTTATTTCTGCCCGCTCCTCATATGTACTATGGGGTTCATAACATCCAAGAAGAAATTCCCAAACTTCACCTCTGATTGCTGGATGAATCCCCTGACAAGTCCAAGTCCAACATATGTAGATTAGATACACGACTCCAAACCATCTTTTCAAGGAAGATGAAACCCAATTGCTATTTCAATTGACAATTGAGCCAATCATATTAGAGAAGCTAAAGAATAGAACACATTTCTTGGCTAGAGAATGATGAGATCAGCCAAGAGAGAAAACAAAGAGAGATCCACTCTACAGCTCATGATCTTGATGCAACAGTTGATTATTTCAACGAAATGAAGCGGTGGAGACAAAAATAACTTCATCTGTTCAAAGGAGAATTTTAAGATAACCTGAGAGTTTGAATATCTCAATCCTTCAAGAAAGATAGAACTTACCCCACGATGAATCCTACCAAGGGTCTTGCCGATATCAAGATATCCTTCTGGAGAAAATGCTGACTTCCACTTTCTTACACTTAATGTTTTACCAGCCTACCAAGCACATAAAGAGAAAAAACATCAAACAGAGATAAGTAATGAATGATATAATGTTGCAGTTAAACAGACAATCCATCCATGGATTGCATATAATCTGTCTATTTCCAAATGAATCAGAACAAATAAAATCCATAAACCTTCAATTTCTAACAGCATTCATGGAAAACAAAATCCCAATAAAAACAATAATTGAAATAAGTCAACATAGCATCATGAGCATTTCAATCCCAATCAAGAAACACAAGGGGGAAGAGATTCAGCTACACATAAGCAAAATTAAAATAGACCCACATACCCTGATCTTGAACTTGCTTTTAAGAACATCATCAGTATATTCAGGCCTGACCTCATAATATGAGTCTGCAGTTTCACCTGAACCATGCCACATCATCATGGTGGTACCAATAGAAATCCACCAAACACCCCTAAAAAAATTATCCCAAAACTACCCCAAATCAGAAGAAATTGATCAAATTTGTGTTCCTAGCAGCACCAAAAACTGGAATCCTCTTCAACTCCGAGCACAAGAAGTCCTCAAAACTTTCAGAAAATAAAGGGAAGGAAACGGGAAAGATCAAGGGGGGCAATATCAAGTGGTGAAGGAAAGACCAAGTCCGAGACGCGGATTCAATGAATGGAAAAGACAATAGAAAAAGAATTGTAAAATGGGCAATTTTGTGTATGTTGAATATTATTCAACGATGTTGTTTTCCGTCATTTTCTGGATATCTGCTTTCTTATTCATGGCTGCTCTGATCTCTCATTCTGACTCTCCCACTTCTGTATTTTCTCTACTTTCAATTCCCTGTTGATCTTTCTAATTTATTTATTTTATCAGCATTAAATTATCTATTGTGTTCCAATTGAACTATTAAATTGATAAATTCAGAGAGAGAGAGAGAGAGAAACGGCTGATTAATAACGAAGACGACACAGTATTGCTTGTAACTTGCAATTTTCGCGGGAAGAAAAGGAGTGAAGACAAACACCGATCAGCAGAACGAATTTGTATGGATCGATTTTTTCCCCTGCGCTTCAAATTATTGTTCCTCTCTTCATTACTTGTGCAAATCGGAAGTGCAATGAAGACAAACACCGATCAGTACTTACCATAATTCAAAGCAAAATGCTCCATTCATTTTCGGACAATGCAGATCAGCAGAGCAACAACGAAGAGCATTTGGGATTCAAAGCTGCTGGAAAAGAAGAAACCCTAACTTACTAGGGCATTCCATTGCAACATTGCAGTGGAAGAAGCCATAAATAAGCTGCTAATCCAAGGTGAAGCCCGCCAATTGAGATACTTTAAAGCCATAGCTTGCCTAGGCGCGGATTAACGGCGGCGTAGTGGAAGGACTGAAGGAGGATGAAAGAGGGATAGAAAGGGGCCAAAGGGCAGTAGAGCGAACGGTGGCGTTGTGGAAGGAGGAGGAAAAGTGGTCAGGGATGGCGATGGTGAAGATGGAGGCGGGCATAGGGGGGTTCCATGGACATGGTCAACGGTTGACCAGTTCGAGAGTCGGTCGATGCTTCGGTATGGACAGGTCAATGGTTGACCAGTTCGAGATCTGATACCAAACGCTGCCTTTTAATTAAAACTAGTTCTTTTCTCGAACCTTGTTCGTTTTTTTTTAATAATATTTTAGATCGAGTTTGACGTATTAAACAAAATATTTAACACGTTAATTTTCTACTAACCTATTGTCCATGCTTCTTGTTATATGTTCTACTAAATTTTCTTTTCTTCAAATGATCGATATTTCAAATTTGACAAAGAATGGTAAATCAATCGCTTTCACACTTTTCCTAACATCCGTCCTAATTGAATGCAAAGAAAACAAACCTTATAGTTTTATAAGTATTAGGGGTGAATAGGGTTCTAATTTCTAGCCAAAATTCCAATCAAATCTTGACATGGCATCCCGAGATATAAATAATGGATATTTTTCGTAATTAAACAAAATAATGGAGGCAGTGTTTAGAATTATGTGCAAAGTATCATCTCCTTCCTCCCTTGATGGTTGGGTGGTGAACTGTGAAGCGCAACCATGGTCTTCATCCTCATGTCGACCTCGATCTCCTTGGCCAGAGAAGGCCCAAGCAGTGGCTTGTTTCGAGAGCCACTTCGCAATCGACAACGCCAAACCTAGTTAGAATTTGTCTTCTCCGAGCACCCATGGACCAATCCGAGGAGAAATCCCCAAATTCACACAACATCGCTCAGTGCAACGCTAAATTGACAAAGGGGGAATGTATATTTTAGCAATTTGCACATCAATTTAGTAGTTTCCATGCCTAATTCGGACAACATCATCCTAAATTCAAGATATGGT
Organism: Persicaria tinctoria; assembly: GCA_037127255.1. Classification (NCBI taxonomy): domain Eukaryota; kingdom Viridiplantae; phylum Streptophyta; class Magnoliopsida; order Caryophyllales; family Polygonaceae; genus Persicaria; species Persicaria tinctoria. The sequence goes on from JBANSL010000013.1 coordinate 70,627,894, forward strand.
TCTCGAGCCCAAAAAACCCTAAAATTCACAATCCATGATATCCTCGCAAAAGAACAAAAAATTAAGCCACATCTGGCACCCTCCCGAAACCCTTGCTCGCCCTTAAAGTCGATTTCAAACTCCTCCTAACCCTCAGAATAATCGTCATAAGTCAGCCTTTCGAAACCCTTGGTCGACAATAACCAAAAAGAGAAAGAGAGATTACCCATGCAATTAAGAGAGAGTGCCGCCTCCCGCCGTCGTCGACTATGCCGCCGTCCACCAATCGTCCTCCTTCCGAAAACCTTGTGAGGAAGAAGATAATTGACAGGCAGTTGGAAAGAACGTGCAGGAGAAAGGGCAAAAGATTTTGGTTTTTAATTTTGCTCAGTGTGGGGAGAAGCAAAAACAACCATCTTACAAACAACAATCATTACAACAACAATTGTAACCACTCGTTTAAAACCTTTGCCACAAGCAAAAACTGCAGTTCAAACTGTCTGAAGAAGATAAAAGGATGGAACTAGAGCAAAGGACAACCTCCTATCAAGGCCCAAAGGAATACATATATAAACAGCTGGTCAGGTATGCTCTATCCCTGCTTGATCCATCTCCAATTCAGTAATAACAACAAGGAATACTCATGTAAAACTCAACCCCAACTTTTCTCAAAGAAATATATTAATCTGGCATTTAACAACAATAACCATCTCTATGATCTTGATAGCTTTCTTCAAAATGTTACCAATGAGCTACCTAGCATAGCTCTTAAAGGTGAATCGTGATAAATATAGGCTATTGGAATATTAGAGGTTCCGGGAAGCCTCTCCTTTGGCAAGAACTAAACCATATTAGACATAACAATAATCTTGACATTCTTACTATTGCTAAAACTAAAGCCACTGAACCACCTCTTGATAACCAACTCCGTATCGCTGGCTTCCATAAATCCATCTTCATAAGTTCTACAGGGGCAAAAGATGGCTTGTGGATCCTCTTAAAAAACACTAAAGCCAACCAAAACACTTCCATCCTTGAACAAAAGACCAGATTCTGCATGTTAAAAACTTCCATAGACTCCCTCAACATAGCTATTCTTTTTGTATATGCCCCTTCCATTGAACAAGAGAAAACTAACTTCTGGAACAAAATAATAGAAGTTGCTAATAAACATTCCTTACCAATTCTAATCATGGGTGACTTGAATGACATTGAGAATGATACGGAAAAGGTGGGAGGTAATACCCCATCCCTTACCAGATTTCGTAGACTCAGACATATTAAATAAGAACTCAATCTGCATACTCTCCCTTTTATAGGATCCCTCTTCACCTGGAGGAAACACAGTGATGACAGAGATAGCACCTATGAGCGGTTAGATAGAGTTCTTGCACATCAAGACATCATTACCAGATTTATGGCTCTAAGAGTCCAACACCATCCTTTCTCTTTGTCTGACCACTGCCCAATTACACTCCAAATTGGCAACAAAAATGGCCAGAAAGGTGCACCCTTTCGGTTTGAAATGGCCTGGTCTACTAATCCTCTCTATGAAAAAATGGTTAAGCAAGTCTGGGAGAATAAATTCACAGGCTCTCATGCTTACAAACTCATGAAAAAACAGAAGCTTCTTAAGAATAATACCAAGCATTGGTGTAAAACACAATCCAACAACATTTTAAAACAACTATCTGATGTGGATAAAAAATTTCTAACCCTCCAAGCTAAGCTTCCTTGGGGAAGACTCTCTAGTTGGGACAATAGAAAACTCATGAATTTAGAAAAGAAAAAGTTGGCTCTCCTTGATTATAACTACAATTTTTGGAAGCAACGTGCTAAGACCAAACACCTTCAATTAGGTGATAAGAACACTAACTACTACCAAACAATAGTAAAAGTTAAGAGCTTTAGAAACTACACTTCCTCTTTTACCTCTAAGGATGGTGAGAGCCTCACTAATCAATTAGACATAGCTAACCAAATCACAAAAGAAATGGCTGAAAGATTTATTAAACCGTTTTGCTCAAACATAACTCCTGGACAGTTGCCTCATGCTCTCCCACAAGTCACTGAAGAGGAGAATAATGTTCTGCTATCAATCCCTTCAAACCTTGAAATCAAAAATATTGTGAATAACATGGCTTCTGATAAAACTCCAGGCCCGGATGGCTATCCACCAGAATTTTTCAGTAAATACTGGCACATAGTTGGAAAATCTGTCTGTAGAACTGTCAAAGCCTTCTTTCACTCGGGAACTTTACTTTCTGAGATCAATCAAACCTTTATAGCCCTCATACCCAAAATGGATAATCCATCAATCATAAACATTACAGACCATTCAGTTTGTACAACACAATCTATAAGATAATCTCCAAACTAATAGCAAATAAAATGAAGAACATCCTGCCTAGACTAATTAATCCTTTTCAAGGGGCCTTTGTGGAAGGTCGATCTATATAAGATAACACCCTAATTGCCCATGAAATCTTTCATAACTTCCACAAACAAAAAGGAGCAAAAGGGTGGATGGCACTCAAACTCGATATGGAGAAAGCATACGATAAAATCAATTGAGATTATATTAAAGCCACTCTCACCAATTTTGGATTTGATAATCGTTGGATCAGATGGGTTATGAACTGCTTAACTACTACAACCTTTTCGGTTTTGGTTAACAATCGACCTGGCCCTCAATTTAGACCAGAAAGAGGAATTAGACAAGGGGATCCTCTAGCTCCGTATATATTTATCCTTGTAATGGAAAACCTTGCAGCAGAACTACAGGAAGAGGCAAGATTAGATGATGCTCTAGTCGGAATCAAGATCACTAAAAATGGTACGTCTATCCCTTTCTTGACCTTTGCTGACGATACTATAATTTTTTCTCCGACCTCCCATAAAAGCATCCATACTATTAGAAATATGCTCAATAACTTCTCTAATTTATCTGGTCTTACGATAAACTATAGTAAGAGCTCGCTTCAAGTTTCTGAAAACGTCAGCCCCTCACTAGCTAACTCCTTAGCTAATGAAATGCATATCCCGGTCTCTAGAACTCTGGAAAAATACTTAGGGATCCCTCTTCTCCGGGGAAGAATCAAGAACGCTATGTTCCAAGATGCTATTCAGAACCTCAAAAAGCAATTATCCAAATGGAAGGCCTCAACCTTGACCCAGGCTGGGCGTGTAACCCTCATCACCGCTAACCTCAGCTCAAAAACAAATTACCTAATGCAAAACTTCCTGCTCCCGAAAGGTGTCCTCCATCAGATTGACCAAATCAACAAAAACTTCTTTTGGAACAAACTAGAATCGAAAAGATATAATCCGCTAATAAGTTGGGAAAAAATATGTAAACTGATGGACGGTTTTTAGTCGTGTAAACCGTATCAAAATAAAACTCAAACCTACAAACTAGTATAGCAAGTAAGTAAGAGGTCGATCCCACAGAGAATCAAATATTTCTTCACAATGTGTATTTACCAATTAGTAGAAAAGGGGGTTTTAGTGATTGAAACAAGAAAGAAAGCAAAATAAAACAGATTGATGCAAAACAATTTAGAAAAGATCGATCTACCTACAACTATCCACTTTATTTGGTTGAATTGATATTGTAACTTCCTCTTGTCCTTTTAGTCTTCCTATGAATGCCCTTGTCCCGACCTAATATAGTTACTAGTCCAATCAGTCCTAGAAACCCTTATCAATCGAACAGTCCCTAAAGAAGGATTTAACCCAATTGATAGATTTAAGTTCAGAGATTAACCAAGGTATTTGATAACTCCCTCCCTTCATGAAAATCGGAATAAATGTTTCAAATGCCTTGACAGGAGGTTTGTGTCAAAGGTCTTGGAGCATTAACAGTTGATGAAATACAAAACCTGTTTTATAAGTCCGAATATTATTTAATCTTATTATATACTTCCTTTATATTATATATATATGTATGACTAATCTTTCAGGAAGTATTTCGAGATTATATTTTTTCTTATGGTGCATATTGAGGAGATCCAATTCAAAGAAGATCATGTCTTCGAAGTGTCCTAAAATAGAAGATCCGGGCGCGCCATGATCTTTACTAGCCGTTGCTGAAGATCCGGTGTTGAAAAACCTCATGCTCCATATTACTTCTATAAAGGAAAGGAAGAAGAAGACAGAACATACAAGTGTTACACGAGCTTTCATTCATTCAAGCAAGATCTGTCTTCCAAGTGTCTCTCTGCTAGCGCTCAAGAGTTTGTTTGTTTATTTCAAAGCCTTTGAGAGTCACTGTGAGCTTATAGGATATATTCATTTATAGTGTTACTCGAGAGTTTGTAACTCGGGAAGTTGCACTAGGCTATTGATTTGTGAGAGTAAGAGGATTGTACTAGATAGCTGAGAGAGGTGGAGCTCTTCTAGATTGGTCTAGGACTCCAAGGGAACTGTAAAGGCTCGGATTTTTTTTATCGGAAAAAGAAAATCAAAATGAATTTAAAACAAATTCCGGTCCAATATTTTTTTTTATTATTTTAAAGATCGAATCCGTCTTTCATTTCGGATTTTGAAAGACCAATCGGCGGAAATTTAAATTCCTGACTCGAGACCTCAATTCCGTCATCCTTCTCACATCCTTATCCAATTCAACATTGGTTTCCACAAATTGAGATTAATTTTAAATTTCCTACCTCTTTCAATCTTCCCCAAATTAACCCAACACACAAACCTCCTTTTCTTACCTTGTTTTGACTTACCTAGAATGGAGACGAGACTCTCGTGCTTTATCCAATGGGTGCAACCAAGGTCTCATGTAAACCCAAAATTTTGTCCATAAAAATCTGAATACTGAACACATCCCTCCACACAAATACAGAACCCAACCCAGCTCTCCTTTCTCCCTTGGAGGAACCACCGAGAGCTCCCTCTTCCCACCTCCTTGCCGCCACACCTCACCACCTCCACCACCACACCTCCGTCACCTGCACCGCAGACTTCCCACCAGTTTCCCGTCGTCGACCGCCGCCACCACCAACAGCCGGAGCACCGCTGTCACCTCCCTTGTGCCCTGTTTTTTCCGTCCTCACCTCGGTAAGCCTCGATTCCTCTCGACCTCTCCTCTTCACCCTTTAACAGCCCAAAAGCTCCCACCTTTAACCTGCTTCTCACCTTTCTAGGCGGATTCCGGCAAGAGATCGATCCCCGACGCCCCGGACGCACCTCCCCGGAGCTCCGAGCTTTCCGACGTCGAAGGCCCTCGGTGAGCCCCTTCTTCCTCCTTCCTTTCCTTTCATGTCCGTGTGTGTGTGTCGGGGTGGCCGGCGAGACCGGGTGGCCGGAGGTAGAGCACCACCGCCGGAGGACCCCCTTCCTCTTCCTTGCTGTCGATTTTGGGCAAAATAAAATGGAGACTTTGTCTCCTGTTGCTTTCGAACAGATGGGGGAAGAAGAAAGGAATGTGGACCCCCCCTCCTTTTAATCGCCACATCAACTCCACCTCACCCCTTGGGCCCCTCGTTTTTTTACATTTCAGCTGGGCCCCATTTTTGTTTAAAATCTCAGCACTCATTGTTGTAGAAAGAAATGGATGGGTTTAGTGGTGGGTCTATCTTTTGGGCCTAATTTTTGGGCCAATCATGTAGTGTTTTACAAGAGAAGTTGGGCCTAATTCTTTCAAAGGAATAAAATTGCTTTTGGGCCTTTTCCCCTCAAATGGGTTCGGTTGGATTTTATAAAACAAGAGGGCCGGTTTTGGGGATTTTACAAAATAAGGGATTGGTTTTGGTAAATTAAAATAAAGTAAGGTTGATTGGTAATTTAAAAAGGGTGTTTTGATTAGATGGAAATGGTTGAGCTTTTAGGGAATTAGAAAATATTTTATAAAGATGTTAAAAGAAAATGATGTTAGAAGTAGTATGTAATATTATGGGGATTAAAATATAAAATGTTGTTTTGAGATTTAAGATATAATATTGTGGTGATTTATTATTTGTGGTTAAATGTTATATGATTATGTTGAAGATGTGCAATTATATGCTAAGTAAGATTGTGAGATGATAGCATGCAAATTGGTTAAGTATGAATTGGAATTATCTTAAGTTGATGAATTGGAGAATTATATTGAATATGGTTGTGAGATGTTGAGATGATAGATTACGAGATAAGGTTGATATTATGAAAAAGATGACGTGACGGTTATTATGTTAAGTTGTGAAGTTGTGTGTGTGATAATTCTATGCTTTGTGTGCCTTAGAGATAGACTCATTGATGTGCTTATACTTGTTAGGTGACCATCTGTGACGTGTCGGATTTCATATTGCCTGGTTGATTGCCTTTTGCTGTTCTGCGATACCAGGTAAGTCTCTTCGGAGCTTACTCAGATTGAATAGAGCTATTCCCTGCTTTAGGTGCATGATATACTAGGTGCTTGCATTCATGATTAGCATGCCATGTAGTACCATGCTAGGTTGCATCGACTGTTGAGCATTCTATTTCTTTATGTGTATGTAAACAGAACGGCCGTTATCTGTGAAGTAACTAGAGTCATTGCTAGGGTTATAGGACGACCTAGTCTCATCGGGTCCCGTCCTGAGTCAATCGAGTCATGCACTTCCTTATATTATGAGATGCATGCGGGCTTTATTGTGGAGCGGGTTAGGCATGCGTGCCGCCCGATTATGATGGAATGCATTCACGAGCTGGCCAGTCTCCGCCCTATCGGAAGGGGGTGGAGGTAGGAGAGGGATATACCACTTGGTATTCTGTGCTAAGGCCTTATTATTATTATGTACTTGATCTTAGGAGCATGTTAGTGTGTTAATATTCCGCCATGCATCTAGAAGCATCTTTGCTAGGTATAGCGTATATGTGTGCTTAGAGTTGGGATGCAGAGCTAAAGTGGGCATCGATCTGATCCCGCCCCATATCAATTTTTTTAGGTATTATTTATGTTCATCCTATCGGTGCTGTTTGCTTATTGCGCGGGTCATTTTGTCGGCGGAGAGTGAGCGCTGGAGTTATCGACTTCACCAGACTCAGATTATGTTTTGGATTTACACTTTAGACTCCGTTTTGACCCGGCTCTACCGTGGCACCCTCTTGTATTACACTTGTTTTCGCTATTGGCATGACTACTGATTTCCACGTTTAGACTTACGACAGGTACAGGGGACTTCCCCGGGGATTCTAACGGTCCCTTCGCATTTGGGTATGAAATCCCACTTTGAAAACATTTAAATTAGGCTTTAAAACCTTCAACCTGTACTCGGGGCGCAAGGTCCTAACGAGGGGTTTCATCCCTCGAAACGTAACTCGGGAATCATAATCCCGGGCCGTTACAGGAACGTGAGTTGACTAGATTGCAATTGTATAGGAGAGAGGCTTCTCAGTGAGCTATTAGGATCCTAAGCTAAGCAAATCAATAAAGCCTTTTGAATCCTAGGGTTGTGGAAGAACCCTAGGCGGGGACGTAGGCCAAGTTCGTGCCGAACCTTGTAAACAATTACTCGTGTCCTTTACTTATTGCTTTACCTTATTTCCGCACTTGGTTCGATTATCTAACTTTGTGATTCAGGTTTAATCTCAAAGGGTTTGGTACAAGTTCCAAAAGTCTTGAGACTTTCTGCGAAAAACGGGCATACTCTATTCAACCCCCCTTCTAGAGTATTTCTATATTACATTGTTTTATATTATCGAACCTTCAGTATTTGCAGTCCCTAAAAAGGGATTTAACAACACATCCAACTTTCTACCCATCCAATTAGTTCAATCAGCCCTAAAGGGATAAGTTTGCTACTTGGGTTAAGGTTCACAATCAGGAATCGACAAAACCCTAGCAATTGAATTGCTCTAACTAGTTGGCCAGACAAGATAGAACAAAACAATAAACAATCAAGCACAAAGAAGTTGAAGCATTCAATATAGGAAATAAGGAACAAGATTAAAAAACTCACAATCAATCCAAATAAAGCTTCAAATTGCAAGTAGAACGAAGAGAGTTTAGCCGCCCATGGCGAACATCACTCTCTCTCTCTCTTCCATTGTCTGATGAACGGATAATAGAATAGAAGTGCTGAAAAATAGCTAAATTCGGCCTTAAATATGACCCAAAGTCAGCCATGAAACAAAGCATTAAGATCTAGGGTTTTTATTATTTAAAACGCAGCGCATAATCGCTGACGGCAAATGCGGCGGCCGCTGCACACCATGTTGCAGCCGCTGCATCGGTCTTTTCCGGAAAACCCGTCTCGAATTTGCTCTTCTTCTCAACAGGAAAGTTGTAGCTCTCTGAAAGAGCTTTCCAACGCATGGTCATAATAGTCAATCGGACAACCGAGGCCTCCAGAAAGTGCAAAACAAGTTCAGCATGTCTGGCGACAACTTCTGCAGACTTGTTCTTCGTTTAGGCTCGCTTCTTCTTCTCAGGACCTCTTGAGATTTTCATGTAAGCTCCTTCGATCAACTAGACATTCTCATCCAATGCGTTATCAACTCATGTCTCATCCTCAGATCACCATTACCTGAAATAATCAATAAAAGTGTGTATATTCCGACTCCACCAACGTAGAGAGCAAATATGCAAATTGTACTTAATCCATCCATGAAATGCATCTTAACTAAGCTAAATGCAACCTATTATGCCTACCTAAATGCATGCTATCAAACTCCCCCATACTTAACCTTTGCTTGTCCTCAAGCAATGATAGAATGAACATGAATCAACACATCCCACAGGAAATCCCTTCAAGTTTCAACCTCATCAAAAAGCAACATCATAGCAGGTGAAAACATAAACCAAGCAAACAAACGTCATAGCATGTATTCCAGTGATCAAAGCTTAGAAGTAGACATCATCCAACCTCACCAGAAATATGTGTTTCACTCATGTGTTTAGGCTTTAAGGTACAACTCTCAACTCAATCCAAAATGCACTAAGCTCATAGACATTGACTACCATATCGCCTAATATCCACCGAAATGTCATTACTTGCGGGACACAATAAAGACAACTAAATAAAATGTGACACTTTTTTTTTTCTCTATTCTTTTGTTTTCTTTTCTTCTTTTTTTTTTTCTTGTCTTGGTGCTTTCCTTGCGCGAGACGTAAACATGGGTGTCATGAATGACCCCGGTCTATCAACACCTCAACCTACTAATATGAAGTCCACTCGAACAACTTTTGACGCAAGTTGCAAACATGGGTGTCATGAATGAACCTGGTTACTCAATGATCAAGCTTTCTTTCCTAGTGGATAGTTTTCAACACCTTTTTGCGCGAATCATACCCATGGATGTCATGCGTAGATCCGGTTACTAAGTGCATCAACCATTGCCACCTTATTCACTAAATATGCAAAACTTCAAATAATAGACTCAAAATATAAACATAAACTCCACAAGCAACAGACATGTGAGTCGGTCTTTAAAAATAGATACTGCAGTCAATGCAGGAGGTAGCAACACAAGGAGAGTAATTCACACAATTGAGTAAAAGAATTCAAATAAGGCCAAACATTCTCACAGGGTCATGTTTTGAGGACTTCAATCATACTTTAGCTCAATCATATATGCTCAATTATATTTGCTAGCTCATGTTCCACAAAAATCAAATACAGACAATAATCAAAACATCCAGAACTCCATGAGATTTATATGATCATGCTTATTTTTGGTTTTGTTTTTTCGAATTTTTTTTTAATGTGATATATGAGTAAAAATAAATATGAAAACATAAATAAGCATGATAACATAAGTAAACATGATATGCAAATTCTATCTATATGCAATGCAATCCCTCCTCCACACTTAAACCTTTCATTGTCCTCAATGAAACATAAAAGACAATAAAAAATAAAAGCATAGAGGAAGAGATGAATGAAATACTCACAATGTGGTGGATGGGTCTCTATAGGTCGGATCTGAGCATTGCGGCGGGTTAAAGGTGGCGACCTTTCCTGAAAGGTTAGTCTATGCAAAAACTAAAAACAACTATCTAATGCCTAATGGAAAACCTAATTTATTGAAAAGAAAACTAGCTAAAGAGGAATTGATATAACTAAATTAGAAAACTTACCTCGGGTTGCCTCCCGAGAAGCGCCTTTCTTTAATGTCATTGGCTTGGCTTATTCTCAATCTCAAGATCTTATCTATCAGACATCGTCAATGCCCTCAGTAGCCTATCATATTCCTGTGCACACATCTTACAAAAGACATCATAGCACGATAAATTGAAAGCATAAATTTTGGAACTCAAGAAACCTTTCAATCTATCAAAGAGTCTAGCATGACTCTCTGCAGAAGGAATATGATACTACCAGCACAGTTCCGCTGGTGGCTTGTCAAAATAGCAATCAAAAGGATCAACATAATCACCATTACCTTCAAAATTGCAAAAGTGTACCTTTATTACCTTTTGAGCCTTAGCTGATGGCTCTAGACCTGGTTCATCAATGGACAAGCTCAGAATGGATGTTGCAGATGGAGTAGAAGACACATCGCATGTACACTCATGCATCGACTCATGAGATTCCAAGTCAGGAAGCACTAGACCATCTCCTCCATCATCTAAGAAACTATCGTTGTCTGCAACCAATTCCTCCTCATTTGGCATGTCATTGTCATGTTGAAACCACATAGGAGGGAATGAACTAAGTGTAATGACTTCAATAGGATCTTCCATTCTTGCATCCTTTAAAGACTCAAGGGTTGGTGGGGGTGGGTTTCTTAAAATCAAGGGAAGAAGACGTCGATGGGGGCTCATTAGTAGCAGTGCGGTGGTCGCCGCCCTCCTGCGGCGGTTGCCGCTCCTTAGAATTTTCACCCTTCGTTACGACTTCAACTCCTTCTTCTAAACCCCTTTCCTTCTCACCTCTTGCACTTAAAATTTGAATGAGTTTGTTCATCTGATTCTCCAAGTTCTTACTGCTCTCAGCTTGCTCTTGCAACACTTGTGTAAGTCTATGGAATGGATCCTCCAGGTATGTGACAGAGTTCTCCATTGGCGGAAGAGACGTGGTGAGCAATTCTTCTTGTGCAACATGGTAATCCATATAACAGAAAAAATCCCACAACCCCGACAATCCTCCTAACCACTTCAGGCCTCCGTTACTCAGGTGCTCAGCAAGCGCTCGTGTCTCAACAGTCATCCCATCAATTATGCACATAATCATATCCCGGATGCTGAATTGATAACCCCATGAACCAAGGTCCTCAACATACTCATGCAATCTATTGAAGTATTGGTGAAAGTTCTCACCTTCAAACTGCGCTAATCTCAACATCTTGAAAAGGTTAGTAGCAAGGGTATTGTGAACCGTAAGATAGGTTCACAAAAAAAAAAGTTTGATATATAAACAAAAATTAATAAATAAACAAAACAAAGAAATAAACTTGATTCCCCGACAACGACGCCAATTTGATGAACGGTTTTTAGTCGCGTAAATCGTATCAAAATAAAACTCAAACCTACAAACTAGTATAGCAAGTAAGTAAGAGGTCGATCCCACAGAGAATCAAGTATTTCTTCACAATGTGTATTTACCAATTAGTAGAAAAGGGGGTTTTAGTGATTGAAACAAGAAAGAAAGCAAAATAAACTATAAACAGATTGATGCAAAACAATTTAGAAAAGATCGATCTACCTACAACTATCCACTTTATTTGGTTGAATTGATATTGTAACTTCCTCTTGTCCTTTTAGTCTTCCTATGAATGCCCTTGTCCCGACCTAATATAGTTACTAGTCCAATCAGTCCTAGAAACCCTTATCAATCGAACAGTCCCTAAAGAAGGATTTAACCCAATTGATAGATTTAAGTTCAGAGATTAACCAAGGTATTTGCAGTCCCTAAAGAGGGATTTAACAACACATCCAATTTCCTACCAATCCAATTAGTTCAATCAGCCCTAAAGGGATAAGTTTGCTACTTGGGTTAAGGTTCACAATCAGGAATCTACAAAACCCTAGCAATTGAATTGCTCTAACTAGTTAGTCAGACAAGATAGAACAAAACAATAAACAATCAAGCACAAAGAAGTTGAAGCATTCAATATAGAAAATAAGGAACAAGATTCAGAAACTCACAATCAATCCAAATAAAGCTTCAAATTGCAAGTAGAACGAAGAGAGTTTAGCCGCCCATGGCGAACATCGCTCTCTCTCTCTCTCCAATTGTCTGATGAACGGATAATAGAATAGAAGTGCTGGAAAATAGCTAAATTCGGCCTTAAATATGACCCAAAGTCGGCCATGAAACAAAGCATTAAGATCTAGGGTTTTTATTATTTAAAACGCAGCTCATAATCGTCGACGGCAAATGCGGCGGCCGCCGCATGGACGCATGGATGCTGCGGCCGCATCATCAGCATTTCCTCGCAGCCCTGCTGCATCGGCTCTGGCGGCGGCCGCAGCACACCATGCTGCGGCCGCTTCATCGGTCTTTCCCAGAAAATCAGTCTCGAATTTGCTCTTCTTCTCAACAGGAAAGTTGTAGCTCTCTGAAAGAGCTTTCCAATGCATGGTCATAATAGTCAATCGGACAACCGAGGCCTCCAGAAAGTGCAAAACAAGTTCAGCATGTCTGGCGACAACTTCTACAGACTTGTTCTTCGTTTAGGCTCGCTTCTTCTTCTTAGGACCTCTTGAGATTTTCATGTAAGATCCTTCGATCAACTAGACATTCTCATCCAATGCGTTATCAACTCATGTCTCATCCTCGGATCCACCATTTCCTAAAATAATCAATAAAAGTGTGTGGATTCCGACTCCACCAACGTAGAGAGCAAATATGCAAATTGTACTTAATCCATCCATGAAATGCATCCTAACTAAGCTAAATGCAACCTATTATGCCTACCTAAATGCATGCTATCATAAACCTAAAGACCAAGGTGGCTTAGGTATAAGACTTGCTGAAGACCTCAATATTAGTCTTCAGATGAAGCTCTTGTGGAAACTTTACACTAGTAATGACAACATTTGGGTTAAAGTTATTAAAGAGAAATACCTTAAAGAACAAAATATTATGGAGGCAACTCCTACAAACCCCTCTTGCAATTCGGTCGGTTGTTGCAACTTCGTGACAAATTTAGTCAAGGATTACATTGGATAGTCGGGAATGGTGAAACCATAAATGTTTGGAAAGATTCTTGGATCATAGGTTGTAATCTCCAAAGTTATCAACAATCGCATGACCCGAATATGAAGGTCAATCATTTGATTAACCAAAACAAGCAATGGAACCTTCGAACCCTTCAAAACCTCTTTCCAAATCACATTATTGAACAAATCATTAAAATCAAAATCCCCTCTTAGGAGGCTAGTGACAGGCTAATCTCGAGGCTAAATGCAGATGGTCAATTTACGACCAAATCGGTCAAGCAGATCATAAACACTCATAATCAGGATGAACAAAGGGGAAAATGGATCTGTAAATTAAACCTCCCTCCTCGTATTAAGAACCTCATTTGGAAAATAGCGCAAGATGGATTAGCGACAAAAGAAAGGTTAAACCGTTATTTCAATAGAGTTTCCTCCCAATGTTGCCTTTGCAACGACAAAGAGGAAGATAGCGATCATCTGTTTCATCACTGCTATATGACCAAGAGAATTATAGCAGCCTACGAGCAACTAACAGACAACTCTGTAAACTATAATAGTGATCATATCACTTCTATTAAGGAACTTTTACAAACAAAACCACATACACCAAACTTTAAGGACCTCTGCTTCATTTGGCAAGCAATTTGGGAAACTAGGAACAATGTAATTTTTAAGAACAAAAAGGTTGAATCAATTTCACAAATTGCTACTAGATCTTTTGTGCAGGTGAGAGACTGGCTGAATGCCAATCCTAATAAATGCTCAAAACAAGAAAGACGACGGATTGTTATCAGATGGAAAAAACCGCTTAGGGCCACCTAGAAGATTAATGTAGATGGCTCAACCAAACCTACTGGCAGATGCAATGTAGGTGGGATTCTCAGGGACTGTGATGGATATTTTTCAGCAGCAGGTCGATAGTGGTTCTGCTATCCAAACCGAAGCAGCTGCATTTTGTGCAGGTACAAAAATGGCTTTGAGAAAAGGTCTACGCAGAGTCATAATTGAAGGTGATTGTCTGGAAGTAATCAAGGCTATAAATGGCGACACAAGACCTAGATGGGAAATATGGTGGCAGATCGAGTTAATCAAGAAGATGCAAGTGGAATTTGAGCACATAGAGTTCAAGCATTGCTTCCGTGGAGCTAATGGGGCAGCAAATTATATAGCTAGATCTAATGTCAATTGTAATATGGATAACCTCCCTTATAACAGGGATTTCTGTAACATCATCTGAAACGATGATCAGGGTGGCGTTCTGTCTTAAGAACCACCCCCTTTTTGCCTACTAAAAAAAAAAAATATATTTTACAAAGACTTTGCTTCTGGTTTTATAAGTATAAGGGGTGGATTGGAAGTGGTCAACATACAATTTGAACGAGGGTAAAGTGGTAAACTACTTTGATAAATCTCGAATAACCTCTTGAATAGTGAGAACTAGTTCAGTACCGGTTTATATTTTTAAATGAAGTAATTTGGCCAGGCCTTTGGGCCAATTAATAAAGTGAAAATTTGAGGTAATATACCTTTTTCAAGTTTTTTTTGGGTAACTATACCCTTTAATTTTTCTTTTTAGTAACTGTACTTTTTTACGGTGGAGTTTACCTATATGCCCTTTAAGTAGAATTTTTATCTTTTTAAAAATTAAAATAAAAGTAAATAGATATAAATAAGATTGTTTACTGTACAGATAAGATTTGTTTATATTTTGAAAAGGGAAATTAAGCACAAACGCCATTTTCTATTGATTTAGCCTTGAAATTCGATTGTTTTGTTAACTATTCATCTTCAATAATCTAAGATTTCCCTACTTTTAGTACGTGGTTCATTTAGGCATACTGCATATCAATCACCACCATTTTCTATTGATTTACACTGATATTTTTCCTACTTTGCTAATTATTGTAACCCTAAATTAGTGTAACCTAGACGCTACAATAATTATAACTGATATTATTATCCCGTAACCAATTTATGGTAACCGTATTACAATACCGATATTATTATCCCGTAACTAATTTATTGTAACCGTATTACAATAATTGTAACTGGTATTATTATCCCGTAACTAATTTATTGTAACCATACTACAATAATTATAACCGATATTATTATCCTATAACTATTTTATTGTAATTGTACTTTTAATCAATATTGTCACATTATTGTAACTAATTCGGTTTATGTGTTTTGATTCTTGTAATTAATTATGTGTATCTAATTTCCAACGTAACTAACCTCATTGTTAAAGTTGTAATAGGTTACAATAAATACACACGGTAGATTGTAACTAAATAATTGTAACCTAAATACGCACGATAGATTGTAACAAGTAATTGTTCCTGTAATTGTAATCAATATTGTAACTAATTTGTTGGAGCTTGTAGACAATTCTATTCTTATAATTAATTAATTGTATCTAATTTGTATCGTAACTAACCTTATTGTTAGAGTTTTTATAGGTTTCAATAAATACATACCATAGATTTTAATAATAATAGATTCCAAATACACAAAATAATTTGTTGATGATGATTGTAATCAATGGCGACAAGATTTATATCTACAAGTAATGTCTGCCCAACAAAATAGTACTCCGTAGTATATCAATGGTTGTAATTGATGTCCGCCCAACAGAATAGTACTACGTAATATATCAATGGCTATATAGGTGCTAGGACTTGTATCAATTACGGCGTATACGTACTAACGTACTAGAACTAATTCTATCCATTACGGCTATATACGTATTAGGTCTTCAATTTTGAAGCACCAAGTAAATTGATTGTTGAGAAAAACGTATTGAGCGGTTAGACCTACTTGTAATCAATTTGGGAAGGAGTCAGTTAGACGTGATTTAAGTAAGTTATCTCTAGGGACAGATCAGTCATCAAAAATAAAAAAGGTACAATTATCAAAAAAAAACTTCCATTGGTATAATTACTCATTAAAAAATTGAAAAGGGTATATTAACCCAATTATCCCATTAATAAATGTCCCAAGGATTGAACATTGCTAGTAAATGTCCATTATATTTTCATAATACCAAGTTTGCCCCTATTTTAATTAACCCCATCCCCATCTCTTCTTCTTTGTATTTTGCGTGTTTGGCAACGGGATGGTGGTAGGTAAATGGGGATGGATTTTTAGGGGTGGAAGGGATGAGGATGAAATTTCGGGGTGGACGGGGTGGAGATTTAAAGTCAGTTTAATCTCGTTCGTGTTTGGTTGTGTGTTAAATTATTTGTGGATGAAGGCACCCAAAAAGATACATTTGCCCCCACTAATTGTCTCCTCTTTCATTTCTCTTGCTCCCTATTCAATTTGGGGATGAAGATTTCAAGCTGATCGCCGACCCCTTTTGCTCCCGAGCTCCCATGGCAGCTGTTCTTTCTCCTTTCATGGCTCCTCATCTCTTCGCCCTCGCCCTTCCTCTTATTCGCCTTCAACCTCTCGCTCCTCCCGTTGCCCACGCCTATCCTCGTCGCACTTTTGTCGCCGCAATTGAAGAGGGCTTTGAACCGGGGTAGGTCGCCGACAAAAGTACTCGGAGCTCTGTTCCTGGGAGCCACCAACACTACCCATCTTTTCCTTAATATATACCTTTTTTATGAGTGTATCAGTCGTCGGCAACTTCGCTCTTGGGAAGCATGTTCAATCAGCAGCGGTGGTGGGCGACGACGTCGGTGGTGGACGGCGGCGTCGATGGTCGGCCGACAAGGGCATTAGAGGAGGAGGACTTAGGGGAGGGTTAGTACGTGGTGGCCGTAGGGGGGAGAAAGAGGGAGGAATTTTGAAGATAATGGGGGCAAATTTGGGACATTTCCATCCCCATCCCCTCAATCCTCCTTTTTCTGGGTTCCATACCCACCCCGTTTTTTGGTGTTTAAATCCCACCTCCATCCCCTTCCATCTACCTTCATCCCGTTGCCAAACATGCGGGCACGATTCCCAAAGTCCACCCCCACCTCTTCCATCCCCTCTCACCCCCAGCCAAACACAACCTTATTCATTCCGTTCGGAACTTCCTTGCGGCTTCATCTGGAGAAAGCAACATCAACATCTTCTTCTTCGACGCTTCCCCGCCGCGCGACTTCGAGCTATGTGGATCTGGGAGATTGATCCTCTTCCTTTCTCTCTCAGTACACTGTGATTTCGGGGCGATTGATTTCACAAGGAGAGTTCGGATCCTTCCCCTTGCTTCGTCGCCATATCGGAAACAATCGATGATGCCGAACACGCCCTGATAAACTCGGAAACCATAACCATTGCTGAATTGGATCTATTTTAGTTCGCAATTTCTGAATTGGATCTATTTTAGTTGATTAATTTTAGAAATATTGTGTACAAAGTTGGGTTTGTTTCTTGTTCCGATCAATCTTGTATCGTACAATTAACAGGTAATTGAATTAAAATACTGTAAAGAGATTGGTGGGGGTTGATTCTCTAATAATCGTGGTACATGCAATGTTTCAATCGATATCTTTCATAATACTATAGATTAATCAATTTGGGCCATTGGGGGGTGGGGTGGGGTGGGGTGGGTGGGGGGTGGGGGGGTGTTGATTCTCTAATAATCGTGGTACATGCACTCAATCGATATCTTTCATAATACTATAGATTAATCAATTTGAATTGGGGCATGGGGGGGGGGGGGGGGCATGTAGGCCGGTGTAGATATGACTTGTCTATAGCAGTAACAAATTCTCACATCCATGACACGATAGGAAATGAAGTGGATTTTAGGTTTCGAAATTGATTATTTTTATAGTGGTGACAGTGTTTAAGACCCTGTTTTTACATTGGTTACAGTGTTTATGATCCTGTTTTTATAGTGGTTACAGTGTTTATGACTCTGTTTTTATAGTGGTTACACTGTCGGTGACCTTGTTTTTATAGTGGTTACAATGTCTATGATCTTGTTTTTATTTTGGTTACATCGTTTATGACTCACTTATTCATTCATATATTAAAGGAGAACTGTCACCACATGTATTTTGGCTTCTCATTAACCCCTATAGGTTTTGTACTTCTCTTGTCCTAGGGTTTTTCTTTGGTTACAGTGTCTATAATCCTATTTTTATAGTGGTGACAATGTCAATGACCTTTTTTTATAGTGGTGACAGTATCTATAACCTTGTTTTTATTTTGGTTATAGCGTCTATAGGGCTTTTCTTTGATTACGGTGCCTACGCCCATTTTTTTATAGTGGTGACAGTATATATGACCTTATTTTAATAGTGGTGACAGTGTCTATGACTCTCTTACCCATTCATATATTGAAGGAGAACTGTCCACCTAATGTCTTTTGGCTTCTTATTAGCCCTTTTAGGGTTTTTGCTTACCTTGTCCTAGGGTTTTCCATTTGATGACATCAATAATCTCTTAACGACGTATTGTACTTAACATTTTAAAAACAAGGTTATAGATAATGTACATCACATGTTTTTTTACTTCTCATTAGCCCCTTTAGAGTTTGTGCTTCTCTAATCATAGGGTTTTCCTTTTGGTTACAAGTGTCTATGACCTTATTTTAATAGTGGTTACAATGTTTTTATTTTCCTTTTTTTTATAGTGATTACAGGATCTATAACCTTGTTTTAACAGTGGTTACAACGTCTATGTCCATCTTACCCATTCATATATTAGAGGAGAGTTGTCACCGCATGAATATAGGCTTCTCATTAGCCCCTATAGGGTTTGTACTTCCCTTTTTCCCAAGGTTTTCCTTTAATTACAGTGCCTATGACCATTTTTTCATAGTGGTGACAATGTCTATAAATATGTTTTTATATTGGTTACAGCGTCTATAGGGTTTTCATTTTGAATACAATGTCTATGACCATGTTTTTATAGTGGTGACAGTGTCTATGACCCTGTTTTTATAGTGGTTACAATGTCTATGACACTCTTACCCATTCATATATTGGAGGAGAACTGTCACCACATTTATTTTGGTTTGGCTTCTCTTTAGCCCCTATAGGGTTTGTGCATCTCTTATCATATGATTTCCCTCTGATTACAGTGTCTATGACCATGTTTTTATGGTGGTGACAATATCTATGACTTTATTTTTATAGTGGTGACAACAATAATTACATTTTAATTTTTTTTATTGTGGTGACACTACTTAAAAAAATTTAGAAAATTAGAAATTAGAAATTACAGAAGAACTATCATCACATGTATTTTGGCTTCTCATTAGCCCCTATAGGGTTTGTGTTTCCCTTTGTCCTAGGGTTTTTCTTTGATGACAGTGTCTATGACCCTGTTTTTATAGTGATGACAGTGTCTAGGACCCTGTTTTTATTTTGATTACAACGTCTATGACCCCCTTACCCATTAATTTATTAGATGAAAACTGTCACCACATGAATATCGGCTTCTCATTAGCCCCTATAGGGTTTGTGCTTCCATTTTCCTAGGGTTTTCCTTTGATTACAGTGTCTATGACCCTTTTTTCATAGCGGTGACAGCGTTTATAAAGATGTTTTTATATTGGTTACAACGTCTATAGGGTTTTTCTTTTGATTACAGTGTCTATGACCCTATTTTTTATAGTGGTGACAGTGTCTATGACCTTATTTTTATTTTTCTTACAACGTCTATGACCGTCTTACCCATTCATATATTAGAGGAGAACTGCCAGTCTTTCACCACATTTATTTTGGCTTCTCATTAGCCCATATAGGGTTTGTGCTTCCCTTGTCCTAGGGTTTTTTCCTTTGGTTACTGTATTTTACGACATTTTTTCATAGTAGTGATAGTGTCTAAGACCCTGTTTTTATAGTGGTGATAGTGTTCATGATATTGTTTTCATTTTGGTTACAACGTCTATAAGGTTTTTCTTTGATTAAAATCTCTATGACCTTTTTTTTATATAGTGGTGATAGTGTATAAAAATCCACAAGCATAAAAGTCACTAACCCCATTTCAGTTATACACCTTACTTAATTACTCAAATTAATTCCAATTTTTGAAAGCCTTCCACCTAGTTCAGTACCCAAATTAATCCCTTTTGGGAGGAGTAGCTATACTAATTTCTCCTTACTCCTTGCTAGTATATATTAGTGGAAACAAGCTCAACTCAAAACGAACTATAACCGTGTATCAAAACGCTCTCTCCTCTCTCCTCATTTCTAGAGTGAGAGAGTGCTCGGAAACACTCGCCGGAGGCCAGTGGTCCTCAAATCGGAGCATTAAAACCCCTCTTCGGAGGCCATTAACCCCTCTTCGGAGGCCCTTAACCCCTCCAAAGGCCCTTAACCCCTCTTTGGAGGCAATCAATCCCTCTTCGAAGAATTTCAACAACCGGTTTCAAGTTTTCTTGATCTGCCTTTTTGTTCAGATGAAGTTTACAAAGATTATATTACAAGCCACCATTTTCTGTTTCTGTCCAGTGTTTTCACATTTTCAACTAGGCAAAGCTTTAAAAAGGAAGAATTGGAGTTATGTGAACCCCGAGTGAATCTTTCCTTCTTGATTCAATCTTGCCCATTTCAAACCTACCAATCTTTAATTTTCGGATCCTCTTCCTCCTCATCGCCCTCCACTTGGGTTTTAAGGTTGGTTTCTGCAAATCTTTGCACAATCTTCTTCACCCCCGTCACTCGATTTTCTCGTCTGGCTGGTCGAGTTTGTCGATCCTGTGTCCCTGTTGGGGCTGGCCTCCCGTCGTCCGATTTGGGCTTGGTCCGGGGTGGGTGGTCCGGTAGGGGTGTGCATCGGTCTAAAACCGAACCGAACCGAACCGAACCGAACCGAAACCGAAAATCTCAAAATTTCAAACCGAAAGCATTAGGTTCGGTTCGGTTATTTACCGGTTTGGTTTGTGTTCGGTTCGGTTTTAACCTAATTGAACCGAATTTTCATTAAAAAAAATTAAAGTATATATATATTCTATTTATGTGTATATATACACATATATATTTCAATATAAAGTATACAAATTAATACAATATACAAATATATACATATAGACTAATACAAATAAGTATACATATACGGTGTATATAAATAAGTATACAAATAAGTGTATATACACATGCAAATACATATTAGCTAGTATACACATGCAAATACATATTAGTATACACATGTAAATACATATACACTAAATACAAATATATACACACTAAAATATATTATACTAATATATAAATATACATTGTATACACTAATATATACACTGTAAATACAGTATACAAATATATGTAGTATATAAATAAAGTATACATATACACTATATGTGTATACTTATTTGTATATATAAAGTATATAAAAATATATATACACTGTAAATATATAGTGTATAAAAAAAATCGGTTTAACACAAACCGAACCGAAACCGAAAAAGTGAAATTTCTCGAACCGAAAGCCGAACCGAAAAACTTCGGTTAGGTTCGGTTTGTGTTGGTTCGGCCCAAAAATTCGGTTTGGACCGAATCATGCACACCCCTATGGTCCGGGCTGGTCTCCCTCTCGTCTATCACCTTCAACTGCATCTCTGGGTGGGGTGTCTGTTAGTTGCCATCTCTTGGATCTTTGGGTTGGCATCGTTGTCGGCGGTTGTCCGGCCCGTGGTGTGCCCTCATTGAGTCTCCCTCTCCCTCCTGGTCGTGGCCGTTCACATGGCCGCCTCTGGCTCGATCGGACTGGCCTTAGTGCGCTCCTGCTGCCCTGGTCTCTCCGGGTTTCCCTTGTGCCCGGGCTGGCCCGCGGCCTGTTGGGGTTGACCCGATTGATGTCCTTTGGGCCCAAGGCTTAGTCTTGGGCCCGGGACAGCCCAGGTTGGAAAAAATAAATAAATAATATAAATTTAAGAAAAATTATTCTACATCTATATATACGTCTTTATATATAGCTAAATAATCCCCGGATTCTTCCCGCACTCTTCATCCTCCTTGCGGCTGTGCTTCTTATGCTCGTGTGGTTTGGTGTCCTTCTGTTGGTTCGTGGTTAGTTTCGGTTGAGGAGCATTTCTGCGGCCCTGGTTGATCGACGTGATCGTGTTGGTGGTGTTTGTGGTCTCCGAAGATCCCTCATCCAGGTGGGGGGAACGTCGTGTGATCCACACTTCCCTAGAAGTCGCCTTTGCCTTACGAGGATTTCTGCTTTCCGTCTTTCCGGCGGCGAGACATCGTGTCAGCTAGAGCCATCCCATGCGCTCGCTATCCACTTCTCCATGACGACTTCTTTCCTCTCGATGTTGTGTCCGCTGGTTTGCTTAGGTCTTGGGTTTTTTCCGGGTTTACTTTGGGTGCTCTTTTGATGTATTTTATGTTATATTTTCTATTTAGTTGTTGTATGTTTAGATGGCTTGCCGTCTGCCGAGTTTGTCGGCCTGTCCGACCTCGAATTATTTCCTTATCAAAAAAAAAATTAATGGAAACAACATATGAAAAACTAATTTCTCAAATATGAATGAATTTATAATTATCGACAAATGAAACAACATATGAAAAGCTAGTATATATTGGAGGAAACAACAAAATATCATACCTTGTAAGCAATCGGCACGTTATTTCGAAAAGCTTACCATGAAAATCGTAAATAAAGTCGGAAATAACCTACAATAACAACACCAAGAAAAAGAAAGAAGACATCAACATTGTGAAATCTATTATATTATTTATAATAAAGGATGCATAAGATAAAATTATAAGATAAAATTTTATTATAATTCTAGTTAATCAATATATCTATATATGCATAAGATAAAATTTGACCCAATTTGATTAGATATGAATATATTTTTAAAACATATAACAAATTTATAAGTCAATTACATGAAATGAGCTTAATTCCTAATCTAGCTCAACATGACTATAACAAATATGAAATATGTATTGAGACCAAGTTTCATAAACAACCATTTAAAACGGTAAATGAAAGGACAATTGAATTCTCGATCGAAATGGTAAAAAAGTGGTTGCATCCTTGAACGCTGATTGCTTGAGCGCTTGTGTTAGTGCGTAGTTCGGTAGTTCCATCTAAGTGTAATCGCAACGAAGCTCGTAACAGATTTCAGTTTGTAATCTTTGAGTTTGATGATAAAACTTCGATATGATTTGAGTTTGTGAAAAGAGTTGTGGATGTGGAATTTCTTTCCGGATGCTAGTTTGTGAGGTTTTGACATTTTGTTAGTGGTTAATAAACTCAAAACCTTTGTATATTCAAGATCCATTTTAATCTATCGTTACATAATTTTATTTTTCCTAGATTAGTACATGTGAATTTGAAATCTATAAGTCGATTGCATTAAATGAACTTAATTCCTAATCTGCCTAAATATGAGTAGAACAAATTCGAAATCCTAGTTTAGACCAAGTTTCGTAAACAACCATTTTAAAAAGGTAAATGAAATGACAATTAAGGGTCAGTTTGGTAACACGGAGCTGATGGGGTAGCTGAACCTGAAGCACACGAGGAAGACAGATTTGACTTGAAGGCTTGAGTGTATGAAAGCTTGTGTTCAACGAATTTATTGCTGTCTTCCCTTCTTCTTTTTCTTTATAATGAGCAAATCGGCGCCTCAGGATCTTCACCAACGGCTAGAGCAGATCATGACTTGAGATGGATTCTTCACGATCTTCTATTCTTGGATACTCTGAAGCTATGATCTCCGATTTTATTCTTCTCAACTTCAAGCTTTAAGGAAGAAGATATAATTCGAAAAGCTTCCTGAAATGTTAGTGCATATATAATAATATCTGAAACCATATAATAACATATAATAATATTCGGACATAATATAATAAAGTACAAGTTTTGTGTTTCATCAACACAACTGTAGCTTCAAGACCTTTGACACAAACTGTCTGTCAAACCTTTGCAGATCTAGGGTTGCATATAGGTGTAAGGGATTGTTATGTCCGTAAGAAATGTCAAACCATATAAACTAAAGATGGAATAACTAATTGAATTGGAATAATTAGAAATTAAGTCAAGGACCATGAAAATCAACCATTGTTGAAAACTTGCAGGTGAAGTACTTTATCCCTATTGGTATCAACTTCTGAATCATTACTCTCTTTGCATTATTTTACCTTACTCAATCTTGCTATTTTATTACTTCTATTTAGCATAAGAACACATACAAACGGTATCTCTCAGTGGATGGACTCCGAACTTACATACTATATGAAGTAGTGAGTTTGGATTATTATTTTTGACAATGACCAACGACTTTACACTCCTTCAAATTTTAGCATCGTTGTCGGGGAAATTTACTATAGTTTTTGTGTGTTTTTATTGTTAACTTTGGTGTGGAATACTTTACATGGTCCACACCGGTGCTACTAATTCATGTCCTTTACCTTTTGATCCAGAGCTTGAAAATCACTTTGTAGGTTGAGAAGAAGACTCAATTTATTTCAACCAATTCAAGAAGAAGAAGAGATGAACCTCAACAATGCTTCTCCTGGAGGGGAAATTCCTCAAAACCCCGTCAATAACAACAACAACGACGACTATGACGATGTTCAAGCTCCTCATAGAAGGAGAGTTTTCATACGCTAGTAAGGTGTTTGGTAACCCAAATGATAAAGTAGCGTGATACAAACTAGCTGATCAAAGAGGAGAAAATGAATAGAATTCTGAAAAGCTTGCGGTTAGTAGCTGTTAAAAATCCAATTTCAAAAGCTAATTAAATTAAAATCTTATATTTAACTTATTTAAAACTATAAATTATTAAAACGAAAAGCTCCGAAAAGCTACGTACAATGCCAAACAGACCCTAAATTGTTGAGTTAGTCCGTTATATTCAAATTTGGTTGATTTTAAGAACATGGGGAGTAGAGGTGGCAAGATCCATTTTAATATGTTGTTTTATAATTTTACTAGTTCAGTACCCGCACAGTGTGCGGTTTTTTAATTTAAATAAATTTGATATTAAAACCCGTTTATTCAATTAATTAATTTCTTCCATACTTTCGATTTCTCGAATCATAATGAATTTATACTTTTAGTATAAAAACTAATTTATCTATACTCCTTGTTAGTTTATATTAGTGGAAACAACATATGAAAAACTAATTTCTCAAATCTGAATAAATTTATAATTATCGACAAATGAAACAACATATGAAAAGCTAGTATATATTGGAGGAAACAACAAAATATCATACCTTGTAAACAATCGGCACATTATTTCGAAAAGCTTACCATGAAAATTGTAAATAATGTCGGAAATAACCTGCAATAACAACACCAAAAAGAAGAGAGTAGACATCAACGTTGTGAAATCTATTATATTATATATATAATAAAGGATGCACAAGATAAAATTATAAGATAAAATTTTATTATAACTCTATTTAATCAATATATCTATATATGAATAAGATAAAATTTGACCCAATTTGATTAGATATGAATATATTTTTAAAACATATAACAAATTTATAAGTCAATTACATGAAATGAGCTTAATTCCTAATCTAGCTCAACATGACTATAACAAATATGAAATATGTATTGAGACCAAGTTTCATAAACAACCATTTAAAACGGTAAATGAAAGGACAACTGAATTCTCGATCAAATTGGTAAAGAAGTGGTTGCATCCTTGAACGCTGATTGCTTGAGCGTTTGTGTTAGTGCGTAGTTCGGTAGTTCCGTCTAAGTGTAATCGCAACGAAGCTCGTAACAGATTTCAGTTTGTAATCGCAATCTACTGATGCTATAATTTCCATATTATTTGAGTTTGATGATAAAACTTCGATATGATTTGAGTTTGTGAAAAGAGTCGTTGATGTGGAATTTCTTTCCAGATGCCAGTTTGTGAGGTTTGGACAAGTTTGTTAGTGGTTAATAAACTCAAAACCTTTGTATATTCAAGATCCATTTCAATATATCGTTTCATAATTTTATTTTCCTAGATTAATACATGTGAATTTGAAATCTATAAGTCGATTGCATTAAATGAACATAATTCCTAATTTGCCTAAATATGAGTAGAACAAATTCGAAATCCTAGTTTAGACCAAGTTTCGTAAACAACCATTTTAAAAAGGAAAATGAAATGACAATTAAGGGTCAGTTTGGTAACACGGGGCTAATGGGGTAGCTGAACCTGATAGGGCGACCATTCTGCTAAGTACTTTGGGAATTTTTGCTATTTATATGTTAAACCTTTGCAGAGCTAGGGTTGGATATAGGTGTAAGGGATTGTCATGTCCGTATGAAATGTCAATCCATATAAACCAACGATTGAATAATTAATTTAATTGGAATAATTAGAAATTAAGTCAAGGATCATGAACATCAACCATTGTTGAAAACTTGGAGGTGAAGTACTTTATTCCTATTGGTATCAACTTCGCAATCATTACTCTCTTTGCATTATTTTACCTTACTCAATCTTGCTATTTTATTACCTCTATTTAGCATAAGAACACATACAAACAGTATCTCTCTGTGGATGGACTCCGAACTTACCTACTCCAGGAAGTAGTAGGTTTGGATTATTATTTTTGACAAGGACCAACGACTTTACCCTCCTTCAAATTTTAGCATCGTTTTCGGGGAAATTTACTATAGTTTTTGTGTGTTTTTATTGTTAACTTTGGTGTGGAATACTTTACATGGTCTACACCCGTGCTACTAATTCATCTCCTTTACCTTTTGATCCAAAGATTGAAAATCACTTTCTAGGTTGAGAAGAAGACTCAATTTATTTCAACCAATTCAAGAAGAAGAAGAGATGAACCTCAACAATGCTTCTCTAGGAGGGGGAATTCCTCAAAACCCCGTCAATAACAACAACAACAACAACGACGAGTATGAGGATGTTGAAGCTCCTCATAGAAGGAGAGTTTTCATATGCTAGTAAGGTGTTTGGTAACCCAAATGATAGAGTAGCGTGATACAAACTAGCTGATCAAAGAAGAGAAAATGAATAGAATTCCAAAACGCTTGCGGTTAGTAGCTGTTTAAAATCTAATTTCAAAGCTAATTAAATTAAAATCTTATATTTAACTTATTTAAAACTATAAATTATTAAAACGAAAAGCTCCGAAAAGCTACGTACAATGCCAAACAGACCCTAAATTGTTGAGTTAGTCCATTATATTCCAATTTGGTTGATTTTAAGAACATGGGGAGTAGAGGTGGCAAGATCCATTTTAATATGTTATTTTATAATTTTACTAGTTCAGTACCCGCACAGTGTGCGGTTTTTTAATTTAAATAAATTTGATATTAAAACCCGTTTATTCAATTAATTAATTTCTTCCATACTTTCGATTTCTCAAATCATAATGAATTTATACTTTTAGTATAAAAACTAATTTCTCCTTACTCCGTGTAAGTTTATATTAGTGGAAACAACATATGAAAAACTAATTTCTCAAATCTGAATGAATTTATAATTATCGACAAATGAAACAACATATGAAAAGCTAGTATATATTGGAGGAAACAACAAAATATCATACCTTGTAAACAATCGGCACATTATTTCGAAAAGCTTACCATGAAAATTGTAAATAAAGTCGGAAATAACCTGCAATAACAACACCAAAAAGAAGAGAGTAGACATCAACGTTGTGAAATCTATTATATTATATATATATAATAAAGGATGCACAAGATAAAATTATAAGATAAAATTTTATTATAACTCTATTTAATCAATATATCTATATATGAATAAGATAAAATTTGACCCAATTTGATTAGATATGAATATATTTTTAAAACATATAACAAATTTATAAGCCAATTACATGAAATGAGCAAAATTCCTAATCTAGCTCAACATGACTATAACAAATATGAAATATGTATTGAGACCAAGTTTCATAAACAACCATTTAAAATGGTAAATGAAAGGACAATTGAATTCTCGATCAAAATGGTAAAGAAGTGGTTGCATCCTTGAACGCTAATTGTTTGAGCGTTTGTGTTAGTGCGTAGTTCGGTAGTTCCGTCTAAGTGTAATCGCAACGAAGCTCGTAACAGATTTCAGTTTGTAATCGCAACCTACTGATGCTATAATTTCCATATTATTTGAGTTTGATGATAAAACTTCGATATGATTTGAGTTTGTGAAAAGAGTCGTGGATGTGGAATTTCTTTCCAGATGTCATTTTTTGAGGTTTGGACAAGTTTGTTAGTGGTTAATAAACTCAAAACCTTTGTATATTCAAGATCCATTTTAATATATCGTTTCATAATTTTATTTTCCTAGATTAATACATGTGAATTTGAAATATATAAGTCGATTGCATTAAATGAAGTTAATTCCTAATTTGCCTAAATATGAGTAGAAAAAATTCGAAATCCTAGTTTAGACCAAGTTTCGTAAACAACCATTTTAAAAAGGTAAATGAAATGACAATTAAGGGTCAGTTTGGTAACACAGGGCTGATGAGGTAGCTGAACCTGATAGGGCGACCATTCTGCTAAGTACTTTGGGAATTTTTGCTATTTATATGTTAAACCTTTGCAGAGCTAGGGTTGCATATAGGTGTAAGGGATTGTCATGTCCGTATGAAATGTTAATGCATATAAACCAACGATGAAATAATTAATTTAATTTGAATAATTAGAAATTAAGTCAAGGATCATGAACATCAACCATTATTGAAAACGTGCAGGTGAAGTACTTTATTCCTATTGGTATCAACTTCACAATCATTACTCTCTTTACTCTCTTTGCATTATTTTACCTTACTCAATCTTGCTATTTTATTACTTCTATTTAGTATAAGAACACATACAAACGATATCTCTCTATGGATGGACTCCGAACTTACCTACTATAGTAAGTAGTGAGTTTGGATTATTATTTTTGATAAGGACCAACGACTTTACCCTCCTTCGAATTTTAGCATCGTTGTCGGGGAAATTTACTATAGTTTTTGTGTGTTTTTATTGTTAACTTTTGTGTGGCATACTTTACATGGTCTACACCCGTGCTACTAATTCATCTCTTTTACCTTTTGATCCAAAGATTGAAAATCACTTTCTAGGTTGAGAAGAAGACTCAATTTATTTCAACCAATTCAAGAAGAAGAAGAGATGAACCTCAACAATGCTTCTCTAGGAGGAGGAATTCTTCAAAACCCCGTCAAAAACAACAACAATAACAACAACAACAACAACAACGACTATGAGGATGTCGAAGCTCCTCATAGAAGGAGAGTTTTCATACGCTAGTAAGGTGTTTGGTAACCCAAATGATAGAGTAGCGTGATACAAACTGGCTGATTAAAGAGGAGAAAATGAATAGAATTCTGAAAAGCTTGCGGTTAGTAGCTGTTGAAAATCCAATTTCAAAGCTAATTAAATTAAAATCTTATATTTAACTTATTTAAAACTATAAATTATTAAAACGAAAAGCTCCGAAAAGCTACGTACAATGCCAAACAGACCCTAAATTATTGAGTTAGTCCATTATATTCAAACTTGGTTGATTTTAAGAACATGGGGAGTAGAGGTGGCAAGATCCATTTTAATATGTTGTTTTATAATTTTACTAGTTCAGTACCCGCAAAGTGTGCGGTTTTTGAATTTAAATAAATTTGATATTAAAACCCGTTTATTCAATTAATTAATTTCTTCCATACTTCTAATTTCTCAAATCATAATGAATTTATACTTTTAGTATAAAAACTAATTTCTCCTTACTCCTTTTTAGTTTATATTAGTGGAAACAACATATGAAAAACTAATTTCTCAAATCTGAATGAATTTATAATTATCGACAAATGAAACAACATATGAAAAGCTAGTATATATTGGAGGAAACAACAAAATATCATACCTTGTAAACAATCGGCACATTATTTCGAAAAGCTTACCATGAAAATTGTAAATAAAGTCGGAAATAACCTGCAATAACAACACCAAAAAGAAGAGAGTAGACATCAACGTTGTGAAATCTATTATATTATATATATAATAAAGGATACATAAGATAAAATTATAAGATAAAATTTTATTATAACTCTATTTATTCAATATATCTATATATGAATAAGATAAAATTTGACCCAATTTGATTAGATATGAATATATTTTTAAAACATATAACAAATTTATAAGTCAATTGCCAGAAATGAGCTTAATTCCTAATCTAGCTCAACATGACTATAACAAATATGAAATATGTATTGAGACCAAGTTTCATAAACAACCATTTCAAACGGTAAATGAAAGGACAACTGAATTCTCGATCAAAATGTTAACGAAGTGGCTGCATCCTTGAACGTTGATTGCTTGAGCGCTTGTGTTAGTGCGTAGTTCTGTAGTTCCCTCTAAGTGTAATCGCAACAACGCTCGTAACAGATTTCAGTTTGTAATCGCAACCTACTGATGCTATAATTTCCATATAATTTGAGTTTGATGATAAAACTTCGATATGATTTGAGTTTGTGAAAAGAGTCGTGGATGTGGAATTTTTTTCCAAATGCCAGTTTGTGAGGTTTGGACAAGTTTGTTAGTGGTTAATAAACTCAAAACCTTTGTATATTCAAGATCCATTTTAATATATCGTTTCATAATTTTATTTTCCTAGATTAATACATGTGAATTTGAAATCTATAAGTCGATTGCATTAAATGAAGTTAATTCCTAATTTGCCTAAATGTGAGTAGAAAAAATTTGAAATCCTAGTTTAGACCAAGTTTCGTAAACAACCATTTTAAAAAGGTAAATGAAATGACAATTAAGGGTCAGTTTGGTAACACGGAGCTGATGAGGTAGCTGAACCTAATAGGGCGACCATTTTGATAAGTACTTTGGGAATTTTTGCTATTTATATGTTAAACCTTTGTAGATCTAGGGTTGCATATAGGTGTAAGGGATTGTCATGTCCGTAAGAAATGTCAAACCATATAAACCAAAGATGGAATAACTAATTGAATTGGAATAATTAGAAATTAAGTCAAGGATCATGAGAATCAACCATTGTTGAAAACTTGCAGGTGAAATACTTTATTCCTATTGGTATCAACTTCGCAATCATTACTCTCTTTACTCTCTTTGCATTATTTTACCTTACTCAATCTTGCTATTTTATTACCTCTATTTAGCATAAGAACACATACAAACGGTATCTCTCTGTGGATGGACTCCGAACTTACCTACTCCAGGAAGTAGTAGGTTTGGATTATTATTTTTGACAAGGACCAACGACTTTACCCTCCTTCAAATTTTAGCATCGTTTTCGGAGAAATTTACTATAGTTTTTGTGTGTTTTTATTGTTAACTTTGGTGTGGAATACTTTACATGGTCTACACCCGTGCTACTAATTCATCTCCTTTACCTTTTGATCCAAAGATTGAAAATCACTTTCTAGGTTGAGAAGAAGACTCAATTTATTTCAACCAATTCAAGAAGAAGAAGAGATGAACCTCAACAATGCTTCTCTAGGAGGGGGAATTCCTCAAAACCCCGTCAATAACAACAACAACAACAACAACAACAACAACAACAACAACAACAACAACAACAACGACGACGACTATGAGGATGTTGAAGCTCCTCATAGAAGGAGAGTTTTCATATCCTAGTAAGGTGTTTGGTAACCCAAATGATAGAGTAGCGTGATACAAACTAGCTTATCAAAGAGGAGAAAATGAATAGAATTCTGAAAAGCTTGCGGTTAGTAGCTGTTGAAAATCCAATTTCAAAGCTAATTAAATTAAAATCTTATATTTAACTTATTTAAAACTATAAATTATTAAAACAAAAAACTCCGAAAAGCTACGTACAATGCCAAACAGACCCTAAATTGTTGAGTTAGTCCATTATATTCAAATTTGGTTGATTTTAAGAACATGGGGAGTAGAGGTGGCAAGATCCATTTTAATATGTTGTTTTATAATTTTACTAGTTCAGTCCTTGCACAGTGTGAGGTTTTTAAATATAAATAAATTTGATATTAAAACTCGTTTATTCAATTAATTAATTTCTTCCATACTTTCGATTTCTCAAATTATAATGAATTTATACTTTTAGTATAAAAACTAATTTTTTCTTACTCCTTGTTAGTTTATATTAGTGGAAACAACATATGAAAAACTAATTTCTCAAATCTGAATGAATTTATAATTATCGACAAATGAAACAACATATGAAAAGCTAGTATATACTGGAGGAAACAACAAAATATCATACCTTGTAAACAATCGACTCGTTATTTCGAAAAGCTTACCATGAAAATCGTAAATAAAGTCGGAAATAATCTGCAATAACAACACCAAAAAGAAGAGAGAAGACATCAATGTTGTGAAATCTATTATATTATATATAATAAAGGATGCATAAGATAAAATTATAAGATAAAATTTTATTATAACTCTGTTTAATCAATATATCTATATATGCATAAGATAAAATTTGACCCAATTTGATTAGATATGGATATATTTTTAAAACATATAACAAATTTATAAGTCAATTACATGAAATGAGCTTAATTCCTAATCTAGCTCAACATGACTATAACAAATATGAAATATGTATTGAGACCAAGTTTCAGAAACAACCATTTAAAACGGTAAATGAACGGGCAACTGAATTTTTGGATTTAGTCCATTTCGAGAGATGAAGAATGTTATGCTTTCTATTTCTGGTTTACATGACAATATGTGGGGTGAAACTATTTTGTCCGTCAATTATATTTTGAATAATAAGAAACTAGACAAGACCTCTTATGAGTTACGGAGAGGGAATCCGCCTAATCTTAAATTCCTGACAGTGTGGGGGTAACTGATTCGTGGCTAATCCCGATCCTTTTCATGTGGGTTCGGATCAAGATTACGACGTCGAGTTTGTGGGTCTTGTATTCTGTCTCTTCGAAGCCGAATTTGTAACCAAAGCGAACCTGCAGTGTGTATGCCGAATTGGCCCGAAATGAGATGCGCCACCTAAGCTTCCAATTGCCACTAAGCAATAATATGGAAGTTGCAATCTTGCTGTTGATCGATGGCAATGGCTATTCCAAGCTTAAAAAGAAACTGAAAGAGTATGATTTAACAAACTGAAAAGGAAGCTTAAAAAGAAACTGAAATTAAGAGTATGATTTAACAAACTGAAAAGGAAAGCTGTGTGCACCACGCATAATAACTCGCGCATTTTTTGTGCAATTGAAGTCGCCTCAGCATCCACCACCCAGAAGCCAAGACAACCTTTGCATACAACACAAGATTGGTCAAGATGAGCTTGGGCTGATATGCACAAAACAAGGCGTCTTTACGCGTCCCTCGATCACCCAGCAATGATCTCGACGTGTCCACGACTAAATTTTCCAAGCCTATGTCATCCAGTGTGTCACCGAAGGCCAACAAATTTCACCAGATATCAAAAAATCAGCCTCAAACGTCCATCAAAAGGGAGCATGGAAACACATGAAATCATGCTTTCATAAACATTTCTTAACCCAACAGTCAAGTTGCGGACTCTGGGGCGGGCAACTCAATGTGTATCGGAGTGGATGGTGGGTTGAGCCAAGAGAATGCACTGCAAGGAGTGTGTCGAAACAAATAGTGGCATCGTTGGAGCAGTGTGATGGCAGTCAGAGGACCCGATAGATCACCTATTTTCCATGATGGTCTGCAGACTTTCAGGCAATACCAAAGAGCTGTTTCTAGCAAGCTAATGCACTGAAGCTTGCAAAGAGACGTCCTAGATGATGGAGAAATGCATTGGATCGGTGGTGCCTAGCAACTTTGGTTTCACTTCCGGAATGGTCAACACTATATATAATATATACACTATACATTGAGTTCAAATGATGATTGAAGAAAGCGAACACGCCCTTGGTGACGTGGGACTCCACAAAAACAAGTCACTCGTCAACAATTACAAAACTCTATATAATTTGTTACGTCAAACAAGAATTTAATCTTTTAATCTATCCACAAAGACTAAAATTTCAACATGAATTTCATCCAGATTTTAATTTTAAGCTAGATTAATCTCTTGCGCGTCAAACATGTCCCACATTAGAGAATTTATAGATCAGTGTATTGGCTGTGATTTATTTGCTTAAGCATTTTCCGTTACTCGAGTTAATCTCAGTTTCGGTAAAAGGTGCAATCAACAGGAGATCGAACATGATGATCTTTTTGAAGAATAGGCTCAATCTGCAGTATCTCGGGTAAGAGTTTGAGACCATGTTCGATGTATAGCTAGTTTCGGTGATATACTCCAGAATTCACGCTTTATCTCTCGTTTCAGGGGAAGATGCAGGAGCTTCATTCAGTCTATCATCAAGCCTCTTCGCTGCATCAAAAACCCGTTGCTAACTCCTCGCTCGATTGAACCATAGACACCTTAGTTCTCAGCTGCTGCGAGTGTTCTAATCTAAATCATACGGACATGTAAATGTTTATAAGATTTCTGCACCAAACAGTTTTTGTTTCTCCTATCCCAAGCAATCACACAAGTGCTGGCTCCCTCGCCGGGAACCGCCTCACAGGGCAGGCTGACTCACCCCCTCGACTTTCTGGAGGGCTGGAAGCTCCATCCCGACAAGCAAAACATATTCAGATGCCGCATTCTGAGTCGCAAACAACACTAGCATATGAGCCACTTAGGGAGAAAAGAAGAGATTTTCGAAGCTGAAGTCACAACTTAAGCTTACAGGTCGATTCAATAGAACCAAACACGCACGACCTAAGTTGGAAGAGTTCATTTTTGTTGATAGAAAATGGGGCTGGTGAAGCTACCTACCAGAACAACAATGGAAACCGTACGTTACTCGGGATAGAATCACATAAATGGATTTCATTATTGCTATCAGTTTCCAACTCACGACGAGATACGACCATACTATATATTTCACACTTCATTTCTTGTCAGGAAGCTTCTCTAGCAACTCTGGAATAACTTCTAAGAGATCTCCGACATAGTCAGCCACCTACAATATACAAGTTAGGGATGTCAACAAACTAACCAGGGAATAGAAGAGACACTTGATATTTTGAGAATACAAGGAAAGGTGTTTTGACACTATTTATGCCCGAAGAGTTAACTACCCATAAAACAATTTTTATGTCGTTTGAACAACCTCCTTACTCGGACTTACAACCTCGTGTTTCTCAGCTTCCACTATATATGGTCTTTTCGTGGAGGATTTGTAGTATTCTTAAGTTTATAAACTACATTCCACTTTAATTGCAAAGGACAAGTTCCCTTATAAATTCTAATACCTTATGATAACACCTTTATGGCTAAGAATTTAGATGCATAATGATCCTCTAGACTAACATAATAGTTAGGCCTATAGATCCAAGAAACTGCTCCTTGACTCAAATTCAGGTCAGGTTAAATTCGGGCCGGGTTGGAATTCGAGTCGGGTCTGGGTTGAGTCAGGTTTGTCTGTATTCGGGTCACTTCGGATTTCGGGTCAACATCGGTCGGGCTCGGTTTCGGGTTCGGGTTATGCATAACGCCAAATTTTCGGGGTCGGTCGGGTTTCTCGGGTCGGACCAGGAATTTCCAGCTCTACCACTGATGCATTGATCACTAAACTTTTTATGTCTAATGTCACAAACAAAATTAATGCATTGCACATCTTTTTCATAGTCTTGTAATGGAGTTATAATTACTTGGATGCCACATATGAAAATATATTTTTTTTTTTTTATCTTTGTTATGTTTTTGAATATTTGCCTAATTGATTAAGTTTACTTCAATTGCTTGATTTTCATTGTTTTTAACAGTTACGTCTCCATACATTTCTTCGCAGACATACTTAGCAATATTTAGAGAACAATGATTTTTTAACAAACTGTTCTTTAGCGTTGATCGGGAAATCGACCCCTTATCTAGTCATTTCTTCAACTTGTTCCTCATCAATAGAGGTTTCAGCTTGCTGAAGTTGAGATACGGTAGTCATTTCATATTCATGAGGGAACTCACTAGGAGATTCTCCTTCCATCATTTCATTAATTTCTTCACCTTCTATTGACTCATTTTCAGATTATATATCTTCTTCAAGCTTTTCTTCTATTATTTCTAATATCCCTTTGTTATTTCTTAGAGCTAGATCTACTGCTTCATCTTCTAATAGCTCGATGTAATCCAAACTTCCTAGGGCTTCTGCTAATCTATTGTTCTTCTTGTTTTTGCATTCATTAGCATAATGACCGGGTTCTCCGCATGCCCAACATTTGCAGTTTTTTTTTCTCATGACATAACGAGGCTTTCTGGAAAAATCTTCTATTTTTCGAAAATGGTTTTTTATAATACTTCTTATAGTATATATTTTTCACCTCTTTGTTTATTCAAAAATTTTCTTTTATAGTTTCTTCTTTCCTGATAATCTCTATTGTTATAACCCCACTCGGTTGATGTCTCCCAACAAGTTAAGAATTGTTTTTTCATTCTTTGGGTGCTTCTCACGTCTTGACATTTTTTCTTGACCCATTTTCTAACATAGGAATTTCTGTTACTAGGAGAATCTTTACTTCCATTTTTTTAGCAATTCTCGACTCTTCACTTATTTGTTCATTGATTGGGGCAGGAAGTTTAATTGTGTTCTCCTATCTTATAATAATACTTCTCGAATTCTATTATGTAATTATCAACATATTTCATGTTACAGATTTCAAGATTGTTTAATGTCCTTTGCCATTTTAAAGCTTCCTTATCTTCATCTTATTTTTCTCCAATGAATTCGTCTTCTATTAGTTCACATATTAATGTGAACATATTCACTAGGCTTGCTAAATTCCTAAGCTCTTGTTTTACTTCATCACCAATAGCTCCATACCAGTCGGCAATACATCCATAGAAACTATGTTCTATATAATTAAGGAATTAAGAAGAGTTCCATCCTACGTTCATGTTTAATACACTCATCATACTTTTCTTCCAGAACTCTATGATTTCGCGCTTATTTCTTACGCCATCTAGGTTTAATTTATAACATATTTCACTTATTAATTTCTCTTTGATTTGGTCTATGAATTGGCATAATGCTTACTCCAAACCTTTCTTTCTTTTCTAGAAAATTTTTTGGCTTTAATCTAGGTCTGTAGTTACTGGTTGAACCATGTTCACAGCGTCTGTAATTTCTTCTAGCTTCGTTAAACTCTACTGGTTCATTCTCCCTTAGCCTTCTTTGTCTTAATATCACATTTAACCTTTATTTGACTTTAGATATGGGAATGTTTTCCATGTCTTTTAGGTTAATTAATCCAGGTTGCTGATACACAACTTCTTCATCTGAGTTCTTTTCAGACTCACCGTCGCTCATAACTTCTTGGTTCATAAAGTTGGCATGGTTTCAATGGTTTTTAGTTTCTGTAATTTCAACTTCCATTATGGATCATCCAACTTAGTGCTAAATCTCCTTGTTTGTCGAAATGGATGTTGATTCATTTTTAAGGATTTGATTTTCGTCTTGATTTTCTTCTTCAACAATCGCTTTTTTCTTTATAGTGTTATCTAATTTAGTAGAAAACTTCTTTTTGATTTTTTTTTTTAAATGGATAAGTATATTTAAAAGGATCTCCTTTCTTGATTTCACCCCCTGTTGTTAGGCTTATCTGATAGTTAATTTCGTTAATGCCTTTTAGATTGGTTGAGTGATGCACTTCACCTGTTTATTTTACAATCTTAAAGATTTTACTACTAATATCGATATATAATTGTTCTAATTTTCTAACTTCGAGTTTTAGATCTATAAGTTGGTCTGAAATGACATTTAAAATTGCTCTAAAATGCTTATCACTTATATCTAAATGTAAAGCATGAGGATAAGTCTTATGATGGCAATTAGTAGACACATCCAGACTGTCTTATAGATAAATACAAATTATTTTTAATTAACTTGGCTCTAATACCAAATTGCAGGATCACACTAAAAATATGAAAGTACTGAATAATATTAAAGCGGAAATTAGAAAGACAATAATACAAACTAAGGATATAACTTAAACTTATTAAAAGGTAGGGTTTATTTTTATAATTTTCTGGTCTTTATGGGACAAAGTTTACAATTGCACAAAGCTGAAAGCTGAATAGTGACTTTTTGCTATTCTCCAAAGGCAAAATTGCAGAAAACCACCCCTTAAATGGCTTTTTTGCACAAAACCACCCCTTAAAATCAAAATTGCAGAAAATCACCCCTTAAACATACATGTTAGCAAAACACCACCCCTTGCCAGTTCTCCATTAAATATCTGTTAAAATGTGCAAAAAGTCCTATTTACCCCTTAGGTTTAATATTATTTTATAAACTTGATGAGAAAAAATTACTTTTTTTTTTCATTTTCTATTTTCTCCTCATTTGTAAAGGGTTGATATGCGTGGCGGCAGGCGGCAACTATGGAGGAAGAATGGATTGGTGGTGGCAGTGCGTTGGTGGTCGACTAGTGGTCCAAAGGCGGTTCAGTTGTGGGGTTAGGTGGATGTACGAGTGCGTCGGTGGCACTAGCCGGTGCGACCGGTGGTGGCCGGTGAGTGGTGCGACAAAGGTGGTAGGGGCGTTGGAGGTGTCGGGTGGTGGTGGAATTTCCCAATTGCTTGGTAAATTGAAATTGGATTAAATTGAATCGAAATTGGTGGAAGATTTAGGTTGAATTGAAATTGATTAAGGCTTCAAAGTTGAGATGGATTATTCAAGCAAGTCGGCCGCCGCCCGTCAAGCACCTTTTCCTCCTTCACATACCTGCTGTCGAACAACTTCCTCATGTTCATGTAACTTTGATTCATTTCATAGTCCTTCATTTGCTTTATTTATGAATTGAAAACTTCATTTATGCCTGTTTTTTTTATAGGTTTAATCAATTGAATATCCCCACTATGCTTGTCCTCCATTGTCAAGTTGTATATTTGGGTTGGCTTTAATTAGAGTTTTTGGGGAGGGGAGGGATTTCAAAGAGGGGGTGAAGATTATGGTGCTTTTACTGTAAATTTGAAAGTTTTCAAGGGTACACATGACTTTTCACACATTTTTAACTTACATTTCACAGAAAACTGGCAAAGGGTGGTGTTTTGTCAACATATTATGTTTAAGGGGTAGTTTTCTACAATTTTGATTTTAAGGGATGGTTTTGTACAAAACAGTACATTTAAGGAGTGGTTTTCTGCAATTTCGCCTTCTCCAAAATACTTTGGAGATTTGGCTATTCTTCTAATAACTTTGGATTTTTTTTACTATATTCCAAGTTTACTCTCCAATTGTGTGATTGTTTTCTCAAAGATACAGTCTAAATCAACCTCTCGATCCAATTGGCGTTTTATATTTTTTCAACCCACTTTATATCTTTTAAAATTTATAAAATGGATATCTTTTAACCTAATTTTAACATTAATGGACGTTTTAGAGAATTTTTCAAAATTTTCAACAAAAAAAAAAAAGAGAGAATTTTTCAAAAGTTACACCTTGGATAGTTTGATGAAAAATAGAAAGCAAGATATGAATAAATCAATAATTTTAAATTCAAACTTTGATGGGCAGAAAAAACATTTGAATTTTTTTAATAAAAAGACAAAAGTAGACATAACAATTTGGATCAAAGGCAACATCAATTAGGATATTTTAATTTAAAACATAAAGTAAGGTTGATTAGAAAACAATCTTTTACCTATAACTTGGGTAGTTTAATTATAAATATAAAGTAGAGTTGTTTTGAGAAAATATTAAAATTGCAATTTGAGTATTTTTTACCAAAAACATGAAGTTTTACAAATTAAATACCATAAAAGTGAATAAATCGTAAATATGGATGGTGTTTTAAATTTTTTAAAAGTTATAAATATGATAGTTTAATGAAGAATATAAATTAAGGTATTTTATTTTATAAAGATATAATTTGGATAGGTTAATGAAAAACATAAAGTCTGGTGATTTTGGAAAAATATTCAAAGTTATATGTATATATTTTTTGAAAAGACATAAAAGTATAAGGAAAGAAAAAAATTAATATTTTTAAATTCAAACTTCTAAGGGTAAAAAAGGGATTTGATAAAATGAGATTGAAATTACCAAAATAGACTTTGCATAGGGGTTGAATAACACCTAATAAATACAATTAACAAGGGCAAAATGGGAATTTTGACCAAAAAAACAATTAAAAATCATAGTGAAATCACTATTCATTCAAGTCCTTCATACTTTTATATAGATGTTAGGATATGAAATATATACTTTATTGAAAAATGGTAAAACTTTTTACATATGAGGAAGTAATGTGCTTATATTTGAACACTTTATATGCAAATGTACACATTTTAAACCGAGGCGAATATTTTCACTCCTAATTTTTACTATTTCCACCGCTAATCACTACATAGGTATGCGGTGGTCTTAATCTACTTTTTACCAGACCCACCGCATATACATGTGGTGGATTCGTTGACCGTATATTTATGACAACCGTATACATGCGGTGGGTTTTTGGCCAATTGAAAAGGGTTTGTAAAAGTTATCTAAAACTGTCGCTATAGCCCACCGCATCGGTATGCGGTGGATTATGGCGATGGTTTTAGATTATTATGGCGACGGTTCGAACCCACTGTATACTTATACGGTGGGTTGTGGCGACGGTTTTGGACTGTTATGGCGACAGTTTTGAACTTGTATATGCCTCGACCCACCGCAAAGTATTGCGATGACCCACCGCATTTGTCTGCATACCTATGCGGTGGGATCATTGACTGTCATTAAACCCACCGCATACCTATGCGGTGATTAGCGGTGAAAATATCATCCCCCGTTAAAAGTGACTATTAGACTACAATTTGGATCAAAATGTACATTGCACCATGTTAGTCTAAGTGACATTCAACTACGAACGATGTGTAAAACGAATGAAAAGATGAAACATTAATTCTCTTTAAATACAAATGCCATGAGTTTAAATACATCAATAACGTATCCTAGATATCTTTCTGTAACAATTTCAACTAGTCGATTTACATTATAAGGCTCCTCTCAAGCAAGAGCATTGTATAATATTAACCATCTAAGCTATACAAGAGAGCAAAAAAAAAAACTAATATTACAAGGGACAAAAAACCATTCTACATACTGAATTTACCTAAATGGTTATAAAGTTTAATTTTGGGTCAATAGTTTGAGTAACAGATGCTAGATTCGAAAGATGAGCCTCTACTCCAACCATGCCTCCATTGCATCTGAAGTTTCCTCGATTCAAAATTTAAAACGATAAAGCATTAGAAATAAAAAGATTGATCATTGAATTTTCAATTAGACCCAATTAGGCTATTATAAATAGGTTTCATCTCATTCCTCATCGTCATTTCCCGCTCATCATTCATTGCTCGCTCATCGTCATCATGTCTGGTAGTAGCTTCAGCAGATTGAAGAAACTCTTGATGAACGCCTTCTCTATCCTCTGGGATAGAAGGCTCCTGCAGGAGTGGTACGCAAAGATTATGGAGTTAATAGGAAAGATGATTCAGGAAACGGCGACGGCCCTGGTGTCTAATTGTTCAAACTTTCGACGTGGGACGATTTTTGTCCATTCACATCTCAACATGCCCCCTCCATCTAGTTGATTTTTATCCATTAAACTTTCAATATGGGACGATTTTTGTTCATTCATATCTCAACACGCCTCCGCTATCTAGTTGACACTTGGATAAGTGCATCTCATTCTCTTTTTAGCTAGAATACTGCTTTGATACCATATTAAAGTAGTGCACCTCATTCTCTTTTAAGCTAGAATACTGCTCTGATACCATATTAAAATCCGACTCGGACCAATAACTGGGGGTCGTGTGCATGTGCACAACAACACATAAGCATAGGGAGGTTCCATCTTAAAACCAATTGGCAATAGGAGGAATAGCTCACCAACTTATATAATAGACTTGATTTGTTCAAACTTTCGATGTGGGATGATTTTTGTCCATTCACATCTCAACACGCCACTTGGCACTTGATTTGTTCAAACTTTCGATGTGGGACAATTTTTGTCCATTCACATCTCATTGTCCATTCACATCTCAACACGTCCCCGCAAGTGCAACTAGGATTGTCTTATCTAGTTGACACTTGGACTTGCACTTAGACTTGATTTGTTCAAACTTTCGATTTGAGACGATTTTTGTCCATTCACATCTCAACACAATCTGCGGTGGGTCTATGATGTTTCTGCTAGGTATAATCTCTGATCTTGTTTTCTTACTCTCCATAGTTTTGTTTGAAATCCGGATTAGCTTCAATCGTGACTACATCTCTTGCAGCGATCGCTAGATCTGCATTTTCTAATACTCTGTTTTCATATATGTTTCTGTACTCCTTGCACAACAAATCATTGTTAATAGGTTTCCATTAAATTAGCCATTTGAACAAATAAATGAATGACATTATCCAAAATCTGCACATAAACAGCACAACAGTGCTAAACAGAATTTAAATATATACCAAATAAATCATCAAACATTTTGTTTAACTATCTATAAGCCGGTTCAAAACTTCAGTATCTGATGAGAGCTAGTAGTTCACCTGGTAGTTCATTTGGTACAAATCTCGCATCAACAACAACACGTGTAGCACCAACTAGAAACAAAATAAACAATTCAACTTGTGATAATGTGTTAAAGTGAAATTGATCAAAATAGGATGATTAATACAATTGAACATCTATTATAATTATGAGCCCATAGGGACGACAATGTACCAGCTGCACCAAGTTTTTCTGCAAGCTTTTCTATCATTTTGAAGTTTTCTGCACTTTTTAAAGCACGCCCTCCTGTGACCACGACATGTGCATTCCCAAGATTTGGGCGTTCTGGTTCTTGAGGGCTCGGACTTACAAATCTTGATTTACTAGCAATTTCTACAACATGTGAACGTGGAAAACACATCAAGGAGTAGAAGTAAGCTATAAAAAATGAATTCAAAGCAAATCCAATTGCTCATTGAATTAAAGTATCTTTGAGCACCAGAAAACAAAAACCTAGCTAAAAGCTTTTTCTCTCTTTTGGGGTAGAAAAGGTGATACTCTCAAAGAGTTTGCACAAAAGCTTTTCTCTTATTGCTTTTCAAAATGAAAATCCATACATTTATCGCTATATCACCCGGAACACCAGAAGAGATGATATATTAATATAATAATAGCATCCTTTCAACCAAAGCACCCCATGCCCCAAAAGAAAAAGAAAAGCAAAAAATAAATAAGAATTCCTAGATGTGAAAATGTGTACATGTGGGATAGAAAGAATAGACAAACCTCCACTAAAGTTTGAGAGATCAACCTGAGCAATCCGAGCTGCGTCAAATCTTGACTCAGATGTCACAGGAAAGAAAGTCGACCTAATGGTCAGCATGCATGGCAGCATGGGAACTCACCACTGCAATGAAACGTACTAAGAGCGTTTCCGGCATAAATTGGCTTGATATAAACATAAAAAAAATTCCTATTGCATCAAAATAGTTCATACTGTCATAAAAAGGAATGGAAAATTCAAACAAATAAATGAACTGATAAACTACTCAAGCTTTTCATATATAAAATTACAGTCATGACAAAGTAGGAAAAAATTATAAACATAATGCCTATGATCAAATAGCACCAAAAAAAGAAGGAGAAAACATAGAAGTTATATTTCAGAAGTTTACAAGAAAGTTTGAGAGATCATGTGTTATCAACTAACCTCATTGCAGCTCTGTCTAAGATCTTTCCGGTCAAGGATCTCGGCCCTGCGAAGTTCTTTCTAGGGATTGAAATCAACAAAGATAAGTTTGGCTTCTACTTATCACAAACTCGTCATATTGATGACATCCTACAGACCACTGGTATGCATTAGCCCAAGCCTATATCCACCCCAATGGCTACTAATTTTGATCTCCTTCAATCTTCACCACTTGTTGCCGATCCACACATGTATCGAAGTGTTGTTGGCAGTCTTCAGTACCTTGGTTTTACACGCCCAGATGTTGCATTTGCTATGAATCATGTCTCTCAGTTTATGCACGATCCTCGCCTTATTCATTGGTCGTAGGCCGTCAAG
Source organism: Persicaria tinctoria (assembly GCA_037127255.1). NCBI lineage: Eukaryota > Viridiplantae > Streptophyta > Magnoliopsida > Caryophyllales > Polygonaceae > Persicaria > Persicaria tinctoria. Next base: position 70,671,897 of record JBANSL010000013.1, read on the forward strand.
AGGATCTTGCGTTATTTAAATCATACCAAGGCCTTGCAATTTCATCTATCATCGGCCCCTTCTAATGAGATTTCCACCTTCTCTGATGCTGATTGGGGGAGCGATCGAACGGATCGATGATCTGTTAGTGTCTATTGTATCTTCCATGGCTCCAATCTTATTTTTAGGTTATCAAAGAAATAGGGCACTGTGGCTCGGACATCAACTAAGGCTGAATATCGAGCTCTCGCACTTGCTACGTGTGAAATTTTATGGATACAATCAGTTCTGGGTTCGATCCAAATACACCTTACGAATGCTCCCACCTTGTGGTGTGACAATCTGGGAGCAATGTATCTCGCTATCAATCCGGTTCTCCACCATCTCATTAAGCACCTTTCGATGGACTACCATTTTGTTCACGAATGTGTGGCCAACAAGTATCTCTGTGTTGCCTTCATCTCCTCCAAAGATCAGCTTGCACATCTCCTCACCAATCCGATTTCCTCTGCTCCTTTTCAATCTATTCGATCTCAACTCTGCCTTACAACCTTGAGATCGTCGGGGAGTACTAGCCATATGGATACAGATATCCAAGAGGATCAGCCCAACACACATGAGCACCTCCAGCCTAAGCCAAGAGAGCAAGGAAAGCCCAACTCATACAATACAATTGGTTCCCAGCTGAGCACAAAGTGACAAAAACGTTCCTCTCTCCTTTCAAGAGATCAACTTTGTATATATACAGATACCCTTGTAATTCTGTGAATCAATGAAGAACAGTTTCTAAGCCTTTTCTACAATCAATCATTCTCATATTCTAGAACTCTCTCTCTCTCTCTCTCTCTCTCTCTCTCTCACACACACACACACACACACACAAAAAAAAAACACTCCGGCTAGTTCGAGCGAAAAGGGACTAAAAGCAACATAGAAAATCGAAAACGAGAGTCGAATGGAGGCTAGGGTGTGTTGGAAAAAATCGGGGTTTCCCTCTTCGTGTGATTAAGATGAGCAAAACTCACTTTATAAAAGTGGACTTTGTATTATATAGTGGAACACTCACAATTACAACTCTCACTATATAAATTTTGTAGCTCACTTTTACACTCACTCTTACTAGGATTACTAGGATTGTTGATCACTCTACACTTGCTCTCACTTGGATTGGCATTGCTTGGATTGGATGATCCAAAACAAGGCACCCATTGGCTATTTATAGCCTCACTACACCGACATTCACATGTTACAAGAATTCTAGAAATTTCTAGTTACCTAGCTTACTTGATATTACATGAATGTTCTAGGCAATTGCTCCATCAATTTATCTTGAATTTTCTAGATTGTGGGCTGATTTTATAGCCCAAATTAGATATCCTTCTTAGCCCATTAAGGAGGGAGCCCAACAGGGTGCTCACCAAGCGGAATCGGTCGCGACGGTTCACCGGAGGTGCTTCGGAGCTCGTCGGAGGCTCGGGTGGCTCGTAGGCGGCTGGGGCTCCCTTCTGGTAGGGTTCGGCTATGCGGTCTGAGTCCGTGGTGGTCGGTCAGGCCGTGCGGCGTAGCTCTTGTCCTTGCGGTTGAGTCGGCCTTGCCTCCTTGGTGGTCCGATTGATCTTGATGGGAAAGGTTTGGGGATTGGTGGTGCTCTCTATGGGGTTTGTGAATGGGAGCTTTGAAGGGAGAAGGATGGTGTGTTGAATCGAAACAAGGGTGTGATTGTTGGAGCTTGATGAAACAGAAGAAGTTTTGGGTTAGTTTTGGGGGGCGGGTGTGTTATGTAGAATGTAGAGGGAGAGTTTCAAGGGGGAAAAATGGGCTTTGTTGTTTTTACCAAATGAAAGGAAAATGGTTGGTTGGTGTAGGTGCTGCTGTCGTACGTACACAGGAGGGAGTTTGGCCTTGCTGATTGAGCCAGATGGAAGAGGCAAGGGTGGGGTTGTACTTGAAATGAAATTAAGGAGATCGATGAGCTTCTGAATTGAGCGTGGGTGATGTTGGGTTCCAATGCCAAAGGGGAAAGGAAACATCCGAACAAGCCAAGCTTGATATGTTCAAGCTTGGTTCATTTAGTAATCGAGCTCGAGTTGAACCGAGCCCAATTTCTAAACAAGTTTTTTTTTTGTTCAAGTTTGGCTTGTTTTAGTAAATGAACGAGTTCGAGCTGAGTTTTTTTTGAGGTTTAAGGAGTTTTACTTGGTCATGACATATTAATTTAAAGGAAATTTTAGAAATTCCACAAAATTAGAGTTATTCGAGCCTAAATCGAACGAGCCTAGCTTTCAATTAAAACTACTTCAATTAATATGTTATGGAATTTCAAGTTATTCAAGTCGAGCTCGAGCTATTCAACTCATATACATGCGAGGAGAGAGGCTTTGGGCAGGTAGTTGGTTGGGCACAAAATGGAAATTTCAAAAGGGCTCTAAACCTTAATCAAATTTTTACCCAAAAAAATAAACTTCAAAACCCATTTCTCTTTCAACCTTATTCTCAATTCTTCCCAAAATAAATTTTAAATTTTAAATAATCATAAATTTTAAATGATAAATATTACTGTAAAATAATGTATGAACCATAATATAAGGAACCGGAAATATTTCATAAAATGCGCAAACCTATGGGTACGTTTATTCGTTTTTAAAGTAAATTTTTCAAAAATCATATATAAAAATCATACCGGAATTAAATCATAATTTTATAAAATAATCCTTGAAAATTTCGGGTCTAGTAAATAGTAATACGATGACTTCCTACAATCTGATCTCTGTAGGATGAATCCAACTAACTTGTGTGGAACAGAACAGTTATAAAGTGAAATGTTGAAGCTACCTAGCTGTGGATATTCAACTAATCAAGCAAAGCATAACCTCTCTTCCAAAGCCAACTTAAATTTATTTTTTTATTTTAAAAAAAGTGAGATTCTTCGTCAGACAAAAGCTCAAAAAATACCCAACAATCCCAGCTACTTATACTTTGCACCAGATGCTAAGAAACCCAAATGCAAAAACACACCAAAAGCTGAAGCTTCTCTGCCACATCTTGTAAAGTTGGCCTTGCAATTTTGCCCTACAAAACCCCCCTTCCCATAGTTCCTCTCACCAACAACCTCTCCTATCTCTTCAAGACATGGCTTCGATCCGCACTCTTCGGTTATTGGGCGTTCTACTCCTCGCGCATACCGCGGCTGCCACACAGTTCACCGTGGGCGGTTCATCCGGGTGGGCTGTTCCTTCTGGTAGCAATGCCGTCTACAACCAATGGGCAGAGAGAATGCGGTTCCAAATCGGCGACTCCTTGTGTAAGTCCATATCATTTAGTCGGTGTTCTAAATATTGAATATATCGACAATATTTGAAATCCAATATGATAAAAGCATATTAATTGCTTAAAATTTATTCGTCAATGCATAAAAAAATATATTCAATGTCGATATTTTTCGATAAATCATTGATATATCTGTAATATTTTGCGATAAATATTTGGTGATATAATGCTGATTTTTGGCATATTTTGTAATTTCACCATTATTTTCTCAAGTTTATTTGAATATTTTAAATTATAAATTTTCGTTCCTTTTATAGATAAATTTAATAATTTTGACTCAAAATTATTGAATCTAACAAAGTCTGACTCGAATCGATGACTCAAGGTTGTGTGCACGGACGCATGTGCGCTAGTAGCGTGCCTAACAGACAAGCCGAGTTATGTTTTATTCTAAAACCAATTAACAATAGAAAGAGGAATCCACCTACTAACTTTGCTCAACTTTCCATACTAGTTCATTTTTTCAACTTAAATTGTATGGGTGTTCTTGCAGTGTTCATCTACCCTTCGAACGGCGACTCAGTGCTCCGAGTCACGAAAGACGACTACACGAACTGCAACACAGCATCGCCGATGGAGAAGCACACGGACGGCCACACGGTGTTCACGTTTACCGACTCGGGGCCGTACTACTTCATAAGCGGAAACAAGGATAGCTGCCAAAAGAACGAGAAGCTGTTGGTGGTTGTGTTAGCTGACAGGAGCAAGAAGGCTGCTCCCGCCCCAGCTCCTTCGACTCCGACTACTCCTCCGCCTGCACCGTCTACCACGACACCCTCCCCTGCCCCCACCACCACCACCACCGATCAAACGCCGCCCTCTCCTCTTCCTGAGGCTCCTTCCACCCCGGCTCCTACCACCCACAACGACGCTTCTTCGATTGCAAGGAGCGTTTTCGGTTCAGTTGGAGCGCTTGCAGGCTCAGCTGCCCTTCTTGTTGCCCTTTAAGCTATGCCCTTTGGCTGTGGAATTGTTTGATGGTGTACTTTAAAGAGAATATATTTGGGATTGCTTCTTTTGGTTTTATTTTTGTTTGTTTGTTAACTGCAGGGTTGGGAAGAGACATTAATTTGTTTCATGGGATCTGTTGATTGTTTGATTGTACTTACTGTAAAAGATTTGCATTAACATATTGGAAATAAAGTCCTTTATACAACTAGAGATGATAATTCGGTGAGTCGGATTGGGTTATAAAACTAGAGATGATAATTAGGTGAGTCGGATGGGGTTCTAATAATATCCATTTGGATCTTTACAATGTCGGATATATTATGCGATCACTGAGACGTGAATGAGACCAAAAAGTATCACACATTGAAAAGTTGAACCTAACAAGCCCTAGTATATGAGTTGGTGGATTCCTTATCTTATTTGTTACATTATTATTGGAGTCGTATTCGGATCGGGCATAAGTCGGGTTTGGTTAATTTGTTTGTGTAATTAAACACGGTTGGCGAGGAACTTTGATAGTTGGATTTGGAGTCATGTTCTTGGCTCATATTCGTTCGACTTCTCCTATTGTTTTCAATATTGAAGATGATTTGCCTTTTACTTTATTTTATAATCCCGTATTATATTTGGTGACCTGTGATTAGGGAATGAATAGTTTTCTCATGAAAAGAAAAGGTTTTTATTTTTTAATGACGAGAAACAAAGTACACCTTAAGTGGTAAACTCCGAGCACGTGACTTAACCGTCAACAGGCAAATTGGATTGCGTCGACCGACTCGACCCAGTAGTAGGTGATAGATCACGAGATTGATTGTAATGTCCTCCCCGAGGGTTTCCATTCATTGATAAACATATATATAGGTTACAAAAGTATTGGGTCTTTGAGCCCACTATACAATATAAGACCTATGTAATCTATCAAACCCCCGCAGTCGAAACTGGAGGGTCCCGTATAGTGCGACTGGACCGAAAATCAATGAACAACTGTCGAGGTAAACCCTTGGTGAATATATCAGCGTACTGATAGGAGGACGGGACATGTAGAACGCGGACATGTCCAATGACAACCTTGTCCGGGACGAAGTGCAGATCGAGCTCAATGTGCTTCGTGCGTTGATGCTGGACTGGGTTGCTAGCCAGATAGACGGCGGAGACGTTGTCAGTGTAGACCAGAGTGGCCTTCTGAAGAGGGCAACGAAGCTTAAGAAGGAGATTGCGGAGCCAAGAGCACTCAGAGACAACGTTGGCAACACCTCTGTACTCTGCCTCACCTCTGGAGCGAGACACGACAGACTGATGCTTTGCTGACCACGACACAAGGGTGTCGTTGAGGAAAACACAGTAACCAGACATGGAGTGACATGTGTCAGGACAACCATCCCAATCCGCATCAGTGTAAGCAACACGATCAAGCTTAGAGGAAGGAGTGATCGTGGTGGCTAGCTCGAGGGTGTCGCTGATGTATCGAATGATCCGCTTCAAGGCCTGAAAGTGGGGTTCCCTGGGTGCATGCATGAACAAGCAGATCTGCTGAACGGCGCAACTGATATCAGGCCTGGTGAAGGTAAGATACTGAAGTGCACCAGCGAGGCTCCTGTACAACGTCGGATCATCAACCAAAGGACCAAAATGAGCACTGAGCTTGTTGGATGTATCGACCGGGGTGGCGTCAAGATCACAGTTACCCATCTTGGCCCGAGCAACAATCTCAGCAGCATACTTACTCTGAGAGAGAAACAGGCCAGACGCATGACGTTCAACAACAACTCCCAAGAAGTAGGACAACTGACCCAGATATGACATGGCGAACTCCGTACTCAGCTCTGAAATAATAGACATCCGAAGAGCATCAGAAGAGGCGGTGAGAATGATGTCGTTGACATATAGTAACAGGAAGGCCATGTCTGAGCCTCTGCGATAGATAAACAAAGACGAATCCGAGCGACTGCCAATGCAGCCTGAGTGTAGCAGATGAGAGGCAAAGCGCTGGAACCAAGCCCGCGGAGCCTGTTTCAGACCATACAGAGAGCGCTTCAGGAGACAGACGTGCTTGGGACGATCAACATCAGCAAACCCCGGCGGCTAAAACATGTATACTGTCTCATTCAGATGGTCATGCAGAAAGGCGTTCTTGACATCGAGCTGATGAATAGCCCAATGTCGCGACAAAGGTAAGCTCAACACCACCCGGATAGTGGCAGGCTTGACAACGGGACTGAAGGTCTCATCACAATCAATACCTGCCTACTGAGAACGATCGTTGACAACAAGACGGACTTTGTAGTGCTCCAACGTCCCATAAGAGCGGAACTTGTGCCGGAAGAGCCACATGCAGCGAATGACGTTCGCCTCAGGAGGGCGAGGGACCAGAACCCAAGTACCATTCCTTGTAAGGGCCCTGTATTCGTCGAGCATGGCCGCCTGCCAATTCGGGTCGAGGAGGGCTGATTTGTGGGAGGTTGGGATGGGGGAAAGGGAGGTCAGGCCGGAGGCAGGGGGATTGGAAGTCGGGAAGGACAGAAGGTGATGCGGGGGGGGGGGGGGGGGGCTGCGGCCGCAGCAGAGCCGCGACATGTTGTTGCGGCTGCCGCCAGTGGCAAGGGTGGGAAGATGTCTTGGGAAAATTGGTTGGATGCGGCCGCGACATCAGGATATGCGGGATGGGTAATAGGGGAAGGGGAGGCAGGGCGATGTGTGGTGGTCATGGAGACGATCTGACGGGGTCGGAAGACACCGGAGACGCTGCGGGTGTGCGGTCTGGTGGTAGGAGGTGGTGGTGTTGGTGGAGGGGGAGAGGCATGAGCACCGGGAGAGCTCTGGGGAAGAAGAAAGTGAGGGAAAGAAGACTCTGACTCAGACTGAGACACATGAGGTGTAGGAGAGGGTATGAGAGAAGAAGCAAAGGGGAAGCGAGACTCATCAAATGTGACATGACGGGACACAATGAGCTTATGGGTTTTGACATCGAGGCAAAGGTAACTGCGATGATCAGACGGATAGCCAAGGAAGACACAAGGAGTGGAGCACGGGTGAATCTTGTGAGGGGTGGTGGAGGACTAATTTGGGAAGCACAAGCACCCAAAGGTACGAAGGTGATCATACCTAGACAAGGTGCAATAAAGGGCCTGAGTTGGCGAGCGATGGTGTAAGGTAGTAGAAGGTAGAATGTTGAGGAGATAGCATGTGGTTGATAAGGTGTGAGGCCAATAGGAAAGGGGAATGGATGCGGGGAAGAGGAGAGAGCGCATCATGTTGGTAATGGTTCTGATGATTCGTTCAGCCTTGCCATTCTACTGAGAAGTATAGGGGCAAGACAAGCGATAGGAGATCCCATTTGTGGCAAAGAAAGAGTGGAAATCTTTGTTGTCAAATTCACGGCCATTGTCACATTGGAAACATTTGATGGATGTGTGAAACTGTGTTTTGATGTAGGCATGGAATTTGGCAAAGACAGGAAACACTTGGGACTTGAAATGCAACGGGAAGACCCATAAGAAATGAGTGTAATCATCAAGAAACAAGAGTTAGTACTTGTGACCCTCCTTGCTAGGCACAGGAGAGGTACAAATGTCACTATGAATGATATCAAAGGGAGCAAGGGTGGAGGTCAAAGACCGTTGGAACGACAGTCTTGCATGTTTGCCTAACTGACAGGAAGAGCATAAACTAGAGCGGAGGTCTTTAGTAGAGGTGACAAGATGCTGAGAACGGAGGACATCTAAAACGGCAGCATTGGGATGACCCAGGCGTGCATGCCACAGGCTGGACGACGACGCCGAGAGGGCGACCGGGCACGACTGACTGGACGCAGGAGGTGGTGTGACAGGGTAGAGCTCCCCGGTGCTGTTACATCTCATGCGAGTAACCCCCGTAGTAAGATCGTTCACAGAGAAACCAAAGGGATCAAACGTAAGGGAAACGTTATTGTTAGTAGTGAAACGACGGACAGAGATAAGGTTTTTGACAATATTTGGGGCAATGAGGACATTGTTAAGGTGTAGTGGGTGGGATGAGGTCTGTAATTTGACATGGCCAATCCCCGAAGTAGCAAGGCGACCACCATTGCCGACGATAATAGAGTGTGCAGGACCTTTAAAGGAAATAGATGAGAGGTTACATGAGGAGTTCGTCATATGGGAGGTGGCACCAGTGTCCATGTACCAAGAAGAGTCGGGGGATGTCAGCTGCGTAGAGGAGAATGCGTGATGCATAGCTGGCGGAACATAGCCTAGATCAGGCGATGTCAGACAGGCGTGAGGGCCCGATATGTCGAGGGGTAGAGTACCGGTGCATTTTTTTGTGGCCACCTAAGTTAATAAACAATTAACTCAGGGCCAGAAATGAAAAATAGTAAAACACAAGACGTTTTTGCAATAACTTCAAAAGAGATTACAAAACAAATAAAAGACGAAGCTTTCTTCTTCGTTGGAACTTTCCGAGGCGGAGAGAAGACAATTGCAGCGAGGGCGTGGGGGAGGCTCGGATCCGGGCTCGTGGTGGCCGGGGATTCCGAATCTGGGCAGCGGCGAAGATGCGATGGAGGACAACGAGAGCGAGGGTGCGGAGCTCGTGGTTGAGGTGCTCGAAGGTGGCCGGATTCGGGAGCGACAGTGACTGGCGGGAGAGAAGGTGACCGGCGGCGAGCGGTGGCAACACTTGAAAGCGACGGCGGCAACACGTGAGCACGGGCGCACTTGGTGCGAACAGATAGACTAGGGAGGAAGGTCGGAGGAAGAGGATGACCGGTGAGACAGGAGGATCAATTTAGGGTTCCGTGAGGAAGAAAAGGTTGTAATACCATGTTAGATCACGAGATTGATTGTAATGTCCTCCTCGAGGGTTTCCATTCATTGATAAACATATATATAGGTTACAAAGGTATTGTGCCTTTGGGCCTTCTATACAATATAAGACCTATGTAATCTATCAGTAGGAAGCAAGGCAAACCTTGGCCGGATTTTCATATATCCAATAAAAGGGGCAGAGGCAGGAATTGAGCCCGGAACTTCCATACCATCTCCTTTCTCCATACCACTAGATCACCCGACTGACGCAAGGTTATTTTATCTTTGATCTTTGATTTCTACTAATTCTGCATTTGTTTAATAAGATATAAGATCTCTTGATTGGTGCGGAGACCGAGTGTGATTATACACCATTGATGTTTTATTTATTTATTGTTATATATAAAGACATGTAAATTAGTGAATATTCTAGGAAAGACAAACAAGTGAAAAAAGGAATTATTTTTGTTTGTTTAGAGTGATTAAAAAGGAAACCCTAACGTAGTTTAGTATTCATATACGTATATTAGACATAGATATAGATATTAAATATCAATACCAAGCATATGTGTATCAAGTTTAATATCTAATATCTGATATCCCATTTGGTATATTAGGATATTACAATATGTGTATCAAGGACAGTCCCATCTGTCTCCTATCAAAGAAATGCCACCTACGAAGAAGCCGGAGAACTCAATTTCTTCCTCTTGCACCGTCTTAACCTCCAAAAAGTCAAATCAAACCCCATCGATAACCACCGCCTCCACCTCCACACCTTCCTGCTCTCCAAGAAACCTGAGGTTTTGTGGTTGATTCCCCATCCCCCTAATTGACGAAATCCTCTTCTAAAAGGCGATTTAAATTCTCTATTGGAATGATATCTATTCCCCTTATCAAGGTTTGGGAATCGTGGCGCTAGTGACGACAAACCTTAGTTCAGATGGTGGTGTGGATGGAAGAGAAGATGAAGCAGATGGAGGAGAAGGTGAAGCAGATGAAGAGCATAAAAAAAACAACTGATATCCCCAAATTTTTTTATGAAGATGACGACAACCATAATGAAAATGGGTAATGATGACGATGATGGGCTGAGGCGGTAGGTGTGGTGGAGATCAAGTGATGAGAGTGGTGTTGGTGGTGGTTGGTCGGTTGATCGATGGTTACCGAGTGAGAATGGAGGAGATGATCGATGATGGTGGTGGCATGGTGTGGATATTGGGTTGGAGGTGGTGGCATGGTCCTGATATTGGGTTGGAGGTGGTGGTAAAGGGTTGAGGGTTTAAGTTTTTGGAGAGATACAAGTCTACAACATTAGAAAAAACTTTTGGATGCAAACTAGTAAATTAAAGTATCCAGCATAACTGCATAAGTATTTAAAAGGTTTAAAGAACAATTTGCAAGACCTTGACGACAATATTAGATGGACAATGGATGTGGCAAACCTGAACAACCCAAGAGCTTGCTTCCATAGGCGGAGCTAGAGGGGTCTCGGGGGGTCACGTGACCCTCCCCTCATCCGAAAAATTACCTAGGTGTATTCTCATCGTCAATAGATTCGTTTTGATATATAATACATCATAATCCGACATCTGAGTAAAAAGTTATGAATGTTTGAAAATTATAGATGGATTAATCACTTTAATTTTATTTCAATAGACTATAATACTTTGATTTTATATTTTACTTAAATTGACATTCATATATTAATTCATCTCGAGAGCTTCGAAACCATGAGATATACTTACTTATTTTGAGAATTTGATAAGAAGTTAAGCAAGTTTAAATTTTTTATATCTAGTTATATATTATTACGGAGTACATGTTAAGAATATAATATTTATTTATTGCATTTTATATCCTTATTTTCGTTTTACATCTTTTTAGTAGTTTGTAATATTATTTGACACTAGTTTGTACTATCGAACACATTGTGTGTTTAACGATTTTTTTTCTCGATTTTATTGTCTACTACTATGGTGACCCCCGTTCAAAACTTCATGGTTCCGTCCCAGCGAGTTGCTTCCAATATGCTATGACATTATCAATCAAGTAGAAGTTGTGGTGTGCAACAACGGACCTACACCCAAGTGCGAGGCCAACTGCAGACTTTGAAACATAACCCGAAATTCTTAAGTTAAAGGTAGAGCAATTACTTGTCTTAGAAAGTATATGTACGAATGAGGCCACTATAATGGTTGTGACATAGACCCTCTCCGCTAACTTGTCTTAGACACTCCATCCGTGATAAGCTTAACCCTCAGCGGAGTTGACCAATCACTTTTGTTACAAAGCTTTCGCAATAATTTCCATGAAAGACTCGAAGCCCTTGGACACCAATGAATTCCGACTCTTCCAAGCAGACCTTAACAGATTACATACTCCGTAGAGCTGGTAAAATCTGACCCGACCCGAAAACCCGACCCGACTCACTCGACCGAAACCCGAAAATCTGGAGTCTTCCGTAACCCGAACCCGAGACCGACCCGACCCGACCCTGACCCGACTCGAAGCAGACCCGAACGCAGACAAACCCGACCCGACCCAAACCCGACCCGACTATGAACCCGACCGAACTCTATATTATTATATTTTGATAGAATTAATTATTTATATCTAGATTTGTTAAAAACTAATAATAATAATGGAAAAAAAGCTAATGGGTCAAAAGCTAAAAATGAAATGGGCATTGAAAATGAAATGGGCCAATGATATAGTCAAACCACAAATAAGCTCATTTGCAACTTGCTAGTTAAAATAAGGTTAAATCATAAATGTACAATTAATTTGATTTAATTATAGCACCGATCAATTGGTTTAAATGTTTAAAAAAGGACGATGTTGCCAAATACCGAATTTCCGATTATGACTTTTTTGAAAATCGGTCGACAACCGATGAGTCAATGACAATGAATGTATTCAACCGAGTCAAAATTACATATTCAAGTATTCAACCTAGTCAAAATAATTTATTTTAAGTAAATTACATATTCAAGTATTCAACCGACTCAAAATCAACCTAATTATCCAAACGGGTCGAATATGATTCGACCGAAAACTCAAACAAACTATACCCACTTTGATTCGAAACTCAAATGAGACCGACCCGCCTCTTGACCCGAAACCCAAACGAGCCCGACCCGCTTTGACTCGAACCCGAATGGGTATGACCCGATTTAACCCGAAACCCGACCAATCTAAAATTCATTATGACCGAACCCGACCCGAACCTGACTCGACCAGTACCCGACCATAAATTTTACCCGAACTGACTCGACCCGTCAGTGACCCGACCCGAGCAAGCTTGACCCGAACAACCGACTTGCTAGCTCCACTCCGTAGTCCGTACTGTATTAGGAAAGAGCAATAGGGACTTTATTTTAATCATTTAAAATGTTAGGGATCTATTTGATACATTGTGGAAACACGAGGGACCATTGGCTAATTACGTAATTTAGTCTCGAAAAAACACGGGCCAACTCCGCCAGATCCATCCCCAAATCATCCCACCGATCGCAGCACCATTGACGCCACCACATCATCCCGCCATTGCAGCCGTCCACCACCTAAGCTCCGCCCGCACTTTTCCACCGCGAAAATTGAACTCCAACCCTGCAGTCTCTATTTTCTCTAGTGTTATGCTCCTGTCAGCAGAAAACTTGGAGGAGTTCTGTATCTTGATTGGGAAGTCGCATCCAGAAGCATAGTAGATCTGCTCGATACGACCATCATCTAGTCGGTTCCTTGCTGCTGTTCTTCATTTCCATATCCCAATCGAAGAATTTTTAGTCCATTTGCAGCAGGGATCTGTCAACCCCCAGTCAACTTTGATTCTTCATTCCGATTCGAGAATCTCGGTACAGGTGACCGTTGTAAATTTCTGATGGTTTAGGATTTCCAAATGATTTGATCTGGATTCTCATGCTAGGGACTAGTTTTTCCTCCAAATTTCTTTGCCATTTATAGGTTTCGGAACTAGGTATGGTCTTTTTCTCCGCCGTCAAATCCCAGCTCTCAATTTTGCTTGCAGATTCACATTTTATATGCATAGTACGTGAAGGAGGTTGCTAGAGAAGGAACGAGAAGCCGTAAAAGTGATAAAATGTCGAAGTCCTCAACTGGAAACAGACCTCAACTCGTGCTCAATATTGAAAATTTCAAGGTAAACTGAGTTGGAAATTTGTGTCTATTGGTATACGAAGCATGCATTTTCTGAAAATAAACCCCAGTGATAATAATTATAGGTAATTATATTTTTTCCTTGTGCAATTGCCCATTGTTGTTGGCTTGTCTAATAGGAATTGTTTCAAATATTAACTCATCTTAGTCTCTTAAGAAAAAGAAAAGGTGATTAAGTATATCTATTGATCCAGAAATGCTTTTTCTGTCAACAAGGGTTAACTTAAGCCATAATGACAATCTATGCAGGGGGACTTTTCATTTGATGCATTATTTGGGAACTTGGTTAATGAGCTTCTACCTTCTTTTCAAGAAGAAGATACAGAGACATTTGATAGTCATGGTGCTACTGATATAGCTTCTCAAGGACTTTCAATACCTTTATTTCCTGAAGTTGATCCACTGTTGGCACTATTCCAGGATTCTTCTAAGGATTTAATTGATCTCCGACAACAGGTATACAGTTTGAATTCCTAGACTGCCTCTTAACATAATATGTTAGGTGTAAGATGACAATGTGTACCTCTGTTTCTTCTCCTTCTCACCCATCTCCACTCTCTTGCCTTTTTGCCACTTTCGAGAGTGAAGATTGATACCAGACTTAATGATCTCAAAATGGAGGTTTCGACACAAGATTCTAAGCATAGGAAGACTCTCGCAGAGGTTGGTTTCTTTTTCTAAACATTTTTTTAATGGTAGATAAGTAGTGAATCTTAGCAGTTTATTAAATTAGCAATCAGCCTGTCTTTAAATTGATAACATGCGACTGGTATATTTGGTGTAATTTTCTGCTACTGTTTTCTCACGATCTAGTCGGGGCAAGGGTGCGTACATTTCGACCCCCCTAGACCCTGCGCTGAGCGGGATATACTGGGCCTCGTGATGATGTTGTTGTTGTTGTTGTTGTTTTCTCACGATCATCTTTGAACTTTGTGGATCATATACTAAATTCAATTTTCGTATGGAAAGTAGTATAAATGAAAATTCGTGGTTAGATATGATCCTACTTTCTCATCTGGGCAGTGTACCCTCCTTGCACATGATTTAGCAATAAACAAGGGGAAAATTTGTGTTGCTTAGCGATTCCCATGAAAAAAAGACCCAATTCTAAGCATATCTTGCATATATTTGTACAAAATTTGTGTTCATGACAGTTGTATGCAAAGAGAAGTTGAAAATGAGATTACTTATGGAAGAACTTGAGATTTCAATTTCTCCCTTACACTTTGTTTTTTCAGTTAGAAAAGGGTGTAGATGGTTTATTTGATAGCTTTGCCAGACTGGATTCACGTATTTCAAGTGTTGGACAAACTGCAGCAAAGATTGGAGATCATCTGCAGGTAATATGTTTTTCTTCCTTTAATTACCAAAATTTTGTCTCACACATGTATACGTGTAAAAATTAATTTGGTACTTGAACTTCAGATCTTTCCAGAATTTATAACTCACCCTGGTTGGTGCTAGGTAGTTGACCATTGAAAATTGCATCATATTCTGACTTAATATTATTTCATCCTCAGAGTGCTGACTCCCAACGAGAAACTGCTACCCAAACGATAGATCTGATAAAGGTATTCTTGACTTAAACATGGGTAATCTTTTGCTTCTTAATGGCCTAAGATTGCCTGACCATTTTGAAATTGGACAGTACTTGATGGAGTTCAATGGAAGTCCTGGAGACCTAATGGAACTTTCACCCCTATTTTCTGATGATGGGCGTGTTGCTGAGGCTGCTTCAATTGCACAAAAATTGCGTAAGTTATTATGTCTGGTGCACAAAGCTTTCTGGGGTCATGCGATATTTTCTTTTTCAGTTTGTTAAATCATACTCTTTCAGTTTATTTATAAGCTTGTTGAATCTTCTATTTCAGTATTTGATTTCTATTATTAATACTTTCTTCTTAACCCCAATATGTTAAATGAAGTGTTCACACACCCTTATCCATTTTATTATCTAGATCAACATATTGTAAGTTAATCAATGAAGTCAACAACTGGGAAATTATGAACTAATCATGGAAAAATGCTATGCATGATAATGCTTAATGTTTGGTAGCTTCTGAAATTTGTTATGGGCTTCTCGAGAAAAGAAGAAAATAGGGCTGATGGGAAAAGTGAAATTAGGTTCCTTTTCCCACTATTTTCTCCCTATATGCACTATTCATGAGGTTTCACCATATTTTGCCTACAACAACAACAACAACAACAACCTAGTATATCCCGCGTTAAATCAGGGTCCGGGGGGTCGAGATGTACGCACTCTTTCCCTGAACTAGCCGAGAGAGTGTTTCCGGAAGACCCAGAACAATAGAGCATAAGAAACACAACGTCCCAGGCCACCTAGTAGGAGATGAGGCAATAGACAGGAGATAGCTAGATAACTGATAGATAGAAAGCAATATCTTTTGTTTTTACTCATATGGAGCCGTTTGACTTTTTAGTCATTAATGTTTTAAAGCTTATGAATTTTCTCTGCCAGTGAGTACTTGTATTTGGGCCCCTTATTTTGTCAATATGGCTTGTTACAGGAATGTTTGCAGAGGAAGATGTTGGAAAACAAGGCATAGGAGCTCCTTCAGATACAGGAAATGCTACTGCCAGCAGAGGATTAGAAGTGGCAGTTGCTAATCTTCAGGACTACTGCAATGGTGAGTGAGATTTAATACAATCAATGAATAGCTTTGTATCAGAAGTACTTTTCACTTCAGATTAATAATACCGAGTTAGATGAGCCCAGTAGGATGTATTGTTTTATTGTAATTGCTATGAACCAGTTGTTAGGAGTCTGTAATAACCTGCCACATCCCTTGCCCTGATGTCATCTATACCATATAGTCCCTCCAAACAAAAATAAAAAATTGATCAGAATATTTAGAATTTTATCCTTGCTACATGCATGTTGGCAAAATTGAGTGAATATAAGTGGTCATCCTTTGTTAAGAATCATAATCCATTTCTAAACAACAAAGCTGATTGAACTTCATCTGGGCATTATAATAACCCTTGACACTACCATGTTCATATTTTATTTTGAGATATGAAGTGTAGCTCTGTAATATTTCTGGTTCTTTGTTTCAGAATTGGAGAATAGATTGTTGTCTAGGTTTGATGCTGCCTCACAAAAAAGAGAACTTTCCACAATGTCAGAATGTGCGAAAATATTATCTCAGGTAAACTTGTTTGAGATATATGCTTTTGTAAACAGATGGTTGGTGTTTTGGCAAGCCCTGATCCCTGACTCTGTGTTGCTTCCTCTTTCATAATATATTATTCATAGGTTTAAGGAAATAAAGTTAAGGTATAATGTTGCATATATGTTTATGTTATCTGTATAAGGCCTTCTATGTTTTTTTGGGATATTTTCAAGGGTCTCATTTTTGCTAGTATGAGTCTCAAAATTTGTGTACATTGAGGAAAAAGGTAAAACTCATGATTGTTTCTTGCAGTTTGTACTTGGATAATACTTTTACCTTTTTGAAAAAGTAATATCTTTTTAACGTTAAAATAAATCGTTGATGCCAAATTTCAACTCATTTGGAAGTTCATATTTTCCATTTTGCACATATCACTGAGTTCCCATTTTCCATTTTGCCGCATAGCCTGTTGCATTTACTTGTTTCTGTGCTGCAAGGCAGTTTAACAGGGGAAGCAGCGCCATGCAACATTATGTGGCAACGCGTCCAATGTTTATCGATGTAGAGATAATGAATGCAGACACCAGATTGGTTCTTGGTGATCAGGGATCACAAGCTAGTCCCAGTGATGTTGCACGTGGACTTTCTACTCTTTATAAAGAAATTACAGGTCAGAATCAGTTTTCTATTCTTGGTCCAAAAGGATGTTATGATTCTCTCAAGTTTGAATGTGTATACTGGTTATATGGACAATCGTTTGATTTGCACATGGAAATAAGCGACAAAGCATATTTCATAACTTGTGAAGCATATTTCATAACTTGTGCCTCTTGTGCTGCAGTAGTTGTGGCAATCTTATCTCTCAAGAAGCAACAAAGTACATTTGGTCTCAACAGGCTGACTGATAAATTTGAAAACATGGTGCCAATCTTATGTCTGTATGTGTGCTTTATATTTCAGATACTGTGAAGAAAGAATCTTCTACAATAATGGCTGTATTCCCTTCTCCAAATGAGGTTATGTCAATTCTTGTCCAGGTAATGATGTGGAAGTCAACCCTTTTACTGGCTTCTTTCCAGTTTACGCTAGTACATACAAAAAAGGAGTTGCATGCTAACTCTCCATTTTGGTGCAGAGGGTTCTAGAGCAGCGAGTTACAGCACTTCTTGATAAAATTTTACAGAAGCCATCTCTTTCAAATCCTCCCCCAATGGAAGAAGGCGGACTTCTGTTGGTCAGTTTCCAACTTACTTATCCATTTTCTGGCATCTATTTTACTTTCCTGTAGTTTGTAATTTTCCTTCATTATGTCTATAGTACCTCAGAATGCTGGCAGTGGCTTATGAGAAGACTCAGGAACTTGCTAAAGACCTCCATAAAGTGGGTTGTGGTGACTTGGATGTTGAGGGTAATTGTTGTATTTTATTCATTTATTTATTTTCTTGGTGAAGAATTTTGTTAATCATTTGTAGTCTTTATTGTTTCTATTCTTTTTTTTTGCTTCCTACTTCTCTTTCTCTTCAGTTACCAGAAATAAGATTATAAGTTAAATCACCAAGAAGATATGTTACGAGAACGTGATGGAGCCGTAGGGGAAACTGAATCACATGTTCTATTACCATAAAAAGGATATTTGATACTTGATTGAAATACTGGTATTGAGTTGGAATGATCAGTTTTTTTATTCTATAAAGTTAGATAAGAATCGAGGGGGATGGGTGATTGGGTATGGAACCTGTTTGGTGGAGGTATGAGGTATCGGGTTGAAATTCTTGGTATTGACTATTGAGTTGGAATGAGCAATAGTTTCTCTCTCCCACTCCAACCTCCCACTATCACTCTGTTCTATAAGTAGATATAGTGGTGGTGGTGGTGGTTGTTCACTTGTTGATAGATGTTTAGTGATGCAGTTCTCATTTTAACATCGATGCTCACAGGGGTATCTAATTTGGCTGTTCAGATAATTGACTGTTGTTTTGTTGTTGCCTTTTTTATTATGATGATTTTCTATTCAGTTTAAACATGTGTTCTTAACATAAATTTGTGCCAAATGTTTGTTTATTGTGATACGTTGAGGTTGCATGTGGAATTTGTATCATATGGATTGTGGAAAGATAAAAGATTATTTGAACTGATTGAATTGTACATGAGGAATATGTTTACATCTCCATACAATACAACTCCTATTATTGTGTGCAGCAAGGATATATCTTCTAGACTTATGCATGAGAATTTATGATAAGCATTTTTTGCCATGCTAAGTCTGTTTTTGTTTTTCTTTTACATGAAAGTGGATATTTTGTTTCCAAGTATTTCTATCTTAGAGTTGGCAACTTGTAATTTCTGGTCAATTTAAAAAACATTAGATATCTGTTTATGTTATAACTTATAACCCTTCTGGTAAGCATTGTCCTTGAATGACTTAAATACTTTCCTTAGAACTTCCTCTTTCGACTATGGTGGATCATTGATGTCTTTATTTTGCTGTTTCTCAAATAGAACAACAACTTTTAAGTGATTGCAAATGTAAGCAATATATGGACATCTCTTGGTGGCATATGCTTTTAGCCAAATATTGAAATATAACATTAATGTCATTCTTGATGTCTCAGGCCTAACAGAATCTCTGTTTTCTACCCACAAGGAGGAGTATCCCGAACATGAACAGGCATCACTTAAACAATTATACAAAGCTAAGGTTTGTAGTGGTTACTTCTTTCTATTAGTGACATTACTTTTAAGCAATTTAACTTGACAATCAACTGACTATTCAACGTTAAAAAAAAAAAAAAAATCAACTGACCATATAGTTGGAAGAATTGCGTGCTGAAGGCCAGTCTGAGATATCCGGAACTGGGAGTATTGGGCGATCCAAAGGAGCTTCCATTGCTTCTTCTCACCAGCAAATATCTGTCACTGTCGTCACTGAGTTTGTGCGGTGGAACGAAGAAGCAATATCTAGATGCACTTTGTTTTCTTCTCAGGTGATATTTGGTTCTACATTTAGCTCTTTTAGCTTTTCCAAGTCCTAAACTCTTAGTTATTGAAATAATGCTGGCAAGTTACAGATGATTTTCCTTATCCACCAGAACGGTAATGTTGCTTTTCTTTTCACTTTCTGGGGTTTGTGTATGGGGAGGGGTGGGGGGTGAGATGTTCTGGCTTGCTGGACATTACAGATCGTTAGACCATGAACTGGATTGAGGGTTCCATTTTGAATTAACTATCTTGAATGCGTATTTTTGGTTCTTATTTTACGAAACTTCAGAGATTTAGTGCCACATAAGTAGTTGCTCACTTGCTCGCAAGGAATTCCAGATAGTGAGACTGAACTGGCTGGAGGTTTCCATTTTGAATTGAGTATCTTGAATGCATATTTTTGGTTCTTATTTTAAGAAACTTCGGAGATTTTGTTACAAAAGTAATTGCTCGCAAGGAATGGTATGATTTGGTTTTATTTATTTTTAAAATCCAAATGTACGCATGTATAATTAATAGATTAAAATAACATATAATGGGCTATGCCTGGTGGAAGTAAAATTCATTAAACCCTCTTTTTGGTCAAGCTGTGTGGCGCAAAATAGCTACCTCAAATTAGCAATAAGCGGATCTCAACCTAAATGTGAGGAGTGTAGGATAAGATACATACAAGGGTATCTTCATCATCTTATACACATGTATCACCATAATGCAATATCCCCGGGTAGGATTAAAATTCTAAAAAACATTCAAATTCCTTGCTTTCCATAGCATGTAAATGGAAGTAGCAAAACCTAGCCTCTTCGTGTATAACCTTGTTTGTTTCTTTTGACAGCCTGCTATTCTTGCATCCAATGTAAAAGCTGTTTTTACTTGCCTCCTTGATCAAGTAAGCCAATAAATCCTTCTGTGCTCCTGATTTCATTCATTTGAATATTATGAGGGGTTTTTTGTTTTTAATAAATATCTATTTTGCTTATCTGCAGGTCAGCCAGTACATAACTGAGGGCTTAGAGCGTGCTAGGGATGGCCTAACAGAAGCTGCTGCATTGAGGGAAAGATTTGTGTTGGGCACTAGTGTTAGCAGAAGAGTGGCTGCTGCTGCTGCTTCTGCTGTAATTACTTTTCAACCCTCCTCTTACTCAGTGTTGTCTTATGTCCTGTAATTCTCAAATCTCAATCAAGATTCATTGGTCTTATGTAGGCAGAAGCTGCTGCTGCAGCAGGTGAAAGCAGTTTCAGGTCCTTCATGGTTGCTGTTCAACGTTGTGCTAGCAGTGTGGCCATTGTACAACAAGTATGATTTTATGATGCTGTTGATTGTATCTTTGAATCAACATGTCTTCAAGGTCTTTGGCTGTAACTTGTTTTTTTTCTTCAGTATTTTGCGAATAGTATATCTCGGCTTTTACTGCCTGTTGATGGTGCACATGCTTCATCTTGTGAAGAAATGGCTACAGCAATGTCTAGTGCTGAGTCTGCTGCTTATAAAGGTCTCCAACAGTGCATTGACACGGTTATGGCCGAGGTTTGTAGCAGACTGACCTTGCGATCGTAAACTGGAGCTAGTCTTGCTATTTTCATTTTGGATATCCCATCAGCCATAGATTATTTTTGCTAGCTGTTCCCACTATAGTAATTTGGTATTGTTCTTCCTCTTCCCTATTACATGTGGAGTTCCCCTTTCTGGTATTTGTTAACTATTAAATGATTGAGTTGGATTTGATCTATAGAAGAAAATCTTGGACACAGGTGGAGAGATTATTGTCAGCTGAGCAGAAGCAAACTGATTACCGGTCACCAGATGATGGACTCGTTCCTGACCATAGACCAACAAATGCCTGCACTAGGTACGTGATTCTTGTCTTTGTGAAGCACATTATCACTTTCTTGTATTCCTTGGAGGACCAGGCATACATGTGGCATGCAGCAAAATGTGTATTTGTATTTTCACCTTGTCATAGATAGTGTTTTTTGCGCATTGAAGTTATTTAAATATGTATTTCCAATATTTCGGCAAGCAAGTACAGTATTTTTGTTTCTTACTTTTTTAATAAAGTTCTCTTCTTATATTATATGGACAGGCATTTTGATTATTAATTAGGTGATTGTGTGATTTAAGATAATTGGTAGCTGTGTCATGTGCTTAATATGTATGACTTTATTTATTGGACAGAGTTGTGGCATACCTTTCCCGTGTGCTCGAGTCCGC
Source organism: Persicaria tinctoria (assembly GCA_037127255.1). Taxonomy (NCBI): domain Eukaryota; kingdom Viridiplantae; phylum Streptophyta; class Magnoliopsida; order Caryophyllales; family Polygonaceae; genus Persicaria; species Persicaria tinctoria. The sequence continues at coordinate 70,693,442 of JBANSL010000013.1, forward strand.
ATTCACTGCTTTAGAAGGTCTAAATAAGCAGGCCTTCCTGTCAGAACTGGTATGGGAACTCATCCTTGTGAATGCTCAATTTAGTTGGTGGATTTCTGATATGCTTTCGCGAGTTTGGTCTTATGGATAAACTTTACTTGTGTGTAACGCTGAATAGCTTCATCTTGCCCATTAGCGACCCTGCAATCTTAGCTTGAAAACGAATGACCCAAAGATCATAAAATGTGTGAATTTTTTAGAAATTAAATCCTTTTCAATCCAACTTCTCCTGCTATGCTTCATCTTTCCTATATCAAGTACCCCTCACTGCTGAACTAATTAGAATGCTTCAGATCCATTTTCATATGATTTCTCGGTCGAAAAGACAAATAGGTATATTAAAGGACCCCTGAGACATATTGGTATATTAAAAAACTCAAGGACAAATAGTTATAGTAAAAGTGCTCTTGTGGACAAATTGATATATTAAAAAACTCTTAAGGGACAAATAGCCCTTTTTGCCTCATTGGGCTTCATGTCGTTTGGTTTTTCTTTATAAAAACATTTTCATATATTTTTAAATAATTAAATCTTTATTTAAATCTCGTTCATTTGACTATATAATATACAAAAAAAATTAAAATTTGGATATAATTCTATCAAATTATAAAACTATTTATTTTTTATCATATATTTGTAGCTAATAACGTGGTATCAAATGTTATTACATAAAAAATTTATTAGTATTTTGTATAAATTACAAAAGAAAACATATTTGTCCCTAAGGGGTCATTTAAAATAAATGTTTTATGTAATAATATTTCATACCATATTATTAGTTACAAACAAATGACAAAAAATAAGTATTTTATAATTTGATAGAAATATATCCAATTTTTTTTTATAATGATGATCAAATGAACGAGAGTTAAATAAAGAATTAATTATTTAAAAATATATGAAAATGTTTTTATTAAAAAAAAACCGAATTACATGAAGCCCGATGAGGCAAAAAGGGCTATTTGTCCCTAAGAGTTTTTTTAATTTACTAGTTTGTTCACAATAGCACTTTTAATATACCTATTTTTGTATTGAGTCTTTTAATATACCAATATGTCTTACGAGGGCCATTTAATATACCTATATGTCTTTTCGGCCTATGATTTCTCCAACTGCTTATTAATTCATTTCCACATGAAGCCATGTTGATGGTGTTGTTGTAGGAATCATGCATTTTAATTAACTAATCTAACACATCAAAGTAATTTCATTCAGTGAATTGGAATAATGTTTATGGGCACATGGTTTTTCTCATGAACGATATAGATAGTTCCTCCGTCTCTCCATAAACAAGGAAAATTAGGTGTTGCTTGGTGCTAGGTCTTTTATTTTATTTATATAGACCAAAATAACATGTACATGGACTATGCCTGTTGGAAGCAAAGTTGCTTCTTAACCCTCACCAAGGTCAAGCCGTGTGACAAAAAATGGGGTGACCATCCTACCTTATTGTCGAGATCATCATACAATTGCATAGCTATTTAACCAGCTTAAATTGTTGTTTCAGGGAAACCGTTTGCACAAGTTGCTTCTTAACCACTGGCAGAAGTTCACTTTTAATCCCAGGTAAAACCCTGGATTTCATTTTCTACTTACTTTTCTTGCTTTGTTGCTACTTTCCATCTCAATTGTTATTGTTATTGTAATTATTATTGCTAATACTGCATAGGCTACTTTCCATCTCAATTATTTGATGCGATTGACTTCTGAAATGCAGCATTGGTTTGAGTTAATACTTTGCAATATGAATTTCTTCTGGCATACTATAATAATAATGTGCAACTTGAACCCCAGTAGGCTCTGTGGAAGATAAACTGCACATATCCTTACCATTACAAATATGATTGCAGAGTCTGGTCTTACCTTCATGTTGAAACACTACCTTTGGTTTAGTTGTCTTGAACCATTATATTATCAATCAAGACAGGATAAAGTGATAAACTATGAAAGAGGCGTGCTTATGATTATAATAGCGATTCGAATTTCATCATCCTTTTTTTTTATAATCACCAAAAATATTGTGGTTGCAGTGGAGGACTGCGGTTGAAGCGTGACATTACTGAGTATGCGGAATTTGTCCGCACCTTCAATGCTCCTTCTGTTGATGAGAAGTTTGAAGTACTGGGAATGTGAGTTCCACACACTGTTCTTTTCAGATTTTGTAATTTTTGTATTTTCGCAGTAATAACTCAATCGAAGTAATGCTCTTTTTCCCCTCAGCATGGCAAACGTCTTCATTGTTGCTCCTGAAAGTCTCTCCACTTTGTTCGAGGGGACCCCAAGTATCAGGAAAGATGCACAAAGGTACTAAAGTTGTTTAATCACTATTTCTGCATAATGGATTAATAGTTCCTTTTAGCATTTTTTTTGTCCAGGATTGAACCTATGTTGATTACAGATTCCCATAGGGGAAAAAGTTTATCCTCCCCCGTGAAGCCGCCTTGCCTTGTTGATTATACTCCGTTTACACAGTGTTTCTAACTTTTGTTCGTTGACGATGCAGATTCATTCAGCTTCGGGATGACTTCAAGTCAGCAAAACTTGCTTCTAAACTTAGCTCCTTGTTTACTTAATCCCACACCCCTCCCCTCCCAAGTACAAAACCATTTCAGCAAGACTATCCGAGGCAAGTATGACAATGGTAGAGACTGCAACAGAAAATTGCGCTCGAAAAATGTTACTGCACCCTTGGGTTTTGACTTGTCACCCTTGAGGGGGCTTATGTGTAGGAGCTTTTCCTTTTGGTTTATGTGCCTGTTTTTAATTTTTATAATGTGTGCATATTCCTGGGTGTGTGGAATAGAGATATGTATCTATCTGTTCAAATCCATTTTCTTTTTCTTTGTTGGTATTTGTTCTGTTCAATCGTTTGGCATTACCCCTCTTTGTAGGCCTTAAACTATGTTCATGTCTTACTATTTAAGATACTAAAAATACTATTTTTGTATTCATCTATATCTGCCACATCAGCATCACTCTCTTACTTTTTGCACTTCACAACTCATTTTCCCCTCTATAACAAACATTGTTCCAAAAAAAGGTCTAGGCATATGCCTAGACCTTGTCCAGATCGGCAGATCCTTGAAGGTCTCCCACCTTTGAGTTTAACTGTCTACTCTCTTGAAGCCTTGAAGGTCACCCGCAAGGTCTTGACAGTCTTACGAGTTTGGTGAGTTAGTGAAAAAAACCATTTTGAGGTTTTAACTCCCGAAACCACTCCCGTAGTCCTCTAATTCTCTCTCTCTCTCTCTCTCTCTCTCTCTCTCTCTCTCTCTCTCTCTCTCTCTCTCTCTCTTAGTTCTCAGCCTTTATACTCTCTCTTACTCTTGATCCATCACTCCCATAGTCCTCTAATTCGCGACTTAACTCTCGTTGTTAACGCCTAGATTATTAATTAAAGTTTATTTGTTTATATATGTTATGAATTAAACTTTATTATTTTATATACGTATTGAATATGGCATAGAATTAAAAATACATCTCAAAATAGTAAATCTGCCTAGACCTCGCACAATCTGCCTAGACCCTTGACCCTATCTAGTTGTCGAGCATCCACCAAACGGTTTTTGAAACATTGATAACAAATATTTTCGACATGTTTATAATATTATATTATTATTTACTTCCTAAAATTTAATTATAAAATTTCTGTCATTTATAAAATGAATAAGTAAAAGTATATGTGATCCACTTTTGAGATTCTCTATCTGAAAATGTATTATAATAAGCAATCAGACACCGAACGCCCAAGATCCAATTTATCGAGGAAGATTACAATGTAATTATATCCAAAGAAATCATTTTTTTTCAAAATATGTTGAAACATATTCAAAATTGGTCTCTACGTGTAGAGAAAAATGAATTTAGTATTAATTATCGAAAATGACATTATTTGAATGAAATTAAAATGTGTCAAATTAAATCTCAACCGTTGATTCGCTTCGATCTCAACCGTTATTTTCCACCGCTAGTGAGATTGTGACACGTGTCCCCCCTTTTGTAGATGCAATGAATGAAATGAAAGCTGAGAAAATTAGCATCGATGCAAATTTAGCATCCTCCAAGCGAGTCCGGATACTCTACAACACCCAGTGCACTCTAGGGCGCACCACGAAATTATTTCGGGTATAATTTTACTTTAAAATTAAAAAAAAAATTACATTCCACATACTTATATTTATATGTTTATAAACTTTTATTATAAATTAATTCATTTTAAAAAAATTATAAAATTAAACGATCAATTATATTAGAAAATAAATTTTTTATTTTTTAAAAACATGAATTTTCCCCAAAAAAAAGTTTATAAACATATAAATATAAGTACGTGGAATGTAAATATATTTTTAATTTTTTTTTATATAAAATTATACCCGAAATAATTTCGTGGTGCACCATAAGATGCACCGAGTGTTGTAGAGGATCCAGACTCCCTTCAAGCATCCAAACCGCTTCCGCTCTCATGCTTTTTTATTAATTTTTTTATTTACAAATGAGCATAAGGTGCACAGAGTGTTATAGAGGATCCAGACTCTCTTCAAGCATCCAAAGTCCAAACACCCGGATTGATAATTTTTTATTAATTTTTTTTTTACAAATGAGCATCTTGAATACTCGTTTATATTAAAAGTGCTATAATTAAAAAAATTCTATGGAAGATTAAACAAAATGGGCTCCCAACGGCTTTGCGACTAGCTCAAAAGGGTATAGTAGTACCAACTACATATACATTGTGTAACCATGGTCAGGAGGACAACATCCATCTTTTCCTGGAATGCCCCTACAATAACTTCCAAGCACGATTTCCTCAAAATATTACTCGGGCAATTGACACGCTTATATCCCAAAACAGAGATATGGACCAAATCATGCACTTTGTTAGTACCAATCTTTCTAAGGAAAACAAGCAAAATCTAGCTTTCAGGTGGTGGACCATATGGCATACGAGAAATCAAGCTATCTTCATAAATGTTCCAATTCCGTCCGCGGAAAGTATTAAAAAAACTCATCTTAGGAAACGTAGAAAATTGGAAGAGAGCTGACAAACTAAATCCACCCAAAAAGAATACAGACATGCCACAAGAACAAAAACAGTTGAGATCCCGGGGAAAAATGAACTTATGGAAAAAACCACCCATTGGTTGGCTTAAATTAAACTTTGATGGCTCATCCATCTCGACCACAAAAAGCTCGACATGTTTCATATATCGCGACTGTGTTGGGAACCCTGTCTGCATAGGAGGAAAAATGATGGAAGGTCATACGCCACTAATGGCAAAAGCAATTGCGCTAAGACAAGGGATCGAAAAGGCAAAGGAACTCAAATTAAACAACTTAATAATTGAAGGCGACTCTAAGATAATTACGGATGCCTTACGAACAAATAGCAAATGTTCCTGGGAAATTGAGCTTGTATTGGCTCACATTCAAACCCTTCTTATGGAATTAGAGAGTGTACGAATTTCTCACATTCCCCGCATTGGTAACCGAGTGGCAGATAAGGTTGCACATCTTAGCTACTCTACCAAGGGAACTAATTTCTATACCGATTCAGTTCTCCTTGACCTCATCCGGCAGGATTCTTTCGGGTAGAGGGTCCCGTGCCCTATTCGATTTTTTTTATAAGGAAAAAATTCGAGTGGTGGTTAGCCAACCCGAGAACATCCCGAATGATGAGATCATGAGGATCTGAAAGAAATACAAATACAGAATACAACAAAAGAAACACATAAAGCAAACCCGGAAAAACCCCAAACCCTAAGCAAACAAGCGGATACGACAACGAGATGAAGGAAACCCGGCTTGGTGAAGTGGATAGCGAGCGCATGGGACAACACATGCTGACACGATGTCTCGCCGCCGGAAAGACGAAAAGCAGAACTGCTCGTAAGGCAAAGACGACTCCTGGGGAAGTGTGGATCACACGACGTTCCCCCCACCTAGATGAGGAATCTTCGGAGACCACAAACACCACCAACACGATCACTTCGATCAACCAGGGCCGCATAACTGCTCCTCAACCGAAACTAACCACGAACCAACAAACGGATACCCAAACAACACGAGAAAATGTAGTACGACCGCGAGTAGGGCGAAGAGCGAGATAAGATTCCGGAATTTATTTAGCAACTTTCGAATATATAAAGTTTTCTTATATATATATATATATATATAAATTAATATGATTTATTTATTTATATTCCCGGGCATGCTTTGGGCCCAATGATTTGCCTTGGTGCCCTCTCCGAATTTTTACCTAATTAAAAAATAAAAATAAAAATAAAAGTGTTATAAAGGGCGTAACGGTTTTCCCAAGGCATCGGCTATTCGGCTCTCATGCTCTTTCCTTCCCGGCACTGGGTTGAGCTCTTGCAAATCGGATCCCCTCATCCCCGTGTGAAACCCTCGTCCGAGCGGCTCGCCGGCGACAGACGCTATGCTCCGCTTCCGCCCCGTTTCCCGCATGATAAACCGCAATTTCCGTCCGATCCCTGACGTTATCCCCTCTCTGAATCCCTCCTCCCCGTTTCACACCCTCAAATCGTTCTCTACTGCCCCCGCCCCGTTTCCTTCGCCGATGAGGAGATTGTGACACGTGTCCCCCCTTTTGTAGATGCAATGAATGAAATATAACGCACTAGACCAATAGATACACTGGTGGCCAGAAATAAATACAATGGCGGAGATGAATAAGAGGAGGCATCGGAGGGGTTTTCGATGTCGTCAACATGAGGAAGGAGGGAAGGAAAGAGGGTGCGCGTACCTGTGCGGCGGCGAGGAGTCGGTGAGAGAGAGAGAGCACAAAGTCGAAGCGCGGGGAGACCTGAAGCATCACCGACGCCGTCGAGTAGGAGAGATCTCAAAGAGAGAGAGAGTAGAGAGATCAGAGTGACGGACTGCAATGACAAGATGAGAGGGAGGAAGAGAGATGGACGAACGAGGAATCCTTGAAACGGGATGGGCAAAACGCATAGTATTAGGCCATTTTCACTTTAAGTCATATTTTCACTTTAAGCCCCATTTTCATTTGAACCTTTACCTATATATATATATAATTGATTTTTATGCGTTTTGCTTATCTATCGTATTTTTATGCAATATAACCCTAAATTTTTTAGCCACGTCAATTAATAATCTCTAATATTTTATACATTAAATTTTGGTAATAATCAATATATGGATAAGATAAAATTTTATTTTAACTTTATTTAATCAATATATCTATATATGGATAAGATAAATTTTGACCAAATTTCATTAGATATGGATATATTATATTATTAAAAGATATTAACTAATTTTAAAATATATGCATAAAGATAAATTTTAGGATTCACGTCTTAATTTTAGAGAATTTATCTTTTAACCATTGATATATTTGAACGGTTAGGAACGACCTATATATTAGGAACTCAGTAGAGGATCCGGTTCCCGGCTCTCATGCTCTTTCCTTCCCCGCACGACACTGGGTATAGGTCTTGCAAATCGGATCCCCGTGTGAAACGCTCGTCCGGGCGGCTCGCCGGCGACAGACGCTATGCTCCGCTTCCGCCCCGTTTCCCGCATAATATACCGCGATTTCCGTCCGATCTCTGACGGTATCCCCTCCCTGAAACCCTCCTCCCCGTTTCACACCCTCAAATCGTTCTCTACCGCCCCCGCCCCGTTTCCTTCGCCGATGAGGAGATTGTTTTCTCGATTTCTCAAGTTTGGATCATATGCTGCCTTGGCTGGATTTGCTGCCACCACCTATGTTACCTGTGGTCCGACCCTAACTCTACTATTTTACTAATCCACTATGCGGTGTGGTGTTGTTCAATTGTTCATGAATCAATCAATGACTTGTTTCTGTTTCTTTTACCTTTATCCTCTTCCTTGTTTGTGTTTGTTTTGTTGCAGCCTACAATGTATATGAATTGGCTGACAAGACTGTACGCCTCAGGGAATTTACCAACCGCCAACTCCTCAGGGGATTTACCAACCGCCCGGTGACTTTCTTTTTCCGAAAATTGTAAAATCAGAAATCAATTGAATTCAATTTTAGTGCTTCTAATTTGTTAATCCATTGTTTGTTTTGCAGGGCTATGGAACTCCCGATGGCTATCACTACGATGGCTATCACTTCCTTCCATTGGAAGGGGTAGAAGAAGGGACTGAAATCTCCCCCAAATCCGATCTTCCCGTTGTCGTCCCTCTGGCGTGTGTTGCTATATTTTGTTTGGTTTCTTCCATGGCAATCGTATCGTTTCGTATTTGGTAGTGTTTTTGCAATCTTCATTAATCCTAAGTCTACCTCTACCCTACCTGTGCAGAAATTCGATAGTCCCTTTATCTCCAGGGTAATGACAGGTTTGTGTGATGTTTTCAAAACTTCAAACTGTATAATCCTTAACAACAAGATTCTCATCTTCACCTTCTAATATTTCTATTCCATGCCTTTCGTCACTGTATAATCCTTAACAACAAGATTCTCATCTTCACCTTCTAATACTTCTAATATTTCTATTCCATGCCTTTTGTCTTCCTAATTTTTGCAGTAGCTGGGGACACTCTCATTTCCTACCTGACCATTAGAGCTATTATTCAAGAAGTCGTAAAGGTGACTTGTATGAACCTTGCAGTTTCTCTTTTGATTTTCATTTATAGTTGTAAGTTGTTGATGCGTATTCCATGTTACAGGACCACTTTGCACCTCAGCCCGACAAGTTACTCCCTGATAAACACAATTGCGATTCATTCACACTTGTTTTGGATTTGAAAGAGACACTAGTTCATTCCGATTGGTGGGTAAGTTATCTTTTCATCCTTCAAAATTGGTTCGAGTGAGCTTTGCACTTCTAAACTGATACAACTATCCTCTCAATTGGCATGTTCTATTTCCAAGAATAAATCCATTAGGGATTTCATATCTTATTTCCTTTCCTCCTGTCCATTTCATCCATTATTCTATGGGTCATTTTTTCCTTTGTATGATGTCTCTGCGTGCGAATGATCTAACCTTTTCCTATACTCTCTTGGAAAACTGCACAGGATGAATACAAAATAGGGAAACAAACATTCAAAAGGCCAGGGTTGGATGCTTTCCTAGACCGAATAAATGAAAGTGGTTATGAAGTCGTGCTTTATACAGAGGACCTTGTTATTGTAATTGTTTCAACTTGCGTAGCCCATTTCTCTCATTCATGGAATTTGTAGTGTGTTTTTGTGTAATGGTGTATTACATCTTGTTTTTTTCAGAAGGTTGCTCCTCTTCTTTGTGACTTGAAGAATGGAGATCAGATTTCGCCACTAACGATGAGAGCCAATACATATCAAAATGATGAATACTATAGGGTAAGCAACTTTCAACATTCACTCTTTAGGAGTTGTCTTCTTTCTCTTGTCACATGGTCAATGTCTCATGAAAAATTGGATGCGGTTAAGTTAGGAATGTGGTGTGCACACCTTTGAAAGCTTGGATCTGTGATTGATGCATTATGATTGAAACTAGGCTTGCAAGGACTAAGTTAAATTGATAGCAGTGTGGTGTTTGGTTGAAGATATGGGTTTGGCATTTTCTTCGGATTTGTTTTAAAGAAACAAATGGATCATAACAGTAAGCTTTGTTTTCAGGACCTTTCGAAGTTAAATAGAGACCCCTCAAAAGTGTTGTATGTGAGCGGGCATGCACTTGAAAATTGTCTTCAACCTGAGAACTGTGTTGCTATTAAGCCTTGGAAAAAAGAAGCGGATGATACAACTCTCACCGATCTCCTTCCATTTCTAGAATGTAAGCTTTTCATTGGTACAACTCTTGTTGTTGAGTCATCACGCACCCTTGTGTTTCTACCCTAGTTTGATGATGAAAATTGCAAATTGATTGGTTACTTGAAACAGATGTTGCATACGAAAGACCCAGTGACATTAGATCAGTGCTGGCATCATTGAAGGGCGATTTCAACAATTTCAAGAAAGAGAAACAGACATAGTTTTACAAAAGGTAGGAATGGAAAGTTGTCGATGTTTACTCCGAAAATAGTAAGTTTTATTCAAGTACTCAAAAGACCCTTTGGTCAAGGACACAAGGGTATTGTGAACATTTTGTGTGGCTGTGATTTTAGCCGATCTTTTGGAGTTTGGTCGTCTTAAATGCTCCAGGTATTGATTTCTTGAGTTGGCTCTGTTTAAAGATTTAGTAGTCCCTATTTAGATACATCTCTTGCTCCTCATTTCGCTACCTTTGTCGTTGGTTGTCAAACCTTCAAGTATCCATATTATTTGAAATTCTAGTGCTTTTTTCCTGACCATTCTAACCTTCAAAATGTTACATCTTATTGCATAATGTTTTGCATGTCAACTTGTGTGTAAGGCTGCATAGCTTTATCTTGCCCAGCCTTCCATAGCATGTACATGGGAGTAACAGAACCTAGCCCTTGCATGTATAATCATGTTTGTTTCTTTTGATAGCCTGCTATTCTTGCATCCAATGTAAAAGCTGTTTTTACTTGCCTCCTTGATCAAGTCAATAACTCCTTGTGTGCTCCTGGTTTCATTCATTTGAATATTATGAGGTTTATTTATTTATTTTGTTTTTAATAAATATCTATTTTGCCTATCTGCAGGTCAGCCAATACATAACTGAGGGGTTAGAGAGTGCTAGGGAGTAGGGATGGCCTAACAGAAGCTGCTGCATTGAGGGAAATATTTGTGTTAGCAGAAGAATGGAAAACACGTTGTTCTGACTTCTGCACAGGAGAATGAATGAAAAAAGAAACAAAAACGTTTTTTTTTTGGCACAAAAAATGTCTTTAGCTCATGTTATTTATTATTTGTCTTTTTCTACATTCTTTTGTTAAATATTAACTTTTTTTAATAAAATTTTAAATTAACTTCATACTTATTTTCTTAAAAGCTACGTCGAAAAAGTTGAACAACACCAACAATATATCCTAGTGTATTTCATTAAGAGTAGTGTTTGAGAGGCCGGTTGTACGCACTCTTCCCTCGACTACGTCGAGAGAGTAGAAACAAACTGATTAACCAAGATCTTGAAGAGATAAATATATAGACGTTGCAAGGGGGAAAGAAGGAAGGATGGGTAAATGATATGCCTCTAGACACTTCGTACCTTCCTAGAAAGGATCAAGTCCGACGTAGTTCGAAGATATAGTGTTTCTATATTTGGGGTTGGTCTGGTAAGACTTTGTGTCTGATTTGTTATGTGATAGGGTGTTTGGATTTGATTTGGTTTAGACTTGATGTCTGATTTGAGTTTGGTTATGTATTTGAGTATATATGTTTATGTTTCAACTCAATGGAGTATCGAGTTTAATTTTTTCTTTGAGGTTTGGATTGCGACTAATCTCAATGAATATTGACTTTATATTGAACTTCCTACGTATAAGTTTGAGACAGAATCAAGTCTTCGTACATAGTTCCGCTCGTGCTTTGGCATTTGAACTGGCCTTCATTTATAGGGGATCAAAATAATTTGATATCTTGGAATGCTCCTGTAATTGTTGACGAGTGACTTGTTTTTGTGGGCGTGTTCGCTTTCTTCAATCATCATTTGAACTCAATGTATAGTGTATATATAGTATTGATCGATTGATTTTTCGATTATAGCGGATCATCTTGACCATTGCGGAAGTGAAACCAAAATTGCTAGGCACCACCGATCCATTGTATTTCTCCATCATTTAGGACGTCTCTTTGCAAGCTTCAGTGCATTAGCTTGCTAGAAACAGCTCTTTGGTATTGCCTGAAAGTCTGCAGACCATCATGGAAAATAGGTGATCTATCGGGTCCTCTGACTGCCATCACACTGCTCCAACGATGCCACTATTTGTTTCGACACACTCCTTGCAGTGCATTCTCTTGGCTCAACCCACCATCCACTCCGATACACATTGAGTTGCCCGCCCCAGAGTCCGCAACTTGACTGTTGGGTTAAGAAATGTTTATGAAAGCATGATTTCATGTGTTTCCATGCTCTTTTGATGGACGTTTGAGGCTGTTTTTTTTAGATCTGGTGAAATTTGTTGGCCTTCGGTGACACAATGGATGACATAGGCTTGGAATATTTAGTCGTGGACACGTCGAGATCATTGCTGGGTGATCGAGGGATGTGTAAAGACGCCTTGTTGTGTGCATATCAGCACAAGCTCATCTTGACCAATCTTGCGTTGTATGCAAAGGTTGTCTTGGCTTCTGGGTGGTGGATGCTGAGGCGACTTCAATTGCACAAAAAATGCGCGAGTTATTATCCGTGGTGCACACAGCTTTCCTTTTCAGTTTGTTAAATCATACTCTTTCAGTTTCTTTTTAAGCTTGGAATAGCCATTGCCATCGATCACCAGCAAGCTTGCAACTTCCGTATTATTGCTTAGTGGCAATTGGAAGATTAATTAACAACCGTTAATTAATTGCTAAGGCGTCCTAGGTGGTGCATCTCGTTTCGGGCCAATTCAGCATACGTACACACGGGTTCGCTTCGGTTACAAATTCGGCTTCGAAGAGACAGAATACAAGAGCTAAAGTAAGATCGGGCCACAAACTCCAAAGGATCGGAGCCCCCATGCAAAGGATCGGAATTAGCCACGCATCAGCTACCCCACACTGTCAAGAATTTAAGATTAGGCAGATTCCCTCTCCATAACTCATAAGAGGTCTTGTCTAGTTTCTTATTATTCAAAATCTAATTGGCAGACAAAATAGTTTCACCCCACATATTATCATGTAAACTAGACCTAGAAAGTATAACATTCTTCATCTCTCGAACTCGACTAAATCCAAGAATTCAGTTGTCATTTCATTTACCTTTTTAAATGGTTGTTTAATTATGAAACTTGGTCTCAAGACATAATTTCATATTTGTTATAGTCATGTTGAGCTAGATTAGGAATTAAGCTCATTTCATGTAATTGACTTATAAATTTGTTATATGTTTTAAAAATATATCCATATCTAATCAAATTGGCTCAAATTGCATATATAGATATATTGATTAAATAGAGTTATAATAAAAAAATTATCTTATAATTTTATCTTATGCATATATAGATTTATTGATTAAATAGAGTTAGGATAAAATTTTATCTTATGCATAATTTAGAGTTGGCAAGTCAGTCGTTCGGGTCGGGTTCGGTTCAAGCTTGCTTGGGTCGGGTTACTGACGGGTCGGGTCAGTTCGGGTAAAAATTAGGGTCGGGTACTGGTCGGGTCGGGTTCGGTCATAATGAATTTTAGATTGGTCAGGTTTCAGGTTAAATCGGGTCATGCCCATTCGGGTTCGGGTCAAAGCAGGTCGGACTCGTTCGAGTTTTGGGTCAAGAGGCGGGTCGGTCTCATTTGAGTTTCGAATCAAAGTGGGTATAGTTTGTTTGAGTTTTCGGTCGAATCATATTCGACCCGTTTGGATAATTAAGTTGATTTTGACTCGGTTGAATACTTAAATATGTAATTTACTTAAAATAAATGATTTTGACTCAGTTGAATACTTGAATATGTAATTTTGACTCGGTTAAATACACTCATTGTTATTGACTCATCGGTTGTCGACCAATATTCAAAAAAGTCATAATCGAAAATTCGGTATTCTGCAACATCGTCCCTTTTTAAACATTTAAACCAATTGATCGATGTTATAATTAAATCAAATTAATTGCACATTTAGGATTTAACCTTATTTTAACTAGCAAGTTGCAAATATGCTTATTTGTGGTTTGAATATATCATTGGCCCAGTTCATTTTCAATACCCATTTCATTTTTTGCTTTTGGCCCATTAATTTTTTTCCATTATTATTATTAGTTTTTAACAAATCTAGATATAAATAATTAATTCTATCAAAATATAATAATATAGATAAAAATAAAATAACAACTAATTTTTTTTATTTAGATATAAATAATTATTTCCACCAAAAAATAATCATGTATCATAATTCATACAAATTATGGAATATGGACAAATAGAATAACCATAAATATGAAATCTAATAGAATTATTATACTTATATTTATAAAAAGAAATCCATTTATAAAAACCGAAAACTACTAGAATTAATAGAACTATTAACACTAATAGTATAATAGAAAGATATGTTGTTGGGCTGCACGCTATATCATCTACAACGATTAATGAACTTTTAGCATTTCTGACTCGTAGTATGTATCGATGTTTTGATGTATGGCGGTTGACTTACTTGACTCATTGACTTCTCCGCTTATCTATTGATTTTACTTGGGTTCTTATTCATATGATAACAATTAACAAAAATAATTGGTGTTTTATATGTTAAAAGTATAATCATAAACTTGTGTTGAAATAAAAAAAAAATCATTTAACATTCAAGCATTAAAATGTTGATGTTAAATAACCATTTCAAGTCGGGTTGAGAGTCGGGTCGGGTTTAGAGTCGGTCGGGTTTGGGTCGGGTCGTCGGGTTTATCTGTGTTCGGGTCTGTTTCGAGTCGGGTCAGGTTCGAGTCGGGTCGGTCTCGGGTTCGGGTTACGGATGACTCCCGATTTTTGGGTTTCGGTTGGGTTCGGGTGAGTCGGGTCGGGTTTTCGGGCCGGGTCAGATTTTTCCAACTCTAATGCATATATTGATTGTTTCAAAAATTTATGATTGGTTCATACGACTACGATTAAGGAGAAGCCGCCATATGTCTCATGCGACTTCTCCTTTATTATATATAATATAATAGATTTCACAACATTGATGTTTTCTCTCTTCTTTTTGGTGTTGTTATTGCAGGTTATTTTTGACTTTATTTACGATTTTCATGGTAAACTTTTCGAAGTAACGTGGTGATTGTTTACAAGGTATGATATTTTGTTGTTTCCTGTAGTATATACTAACTTTTCATATGTTGTTTCATTTGTCGATAATTATAAATTTATTCAGATTTGAGAAATTAGTTTTTCATATGTTGTTTCCACTAATATATACTAGCAATGAGTAAGGAGAAATTAGTTTTTATACTAAAAGTATAAATTCATTATGATTTGAGAAATCGGAAGTACGGAAGAAAATAATTAATTGAATAAACGGGTTTTAATATCAAATTTATTTAAATTAAAAAACCGCAGACGGTGTGGGTACTGAACTAGTAAAATTATAAAACAACATATTAAAATGGATCTTGAATATACAAAGGTTTTGATCGGATTAACATAAATGGAATGATATTACCATTATGTTCACAAAATTCTTTAAAATAATTAGGGACATATTCACCATCGTCTAAGTCGTTTTATTTTCCGGTACATTTGATTTTCTATTTCCATCTATCTATATCTAATATCTGATATAATACTAAAACAGATGTTGAAGGATGCCACATGGCGGCAATTCCTTAAACCAGGCTTACGTGGCAAGTTCTCCTTTAATGTGGTCCCACCTAAATAATTAATTCAATTTACTCAATTATTAATTAAAATAAATCTAATATCTTTTTTCCTGAATTAAAGAGATTTAAAAAATTTTAAATACGAATTAATTATTTTTGTATAATAACTTTAATTTATTTTTTCTCATTTATTTTGAATTAAAACTCAATATATTTTTTAGTTACCACATTTTACCCAAAAATTTGTTTTTTTTATTTAGTAATTCTTTCACAATGATTGATAGCATTCCATAAATTAGTAATTCCATGACAATTATACAATTTGATTAAAAGAATACTTTGAAAGATGGTTAGCATGAGTTTTTAACAGGAATCTAAACATACAAGTTATGAAATTACTAATTTAACCATATTAAATGACAAATGCTAAGCATACAAGCTATGAAATCAATAACAGTTTATTTTATGAGTATGTAAATAATATATTATATATAAATTTATAAAAATTAAAAATATTTATTATTCAATTTTTACGTAAAAGATATATTATATGTTGAAGAAGTTTATGGTGACACGTGTCTTCTTCATCACTAATTTAATTTTTTTTAACGAATTGTGTGGCACGTTCATTAATTTCAAGTTCAACCAATAATTTTTTTAATAAAAAAAATCAATTTATTCTATTTGAATCTTCTCAAACAAACCTCTTTAATTATTTTTAAACAATAACCCGCTAATTTTGAAATAATTTTTTTTTTATGGTAAATCAATTCTTTATGTGAAAGATATATTATATGTTGATTCAGGTTGTACGTACTTTAACCCTTCCTTTAAAAAGATCTCTTAATTTGATTAAAATAATATTTTGAAAGATGGTTAGCATGAGTTTTTAACAAGAATCTAAACATACAAGTTATGAAATTACTAATTTAACCATAGAAAATGACAAATGTTAAACATACAAGTTATGAAATCAATAACAGTTTATTTTCTGAGTATGTAAATAATATATTCCAAATATATAAATTTATAAAAATTAAAAATATTTATTATTCAATTTTTACGTAAAAGATATATTATATGTTGAAGAAGTTTATGGTGACACGTGTCTTCTTCATCACTAATTTCATTTTTTTTAACGGATTGTGTGGCACGTTCATTAATTTCAGCCAATAATTTTTTTTAATAAAAAAAATCAATTTATTCTATTTGAATCTTCTCAAACAAACCTCTTTAATTATTCTTAAACAACAACCCACTAATTTCGGAATAATTTTTTTACGGTAAATCAATTCTTTATGTGAAAGATATATTATATGTTGATTCAAGTTGTACATACTTTAACCATTTCTTTAAAAAGATCTCTTAATTGTTATATCCAAAAATAAGTATACAAGCATACAGATATATAAAAGATTTGATATTAATTAGCATAATTTGATTATATCATATCGATACTTACAATAAAGAAAGAGTCTCTTACACCACATGTCGTCTTAATTGCCTATTGATCGAGGTCATATGTGACATTTTATTAATTAATCAAGTCATATATAAATTTTGTTATTTTTTAATTTTTCTTTAAATAAGTGAAATGGTTTTTTGAATTTTTCTTTAATTATTAAGTGATGAAACTCGATAAAGTTGTGCCTGAAATTTGTAATAAATCAAGTTTCAGTGTTTTCAATTTTTTAAATTAATCGATGAAAGGATTTTTACGAGATAAACTATGAGTTGTTACATGGGATAAACTTGATCTATTTGAAAATTTCAGAAACTTTTTCCATTCACGTTGATTAATAAATAAATGGGGTTTTTTTAAAGAATTTATACTTTATTTTTCCTTTAGTTTTTATAATCCAAATAGCTTCTTAAAAAACATGCCAAAAAAAAAGGACCTATATTTAGAGACGGATGAAGCATTTTTTTTACTTTTAAGTTTATTACAAGAATATTTCTTCTCCAATATTTTTATGAGTTCTCCATCCAAAAGTTTTTAAAACTCTATTCACCTAGCTTTTGTGTAATATCTAGCCGAACTACCAAATTTTTTGGTCTTACCTTCCAACCCATTACCACAACAAATATTTGTTTAATAATCAAAGTAATTAATCAACTTTCTGAAAAAACTTAGAATGCTGGGAAAAAAAACACTCTACAATTGTTTCCATCTAGGAAAGTATGAAGATGAGACATTGACGTTTTGCCAAATATTATATATTGATATAATATAAGTATTTTTTTAGCCAAATTTATATTATTTGGCTATATCATTTTCATATTATTATAATATATCTAATATATAATGTAAATAAATTATGATAATATCTTTTAAAAAAATATACTATATTTTACAAATCCCGTGCGTTACGCACGGGTACTGCACTAGTTATAATACTAAAGGAGAAGTCGCCTACGACATGTGCCGACTTCTCCTTTAATGTAGCCCTTTTTTTTGTTTTTAATTAATCGATTTATTTTAATATTTTTAATAAATTTGTTTTATTTTTTTTAATTGTTTGTTAAATTAAACTTATCTAATTTAGTTGAGATCTTGGATTTTATGATTGATGATTTGGATCCCCTAAAATCCCTCATCCGGCGTAGGTTTGTTTTTATTTTGAAGATTACTTTATTTATTTTAATTTTTTTGTTAATTTTTAATCGATTTGTTTTAATTCTTTGTTAAATTAAAGCTTATCTAATTTAGTTGAGATCTTGATATATATGATTGATGATTTGGATCCCCTAAATCCGGCATAGCTTTTTTTTAAAGATTAATTTGTTTATTTTAATTTCGAGTTGAAGATTAATCCAGCATAACTTTAATTTGTTTTTTAAATTAAAACTTATCCAATTTAGTTGAGATCCTAACCAATTCTTTAAAAGTCAACTTGATGTAAATATATACTATTGATTTTCATCCCATCGGTAGTTTTTTATTTATCAATATTATAATACTAAAGGAGAAGTCGTCTACGACATGTGGTGACTTCTCCTTTAATGTAGCTTTTTTTAGGAGATTAATTGATTGTTAATTTATTGTTAAAATCTAAACAAACTTATTTTCTGAATAATAAAATCTATATAAAATTTATTTTCCGAATAATAAAAAATTTGTTTTAATTGATTTATTTAGGTCATACCTTATCTAATTTAGATGATATAATCAAATCTTACCTAATTAGAAAATCTTTTAATATTTTAAATCTGTTTTTTTTATAAAAGATTTAAACGGATAATGAGATCTCATATTTCCTCAAAAAAATCCCATGTATATCTATATTTTTTTTTTTGTAAATAAATAGTTTTAAAATCGTGCCTATTTAAGGGTTTGTTGAAAGAAATGAGGTTTTGTTAGTTTCTTCACTTCTTCTAATTCTAATGTACGTTTCTTGATTTTACAGGTGGTATAATGGGTGTCTCTCTTGGTGTTCCGCAACCATGGTTCGTGAGCTATTCATCTCGACGTTCAGTGATACCTTTCATTTTAAGTTAGTTTTCTCCTATAGACTGGAGCCTTCTTTTTTGGCTTTTAATCTCAATTGTGATTTTTTGTTTGTGTAATTTGATGCGTTTGTGCGATTCATTTCGGTTTGATTGAGTTCAATCAATTGATGATGAAGTTCATTCAGCATGTTTGTGCGGATTAGTTTAATTTCGATCATTTTGATTGAGTTCAATCAACTGAGTTTTTTTTTGTCAATAATAATTACAGTAATAATCTAAATAAGCATGATACCCACACATACATAGTGTTACACTGTTACATATACTGATACACATATAACTATTTTAAACTAACAAAACTCCCGCACAAGGTGGGTACTAAACTAGTTTTATAAATATAAAACATGTTTTCTATTTCATCTTTATACCTAATCCGATACACTTAGTACTTCTAAATGTGATTTAGTAGCACTTACCAGCTCTACTTCCCACGTTCTTAAAATCAACCAAATCTGAATATAATGGACTAACTCCAACAATTTAACGGTCACTTCATTTACGTTGTTCAAATGGTTGTTTAATTATGAAACTTGGTCTAAACTAGGATTTCGTATTTGTTCTATGCATATTTAGTAAGATTAGGAATTAAGTTCATTTAATGTAATCGACTTATAGATTTCACATTCACATTCACATGTACTAATCTAGGAAAATAAAATTATGAAACGATAGATTAAAATGGATCTTGAATATACAAAGGTTTTGAGTTTATTAATCACTAACAAATATGTCCAAACCTCACAAACAAACTAGCATCTGGAAAGAAATTCCACACCCACGACTCTTTTCACAAACTCAAATCATATCGGAGTTTTATCAACAAACTCAAATAATATGGAAATTATATTATCAAAAACAAAATTTTGTAGTTTTGAAATTCGTTGCGATTACAAACAGATTTCTGTTACGAGCTGCGTTGCGATGCGATTACACTTAGACGGAGCTACTGAACTACGCACTAACACAAGCGCTGAAGCAAACAGAAATGAAACGCAGCTCGATGCTGGTTTCGATCGAGATCAATTCGATGGTGGTTCTTTACTGAAAACAGAGAACGCAGATCTAGCGATATCGATGTAGTCTCGATTGAGAGTAAGAAAACAAGCAATCAGCGCTCAAGAATCAAACTAAGAATGCAACCACTTCTTTACCATTTCTTTACCATTTCGATCGAGATCAATTCAATGGCGGTTACAAAGAAGATTCTAATTCCTGAACTGGATCACAAAGATTCACAAAAACAGTAACAATCCATTACTGAACAGAGATCAATTCAATCGGCGTTCAAGAATCGGCGATTGAAGAAGCTAATCAGGATTTCAGAGCAATCGGCGTTCAAGAATCGGCGATTGAAGAAGCTAATCAGGATTTCAGAGCAATCGGCGTTCAAGAATCTTCTTTACCATCGATCTTCGATCGAGATCAATTCAATGGCGGTTACAAAGATTTGAATTCCGAAATGAAACAAAAACAGTCCATTATTCATCACTACGATTCACTACTAACAATCCATTACAGACACCAGAAACAAGAAACGAGCAACATATATGAAAACAGAGAGTATTAGTAACGCAGATGAAGCGATCGCACAACAGATGTAGTCACCATCGAAGCGGATTTCAGACAAAACGATCGATGGAGACTAAGAAAATTACAAGATCGAAGAAGATTATACCTAGCAGAAACAGCCTACATCCACAGCAGAGAAACCTAGACTTCATGGACCACCACTCTATAGAATTTTCAGAAAAAACGATTACCTAGCAGAAACCTCATGGATCCAGCAAACTAGACTTCTGAATCTCCGTTCCCTCCAGTTCCAGCATCTCCTCCGTTCCCTCCAGTTCCAGCATCTCCTCCGTTCCCTCCTCCTATGAGATCTTTAATTCTCCTGTACCATTCCTGCATCCTACGGTGATCCATGAGGATGGAGATGGAGTCGAAGAACAGCTTTGTTAATTTTGCTCTGACAGACATTTTTTGGAGTTGGGAGCGGGAAATGGTACGTGAGGAAAAAGCCATAGAAGCCTCTATTTATAACAGAGAAAATGGCCGGCCCAATATCCCTTTAGGCCCAATAAAAACCCTTTGTTAATTTATGCAGTCGTTGAAGAAGATGGGGGTGACTTACATGGCCGGTATGTTGGGGATAGCAGGGGTCTTGTTGCCTCACTGGGACTACTTCGACAGGCCCGTTTCACAGTGGTTTCAACTTCTCACTCTCCAGCAAATCAACCCCGGCGATGTTCGAACACTTGGATCTAGCAGGTATATTTTTTTTTAATTTCATATTTAATGCATTGAAATTAAGGGGTTTTTTAAAAAAGTGGGATGTGGAATGAGGATTTAATTAACATTTAACACTGATTTAGTCTGTTTGGTGAATGGGAAATTGGGAGTTTATTCACCTAAAAACAACGGTGTATGTCAATTGATGAATCTCTGCATTATCAGGTTCAGGTTCTGACTCAATCTGTTAGGTTGGGATGTCTAAACTCAACAAAGCATGCTATTAGGTCTGGATAATTATACGTCTATGCTTATTTGCTGGGTTTGTTGTCCTTTAATAGTGATTAAGATGTTATTCAAATAGCTACCTGATTTCAGTTATCCCCTAAGATGAATTTGAATGTTTACATGGTTTTTGCAGGTCTCTAAGATTGATGTAAAGCAGGAAACACCAGTTGATCATGGAGAGATAACATGCTTCAGTATTTATTGTGGAGAAGAAGTGGACTTTGGAAATGGGAAGTCTTGTGTTTGGGTAGACATTCTTGATGGAGGTGGCAAGGATCTTTTGGTTGAGTTTGCTCCCTTCTTCGAAGACTCGTCCATCAAAAAGGTTGGTGCTGTGATTTGTTTTCTAATTCATTTTGCATTATGGTCGGTGGCTTGGTCTTGATATCTGACACTCCTTTGTCTTAACCTAATGTGTTAATCCTTAAAAGAGAACTAATTTCTAAAGCGTCATTGAGGATTCATATTCAGTATAATAAATAAATCCTTAAAAGAGAACTACTTTTTTTTAGAACATTCAGTTGACTTTAATAGTGTTCAGTGTTCACTTTGGAACTTCTATAGATTTTATTTTGAGAACCATGAGTTAGAGGAAGTACTATATAGAAATAGAACAATTAATTCCTTTGGCTTAAGATTAACTGAAAGGACTTTACAGTTGCATTTTTTAAAGCTTTTTTCATGCCACATTACCACTTTATTATCAGTTTTTTCTACGTCTTCTTTGGTTCTCTTTATTGTCAGCTGGTGGAATGAACTTATGTTATTTATTTACAGCATGAAGGTTGAATTGATATGATAGGTTTGTCTGTAGGTATGGCACAACTATAGCTTTGATTGCCATGTTATAGAGAATTACGGGATCAAATTGTCTGGTTTTCATGCTGATACAATGCACATGGCATGACTGTGGGATTCATCACGGCGACTGGAAGGTGGGTATTCCCTGGAGGCACTCACAAGTGACCCAAAGATCATTGCCAGAAATAAGTCGCATCCAGATCTTGCTGGTAAAGTGTCTATGAAAGCTTTGTTTGGCCGAAGAAATGCTAAGAAAGATGGATCTCTTGGTAAAATCATTACCATTCCTCCAATTGAAGAACTCCAAAAGAGAAGATAGAAAGCCGTGGATGTGTTACTCTTCTTTGGACTCAATTAGCACTTTCAGACTGTATGAAAGCCTAAAGGGCAAGCTATCAAAGATGTCATGGAAAGTGGATGGAACTTGTAAAGGGTCCATGTTCAACTTCTATGAAACATATTGGCGTCCATTTGGCAAGATTTTATCACGAATGGAAACTGAGGGCATGTTGGTTGACAGGGATTACCTTGCTAAGGTGGAGAAGGTGGCTATCGCTGAGCAAAAGGCTGCTGCTGATCGATTTCGCAACTGGGCTTCTAAATACTGCCCTGACGCCAAATATATGAATGTGGGAAGTGATACTCAATTGAGGCAGATCTTTTTCGGTGGCATTTCAAACAGGTGCTTTGCTCACCCAATTTTTTTTTACTTTTTTGTGCCTTTTATTAATCAGGGCTTATCTTTTGTGTCTGATGCAAGGCTCTATGGAGCATAGAATTTCAACCAATTTTATTAATGTATTTGGAAATACCTAGCATTTGTGCGTACAGTCATTTGATTTGGAACATTTAATGCTCTTTATGTGAGTTTTTGGAAGCATATGGCTAAAAGTTCTAAATTTTGCTGTTTTTGTCTAACAGGAAGAGCCCTGATGAGTGTCTTCCAGTGGAGAAAAGTTTCAAAATTCCAAACGTTAATAACATCATTGAAGAAGGAAAGAAGAAACCAACAAAGTTTAGGAGTATCACATTGCGTAGGCTTGCTGATACTGTAATAGAAACTGAGATTTTCACAGCATCTGGTTCGCCGTCTGCTAGTGGAATTGCTTTAAAGGCACTTGCTGGGAAGGTTTCTGCTGAGTATGATTTTGATGACATTTTTGAATCAGAAACAGATGATAATTCAGAATTGTTAGAAACAGCCAAACCGGATATTAACACATCCACCCACCTATGGAACTGCTTACGCTGCATTTGGGAAAGGTAGAAAAGGAATAGAGGCCTGCCATGCTATGGCAACGTTATGTGAAGTTTGCTCCATTGACTCGTTGATATCTAATTTCATTCTTCCATTGCAGGCCAGTGAATCAAAATGTCTTCAAATATTTGCATTTCACTTTAGAGCTTTTCTGGTTGTTAATTACTTTGTTGTCTGATTTCTTTGAAGTGACCAGTCCTCTTAAAAAAAGCCTTTATGCAGTTGTGATTATGGTTGACCTTTTCTAAATTGTGCTGGTATGGAAGCCTTTATGGCACTAGGCAGCTGTTTTCGTGATTATAATGACTTCTTGAAAGATCATTGGTAAATTGCATGATTTCTTGTTTTGTAATGGTTTGTAGTGACTTGTCTGTTTATGCTAACTGTGTTGTAGTTCCTTGAGAGTTACTCATAAAGTTTTGGCACAAAGGATTTAGGATTATACCTTAGAAGTGAATGCAGGAAAGAAGGCCTTGTTGTGTCCTTCATAGTCAAATCTTACAACGGTGGTTGTCTATAATGAAATTTCTCAACCGTGTTAAGATATTTTTCTGTATCTTTACTTAAATTTCTGCCTGTATTCTTCTTGATTTTTCATGTGTTGTGCCTTATGTTTGTGGACTTGAGGTCATGATACTTTATTCTGAACCTTTATGTGGTTGTCCCTCCCAGGACAGTCATGTGTCAGGGAAGCATGGTCGCATTCATTGTTCATTAAATATTAATACTGAAACAGGGCGCCTTTCAGCTAGGCGACCGAATTTACAGGTATACTTTGTTTATAATTGACATTACTTGCAGTTAATGGTAGCAAGGAATATTGAGAGTATCGAAGGAATTTTCTGACACATAAGAAATTAAAATTATATTTTGTTGCACATGAGAAATCATGATATTGTTGTTTACCTTTTGCCAGAATCAACCTGCTTTAGAGAAGGATCGATACAAGATCCGTCAAGCATTCATAGCTGCACCAGGAAACTCTCTAGTTGTTGCTGATTAAGGCCAGATATGTTTATGCTTTCACCTTTTCTTATAGTTTAGGAACAACTTGTTTTTTGGCAGGCTAAGTTGACTGACAAATAGGATTTAGACTCAGAAATAGGATTGAGTTTTATGGATTGATGTAATAAATGTTCCACTGTTACAGCTGGAACTTCGGATTCTTGCACACCTTGCTGGGTGTAAAAGCATGATGGAAGCATTCAAAGCTGGTGGAGATTTTCATTCATGGACAGCGATGAACATGTATCAGTATATTCGTGAAGCTGTTGAAGAAAAGAAAGTGCTTCTAGAGTGGCATCCTCAACCGGGCGAAGAGAAGCCCCCTGTACCTCTGCTGAAGGTACTTTTTTGTCATTTTCTTATTGGATCTTATTGGATTTCAGTTAACTCTACATACTATGATTCAATCAAGCCTAGAGTACTTTGTAGTTTATTGGATTATAAGTGGACATCCCAACTGGATAAAAAGACCAAAATAAAGAAGAGTAATGAATTGGGAATTTGGGAATTGGGATGTTATCCCACATGATACTAGACCATAAAGGGATGAAAATAAGTCTCTTAATGGATGCTCATAGGCTTAGATTGATGTCAGTAGTGTCATATAAAGCTTCTCCTGGAAATCAAATAGTTTCCAATAGGTAAGAGTAGCAGTTGATCTCAAATTTCTTTAGGAAAAAATATCCGGCATCCAAGTAATGTTTGTAAATTATGATGCTTATGTCTTGTTAGGACTCATTTAATGCACAACCAAATAATTCAGATTGTGGCAGGGAATCATGGGTTATGAAGAATCTTTTTCTGTTATAGGTGATATATGATATAAGATTCGGTATAAATAATAAGGGGAAAATATGATACGGCACCTCATTACCTATTGGCGCATTTGCCTTGTGCCATAGAGTTCCTCCGTTTGAGACGAGGGAGATTTTCTCCTCTGGTGGCTGCAATAGAGCAGTGTTGCTTACTAGTGAGATGGATAGTCTCTGTCTCTGTGGTTGCATGTGTGTGATTTCCATTTGTGTTGATTATGCTCCTTTAATTCCAACAATTCTTAATGGAGCCTCTGATTTCAGGACGCCTTTGCTTCTGAAAGAAGGAAAGCGAAGATGCTTAATTTTTCCATTGCTTATGGCAAAACTCCTGTTGGATTGTCACGAGATTGGAAGGTATTTTCTCTATTTATTTTTCATTGGTGTGTGGATGGTCATTTTTACAGCCTTATCTGACATTTCTTTGTTCAGTTATTATCTCATTTCCTTGTTTTCTTTCTCCTTGCATCAGTAGGTTTCTGTGAAGGAAGCGCAGAACACTGTTGATCTATGGTACAAAGAGCGGAAGGAGGTTCTAGCGTGGCAACAAGAAAGGAAAAAGGAAGCTGTAATGAAAAGTTGTGTCCACACGCTCCTAGGAAGGCAACGTCGTTTTCCTTCAGTAGCCACTGCTTCCAATGCACAGCGTGGTCAGATTGAGCGTGCTGCTATCAATACTCCAGTGCAGGTTAACATTTCTTCTGTGGGAATGATGTTTCACTAGGACTCTGCTTTAATTCCCTCTCATAGCACCTTATCATCTATCTGAAAAATTTCCAGGGAAGTGCTGCTAATGTCGCTATGTGCACATCTAAAGGAGCTCGGTTGGAAGCTTCTTCTGCAGGTTAGACTATTTCGTCAACCAATCCTTCCTACCTAGCATCTTTGTTGAAATAAATTTTTTTTTTTTTGTCATTCTTTACATAATGATTCAGAAAATACCGGGTTGCCACCTTCTATTCGTTGATTTTTGATGACATTACCGATTTCGATCCTTTTTCACCCAGACCTTGCTAACTTTTTGTTCTGGGAAGAACAGGTACACGATGAAGTAATATTGGAAGGACCAACTGAATCATCGGAAGAGGCCAAGCGCATCGTAGTGGACTGTATGTCCAAGCCTTTCAACGGAACCAACATTCTCGACGTTGAGCTTGTTGTAGACGCCAAGTGTGCTCAGAACTGGTATGCCGCCAAGTAGAAGCAGTTGAGAGACGTCCAGGAAGTCTTCGGCTTGAAACTCTTCAGGGGCAAATCCTTGTTTTGTGAACCTGTCGTCCATCTGAAGGCACAAATAGGCTCTGCAAGAGGTTGGCGTTGTGCGGCTGGGCTGGTGGTGTCGTTCCGGGTGATCAGGTTTTGTTAATACTAATTCAGTAATCAGTAAATTATTGTTTAGGAGAGGAGATGAGCCCCATGAAAGGCACAAGTAATCAGCCATGCCAAGAAGGGAAATTGCATCATGTTTGATGTTGCGAAATCGGATGTCAAGTGTGCAGTGTAAGAATAACTTGTAAATTTAGTGAAGAAGTTTGCTCTCGATATTTTGAATGGTCAACCTTTTTCCAAGGGGTCAACCTTTTTAATGTGTTATCTCGAAGATGTTGACAAATTTGCTGAAAAATATATTGGGGAATTTGGTAGTGGAGATTCATAATGCTTTTGTTCTCGAGAGATTGATAATGAACAATGTATTGGCAGTGTTTATATGAAGACTCAGTCGGGTGGTTAGAGAGGTTATATGACCCTAAAGCTTGACATGGTTAAAACTTATGGTTGAGTAGAGTGGTAGTTCCTTGAGCATTATATTAGATAATTGGGCTTTATGGAGAGCGGGGTGGCGTTGGTGATGAAATGTGTGATATCGGTGCCCTTTTGAACACATTTTTTTTTACAGTATGTAAATAATAGGATACCTTGACATCATTCTTGATTATCTATAAGATGTTACAAAGCTCTCTGTTCAAAGGGAGAGTCATCAAATTACTGTTGAGAGATGAAAGGTGTGAAGAGACCAAAAGAGTCTCACATCGACAATATGAACAAAGAAGTCTTAGAATATAAGCTAGTGGGTTACTCCTCCTATTGCCAATTGGTTTTAGGATGGAACCCCGCTCGGCTTATGTGCTAGGCTATTAGCGCAAGGGTGCACGTGTGCACACGACCCCCGATCCCGAGTTCCAACGGACTTCAGTATGATATCAGAGCGAAAAAGTCAAACGGCCCGACTCTCGATCCTGGGCTAGCTAAAAAGAGAATGAGATGTCAGACTCATTGTCCAAGTCTCAACTAGAGGCGAAAGACAACAACAACAACATTCCCAGTTAATCCCGCCTAGGCAGGGTTTGGGGGGCCAGATGTACGCACTCTTTTCCCGACGAGGTCGAGAGAGTGTTTCCTAGTGGCCCAAGCACCTGTGGAAACTAATAGAACAACTAAAGGAAGAAGTACAAAACAAAAATAGATGACAGAAGGAAGGCAGGATATAGGAAAAAGGGGGGCGGTGAAAGGATGCGGATTTTGTCACTCTGCTGAGACTCAGCTCAACCCTCTTTGACCTGGATGACGTTCCTCCACTGCGACCTATCACTAATCATGCTCTCGTTAAGATTTAAAAAGGTCAAATCTTGTCTGATAACTTCTTTCCAATTCTTCTTTGGTCTTCCTCTGCTCCGCCTTACTCTGTCAATATCCAAATTATCACACCTCCGAACTGGCGCACTCACGTCTCTCCTCTGCACATGTCCAAACCAACGAAGCCTTGTCTCTCGAAGCTTGTCTCGAATACTGCTTACTCTTACCTTTTCGCGGATAAACTCATTTCTGATCCTGTCAAGTCTAGTATAACCACTCATCCATCTGAGCATCCTCATCTCTGCCACCATTAGTCTCTGTTCTTGCGCTTTCGTTGTCGCCCAACATTCAGCTCCATATAGGATTGCAGGTCTGACCACCACTCTATAGAATTTTCCTTTGAGTTTTGGGGGTACTTTCCTATCGCAAAGGACCCCTGACGCAACCCTCCACTTTTGCCACCCTACTTGAATCCGATGTCCGATGTCTTTGTCCACCCCTCCATCACTCTGCATCACCGACCCTAGTTTATGTGCTAGGCTATTAGCGCAAGGGTGCACGTGTGCACACGACCCGCGATCCCGATTTCCAACGGACTTCAGTAATTACAAGTCTCTACAATTCTAGCTATGTAATAAGTAGTACAGTTTGATTCTCTATAATAGTGTCCGAAAGCAATGCTGTTGAACCTTTTCTTAATATGACAAATCTTCTCAATCATTCTAGAGGTTTTCTAAGGAATATTGGTACTATCATAATCATTCTAGAGGTTTTATAAGGAATATTGGTACTATCATTGATGAAGTTGATGACTTTAAGACTGTCTCCTTCTATAATGATGTTCCGAAGACTCCTATCTAGAGCTATTCGTAACCCGGTGCAAAAAGCATAAGCTTCTGTTAGTTTGAAGCACAGATCCTTGATGGATCTTACATTGAAACATATCAATAACTTGGCCAGGACTGTGCCGGATAATGCAACCAATGAGACATTCACCGGAAGGCTTAACAAAGGCATCTACATTTATTTTGTAGAAGCCCCTTGGTGGTTTTTGCCACCTTGTTACTTTTCGTTGCTTAGGTTTTTAGTACTTTTATTTGTTTGTGCCTTATTCCAGCTTGCTATATTGGTGATTATCTATTGGGCAACCGTAGATATTGAATCAATTTTTTTTTTGAAGATAATGTTGTTTCTTAGTTCCCATATAGATTACCATATGAAACAAATGTCTTCAAAATGTAAATTTTCATTTTTAATTGACGTAAGGTCCTTCAAGAACGAATGAGTAGATCTAATGTTAATAAAGAATCGATTTATTGTTTGTGCATAGTGGGTCACTAATGCTATAGTAATAGGACATTTCATAAATAAATGGTGTGTATCTTCATCTTCAGTGTTGCATAGGCAGCATTGGGACTTATTGAGGAGCATCGCCACTATGTTTTATTTCATCCATGGGATTGAAGCAGGGCGATCCACTGTCTCTATACCTATTTATCCATTGATTGTGAGAATTATTGTGCAAACTAATTGAAGTAATCTCACAATTAGTTGTTTAAGTAAAAAAATGTTTTTTCCACTTAAGTTGCAGTAATAATGAAGTGAAGATTTATTCTGAGTTTGATGACGACTATGTAATTACCCATAAGTGACAATATTGTCATAGAGATGTCACATTAAAGGTCCTAAACCTTAAACCTTAATCTTACTAGGTAGCATGCCCGTGCGATTCACGGGACCGGTATTTAATTGAATGTTTTATTTGTTATTATGTAGTCGTCTTTGATTAGAAGCGATCATATTTTATTTTGTTGTAATTACATGTATTAGTAAAAACAATTTGCAAAAGTAAGAAACAATTTAGATGGTATTTTAATGAATTATAGCTACATCGGTAGATCGGTAATGCATATATTAGTTTTTATTGAGTTTATTTTTGGAGCATAGTGCTATAGGTTGATGAGAAAGGACCATGAAAAAATCAAAAAAAAATTTGTGGATGTATTATGTAGCGTAGAACCTTGTATGGATTAATTTAATTATGAGAAGGAAAATCAATATATTGCCTCTTATCTTGATGACTATGAAGATTGGAGTTGAAATCAATTTATTAATAGGGTTAATAGTAAGCTATAAGTTGAAGTAACTGGAATACAATATATATCAACGTACGTATACTTCCATATACGCCATGAAAGGGAAAAGTGCATGAAAGATGAAACGAAATAATTTATATTGGCCACACTGTCGAATGTAACTCATCTCCATTGGTACCGGGTCTTCCGAGTACCTATTTATTTGAAAATAACAAAACACATAAATTCATTAGAATAAATTTTATGTATAGAAATTTTATTTCGAAAATATTAAAAATTAAAAAAAAAAAATTGAATAAATGAAATACCAAAAGGTGTAACCCGTTGTTGCATGTTATCACTGACACGGTTTCACTAAAGTGAAATGAAATACAGAATAATAATGGATTTTTTTTGGGTAACCGTCCAAAAAATGGGAATTGTTTTGCAAAATGTCCATTTTTATAATGACTTTTGTAAAATGTCCCAAATTGACATTTTTACCCCTATTCTATAATTTTTTTTTTTTTTTTCTCCTGTGCTCTATCTGAATTAGCACCGCCTGACTCGAAGACCACTGCAGTGAGGAGGAAGAACCGTAGATCCATGGAGGAGGCATCAAATTGTCGAGGTCGGCTCATTCTCGTCCTTGATTGTAGATGAAGACGACGAGATCGGGATTCGTCGCGCGTTGTCGGCGATCGCTGACTTGGGAATGGATTTTGGTCAATGAGGACGGATTCCTCGGCGATGGAATTCGGATAAGGAGGCGGTGCAGCAGCGATGATAGTGGCGCTGGCGGAGGACGGGAGGAGGATCGAAGCGAGAGCGTGCACCGGCTGCTTCGAAGACTGGCCGCACGCAATCAAGAGCTCGATGGAGCAGACGCCGAGGTCGAGCAATTGAATTTGGAGCGAATTTGATGCTGACTGAAGAGATTTCGATCGAATTTGACGCCGAGGTCGAGGGGGGAGAAGGGGTGGAGGATGAGGCCGAACTCGGGGATGCGGAGCTGGCAGCGCTGCCAGATGTGGTACTCGTGGTTGTCGTTGAACATCTGGTTCGAATTGGAAGCAGATTCGGATCTCCTTAATCGGATCTGTACGTACTCCAATGTCGCCGGTGATTTCTGAAATTTTGTGTTAATTTTAATTTTTTGCTCGCTTCTATTACCGATGAAAATAGATGTTATTGATGCTTGGTTGGTGTTGTCTCCATTAGAACAACTGATTTGGTTTCTAATTGATTTGGGTTTTCTGGATGAATAAATTTATAACAGGAGATGAAATGAGTTTTTAGAAAGATGGTGATCTTGTATGCGATTTGCCTTGATCTTGCAATTTCACTAATTTGTTCGAAGGTTATTCACATGAATCATCTGTAGACTTGTAAGAACTTCCATCTCGTGTATCAACTGTAACCAGTGGTGCCATGTGCTTCTGTAGACTAATTTGTTTACTTGATCGAATGGTGCATGTGTCTTTTTGAGATGCCACTATATTTCAATAAGGGCGGTGACATCATCTCGTTAAAAATGTAAAAAAAGGTTTTCATCATACATGTTACCGTCGGTGTCACCAGTTTCGTTAAAATAACTAAAGAAAATTATCACCAAAAAAATTTGTCACCTCATGTTTCACCAACAGTGTCACAAAATGGTGATAATGATCTCGTAAAAAAATAAAAACAAAGTTGTCACCAAATCAAAAACCTTAGAATTGTTCAGGATATATCATGACAAATAGTATCCAAATAAAAAACTTTAGAGTTGTCACCAACCGTATATAAAAGTGGTGACACTATCATTGTTAAAACAAAGTTGTCACCACCTTGACCTCGTTTAAAAAATGTAAAAAAAAAAAGTGGTGTCACCTCCATAAAAACAGTGTCACCACCAGTATAATAAGGGAAACAATGATCAAGTGTTATTAGTGGTGTAACAAAGGAAAAATAGTGTCATTATTGTTGTCACCAAAGGAAAAAAACCCTAGTACAAGAGAAAATGCTATTAGTAGTGTCACCGCAATTTAAAAAAAAACCACTATTGTCACCAAAAGAAGAAAAAAACATAAGACAAGGGAAAGTGTTACCACAACAAGTGTATCAAGGGAAAGAATGGTCAAGTGTTATTAGTCGTGTCATCAAAGAAAAATAGTGTCACCACAAATCTTCAAAGTGGTGTCACCACAAGTGTATCAAGGGAAAGAATGGTCAAGTATTATTAGTCGTGTCATCAAAGAAAAATAGTGTCACCACAAGTGTATCAAGGGAAAGAATGGTCAAGTGTTATTAGTCGTGTCATCAAAGAAAAATAGTGTCACCAAAAATGTTCAAAGTGGTGTCACCACAAATGTTCAAAGTGGTGTCACCACAAGTGTATTAAGGGAAAGAATGGTCAAGTGTTATTAGTCGTGTCATCAAAGAAAAATAGTGTCACCACAAATGTTCAAAGTGGTGTCACCACAAATGTTCAAAGTGGTGTCACCACAAGTGTATCAAGGGAAAGAATGGTCAAGTGTTATTAGTCGTTTCATCAAAAAAAAAATAGTGTCACCACAAATGTTCAAAGTAATAACTGTTGTCACCAAAACAAAAATTCTAGGACAAGGGAAAAGGTAATTAGTAGTGTCACCACAATAAAAAAAAAAAAGTAATAACTGCTGTCATCAAAAGAAAAACCCTAGGACAACGAATTCTAGAGTGTAAATTAACGGTGTCATCAATAGAAAAACAGTATCACTACTATCGTAAACAAAAGAAAAACAGTGTCACCGATGTTGTCACCAAAAGACCAACATATGTTCTTCAATACTCGGTACTAATTTGATAAACGAATTTTAGGACAAAAGGAAAATGTTATTAGTAGTGTCACCATAATTAAAAAAAAGTGTAATCGTTGGTGTCACCACTATAAAAATAGTGTCATCACAACTATCACCAAAAGAATCACAACTATCACCAAAAGAAAAACTTAGGACAAGGGAAAGTATTGGTGTCACCCCTATCACTGTCACCACCACCCATATTGCTGTCACCACCCTTATCGCTATCACCACCCTTATCGTTGTCACCGCCCTATCGATGTCACCACCACCCCTATCACTGTCACCACCACCCCTATCGCTGTCACCACCCCCTATCGCTGTCACCACCACCCATATTGTTGTCACCACCCTTATTGTTGTCACCACCTCTATCGCTGTCACCGCCCTATCGCTGTCACCACTCCTATCGCTGTCACCACCACCCCTATCACTGTCACCACCCCTACCGCTGTCACCACCCATATCGTTGTCACCACCCCTATCAATGTCACCACCCTATCGCTGTCACCGCCTCTATCGCTGTCACCAGCACCCCTATCGTTGTGATCACCTCTATCGTTGTCACCAACACCCTTATCGCTGTCACCACCACCCTTATCTATGTCACCACCTTATCGTTGTCATCACGCTTATCAATGTTGGTGCTAACTTTTCTTTGGGTGACGGTGACATCTTTTTTTACGAAAACACTGTCACCAACAGTGTCACCACTCTCATCCAATATCCAATATGTTATATAACACAAAACATTAAAAAAAACAGAACTCATATCCAATCTGCTATATATATAGCGTTGCTAAAAGCACAATATTCAAAATAAATTACAATCAAATTCAATAAGAATGTTCCCATTAGATCACGTAGACATCTTGATAAACAAGTCAAAGTGTATGTGATAATTGCACAAAAAGTGAGACCTCTTGGATTCAACCTATCACACACTGACGCCTCTCGATCTCTCACACTTTTTTTGTACATCAGCTGGGAAATTCAAAATTGAAGCGTATCATAATGGAGACCACATTCACCAATGGCAACGACCTTCCTTGAATCAGAAATTATAAAGCATTAATTAACTAATTCCACAATTCAATCATTTGACTAACAATGCAGATGAAGCCGAAGTGAAACATACCTTGGACATGACTAAATGCCGCACCGAAAATAACCAAATCGACAACAAATTGAAGATGCTGAGAAGAAAGAGTGAGCACCTTAGTGACGGGCGCCAGTTGGCAGATCTCTTCCTCGGGGATAAGAACTGGCCAAGCCTCACCGGCGTCGTGAAACATCTGCAATGGACATCCTTCCATAGGCTGTCAGCAATGGAGAAGCAGAGGCGGAAGAGGAGCATGGGAGAGGGAGGATGAGCGTCGTCGTCTTCATCGACGCCCAGATCTGGAACGAGGTGAGAGAGATGGTCTTCGCCGGCACCAGATCTGGAAGGACGAACTAGTGGCAGGGAGAGGGAGGACGAGTGCCATCGTCTTCATCGACGCCCAGATCTGGAACGAGGTGAGAGAGATGGTCTTCGCCGGCACCAGATCTGGAACGAGGGGAGGGAGGGAGGTTGAATTCGCCGGCACCAGATCTGGAACGAGGGGAGGGAGGGAGGACGAACTAGTGTCATGGAGAGACCAACCGACGCTCCCTCTTGCTGCGCAACGTATACCTGACCTATTGCAATTGGGGGAGAAATGGATGAATGATAAGGCAGGGGTAAAACAGGGTTTTCAAAAAGTTTTTGGACATTTAGTAAAAACTAGTTTTAAATGGACATTTTACAAAAAGAGGTTGGCAAAATGGACATTTAGCCAAATATTTTCATTAATAATTGAGAGAGGAGTGAATACAATAAACAATAGACACCACTTGCATAGTGAAAACTAAAAAAGAAAAGGGTATTTAATTAAAAAAAAAAAAAGGAAAAGGGTATTCTTGTATTTTAAGGGGCATGTGTTGCCATCTGTTTCCCACTTTCCCATTTAGGATTGTCGTAGATCATTCTACAACTTTACAAATTGGAAATTCCACATTGTGCTCCCAATTTCGTGTTCTTGTGTTGTTAAAATTGTGTAATTGCTTACCTCTCAGTGAGAAATGAAGAGATATCGAGCATATTTGGGAGCTTGAAGGCGGTGGCTCTGCACTGCCAAAAAAAT
Organism: Persicaria tinctoria; assembly: GCA_037127255.1. Classification (NCBI taxonomy): domain Eukaryota; kingdom Viridiplantae; phylum Streptophyta; class Magnoliopsida; order Caryophyllales; family Polygonaceae; genus Persicaria; species Persicaria tinctoria. The sequence goes on from JBANSL010000013.1 coordinate 70,728,355, forward strand.
GAAGGAGAATCAGCCACTGGTAAGCTTATATTTTGGTTTCGTTTGGGTTTTGAAGGTGATAATTGATAAATTGAGTTCCTAGAGTTTTGATTGTAATAGTTCTTCTATGTGACATCGCTAAGTTTATTTGCAGGAAGCATTTTAGTGTGAGATAGGTCTGAAGATACTGAATCAGCTTACCAGTGAGATGAATATGGTAAGCATGAAAATTCTTATACTTGATATGTATACGACCAATTATATTCTAGAATAATAGATGAGTTTGCATGTTTCATTAGTATTGAAAATCAATGTATTAAAAATCTTCTCCACCTCTAATCTCCAACTATGTTCAATTATGAGCAAAATCCTGAATTAAGGTTCATGACACATCTTGAGAATTGGGAAATTAGTATACTTTAGTGGCTCTATGACCATAAACGGCCTTTAGGTGGTAATTTTCATGGGTTGAAGGACGCTTGCTGGGAGTCCATCCCTTCCGATTTGTAGTGAGATATCATTTCCTGCGGCGTCTGAAGCTGCGGTTGATCTTGGGGCTGTTGCAGCCCTAGCTAGGTTAAGAATTTTGGAGGAAAATCTCTGGTTTTGGTTTCAGGATTTGAGAAGGAGTTATGAATTGGGTAAGGATACCTTCACCTTACCTTGTGTTTCCCTCTAATAACTTGTACTATTCGATGATAAATTAAAGGGTTTTTATATAAAAATTACTTGAAGGCATTTTCGTGCTACCCGGGACATTGTTTTTTATGTCGAGTTGTAACTATTGTATATTAATTTTGCGAGTTGAATTTGGTGTGAGCTGGTTGATATACGATTTTAGTGTATAGTCTGATTTCGAGTATGTGAATTAATGCCATGTAATCGTTTGGTTTGTTTGTTTTGTACTACCTAATTATGTGTTTGAAAATGGCATTTGTTTCAGAAATTTCCATAAGAGGATTCAATGAAAAGTTTGTGGAGGTTTTGAATAATTCCAGGATCAACTCTATCATCTAACTTCTAAGGATGTGAAGAATGTTGAGTTCGGTGAGTATTTTTGTATTGCATTTCTATGATTTTTTTTTCCCATTGGTTATTGATGTTTTGTCGTTTGGTTGATGATGCCATGCTTATTTTGTCTATTTCGCTTTTTATTGTTTGTTTTTGTGTGCTCTTTTTTCCATTCTCTATTTTGCTGTGTGTATGTGAATTGTTATTTGCAATTGTGCATTTAATTATAGCAGATGATAAAGTAGTATGTATGGGCGTATGATTGAAAGTGGGAATATCAAATACCTGCTGGGATTTGTGGTTGTTGATGTCATTGACGTAAATGAGCCCTGCACGTTTGTTTATAACAATGAGTAGTAAGCAACAATCATATTGAAATGAAATATTAGGATTATAGACTTAATTTAACTATTATTAAAATCTGTTACCTATATCTCTGATCGCAAGCTGGAGAAGACTTCCTTGAACACAATGTTTTTAGTGTGGTTCTTGAATTCTTCGGTACCTTGTAGCATCATGATTTTAAGGCCTGCTGGATTTGTGACCCTAGAAATTGCGACATACTGACCATGGCTGAAGACAGGGTTTGGTAAATATAAGCCAACACAATTCAAAGACTGTCCTTGACTTTTGTTGATGGTCATTGCATAACATGGTTTTATGGGGAACTGTCTTCTTTTCATGATAAAAGGCCATTTTGATTTGGTAGATGTAAGTGTGATCCGCGGAATCAAGACCTTATTTCCTATATGACTTCCTGTGATTATTTTCGCTTCAATAACCCATTCACCCAAATGTGAAATAACCAGTCTTGTTCCGTTGCACAAACCTTGACTTGGATTAACGTTTCTCAACAACATCACCGACAAGCCTTCTTTTAAACTGAGAGAATGAGGCGGCATTCCTGAAAATCTAAGGCCATTGAGGAATTCTGTTGGGTACATGTGTTCTTGCTCAGCCATATCTGCTGATGCCTTACAAATCTCGTCTGAACTTTTGTAAGTCTTCACCACACCATGCAACTTCTGGAAAATGTATTCATTGATGTGGTCAGCATCTTCGTTGAGTGGTGTCAAGATAGCTCGCTGACGGAGGTATTCTGCATCATCATGCTTGGATATGAGATCAGGATATATTTCATTCACAATTTGTTGAATTGGATGGTCGGTCGGTTGTACGATGAGTTCTTCTGGAATTTCAATCCAAGTAGCGTCATCTTCTCCTTTTTTTGTTTTTGCCGGGACCTTCCCATCTCCAACTTCCAGCACCCACTTATTGAACAGCACCCTCTTCTGCACATAACCTATTTATTTGACAAATAAAGAAGTGTTTGTTAATTGATCATGTGTGGATTTTGTGGTTTCCATAGTTTGCTTACATTGGTTTTTGTGTTTCCACATTAGACGATGGAGCGGTAAATGAGGTCGAGCCTCTCTTTAGACGTTTCAATGTGTGCTCCTCAACATCCTGAAAAATAGAAAGGGAATGTTAGGTGATATTTTGTTTTATAAAAAATATTATATGGAAAAAAAAAGAGTTTGGGCTGTTTTGCCGGGTTGCTTGACATGCCAGTTTGGTAGTGTTGCAATTAGGGAGAACCCCACAACATGTGAAGCTTTCAAAACATGTCGAGCTGTGCAAAGGTTCAAAGTGAAAGTAGGAATGACCCTTCACTTCTAGGATTTGTGAGGTTTTGATGAGTGCAACTAGTGCATCAGGCAACACCGTATCATCAGTTCCATCCTATAAACATAGAAATGAGATATGGTATACATCATATTACTTTAAGCTTCTATGTGAATAATTGATGCGCAATTAATGAGTTTGTAGGAGTATACATCGTTCAACTGTTGCAGCAGCTTCTCCGCGGTGATTTTAAGCAATTGTTCCGCCGTGTCATCAAACATTGTGACAATCATCCCACCAGTTTCGTCCTCTACATCTAACTGCACTTTGAAGCTATGAGCATGGTATAGGAAGGTATGATTAGTATGAGTGTATAGAATAGAACGATATGAAATTGCCAAAAAAGAAAAGAAAATGGGAATGGAGTACCTTGGTTTGGGAAAATTGATAGTTTTCTCACATGATAGACACCAAAACATTCCATTTAGGCGTGTAATACTTTTCATGCATTTTCCACTCGTACATGCAAAATAATACCAGCTATTCTTCATGCGAATATCTTTGACATTCACATGACATTGGAAGGTACCATCCTGAGAGGTATTAAATATAAATAATAGAGACCCATAAAATTCAACTAATTTGATTTGACTGGAATGCAATGAATAAAATATAAAGAATTGGAGGTAAGATATTTAGAGTAGGATGTTTTCACCTGTAATGCTACTCTAGATGCTTTGAGCAATGCTGCTATACTAATCTTTTGGGCTGCAGGATCTGGAGCCACCAAATTCATGTCCACAAACTGATCTGGATTGTCTCTGAAATGATGCAAACAATATCAGTTATTTGAAGGTATGGAAGAGCTATAAGAAATGGTTTTTTTACTTCATGTATGGTAAAAGTATATGCAATTACCTAATACGGTCTTGGAATTCTTGTAGAGGGAGGATCCCATCCTCGTCATAAATCCTTGTTGCCGAAGTGCTTGAGAGGGTCAGCTCATCTACGAAATGCAATGGCCGGTAAGAAATGAGCAAGTAAGTGTACACCATTATGTAGCACCTTATAGTAGATGAATTAAACATACTTTGGTATTCCTTGACATGCATGGATACCAAGATGATGGCATACAATGTTTGTTTTTGCTCTTTCTTTTTCAGCATGTCATCTCCTAAAGTTCCCCATAATGTGACCGTAAGTCGCTGCCCCCTGTAACATATTGAATGAACATGTCATAATTTTATTTGGTGTAAATCAGGAATGCATTTTTCAAGCATATATATGATCAAGTTAGTTTGGAATTAAAATATTAAGGCTATGTGCATATTTACAATGTCGTGAGACGATAAACAAATCACCTATCATTTATAAGATAAATGTCAAGGGCTTTAGATCCTGTTTTGGTCTGAAATTGTCTTCCAACATTTGTGACGTATCCAATGACATCTGTATATTGGTGACAGGAGGAACTGTTAAATGACAATATATGATGACTCCTAACTTGGAGGGAATAACGGAAATAGGAAGTTTTACCGATTAGAATTGGCGGATGTGCCAATTTGATGTCATCGAATTGGACCAGCTCAAAAGGGTGGCGAACAAACCCGTCAGGTAGACCGCCGACTTTCTTAATGATTGTCGAGCCTTCCAGTTCCAACATGTAATCATTATTCTTAATAATTTTGTATTCCTTTTTGCTGGGTATGACTTTGAAGGCTTTCATGCTATAAATAACACCTTCTTCTAGCTTATGCACAAAGCAATGAGAAATGTTGCCCTTTGCAGTACAATGAATGGTTGCCCCCTGATAACCGATAGGGCAAAACAACTTAGAATACAATGGGGTGATTATATGGCATATATGTATAGAATAATGACTGCATTACCTGGTCATCAGAAACGATGAAATCTGTGCCGAGGTATTTGCCATGGACTGTTATAACATCCCATTTTCTACATAGCATAACTTTGATTCTTGCATCAGATCCTTCAACTAAGTCTTTGATATGGAGGTAAAGGCTAGGAGTTTGGGTAGCCATCATAGCAATCTGATTGTGGAGATGCAGGTGCCAAATGATTTGGACTTACGGAGGGGATAACGGTGAATACTTATGGGGGATAATGACTTTGTTTTTTTTTATTATATATTATTATTATTGTCAATTAAGGAGATGTCAGTTTTCTGAGTAATAGACAACCGTTTCATAACATATGGATATGGATATGGATGAGATTGACCCTCCAGTGGTATTTGCAATAAAGAAATAAAGAGTAAATGGGGAAATGATTTGGACTTATGGAGGGGATAATGGTGAATACTTATGGAAGGAGGGATAACGGCTTTATTTTTTTTATTATACTATATATTATTATTATTGTCAATTAAGGGGATGTCAAGTTTCTGAGTAATAGGCAACCGTTTCATAACATATGGATGAGATTGACCCTCTAGTGGTATTTGCAATAAAGAAAGAAAGAGTAAATGGGGTGAAACAAAGCTGTTTCATAACATATGAGGCAAAGTTTCCATGCATTCATGCATTAATATAAAAATGGGACAGACCTAGTTTGCATGCATTAATATAAAAATCGGATTGACCCTCTAGTGGTATCTGTAATAAAGAAACAAAGCCGTTTTGCAAGAGGCGTAAAAATTAATAAAGAAAATGATGAAGTTGCAGTTGCAATGAGCCGAACCCTCACCAATCACCAAATTCCAACAATAGATGGCTTCAGACCATGACACCAAAGCCTTCATTTGTGTCACCATTGAATATAGTAGGTATATAATTGTTTTGGTTGGAGCAATGAGTAATGAAGCAATTAATAAGGTAAAACCCAACCTTATATAGATAGTATAGATTATTTTAGAGTTTTAGTTTAATGACAACAATGACACCTTTTTTTCCTTAGAATAAAAAGAAAAAAACAAACTTCTAACCTTGGTGGTTTAATTGATCCATATCTCTAACTTTCACTCTCATAAAGAAAAAAACTACTGACTTTTCTATGCAAAGATGTTTTAAGATGAATTCCGTTCTACTTAGAGGTTGGACAAAAGTTGAATCGAACCGGAATTTACGGTCTTGGGTGGGACCGAAAAGATAACCGTCCGATCCACGGTCCATGAAAATTAAAACTACGATTTCCGGTCCAAGACCAGGATCGGATAGGAAATTCCGGTCCAAGATCGGTTGGACCGGAATGTGTGTATATGTGTGCGTGTATATATATATATGTATTTTTTTAAAATAAAATTAAAATGACCCAATAAAAAATAGAATTTTTTTGCCAAACATACACTTTTTTTGGACAAATTGGTGAATTGTCCTTTTTGGACAAATGCCAAATTGGAAAACTTCTCCTGATCTGATCCAACCGTCCCCTCTCCTGAATTCCATCAGATCTGAAAGCCTGAGACTCGGATTCAAGCCGTCGACGACCTAGAGCTTGCCTCGCCGGAGCGCTCTCTCTCTCCTTTTGGATTTCTCTTTCCTGTTCTCTCACACGCGCACACCCCTCAAGGTCGAGCAGCGATGGCGGACATGCTCGACGGGGATGGCTTAATCGGAGAGATCGCAACCGCCTTCTCCTTCATCTCCGGCGAGCGCAAATCGTCGGGCAGCAAGGTCGAGCGGCCGGAGTGAGCGAGGTCTCGAGCGAGCGAGCGAGGTCTTCCAGCAACAGGTCTCATTGTCGAAGCGATTTCTCTCATCGATCTGATTTCGATTGCCAAGTTCTCATTGTCGAAGCAATTTCTCTCATTGTCTTCAGTAACAGGTCTCAATTTTTTCCTTTTTCTTGTCAGATTCAATTGCCAAGGTTTTCGTATCTTTTTCGGATTTAGCTTGTTTCTGGATGTTGAATGCAATATTATTTTTGGATGGTGGTCCTGATCTTATTTGATGTTGAATGCAATATCCTGCCATTCAAGGAGAGAAATGGGTTAACTCCCTCCTTGCATCCATAGATTTCATATCATGTGTCCTTACCCTGCTCTATTTTTTCTGCTACATAATGAAAGATCTGTTTTTTCGCTTCTGCCGCAAATTCAGGTTTTTGATTCACAAATTGAACTCTGGAATCCATGAAATACTTTCTTATTGGCATTTTGGTTGTGTAATTTTGCTTTTAGTTGCTTTGAAGTGAACAGATGATGTTGGCTCTTGAAAGGGGCATTTTGGTTGTGTATTTTTTGTAGCTTGGATGTAATACTACAACTGTGTGTATTTTGGTTATGAGATATGGTGATGGTTGTGTATTTTAGTTCGAAACTCAGTTGCGTTTCTTGGAATGCTTATATCCGAAATTATTTGGCTTCAGCCGACTATGATGGCATTGTCAAGGTCAACATTATTTGCCATGCTTTCTTTTCCTTGTTTCCTGCATTACTATCTTTCCTTCTTTCATATCTCATTCGGCAGTTGCTTTCGGATATGGGATGCAAGTACCGGTGTAGAAGTTTCCAAGTATGTGGAACATGAAAAGAGGGCTTGGTCTGTCGACTTCTCTCGGCTGGATCCTATGAAATTAGCCCGTGGAAGTGATGACTGCACCGTGCGAATTTGGAGCATCAAAGAGGCAATCTCTATCCATGCCTCCTCTCTCTTACAGTCATTGACATTGCATTTTTGTGCATATGAATTTCTCTAATATCGCTCTAGTTATGCAGGTTGCAGCACCAGCTTTGCAGGCTGCAGCACTAGCTATGCAGGTATGGAAGTTGATTGTTGTGCAACTGTAAGAGAGAGGTGTGCATCTGTGTATAGTGTGTGTACTGTGATGGGAAGATCTAATATTTTTCTTTGCATCTCATATTGATTGATACCTCACATTCAGTCATTGAAAATTTAGTAGATAGTTGTTTCAACAAGTTTTAGGCTTGAGTACATGTTTCATCTCACTCTCTTAATATCATCTAGTTGAAACTTTTGCTCAAGGCTAAAACGACACGTTGATGTGAGGGACTAACTAAAAAAGTATCTACTTCAGGTAGGGCATCCTAAGAAATCTCAGCCTTGAATAGATATCTGTTCTTTCTTTTAAAGATTCTTCTGGATGCATTTCTGTTTTAATTGATAATATGTAGTCCACACCCCTTGTTTATATGACTGAAAAAGAGAAATTCAAGCACTATGCTCTTAAGTATGAAAATGCTAAAATTGGGAGCTATATGTTAGCACTTACTACTTCAAATATGTCTTTGTTAAAATTGAGAGTTCAGCATTATGCTTTTTTTTTTGGAGTTATCTTGCAATTTCTTTTTATTAATCATTGATGCAGTATATGTTCCTTAGTTTTGTTTGCAATGTGAGTTTGTTGGTTTTCAATTAACTTTTTTCCAATTTATAGATCTTTTCCTCTCACTTGTTGACCATAAGTTTGAATTTATTGGTCTAGCTTTCCCAAGAGGGCACAATATTGTATAAACTTCATTATTTTTCTTCAATCTTGCAGCTGCTTAGTTGAACTACATTTCGATCTTGATTGAACGAGTCCTGTTTCTTAGAGTGACATTCACTGTTTTTTCTTGACATGTTTTAAGCGCAGGAATTTCATAGGCTGCGATCAAGCCTTGGAGCTAAGCAAGAACATGCCTCACTTTTGGAGGACTTTCGGCAGTTTGATCGGAGTAAACTAGACTTGGAACAAGGTGACAATTTGGAAGAGCAAGTTCTTCTAAAAGAACGTGCATCTATTAGCAGGAACATGGGGCAGGTAAATAGTGAATACTGCTTATGTGGGTATTGTGATTACCTGCATCTTGTCCATGTTCCATAAATTTGACAAGGACATTGCGATGCAATGATTAGATTCATATTGATAGTGTGACACAGAGATGCTCCAGCCTTGTGAGAATGTATGATTCTCATTTGCATCTCAAAATTTTGTTGCTTTGGCCTATCCAGAATTTGCATTTCAAAATTTTTTCATTTCAATTCAGCCGCCTAAATAGATAACTAAACAGTTAACTAATGGGTTCTATCTAATGGCTACTTGAGGTACAATTAATAATATAAGAACACATTAATTCACTTGTCCTCTCACAATTTCTTCTCTATAAAGAATCAACTTAATCCATTTCTTGGATTTGGGATGTGTGTGCAGGTGAATAATATTCTTGCATCAATAAAGAGGAAGAAATCAGTGGACACCATTGTCCTCTCTCTTGTTGCATCCGTCCGCACTTTCCTGATTCTCATATACTGGTTGACCAAGTAGATAGTTACTTGTCTGTCTATGAAGATCCACTAAGTTCCTTTTATATCTACTTTGGCGAACATCCAGATGGTAGCACAGAGTAGAATGAACAAGCAGTGCACAGATGAGATTGTTCTTTGGTCGTCATCAAATACAAGCCTTTGTTGTTTGTTACAAGCATATTTGTTTTCCCTTAACAACGTCGTTGCCAGGTACTCATGTGGATGCGTTCTCTTTCATCCATGCTAACCTCTTTAGTGTGCAACTCTAAGACTGAGTTGTGCAACTCTAAGAGAGAGTTGTGCAACTCTAAGCTCTTTATGTGTTTATCCATGTTTCTTTATAATTTCTTGTTTGTTTTATTTCTTATTTTCCTTACTCTGTTCTGTTTCTTATTTAGTGCTTGCAATTTTATTTATTTTTACATTTTTTGTTGTTCTACATCTGCCAATCCACAAGAGGCTCTAAGGAGATCTATCAGTAATTAACAATGGCAGCGAAATCAGCCTTCCGATTTCCCATCAACTAGAATGACCGCAACCTTTTCCAAAGTGACGAATATGTTTCTCAAGGCAAATCCCTAAACAAGAAACAACAAAAAACCCTCCATTCCAAACCTGACATCACTGATTCCAACACTGAGCTTGAGGAGCTCTCCAAGACAGCACACCCGCCAACAATCCGGCTTGGTTCATTGCAGGTGCCACTTCATGCGCCTACAATGTCTGTTTCAAAGCCGGTACAAGCAAAAGAATCAGCTCCACAGATCAAGGAAGTAAGAAGTCATGTATGCATATTCTTGTAAAATTGAGTGCTTATATATTAATTCTAAGTTACACTCGACCGAGATTTTGCTGACATCCATTGATATCCATTGCAAATATTGTTGCCTTCATTTTTGGTGTCCTACTTTAGCCCTGGAGGTTTTGCACCAAAGCCTATTAGCTCAAAATGGTAGAGCAATGTGCCTACGCACAATGATGCGGGTTCAAATCCCGCATAGGCTATCTATGTGGTATCTCTTAAAGTGCATTTTTTTGTCCAAACATCAACTGAAGCAAAGACTCTTTGTCACAAAAGAGTCACAAAGAGATGACAATAGCAAACCTCATATTCTTACAACAAGTAAATTCAGTGTGTAAAATTACTTTGATTTGATGATACAACAAGTAAATTCAGTGTCAGCACTAATCAGCACCTAAACAGCAGAACTAATCACATTCCTAAAGCCTGTGAATTGTCATTGGTACTCATGAGAATGTGTGTAATTAATCGCAACCAAGAATCAACAAATACTACTTAACTAATTAAGACGTAAATGGTTCCCAATAAAAGAAGCCACAGAAGGAACTTTATAGAAGACGAAGTAACATTGGCCAAATTAAGAAAAAGCAGTGGCCTAATTCAAATGGAACTTGCTCCTTTTTAAGCTAAAAGAGGTTATGCAGAATCATTTTTCTATTGTTCTTACAATACCACACAATAATGTGGACATACCGACATATTTTTAGAATAACTTAATAGAAGGGGGAAAGGGGTTAAAAGAAGAAAGTAAAGCACATTTGATTAAAATGCAACAGAGAAAACTCTCATATTACGTTCATTCACTCCTTTGAGTTACAGATGAAAAGGGATAGGCAACTACAAATCTAAATACATAAGTCCTAAAACACAATATGAACATCACAATTAAAGCTTGAAATAGGCAACTCATGAAAATGAAAACTGCATAAATAAGGATGTGATGAAGCACGAATGCAACAAACCAACAACAACACAAATGCATCATATCAGCAGGCCAACAACATCACGAACGCAGCAGCAGCAAACCAGCAACCTGAAGCAAACCAGCAGCAAGAGCCAATTAACCTGTGTTTCCTGAAGCTTGGGATGCTTGTTCCTGTTCCTCAAGCGCTACTTCCACTCTCTCAAAAGCTAATTGTGCATTTTCAATTTCAGAGCGAGCAATGGCTCTTTCCCCTCCACAAGCTTCTTGGCACCTACTGATGCCTACAGAAATCAACAATAAGCCACATGGAACAAAACAAGGTCTTGAGTCACATATAAAACTGAATGTGCAATTTCAGACTATTGCTCTTACGCAGTCACAGGGATAGCTGATTCCTTGCCCCCTTCTTTACATCCTTTACACAATTCCCTCATTTCAAAGTTAACCGATCTTAAAGAAAAAGCTGTTGGTGATAAAAAAAGATGCAGACACCTTCAAAATCTTGCAAACAAACCACATTTACCAACTAGAAGAGAAGTTTTGATTTTTATTATTGATTGCAAGAAGCAAAGACCGACTTCCTGCAAAATCCCAGAAGCAAAGACAACAGAAGCAAAGATCGATTTCCTTATCAATCGATTATAAGGAAACCTCGGCTCGTAAAAATACAGTCACTCGGCCTATTGGGGCATTTCATCAAACAGGTTATCTGCAAAACATAAAACAACATATCAATCACAAACATAAAACAACAATGACAAGATTTCAGATTTCGTTCAGCAATTGCAGCCATCACAAACAAAATCGAGATCGATTGATAAGGAAAACAGTCGGAAGCAAAGATCAATTGATAAGTAAAACATACCAGTGAGCAGAAGCAAAGATCGATTTCTTTATCAATCGATGTTCGATCGATTAATAATTAGAAAGCATACCGGTGAGCAATTAGAAAGCACTGAAACCATTGAAGCCCCAATCGCGTTCTTAGTCGAAGATTCGAACGATTGATAATTAGAAAGCATACCAGTGAGCAATTCGTTCGATTGAAGCATTCAATGGTGAGAAATTGAGCAGCCATCACCTTCGCACGCAGTTCCTCTTTGCCGACCACCAGTTTCGCCTTCAATTGTGAGAAATAAAAAATCGAAGAAAATTTGCGCCGAAGGCGAAAATTTTCTGGGATTCCAATGCAGTGATTACTAGATTTGAATGTATACTTCAGAATCGACACAGACACGTCAAAAATCAAAAGCGGTTTTGATGTGATCGGAGAGTTGATCGATCGGCGAGCAGGTCAGGCAAGAGAGGGAGCGCGTAGGAGGGAGAAGAGGTGAAGTGGATGCGTATGAGAGAGAGCGCGTAGGAGGGTAGGGTTGTGCATAACCGGGTATCCGACACGACACGACACGGTATGTCGGATACACGAAACCGATAACACCAAAAAGGCCGATCCGAACACGACACGATAAGTACCGGGTATCCGACACGAAAACACGAAACGGTTTCGTGTCGGATACCCGTGTAACATGACACGATCCGTTTATAAAAAATTAGGTAACTTTTCAATTTGATTATTTCAGACTATATATTACTCTCCATTAAATTACACTACTGTATTACAGAAGCTTCAAAATAAATCACCAATTTGAACAACCAGCAACCAATAGTAAGTCCGTAACAAGGAGCAACCATTGAATCAACATTTGCAACCCAATCGAACCAACAATAACAACGAAAATCACTAAAACGAGCACCAATTCGAATAATTCAATCACCCAATACATCACCAATTTGAACCATTCAACATTTGCAACTCGAACCATTGACTGAAAACGAAAACGAGCAGCTAGACGAAAGTTACCGGTCTGAATCAAGTCAACCACGCTGGATCTGAAGCCTGGACAAGGGGAGAGGGTGAGCGAGGCCGAGGGAAAGCATCGAGCAACGCCGGATTTGAATTCTAAAGTCTGAACAAGGGAAGAGGGCGAGAGTCGAGCAAGATTGAGGAGCGGCCAGATCTGAAGTCTGAACAATGGAAGAGGGCGAGCGAGGCCGGATCTGAAGTCTGAACAAGGGGAGAGAGCGAGCAAGGCCCATGGCGAGACTCGATGGAGAGAACTCGAGAGGGCGAGCGAGGCTGAAGAGAAGTGAGAGGACTCGATAGTCAAGACCGAGGAGAGGAGAGTCGCAGAGGGCGACTCGAGAGGGTGCAAAAAGAAGAAGAAAGGTAGCCCTAGAGAGGGCTGGTTCTCTCGGAGAGAGAGCCGGAGAGGAGAGGCGATTTGGAGCTGGCGGCGAGTTTGCGTCTCTGCGAGATTGGGGGAAATGAAAGAAGACGACACGACTATCTAGCCCTAGACAGAAAGGAAAATTAGAAAAAAAAAGTAGAATCCGGGGATTCGAACTCTAAACCCCCCAAATACCCAGCCGCGAGAAGCAAAACACCAAACCAACTGGGCAAGAGGGGTTATATGATATTCGAGTACATTTATTTTATATCACTTATCACAGAATACTAATATTTAAAAAAAATAAAAAATTATCTTGTCGTGTCGGATATCTGACAAGGGAAATATGCCGATCTGATCCGAACACGACACGATTATTGTCGTGTTTTACCGTTTTGTGTCATAATCGTGTCGTATCTATATCATTTCGTGTTTTTTCGTATCGTTTTGTTGCGATTTCGTGTTGTGTCATCCGTGTCGTATTTTTCTGCACAACCCTAGGAGAGAGACAGGGCAATATATATTGTGGACATTTCACCAATTTGTCCAAAAACGTGGACATTTCACCAATTAGGACATCTTTTATGGACATTTCACAAATTGTCCCTAAAAAATATTATAAATTTTTTTTTATTCATGTATTAGTAAGAATAATTTAATTAAGTCTATTTTCACATTTAATATATTATAAATTATTTTAATCCATTTATTTATTTTTAATCCATTTAATTTTCAAACTGTTCCACTGGTATGTGGACCGAATAATCCGAAATCGTATATTGCGGTCCTGGTCCGATCCACGGACCAAGGTTTTCAAATTTCCGATCCACCGATCTCAGACTGGACCGAAATTTCCGATCCAGTCCAAACCGGTTGCCCAACACTAGTTGTACTTAGATCATGTGCAACCATGGGTTTTTATTACCTTATAAGTCTTAAAAGGTAACCTTATGGTTGCAAGGCAAACCTTAAGGGAAGAGGTTGGAAGGGGTTAGCATGAGCAACCATAAGTTAATCTCTTTCCCTTTCAAATTTTTATCCACTTATCATTATTTGAAACTTCATTTATTTTTTTCTTTAAATAATTTTGTACTTTTTATACCTCTTCCTAAGAGTTTTATGTTACAACCATGGGATAACATTGTTCCATCACTTTTTCCATCTCATTAGTTTTATTTATAAATAAAATTAAAAAGTGTTTGATATTAATATTTTTTTTATTACATTAGATGAAAAAAAAAACATTATATTATAAGCAAATAACAAAAATAATTAGATTAGTGTATGAGAATAGAATATGAAAAAGAAGTGCAAACAACATAATAGGTCAAGATGAGTATATATAAGAAAAAAATATACTCAAATTATGGAGAAAAAATAAAATAAAATTAATGGTATAAATGTATAATTATTATTTGAAATAATAATATTAAAGGGTGATTTTGGTAGAGGGCCTTTTTTGAATATTCAATTGGGTACTTAGTCCCCAAACCAATTTAATCAGTTTTATGTAGACCCCTTCCAAATAGGGTGGAGTGGTCAATGGTCAACCGTTTGACCATTGACCGGTCAACGTTGACCAACCCATTTGGAATTTTTTTTATTTTATTTTTTATTTATTTAAGTGATGCCATATTTTACCGATTTGATGCCAAAATTTTATTATATTTTATTTTCACTTTGATGCCACTTTTCTAATGAAATGATTGGATGACACTTTTTTAATGTCACTTTTTTTAAACATTGATGACATTTTTTGTTTACTGTAATGTCACGTCAACCATTGATGCCATTTTTTTACTGTTAACGACTGATGCCACTTTTTTTTATGTCAATTTTTTGATGATATTTTTTTACCGCGATGCCATATTTTTGATGAAATTTTTTCAAAGTAGTATTTTGATGATATTTTTTTCTTTGATGCTATTTTTTTACTGTAGTCTACTGATGACACTTTTTTATGTCAACTTTGTAGATGATATTTTTTTACCGTGATGCAACTTTTTCAAAGTAGTGTTTTGATGCCATTTCTCTAATATAATTATTTGATGCCACTTTTTTTTAATTTAATCAATTTTATATCGATTTATTTTCATCGATTATACTTTCATTCACTATTGACACGTTTGTGGTTACACTTCATTGATGCAATCACTTGTGGTGACATATTTATTACATTTTTATTCATGGATGACATTTGTTATTATGCTTCATTAATCACAATTGTTTATGGTGACAATTTTATATAATTGATGACATAAGAGCTTAAAATGTGGAATTAAAATATTGTCACCTTATTGCACATATAAAAATACAAAGTCTACTTTTATTCACTAATGACACGTTTGTGATTACACTTTATTGATGCAATTCTTTGTGGTGACATGTTTATTACACTTTATTGATGCAATCAGTTGTGGTGACATGTTTATTACATTTTATTGATGCAATCACTTGTGATGACATGTTTTTTACATTTTTATTCATTGATGACATTTGTGATTACTTTCATTTGTGATAACATTTTTTTATAACATTTCTAATGTAATTATTTGATGCCACATGTTTTTAATTTAATCAATTGTATATCGATTTATTTTCATCGATTATATTTTCATTCATTGATGACACGTTTGTGATTACACTTCATTGATGCAATCACTTGTGGTGACATATTCATTAAATTTTTATTCATGAATGACATTTGTTATTACGCTTCATTAATCACAATTGTTTATGGTGACAATTTTATATAATTGATAACATAAGAGCTTAAAACGTGGAATCAAAATATTGTCATCTTATTGCACATATAAAAATACAAAGTCTTTGAAACTACGACATTAAATATTAGTTGTATACGTAAAATTGTAAAAACACCTATTATAACATGTCATCGACTAAAAAAAATGCATCAATGTAAGTAATATAATGCGGAATCAATAAAATCAATACAATGTGTCATAACCATCCAAGAATTATATACAACATTCCTAAATATTCTACCTTCTCAAAAGTGGCATCAAAGTAGTTGCTAATTAACAACATACCTTTTTGTCCAAGAGTGGCTTCCCCTTATTGTCTCTCTTGACCATATCTTCAGCATTTCCATGGTCAGCAGCGACAACGTAAATGCCTCCAACTTGCTCAATTGCATCAATGATCATCTGTAGCAATGGACTTGTTCCAATTCTTGAGAAACACAGGACTTGCTTTGAGTGTTTTAATGTATGATACTTCTTTTACTCTTATCTCCTACTGTCACATAAAAGATTCAACAAAGTGATGGCCGGTAAATTCAATGCAAAATTACTATCAATCCTTGTATACACCTAATGCTTCAGAGTGGCAATTTCTTGGAAAAGGATTAAGATCAACCTGTCATTCTCGACAATAAATGGAAGGAAAGAATACTACAGCTTAACGAATGGTTTCCACACTTATCCATAATCCAAGTATTTCATAAACACGAAAACACCACCCAAATAAAAAATCCCAAGTGAGAGATCATTCATCTTTCCAGCCATTTCCAAAGTTATAGACCTCTAAAAAAAAGTAAAAACCAATGAAGCTGCAAACAATCAAACAAGGGTAATCAAAGACATGTCTTCCATCCACACAAAACTCTCGGATGAAATTGCTAGCATAGTTCAATCTTTCCCTCAATTCAGAAAATGATTTATTGGATGTACTGTGTTAATGTGTTATATAAGAAAATTATCGATGGAACAACAAAACAAACTCAATTCATCTAGGCATTTCATCGAACATCTTGGATGCACCTATTACCTCACCCAATTCAAAGCTATTCAGCACCTTCAAATTTCCCCTAATTTCCCCTAAATTTGAAAACCTAAAGATACACAAAGAGTACATCAGCAAAAGTAAATAATCAGCAAAAAGAATACATAAACGATAAGAAAATGGAAGCAATTTCACAAAATTGGGGACAATTGCAGCCAACATCAAAACCCTAATCACAAGCAAAAATCAAATACAAGTAGATTGGGAACAACTAAATGCCATCAAAATTCCGAGTAGCGAATTCCCAATTAGAACCCCGTCCAGTAAGTCCCGTCGATTCGGTGCCAGTGCCTGCCCGAAGATGGTTCCATGGTCGATCCAGGAGAAAGCAAATTCAACCCTAACCCGCAATCTCAGATCCAGGAGAAGAGAATAAGAAGAAGAGTGTACCTGGAATCACAGAATCGAAATCGCGTGAAGAAGTAGAGGAGATGAGAGATGGAATCGCAAGGATGAAGACAGGAGGAACGACGATCGACGGGCGGCCAGGAGAACATGAGAGCGCTGGGAGAACGAAGAGGAAGAAGGAGCACCTGAGAACGAGCCGAGGAAGGGTCGGGAAAGCGAAAAAACAATTAAGAAGGTTTAAGCATCCTAAAAAAACATTTAATGGGCCTATCTACCTAACTAAAGATGCTTAAAGGTCCATTTCAGCAAATTCCCTCAATATTAAATTTATATTATAAATACATTTGAATAATTAATACATCAAATAAATGTAGTAATAAAAGGATGGGGGCCACTTGTGGTGGAATATGTTACTGTATCTTGATAGAGAGAGGTAACTCCTTCCAACCTGTTACCTCGAGGTTTTGCTTGCAACCATAGGCTTATAAGGCTTTAAAGTAAGTAAAAACCCATGGTTGAACTTGCACATGGTCTTACGGTCTTACCTCTCTCTACCAAGGTAAACTTTTTTTTTTTTAAATACACAAGTGGCCCATTACATCTTATTCATACTTATTTAGTATGTTAATAACTTAAATGTATTAATAATATATATATATATATATATATATTATTTTAATATATAAATTATACCATTAATTTTATTTTATTTTAATATATATTTTTTAATCTTCTATTTTCATAAACTATGGATCACAATCATCTAAATACCCCACTCATCCCAAACATCCATTTTGATCCAAATCTTGTCAATAATCCTCAATTTCAAATAAGGTTACAAATGTTTAACAATCATCCAAGACCTATAATCCAAATATACAACAATTTGCTAGGGAAAAATCCTACAAATATGTATAATCCTCTTTTTCTCCCAAATCAACAACATATAATGTAATGTTATTATTTTTCATCTATATGAAATAAAAAATATTAATATCAAGCATTTATGAATTTTATTTATAAATAAAAATAAATGAGGTAGAAAAGGTGGAGAACAAGGTAACCCCATGGTTGCAACGGTAACCTCTAAGACCATCCACAATGGTTGTGTTCAAATTAACCCCGTGTACGTTACACAATCCAATATGTTTCACTTCCTTTGTTCTACTTCACTACTTCAGTCTCCATATAAATCGTATAATTAATTTGTTACTCAGTCCGTCTCAAAATATAGATTGTTTTATTTTTTGACATAGTTTTTAATAAATTAAATTTTTTATAAAACAATATTTTTTATATAATGTTTTTTTTAAAAAAATATTATTTAAAAAATTAATAAAAAAACTAATAAAAATGAAATGAACTATATTTTGAGGCGGAGGGAGTATAAGACACCAAATATCATTTTTGTTCTATGAACAAAAATGTTACTATCTTTTATTTTTTATCGGTAAGTCGGGACTAGTCAAGTAAATAAGTTCATATATCCGTTTAAAAAATAGGTCATTTATTATTTATACAACAACTACATTGTGTGGAGAGGGAGGAAAACGCTCTCTCCAAAAAAACCCTTCCAACCCTAGCTGCCACAAAATATCTCAGCACCCTTAAGCAGCATTGTTGTAGGAGAAAATCGAGTATGAAATATAACAAAATAGATCAAACCAGATTTAGGCCCACGCAAATAATTACAAGACTCCCTCCCGATGCAGTTGTGGGAAGTCAGGATCGATCCACGAGGAAGCGTGTCAGCGGATCCTAGGCAGCGGAAAATCTCACAGAAGTCGACAACAGTGTCCTAGATCTCGACTAGGGTAAGTCGACAGAAGATCGGACAGTCGAACAGAGCGCAGCAGCAAGCACAGGTTCTTGTCGATATCGACCAGGGGCTACTCGATATCGAGTAAGGCCTTGTCGACGTCGAGTTGGTCTTGGTCGAACACCTGCACACAGTAAGCTACAACGACTTGGGTCGAGAATCAGTAGTCGAGATCGACCAGACTTGGTCGAGATCGACGAGGGCAGGAGCTTTAAAACAAAAGAAAATAAAGAACAAATGCTTTGGGATTTCGAACTAAACTGTATGTAAAAGAACTTCCAAGATTGGGGTTTGCAACAACGATAACCAAGCATGCATAAGGCAAGATAAATAACGATAATCATGCAAATCGCATCAAAGGACTAAGCTTTCGCCTTTTCCAACAATTAGACAACTCTTTCAAGAAACCCTAATTGTCTCTACCGATTTTATGTTTATAATCCAAGTTGTTAGCATGGATCTCCATTAGATGGGAAATAAACACATAACAAGTAGTAGATGCTCAAGACATGACAAAGGTCGGATCTTTACCTTAGACACGCAGGGCTAACGTCGGGCTCGCCTTAACCCTAGAAGTGGGTGGACTACTCGCGCTTCATCGCAACCTCAGACATTGATTGGAAAGAAATAACAACTTGCATTAAACTAAATTCCAAGACTTTACAATCCCGGCGATCCAACTCTCTTCGAACGCCAAAACCTTAAAACCTTCGAATTCCTAAAACTTCTCTTTGGAACTACTTGTCTCTGACTGGAATTGAATGACTAGAAATCAGCCCCATGGGCGTTATTTATAGGTCTTAATCCTTGCTAATCAAGGAAAGCAATATCTATCTATATCTAAAACTATATCTAAAAGCTTTAATGATAAATAAAAGAAATAGCATAATTAAATCTAAAATAGGAATTATATCTAAAAGTCTTCAATGGATAAATCTTCTCCTTCCATGATGTATCTTGATAGATTGGATAGAATCAGCAAACTTCGAGCCCAAGTAATCTCACACCGAGTAGGATTCGTCAAACCGAGTAACCGCGGCTTCTGGAAGTCTACTCGATCTCGACCAGGGTCTTGTTGATCTCGAGTAGAGTTGTTGGTCGACTGGCTCGGCTTCGTCTTCTCGGCTAGCTGGTCCTCGGTGTGGCTCGGACATGGCTCCACGTCTTTGTCGACCTCGAGTACCTCTTGTCGACATCGAGTAAGGATGTCCGAGCATGGTTGGTCGATCTCTCCTCGGGCAGGCTTTTCTCGACTCCGGGTTGTTCTCTGAAGTCTTGTCGATCTCGAGTTGTGGCACTCGATCTCGAGGAGGGTGTGGAGCTGGGTTCTTCGTCTTCAGCTTCTCGACATAGGCTCCTCGATCCTGGCAGGTGTCTAGGCACGGCTTGTCGAGATCGACTAGGGCTTGTCGATGTCGAGTAGCTCTGTGCTACGGTTCTCGCTTCTTGGTTTTCTCCCGAAATGGTTCCATATTCTGCGATATTAAACAGAAATTTATGTAGATCTCCATTTCTGACAAATAAGCATATACTACATAAATTCGACATATTCCCGACCCGAAATATGCAAAATGTAAAGAATATGGAACTAAAATATGCATAAAGACATGGCTACTTTGGAGACATCAAGCATGGCTGCCGCTCCCCAGCTCCCTCCGGTGATCCAGTTCGCCCGGCTCCCCGCCGAGTCTAACCCACCCCTTCACTGCCACGATCTGACCATCTTCTCCTCTCAGTTCATGGCCGTGCCGAGCCCCGGCCTGCGGCGTTGGCGATGCAACTCTCCTCGCCTTCCTGGCCGCCTGAAGCTCCCCTGCCGCCGGAGACCTCTTCATCAACTCCTCTCCCACCGTTGCCCTCTCTATCCACCTCAATCTCTCCGACAACTCGCCCCTGCATGTCGTCTGCCTCCTGCGGCTCCGGTGAATCGTTCTCGCCCTCCTCTCGTGGCTTCCTCATCTCCCGGCACACCCATCCTCATCTCCTCCCTCATCGACTCCGTCGGTGGCTTCGCATCCTTCCGTCGTGATGGGCCTCGGCCTGTGGCACCGGAGTTGCAATAGCCCAGATCTATCCCCCATAGTTGCATTAGCCTAGATCCAACCTTTCTCGGCTTCTGATTTGAGTTTCTCTTAGGACCATCCACACAAAAATCCCCAATCTTCTAACCCTAAAACTAAAACTTCAAACAAAACCCATTCAAAAAAGTGAGCATCTCTATATATGGTGGTGTAACTTTCAGATCTCAAGCTTTCGAGTTCGATACAACACATGCAAAAGGATTGATGAGAGCGAGCACGAGCGAGCTTGCTCGCTGCTAGATTTGGATCCAAACCCGTATCCGTCACCTCTTTCTATTCCATCTATGTCAAAAGCCAACAACTTCCTTGGCTTGCATGCAAGCCGTCTAAGCCAAGCCGTCTAAGCCATCAAGAAGTATCAGATATCAAGAAATGGCTCTAAATCTAATGTTTAGTTTTTTTTATTATAATTTTATCTCTAATTGTAATCTTAGATTTAAATTAGTGTTTTATCTCTAATTGTAACCTTAGATTTAAGTTAGTGTATTTTTTTTTACTGGCGACCCTCTGTGAAGGGTTTATCAAGCCATCTTTTGATGGCTTCAAGATCGCTTCGTCGATCTACTTCTTGTCTACTGTAAAAAAAAAACTACATTGTGTGGAGATAGCTTGTTGACATCTGAGATGTGATGAGACCAAAAGAGTCCCACATCGAAAATTGAGCATGATAAGCCTTAGTATATAAATTGGTGTACTACTTCTACTATTACTATTTGGTTTTAGGATAAACCTTACCCTTGTGTGCTAGAATGCTAGTCATAATTCAATACTAATTTTCGCATACGGTTCAATTTTTCTCTTTGATGATTTGTGTTTCGGGTTTCGTTCTAAATGGCATCTTCCCTCTATTTTTGCATATGGTTCAATTTGTTGATTCGTCTAGGGTTTTGAGGATAACCGTGCAAATTCAAAAAGATTTATGATTCTGTTGTCCGATCTGATCTAATGATCTAATCTCATCATTTTTTGATTGATTCTTCGTGAAAAAATTGGTTGATTAGATGTCTCTATGTGGAGAACTGGCCTCTAGAATCTATCATGTACCCCACGCGGTTATTGAAACTATTGGCGACGTTGCCGGTGAGTATTTCGACGACGAAATTGATCATTTTGACCACATCCCTGACTTGCTCATCGTCTTCGAAATGGATTAATTAGTATGTGATTTCGTTGTATTTATCTTGGCAATAGACAAATATAATCTTGTCAATAGACTTCCCATTTTAAATATGTTAAAAAAAATCAAATCAGCTATATTTTAAGGTGGAGGAAGTATAGTACAACCAAATGTCATTTTTGTTTTAGTTAAAAATGTTAACATATATGTATTATTGTGAATTAAAGGCCTCTAAAATATTTTATTTATCGGTAATTTAGGGCTAATGTCCATTAAGTATGTTACTATATACGTTTTAAAAAATATGTTATTTATTATTAATACACATTTATTAAAAATGATAAAAGCTATCAAAAAATTAAGAATGAAAAAACTATATAAAGTATCAACTTTTTTTTTTATTAATTTATGTTTTATAATTTCAAACTTATTACTAATAAGTATAAAATTATAAAATATGAATAAAAAAGTATATACAGGATTTTATAAAGATTTTAGTTTGTTAAAGCGTAATTTTATTTTAGGGGCAATTTGCAAAATGGCTACGAAATGGGACCTAATTTGCGAAATAGCCGCATTTTGGGACAAATTAGCAAAATGACCACTATATATACTAATCTCTCTTCCTAATTCAATCGGATCTCTCAAATTGGAAACTGTCTCCTCCGTTCGCTCAACAAGAACTTGAACTGGAATCGGGGCTCTTCCATCTTCCTCCATCTCCAGCGCCGCTCACCTCCTCGTTGCTCCGCTGTCTGGTGGCGATCTCGATCTCGATCTATGGCGGCGAGATCTCGATCTCGATTGATCTATAGAGGAGAAATCGAGCGAGATCGAGGGAACGTGGCGCCAGATCCGCTGTCTGCTGCGTGAAATCGAGGGAGCGAGGGAGCGAGCGGCTGAGCGAGCGATCGCCGGAGGCCGGAGCCGCTGTCTGGTGGCGATATCGAGGGTGCGAGCGGCTGAGAGAGGGAGCGGCGGAGGCCGGAGTCGCTGTCTGGTTGCGAGATCGAGGGATCGAGCGAGCGAGGGAGGGACCAAGCGGCGGAGGCCGCCAGATTTGATTCCAGATCAGGGGTGATAGCATGCATTTAGGTATGCATAATAGGTTGCATTTAGCTTTGTTAAGATGCATTTCATGGATGATTAAGTACAATTTGTATATTTTCTCTCTATGTTAGTGGAGTCGGAATCTACACACTTTTATTGATTATTTCAGGTAACTGTGGATCCGATGATGAGGCATGAGTTGATGACGCATTAGATGAGAATGTATAGTTGATCGGAGAAGCTTACATGAAGATCTCAAGAGGTTCTGAGAAGAAGAAGCGAATCTAAACGAAGAACAAGTCTGCAGAAGTTGTCGCCAGACATGTTGAACTTGTTTTACACTTTTTGGAGGCCTCGGTTGTCCGATTGACAATTATGACCATGCGTTGGAAAGCTCTTTTAGAGAACTACAATTTTCCTGTTGACAAGAAGAGCGAATTCGGGATATATTTTCCGTGAAAAGCCCCTGGCTGCGGCCACAGCATGTATGCCGCGGCCGCGACCAATCAATTGCTGCGGGGTTTGGAAGAAGTCGATGCTGCGGGCGCAGCATATGCCGCGGCCGCAACATTGATGTCTGCGCATCGTTTTGGTTACGAAAACCCTAGTTTGTGTTGGACATTTTTGGTGGCCGACTTGGGTCATATATAAGGCCGAATTTAGTTATTTTTAAAGCACTTCTATTCTACTCTTTTTATTCGTCAGCCACTTTAGAGATTTTAAGCGATGTCTTGCATGAGGAACTAAACTCATCTATTCTGCCTGCAATTTGAAGCTTTATTTGGATTGATTGTGAGTTTCTAATTCTCGTTCCTTGTTTCCTATATTTGAATGCTTCAACTTCTTTGTGCTTGATTGTTTATTGTTTTGTTCTATCTTGTCTGGCCAACTAGTTAGATCAATTCAATTGCTAAGGTTTTGTAGATTCCTGGTTGTGAACCTTAACCTAAGTGGCAAACTTGTTCCTTTAGGGCTGGTTGAACTAATTGAATGAGTAGGAAGTTGAATGTGTTGTTAAATCCCTCTTTAGGGACTGCAAATACCTTGGCTAATATATGAACTTAAAGCTATCAATTGGGTTAAATCCTTCTTTAGGGACTGTTCGATTGATAAGGGTTGCTAGGACTGGTTGAACTAGTAACTATATTAGGTCGGGACAAGGGCATTCATAGGATACTTAATAGGATGAGAAGAAGTTACAAGGATCGCTTCAACCAAATAAAGTGGAAAATTGTAGGTAGAATTGCTTCTCCTAATTGTCTGAATTAAAACCATTTACTTTTGTTTGCTTTAATCCGCTTTGATAAAAGGCGGAACTTTCACACTCAAAACCCCCCTCTTTGGTTACTTAATTGGAATCTAAATCACACTTGAATGGTAATTTCCCTGTGGGATCGACCTCTTGCTTATTGCTATACTAGTTATAGGTTTGAGTTTACTTTGACGGGATCATCGACAGGTTTTCCCTCCGTCAATTTTGGCGCCGTTGTCGGGGAAATTTATTGATTCTTGTGTGTTTTTGGTGCTGATTTTTGGTTGGACCACTTAAATTGTCCGCACTCGTGCTACTAACAAATGTTGATGGTGAGGTTATTGTAGTTAGACGAAGAGAGTTTTCATCAATACTTCATCAGAGTGCAGGAGTACATTAATGATGTCTATTCATGGGGATATCAAGCAAGTATAAGGGAAGTTCTTCTATGCATCTTTGATGGCATGACTACTGAGACACGGAGTCTTGACGAGCGCCTGAGTGATGGAGGTTTATTAGATATGGGACTCTCGGAGATGTGGGAATTTTTATGCTACATGGATCATCAATGTGCGCAGAACGAGTCACTTCCTCCAGTATCTCAAATCGTTGAGACCTCTGTTGCACCTCTTGAGGTCATGGTGGAAAATCACATTGAGAAGGTAGAGGAAGAACGCACTTCATCTGACGAGATCATCCCTAGCTCCCCATTGATGAATCAGGTCCAGAGCCTACTGCTGAGGCTACAGAGCAAGTAAAGGTTGTCTCCTGCACTAGAGAGGATATTGGTGGATACGATGATACATTTGACTCCTACTTTGACAAGCCACCAATAGAACTGAATTGGTGGTATTATATACTCTTTGTAGGTAGTCAAGCTCAGGAATACAATAAGTTGAAACGGCTCTTAAATTCTTTATTATTTAGTTTCAATTTATTTGTCTGTAGTGCATGTTTGTTTGTTAGTTGTGCACAAGAGTTTGACAGGTTGATGAGGGCTTTGACTATTGAAGGTTCGGTAATGTAAAACAATGTAATAAAGAAATACTCTAGAAGGGGGGTTGAATAGAGTATGCCCGTTTTTCGCAGAAAGTCTCAAGACTTTTGACGCACGTGTAAAACCCTTTGAGATTAAACCTGAATCACAAAGTTAGACAATCGAACCAAGTGCGGAAATAAGGTAAAGCAATAAGTAAAGGACACGAGTAATTGTTTACGAGGTTCAGCACAACTTGGCCTACGTCCCCGCCTAGGGTTCTTCCACAACCCTAGGATTCAAAAGGCTTTATTGATTCGCTTAGCTTAGGATCCTAATAGCTCACCGAGAAGCCTCTCTCCTATACAATTGCAATCTAGTCAACTCACGTTCCCTTGGAGTCCTAGACCAATCTAGAAGAGCCCCACCTCTCTCAGCTATCTAGTACAATCCTCTTACTCTCACAAATCAATAGCCTAGTGCAACTTCCCGAGTTATAAACTCTCGAGTAACACTATAATGAATATATCCTATAAGCTCACAGTGACTCTCAAAGGCTTTGAAATAAACAACAAACTCTTGAGCGCTTAGCAGAGAGACACTTTGGAAGACAGATCTTGCTTGAATGTATGAATGCTCGTGTTCAACTTCTTGTCTTGTCTTTTTTTCTTCTTTCTTTCCTTTATATAAGAGTGGAATGGCGCCTGAGGATCTTCACCAACGGCTCTATGAATCAGGCTTTGATCTTCAATCTTCTATATATGGATACTCCGAAGCCATGATCCGTTTTGAATAGGATCTCCTCATATGCACCAAAGGAAAGATATAAACTTGAAAATACTTCCTGAAAAAGGTTAGTCATGCATATATAATATAAAGGAAGTATATAATAAGATTAAATAATATACGGACTTAAATAAATAGGTTTTGTATTTCATCAACTGTTACTGCTCCAAGGCCTTTGACACAATCATCCTGTCAAAGCCTTTGAAACACTTAACCCAAGTTTCATCAAGGGAGGGAGTTATCAATCTCCCCCTTGATGAAAGACAAAACCTGTGCGTCCCTGCAACTTAGTCAAGCTTATATATTATAATAGAAATCAGACTAAGTACCTGCAATGGTTAGACATATGTTGGATCAAAATTTTAAAGCATGCAAAAAAAAACATCCAACCGAAAACCAAAAATCAAAAACCAAGGTCTTCCAAGACCCTCACAGCAAAAGGTTTTCAACAGTCTAAACAACCAATCATCTCCCCCTTTTTGTCTTTCAACAAAGGGCGGAGGTAAAAACAGTCACCAAAAAGTCACCAAATGTTTTGAGAAGTTTTTTCAAAAACCAGCAAGTTTCAAGTTCCAGGGGTGGGATAAGGTAGGGTAGGGTTCATGCTTCGTTATCCGGAGCATCATCATCAGTGAGCCTCTTCCCCTTTTGTTTAGCACTCAGGGGTTTCTTAGCAGCGCACTTCTGAGAGCCCTTGGGAACAGTGGCCGTGCTCTCCGTAATGGTGCTTTGGACAACGGCTGGGATGATGGCTTGAGTAGCAGGTTCGGGTGTGGGAGAGGTAGCAGTGGCCTGGCGTCCCTTGGGGGTGGCGCCAAGTCTTTTGGGTGTGGCAACTTTCTTGGTTTTGGGTGCCATGGAGGAAGTCGGTTAGGGTTACTTGAGAGGCGATTGAGAGGTTGAAGATGAAGGAAGTGAAAAGATTTGAATTGGTTTTGAGAGCGTGAGAAATCCGGGTTCAGATTATGGCTTAAGTAGAGAGAGAGGGTGATGGATTGATGGGACGGTTGTAGAGTTCCAATGGGGGGGAGGTAATGATACTTGCTCATTTAAAAAAAACTTTCCAAATTCAAATTTCAAATAATCCAAAGAAATCGGAGGGAGGTAACCGAAAAGATTTTGTTCCACAAAAAATATCTCCAACTGTTTAAGGATAAAAACGGATTTTTGAAGATTTAAATAAAATAATTGATTAAATATCTAAGAAGATATTAACCAAAAATGTGTGATCCGATATGTGTACTCCACTGTTCAGTTTGCAGACCTTGACATAACTCTCAAAGGTCTTGACACTGAGTGGAGTTTATCTTTCGTAAAGGGAAAGCTCCCCCTACGAAAGTGCATCCTTGTTAAGCATCCCAATCTCTCTTCTTATGAAGGTGAACCTGTCCTCTGCCAAAGGCTTAGTAAAAATGTCAGCCCATTGATAATCAGTTGAAATGAAAGAAATGGACACATCACCTTTTTCAACATGGTCTCGAATAAAATGATGCCTCACATCAATATGTTTGGTCCTTGAGTGTTGAATAGGATTCTTAGTGATGGAGATGGCACTTGTATTGTCACACTTAATTGGAATACCTTTGAGGTTGATGCCGAGATCTCGCATTTATTGAGCAATCCAAAGGATTTGAGAACAACATGCTCCAGCGGCTATGTATTCGGCTTCAGCAGTGGATAGAGCAACTGAGTTTTGTTTCTTTAAGTGCCAACTGATCAAGGATGCTCCTAAGAATTGGCAACATCCTGATGTGCTCTTCCTATCCACCTTATAGCCTACAAAATCTGCATCAGAATATCCAATTAAAGTGAAATCCTTTTGCTTAGGGTACCATAGTCCAAGCTCCTTAGTGCCATTGAGATATCGAAAGATCCTCTTCACAGCCACGAGGTGAGATTCTTTAGGGTCAACTTGAAACCTAGCACACATGCAAACACTAAACATGATGTCAGGTCTACTAGCCGTGAGATATAGTAAAGATCCAATCATCCCTCGGTACTCTTTTTGATTGACACTTATTCCAGTCTTGTCTTGATCTAGAGACAATGTTGAGCTCATGGGAGTCTTGACACTTATTCTGTATATATAGTGCATATAGGAGATCATATTTAAATTCCTGCACCATGTTTCATTTATTTCATTTTTTTATTAATTTCTTGTTTATTTTCGTAATTAAAAAAATAAAAAAAATTCGAAAAAACCAAAAATAGAGCATGCATTGCATACATATGTGTTATTCAAATACCCATCTGGCTTAGTTTGTCCTCTAATTTAAATTTCAAGCATGATCATATAAATCCCATGGAGTTTTGGATGTTTTGGTTTTTGTCTTTATTTGATTTTTGTGGAACATGAGCTAGCAAATATGATTGAGCATGTATGATTGAGCTAAAGTATGATTGAAATCCTATGAACATGACCCATGTGAGAATGTTTGGCCTTATTTGAATTCTTTTGCTCAATTGTGTGAATTACTCTCCTTGTGTTGCTACCTTTTGGCATTGACTCCAGTATCTGTTTTTCAAGACCGACTCACATGTTTGTTGCTTGCGGAGTTTATGTTTATATTTTGAGTCTTTTGTTTAAATGTGTGCATATTTAGTGAATAAGGTGGCAATGGTTGATGCACTTAGTAACCGGATCTATGCATGACACCCATGGGTATGATTCGCGCAAAAAGGTGTTGAAAACTATCCACTAGGAAAGAAAGCTTGATCATTGAGTAACCGGGTTCATTCATGACACCCATGTTTGCAACTTGTGTCAAAAGATGTTCAAGTGGACTTCATATTAGTAGGTTGAGGTGTTGATAGACCGGGGTCATTCATGACACCCATGTTTGCACCTCGCGTAAGGAAAACACCAAGACAAGAAAAAAAGAAAAAAAAAAAAGAAAAGAAAAGAAAAAAAAAGTGTCACATTTTATTTAGTTGTCTTTATTGTGTCCTGCAAGTAATGACATTTCGGTAGATATTTGGTGATATGGTGGTCAATGTCTATGAACTTAGTGCATTTTGGATTAAGTTGAGAGTTGTACCTTAAAGCCTAAACACATGAGTGAAACACATATTTCTGGTGAGGTTGGACGATCTCTGCTTCTAAGCTTTGATCACTGGAATACATGATATGAAGTTTGTTTGCTTGGTTTATGTTTTCACCTGCTATGATGTTGCTTTTTGATGAGGTTGAAACTTGAAGGGATTTCCTGTGGGATGCGTTGATTCATGTTCATTCTATCATTGCTTGATGACAAGCAAAGGTTAAGCGTGGGGGAGTTTGATAGCATGCATTTAGGTAGGCATAATAGGTTGCATTTAGCTTTGTTAAGATGCATTTCATGGATGATTAAGTACAATTTGCATATTTGCTCTCTATGTTAGTGGAGTCGGAATCTACCCACTTTTATTGATTATTTCAGGTAACCGTGGATCCGATGTTGAGGCATGGGTTGATGACGCATTAGATGAGAATGTATAGTTGATCGGAGAAGCTTACATGAAGATCTCAAGAGGTTCTGAGAAGAAGAAGCGGATCTAAATGAAGAACAAGTCTGCAGAAGTTGTCGCCAGACATGCTGAACTTGTTTTACACTTTCTGGAGGCCTCGGTTGTCCGATTGACAATTATGACCATGCGTTGGAAAGATCTTTTAGAGAACTACAATTTTCTTGTTGACAAGAAGAGTGAATTCGGGATATATTTTCCGTGAAAAGCCCCTGGCTGCGGCCGCAGCATGTATGCCGCGGCCGCGGCCAATCAATTGCTGCGGGGTTTGGAAGAAGTCGATGCTGCGGGCACAGCATATGCCGCGGCCACAGCATTTGACGTCTGCGCATCGTTTTGGTTACGAAAACCCTAGTTTGTGTTGGACATTTTTGGTGGCCGACTTGGGTCATATATAAGGCCGAATTTAGTTATTTTTAAAGCACTTCTATTCTACTCTTTTCATTCGTCAGACACTTTAGAGATTTTAAGCGATGTCTTGCATGAGGAACTAAACTCATCTATTCTGCCTGCAATTTGAAGCTTTATTTGGATTGATTGTGAGTTTCTAATTCTCGTTCCTTGTTTCCTATATTTGAATGCTTCAACTTCTTTGTGCTTGATTGTTTATTGTTTTGTTCTATCTTGTCTGGCCAACTAGTTAGATCAATTCAATTGCTAAGGTTTTGTAGATTCCTGGTTGTGAACCTTAACCTAAGTGGCAAACTTGTTCCTTTAGGGCTGGTTGAACTAATTGAACGAGTAGGAAGTTGAATGTGTTGTTAAATCCCTCTTTAGGGACTGCAAATACCTTGGCTAATATCTGAACTTAAAGCTATCAATTGGGTTAAATCCTTCTTTAGGGACTGTTCGATTGATAAGGGTTGCTAGGACTGGTTGAACTAGTAACTATATTAGGTCGGGACAAGGGCATTCATAAGATACTTAATAGGACGAGAAGAAGTTACAAGGATCGCTTCAACCAAATAAAGTGGAAAATTGTAGGTAGAATTGCTTCTCCTAATTGTCTGAATTAAAACCATTTACTTTTGTTTGCTTTAATCCGCTTTGATAAAAGGCGGAACTTTCACACTCAAAACCCCCCTCTTTGGTTACTTAATTGGAATCTAAATCACACTTGAATGGTAATTTCCCTGTGGGATCGACCTCTTACTTATTGCTATACTAGTTATAGGTTTGAGTTTACTTTGACGGGATCATCGACAGGTTTTCCCTCCGTCAGGTGGCGAGTGAGCGGCGGAGGCCGCCAGATCTGATTCCAGATCGGGAGCGAGCATTCGGCGGAGGCCGCCGGATTTCATTCGGGGACGGGGGTTGAGGGTGAAGTTTTTGTTTAGTTACAAAACTGACCTCGTAAATATGGGAATTACAAAAAAAATCTATATTTTATTACAAAAATCACTCTATAAATATGGGAAATTAAAAAAATATCTATATTTTATTATGTGATCCTTAATCTATATTTTTATTTTTATTTTTAAACAACAAAATGTTATATTTGCACAATATATGGTTATATTTGCACAAGCACAACATACGGTTATATTTGCAAGACAAAATGTAAAATAAAATTAAAAAAATGTTATACTTGCACAACATATGATTATATTTGCACAAGCACAACATAAGGTTTTAACATACTCTTATATTTGCACGACAAAATGTTAAAGAAATAAAAAAATATAGATTATGGATCGCTTACAATTTATTGAGAAAGTATGAAATTATATTGAGATAAAATAAAATCATGTCGAGAATAAATTCACAAGTCTCGATTGTCGTGTGCAACTCTTAAAATAGAGTCGTGCAACTCTTACAACAGAGTCGTGCAACTCTTACAAGAGAGTCGTGCAACTCTTAAAACAAGAGTCGTGCAACTCTTACAACAGAGTCGTTCAACTCTTACAATTTTTTGTGCAAAATATAATATATTTTTTTCCCGATTTTTTTCGTTTCATAACTTTTTGTTCTGCAAAAATAACTTTACGTTGTGCAAAAAAGTGCCCGTTTGACAAATTTTTTCGAGAATAAATTCACAAGTCTCGATGGTTGTGCAAAAATAACATATAGTTGAGCAAAAATAAGATGATGTTGAGCAAAATTTCACCAATCCCCCCATGTTGTGCAATTATTGTCTATTGAAGAGCAAAAATAAGACCATGTTGTGCAAAAATAAGAGCATGTTGAACAATCATTTATTGAGAAAGTATGAAATTATATTGAGATAAAGTAAGATCATGTTGAGCAACATACGGTTATATTTGCACTACAAAATGTAAAATAAAATTAAAAAAAAACTATACTCGGGTCATATTTGCACAACTTACGAATATATTTGCATAACATACTCTTGTATTTGCACGACAAAATGTTAAAGAAATAAAAAAATTATAGATTATGGATGGCTTACAGTTTATTGAGAAAGTATGAAATTATATTGAGATAAAATAAGATCATGTTGAGAATAAATTTACAAGTCTCGATTGTCGTGAAACTCTTAAAAAGAGTCGTGCAACTCTTACAACAGAGTCGTGCAACTCTTAAAACAAGAGTCGTGCAACTCTTACAATTTGTTGTGCAAAATATAAAGTATTGATGAGCAAAAATAAGAGCATGTTGTGCAATAATTTATTGAGAAAGTATGAAATTATATTGAGAGAAAATAAAATCATGTTGAGAACAAATTCACAAGTCTCGATTGTTGTGCAAAAATAACCTATTGTTGAGCAAAAATAAGATGATGTTGTGCAATAATTTATTGAGAAAGTATGAAATTATATTGAGAGAAAATAAAATCATGTTGAGCACAATTTACAAGTCTCGATTGTTGTGCAAAAATAACCTATTGTTGAGCAAAAATAAGATGATGTTGAACAAAATTTCACCAATCCCCCATGTTGTGCAATTTTACTCTATTGATGAGCAAAAATAAGACCGTATTGTGCAATAATCTATTAAAAAAGTATAAAATTATATTTACAAAAAATAAGATCATGTTGAGACACAACTTCACAAGTCTGGAATGTTGTGCAAAAATAAAGTATTGATGAGCAAAAATAAGAGGATGTTGTGCAATAATTTATTGAGAAAGTATGAAATTATATTGAGAGAAAATAATATCATGTTGAGAATAAATTCACAAGTCTCGATTGTTGTGCAAAAATAACTTATAATTGAGCAAAAAATAAGATGATGTTGAGTAAAATTTTACCAATCCCCCATGTGGTGCAAAAATAATATATTCTTTGATTTTTGATGTATCGGATACATCAAATATTGTTGTGCAATTATAATATGAGAAAATTTGCGCAAATATAACTTTATTTTTTTGTGCAAATATAACATTTTTTTGTGCAAATATTGTAAAGGCTCGGATTTTCAAATCCTATTTTTTCGGAAAAAGAGAATTAAAAATGAAATTTAATCGGTTTTAAAAATCGTTTAGCGGATTCCGACCGGAATATAAAATTAGGCGAATAATTTCCGTCGTTTTACCTCGAAAATTCAACATAATTATTGGATGGCGATATCCTTGTCGATTTTAAAAATCTAATTGATCGAGAAAGCGAGAGTCGGGGAAATTAACTTTTGAGAACTAATTACGAGATTCAAAATTCACGTGTTCGGGATTTATTTCCGGGTATTTGTTTAACCAATTCCACACACAATCCCTCACCCACTCCCATCACTCACCTTACCCTTCAAATTCAACCGACCCCCTCACCCCGTCATTCATTCATTCAATCATCGTCATCACCCTCACCTGCTCCTCGCGACTTCACCATCACCCACGGTCACCACTCCTCCTTGTCACCACCGCCATTTCACGTCACCACCACCATCTTCTCCTCGCCATCACCCCCTCATTTCGTCGCTGCCACCGCCACCGTTCGCCCCTGTTTGCCGGAGCCACAACCCTATCACTTCTCCCCTGTTTGCAAGAGGAGGAAATCCCAAGCCACTTCGTTCCTCCTCTTTCCTCGAACCCGACGACTGCAGCAACTTCAGGGCCACTTCCGTCGACGTCCATCGACACACCGGAGCCACCCAGAAGCCGCCCAGCTCCGCCGTAGAGCCATCATAGCTCCATTTTCTCGTTCGAGTATGAACGCCACTTTCGG
The DNA here is from genome assembly GCA_037127255.1 of Persicaria tinctoria. NCBI lineage: Eukaryota > Viridiplantae > Streptophyta > Magnoliopsida > Caryophyllales > Polygonaceae > Persicaria > Persicaria tinctoria. Next base: position 70,761,990 of record JBANSL010000013.1, read on the forward strand.
TGAGCCGTTCTCCTTCGTTTTCGATCGGAACCACCCTCGAACTTCACTATCACGCTCACCCATGTCCGGTGCAGGTCCGACGAGCCATCGCGAGCCACCGACGAAGCCCAAAACTCCAATCGAGAACTCCAAAGTCGCGAAAAATCACCTCGGTGAGCTTTGTTCGTTTCGTTCGTTTTGTTCCTTGCCTTCGATCTCTTGTTCTCATATTTTAAGGGTCGAGAATGAGTTTTGGAGAGGATGAGAGTGGGGGGGAGGGGGCGAAAATGGGAGGGAGTCGAGCTCCATCGAAGAGGTCCGAACCAGTCCGACGAGAAAGGAAGAAGACGAATGTCGCGGGCGCATCATGTGCCGCGGGCGCAACATTACCGCGGGCGCATCACTGTTTGTCCGGGCGAATTTGGAAGGTTTTGGCGGGTCGGTTTTGTTATTTATATTAATTGTTTAAATAATTGATATTATTTGGGGATTAAGGTATAAAATATTATTTTTGGAGATTTTATAAAAGGTTGAAAAGTGATTTAATAAATAAATTGAAAAAGGGATTTAGCGAGTATTTTCAAGGGTCGGAACTCATAACTGCTTACTTCGGATTTGAAATGGTTTTGGAACTAACTTGGGAATAAGACTTATTCGATGATTAACTAGCATGATAATATGAGTGTTTGACTAACGACATGATATGTGTGATTAATAGCATGACTTGCGGTGATTTACTATATGAGATTAAATGTTAGATATTATGATGTTGATGATATATATCTGTATGCCAAGTGTAAATATGAACCGGTAATATGTGAAATTGGCTAAGTATGATATGGAGGTTGTCATGAGCTGATGAGGATGATGTTATGATCGAATTGAGAAAGATGTTAATTTATGAGATATGATGAGACAAGATGAGAATTGAAGATGAGATGATAATGTTAATAATGACAAGATGGTTGAGTTATCATATGTGTGTGTATCTTATATGTTTCATATGTGACTTGTGTGCTTTGTGTAAATTAGACTTAGACTTATTATGTTATTTATGGGATTACTAGGTGATCTCTGATATGTTGGATTGCTTGCCATTGCTGATCATTGTTTGGATTCTGCGCTTCTCCAGGTAAGTTCTTTGAACTTACTCATGATGGGAGCTCTATGCACTGGGTGTTATATAGTAGGCTAGTGTCCATGCACCATACGACTTAGAATCACGCTTACGAGCTAAAATGAAAATCATATGATTTCTATATGTCCTTGCAAGAGAACGGCCGTTATCTGTGATAGTCCTAGAGTCTTTGCTAGGGTCATAGGGTAGCCCAGCCTCATCGGGTACCTTGAGTCAATCGAGTCTATATGAGCATGATATGATAGCCCAGCACCATCGGGCAAGCGATGAGATGATATGATATGATCATGCCGTGGTTTGTGCACCGCCACGAGGAAATTGCTATGCTATAGCACCGAACTGGCCAGTCTCCGCCCTATCGGAAGGGGGGTGGAGGGAGGAAAGGGACATGCCACTTGGCATTCGGTGTGGATCCATTTATCGCTTCCTGCATTATATTAAACTGTCAGTATATATGTATATGTGATTTAATTTCCGCATTGCATTACACATTTCATCTTAGGGATATGATGCTTATTATATGCCTCTTAGAGTGTGTTTACACACGCGCATGAGTGACCTGATGATTGACCCAGATCCCCCACTTTTTTTTAGATTCAGGTACCCGTTTCACTCCTTGATTTCGTGCTGTTATGATAGGGTCCATTCATATGGCGGAGAGTGAGTGTTGAACTCTGACTTCACCAAATTTACACTTTTTGGGATTTCTTCCTATTTATACTCTGTTGACCCGGCCTTGCCGTGGCACTGGTTCTATCATTTTCAAAACTTAAGTCCTTTGCATGATAAAAGGTTTTCTGCATTGTAGACCTATGACAGGTACAGGGGTTTACTCCGGGGTCTCCAACGAACCTTCAGGATTTTGGTGCGAAATCCCGCTTTAAACTACAAATCTTCGGTTTCAAACCTTCAATGTAAAGACCGAGAAATTTTAGAATATTAAATTATTAAAATAGTGATTTATAATCATTCCGATATCTAAGATTCGGGAGATTTAAATTTTTGTCTTTGAGCTATTGGATTTATTCTAAATCTGTCCAAGCAAGTTTCGACATTAATTAATTAGAAATTTAAAATATGTTATACTCTGCTTTTATATACCGAAGATTGGAAAATAATGTTCGGATTTCATTTATTAAATTCGAATTTGGGAAAAGTAAGGCGTATTTTAAACGCGTCGGGATAAGGTTGAGAGATCAGGTTTCGAGATATTTTCTTGGATATTTGAAATATCTTTTGGTGAGAGCCATTCCTTGAATCTTATTTGTTTTCCCTTTTCTTCTCTCTCTCTTAGAGCTGTTACTCCCTTCCCTACAATTCCCATTCCAGCTTGATGTTTTTGTCCTCTTGTTGATTCCCTTCTGCAATGTCCCAGCACACTACACACCACCCACAGTTGCCCTCCTCCTCACTGCTCTCTTTTATGCAGCTCCTCTTTCTTCTGAAATTTTTGTCTGATTGCACACACCTTGCTCCCTCAAAAAAGAAATCACAGCTCAACCGATTTCAGACTTGTCCTTGCATATACATACCCACCCAATCCTCTAGCAAATACTTATCCACCAGCAAAAACAAACCCAAATTTCTATTCTCTTTTCTCTCCCTCTTTTCCTCCTCTCCTCCTCCATTTGAGCCATGTGTGAAGGTAAGGGCGCCGAGCACCCTTGTCTCTCCTCTCTCTCGCTTCCGGTGAGCAGCAGAAGCCCATCAACTATCTGAACACTCCCACGCCCTCCCCGAAGTCCGACTATGGAACCCAGCCGCCCAAGAGGCCGACGGAGGCACCCTCACCACCGAGCACCTCCACCCTCTCCTCTGTTTTCCCCCTTGTTGCTTTGAGCGCTTGGTAACCTTCATTCCACCTCCATTTTGCTTCAACTATAGCAGATCTATGCCTTTACACTCCTTCCTCCGTCTTAGACTCAGCAGAAGCCGATCCTGACTCCGACGAGGTACATCGAGCCAAATCGGGCATTTTCCTGTGGCGAATTCGAACCTCGGTGAGCCCTCATGTTACCCCCTTTCTCCTTGATGTGTTTGCTCTTTACTGTGCGGGTTCTGGTCGGTTTCCCATTTCTGTCAGACTGAGTGAGTCTCGGGTCGGGAACAATGGCCGTCGGAGGCCTGGTTTCTTTCTCCTTCTTCCGATTTCAGTCCTCCTTGAAGGAGCCCTGTTCAATTGTTGAAGAAGGCATGCTCCAGATTTTACTTTCTTTTCATTTGGCGGGTCGTGGGCCTATTTTCTGGTCATGGGCTCGGGTCGGGTTTGTCATTCGGGTTATATCATTTAGGGTATTGGGTATTGTGTTTTGGGGAGAGATGGGTCATATCCGAATTCTTTTCTTCCGGGTTCGGGTTGAATCCGGTTATCCCTTCTTTTCGTTCTTCCGGGTTGGGCCGGGTTGGGTCCTTCCATCCGAGTTATACTTTGGGCTTCGGGGGCTGGATTTTAAAGGGTGTTTTATTATGAGTTTGTCTTTTGTTTATATTATGTGTTATATGGAGTTATATAATTGTAATTCATTCTTAGATTAATACTATTGTTGGTATTAATTTCTGTTTTATGAAAATAAATTATAATTTCTGTAAAAGTATTATATATATATATATATATATATATATATATATATATATATATATATATATATATATATATATATATATATATATATATATATATATATATATATATATATATATATGTTGAGTTGTGTTATAAAAGGGATAGTATTTGGAAAATGTTGTATTAATGGATGTTGTTTTAAAATGTGACTTTAAGAATTTGAAGGGATTTATTGATGTTGACTTATAAATGTGACATATAAAGATGGATTTACTTGGTGTTTATTTTAGATAGATATGGTTTGAACTAATTAAGAAGAGATTTTCAAGTCTTTGAAATTATCTCTGTAAAGATTTGTGTCGGAAAACCAAATGCCGGAATTACTTCTATAATATGATCTGAGAAATTGTTTTAAAAATGAGTTGACTTAACTCGAGATTTAAGAGTTTTGGAAAATGGTTTTTTATCGTCGATTGGTTTTGAGGATATGGAGAACTTGTGTTCGGGTGTGTAAGAATGTTGGTTCGGTAGCTTATGAAAATGTCTTGATGATATATGTGTATTGCTAATGGATTGCTTTGGACTTGCATTTGGGCCCTTGCTTGTATTATCCTGCTGTTCTGTATCTTCAGGTAAGTTTCCTAGGGGGCTTACTCAGGTTGGACATTCATGCTTGTTGTTGCATATTGTCGAGAGGGTTTCCCGACCAAATAAATTTATAGTCAAGACCCCCGCTGTGGTATAGGGGAGTCAGGTTCGATCCACGAGGAAGTGTGTCAGCGCCCGCCTTTTCAGCTCCTAAATCTCAGTAGAAAATAACACAGACAGACAGAAATAACAGAGAAAAGCGGAAACAAAACGAAAGCAGCAATCTTGGTCGATATCGACCACTGTTACTCGATATCGACTGGGAAAATCGATCAACAGTGCTCAAAATCGACTGGAACTCAAAGGGTTTTGCAAGTACTTCAAAAGTCTAGAGATTATCTGCGAAAATCCGGCATACTCTATTCAACCCCCCTTCTAGAGTATCTTTATATTACTTTGTTTTTACATTATCGAACCTTCAATTGGTATCAGAGCTTTACTCACTGCTTTTGATCTAACAATCATGTCTGGTATCAGACCACCACTTTTTGTAGGAAACAACTTCGTCCATTGGAGATCCTTGATGAAAATGTTCATTATAAATCAAGATCTGGAACTTTGGAACATTATAGAGAATGATCTGAAGGTTCCAGGGAAAGACGGACCAAATGGAACCAAAGTTGCAAAGACCGAGGTTGAATACATCCAAGCAGATCTTGAACTCGTCTCCAAAAACTACAGGGCCATTAACTTCATATATTGTCGTCTTAACACTGGTGAGTTTAACCGTATTTTATCTTGTAGGTCAGCAAAAAGATTTGGGACAAGTTGGTTGTCACCTGCGAAGGAACTAGCCAAGTGAAGGACACCAAGATCAGTATCTTCCTTCGAAAGTATGAACTTTTCAAAATGAAGCCTGATGAGTCTATCAAGGCCATGTTCACACGGTTCACGGAAATCACCAACAACCTTGACTCTCTCGGCAAGACCTTTAAGAACGTTGAAAAAGTGAGGAAGATATTGAGGTGCCTCGCAAAAGACAAATGGGGTCCTAAAGTGACTACCATAAAGGAAGCCCAAGATCTCACCACTCTACCCCTTGATGACTTGCTTGAAAAGCTGATTACACATGAGATGATTCTCAATGAAGACGATGGAGAACTCCCAGCAAGCACTAAGAACTTCGCACTCAAGTCTAAGAAGGATGAGCCCAAAGATGTGTCTGATTGTGAATATGAGGATGACGATGAGGATGATCCTTTTGCTCTTATCACAAGAGGCCTTTCTCGAATCCTCAAAATGAAGAAGCAATTAAACAACAATGATGGATCAGAGTCTTCTAAATTTCAATGTAAGTCTCAATACAACAAATATGACAAGAAGACTAAACCTTTGTCTTGTTTTGAATGTGGTAAAACAGACCATCTTGTGAAAGACTGCCCTCAAAAGACGAAGAGCTAGTCCAAGAAAGGTGATAGATGGAAAAAGAAAGCCATGGTTGCAACTTGGAGCGATTCTGACACAAACTCCGATGATGAGAAGGAAAATGTCTGTCTTATGGCCTCAAGAGATGAATCCCACGATGAGAAGCTTGAGGTAACTGTAAGAGAGCTTATGGCAAGTCCAAAAGAGGTATTATCGGAATTCCTTTCTAATATGATTGTCAATGAAGAGAAACGTATTCCCCAAACTAACACTCTTATTAAGAAAACTGTGGACCAAGAAAGAACTATTGAGGATCTGTCTATGAGGGTCAAAAGTCTTGAAACTTCTTATTCAGGTCTTGACATTAAATTCAAGACTCTCGACTGAGAGAAATCTGAACTCAAGCAAGATCTCTCCTCTCTAAGAAATGAACATCATGACTTAGAGAACGAGAAGATCTCCCTGAATAAAAAGATTCAAGACCAACAGATAGCCCTCATAAGTTTTACCAAATCCAAAGGCATTCTTGATAGAATGTTGGGTGAGCAACAAAGTTCTCTAAACAAAAGTGGTATTGGTTACAATCCATGGTTTTTAAAGAAGAAGCACATTACCACTTTTGTAAAGGCAAAAGGAAGCAGAACCTCTCCTATATGTCACCACTGTGCGAGAAAGGGACATGTAAAAGAGACCTGCCCCTGTAGAAGAAAGGATCCACATATCATTCGCAATACATTTCCTGTTCACTTGAGAAAAGAACGGATAACGCAAGTTTGGGTCCCAAAAGGAACTATTTTACCAAATATGGTTTATCCCAATAATGGATCTAAATTTGCTTATTGGTGTAGCCACAAAGTTTGATGTTTGTCTTGCAGGAGATCACCAAGGTTAAAGAGCAAAAATGGATTATTGATAGCAGATGCTCGATACATATGAGTGGGAAGAGTTCTCTCTTTCATAATCTAAAGAAGCAATCCAATGGAACAATCACTCTTGGTGACAAAGGAAAGTGTGACATCGTTGGTATTGGTAGTGTTGGGAGTGATCCTAACCAGATTATTAAAAATATCTATCTTGTTAATGGTTTGAAGTATAATTTGCTTAGTGTTTCTCAACTTTGTGATAGTGGTAATGATGTTGGATTTAACAAGAAAAGATGTCTAGTGCGGAGAGAAGATACAAGTGAAGTAGTTCTAACTGCCTATCGTTATAACAACATCTATGCTGTGAATGCTGAGCAAGTGGCACAAGGAAGCTTAACCTATCTAAAGGCTTTGACGGATGATCCAAAGCTCTGGCACAGGAAACTCGGTCATGTGAGCCCACATACACTACAGAAGCTTGTGTCCAAAGGGCTTGTAAGAGGACTACCTGAGATGGACTTCAAAGGTATTGATATGTGCAAAGCATGCACACGAGGTAAACAAACACGTAGCTCTTTCAAACTCAAAAAGGTTGTAAGTTCTTCTAGACCCCTTGAACTTTTACATATGGATTTATGTGGTCCTATGCGAGTCAAATCTCCTAATGGTAAAAAGTACATGCTTGTTGTTGTTGATGATTTTTCTAGATATACTTGGGTTGCATTTTTAAAAGAAAATTCAAAGGCCTTATTTGAGTTTTCAAAACTTTGTAAGGAGTTGCAAACTTTAAGAAACGAGCACATATTGTCAATTCGAAGTGATCATGGTAGGGAGTTTGATCAACTTCAGTTTGATTTGTTTTGTGCTAAATATGGCATCTCCCACAACTTTTTTGCTCCTAGGACACCTCAACAAAACGGGGTTGTGGAACGAAAGAACCACACCCTAGAAGACATGGCCAGGACTATGCTTTTAGAAAATGCATTACCTAAAACCTATTGGGTTGAAGCTGTTAACACAACTAAATATATTTTCAATCGTTGTCTTATTCGTTCCATCTTAATGAAAACTCCTTATGAACTTTTCAAAGGTCGCAAACCACTTATATCATATTTTAAACCCTTTGGCTGTACTTGTTTTGTTCATAACAATGGAAAAGATAACCTTGGAAAATTTGATGCGCGTAGTGATGAAGGTATATTTCTTGGCTACTCCACAAGTAGCAAAGCTTATAGAATCTTCAACAAAAGGACCAACTTAGTTGAGGAAAGTATACGTGTTATATTTGATGAATGCAATGACGGTTCTTTGAGTGAAAGTGTTGCAGATTTAGATCTTAACATCCATACAGAGAACGAGGATGGCGATGATGCTGCTACCACGAACACAGAGAAAAGGAACATGCAGGAACATATTCTCAACACTGAAGAATTGGCCCAAGGTGTTGAAGATTCGTCCAAAGCCCTTGGTGACCAATCCAAAAGTGTTGAAACATCAGAAACTGCTGTAACTTAACCTAACAGATCCCCGGAATCAGATGTACCACAAATCAATCTTGCTGGTGTAACGAATCAAGGAGCTGATACTAGCAAAAGAAAATTTAAATACTCCTCATCACACTCATTAAAGGATATCATCTCTGACCATACATCTAGTGTTCAAACTCGTTCTAAACTTAAAGATCTTTGTGCTTTTCATGCGTTTGTTTCTCTTATAGAACCAAAGAAGATAGATGAGGCCCTTCAAGAGCCAGACTGGATCATTGCTATGCAAAGTGAGCTTAACGAATTTGAAAGAAACAAAGTCTGGACCTTGAAGCCTAGGCCAAAGCATCAATCAATCATTGGCACACGTTGGCGTATTTCAGAAAAAGCTAGATGAGAATGGTAAGATCATGAGGAACAAAGCAAGACTTGTTGCTCAAGGCTACAATCAAGAGGAATGTATTGACTACGAGGAGCCTTTTGCTCCCGTAGCCAGGCTTGAAGCCATTCGCATATTATTAGCATTTGCATCTTTTATGAGAATAAAGTTATATTAAATGTATGTCAAGTGTGCTTTTCTTAATGGTTTCTTAGAGGAAGAAGTCTATGTGGCTCAACCCCCAGGTTTTGAAAGTTCGGAATTTCCTAATCATGTTTACAAACTTAACAAAGCGCTATATGGTTTGAAACAAGCCCCAAGAGCTTGGTACGAGCGCTTGTCAAAATATCTTTTTGAAAATGATTTTAAAAGGGGGTTGATCGACAAGACTTTTTTTATCAAGACCAAAGGAAAGGAAATTTTTGTTATTCAAATATATGTTGATGATATATTGTTTGGAGCTACTAACACATCTTTGTGCAAGGAATTTTCTAACATTATGTGCAGTGAATTTGAGATGAGCTTGATGGGAGAACTCAACTTCTTCTTGGGGTTACAAGTCCATCAATCCAAGAAAGGGATCTTTGTCAACCAAAGCAAGTACACTAAGGATCTCTTGAAGAAGTTCAAGATGGATCAATCCAAAGCAGCCAAGACACCCATGAGCTCAACCTTATCTCTAGATCAAGACAAGACTGGGAAGAGTGTCAATCAAAAGGAGTATCGAGGGATGATTGGATCTTTATTATATCTTACTACTAGTGGACCTGACATCATGTTTAGTGTTTGCATGTGTGCTAGGTTTCAAGCTGACCCTAAAGAATCTCACCTCGTAGCTGTGAAGAGGATATTTCGATATCTCAATGGCACTAAGGAGCTTGGCTTATGGTACCCAAAGCAAAAAGATTTTACATTAATCGGGTATTCTGATGCAGATTTTGCAGGCTATAAGGTGGATAGGAAGAGCATGTCGGGATGTTGCCAATTCTTAGGAGCATCCTTGATCAGTTGGCATTCAAAGAAACAAAACCCAGTTGCTCTATCCAGTGCCGAAGCCGAATACATAGCAGCTGGACCATGTTGCTCTCAAATCCTTTGGATAACTCAACAAATGAGAGATCTTGGCATCAACCTCAAAAGCATTCCCATTAAGCGTGACAATACAAGTGCCATATCCATTACAAATAATCCTGTTCTGCATTCAAGGACCAAACATATTGATGTAAGGCATCATTTCATTATAGACCATGTCGAAAAAGGTGATGTGTCCATATCCTTTATTTCAACTGATTATCAATGGGCTGACATTTTTACTAAGCCTTTGGTAGAGGACAGGTTCACCTTCATTAGACGTGAGATCGGAATGCTTAACAGGGATGCACTTTCGTAGGGGGAGCTTTCCCTTTACGAAAGATAAATTCTACTCATTGTCAAGACCTTTGAGAAATATATCAAAGATTCTGAGCTGAATGGTAGAGCACATATAACGGATCATATATTTGGTTAATATCTTATTAGATATTTGATCAATTATAGTTTTTATGATTTTTAACCTTCTTTATGCAGTACACATTTTATTTTCCAAAAATTCTTATATCCGAGTATTTTTTATTTATGGAAAATATATTTTCGAAAATACTCCCTCTTAAATTTAAAGTGTGCATGACAAGATGGTTTGAATTTTGAATTGGTTTTGGAAATCCAATCTTTTCAAAATGGCAGTGTGATGATTACTATCCTTGGAACCCTAAACCCGTCCCATCAACTTACCCCTCTCACCCCTTTTTAAACCACACTTTACCCTAACTATTCCTCACCTCTCCAGAACTAACTAAACTCTCTCCTAAACTCTTTCTTCAACCTTTTTATGGAAGCTTAGTCGAATCCCATCCATGGCACCCAAATCCAAGAAGACCTCCACACCCAAACGTCTTGGCGCTACCCCCAAGGGACGCCATACCATTGTTATTTCCCCTCCACCCGAAACCACTCCTCAAGCTATTGTCCCAGCCACTGTCCCGAGCACCGTTCCTGAGAGCACTATTGCTGAAATCAAGCGGTCCCTGAAGCGCCCGTCGAAGAAATCTCTCAGTGCCAAGAAAAAAGGGAAAAAGAAAATCATTGCTGAGGAAGAGGAGGAAGAGGAACATCTTGATGAGATTCTAGAGCGAGATGTTGGAAAGGAGGCCGAGGAAGCGGTTTGGAGAAAGAAAAAGGCCGAAGAAGAGGCTGAGCAACCAAGGAAAAGAGCTGAGGAGAAGGCTGAGAAAGCTAGAAAAGAGGCCTAGGAAGAGGCCCAAAGAGCTGCAGAGATGGATGTTCCCACTGAAGAGGAACCGGAAGAAGAGGAAGAGGAGGACGACGAGACTGTAGACGACGAAGAGGAGGCTGAGGGAGACGACGTTGAAGGGTCTGCTGAGGACTTGGGGTCTGAGGATGAAGAGGAAGAGGAGCCAGAACCTGTTCCCCCTCCTCCTCATCCCCCGTCTCTGAAGAAGCGCAAAGCCCCTACAGCAAAGCCTCAATCCCCCAAGCGTACAAGGAAAGGCACTCTCAGAAGCCTTGACGTGCCTGTCAAGAGGACTACTCCTACAAAAGCTCGCAGGAAGAACGCCAATCCGCCTGCACTTATCCAGGTAAACCAATCCTTACCCTCCTCCTGGTTTGAAAATGCTGAGATGGCCGGAAAGTGGGTAGATGAGTTTAGAACTCGTAAGATATGTTGTTCTGATTTCATTGATCTTGAGTTTTTGGAAGCTTTGAACCTACCCTGCATCTCTCTCCTCAAACAAACTTCTGCCTGGACCCTTCAAAACCTTGAATCCGTTTACTATCCCCAACTCACCTGTCTGCTTTACATCAACCTCAAAGCCAAACACAATGCTGATGGTTGGTCCTTGGAATCAGTCGTCAAGGGAGTTAGAATCACCTTCAACTCCATTGACTTCGCTGATCTCCTTGGCCTTCCTAGACCTTGTCCACCCTCTCCTGAAACCCCCACAAAAGAACAGTGCGTTGTTCTTGCCCGATCCAAATACCTGCTCCCCGAAGCGTCCAACAGCACCACAAAACAGCTTACCCACTCGTCCCTTACTCTCAAGGCAAAAATCATCTTCAACATCATTGTGAGATGCCTCTTACCCCGAATCAACTCTGACTCCCTCCTTACCGACAATGCTATGGTCTTTCTATACCGAATTTTGAATGGCCATGATCTTGATCTGGCCAATACCATCCTAGGATTCATGGCTCAAACCCGCAAGGCCAAAAAAGGAACTCTCCTCCCCTTCACAAACCTATGAACCATGTCTTCAAAGCTTCTGAAATCGATTTCCAAAATGAAGAACAACAACATCATATGGGTAAATTCGACTCCAAGAGCTTTGAGAAGATTGGCATCACTCAGTCCCCCCAAGGGACTTGGAGTCTTGCCTCTCCCTTAAAAACTCTTCCCACTGCCTCTTCCATTGATGAGCACATTGACAACCTGGAGTTGGGCTTGGAGGAAGTTCGCCTGGATATCAAGGAGCTGCATAGAGAGTTTTTGCTGGAGATGAGCGGGGTGTCAAAGCTGTTGCACAAGCTGAGGTTGCTGTTCATGGATGGTGCTCCTGATGATGAATCTTAAACCCCACCCTACCCTACCCTAACCCTCAATCTGAACACTGCTGGTTTTTGGATACTGCTTTAAAACTTTTGGTTACTGTTTTATCCTCCTCCTTTTGTTGAAAGATAAAAGCGGGGAGATGATCTGCTGATGGTTTAAACTTTAAAACTGCTGTGAACCAAGGGTCTTGGAAGACCTTGTTTTGTTTTACTATGTTGGATGTTTTTTGTGAACTTTAAATTATGATCCAACATTTGTCTAACACCATGAGGTACTTAGTCCGATTTTGCTTATGTTATATCTGCTTGACTAAGTTGCAGGGATGCACAGGTTTTGTCTTTCATCAAGGGGGAGATTGATAACTCCACTCCCTTGATGAAAATCGAAAATGGTTGCAAAGGCTTTGACACATAGCTTGTGTCAAAGGTCTTGAAGCTACAGTTGTGTTGATGAAACACAAAACCTGTATTATGTGCATATTATGTCCGAATATTATTATATGTTATTGTATTTTATTTCCAGATATTATTGTATGATTTATACACTAACATATGTAGCAATTTTTCATATTATCTCCTTCCTTAAGTTTGAAATCGAGAAGATTCAAATTGGAGATCATGGCTTCCGAGTTTCCACAAATAGAAGATCATGGAGATCTCTTCCCAAGCCACAATCGGTTCTAGCCGTTGAAGAAGATCCTTAGGCGTCGATTTGATCTGTATAAGAAGGAGTTGAAGAAAATAAGACAGAGACATTCGCTGAACACAAGCTTTCATTCACACTTAAGCCTTCAAGTCAAATCTGTCTTTTTCGTGTGCTCTATGCTAGTTCTTAAGAGTTGTTTATTTTGTTTCAAAGCATTTGAGAGTTACACAGTGAGCCTATAGGATATATTTCGAGTGAGTGTTATACTCGAGAGTTTGTAACTCGGGAAGTGGACATTAGGCAATTGATTCACTAAGTGTAAGAGGATTGTACTAGATAGCTGAGAGAGGTGGGGCTCTTCTAGATTGGTCTAGGACTCCAAGGGAACGTGAGTTGACTAGATTGCAATTGTATAGGAGAGAGGCTTCTCGGTGAGCTATTAGGATCCTAAGTCTTGTGAATCAATAAAAGCCGGTTGAATCCTAGGGTTGTGGAAGAACTCTAGGCGGGGACGTAGGCCGAGTTCGTGCCGGGCCTCGTAAACAATTCATTGCGTCATTTACTTATTTCTTTACCATATTTCCGCACTTGTTTCGAATTGTATAACTCTGCTATGATTCAGGTTTTCCAGAAGAAAGAATTACGTCTAATCTCAAAGGGTTTTGCAAGTACTTCAAAAGTCTTGAGACCATCTGCGAAAATCCGGCATACTCTATTCAACCCCCCTTCTAGAGTATCTTTATATTACTTTGTTTTACATTATCGAACCTTCAATGTTTATTTATGTCTTCATATTTATTTTTATACTTATATTGCACTTGAAAAAAATCCAAAAAAAAAATCATACATATACATAGATTTCAAATACCCACCTTAGTTAGCGAAACTCTACATTCTTATGGCGTGATTTTTAAAATCCTACGATGAATTTGAATTGCTTAGCCTAATCGCCTTATAATGTTTTCTTATGAAACATGATTTTGTGATGTAATTGAGTATGTATGATTGAGATAAAGTATGATTGAAATCCTATGAACATAACCCTTGTGAGAATGTTTGGCCTTATTTGAAATCATTTATAATTCTTTTGGTTAATTGTGTGACTTACTCTCGTTGTGTTGCTACCTCTTGACATTGACTGCAATATCTATTTTTCAAGACCGACTCACATGTTTGTTGCTTGCAGAGTTCTGTTTATATTTGGAGTCTTTTGTTTGAATTTGTGCATATTTAGTGAAATAAGGTGGCAATGGTTGATGAACTTAGTAACCGGGTATACTCATGACACCCATGGGTGTGATTCGCTCAAAACGGTGTTGAAAACTACCCACTAGGAAAGAAAGCTTGATCATTGAGTAACCAGATTCATTCATGACACCCATGTTTGCAACTTGCGTCAAAAGATGTTCAAGTGGACTTCATTTTAGTAGGTTGAGGTGTTGATGGACCGGGGTCATTCATGACACCCATGTTTGCGCCTCGCGTAAGGAAAGCACCAAGACAAGAAAATACATAAGAAAAGAGAAAAAAAAAATCAAATTGTGCTTATTTTCTTTATTGTGTCCAGCAAGTAATGACATTTCGGTGGAGATTTGGTGATATTGTTGCTAATGTCTATGAGCTTAGTGCATTTTGGATTGAGTTGAGAGTTGAACCTTAAAGCCTAAACACATGAGAGCATGAGTGAAACACATATTCCTGGTAAGATTGGATGACTTTTACTTCTAGGCTTTGATCGATAAATACATGCTATGATGTTTATTCACTTGGTCTTGTGTTCATTTAAAATTGACGTTGCTTTTGATTTGGGCTAGTGCATGAAGAAGGAAAACGTAGGTATAGGTTGTTTTTATATTGTTCGCTTGAGGACTAGCGAAGCTTAAGTGTGGGGGAGTTTGATAGCATGCATTTAGATGGTCATGATATGTTGCATTTAGCTTAGTTATGATGCATATCATGCATGGTTTAAGTATAATTTGCATATATGTTCTTCATGTTGTTGGAGTCGGAATCTACATGTTTTTATTAATTATTTCAAGTAATGGTGGATCTGAGGAGGAGACATTGGTTGATAACGCATTGGATGAGAATGTCTAGTAGATCGAAGAGGCTTACATGAAGATCTCAAGAGGTCATGAGAAGAAGAAGCGAACCTAAATGAAGAACAGGTCTACAGAAGTTGTCGCCAGACATGCTGAACTTGTTTTGCACTTTCTGGAGGCCTCGGTTGTCCGATTGACTATTATGACCATGCGTTGGAAAGCTCTTTCAAAGAGCTACAATTTTCGTGTTGACAAGAAGAGCATATTCGAGACAGATTTTTTGTGAAAGACCGATAAAGCGGTCGCCACCATATGCCGCGGCCGCTGCGCGCATTCCCCGCAGCCAACAACCTCTAAGTAGCAGCTATGCTACGGCCGTCGCATTGTTCGTCAGCAATCAAACACGCTGCGTTTCATTTTATTGGAACCCTAATTTTGTTATTTTCATTTTGTGGCCGACTTAGACCTTTTTAAGGCCGAATATGTTTAGTTTTTACTTGACTTCTATTCTATTCTACGTTCATCAGACAATTTAGAGATTGAGCGATGTCTTCTATGAGGAACTAAACTCATCTGTTTTGCCTACAGTTTGACGCTTTATTTAAGTTTATTGTGAGTTTCTAATTCTCGTTCCTTGTTTCCTATATTTGAATGCTTCAACTTCTTTGTGCTTGATTGTTCATTGTTTTGTTCTATCTTGTCTGGCCAACTAGTTAGATCAATTCAATTGCTAAGGTTTTGTAGATTCCTGATTATGAACCTTAAACAAAGTAGTAAACTTGGCCCCTTAGGGCTGATTGAACTAATTGGATAAGTAGGAAGTTGGATGTGTTGTTAAATCCCTCTTTAGAGACTGCAAATACCTTGGCTAATATCTGGACTTAAAGCTATCAATTGGGTTAAATCCTTCTTTAGGGACTGTTTGATTGATAAGGGTTTCTAGGACTAATTGGGCTAGTAACTATATTAGGTTGGGACAAGGGCATTCATAGGAAACTTAATAGGACGAGAAGAAGTTACAAGGATCGCTTCAACCAAATAAAGTGGAAAATTGTAGGTAGAAATGCTTCTCATAATTGTTTGAACCAAATTCATTTACTTTGCTTTCATCAATCCGCTTTGATAAAAGGCGGAACATTCACACTCAAAACCCCCCTCTTTGGTTACTTAATTGACACTTAAATCATACTTGAATAACAAATTTCTATGTGGATCGACCTCTTACTTATTGCTATACTAGTTATAGGTTTGATTTTTCTTTGACGGATCAATGACAGGTTTTCCCTCCGTCACCTGTCTCAGCAAATAAATACAAGACTTCCTCCCATTGTAGTAGAAGGTAGTCAGGATCGTATCCACAAGGAAGCGTGTCAGCGCCCGCCTTTTCAGTTTCAAAATTCAGCACGATCTCGACAAGAAGAGTTCTCGACTTCGAGTAAAGTACTCGACTTCGACTAACACTGTCGACTAAAACAAGAAGCAGAAACGAACAGAAAACGAAAATGAAAGCGAAGTAGTCTATCTCGACCAAACAAACTCGACGTCGACCAAATTTCCTCGACGTCGACCAAGACTTGTCGATTTCGAGTAAACACAGAAACTAAAATTTGAAACTTTTCGCAAGACAGAACACGAAATTGATGAAATAAAACCAATAAACTAAAGACTTCCAAGATCAGGGCTTCAACACCACAACGATAACCATGCAAAATAACACATAAAGGGATAAAAGATTATGCTTTTCATCAAATAACTGTTGTTATTAACAAATAGGAATATAGAGGCTCTCGAATAAACCCTAATTGTTACTAACCATTTTTCACATAATTAGTCCAAGTTGTATTAAGATCCCTTTCGCTTCAATAACACAAACAAGGATCACCTTCAACTTTCGCAAAAGAATCACGCAAATAGGGATAGAAGATGAAATCGCATCAAAAGATTGTACCTTCACCGTATCACCTTACATGGCCACCGTCGGGCTCACCCCGACCCTATAAGTTGGGTGACTACTTGTTCTTCATCATCAAGAAACTCATCAATAACAAAAAGGAACTAAATTGCATTAAATAAAATCAAAGAAAGCTTATAACCGACTGAAGCCAAATTCCGCTCTCACTTTCACAAACTTGCATTCGGCTCCAAGTCTCTCTCTCTCTCCTACTCGCTATCTCTCTCTCTCTATGTGCTTTCTTGTGGTTTGTTGTGAGCCGAATCTGCCCTGTTTTACAGTAACTTTTATATCATTTTCTGCATACATTTCATGCATTTGGGCTAAGATAGTACAGAATCTGTGTAGTTTATGTTTATTTGCCAAATTATGGAATCTACACCAGTTTCTGTTTAAATTCGCAGAATTCGAAGCAATTTACAGCAGTTCAGAGAAAGGACGAGAAAGCTTGGAAATCAACTACAGAAGTCCAAAGTCAAAGAACGACGAAACCAGGACGAGCCAAGCTAGAACCAAAAGCTACTCGATCTCGAGTACATTTACTCGATTTCGACCAAGATGTCCGAGCAGTGCTGATCGAGTAGGAGCGGATTGAGGAAGCTGAAGACGAAGGCAACCCAACTCCGTAGCTTTACTCGATGTCGAGTAAACTACTCGATATCGACAACCTCAGCAGCACTTGTCCGAGCTAAGTCGAGCACCAGCTATCCGAGATGCCGAGCCAGCCGTAGTCGACGACACGAGTTACTCGATATTGAGTAATTTACTCGATATCGAGGAGATCTTTCCGAAGCCGCGTTACACGGTTTGCTGTCCGTGTCGAGTTGGGATTGCTTGGAGCCGAAGGAGTCCGAATCTATCCACATCTACCAAGTTCTATCTATGGAGAGGAGATTTACACCTACAGGGAGATTTACGTTTTTATATTTAATTATGTTATTCCATTTATTTATCTTTAAGCTTTTAGATATAGAGATTTAGATATAGATAAGATGTTCTTTCCTTGATTAGCGGGGTTTGAGCACTATAAATAAAGCCTTAGGGGCTGGATTTTAGGAATTCAATTTCAGAAAGAGAAGTAGTAGTTAGAGAGAGAGAGAGAGAGAGAGAGAGAGAGAGAGAGAGAGAGAGAGAGAGAAGAGGTTGTAAGTTTTGGCTTATTTAATGCAAGTTAGTTCTTTTTCATCGATGATGTCTGCGATTGCGATGAAGAGCGAGTAGTCCACCCACTTATAGGATCGGGGTGAGCCCGACGGTAGCCATGTGAGGTAATGCGGTAAAGGTACAATCTTTTAATGCAATTCGTCTTCTATCCCTATGAGCATGATTCTTTTGCGAAAGTTGAAGATGATCCTTGCTTGTGTTATTGAAGCGAAAGTAATCTTAATACAACTTGGGTTAATTATGTGAAAAAGGGTTAGTAACAATTAGGGTTCATGCGAAAGCCTCTATATTCCTATTTGTTAATAACGAAAGTTATTTGATGGAAAGCATGATCTTTTATGCCTTTATGTGTTATTTTGCATGGTTATCGTTGTGGTGTTGAAACCCTGGCTTTGGAAGTCTTTTAGTTTATTGAGTTTATTTCATCGAAATATGCGTTCTGTGTTCGAAAGCTTTGCAATTTTAATTTCTGTTTTTACTCGACGTCGGGGAGATTTAGTCGATCTCGAGTAAGCTTTACTCGATATCGAGTTGGCCTTGTCGACATCGAGTTGTCCTTGCTGGTCTTTGCTTCTGTTGGTCGATTTGAGTTTCTGTTGTCGACATATGTAGTCGATATCGAGGATATCCTTGTCGATATCGACCAGGTTTCTGTGTTTGCTTTATTTTCTGCTTTTGTTCGTTATTTCTGTCTTCCTTTGTGTCTTTATGCTATTCTATCTGTGAGATTTACAGCTACCTAAGATCCGCTGACACGCTTCCTTGTGGATCGATCCTGAATTTCCACTACTGCATAGGGAGGGAGTCTTGTAATTATTTGCAAAGGACGGAATCTGGTTTGCCTATCTTACTCTTATCTATTTGCAATCTCGATTTCCTCCCCACAACAAATTGGCGCCGTTGCCGGGGAAGCAATCATTCGCGCCTTAGGTAGTTAGATCTCACGTTTTCTTTAAGTTTTTTATTTTGCAAGGTGTACGCGCCGTTCGGGTCAACCACCTGAGTTTGACGCCTTAGACGATCCGGAACATCTTATACACGTCCACGCTAAACTGAAAAGAGCCATGGAGACTGCAGAAACACAAGAACAGCTGATACAGAGACTCCAAAGGGAGTTAGCCGCCAAGGATACAGCTCTCGCCATTGAGAGAGCACAAAAAGAGCAGGAAGTTGCGCGAAGGAGGCATGCGGAAACTGAGCTTGCCCAATACCCTACCATTGCAGAGGATTACATGCACCCGACTCTCGTCGTGCCTGAATCGGCCATTCTAATCCCTGACAAAAATTTTGAAATTCGCACTCCTTTCCTTATTAAGCTTAAAAATAATGCCTTCTACGGAAGATTTAATGAATGTCCTCTTGAGAATATTACCAATTTTTCTGAAATGTGTCGTACTCTTTATGAAGGTACTACTCTGGAATATGTCAAGATGAAGGCTTTTCGATGGTCTCTCGCTGGTCCTGCATTGAAGTGGCTAGAAGGACTAAAACCGCGAACTCTCACAACATGGGCTCAAGTGGAGCAGGAATTTCTCGACAAATTCTTTCCTCCTGCCAAGACAGCACTCCTCCGCCAGAAGATCACAACTTTCAAACAAAAGTCTGGGGACCCGCTAGCAAAAGCTTGGGAGCGATACAAGGACCTCCTACGATCCTGCCCTACCCATGGGCAACCACCCTATGTGATTCAAGAGATCTTCTTCAATTCTCTTGACCTGATCACTAAGGATAGGATCAACCAGTATACACGCTATGAGTTTCTAACGATGCCGCCAGCTGACGCATGGGGTATACTGGACAAGCTCACCAACTATGACAACAAGTATGGGGCTCCTACAAAATATGATGAGAACGCCTACGGCAGGCCAGCCCCATCCATGCCTCTCTATGAGCCGCCTAAAGAAATTGATCTAGATGTCAAGGAGCAGTTCTACAGAGATCAAAACCGTAAGCTCCTTAAACAAGTTAAATTTCTCTCTATTAACCAGTCTTGCATTGAATGTGGTTCACAGCGGCACACCACTACTGAGTGCCCATACACAGAGCAAGTCAGGCTGGCAGAACACCACGAAGAGGTAGCTTACGCAGGGGGTCCCTATCGCTATATGGGGCAACAAAGGTTTCAGCAACCAAAATGGAACCAAGGTGCCCCTAAGAACCCCCCACCATACAGAGCTCTAGGACATCCGGAAATGGATCAGAGGAAGGATGACTTACAGACCATCCTAGAGGAAATGCGGAGGAACCATTCGGACACCAAGCAGTCCTTCAACTCCGTCTACACTCAAATACAGGGTGTCAACTCTGGGCTTGGGGAGATTGATATATGGCGGAAATCAATGGAGACATAGATTGGCCAGCTAGCAGCAAGCGACCCTAAAAAGTCAGGTACGCTTCCTCGATCTTCAGAACCAAATCCCAAAGGGAAAACCGGACACATAGCTGCGGTAAAACTCACGAACGGGCACCAACTACGTGAGCCAGAGGTCGGAAAGCAGCAGGACAGCGCTGATCAGCAACTCGACATCGACGAACAGCAAGTCAATGTCGACAAAAACTTGGTCGATATCGACAAAAACTTGGTCGATGTCGAGGAGATACTGACGAGAGGGTTTCTCGACCAAATAAATTTATAGTCAAGACCCCGCTATAGGATAGTGGAGTCAGGTTCGTCCTCAGGAGAGAAGTCAGCGGTTCTAGGTTTAGTGTGTTTTGGGGTTCAGGGATAGCGGGAAAAGGTGGGGAGGTTATTGTCGATGTCGACTAAGACTTGGTCGATGTCGAGGGAATGATAGAAGAAGAGGTGGTCGGTGTCGGGTAACTTTGCAGGATAAAAATAATGAAATAAAATAAATAAAGATGCAAAATTCCAAGGTTAGGGATCACCGCAACAATAAACATATGTGCAGATCATAAATCACATAAAGATGCATGCTTTATATCAAAGAATCGACTTTCGCAAATTCCAACAATTTAGGTGATAGAGGCTCTCGCATAAAAACCTAATTTGTTTCTACCTTTTCTTTAATTAGGATTAACCAACTTTCGCAAGAAAACCCTAATTACTATCCAATTCATAATAAGATCACTTTCGCTTCAATATCATGAATAAGGAATTTCCTCAACTCTCGCAAAGTATTAAGCACATAGGTAGATGATGATAAAGACATATAAATGCATGGATTTATAAATCAAACACACATATCTATGTTGAGATCACCCCAACCCTAGAAGAAGGAAATTAGAAACAAAACATAATAAAATAAAATAACTTTAACATTCAAAATAAAACTTAAACTTACAAAACCTTTCAAACGTTCCTCCTTCTTCTCTCTCTCTCGCCTCCTCCCTCTCCTTGCGTCCTAACACGACTTGACTTGAAATGAATGAAAATCAGCCCCCTAGGGCTTTATTTATAGCCATCTATTCCTTGCTATTCAAGGATAGAAGATCTCTATCTATATCTAAAATTATATCTAAAACTTTAAAAGATAAATAAAAGCAATTTAGGAATTAAATCTAAAAGGAAAAGATAAATCTAAACTAGGTAAGATGTCTTCATGTTGATAGGTCTTCCTTCCATAGATAGGATTCGATAGATCTCGGCCAAAATCGGATTTCTTCGGCCCCAAGGACTCCCAGTTCGACAAGGATTGCTCAAACCGCGTTACGCGGCTTCGGACGTGGCTTGTCGATCTCGACCAGCTCTACTCGAGATCGATTAGGATTCGTCGTCTGGCTGGTGTGGCTCGGATAGATCTGCTCGACATGGCTCGGACATGTGGTTCAGGCTCCTCGATCTCGACTAGATCTCCTCGAGATCGAGTAGGATGTGGTCGAGGATGACTCGGACTGATGTTGTCGAGGACTCCTCCTCGGCATGGACTCGGACTGGCACAGGGTGGCTTCTCGATCTCGACAAGGCTTCCTCGAGATCGAGTAGGGTTGGCTCGGCCTCTCCGTCTTCGGCTTCTCGACTTGGCACAGCTCGTCGACTCCGGACATGGCTCCTCGATCTCGACCAAGGCTACTCGACATCGAGTAGGATTCCGGGAGTCGGGTTGTCTCTGACTCAGTGTCCTCGATCAGCTCTGCTCGACTAGGTCTGCTCGACAAAGTTGGTCGATATCGAGTAAGATGTACTCGATATCGAGTACACTTGGCTTCAGCTTTCTACTCTGTTCTTGAAACGCACTTTTCCGAGTCCTCGTTTGACGGATTGACACACATGACCATGCGTTGGAAAGCTCTTTCCGAGGGCTACAACTCTCATGAAGAAATCAAAGCTTGATTCAGAACGAAGAATGATGAAAAATGGCCTTTTCTCCAGCTGCACCATTCTTAGCTTCTCCATGAGTTTCCTTTAAGCTCCAAAGTGCGTCCGATTTCTGCGAAATATAACAAAAACTTGTGTAGACCTCCATATATTGCAAATAAACATAACTTACACAGATTCTGTATTATTGTAACCCAAATGCATGAAATGTATTCAGAAATCGATATACAAGTAAGTGTAAAACATGGCAAATTAGGCTCACAACAGATACCTGGCCACAATTCGTCTGCACAGCACAGCAACTCGACATCGAAGAATCTAGTCGATATCGAGGAGATTCTGGTCGATGTCGAGGAGAACCAAGCCAACGTCGAGAAAGCTGCAACACCTTCGACATCTGTTCTGGCTCCGAACTAGAAAAAGAAGCTGCTTTTCCCCACAAAATCTCCAAATGATCCAGCAGAGAAGAAATTTCAGCGCTTCATCAAGATGCTTTAGAAGCTAAATGTCACAATACCTTTCACAGAAGCTCTGAATGAAATGTCATCCTATGTCAAATTCCTCAAGGAGATTCTAAGCAAGAAGAGGTCAATGGCTGAGATTACAGAGGAGTGCAGCCACCTGGACATACTTGAGTAAAGGCCAGATCCAGGTAAGTTTGCTATAACCATTGGATTTGGTCAATACAAATTAAATTCTTTATGTGATCTTGGAGCTAGTGTAAGTATAATGCCCTTATCAATACGGTCCAAGATTAAGATAGGTGCCCTAGAGCCTGTGGATACTAGACTTTATATGGCAAACAACACGGTGGTCATCCCAACAGGCGTGGTGGACAATGTGCCAGTGCAAGTGGGTAAGTTCTTCGTCCCTGCTGATTTCTTAATTGTTGATATGGCGGAGGACCCTGCTTGTCCAATTATTCTAGGAAGACCCTTCTTAGCAACAGTGGATGCCAACATAAGCGTAAGGAAGGGAGTACTCACTTTCAACATCAGCGATGAGGTAATTGAGTATTCTTTTAATAAAAAGGAAAGGCATACAGGTCCAATGGAAGAGGTAAAATCTATCTCAGCTGGTTATATTACATGCGGAGAGCCTAAGGTAAGAAATATGACTCCTGAAAAGCTAGAAAAGAGGGATATGGAAGCTCAAGTGGAGAAGATCATGGCCATCCTAAACAAAGACACAGAGGATCTGCTCGACATCGACCAAGGTAGGTCGACGTCGACTAACTATTTTTCAGATGCCTTGACAGGATGCAAGTATGGGGTCGAGGTCGACCAAAATTCCTCGATATCGAGAAATTTAGTCGACATCGACCAAACTCAGAATCCTCCACCAACAGCAGCGTCGTCGAGCAGTCAACCTAAAGCACAGAACTCCTCGATATCGAGTAAGCTACTCGATATCGACCAAAACCTCGCTGCCTCGACTTCGCCTTCCTCGACGCTGATTCCACCAGACAAGAAAAGGTCCTCGATATCGACAAAATTAGTCGATATCGACCAAGCACCGCCGTCCTCGACTCCGCCTTCATCGACGAGCAAGCCACTGGAAGCCGAGAAAAACTCCTCGATATCGACCAACACCTTGCTTCCTCGACTCCAGCATCCTCGAGCAGCAGGCCACCAGAAGCTGAAAATTTGTCGAGATCGAGTACTGTTACTCGAGATCGACCAAATACAGTGGCCCCAAAATCCGTTTCTACGAAGGTAAACCAAGGTATGGATCTTTCTTCTCCTATTTCCATAAAAGATCTATCTATACATGGGAGAGGTTTGCCTTGGTATGTGCGCTTATGTAGGATTTCTAATGATGAGCCCAAGGAGTATGAAGTTGGAGACAAGCTCTATGTTTCCAAATCAAAAGATCATTGGTTTCCTAACAAATTCAACAAGAAAAGAATGGGGCCTTTCGTGGTGAACAAGATCCATTCTGGAGGACTACAGCTGATGGACAAGAATGGAGTCTTATTTGAAGCCCAAGCTACATGGGCCCTGCAGATGCCACCTTGAGCTTAATGGAAGAAGTCAGCCTAGCGACTATAAAATCTAGAGCTTGTAAATAGACAATTATTTTTTGGGACTTTTTGACATTGTTACTTTTGTTTGTTTTTGGTTTTGAACTTTTAGTTTTCCTATTGTAGGTATATGTCTTCTATATTTTCAGGTCTATGAAGATAGAAGCAAGCTAAATCAGGACTCGGCCCAGGCATGTTCAATCGATATTAAAAGACCCTGCACACCTGTCTAGTGAATTTCTTTCTTTACCCTTGTTTTTATACAGTGAGGATACTGTAATGTTTAAGTATGGGGTGGGGGAAGGGCTTACTTCATGCATATTTGATCTATTTTGACATATATGTGCATATTTTTGAAGTTTATTTCTTGAATTGCTTATACATGGCTATTTTGAAATTCATTATTGATTTATGTGCTTATATGCATGTTTTCCAAAGTTTATGAAAAATGACCCCCATTGAAATTTTTTAATAAATGTCATGGAAGCTTATATTGAACTCGACGATGCAAAATTAGATTCATTAGAGATATAGCATGAAATTGACTAGTAAAGGGAAGTCACAATGAAGTGCATTATTTGATTGAAAACCATGAAGGGAGGTAAAATTTGAAGTTGCTTTTGACATGTGCATGATAAAAGGATGGAGGACTTTATATTTCCATATAATGCTCATATGTTTATATCCTAGCCTTACCTATGCTTATGCATCACAAAAGCCATATTATGCCTTATTTTAATTATTGCTCCACATGTCTAAATATTGCCCATTTTTTACCTTATTCCTATCCGGGGATTATGTTGAGAATGATGTTACATTATGGATATTGTTATATGGTTGTTGTGTTTATCATTATTGGAGTTTGGCGGAATTGTTTGAAATATATGGAAAATTTAATTAGTGAAAGAAAATCTGATCAAAGATCGACCCTGCTCGCTGAGATAATAGTTTGGCAAGATGGGACACACATGTGAGGAGTCCAAAGCACTAAGTATCCGGGGCCATTCATGACACCCATGTTTGCGACTCGCGAGAAGGCAGTGCTGAGGTTAGAGAGGTAAAAGCATTATTGTTGATAAAAGCATTATGAAAGGTGATTGATCTTATGAAAAAGGAGTGTGGTATGAAAGTTTGGAAATACTCCATTTCCCCGGATCATTAGCACCACATTGCCAAAAATTGCCCACATTTAGCCTTTTACCAATCTACTCCTACATGAGCTTAAATTAAAGTCCTCTTGATTATTAATGCTTTGTCACATGAATGTTTTTGCATAACCCTCCTTTTGTGAGTAGACGTTGCTTTTAAATTTGCACATGCATGGATTTGTGACATTAGTACCTTTTCAAGGATGGTAATTGATTGCAGGGACATATGAGAATGAATCTAAGATGTTGAGAGTTTTGATTTCTTCCCCTGAATGACAAATAAAAGTATTGCTTGAGGACAAGCAAGCTTAAGTATGGGGTGTTTGTTGTGAGCCGAATCTGCCCTGTTTTACAGTAACTTTTATATCATTTTCTGCATACATTTCATGCATTTGGGCTAAGATAGTACAGAATCTGTGTAGTTTATGTTTATTTGCCAAATTATGGAATCTACACCAGTTTCTGTTTAAATTCGCAGAATTCGAAGCAATTTACAGCAGTTCAGAGAAAGGACGAGAAAGCTTGGAAATCAACTACAGAAGTCCAAAGTCAAAGAACGACGAAACCAGGACGAGCCAAGCTAGAACCAAAAGCTACTCGATCTCGAGTACATTTACTCGATTTCGACCAAGATGTCCGAGCAGTGCTGATCGAGTAGGAGCGGATTGAGGAAGCTGAAGACGAAGGCAACCCAACTCCGGAGCTTTACTCGATGTCGAGTAAACTACTCGATATCGACAACCTCAGCAGCACTTGTCCGAGCTAAGTCGAGCACCAGCTATCCGAGATGTCGAGCCAACCGTAGTCGACGACACGAGTTACTCGATATCGAGTAATTTACTCGATATCGAGGAGATCTTTCCAAAGCCGCATTACGCGGTTTGTTGTCCGTGTCGAGTTGGGATTGCTTGGAGCCGAAGGAGTCCGAATCTATCCACATCTACCAAGTTCTATCTATGGAGAGAAGATTTACACCTACATGGAGATTTACCTTTTTAGATTTAATTATGTTATTCCATTTATTTATCTACATGGAGATATAGAGATTTAGATGTTCTTTCCTTGATTTAGATATAGAGATTTAGATTTAGATGTTCTTTCCTTGATTTAGATTTAATTATGTTATTCCATTTATTCATCCACACCTACATGGAGATATAGAGATTTAGATATAGATAAGATGTTCTTTCCTTGATTAGCGGGGTTTGAGCACTATAAATAAAGTCGTAGAGGCTGGATTTTAGGAATTCAATTTCAGAAAGAGAAGTAGTAGTTAGAGAGAGAGAGAGAGAGAGAGAGAGAAGAGGTTGTAAGTTTTGGCTTATTTAATGCAAGTTAGTTCTTTTTCATCGATGATGTCTGCGATTGTGATGAAGAGCGAGTAGTCCACTCACTTCTAGGGTCGGGGTGAGCTCGACGGTAGCCATGTGAGGTAATGCGGTAAAGGTACAATCTTTTAATGCAATTCGTCTTCTATCCCTATCAGCATGATCCTTGTTTGTGTTATTGAAGCGAAAGTGATCTTAATACAACTTGGGTTAATTATGTGAAAAAGGGTTAGTAACAATTAGGGTTTATGCGAAAGCCTCTATATTCCTATTTGTTAATAACGAAAGTTATTTGATGGAAAGCATGATCTTTTATGCCTTTATGTGTTATTTTGCATGGTTATCGTTGTGGTGTTGAAACCCTGGCTTTGGAAGTCTTTTAGTTTATTGAGTTTATTTAACCAAAATCTGCATTCTGTGTTCGAAAGCTTTGCAATTTTAATTTCTGTTTTTACTCGACGTCGGGGAGATTTAGTCGATCTCTAGTAAGCT
This sequence comes from Persicaria tinctoria, assembly GCA_037127255.1. Classification (NCBI taxonomy): domain Eukaryota; kingdom Viridiplantae; phylum Streptophyta; class Magnoliopsida; order Caryophyllales; family Polygonaceae; genus Persicaria; species Persicaria tinctoria. The sequence goes on from JBANSL010000013.1 coordinate 70,789,085, forward strand.
TTACTCGATATCGAGTTGGCCTTGTCGACATCGATTTGTCCTTGCTGGTCTTTGCATCTGTTGGTCGATTTGAGTTTCTGTTGTCGACATCTGTAGTCGATATCGAGGATATCCTTGTCGATATCGACCAGGTTTTTGTGTTTGCTTTATTTTCTGCTTTTGTTCGTTATTTCTATCTTCCTTTGTGTCTTTCTGCTATTCTGTCTGTGAGATTTACAGCTACCTAAGATCCGCTGACACGCTTCCTCGTGGATCGATCCTGACTTTCCACTACTGCATAGGGAGGGAGTCTTGTAATTATTTGCGTGGGCACGAATCTGGTTTGATCTATTCCTTTACATTTTGAACTCGGTTTCCTCCCTCACAACATGGCTTGGCTTGGATTGTTTTCGAATCCTCATAATCCAGCCCCCAAATCCTTATTTATAGTATTCATTCCCTCGCTTATCTTGGAAAGAATAATCTATCTATATCTAAACTTTCTATCTAATAACATTAAGATAAAACATGGAAATAAAATAATTATACCTAAAAGGAAATACAACTATTGTGGATAGATCCCTTCTTGACTTCGTAGATATTGATGTAGATGGATAGAATTCCACATCTCTTGGCTTGCAAGTAACTCTATCACTCGGATTTCTCCTCGTACTCGACTCGGACTGTTTAGGAATGTCCTCGACGTCGACCAAACTCCTCGACGTCGAGTAGAACTCTTCTCCCGGGGTTGCACTCGAGCTCGGCCAGCTTCTAGGACGTCGACAGGTACTCGACATCGACCAGGTTGGTCGACGTCGACTAGAACTGTGTTGCTCGAGTGAATCCTGCTCGACTTCTGGATTTCGACTTGACTTACTCGATATCGACCAAACTTGGTCGACATCGACCAGACTGTGTTGAGTTGATCTTTCTCGTTCTTTGCTCGATTTGTCCTGGTTCCGCTGCTCCTTGACCTTGGAGTTTCTGTAGTTGACTTTGATCTTTTCTTCCTTTCTCTGAATTGCTGTAAAATGCCTCGATTTTTTCGAAAATAAACAGAAACTAGTGTAGATTCCATAATTTGGCAAATAAGCATAAACTACATAGAATCTGTACTATTCTAACCCAAATGTATGAAATGCAGGCAGAAATTCGATATAAAAGTTGGTAGAAAACATGGCAAAATACGCTCACAACAGAAGCTTAAATTGAACTCGACGATGCAAAATTGGATTCATTAGAGATATAGCATGAAATTGCCTAGTAAAGGAAAGTCACAATGAAGTGCATATTTTATTGAAAATCATGAAAGGAGGTAAAATTTGAAGTTTCTTTTGACATGTTGCATGATAAGAGGATAGAGGACTTTATATTTTCCATATGGTGCTCATATTTTGATATCCCTAGCCATACCTATGCTATTATATATCACAAAAGCCATATTATGCCTTATTTCATATATTGCTCCACATGATCTAAATATTGCCCATTCTTTAGCTTATTTCCTATCCGGGGATTATATTGAGAATAATGTCACATTATGGATATTATTATATGGTTGTTGTGTTGTTATTATCAATATTTGGAGTTTGGCAGGATGAATTGACGTATATGGAAAAAGAAAATCCGGTCACCTCAGGAGATAAAGGTAGATCGACCCTGCCTGCGTTGAGATAATAGTTCCGCAGGATGGGACACAAAGGGGAGGAGTCCGAAGCACTAAGTATCCGGGGCCATTCATGACACCCATGTTTGCGACTCGCAACAAGGGAGTGCTGAGGTTAGAGAGGTAAAAGCATAATATTGAAAAAAAAAAAGCATTGAGCGAATGAGCGAAAGGTGAGAAATCAAAGGAAGAAGGAATGTGATATGAAAATTTGAAAAGTACTCCATTTCCCCGGATTATTAGCACCACGTTGCCAAAAATTGCCCACCTTTAGCCTTTTACCAATCTACTCCTTCATGAGCTTAAATTAAAGTCCTCTTGATTATTAATGCAAGTTATTTCCCTTTTATTATTGATGCCTTTTCCTATGATGAAGAGCGAGTAGTCCACCTACTTCTAGGGTCGGGGTGAGCCCGACAATAGCCAAGCGTGTTTGAGGTAAAGATTCGACTTTTATTGTGTTTTGATCACCCACTGCCTTTAATATGTTTATTACCTATTTAATAGAGATTCAGGTTATCAACTTGGATTATAAACATAAAATTGGTAGATACAATTAGGGTTTCTTGAAAGAGTTGTCCGATTGTTGGAAAAGGCGAAAGCTTGATCCTTTGATGTAATTGCATGATTATCTCTCTTTATCTTGCCTTATGCATGTTTGGTTATCGTTGTTGCAAACCCCGGTCTTGAAAGTTTCCTTTCATACATTATTTAATTTGAAATCTGCGAACTTTGGCTTTTATTTCGTTTTCTGCATTCTACTTGATTTCGACCATCTAGGTCGATATTGACTACTGATTTCCCGATCCAGAAAGATCGCTGCTCGTTTGTGTTTCTGCAGGAACTGGTCGATATCGAGTGAATCTTCTGAGGTCGAAATCCGACGTGTGATATCCGCTACCTGAGATCCGCTGACACGCTTCCTCGAGGATCGATCCTGACTTCCTATTGCTACATCGGGAGGGAGTCTTGTAATTATTTGCGTGGGCACGAATCCGGTTTGATTTATTTTATTATATTTTGAACTTGATTTCCTCCTACAACAAATTGGCGCCGTTGTTGGGGAAGCAATTATTCGCGCCTTAGGTAGTTACACGTTTTCCTTGAGTTTTGTTTTGGAGGTGTATGTGCCGTTCTGGTCAACCACCTGAGTTTGACGCCTTAGACGATCTTGAAAGCCTTATACACATTCACTCTAGACTGAAAAGGATCATGGCGGACGCAGAAACGCAAGGCCAGACGATCAAGAGGCTTCAGAGGGAACTAGCAACCAACAATGTTGCTCTCGCCACTAAGAGAGCACGCGCTGAGCGGGAGGCTGGACAAAGTAGGCATGCAGAGGCTGAGCTTGCCCTATATCCCACTACTGTAGAGGATTACATGCACCCGACTCTTGTCGTGCCTGAATCGGCTATTCTATTCCCTGCTAATGATTTTGAAATTCGCACTGCCTTCCTTATTGAAATTAAAAATAATGATTTTCAAGGAAGATTTAATGAATGCCCTCTCGCACATATTACTACTTTTTCTGACATGTGCCAACCAATTGCTGAAGGTACTACTCTTTAATAAGTCAAAATGAAAGCTTTTCGTTGGTCTCTTGCAGATCCAGTATTGAAGTGGCTTGAAGAACTGACCCCACGATCCCTCACAACATGGGCAGAGGTAAGGAATGCATTTCTTAATAAATTCTTTCCTCCTGCCAAGACAGCGCTCCTACGCCAGAAGATTACAGCTTTCAAACAAAAACCTGGGGAGCCGTTGGCACGAGCATGTGATCGATACAAGGATCTGCTTCGATCCTACCCTACTCATGGGCAGCCACCATATGCCATTCAGGAGATTTTCTACAATTCTCTTGACCTAGCCAACAAGGAAAGGATCAGTCAATACACACAATACACATACCTCACACAGACACCAGCAGAGGCATGGGCTACTATCGAAAGGCTCACCAATTTCGACAACACCTATGGGGCTCCTGCAAACTACGACGAAAAAAACTATGTCAAGCCAGCCCCATCCATGCCCCTCTATGAGCCTTCTAAGGAGATTGATCCATATGTCAAGAAGCAATACTACATAGATTAGAACCATAAGCTTCTTAAACAAGTCAAATTTTTATCTGTTAACCAACCCTGCATTGAATATGGTTCATAGCGGCACACCACCCCGGAGTGCCCACATACGGAGAAAGTCAGGCTAGCAGAAACTCATGAGGAGATAGCTTACGCAGGGGGTCCCAATCGCTATATGGGGGACCAAAGGTTCCATCAACCATAGTGAAACCAAGGTGCCCCTAGGAACCCTCAACCATACAGAGCTCTAGGACATCCAGAAAGGGACAAGCGGAAAGATGATCTACAGATGATCCTTGACGAGATGAGGAGGAATCACGCACAACATCAGCAATCCACCAGCGCCATCTAGACCCAACTCCACGACCTCAATACACGATTATGGGAGATGGACATCTAGAAGAAGAACATGGAGACCCAAATGGGTCAACTCGCGCAACAAATCCCAAGACCAGCCAGAAGGCTCTCGAGGCATACATTCCCAAACCCCAAGGGGCAGAACGGACACGTCACTGCAGTTCAACTAAGGAGCGGTCATAAACTGCACGAACCAGAGATCGGAGAAGCGAACGACAGCACTGGACAACAGGTCGATATCGACCAAGCACTGGTCGATATCGACCAACCTCCGGTCGATTTTGACCCTTCAGCTCTAGTCAACTCGATTCCGACCCCGCCAGTCAATATCGAAAAACAACAGGTCGATATTGACCAACATGTGGTCGATATCGAGTCTCCTCTAGCTGATATCGACTCGTCTGCATCACCTTCGATGGATGATTCCGCTCTAAAACCTAAGAAGACGCTTCTGTTCCCCTCCAAGCCGCTGAAAGATCCCACTGTAGGTAAGTTTAAACGCTTTGTTAAGATGATTCAGGAACTAAATGTTTCAATTCCTTTTACAGAAGCTCTTCAAGAGATGCCTGCATATGTCAAGTTCCTCAAAAAGATCCTTAGCAACAAGCGATCCATCACAGAAATCGTTAGTGACTGCAAAAGGATGGATTTTCCTGAGAAGAAACCTGACCCTGGTAAGTTTCCTATTACTGTGGGATTTGGACAATATAAATATGAGGCATTGTGTGATTTAGGAGCAAGCGTGAGAATCATGCCCTTGTCAATCTGGTCAAAGGTGAAGATAGGAGCAATAGAGCCTGTGGATGCCAAGCTATACATGGCCAACAATACAGTGGTCATCCCTACAGGTATGGTTGATAATGTCCCTGTCCAGGTTGGTAAGTTCTATATCCCCACTGATTTTCTTGTTATAGACTGTGCGGAAGATCCTACTTGCTCTATTATTCTTGGTAGACCTTCTCTAGCTACTACAGATGCCAACATCAGCGTCAAAAAGTGATTGCTCACCTTCACGATAGGTAATGAGGTCTTAGATTTCTCTTTTGGCCCTACAAAGGAGGAAATTCCATGGCTGGAGGTGAAGAGCATAGGCAACCACGGGGACGAGCACACAACAACGGAGGAAGGCACCAGAAATCTGCTCGACATCGACCAGGCCTGCTCGATATCGACCAAGTCACTCAATATCGACCACTCCCACTCGATATCGACCTCCCCTGTTGAGCTCCGAACTGGCCAAAAGCCTAAGTATGGGGTCCCTGTACTCGATATCGACCAACCCTCAGCCCAAAGATTTCTGTTTTGGGCACGAAAAGTTAAGATCAGGTAAAATCCCTACTCCTCCACCGTCCACTAATAAAAGTAAAAATATTTTTAGAGGAGCCAAGGTCCCGTGGCGAGCTAACCTGCGCAGGATTAGGACTAAAAAGAAGAAGAAGGAAGGCAAAGGATTCTATGCGAACAACAACTTATCAGCGGAGCTTGCATACTACAATCAGGACCTAGATAATCCAGGAGAAGGGCCAGGCACAAGAGGGCCCTACACTAAGGGGTCCTAAGCACAGCCGGAGAAGTCGGCCTAGCGACTCTAAAAATCTAGAGCATGTACATAAAACTTTCAAATTTTAGGACTTTAAAACTTTTGGTATTGGTTTTGATTTTGGTTTTAAATACTTCATGTGGAAAGTTTTGTCTTTGTGCGGAAACTAACAATTTTCAAGTCGAAAACACGGGGATCGAGCGAAACTATCGGAGCAACCTCGACCTCTAAGGCGATTTCCACCATCTGCAGAGGAGACGGGCACGATCGATATCGACTATATGTACTCAATATCTAGTGAATTGGTCGATATCGACCCAAGCCCCGATTTCGACCAGCTGATCACACTTGAAATCTGATGAATTACAGTCGATATCGAGCTACATCTGGTCGATATCGACTTCTGGCAATCTACAACAGCCCTGATCCCGACCCTACAGCGCATTATTCGGTGAGTTCCTTCCTTTACCCTTGTCTTGTTTTATTTTTACAGTGAGGACACTGTATATTCTAAGTATGGGGTGGGGGAAAAGCTCATTATCATTATTTTATATTTTATTCTTATTTCTGGTTTTACGTGGTGAATTTTGGGTAAATTTTTAAATTTTGTGCTTAATTGCTAAACTCAAAGTTTGGTTTATGAGACATCTCCCAAAGCTTGTAAATTGTTCAAAGAGAAGAGTCATAAAAGCTTAAATTGAACTCGACGATGCAAAATTGGATTAATTAGAGATATACCATAAAATTGCTTAGTAAAGGGAAGTCACAATGAAGTCCATTATTTTCTTGAAAACCATGAAAAGAGGTAAAATTTGATATTGCTTTTGACATGTTGCATGATAAAAGGATGGAGGACTTTATATTTCCATATAATGCTCATATTTTGATATTCCTAGCCTCACCTATGCTTATGCATCACAAAGCCATATTATGCCTTATTTCATATTTGCTCCACATGATCTAAATATTGCCATTCTTTACCTTATTTCCTACCCAGGGATTATGTTGAGAATGAAGTCACATTATGGAGATATTATATGGTGTTTGTATATCATTATTGGAGTTTGGCAGGAAATTGAAAATTTTATGGAAAATTTAATGAGTGAAAGAAAATCCGATCACCTCAGGAGATAAAGGTAGATCTACCCTGCCTAAGTTGAGATAATAATTCAATAAGATGGGACACCAAGGTGAGGAGTCCAAAGCACTAAGTATCTGGGGTCATTCATGACACCAATGTTTGCGATTCGCGACAAGGCAGTGCTGAGGTTAGAGAGGTAAAAGCATAATATTGAAAAAAGCATTGAGCAATGAGCGAAAGGTGAGAAATCAATGGAAGAAAGAATGTGGTATGAAAGTTTGGAAAGTACTCCATTTCCCCAGATTAATATACACCACATGGCCAAAAATTGCCCACCTTGAGCCTTTTACCAAATCTTCTCCTTATTAAGCTTCATTAAAGTCCTCTTGATTATTAATGCTTTGTCACGAATGAATGTTTTTGCACAACTCTCCTTTTGTTCGTAGATGTTGCTTTTATTGCACATGTATGGATTTGTGGCATTAGTACCTTTTCGATGATGGTAATTGATTGCAGGGACATTTAAGAATGAATCTAAGATGTTGAGAGTTTTGAATTCTTCCCCTGAATGACCATCCAAGTTATTTCTTGGGGACAAACAAGCTTAAGTATGGGGTGATTTGATGTCCATGATTTATGCCATGTTTTTATATCTATTTTAGCTCCTTATTTTATCGTTTTATATATTTTGGGTTGGGAATAGTACAGAATCTATGTAGTTTATGCGTATTTGCCAAATTATGGAGTCTATACTAGTTTCTGTTTAATTTCCCAGAAATCGGACGAACTTTGGAGCTTAAAGAAAAGTCATGAAGAAGCTAAGGATGGTGCAGCTGGAGGAAAGCCCACTTTTCGCCATTCATCATTCTGAATCAAGCTCTGATGTCTTCATGAGATTTGTATCCCTCGAAAAGAGCATTCCAACGCATATTCATATGTGTCAATCGGACAAACTAGGACTCGGGAAAGTGTGTTTCAAGACGGAGTAGAATGCTGAGAACTGAAAAGTGGTCGATATCGACCAGTATTGGTCGATATCGACCTGATTCTGGTCGAAATTTTGCAGATGACTCGACATGACAAGAAGTCAAAAAGACGACTTGATATCGACTAGTATTGGTCGATATCGACCAAAGGTCAACTCGATTTTCCGGCAAGAGTCAATATCGAGCGAGCAGAATCCGAATCCGAGCAGACTACTCGATATCGACTAACTTTGGTCGATATTGACCAACTTCCAGCGTTGGGAACATGTCGATTCCGAGTTCTATCCTGATTCCATGTGAGAAGTTATTCCGAGAGAAGATGGAGTGCTTGGAAGTGAAGATATGTGGAATTGTATCCATCCACATGAAGATTTATCAAGTCCAAAAAGGATTTATCCACATTAGTCCTAGTTTCCTTATAGACTTATTTCCTTTATCATTAATGTTTTATCTTATGTTATTAGATAGAAAGTTTTAGATTTAGATATAGTTGTTCCTTCCTAGAATAGCTAGATGGAACACTATAAATAAGGCTTTAGGGGTTGGATTTTAGAATCATCCAAGACAAGCCATTAGAGAGTTCCGAGTAGAGAGAGAGAGAGAGTGGCGGTCGAGAAGAGTTGGAGAGCGAGAGCAATTTGCCTTCAATCGGTTGTAAGCTTTGGTTTATTTTAATGCAAGTTATTTCCCTTTTATTATTAATGTCTTTTCCTATGATAAAGAGCGAGTAGTCTACCTACTTCTAGGGTCGGGGTGAGCCCGACGATAGCCAAGCGTGTTTGAGGTAAAGATTCGAATTTTATTGTGTTTTGATCATTCACTGCCTTTTATATGTTTATTACCTATTTAATAGAGATTCTGGTAATCAACTTGGATTATAAACATAAAATTGGCAGATACATTTAGGGTTTCTTGAAAGAGTTGTCCAATTGTTGGAAAAGGCGAAAGCTTGATCCTTTGATGTAATTGCATGATTATCTCTCTTTATCTTGCCTTATGCATGTTTGGTTATCGTTGTTGCAAACCTCGGTCTTGGAAGTTTCCTTTCATACATTGTTTATTTCGAAATCTGCTAACTTTGGCTTTTATTTCGTTGTGAGCCTAATTTGCCATGTTTTACAGTTACTTTTATATCGATTTTGGTATATATTTCATGCATTTGGGTTAGAATAGCACAGATTCTATGTAGTTTACACTTATTTACCAAATTATGGAGTCTACACTAGTTTCTGTTGAATTTCGCAGAAATCGAGGCAAATTACAGCAATTCAGAGAAAGGAGGAAAAGCTCGAAGTCAACTACAGAAAGTCCAAAAGGTCAATGAGCAGCGGAACCAGGACAAATCGAGCAGAAACAAGGAAAGAGCAACTCGACAAGACTGATTGATATCGACCACTTTTACTCGATATCGAGTAACTCTCAGGCCCAGCAGTACACGAAGTCGAGCGAGATCACTCGAGCAGAACAACTCTACTTGACGTCGAGGAGTCTGGTCGACGTCGAGTACACCCGTCGAGTCCAGATGGTGCCCGAGCTCGAGTGAAGTCCAGAAGGAGAAAATTGTACTCCACGTCGAGTAACATAGTCGATGTCGAGTACATGTCGTCAGCAGTCCGAGTCCGAGATCGAGTTGTGCCGAGAAGATAGAGTTACTTGCAAGCCAAGATATTTGGAATTCTATCCATCCACATGAAGATCTATCAAGATGGAAGGAATCTATCCACATTAGTCCTAGTTCCTTTATAGATTTATTTCATTTATCATAATGTTTTATCTTATGTTATTAGATAGAAAGCTTTAGATATAGATATAGTTGTTCCTTCCTAGAATAGCTACATGGAACACTATAAATAAGGCTTTAGGGGTTGGATTTTAGGATCATCCTAGCCAAGCCACAAGAGAATACATAGAGAGAGATAGCGAGTGTAGAGAGAAAGACTTGGAGCCGAGTAGAGTTTGTGAAGCGAGAGCGGAATTGGCTTTTTTCAGTTGTAAGTTTTACTTTAGTTTATTTAATGCAATTTAGTTTCCTGAAATTATTGATGTGTTTATTTATGATGAGAAGCGAGTAGTCACCCAACTTCTAGGGTCGGGGTGAGCCCAACGGTACCCATGTAAGGTAATGCGGAAAAGGTACAATCTTTTGATGCGATTTCGTCTTCTACCCCTATGAGCATGATTCTTTTGCGAAAGTTGAAGGTAATCCTTGTTTATGTTATTGAAGCGAAAGTGATCTTAATACAACTTGGATTAATTATGTGAAAAAGGGTTAGTAACAATTAGGGTTTATGCGAAAGCCTCTATCTTCCTATTTGTTAATAACGAAGGTTATTTGATGAAAAGCATGATCTTTTATGCCTTTATATGTTATTTTGCATGGTTATCGTTGTGGTGTTGATGCTCTGATTTTGAAAGTCTTTAGTTTATTGAGTTAATTTCATGTTTACATTCGTTTCCATTCGAAAAGTTACGATTTTGGTTTCTGCACTACTCGATTTCGACCAGATCTTGTCGACGTTGAGGACTGTTAGTCGATGTCGAGTAGGGTTAGTTGACATCGAACATCTTTCGTTCGTTTTTGCTTCGTTTTCACTGTTTTGCAGTTTTTTTTCGATTGAGGTTAGTTGAGATCGAGTACTTCTACTCGATATGGAGGACTTCTGCTGGTCGAATTCGGGGAGTTTTCTGGAACTGAAAAGGCGGGCACTGACACGCCTCCTCGTGGATCGATCCTGAATGCCTTCTACTACAACGGGAGGAAGTCTTGTATTTATTTGCTGAGACAGGGCATCAGTTTGATTTTATATTTTATATTTATTTCATACTTGACCATCCTTCTGCAACAACACTATACTAGTAGTTATTTGGTTTATCAAGTGATTGGTTGCCTAATCTATTGGTTGTGTGTTTAAGTTTGGATATTATTACTATTTGGCAAAGGGCAAAAGTGCCAACGACGTTTGTCCCGCACCAATCAATCATAGAAAGGAACACAAATATAATCAATAAGCACAGGATGATAACTATGAATATGAATAACTAAATAGAATCAAATCCTCACAATCCAAACAACCATGTCTTCGAATCACAGGAGAAACTATGAGTTTAGCAACTCATAGGCCAATTCTCTTTCTTTCTAATGGTGTTCATAGTCTCACAATAGCCACCACCACACATGGTGAATGAACTGAATAAACCTAATAAAGTCTCTCAAAGAGTCGACAAAACCCTAATAGAAATAATAATAAAATAATAGAAAATATGGTCTTCGGATCCAAAATCGCAATCACTGGAAGCCGGCCCACGACGGGCGTCGTGTAAATGGCGGAGGGCGCCGCCTTTACAATGACGGGATTCCCTCGATTGACTTCAATAATCTCCAATGTCGTGTTTGCTCCTCTCTAGCTTCCTCCGCAGCCTCCATATGCTCTAAAACATGTCTCTTAAGCTCTTCCAAAATCCCTTCAAGGTCGGGATGTAATTTTGCAGAATAAACACTAAAAAGGGATAGATTCTGAACTCGAATACTTCACAAGCAATATACGAAACTAGACTCAAACATAAGCAAAACCACTATCTAAATGCAATAAGAAATACCTATAATGTCTATCTGAAATATGCATTATCAGGTGCCCAATCCTATTATGCCAAAGGTGATTTGATGAGGTGGAGATCACACTGCAAACATTCGGCTGGGGCAAGTCGAGACAATAAAGACCTTCACGCTCAATCCCCATCCCAATCATCTTCTCCAATTGTAGGTCCTAGACAAAACATACTCGTTTCAAAAATATAGTGACATAAAGTGAGTATAATGCAAGTTTACTTATGGAAATGAGATTGACCATAAATTGTGGGTCACAAAGTGCATTACGTAGCATGAAGTGAGGTGTAATGACTATTGTGCCTATATGTGTAACATGGATTGAATTCTCATTAGGCAATTTGACATATCGGTTGTTCACTGAGTTAGAATCAGTAAAGAAACTAGGATGGCATATTATATGATCAGTAGCCCCAGTATCCATAATCCATAGAGGTTCATTATTAAAATGCTTTATGGAAGAAATATTTCTTATAAAATGCTCATAGTTAGGAATATTACCAACCAAATTTATAGAGGAATGGGCTTCTCCAATCATCATGTGCAACACTTGATGAGGCTCAGTAGAGGTGGTGTTCATCGTCTTGAATCGAGAAAAGAGATCCATCATTTGTTGGCACTCATTTGGTGTGAGAGAAAGGCTTCCCTGGTTGTGTACCCCAACATAGTTGATGGTTGAGCCTCCACCTTCCATCGCCTTCTTTATTTTATGGCAATGATCGTATGTGTGGTCTTTAGCATTGCAAATTGTACACTTGAAATGTGCCCTGCAATTCTTGATATTTTGGTTAGTCATATTACACTTTGAGCAATATTTGGTGTCTCCTCCTTGATTTGCATCACGTAACTCGCGAGCTCCATTCTTGACTATGAAAGCGGATTCTTTGGCGGGAGGTTTATTGGTCGTGATCTCCGCTTGTTGTTCATGTCGTAGAGCCGCTTTGTAAGCAATGTTCAATTTTGGTAATGGATCTATTCCAATGACAGTGTTGTGGGTTTGAGCATGGTTATCATTCAGGCCCATTAAAAACTTCATGGTTTTCTGATTTTCTATGATTTTCTTGACATCAGCAGCTACTGCACAAGTACAAGGAGGGATCGAGCAAATCGCTTCTTTCTCATCCTATAGGCTTGTGACTTAGTAAGATAAGTTGTGGCATAATCGGTGCCTTGCTCACAATCATGTATAGCATTTTCGATGTGGAATAAGGAGACGGTGTTAGTATGACAAAACCGCTCCTTAAGTTCAAGCCACATACCTCTTGCATTTTTGCAATGAATGACACAGCTAGAGATCTCTTTTGAAACTGATGACAGTATCCAAGTTTTGAAAATGACATCACACCTTTCCCATTAAGACTCCTCCATCAGTTTGCCTTTTGGTGTGGGAAGACTTCCATCAATTAACCCCTCTTTATTTTTGATAATAAGGACCATGCTCATGGATTTCTCCCAAGTGGTGTAGTTGTCCTCTACCAGCAATTGCAAAACCAAGACGGCTCCGGGTTAATCTGAATGGGGGATGAAAAGGGGATGTGTTGATTTCTCCCATGGGATCGAAGCGAGAACTTCATGACCGTTAGACATGGGGCAAGTTTTGGAGAAGAAACGTGTTTTATGTTTTGTGTATCAAACCTCGCTCTGGTAGCATAAAGAATTTCATAATCGGGGTATAATTTTGTATTATCTTTCTTATTTTATGAATATTCACAAAATACAAATTATATAGGCTTTACAAGACTAAATGGAAGGCATAATCTACGGGATATACAGGTAATTTAATAAAGATGATATCATCAAGATGGATAAAGATAATTGAGATTTTATCTTGGAGCCGTTTAGAGGTGATTAGGAGATTTTTTATCTTCAATAGTACCAAAGCCTAGTTGGTGCTTTACAGTACTTGACATTTATCCGCTCTGATATTAACTATGTTGTTCAACAAGTCTGTCTATTTATGTATGACTCCAGGAAGTCTCACTTTGCCGCTCTTAAGCACATTATCAGGTACACTCTGGGCACTACTTCTCTTGGCATCACCATTACCCCTATTAGCTTCACCTCTCCCCATGGTTGTATACACGAATGTTGATTGGACTAGCTGTTCGGATACCAGAAGATCTACGTCCGGATATTGTGTGTTCCTCAATGACTCTCTTGTTTCTTGGCCATCCAAGCAACAATATGTTGTCTCCCGCTCAAGTGCTGAAGAGGAATATCGTGTTGTTGTCAATGTTGTCGTTGAGTGCTCCTGGCTTCGCGACTTATTACTTGAGCTTTAATGTCCGCTTAGTTAAGCATCTATTGTGTATACAGACAACGTCAGCGCTACTTACCTTGATCACAACCTAGTTCACCATCAGAGAGCCAAACATGTTGAGATTGACATCCATTTTGTTCGTGAGAAGGTTGCCATGAGTCATGTGCGTGCCTTACACAGGGCCCGCCCTAGCTATAGGTCCAGTAGGCACATGCCTAGGGCCCCCAATTTCTACGAACACAAATTTTATAAAAGGCCTGTATATATGTAAATAGATATATTAAAATATATCCAAAACTATAAATAATTCTGCACGCTCAGACCCAAATTGTATAAAAGGCCCATACATGACAAACACCCAAAATTATCGGCCCATATATCCAAAACTTATCATGACTTGCGGTATCGCCGATAGCATTGATAATTTTGGGTGTTGTGTTTGTAAATATGTAATTCTGCATGCTCGTGCGTTCACTAAATCGGTTTGGCTAGATCAAACGGTAATTTAGGTAGAACCCAAAATTTATAAAAGGCTCATAGAAGTTAATTACTCTTTTTTCTTGTTCTCTTTGGTTTCAGTGTGTTTAATTATTTAAAAATACATACTTTAGATTTTAACTAGTGCTTGCCATCGGCATTTGGATTGCAATAGTAAGTGATCAATCATCAATGTATAATTGGTTAAAAAATATAGAAGAAAACTCACCACCTAATTTCTAATTCATTTAAATAACACTGTCTAATTTCCAATTCCTATTTAAAACCTGTACAATGAAAAGTTTAGAATGATGAGGTCTATATTTCTATGGATTTTTTCTTCTTCTTTAAACTAGGAACAAATAATTTTATTTTCGATGTTTACTTAATTACTTTGATCAAAATTTATAAAAGTCAGTTGTTTGTTTTGGGGGATTTTGGGAAATTGCTTAATTCATTGAAAAAGATTTGGTTGCAAAGTTGGATTGTACCCACTTGATTAAAACTTTTGCATTAAAGAATGTAAGGAGGGTGATTTTCCAATAATAATATTATATATTTTTAAAACTTAATCATTATTTAACTGATTATAAAGTTGTTTTGCTAAATTTATTAACGCTATACATGTTACTAGTAGTTATATGTTGTTTACGTGTTTAATTTTAGTATATTTCATTCATAGGAAAAAAAAAATATGACTATAATTTTTTGTATAGAGGCCCCAAGTTTTACACTTCGCCTTTAGCCTCGAAAATATCAAGGTCGGCCCTGGCCTTACATATCCCCTCCATTTTTCAATATGCTGACATCTTCACCAAGGGGTTGCCTCATCCACTATTTCTTGATTTTAAATCCAATCTCACTACCACTACCCTCGTGTTTCGACTAATGTGGGTATGTTAGATGTAATATATGTATAGACTCAATAGCAAAATTGTACTTAGGTTATCATGCACTCCTACATATATTTCAATAACATAAAAGACAACTTCAATGGGGATTATTATATAGCCCGAAAAACATTTTTAAAGTTATAGAGATTGCCATTGAAAAAAAAACTCATATTTTCAGGAGTATGAAATATATTTGTGAGCGCCCATTTTCGGGAGTTGTTGGAGTAGACGTGCGATCACAAATGAATTACTCAGCCATACTCAGCTAGTAATTAATTTAGC
Source organism: Persicaria tinctoria (assembly GCA_037127255.1). Classification (NCBI taxonomy): domain Eukaryota; kingdom Viridiplantae; phylum Streptophyta; class Magnoliopsida; order Caryophyllales; family Polygonaceae; genus Persicaria; species Persicaria tinctoria. The sequence continues at coordinate 70,804,288 of JBANSL010000013.1, forward strand.
GCAAAGTTCGTGCACAAAATGTCTTGGTTTACTTAAACATGTCATCGAATATTGAGCTGGATTGTTTTTTTCATATACAAATTTGATATTATCTAGTTGTGGTTAATTTGATTTAAAGTTGACATGGATTGATTTTTCCATATATGTACAAATTTGATATTATCTAGTTGTTGTTAATTTTACTTAAAGCTGATGTCAATGGAAATCCATGGAATTGTCTTATTGTTTTATTTCATTTGTTTTTTTCAAATTATTTAATTTGGGTCAAAGCTAATTCGGTTCAAATATCTGTTCAGAACGTTTGTTATAACACTTTTTTTATTACAATTTTTTTTAATAGTAGACAAATATTAGGAGTGATTACACAAGTTGTAAGCTAGCTCCTTGATCATCATTGAGGATGATGGTACAAAACTCCCTATTGTAGGAGATAGTAGCATTGTTACAGACTTACAGATGATACCTCCTGGCTATAAAGTTTGCAACTTGATTTGCTTCACGATAGCAGTGCCTATATTGGATAAGATCAAAACCAACTTCTAGTTGCTTGATTCTCTCAATGTGACGTGTAACTTCCCATCTTGATTTACTACTGCAGTTGAGGGCCTTGATGAGCTGTAAATTGTCACCCTCTATAATTACTCTTCGGAGTCCTTTCCTTAGTGCTTGCTCCAAACCTATCTGTATAGCTAAGGCTTAAGTTTGGATGACAGAGGACTTGCAAGTTTCCTAATAGAACATATCAATGACATGGCCTCGTGAGTCCCGAGTAATCCCACCCACCGAGCACGAACCCGTGGATTTGACAGAACCATCCACATTAATTTTGTAGATAGCTCCAGGTGGTCTGCTCCATTTAGCTTTACATCTCCTTTTCATAGGTTTATTTGTAGGATTTTCATCTTTGCTTTGGGACCAATCATAAATATTAGAAATAATTCTTCTAACTATATTTTCTTTTGTGTTTGGAAGTTTTTTCTTCAAGATGAGATCATTTCTAATTTCCCAAACCGCGTTCCAAATGAACACCAAGTTTTCGAAGTTTTTATTTTCCATTTTGATGTCTTCAACATCAAAAGTTTCTGTTCCATATAGATTTTGGAAGACTTTCCCTGTGTAAGTTTCAAATTGGCAAATAATATTTCTAGTGAAGGGGCAAGATCTCATAAGGTGTTCAGAAGTTTCTTCCGCTTGTGAGCAAAGGCAGCATTGGCTTGGTACCCGGTTAAAGTATTTATTGAGCCTTTGAGCAGTTGGAAGGCCATCAACTACTATTTTCCATAGAAAGGTCATGATTCTTGGGGGTAGATCCATTTGCCAAATCCATTTATAGTTTGATGAAGGATGAGTTGGATTGTCTGTCAGGCCCTTGGTTGATTTGGTGGAGAAGATTCCACTTGGGTCAAGGCACCAAATGAGTTTATCCGGGGTATCCCAATCGAGGATGTGTAGTTCCAATTGGGGATGTGTAGTTCCAAATGAGTTAATCAGTGAGGTATTCCAACGTTTATCCGCAGTAAAAAGTTGATTAATTTTCATGTCCTGACTATGATTTCCTTGGAGATGTGCTAAGCTAATGTGGGGAACCCAAGGATTAGACCAGACATTTATATTATCACCGTTTCATATAATCCAGAAGAGTCAATGTTCGAATTTTTTCCTAAGAGAGAGAAGTCGACCAAATTGCCACGAGGTAAGATGATTTGAGACAGATCGAATGTCTTCTTTTTGGAGATATTTTTCCTTCACTATGTTTCATTTGTAGGCTTATATTAAGATCCTTTGCTTTTCTGATGTCCATTCCCCCTAAAGTTTTACTAGTACAAATTTTGTCCCAACTGATCAGAGGTGTATTTCTTTCAGAGTTTAGTTTATTCTAGAAAAAGTTTTTATTAATTTGATCTATATGCTGTAAGATTCCTTTTGGAAGTAGAAAATTTTTCATTAGGTAGTTTGTTTTAGAGCTAAGATTAGACTGGATGAGCACCGCTCGTCCAGCTTGTGAGAGGGTAGAGGACTTCCATTTTGAGAATTGTTTCTTAAGGTTTTGAATGGCATCCTCAAAGACACAGTTCTTTATTCGACCATTTATAAGGGGGATACCTAGGTATTTTTCAAGAGTCCTAGTAATGGGTACCTCCATGTGTTGGGCTAGATCTCTTGATAAGTTTTGAGAGACGTTATTCGAGCACTCGAGGGAGCTTTTCGAGTAGTTAATGGTTAAACCTGATAGATTGGAGAAGTTATTTAACATATTTTGGATAGTGTTGAGGCTAGTGTGGGCTGCGTTTGCGAAAATCAAGGTGTCGTCAGCAAAGGTTAGGAATGGTATAAAAGTACCATTTTTAGTTAATTTAATTCCTATCAAAGCATCATCTCGTAGGGCTTCCTTATGGAGTTCTCTAGAGAGACCCTCTATAATAAGGATAAAAATATAGGGAGCTAACGGATCACCTTCTCTAATTCCTCTATTGGGTTTGAACTGTTTTCCTCTATTGGGTTTGTCTAATTTTTAGTTTATTACAATTTTGTTAGTTAATTCTCATTATTTTATTATGTTATTTAAGATTAAAATAACAGGGAGAATAGTGATATATACCCCAAATTAATATGAGATAATTGCAAATATACCCCGGTTATAAAAAAAATTGCAATCATATATACCTACAAATATTACGAAAATGCCTAATGAAATTATAGATTTGCCCAAAAGGCAAAAAAAAAAACTAATTTAAAAAAATTAAAATTAATATATATAATTTAATTTCTAATTTCTTATTATATGTTTTCCCATTTGACATGAATATATATATAACCTAACAGTGACCATATCACAATAAATGGCTACCACTCAAACATAGGTCATACACAAGTCACCCGACGTAGCAAGTGCATGAAGATGCCTTCACGATCGTATCTCATAAGCTTGTCCTTCAAGGTGCTTCGTGATCACATTAACCCTATAATCTAATGCCTTCGCTTCCACAACAAAATTCTTTACTTATTTTACTAGGGTTTATGTACCATTACTAGGGTTTATATGGTACAGTAACCACCAAAAAATGGTGATTACCACGTACCAACCACCAATTGGTGGTACGCAAATTTTCATACCACTTACCAACCACAAGTCATGATTACCACATATGTGGTAACCATGACTTGTGGTTATCATCGGTACATTATCATGGTTACCATGCTGTAATTCTGTTTGTATTTTTTAAAACCATTTGGATATCGTTCAGTAGCAATCAAAGTTATCGAACGAAAAAATATGGTTACGAAAAATAATATGGTTACCACTTGTTAAAAGTTCAAATAAATCAAGTTCACAACCAAAAGTATAAACCAATTCAAACAAACCAAGCTCAAAGTTTTCAAACAAACCAAATATTCCTGTAAGTTCAAACAAAATAAGTTCAAAGTTTTCAAACATTCAAAACGTTCCTACCGTTTCTATGTTTCTTAGAAGCAATATAAAAGACCAATTTAGGTCAAAATCAAAACACAAAATATAAAGTAAAAATTAAAAACTTAAAACTTAAATGTAAATTAAAACAATAAAACTTTAAATAATAAAAAAAATTAATATATATACTCGCTACAATGGTAACTATGGTATTTAGATTTCATTACCATTATCATATCACCTTCACGTGGTTACCACCACAATGCTTACCGCCATATCGGTTACCACAAGTGTGGTGTTACCAACATAGTCGGTTTGTGGTTGGTACGTAGTTGGTATGGTAATTTCCGTACCATTTTCCAGCCCTATATTTGATACATTGTGATCAAAAGGCTTGTATTAATTCATTATCTTGTGTTCCCAATCGGGTGAAAGAAGGTCGATCATAAGTGCACCCTGCTTGCCTCGCTGTCAGACAACCACTAGCCCACTCTACACGATGTCTGCCATCCCAAAATTATGTCATTCATACTATGTCAACACTAAATCGTGTCGGCGAGAGTGGGCCTCATGCACCATCTTACTGCAGGCAATGCCCCATTAATTGGGTCCACATATCACATTCTTACAACGAGGTCTCACCGACCACCCACGTACACATAGCCTTATAAATACCCCCCTCTGCTTCATAATTCAAGACCGATTTTCTGAGAGAAGAAGACGAGCTCTGCAATAATCTCTCGGAATTATAACCCTCGAAGTTGAGTTCTCAAGTCTCTTAAACGGAAATAATCGCTTTTAGGATAAACCAATCATCTCAAAGTTACTTAAAAGACGACGATTGAACAGTAAGACATAACTCAAAATCTATCGCGAAGTATCCATCATGAAGAAGGTTATCGCAAAGCAACTAGATCACACGACGAGTTATAAATCCAAGAAACACTTAAAGTTCCATTCAAGTTTTATTTATACAGGTATTATCCTCCCTATTCTTATAAAATATGGAACATGTCATCAAAGTGAGGTAATAAATATATATAGATAATTTTCCAGAAACACTTTAAACAAGAAATTCAACAGATCTTAACGGGATATGGCTATCAACATATCAGGGTACAAACCAAAAATGTGTCAAAGTCGGGGGTTAAACGTGGAAAAGATTGTTGCAAATAATGGATCAAAAAACATTAACCATATGTAGTTGATAGTGAGGGACGATTGACAACGGCGTACAAGTATAAGAGGCACAGGTCATCACTTAACTCAATTCTCACAATTGACAGGAAAACACGAATAACATAACATGAAATTCAACAAATCTTAAGAGGATAGGGCTATCAACATGTGAAGATACAAATAAAAAAGGTGTCAAAATCAGGGGTAAACATCGTAAAGACTGTTGCAAATAATGGATCAGAAAACACTAACAATCTGAAGCTAATAGCTTGGGATGCTTGACGACATCATACAAGTATAAGAGATGTTGGCCATTATTGAGCTACGTTTTCACATTTGAAAGGAAAACACATATAAGTTGACAAGAAATTCTATAGATTTTGACATGATATAGCTATCAACCACTGGTCTAAAAATCCCGTATATGCGCTAGGCGATCCCCTTCCGCTTAGACCTTGGCGGGCGCCTAGGCACGTCTAGGCCCTCCCCTTGACCGCCTAGGCGCTGCCTAATTGCGGCCTAGGCACTAGACGGCCCCTCACAACCTAAGATCCGTCTAGCGTCTTTTAGAATACTTATCAACATGTCATGATACAAATGAAAAGATCTTATAATTTCCCAAATTGTCAACTCCTATTTTCCTAGGTTAAACAGTTTTGAAAGATATTATCATATCTTTAAATGATTTTTTTTAACGTTTGAGGGCTGTTTCGGATGAAAATTTACTTATTAAAAAAAAAAGATTATTTTCCCATAATTTCTCATATGATTTTGGCAATTTTCAAAAGTATGCTTTTTTTAATTTATGAAAATGTTTTTTCAATATATTTATTTTAATTAAAAATGTCTAAAGTCATTATACTTTTGCTGCACATGTATCTAAATAGACATCTTTATAATCGTTTGGTATTGCCAATAAAATATTTTTTGGTTCAACTAGAATATATATCTTTCTTTTCCCGCCAAAAAAAAAAGAATATATATCTTTCAATCGTGAAAGAATGTTATACTCCCTCCGTTCGGTATTAAACGATGTTTTACACTTTTACGCGCAAATTAAGGAACCTAATAAGATTAATAAAAATTCATTTTTTTTGTCCAAGTGGGTACAACTAATAAATGCATTTAAATTTACAAATGATGATTTTGTAAATAAAAGTTTGACATCAAATCACCTCTTATCCAAACAATTATAATTATAATTTTTTAATCCCAAAACATCAAATAATTCCGAACAAAATTTTACCCCTAAAACATCGTTTAATACCGAACGGAGGGAGTATATTACTAGAGAAAATTTGTGCTGAAGGCACAAATTTTCGTTCTAATTGCAGGAGTATCCTAGCTTTTGTAAAAATTGCTGGAGTGTCCACCTTTTTAATTTCGGATATTTTTTTACGGAAATACCCTTACTGCCATCTAGGTAACCAATACATTGCAAACCTCAGGCAGACTCCAACTTTCTCGTCCTCGCCGGTCTAGGGCAAATCTCGTTCTCAGATCTAGGCCGAGAGCTCAAATCCAGGGCGGAGAGCTCAGATCTGGTATGGCGTATCCTGATCTCCAGCATCAAAACATCAGGTCTCCCCCGCCTCCCTCTCTTTCTTCTCCCGCATCAGAAGACCAGGGCGGATCCTTAACGCTGCTGACTTCCTCTGCCAAGGTCGCTTCGACAGCATCCGCCACGGCCGCCTCGAGGACCAGGTCGCCCCCGCCATTGAAGAAGCCAAAACGAAGCCCTAGTTGCAGGATTCGGGCAGCGGAGGCGACGATTTTGATGAGGTCAGCGATGACGCTATCCCTTGATGGATCTTGGAATCGAAGAAGAGGGGGATTCTGCCGCCTCCATCTTCCTCCTCTCGCCTCAGGAAGATCCGACACTAGTCCACTTCCTCTCCGGCCCCGCGCTCAGAATTGGTTGCTTTCTTCTCCGGCACCGCCTCGGAATCGAATGCATCTTCAATATCGGATTCTCTCCTCTGATCTCTCCTATCGCTAGGGCGCCGTTCGATTGATTTCTGGTGGAAACCTAAGAGATGGCACCAGTGGACGATCCTTGTTGTAAGTTGTTATATTCAGTTGTTATCTACTTTAACATTTCCAAGTATTTCCTTGCTGTTTATATTTCTGATAATGTTCAGTTTCATAGGCAGTGCACCAGAAGTCTTTCCTTGATTGATTTTTGTTTATGATGAATTTAGTGAGTTATCACTTATCAGCAAAGTCTAGTTTATGACAGCAACCTATAGTCTCCAGTGAGAGGAATTTGGCACCTTTTGCTTGACTTATCATGCTTGTATGTATAGGTTCTCTTTTTTTTTTGTCAATGAAAAATTGGTCGAGATGTTGTTCGAATTGTTTTGACATCAATTTTGCTGCTATTTGCATCTATTCGATTGTGCTTCTATTTGTTTTGGCATCTCTTACTGCTACTATTCACAATGAAATTAATATTAATTCGTAGATTTCATTGTGAAATCACACAATTTTGCAATGAAATTGCACATCCACATATCTGTGAAATCAATATCAGTGCTGACATCTGTGAAATCAATATCAGTGTTGACATATGTGAAATCAATGTTGACATCTACATATCTCATATATGCTGACATGTTCTCTTTTCGTGCTCAAATCTGCATATTTAGGTCTGAATTTAGGGATTTTCTCGAATCTGAAGTCGATGGACTTGCAATTTGCTCGAATATGAATTTAGGGATCTGAATATATGAGTTTGCTCGAATAACCCCTCTGATTTTGCAGGCTATTAGAGATGCTGTCTATGAAATAAAATGTTTCGATGTGCACAAGAAATATGTGAGAGCTAACATAGCACCCGACAGAAAGGTATCGTGCAACTCTCTTTTTCCAAAAGAAAGACAGTTTCTTGGGATTCCAGAAGCAGATAAAGATTTGCATATCAGAACGCTGCCAAGATCAATGTCAGCAACAATTGAAACTAGACATAATTGTTTCCGGTGTTTGAGAGTGTTGGATATGCACGACCTGGGGATATTGAAACTGTCTGATTCGGTAGGTGATTTGATTTGCTTATGGTATCTAGACATGCCTTCAATTCGCATATCAGAACACTACTGAATTCCAGTAGCAATTCGTGTACTCAAGAATTCTAGACATGGTATCTAGACATGCCTTCAATTTTGCATCTGTTCGATTCCCTGGAATTTTGCATCTGTTCGATTCCAAATATGAACTATTTCAAGTACTAAACATCTAGCTGTCGTAGTTGTGAAGCTTAATCTCTCTTTCTGATGCTTAATCTTTTTTTTTCCTGATTTTAGTGGTGTTGCAAACATCTAGCTGACATCTTCTACAAATGTTGACATCTTCTTGAAATGCTGACATCTTTTGAAATGACGACATCTCCAATATAAGATTATTTTTGTGTAATTAAGTAGACCATTTCCAATATATCAGATTTTGGGTCTCTTTTAGGGGCTGCTGTAGCTTCTGAATTTCATTTTTTGTTGTTGTATCTGTTGTAACTTCAATGTTGATATTTAGCTTCAATGTTGACATTTAGCTTCAATATTGACATTTAGCCTAAATGTTGACATTTAGCATAAATGTTGACATTTAGCCGTTGATGGGCAAAAACTTTATCTTTTACTATTTCTTTTCACATTATTTGCTTAAAATTAAGAGGGAATAACAATCTTGTTGACATCCGGTGTCAGCATTTTAAATTTGCATAACAGATTATTATATTTGCATAATAGATTGTTATATGTGCATATCATGGAGTTATATTTGCATAACAATAACTTATATTTGCACAACATAAACTTCTTTATTTTCACTTTTTTTTAATTAAATTTCTCTTTTTTCTTTTTTCTTTTTTTGGTTATCTGAGAACATAGCAAGGTTTTGTGATCTGATTTGCTAGTTATGCTAGATTTATCCCATTCTCCCTATGAAGTATGAATTCTCTTGCTAGTTATGCTATGTTTTATATTGATTTGACATTTATTGTTCACATGTTATTCAAGTTGATGTATAAGTTTTTTTTATTTCTAATTGTGTGCTAACATGACATCTTTTTGTGCAAAAATGTGTACTGTTTATTAGGAGTTCCAACTTTTTTTTTCTCCTTTTTTGGTTGTGGCGTGAACATAACTCTTATTTGTTTATTTGAATGTTATGTTATAATATAATTAAAAGCCTTTTAGCTCAAAGGTAGAGTGATGTGCTTATGCGCAAATACGTGGGTTCGAATCCCGCATAGGCTAAAATTTATAATAATTCTAGTAATTTACAAAATTTTCTAATAATTGTTCAATAATAAGATATATTAGTGCAATTTTCTAGTAATTTATAATTGCATATTATACTTTTACATTTGCATATCATCACTTTATATTTGCATATTTTAATCTTATATTTGCATATCATCAATTTATAATTGCATATTATACTTTTACATTTGCACAACATCAATTTATATTTGCATATTATAATCATACATTTTCACAACATCAATTTGTATTTCCCTAACTTATTTTTATTTACTAAAAATTAAAATCTAGGTATTAGATATCAATAATCTTATATATGTACAACGTGAATTAATTTATACATATTTTAATCTTAGATTTGCATATCATCAATTTATAATTACATATCATAATTTTACATTTGCTTTTATATGATTAGTTCATTCTTTTATATGATTTGTCACATTATTTGCTATAAATTAAGAGGTACAAACAATGTTGCTGACATCTGGTGTCAGCAGTAAAAATTTGCATAACAGATTGTTATTTATGCATATCATAAAGTTATATTTGCATAATAGTAACTTATATGTTGACATTTAAGCTTAAATGTTGACATTTAACTTAAATGTTAACATTTTAGCTTAAATGTCAACATTTATCTTGTATTCTCATCTCATGTAATATGATATCAATTTTGGGAATGATATTATTTGTAAAGTTTATCTTTTATTAAATGTTGACATTTAGCCGTTGATGTGCAAAAGCTTTATCTTTTACCATTTTTTTTTATTAGATGATTATAGAAGTTTGATATTCTCATATCATCTAATATGATGATATCAATTTGGGGAATGATCTTATTTGTAAACTTTATCTTTTATTATATGTTGACATTTAGCTTAAATGTTGACATTTAGCCATTGATGTGCAAAAGCTTTATCTTTTACCATTTCTTTTATTAGATTAATTATAGAAGTTTAATATTCTCATATCATCTAATATGATATCAATTTTGGGAATGATCTTATTTGTAAACTTTATCTTTTATTATATGTTGACATTTAGCTTAAATGTTGGCATTTAGCCATTGATCTGCAAAAGCTTTATCTTTTACCATTTCTTTTAGTAGAGGATTGTAGAAGTTTGAGCTTATCATCTCATGTAATATGATATCAATTCTGAGAATGATCCTATTTGTAAACTTTATCGTTTATTATATGTTGACATTTAGCTTAAATGTTGACATTTAGCCGTTGATGTGCAAAATTTTTATCTTTTACCATTTCTTTTATTAGATGACTATAGAAGTTTGATATTCTCATCTCATATAATATGATATCAATTTTGGGAATGATCTTTTTTTTGTAAACTTTATCTTTTATTATATGTTGACATTTAGCTTAAATGTTAACATTTAGCCGTTGATGTGCAAAAGTTTTATCTTTTACCATTTTTTTTATTAGATGACTATAGAAGTTTGATATTCTCATCTCATCTAATATGATATCAATTTTGAGAATAATCTTTTTTGTAAACTTTATCTTTTACTATATGTTGACATTTAGCTTAAATGTTGACATTTAGCCGTTGATGTGCAAAAGTTTTATCTTTTACCATTTCTTTTATTAGATGACTATAGAAGTTTGATATTCTCATCTAATCTAATATGATATCAATTTTGGGAATAATCTTATTTGTAAACTTTATCTTTTATTATATGTTGACATTTACCTTAAGTACTACATAATAATAGCACAACTGTTCTTTCTATTACACTGATCACTATCAATTTCTTAGTAGTTTCAATACAAAAAGTAGTAACTTCATAAATTTCAATCTAAATTTGCGCCGAAGGCACAAATTTTACTTAATTACATCAAATGTCAGCACTATAAAAGATTTTTACATTAATTCAATTCATTCTAAAATAAAAAATCAGATTTTGGTTGTGCATAATCATTACAAGCTACTAACACAATATCTCACTACATTTTAGCATTAGAAGCCATTCAACCAACACATTAAACCGAGCTCAACAATCACTTGTCAACAGTACCAGATTTTTGCATAAGTATTAATTAGTAGTAGCACAACTATTCTTTCTTTTAGACTTATCACTGCTAATTTATTTTTAGTTTCAATACAAAGAGTAGTAACTTCATAAATTTCAAACTAAATTTGTGCCGAAGGCACAAATTTTAATTCATTATATCAAACGTCAGCAGTGTAACAGATTTTTATAGTAATTCAATTCATTCTGAAATCAAAATGAGATTTTGGTTGTGCATAATCATTACAAGCTACTAACACATCATCTCACTGCATTTTACATTAGAAGCCATTTAACCAACACCTTATATTGAGCTCAACTAATACTTGTCAGCATCATCCGAGGTTTGCATAGGTACTACATAATAGTAGCACAACTATTCTTTCTTTTAGACTTATCACTACTAATTTATTTTTAGTTTCAATACAAAGAGTAGTAACTTCATAAATTTCAATCTAAATTTGTTTTACTTCATTATATCAAACGTCAGCAGTGTAACATATTTTTATAGTAATTCATTTCATTCTGAAATCAAAATCAGATTTTGGTTGTGCATAATCATTACAAGCTACTAACACAACATTTCACTGCATTTTACATTAGAAGCCATTCAACCAACACCTTATATTGAGCTCAACTAATACTTGTCAGCAGCATCCGAGGTTTGCATATGTACTACATAATAGTAGCACAACTGGTATTTCTTTTATACTGATCACTATTAATTTCTTTTTAGTTTCAATACAAAGAGTAGTAACTTCATAAATTGCAATCTAAATTTGTGCCGAAGGCGCAAATTTTACTTCATTATATCAAACGTCAACAGTATAATAGATTTTTACAGTAATTCAATTCATTCTGACATCAAAATCAGATTTTGGTTGTGCATAATCATTACGAGCTACTAACACAATATCTTACTGCATTTTACATTAGAAGCCATTCAACCAACACCTTAGATTGAGCTCAACTAATACTTGTCAGCAGCATCCGAGGTTTGCATAGGTACTACATAATAGTAGCACAAATGTTCTTTCTTTTATACTGATCAGTATTAATGTCAGCAGCGTCATAATCTCCGTTGTCTGCGTTAGCCGACATCAGCGTCAGCGCTGACACGGAAAATGTTAGTGGTGTTCGCAATGTTAATGGTGACAGTGTCAGCAGTGTCAACAATATTAGTGCTTACTCGAAAAAAAGAAGCGTTGGCACAAAAAAAAGCATCTTCAACGTCGGCGTCAACAGTGTTCGCAACATCGATGTCGGCGTCAGCCGACATCTCCGATGTCAGCGTCAGCAGCGTCAACATCTCCGATGTTGACGTCAGCAACATCAACATTAGTGTCAGCATCTCCGATGTCGGTATCAACAATGTCAACATCATTGCTTCTGACATGGAAAAAAGCATATTCGACGTCGACGTTAGTCGACATCAGCGTCAGCATCTCCGATGTCGGCGTTAGCCGACATCATCGTCATCCAACATGAGCGTTAGCATCTCCGATGTCAGCGTCAGCCGACATTAACGTCAACGCTAATACGAAAAATGTTAGTGGTGTTCGCAATGTTAGAGGTGACAGTGTCAGCAGTGCCAGCAATGTCAACAATGTTAGTGTCAACGGTGTCAGGGATGTCAGTGTCAGCAACATCGGGTTTGACATTAATGCAATTTTAAAGCCTCTTATGTCAATAAATGGTAGAGCGATGTGCTTATGTGCAAATAAGATATATTAATGCAATTTTAAAATACAAATGCATTTGCATATTCTTCCCATAAGTTTTTTTAAGCTTGCATAACATAATATTATATTTGCATAACATCGGGTTATAGTTGCATATCTAAAAATGCTGACATGTAAATTTTTTTTTTTTTTTTTTTTTAAAAAAAAATTTGGGCGCGCGAGGGGGGGCAAGGGTGATGGACACTTTTGCAAAATTTTCAAATATATGGATACTCCTCTAATTTAGCCAATTTTTATGAATAATTCACTAAAGGCCCCTATATTACGAAACATTTATATGGACAGGGGTGACTTCAATTACTAATAATGTGTGTTTGCTAGTATGTGGTTTTTTGGTAGGTGGATATTATTGGTAGATTGTGAGTATTGGTAGTTGTGTTTATGTTTTAAAATAAATAGTTGTGTATGTACGCCTGTCAATTGGTTTATTCGGGTAGGGTTTGGATCGGGTAATTTTGGATTTTTGGGGAAAACGGGTCCCGAGTAGATCCGAGTTGATTTGAACTCGGGTTTGATCCAGTTTTGGGTCAAATCAGGTCGATTTCGGATTTGACAATTTTTTATTTTTTTAAATTAAAAAATAATGATTTGATCATTTTGCGATAATTTTAAAATGTTAAAATTAAAGACGTAGTTCATAAGTTCTAATGTTTGTAATTATATAATATATCTGATCTAAAATACTTGATTTTTATTATTTCTCGTAATTTTTCAATAAAATTTAAAAATACATAAAATATCAAAATTTTAAATAATTGTATAAAGATAATTTCATGCAGTTAGTAATAAACATAGAATTGTTTTTAATATTTTAATTTTTTTTTAAGTTTTAATCTTCTTAAAAAATGTGATGAAAGATCAAAAATCAAATACTATCGATCGAAAGGAGTATTACACGATACAAATAAATCTAAAAGTTGATTTGAAAATGAAAGATCAAGTTATTGTAATTGTAAAATGTAATAAATTGGAATCTTCATAAAAAAATTAATCACATATAATTATAAATCAATCGGGTTAATCGGGTCAAAATTACCGGTTCAATCAGGTCACGGGGTCTAAACCCAAATCATGACCCGAAAAATTATCGGGTTTTTGGGTTCGGGTCGAAAAAAACTTCCGGGTCATAATTTTCGGGTCTTGACCCATATTTTTTCGGGCGTATGGGTCCGGCTAACCGGGTCGGGTTTTGACAGGTCTATGTGTATGTGAACACCTCGTAACATATTTGTCAATAAACTAATTATTCATACGTATCACTATTGAATAAAGAAAATCAACGGATGAAATTATAAATAACTTCTGATTATTTATTTGTATATATTGAGAGATTATCCGTTGAAATGAAATTATTCGGTGTTATTGAACGATTATTCGTTAGAATAAAATTTACATTTTTTTACACTATTTGTACCGATGAATAATTACATAATTACATACGAATACATGTGTGAAAACAGACAAATAATTATAAAGAAATTATAGACTAATAATTTCTACGTGTATCGTGCATACGATAAGTTATGTACACCAACTAACCCCGCCACTCTCTATATATTGTTACTTTGTACTCTATAAATTGTGTTCCTTCAACGTGTAAAGTACATCACGCCCAACAATGGTTGAAGAAAGGTGTTTCAGGCTCGTCATATTTGCTAACTCAGAAGGAATTGGTCCAGTTAACTGGTTATCTCCAAGATCGAAGACCATGAGGAGCTTCAACATGCCAATTTCTTTCGGAACTGTACCGATCAAATTGTTGCCGTGTAAGATTCTGCAATACAAGAACCTATTTATAAGAGGCTAAGACAGACAGTAACCGCGAGAACGGATTCGCCAACATATATTCGAAGCCTTACAATTGCTCCAGGTAAGTCAGCAGACCCAGTTCAGGAGCAAGCTAGAAACCCCTTCAAAGATGACATAGAAATGTTTCTGCAAGATGAGTAAAATCAAGAATCTGTAATTTGATTTCTCGTTATTGACTTTGAAAGTTTGATAAATTAAATGAAATTTAAATTCCTTACAGCTTAACAACATGGTCTCTAGCAACTGAACAAGAAACACCCGACCATTGACAGGGATCTGGATCTAGACCATTCCAATTTGAGAAAACCAGTAATGGGTCTTCATAAATGGCTTCCTTGAAGTTAGTTAGTGCCCAAACTGAAACAAAAACCCCCAATTTCCAATTAGCAAAATCAAATACATTTTCTCAACAATGTAACTGTAAAAATCAAGATTCACCCGCAAACTATTAACACTAACATCCAAAATAGGGAACATTAGATAAATACCTTCATCTAAGACAAAGGATTAAGTAGTAAATCCAGAAATGGACAGTACTCCAAAGAGGGCAAAAATGAGGTTAGCCCAAGTAACTTTTCTCATCTTCAAATTTGCAACTTCTGGGTTCTCCTAGGAGATCCACAGTTGATAAGAACTCACTGACTCCGAGGTAAAAATGAACAGGTAAAAGGCTGAAATCCTAATGGTGCGGGAAATCCAAATGAATAGTTCAGTCACGGGTTTCAGGTGATCAATCATGAAGAAAACAGGCCAGTTGTGAACTTTAGGGAGAATCTTAAACAAGACCACCTCATCCTCATAAAAATAAAATCACAGGACATAAATAATGTTAACTAAGTATTAATTACATAATCTGCAGAAAAACTTGTTAACTTACTGCTAGGCGGCTCTCTCAAATACCTTCTAACTTCACAATAACTGTTTTCATTGACTTGATCTCCTGAAGTTGTCCATCCATCAGACTCATGAATCGTTCAAAGAATTGCTTCTCTACAATGTTTAAATGCACACCATCAGTGACTCGTAACAACCAATGGAAATGAAGAGCAAAAGAGAACTGGATGAATTATGCCAGCTGATTTCCGCAAATAGCTGCGTTCTTTTTCTATTTCTTTTTTCTTCTTTTTTTTCATGAATGAGAAAAATAAAAACAGAAAATAAAACTGAAAAGAATAGGACTTACCTTCACTTTTCATAATCATCATCTCCTGACTTGCCTTTGCTGCAGCAGCAGCAGCTGCTTTTGCACCAGCTGCAGCTTCTTCATTCCAGCTTGGTTTTGAGCCATTCTCATCAAGGCCATCGTTATCATCTTCAGATATCACCTGACGTAAAAAGTTTAGCAATAACGACGGAAAAACAACTAAAATTTTCTCACAAAATAGCGGAACATGGGCTTAACAAGAAAACCTTTTCAAGAATGAATAACTACAGAAATCTCATTGTGTTCAAGACACGTAGATATGAATCCCATATTATACCTTAAAGATAACGATTGTTCCAGCTCCAGAGGCAGCAAGAAATGCATGGTACCAGTGAAATTGCCTACATAAGGTAGATATGACCCCTGATTGTAAAGCACTCTCACTTCCAGCAAGACATTGTTTGCAAAGCACTCTCACTTCCAGCAAGATCCACAAAGTTATGCAGAAAGAAGTATGAGCTTTGAGATCTTTACATCCAAACACCCCGTTGTCAGCCAATGACCAATCATTCAGCAGGTTAAGGTTGCTTTCAGCATATTTTCTTTTAAAGGTGTTCAGACAAGCCAATAAATTGAAGGCAACAATCAGATATTATTTCATAGCCCAAAAGTGGAACGATGACCATCAATGGCCATCAATGGCATATCAAATGATCTTGGTCTTGGTGCTCCACTTGATGACCTTGTGCCTCTTGCACCATGTGAAATCATACCAGAAAATGCAGCATAAGAAGGTCCTTTAGGTATCAAAAAGTCTTTGGGAAGGGAGTTCATGTTCATATGACAGTTTCTAGCCTTTGCATCAGCTATCAATGCAGCCCAGTCATCACATTGAGCCAAAGCATTAGCATTGCCCATCACCTGTCAAAAACAATTTCACAATTGGTAAGACAATATCACAATTCGTTTTCCATAAAGAAAGTCTAATGGATGAACAAAGAAAATAATCTCCAAGATGGCATTTAGTAAAGCCATTGAGTGTCGAATTCTGACTATCATACAAGTAAAAGCAGATGAAATTAACATGATAACAGATTTTGGTCTGTAGTGTAATCAACCTCCATGATTCCATGAAACCAAATGAAATAAACATGATAAAAAATATTTAGAGTATGAACTATAATCAACCTCCATGAAACCTCTACTTACTATAATTTTATAAGGGAGCTACGACATAAGATATAACATCACTAAGTTCATTCGTCTAACATCATGCTTTTGTAACCCATAACTCTAATTTGCGCATGAAATGAGAAAAATTTAATCCACATCCAGTAAGCGTAAGCTGCTTGGGTTCATTTATAGAGATTACCTTCCATTCCGATTGGATTAAAGTCTTAGACAAATCTTGAACAACCATAGAAAAATGCCCATACACTGCATCTCCAGATCCAAATAAGGAACAAGCTTATTTGAGGAGGGTTAAGTGAAATCCTATAACAAAGAAAGAAGTTAAACCCTAGAGTGAAGAATGTGGTTTAACTGTTTCTATCAAGATTTTTGGTCAAGAAAAAAGATGAGAGACTGTAATTGATAAAAAGTAATCTCCTAGGATCTTTCCAACAAGGTTCCTACATTGATAAAAATTATTCCTATATAAATCACCTTAGAACCTTATCAAGGCATCACACGATCCTGAATCCTAACAGAATTAGCTATCGTAGAATTGATGCGCTTTTCTTGTGGACGAAACCTAAAGTGATAAGATCAAGTCTGAAACTAATTGTATATTCACGATGTCTATTTACACGAATAACTGTATCAGAGAATCTAATTCCAGGATTATTACAAGATCAAAAGCATCCTAAACTGAACCTGGAATAGAAATGTTGGTTGCAGTAAGTTAGGTGAACATGCTAGCTTCAATCTAGTAAGATGGATATGAACTGCCTTACTGTATTTAATTTAGCAAAGCATACTGGCACCAAACATGGAAGTCAAACAACTCCCAAAATTATCAATCAAACATATAACAACAACAATCAACCCAGTATATCTCGCACCTAGCAAGGTCTGGGGGTATGAAGCAAACACATGATAAAAATTTGAACTAAATTGTCATAGTCTAGCTAAAGCGATCATAATAAACCATAGGAGCTAAAACTTTCAAATTATAATTTATCAATTATAATCAGAGTAGCTGCAAAATACCGGTAAGGAAAGTCTCATATCCTTTGCACTGCATCCTGAATCCAGATTTCCATAGGGCCAACGAGCTGAAATGAGGCCAGAATAAGCGTGATAGCATCCAATTGCCGACTCTGAACCAAATGATACTCATCATCTGACTTCACCTGATCTTCAACTCTGAATATAGGCAAATCCACAAATTTCCACAAATATAGCAGTTACAATGTTGTAGCCTTAAATTGGATGATCCCAAACGTA
Organism: Persicaria tinctoria; assembly: GCA_037127255.1. Lineage (NCBI taxonomy): Eukaryota > Viridiplantae > Streptophyta > Magnoliopsida > Caryophyllales > Polygonaceae > Persicaria > Persicaria tinctoria. The sequence continues at coordinate 70,822,307 of JBANSL010000013.1, forward strand.
AATTTAAGGGACCTCAATTTTAAGCCTCCCAAACAAACAGAAGGAAAAAGAAAAACCAAATCAGGAAACAATGATTCCAAATTCAAGTCAGAACGTACATAAATTACGAGTGAAATCAAACTAACCAGAGGGACCGCAATTTCAAGACACCGAAAAAATAAAGCAAACAAACAAATCAGTAAACAACTATACCGAAAGCAATGGAGGAGCATAAATTACTGGTGAAATCAAAGTAACCAAAAAATCAAAGTAACAAAAACATTAGAAAGATGCTGCTATTTCAGCCGTTCTTCTTAATCAAACAATCCCTTACAAACCAGAAGACTGCGTTGAATTGCATATCTATTTTGTGCTTCAATAAATCAAACCCAAAAATAGGAGAGACTAAAATCAAAGCAATTGAAAAATAAGAATGCTGAGAAATAGGAAAGTGATAAAATAGGAGAGATTGGAAACCCTGCCTCTTTAACTGGCAGAATCAGCAGAGAGATGGAAAGGAAGGAAGCAAGACTGAGATAGGATAGCCAAGCACAAGGGAAATACAAACCAATCTGCAGGAAATAAATTGAAGCCCTAATATGCAATTTGATGGGGAAAAATAATAAAAGAAGAACACAAAGAGGACGAATTGTAGAAATTTGAATAGAAATCAAGTTTCGTTACCTGGGCGAATAAAAGAAACACTGGTGAGGAGGCGACAGTGTGGTGGATTTGTGGGCAGATAAGATCAAGAAAGGAAGAGCAACTATGGCGGCTGCTCAAGACGGATAGAGGTGGCGAGAGACGATGACGAGCATGAAGTGGGAGCAAGAAAGCAGACGACGGAGACGAAGTTGGATGAAGAAAGCACGGACGGGAACCAGAAGAGGGGGAGAAAGCACAGACGGGAAACAGAAGAGGGGGACGGAACGGAGGAGGAGGTGGAACAATGGAAGCGGCGATGACACGGGGTGAGAGAACGACACGGGAATAAGAACGGAGGAGGAGGTGGAACAATGGAAGCGGCGATGACACGGGGCAGGAGAGAACGACACGAGGAATATTTTGGGCTAGCAGAACTAAAAATTCCAGCCCAACAGCTAATACAGGCCGTAGATAACGGGCTTAGTGAAGGGCTGAGATCCTCTGAATTCATAAGTTACCTACGCTTTTATAGTAGTAATGATGTGGTTTTTTTGGTAGGTTGATATTATTGGTAGATTGTGCTTATTGTTAGTTGTGTTTATGTTTTAAAATAAATAGCTGTGTATGTAGGCTGTTAATTAGTTCATTCGGATAGGGTTCGGATCGGGTCATTTTGGATTTTTGGGTAAAATAGGTTCTAGGTAAAACGGGTCCCGAGTAGATCCGGGTTGATTTGAACTCGGATTTGACCCGGTTTCAGGTCAACTCAAGTCGATTTCGGATTTAGCAATTTTTTATTTTTTTAAAATTAAAAAATACTGATTTGATAATTTTGCGATAATTTTAAAATGTTAAAATTAAAGACGTAGTTTATAAGTTCTAGTGTTTGTAATTATATAATATATCTCATTAAAAATACTTGATTTTTATTATTTCTAGTAATTTTTCAATAAAATTTAGAAATACATAAAATATCAAAATTTTAAATAATTTTATAAAGATAATTTCATGCAGTTAGTAATAAACATAGAATTGTTTTTAATTTTTTTTTTAAAGTTTTAATCTTCTTAAAAAAATGTGATGAAAGATCAAAAATCAAATACTATCGATCGAAAGGAGTATTACACAATACAAATAAATCTAAAAGTTGATTTGAAAATGAAAGATCAAGTTATTGTAATTATAAAATGTTATAAATTGGAATCTCCATAAAAAAAATTAATCATATATAATTATAAATCAATCGGGTCAAAATTACCGGTTCAATCAGGTCACGGGGTCTAAACCCATATCATGACCCGGAAAATTATCGGGTTTTCGGGTTCGGGTCCGAAAAATTTCCCGGGTCATAATTTTTGGGTCTTGACCCAGAATTTTTCGGGCGTATGGGTCTGGCCAACAGGGTCGGGTCGGGTTTTGACAGGTCTATGTGTATGTGAACACCTCGTAACATATTTGTAAATAAACTAATTATTCATAGGTATCACTATTGAATTAAGAAAATCAACGGATGAGATTAAAAATAACTTCAGATTATTTATTTGTATATATTAATATTGAGAGATTATTCGTTGAAATGAAATTATTCGGTGTTATTGGACGATTATTCGTTAGAATAAAATTTATATTTTTTTACACTATTTGTACCGACGAATAATTACATTATTATAGACGAATACATGTGTGAAAACAGACGAATAATTATAAGAAAATAGACGAATAATTTCTACATACACGATAAAGCTTGTGCATACGATAAGTTATGTACACCGAAACTAACCCCGCCACTCTCTATATATTTGTGGGTCAAATGGGATATAATATATTGTTACTTTGTACTCTATAAATTGTGTTCCTTCAGCGTGTAAAGTACATCACGCCCAACACAATGGTTGAAGAAAGGTGTTTCATGGATGACCAGCTCTACAATGCTGCTCGGCTCCCTGGAACTGATAACCCAAATTTTCATAGCGATGAGCTCCATCGCATCCAAACGGCCTGCGACGAGAGCAACGTTCTCCATGTAGCATCTCGGTATAGCAACCATGCGGCCATCTCGGTAGTTTTGAACCACCTTCCTGCAGATTCCCGTTACAGGCTTTTGTGCAAACACAACTCCAAAGGAGAGACTCCCTTACACCTTGCTGCTCAATTTGGTGACTTACAGACTGTCCAGAAGCTCCTTGATTACCACTATGTGGATGTGCCGACTTTGACAAAACCATGCTGGGGCGAGACGGACAACCTTGGAGACACACCTCTTCATAAGGCTCTCAAATATGGCAACGACGATATTGCCTTATTGCTTTTGGAGAGGGGTGCACAGACGTTGCCGTTGATTTCCCTTTGCAACAAAGCGGGTGAGAGCTTGGCGTACCTTGCTGCTAACAACGGTTGCCCCTTGTTCCTACAAACGATTTTGGATGATGATCGCTACAGACAATGTTTTGTAAGTTTATCAGGATCGTGTGGCCAGACGGCTTTTCACGCTGCTAGGAAGTTGAATGGTATGTCCAAAAACCTTTATATACCGGCTTGATCATTTACATTGAATCTATATATGCATCTAGAGTTTACCACATATATTATCCTATATAACTCTAATGTCTAATTATAATTCTCCATCGATCTGATCTAAAATATAAGATATTTTATTTTTTAATACGCATTTTAAGAAATTAAAATATAAAATATCAACTTTCTTCTAATATTTTAATATTTATTCATAATAGTTCTGCATTATTAAAAGAAATTGATATTTTATATAATTTTAACCATTAATACGCATGCATAAAAGTTAAATATAACAATTTATGTCAATTCAAAATTGTAATTTAGTAATCATTTCAATATTCAAATTAATTAGTTTACTGTATATATCTATCTATAGATCATTTGTGAACACACTTCTTACGATATAATATGTGAACACATCTCGAGCATTGGTTTGGGAAGATGAATGGCTGAGATTTAAAGAAAATTTTGAAGAGCAAAAGTCTTCGTCTGAAACAACCTGATTATTCGTACATAACGCACAAGAATAATCATGTTGCAACAGATGAATAATTATGTTAATTTGAATAATTACTTCGTCTGAAACAACCTGATTATTCGTACATAACGCACAAGAATAATCATGTTGCAACAGATGAATAATTATGTTAATTTGAATAATTACTTCGTCTGAAACAACCTGATTATTCGTACATAACGCACAAGAATAATCATGTTACAACAGATGAATAATTATGTTAATTTGAATAATTATATTATTACGTACGGACAATTAATATGTTTATAGTTTACACTAAAATAGAGACATGAAGTCTTATTTGATGCAATTCGCCTATATGTCTGACTTGAGTTTTTTGACACATTAATTAATATGATTCAATATACTCAAGCCACGTTAGACAATGATCCCATCTATTTTATCCATATGTCGTCCTATGTGTCCATTTCATATCGAGTGGTTCCAAAATCTATTTTTCTTTTTACCACGAGTTATTTTATAAATATTGTACCCTGAATTATTCTATCTTTAGTCCTTAAGATTGATTATTTTAGTCCGTTATATGTAATGATAAGATTTCATTATTAATTAATCATCTATTGAACAATCAAATCTTATTATTTAAATATTTATATTAATTCTCAATCTTATGTATTAAATTGTTAAAAAAACTTATTATTTTTAGCACAATAAAAATTATTTTAATTTAAGTTATTTGGCATGATCTTTTTATACTTAATATTTAATTTAAGAATGTTACTAACATTTCCTTTTTAAATCATTTATTTTATTTGAAGCATACGTAGTACTCCTTCCGTTAATTAAAACATGACGTTTTACTATTCATGCACGCATTTTTAGGCTTTAAAAACTATATAAAATATTAACTTTTTAAATAATTTTTTTAAATAACTTCATTCTTATTACTATTAAGTATATATTTATAAAATCAAATGTAAAAAAAAGTTGATATTTTATATAGTTTTTATCGTTATAAAAAAATGTATATTAATAGTAAACGACAAGTTATAATTAACAGAGGGAGTATTATTTATGCATCTTAGTCAAAACACGCGTATCACAATATGGAAGCTCTTGAGCTTTACAAAATCCAAATGAGACAGATACTCATACAAAACTATGACCTAATCTAGTATGTAACTGCTGCAACAACATAACTATGCACCATAGGAGCGCATTCAACACAAAAACATTTTCAGAAGCAAGTAAACTAGCAAGAAAAATCTCTCTGGATTTGTTGATATGTGATGAAGACTCTTGTGAATCAAGCCAATAGAGACCATTCCTTTTGAACCCAGAACCAATCAACTTGTTAGTTCCAAGGTCTTGAGAAAATACCAACCAGTTGCAGTAAATATAATAGCTAGATTCGATGCTTGAACTAATCTAGCCACAAACAATAGGTTATGTTTAAAGAAAGTAGCCAACAACATTTTATACAAAGTTACAGAATCATTAAGATCAAGGGCGGATCCTGGACCGTCATTTCGGGGATACTTGAAAGTAATTTTTTCATCATTCCTAGAATGCTTAAAGGTAAAAAAAATAAAATTCTTTTGTAATTTTTTTTCCGGGTTGGGGATGCTTGACAGAAAATGTTAAGAAATATTAACACTAAAAAAATAAAATTGGGGATGCTCAAGGATCCGCCCCTGATTAAGATCCAGAGTACCTATCTCGTGAACTATAGATATTTTACCATAAGGGAGACCAATATGTATAGGCCTACGCAAAGGTTTCTTATCAATCAACAAATGATGATAAGCAGTCATATGACCAATCGTGCCCGTATCTATAATCCAATCATAATATGGAGATACATTTGAAAGTAATACAACAACATAACATATATAACCATAAGAAGTACCTGTCATGGAAGCAGAAGCAGTGTATTCGCTTGAGGATGACTTTGAACTGCTTTAATGATTTCCTGACAAACAACAATGATCAAGGAAGTATCAACCTTCTTGCTGCTACTCACAACATCCCCAAAATCCAGAGGAGTCTTAACCACATCCGTCCCAGAGGTATTATGTGCTTTAGTGAATGAGTTCTTCCCATCCCTCGGCCCTGTGTACCAATCTAGGTACACATGGAGTTTAAACAAGATTCCATCAAGTGACTCTTATAGCTTGGCGCGCAATTAGAACCTACTCAATCCTTCTTGTCCTTCTTTTGAGCTTTATCAAAATTCTTCTCAAACTTTTTCTCATACTAATTAGAACCCCTTGTAGCTGATAAAGCAATGCTATCTCTAGTCCCCTGAGCCAATTGTCTAGGATTTGACCTAGATATATATTCGATCTGTGAAACCAAATAATACGCCTTATTCACCGAAAGCAACAGATCCATGGCAAGAATTCTATTACGAACAACATCATACGTTTCTCCTAACCCCAAAAGAACTAAACTGAATCAGACGATTCCTACCTACCGTTTCAACAACTTTCTTGACCAAATCAAAAGTGCACACATTCATGGCACAACAAGAACACTTTGGATAGCCTTCAACAGCTTGTAACTCATCCCAGATACATTTCGATCAATTTATTGCAATATTAAGCAATCGACATATTATCACACACAACAGACCCTAATTCTCTTTTCAATTGAAAGATAAAGGGGCATTGTTTGACCATACCTTTTTGAGAGCTCATCGATATCCCACCACTAGTACAAAAGGGACCAAAGCATGCTTTTTTTTTTTTTTTTTATGCATGGGAGCACACTTCTCCTACCGTGCTTATAGTGGGTGCGCTCCCAAATAAGCACGCTTACTATTTAACCATGATCCCATATTTTAAGCATGGTTTTGTGTTGAAGCGTTCTTAAATTTTCCATACAGCGCGCCAATATCCGTTCTGTTCGAATTATAAGAACGCTTCATTTGAAGTGTGCTCAAAAAAAAAGTTTTACCACACTTTTTTTTTCAAACCGTGCTAAATAATTAAAAGTGTGCTCTTTCATATATCTCTCAAACAGATATATCCATCTCAACACTATTCCAATGCAATACCTTACCTCTCGAAACAAGAGTCGAACCCAAGACCTCTTGCACCCTCATACTAAATTCGTCCGCTTTACACGCGTGCCACCTGAGCTACGAAATTTTATTGTAACGTTGTGCATTTACTTAATCTAATTACTAAAAAAACTCTAAATATAAAAAAAATATTTTTTTCGAGAACGGTTTATATAAATAAATGAGAACGCTTTAAAAGAAAAATGTGTTCCCTCTAGTTAAATTTGGTTTTGGGAAGACACTTTTCTTATAAAACCGTGTTCGTTTTAATTGTTTTAAGCACACTTTACATGAAAACCGAGCAAATTATTCCTTTGGAAACAAACGAGAACAGTTTTATAGAAAAGCGTGTTGATTTTAGTTAAAGTTGGTTTTCAGGACACACTTGTAAATTAAAACCGTATTTGTTTTAATATATTTTTAAGCACGCTTCACACAAAAACCGGGCTTAATAGTTTTTAGAAATAAACGAGAACGGTTTTATAGAAAAGCGTGTTCATTTTAGTTAAATTTGGTTTTGGGAACACCCTTTGAGAATTAAACAATGTTCGTTGTAATTTTTTTAAGTACGCTTTACACGAAAACCGGGTTAAATATTTTTTTACGAATAAACGAGAACGGTTTTATAGCAAATCGTGTTTGTTTTAGTCAAATCTGGTTTTGGGAACACACTTTGAAAACTAAACCGTGTTCGTTTTAAGTTTTTGTAAGCACGCTTTACACGAAAATCACCCCCTATATTTGTACCAGTGCACAAATGCTTCGCCAACTCAACATAAAGAAAACTAGCTCTCAGAAATCAAATTCGCCATGGAATTCAATATCCAGAACTAAACCATATAATCGATTTTAGTCCAACATTGAAGATTTGACGAATTCACCACCGTCTTTGGACAACTCTCGTCGATGAAGCCCAACTTGTTCTTGGCTCCAAGTGCGAGTCTGATCCCGCGACTCCAAACAAGATATTCGATCCACTAAATTGCATCGAAATCAATTGTACGTATTATTCGAGTTTGACATATTCAAAGGATCGTCCAAGTTCATCAAACCTTCACCTTAAGACTGAATACCATATTCGACATTTCCAGACATGATCGTTGAAACCAAACCTCAAGATCTTGCTAAAAATCGCAAGCAATACAACCTCTGTAATCACTACAAAAAACAAAAATGAAATTCGCATCGGCAAAAAGCCATGGAAAAAGGCCTTCAAGGGGTGGTAAAAGACATCTAGCTTCGGCTAAGCTACGACAAAGGGGGGGGAGGGTGGCGAATTCTGGGGTGGCAAAAATTTTGTAGCTTTGGCAAATAGCCGCATCAAAAAAAATTAGCGACGGCTACGCTACGGCAAGCAACCCCTGCTGAAAAATACGTCACATTTGCCACGACAAGTTGCCGTAGCTAAAGTGCGGGGGAAAATTAAAAAAAATCCCAGCTTTTTAGCCCGGATTTTTCAGACTCGGGCGAAAAAGTCCAATATTTTTTTTTAAAATAAAATAAAATAATACGCACAATTTAAATAAATAATAAGATTTCATTAAATTGTACAAAATTTACATAAATAATAAAATTTCATTAATTATACAAAATTTACATATATAATAAAATCTCAAAAACTACATAATTTATATACAATAAATATACAAAATTATAAAATTTACATATAGAATAAAAAAATGCCTCATAAAGAAATATGTCTCTCAGGTCTACACTCATCCTCATTACAAACTCTCATCCAATCTTTCATTTCCAAACAAGAGATAAAACAACATACCAGAACAAAATCAGTTCTGCAATAAAGCATCAATAATGCAGCTTGCTAGATCTATTAAAATGTGAACTTTATAAAGGATAACTCAATTTGATTACCTTGGAACAACAGAAACCCCAAAGGAAAAAAAGTAGCAGTTGCAAAAAGTAGCAGCTGCAATCATTTAAAATTGGGATCATTCAAAGATGTACATTTAACAAAGGAAAAGCAAGTTACAAAGAAGAAAAAAACTAAAACAATTAACAGCAGAACAAAAGCTTAACTAAACTACTCTATAAGAATTCTCTATTGACCAAAATGAATCTCTCATTTGATCACCTGTTTATTTGTTGAGCTTTTCTTATGGATTGATGCAAAAAAAAAAAAAGAATAACTTCACTTTATACTTTTATAGTGATATATCCACACAAAAAAAAAATACACATAATTCCACAAAGATCCAAAACCAAGGCTTAATGATCCAAATAAGAAAGTTGTCCACAGAAATAAGACCATATCACATAATGGTTGTTTATTTACCCTGGAAAGGCCAAAGATAATCAAATTCAAGTTCTGAAGCAATGAATGCAAAACATTTATACCTTGGTTGGACTTTGGTTAAACAACAAGTCTCTCGGTAATGACTTGTCAAAATCAATTGGTAGGAGGTTGATCCCTTCCATTTGCAAACAGGAATATCTGGGATTGTCCCATTAGATCATTTGACTCTCCCTAAAAAAATGAGTACATAAACTGCCTCAAAACATGTTTCAGAATTATTTGACGAGACTACTAGTCAACCATCTTTCTTTCACTCATTATCCTATCCTAAGATTCATAAGCCATGCAGAAATATACTTAGATGGAAATATACTAAAACTAAACTAACAACTTGATATTCAAAAATTCAATATAACAACTTGGGATTCTACCTATTCACCACAAACGGAATAAGTTTTTAAAACCTAGATGAAGCATTTTACAAGAATGTAAACATGGGATTATACATAAGTAGATGAAAGATGCAAGTTTAGCTTAAACCTGAAGGAAGTTGACACCTGTTACTTCGCGGTAAGCCTTTGATCCATAGCTTGTTGTATAACCTGCAAGATGGTCAAATATGAGATTATCTATCTTGAAATAAACAGAAATGCATTTATTAAGCAACTAGGCAATGAGTGATCCTCAAGCATGATCACTTGAGACTAAATAGGGAAAAGAGTCCCATAAATCACATCTAATCTATGAATATCCATGTATATATCAAAAACTACATACAGTAATTTATATACTGAGAACTAGGCAACTCTGAAAAAAGTTTACATAAATGCAACTCTGGAAAAACTTGAATAACTTCTAAATCAAGCACCTCCTGAACTAAACTGAGAACTAGGCAAAAGATCCATCAAACTCGAATACTTTCTCACCTACCCCAACATATTGCATCAAATTTGACACACTGTCTCCAACCCATCTGGTTGAATAAATTAGCCATTCACTGTAGAAGATAAATTTTGTAAGCTGCTCTGTTGTAAGATGACCAGACAGAATAGACATTCCTCCTATTAGCACAACAGTCACCTAAAGCAATGATATTAGTCAGGGTGTAACTTTTAACAAATAGGTTATTTTAAAAGAATGAAGTCCCTAGTTTTCAACCACAAAGTTTAAAATCTGTATCATGTATCACCCAACAAGTACCCCTAAAATTAATAGCCTTATTTAGTTCTAATAAATCTATGCAGTCAATTGCCATATACACATGTTAACATGGATAAAATATGCACAAACCATAGAAGCACATAATGACAAGCAATGTCACATTGAAGCCTCTCCAAGACAAATTAATCATCAATATATTCTTTTTATCAGAAGAACGTTCAAGGGTAAGAGGGGTTCCGTTCCAAGAAGGAATAAGCTTTTGAAAGAAAATTGAATTGTGTGTTTTGAGGTACAAGTTAAGATTCAAGAATGAAAATCTTGTTAACTTGAGTTTATGAACACAGTGCAAAAACCAAGCAGCAGAAACATGAACAAAACAAAAGTGATTCTAATATTTAAAACGAATCAATAAATCATTAACCTTTCCAATAAAAGCAGATTTTTCTATCTTGAAACTTAACGTGAGCTTCTCTTATTCTGGAGCAAGCTTTTTATAGTGCCCACACCTATTATAAAGAAACAAGATTAACTTTAGTGCACCTTGTGATCATGAAAGTTGAAGAGCAATTATGAAAGCAGGTTTATATCAATGATATCATGGAGACTTGATCGAAGAGATTGACATCTACAATTTGAGATGCAGCTCATGAAAGACCAAAAACTAAGGTTACTTACCCGCATACTTAGAAATCTCTCTATTTGCCTCATCAGATTCAAACAAATACATAACTTATGCCATCAAAAAGTGGCATTTAGGTTATATGTTGTGAGATGGTTTAAAGGTGTCAAGAAGAGTCTTTATAAAGTTATTAACCAAAATACTCCATAGAAAGACAAAAAAAATATGGAAAGAGAGATTAATGAAACAAACTAAATATGATGAATCATAGGTAACCTTGCAAGATATAGAGTAGATTAAAGAAACAAACTGGTGTTGTAACAACTCGTGCCTTAGTATTTCTAGCAAATGTATTGAGCAAATGAACTCCAAACGAAGTAAATGGTTCTTTATTAAAATTCCATAACAGGATTACTAAAAAAATCACAGTTCATTACTCATGCCTCACTTTATAATTTGTCTGGATTCAATTTCTCTTCATTATCCCAAAAACAAAGATATTATTGTCAATCATTCTCTAGAAGCTCAAGTAGCCGTTCTACGAATAAAAGAGTACCTCTTTCTTCCTTTTTCGCCTCCTCTTCACTTCATGGATGGTATCTGTACATCGCAACCAGACAACTATGTCACCATTTCACAATTAATAATGAGGTTTAATAAACAACAGAATCACTGCTCTCTCATCCGAATCCACTGATAGTGTCCCCAAATGAAATGGTAGTACAATTCGGATAAAAAAAATAAGAACAGAGCCAAATCACCACCCTCGTCACCTAATTACGTTATGCAATTAACCAAACAACAAAAATGAACTCGCACGCCCTAATCAGGTTATCTAGCAACATAGTGGAGAAATAGCAAATCAACATGCCCTAGAGATTATGTTTCAAGGAGGTGAAAACCGCTACAAAGAAGAGAAAGCAGGGAGAGTGAGAAACCTTGAAGGAGCAGCTTCGGGGAGATAGTTATTGGACATGGACGAGATCGAGTTCTTCGGTGATAAAGGTCGAGTAGCGCATTTCTTCATTAAGACGGAGAGCCAAGAAGGACAAGGGCTGGTCAGAGCCAAACACGTCCAGGAGCCTAGACCTAAGAAAAGGACAGCGGAGGCAGAGAGGCGCTGGAGGAGCCGATACCGTTTGTTGGTGGTGGACAAGGCAAAAACTGTAGCGGATAGGGAGGTGGCGGAAGTTTGACAGTGGGAGGAGGAAAAGGAGAGAGGAAGGCGGCGAGGCGGTGGTGGTGAGCAAGGTTAGGGTTTTCATATCTGAAAGTAGAGGAGGAGATGGGGTTGAGAATCAAAACCACTTTCCCCAAATTCGAGCAACCCTAGATGGGAGAACAAGGGAGGGAGAAGATGGGAGAACCCCGCCGACGAGGACAGGCTCCGGCGAGTACAAGGAGGAGAAGATGGAGAGCCAGCGGGCGAAGAGGGAGGGAGGACTGGAATTGAAATGGGGAATTTGGGAATTTTCATTTTTGGAGTTGTAGGTATGTCGCGCGTTGATTTTTTTTTGGTAGTGGTAGCTACGGTAAGTTCACCCGAAGCTCCCATCCTAGTTTTTTTTCCAAATGCCACGCCTGCCGTTGCTAATACCGTCGCAAAGGATATCAATTGCCACGGCACATGCTCGGCCGAAGCTACCAAGGGTAGCCAATAAATATCATTATTTTTTTGTAGTGAATTGAGATCGAAACAATCGTAATTAAAACATAGTATACGCGGAAGAGACGAATTAGAAATCACCCTAGCTTGCATCTTTGATACCATGATCAAAAGATGATAGAACTTGTTATTGAAGGAAGCACAATTAGTTGTAACCAAGGTGGTTTTTTTACCGTTGATCATCTTTTATATAGCCGAAGATGTTTCTTCTGAATTTCTATTTTGCCCTCCTAGTTTACATATATTTACAATATATACTATGCTATATATCATAATTAAAACCACCACCTCCCTTTACCTTAGAGTGAATTTTCAAATTTATCTACTTATTTTTTATTGAATTGTTTTTTTATCGTTACAAAGTAAATGTTATAAATGCAAACTATCCAGGTTTTATCTACGTAGAAGCCACCCTAGCTAAACATATATTTCTAACTCTACTAACAACTTAAATACACAACATATGATTATCATTTACTTCTTGATACATTTTCATAGATAATATATATAGCTCAATTATATTCAAACCTGTTTAATCGTTACAAAGCCATTTTTAGGCAAAGTCTTCAAACTAGTACGGAGTAGTAATAAACAAAACCCATGGTGAGCTTTCAAATAACTCATCATTAATTAAAATGGGGTCACATGGGTGGTCGTAAATCGTAATTAAGGAATATGAAACCTCGACATCGAAAATAAAATTACAGAACCCATAAGGAGTAAATGATCACGAAAGATCAATCAATCAATAACTACGCACAGTTATTGATTGATTGATCTTTCGTGATCATTTACTCCATATGGGTTCTGTAATTTTATTTTCGATGTCGAGGTTTCATAACTACGCAAATCCTACCAAAAAAAATCAATAACTACGCAAAGGAAGATAATCGATTTCATTAATTTGTTGGCCTGGCCGGGCAGACGGTGTGTAATTTTTCCAGTAATCTCAAGATTAATTATTTACATACGGTTCAATGTCTGTGAATTGAATGTCTTTAATGATACAGAGGATATTATGGAACAATTAATTAGAAGAGGAGACGTGCATCACTTGAAAGACCAAGACAACAAAGGGAAGACGGTACTCCATTACGCAGTAGAAGAAAAAAGAGAAAGAATTGTCCACAAATTGCTGAAGACTGACAGCTCCCTTGCCTGGATACATGACCAGGAAGGTTTGACACCTCTACATAAAGCAGCAGCCATGGGTTTATTTTCGATGATCCAGATCATCTTGGATTTGTCTCCGCAGTCGATAGCAATTCGCGACAAACATGGGGGCCGAACAGCTCTTCACGTTGCCAAGATGGAAGCAAGCTTTTTGGCAGGATGCTTGAAGAAGACGAGAATGAAGGAGCTCATCAATGAGGTCGATAGTGAAGGAAACACCGTCTTGCATACTGCCTTGATAAAATCTGATATGGACAGTCCTGATACTCTGCTAGAAGTTAGTGGCATCAATTGGAGGTTGGAGAACAAAGACGGCCTTTGTCCTATGGATTTATGCAAATCCGAAGCTGAATTACCTCTCAAATTGGTAGGTAGACCATTACTCTTTAATTATAACATCCAGAATATATATATATATATATATATATATATATATATATATATATCATTATTAGATGTGGAAGCTATATGTGATAGTTTTATGTAAAATATATAAAAATAATGTGTGTTTGGATAACCATAATTTATGACTTATAATTCACTATAAAATTCTAGGAGTATTATAATATACATCATAAAACATGGTAATCCAAACACACTTATTAATATTGGGATGAATTGAAATCTAATGTACGTGATTTGTCTTAAGGGATTTATTATAGATAGATATTTATTTATAATAGAATCTAAATAAGATAGTGTAATGATCTTTTACTTTCATGCCCTCCTTAGTATAATCCCTCAAGTATTTATACATCAATGATACTAATACCCACTATAAGGGTACCCTTTACAACATATAAGATCATTGCAGATAGATTGCCTCATAATAAAATTGATCTCCGTTGTAGAGGTTGGTAACACATTGTTGGTAAATCACATAAATTTGTGGTTTTTTTTTATGGCTCTTTGTTCTCGAATCTTTCCATTTTATCGCAAAAATGATTATAATTTTTAAATTATATATATACTTTGATTTTTGTTAGAAATGTTTGGCATCAAGATGGAGGATGGATAATGTTCTGGGGCATATGGAAAATTTCTCTAATGGCAGTGTTAGAGATGTTGATGATCTCTTGGATCGCCATGGCTGGGATGTTTGCAAAAACTTTCGAGGTCCGAATGGAGATAGTATCCTTCATATAGCAGCAAGAGATGGGTGCATGAAAATCATAAGAGCCATGAGGTCCAATGATGATATTCACTTGTTGATGTCAAAAACCAATTTTAAAGGGGAGACCCCACTCCATCTGGCGGCTGAGTATGGGAAGCTTAAAGCTGTAAATGCCATTCTATCAGTGTGCCCAAGGGATGATGGAATGGCGATAGAAATGGGAGGACTGGCAGATTTGAGGCCGTGGAGAATGAAGTCTGGGAATGGAGACACACCCGCTCATAGAGCTATCAGAAATAGACATGAAAAAATCGTAGTGCTTCTATTGCGTTTAGATGCAGAATTGGCTTCTTTCATCAATAATTCAAGCAAAAGCCTACTTTATCTTGCTGCCCAATGCCGCTGTTATTACGTGTCGAAAGAAATATTATCTGGAGCTAGAAACGATTCGGTGACACACCCGTACAGTACCAGCGGGCCTGAGGGTAAGAACCCCCTTCATGCTGCTGTTGCAGGGAAGAGTTCAGGTACGTAAGAATCATCTTCGTTTGTCAATTTAATAACATCATTCGTGTGTGTGACTCATTTTGATATTTTATAGAGTAAAAAATACTATCAATTGAATGAAGTAAACTATTGCAGAGTAATAAAAATAAGGGGTATAACTGACTTTTCACGCACTTTAATATTCAATTAATGAAAAATGGGTGATGGATGTAGCTTTGCAAACAAAAAGGTTTTAATGGGTAGTTTTATGCAAATTTAGTTTTAAGAGGTGGTTTTTCACAAAGCAGTCTATTTAGAGGCTTGTTTTTTGCAATTTTACCTTAACAGAAATTGGTGATGGGTGTGACTTTGCAAACAAAATGGTTTTAACAGGTGATTTTATACAATTTCAGTTTTAAGGGGTGGTTTCCCACAAAAACACCCTATTTAAAGGATGATTTTATGCAGTTTTGCGTAATTGAAACACTACCAACTTTTGTTAAAATTTACCCCGTATTAACTAACTCGTGCATGGGAATAAGTTAAAACTTAAAAAATGAACTATAAATTTTTTCTATTAGTTAATGCCCATATCTTTAACAAAGATTTTGAAGTTCTTTTTGTTATGCAATTAATTATTATTTTTTGAATAATATAATAGTGATCAATAACATTATTCTAATAGGGTTGTAATTAAACTGATATCAATTAGAACACTACTAATTAAATTAGTTAAGTACCCGCACTTTTGTGTAATTTTTGTAATATTAATTCATTTGATATTAAAAAACGTATATAATAATTTGTAAATAAACATTGATTCTAACTTCTACAATACAATATTATTTTGGGTACCTAAAGGAGTATGATTGTATGAGTAGTAGTAGGATTAGAGAAGATGGTCGTTAGATGGCTTTTTGGGAGGAGGCACACCCACTTGTTTTAGGTGTGCTTCATGGCGCTAGGCAATTTTTGCGGCAAGATGGTCTTTATCACTTTAAAAAATATATTTCGTTTAAAAAAAATTTAATACATTCTGAAGTATTATTAATTTAAATAAATAATACTATATATATTCTTTTATTTTAGTAAAAAAAATTTGTTTGAAGAAATTTTTTCCAGAGTCAACAACATAACGTCGTATAGGACATTATACATCAACTTTAGTATATAGAGTATAGACTCTCTAGTATAGTTCCCATGTCATGCACGATATAATTTTGAAATTCAAATGATATATTAATTATTACAAAACATTACTCACTCCATTGATAAAAATTCAAATGATAAAATAATAAGTATGGAATTATTGAAAAACGTTAATAAAATTTTTTTTGATTGGTTTGTAATTTTTCAAAAGCAAAACTCTAGAAAGTACAATTATATGGTTGATAAAAAAAAAAGATTGGCAAAATTTTGCAATTTTTCAAGAAGATGGGTTGATTGAGGCATGGAATTGAAATTGAAGAAAAGTGTTGGATTTATAAAAGGGTTAGTTGGTTTAGTTGTGTAAATTGTAAAGATATATAAGAATAGAAAATATGATATATGATATAATATAGCTAGATAGATAGATGGATTATAATAATAAGAAAATCTATAGATATATAGAAGGACATGAATCAGCTTTTTCTATTTATATATATCATACATATTTTAGGATTCATTTAATCATATCAATAGATAATAAAATAATATAGATAAATAGTAACGGTCTTTCTATCCTATGACAATAAGGTTCTAAATTGGAAAATATTTCCAATTAAAAAAAATTAACCCTAAGAATCTAATTAAAAGAAAAGCTAAACTAATTAAAAATTTAAGAATTTTTTTAAATTTGTCCACTTACAGAAAAACCAAAATAGTAATAAATATTATAAGGATAGATAATTTCATAATAAAAAAAATTATAGAATAATATATTGAGAGAGCTCTATATGGAATCAGAGGTTTCTACTATGTATGTATGTATATGTATGTATGTATGTATGTATGTATGTATGTATGTATGTATGTATGTATGTATGTATGTATGTATGTATGTATATTATACAATTAAAACATTTAGTATATGTTATATAACAATAAATTGGTTTATATAATTTAATATGTATTATGAATATTATAAATATTATATATTTTGTCACTCGATCTATTATAATGATAAATAATTGAATTTTATAAAATAGAGTAATTGATTACAATTTTACAAAAATACGATGTAGTAATTAATACATTATTTGAATTCTAAAATTACACCTTAGCTTGCAACGGTACGTATAATGCAAATACTCTTTAATTAATTAGTTGGTTCAAATATTTTAACGATTCAAGCATTTCATGTGCAGGAGAAGCTATTGCACTTCTCTTGATGGGAAAACGGCGAGACCTTGTGAGAGAGGTGGATAATTACGGGAAGACACCCCTACATTATGCAGCAACAAATGCAAGAACTTCCGTAGTGAAGGAACTGGTTAAACTAGACAAATCAACCGCATTTATGTATGACAATGAAGGCTTTACCCCTTTACTTAGGGCAGCCGCTGTTGGTTATCATATGAGCATGGCAGTGATACTTCATTACTGCCCAATGTCTGCAGAGCTTAGGGATGTTACCAAGAACAGGACAGCACTTCACCTTATTGCAAATATGACCAGCTTTGGTTATATAAAGTGCATAAATCATACAAACATGGCCAAATTGATAAATGAAACTGATACCGATGGAAATACTCCATTGCATAGTGCCATTTTGAACGCTGATAAAAATAAGGTCCTTGCCCTCTTGAAATCAAGTTATATACATTGGAGGATTAGAAACAAACAGTATCGGATGCCCCTGGATTTATGCAAAGAGCTGATGAAAACCGATGAGGACCAGGTACGTACGTTCGTGCATATTTCATCTTATACTCTACAAACATGTACAAAATAAATTACCTATTATGTATGTTAGAGATGTGAATGAGACAAAAAATGTCCCACATCGAAAAGTTGAACATTTCAAGCCCTAGTATATGAGTCGGTGAGCTACTCCTTCTATTGTCACTTGGTTTTAGAATGGAATCTCACTCGACTTGTGTGCTAGCTTACTAGCGCATGTGCGCCCGTGCACACGACCCCCAGTCATCGGTCCGAGTCGGACTTTGATAATGTATATGTCTTTTGAGTCCAAAACTTAAAAACCCAACATATATATATATATATATATATATATATATATATATATATATATATATATATATATATGTCTCACTGGGTTTCATCTATGCTAAAATCAATTGGAATGTAGGTGCCGAAATCCATTGTTAGATCGAGAATTAATTCTCCCGACAAATTATATATGGAAAGGGAATTCTAGACAATTTTGTCTGTGATAATTTGGTGCATGTGTGTTAATATAATTTTTTTTAATTTTCTGTAATTGTGGTGGGTTGTGATTTGCTAATTTTAACAAATCAACACCCACCACGCACATAGTTTCATTACAATTAAATATAGTATATTTTAGTATTTAAACTTAAAATTTAATGTTTAAACTTGAATACATTTAAATTATATTTATGGTAGGGATATAAAAATTTATATGAATATATTAGGCGTAAAAAATTTAAGTAAACTTTAATATTATTGAATTTTATTTAAAAATTTAAGTAAATTTTAACAAAGATACTTTTAATAAAAATACTTTTGAGCCGGAAAAAATATTTAGATTTTATTTTTCAATTTTAGTATATAGTGTATGTGTTTACAAACGAAAGAAAATGAGACACTAATTAGTAGTATCAAGAATATCATCAAATTTCAACATTGCTAATGACTTATAAACTTATTTTAATTTTGATTAAAAAATCAATCCTTATATTATTTTTAAAATTTATAACCATTTTTAGGATTAAAATAGGAGAATATGTTCATATATCCACCAAGTTTTCTAAAAATTATCTTTTAAAACTTAGTAAGATATATTTTTAAATCTATTTGAGATTATAATTTAAATATAAAGCTTAAGATATTATATATCATATATATTTGAGAAAACCCTAACATAAATATATTGACAACGAGTGGTGATTTGTTAATAAAAGTCATTTATTGGGTGGTTTTATATGCTTTTGTATTTAAGTGGTGGTTAAGTGTAAAAAGCTATATTTGACGGGTGATTTTTTGTAAATTTCCCGACGAATAATCATTTGAAAGAAGACGAATTATTTAGGCGTACAAGATAAGATTTGTGTACATCATAAGGGGTGTGTATCGGAACCCCACACACATAGGATCATTCCGTGGTAAATGCCTCGTATGGTGTAAACTATGAACATAATTGATTATTAATACGTAACAACATAATTATTTGTTTGACTTATAATGTAATTATTCATATGTATTAACAATTTTTTCATATAAAAATTATTCGTATGTTGCAACAATTTATATGAGTTATGTACGAATAATCATACATGTTGTTTCACACGAATTATACATGTGTGATCTTTTTAATCCAACGCTCCACATTTTTATTCAAACCGTAAGAGTGGTTCACAAATTATGTATGATATATATATAGAGAGACCAAATTATTAACTCAATGTTGGCTTTTCACATGATAGGGCTTAATACACACAGCCATAAGAGATCTCGAACGTGGACAATTGGGTTGCTGGGATTGGACAATACATCGGTTTCTCCGGATGACTTCACAAAACGCTAACGTGAGGTCGATGAGGAAGAAGGAACTCAAACAGCTGCTGAACAGCGTCGCCTTGGTTGCAACTCTGTTGGTAACTGTCACTTTTGCAGCATTATTCACAGTTCCAGGTGGTTACAACCCGAGCGGAAAATTGGTACGAATCAAATATCCCGCCATTCACGCATTCATCGCTTTCGATGTTGTTGCCATGCTGCTGGGTATAGGCGTTTTGCAGGGGTATACAACTGCAATATCAACCGGATACCAGACGTACTTGGAAGACATAGCGACTAAGTGTGTGTCCAATCTACAATATTCCCTCAGGGCTACTATCATCGCGTTCTTAATCGGGTTATATGTGATTGTTTCCAGCTTCAAACCTGCACTCTGGGTACTGTGTCTCGCTGGCGGTTTCGCTATCCGCGTAGCATTGATCCCCTGGATCTGACAAGTGCGTATACTATTGATGTTTAATTAATTTATGTTTTTTATTGTGTGGGCGTGGGATGAACCGAAATGCATTCGTTGAGTTTCTTGTTTTGATGATTTGGCGAGAGATTTATGCAAACTTGTTCATGTTTCGATCCATTTATACAAGGGTAATTAATGTTTTGTAATTGTATGAATGAGACCAAGTGCATGCAGCGCGCACCTATATTCGATCAATTTTATGAATTAATTTAATTTGAGATTTGTGGATGTATGGCTTAATTTTAGATTTCTTTTATAGTGCAAGGATGAATGTAATTAATTATATATGAATAAGTGAAAATATCTTCCTCCATCCGAAGTGCAGCCAGCTCATGTGCCAATTCGTTGCCGCTCCTCCGAACATGAGTCCGAGTTTGTGGAGGCTCTCGAGCGGCGTCGGGTGAATCCGGATGATGAGGAGTCACTACTAGAAAAGCAGGACTTTTGCGACCCTTTTTAATGCCATTTTCGACGTTTTAAATCGTCGAAATTTCTATTTTTGACGCTTTATTAAAACGTCGAAAATTTCAGCGTCACGAATGGCAGACATTCTCGACGCTTAAAAGCGTCGCAAACCAATATCGACACCGTAGGGTGTCGAAATTGGCATTTCCTATTTCGACGCAATAAGACGACGAAATTGGTGTTTCCATTGTGACCCCATAAAGTGTCGAAATTGGCTGTTGATGTTAGAAATTTACAATGTAAATTTCGACACCTTAGGCTGTCGAATTTCAAAAGAATTATTTTGGCACATTGTAACTTCGACTTTTTAAAATTTTAACAATAATTATCAAATGTTCCTTTAATTGTATTATTGGGATGCACCCTTAAAAAATCATATAAAAAACAAACTAATTAATATGAAAACTAATACATAAAAATTTTATTATTAAATACACTTCTATTTTACACAATATAATATAAGAAGTATGAAAAGAAGATACAATTATCCAATCTGAATATATCCAAGTAAATACAAAAAAAAAAGGTATATACGTTCCAAATAATGACCTTAAATCTTGCCTAGTTTCTTCACCTGCTTCAAGGACTTGTATAAATTTTTCTATTTTCCATGCCACTACCTGAAATTACCATATAAAACAACACATACATTATCTAGAATATGAGAATCAAAAATAAAACTACTTACATAAGTGCTTATAAAGATCAATACGCTTTCCATGATCGACAACATTAAAAATGTACCATTTGATGAGCAATTTGACATAAAGAGCGGTAGAGCACCAATCAAAACCTGAATAATAAGCAGTGAAGCAATTTGACAAAATAAGCAACAGAGCTCCACTGCACCAGTAAAAAAAAATCAAAGTGCTTACATAAAAAAAAAAAAGCTAAATGAACAAATCAATAAACATGGAAAAAGAAAGATAAATCAATGTGATTTAGTATAAGTTCCCTAACTTAATTAACACTGTACCATGAAAATTTCAGCATGCAGTAACAAGATAAGTATAAAAACTACCATTAAAATGACGGGATGCAACAAATAAATTTATATCCCTGTCATACACTAGTACAGAAAGCCACATTTACCTCGATTCCGTGTGCATTATTTACCACGGTTCTGAACCGTGATAAAAGTGAATGTGGTAAAAGTGGTCGAATCGTGGTAAATAAGACAACACGTGGTAAATTAGTCTTGACTTTTATCTCGTCTCACCCGTGGTAATATTGCTCAACCGAAGTAAAATTGCACTGTGATAAAAGTGGTCGAACCGTGGTAAATAAGACAACATGTGGTAAATTAGTCTTGGCTTTTATCTTGGTTTACCCGTGGTAAAGTTGCTCAACCGAAGTAAAATCGCACCATGGTAAAAGTGGATGAACCGTGGTAAATTTGAATATTTGATATATGTGGTAAAATTGTTTCCGTGGTAATATTGATCACCCGTGGTAATTTTGTTGACGTGGCAACATTCGTTTATGCAAATTTACTACACATTTAAATTGAACCGTGGTAAATTACATTTTATGGGTTCTCTAATAATATTTATAATAGTATTATATTTTCCAATTTTCCTGTCGATAATCAATCAATATTACAATAACAAACTATAAAAACAAAACTACAACACTGTAGGAAATGGTAAAACACTAGTAGCGTGTGTGTATATATATATATACACACTCTGTGTGTGTGTATATATATATATACACTCTGTATGTAATTAATCCTGTTTAACATCTTAATTCAAAAAATGCATAGCTAGCTAATAAAAATTGACTAATATAAAGAAACCTGCATTCCGTACCCTACCCTACCATCTGCGCATTACAGATACGTACTACACAAAGTTTTGAACAAAATTTGCCCATTGATCTCGAATTTCATCTATCATGGTCTGTGTATAATGTGGTACCAACTCAACGGATGGCGGACTTAACTGCCAAAGTAAATTTTATAATCTAAATTAGAAACCAGATATGTACGAGAAGCAGATATCTCAAAACAAAGTTATAAATATACATAAAAAGACACACATTTACACAAGGAATAAATATAATAAAGTAAAAATGAGTTTGAACAAACATTAGTTAAAGCCAATAAGTATATAGCATCAATTCATGATGAAAAAAAATGTATAAACCTCATCTACATTCAACAAGGGAATGAACCTACTATCAGTGGCGATGGGCCTGCCTACACTAACAAGAGTATCCAGAAAACTAATAAAACAAGTAGCCTAAAAGGCTGGAAGATCCTTCAATTCAAGATGAGAGATAGCAATCAAATTAAGCCATTCTAGTTTTAGATCATTATATCATGACACTAATAGCTTCATAATCAATTCAGGTCACATTCGAGCTACTCAATCGGCATTTCTATAGCTAATATCATTTGGTTGACACATTGCTCTAAAATCTGAACGGTGCTAACGCTAATATATATATATATATATATATATATATATATATATATATATATATATATATATATAGCTTTTTAGAGACATAGTCTTTAGTGATGATCTCCCACATGAATCGAATGACATAATATCCACAATCAATTCCATTTGTTTGAGAAGGGCACTACAAAAGAGCATTAATTGTAAAAACACTAAATCTAGGATGAACAATTGTTGATTAATTATGTCATTCAGATGAGAACAAATGCAATTATGTAATATAACAGTTATTTGAAAAATCTATTAAAACAGTTAAGTCTGATTCAACCCTGGTTTAGTGTTTCCTAAACCAACAATTCAGTAATGAATTCAGTAAGTGGCCTGGTCCCTAATTCAACAATTCAGTAATTTCCGAGTCCCAACAAATAAATAGTGAGAACATTTCACAAGACTATAGGGCTGATCAAAAGAGTGAAAGATATGTAAGCAAAACTCAGAAGATTAGGCCAATCAAATCAACAATTCAAGTCGATCAGGAAGAAATAAAAAAACACAAACGGAGAGCAATGCATCTACTAAATGCAATGCAGTACTCAAGAAAGTCATTTAAGCCATACAGTCATACAGATTACAGAGGCTCATTTGCGGAATGCAATGCATCTACTCTTCTTTTGGATAATGCAATGCATCTATTGAAATTCAACTAAGTAGGAGAAGCCCATGAGCTTGTATACACATTACTTGAAAAAATAAACATGAAAGTAACCCTAAGAAATGAAATACCAATCATACTCTCCTAGATGAACAAGTGCTTGAATCTATCAAACAACTGGAAAAGACAATAAAAATAAAATAAAACATCACTAGAGAAAGCCTAGAGCCTAGAGGTGCAAAATAGAGAGAGCCTTTCCTTGCAGCCAAAGAAATTGGATTAACAAATAAGATGGTTGCTTACAAGTTACAACGATGCTTTGAGAAATTAGGGTCGGATTAACAAGAAAGTAGAGGAAAGCTTTTTGAACCATAACAAATAGGAATTTAGCATCATACCGGGATAACCAGGTGACCACTGACAGCACACCGAATCGGATGCTCTGTGAGAACCGGCACCGGAAGGATTGACCACGTTCTGAATTTCCCCAAATTACCAAAATTGGGTTTGGATTAAGTAGAAAGAAGAGAATTTGTAGTATAAATTAGGGCGGGATTCAGAGATTGAAACTTTGTGAACCATAAAGAGCTTGAATTTAGCACCATACCCGGACAGTGCGAACGAATTCCGGCTACGTACGTACGGAGATATGAGGGCTGCTGAACAGGAATGAACGGTAACGGCTGCTGAACGGGAGTGAAGAACAAGCACAATCGTCTCTCTCCAATGTAATTGCTGGGCGGTGTCGATGAATTCCGGCGAGGAACGAGAGTGAAGAAGATACGAGGGAGATACGAGGTAGCTGATCGCCGGCCTCCAAACTCTATCTGCTCTTCGAAAGGAGATAGAGGGTTAGGGTTTAATTAATTCAGATTTTTTTTTTAAATATAAAACCCCAATTAAATATTTAAAAGCTATATTTAATTGAAAATAAAACGCGAGAATTATTTTGGCGGAAGTGTGAAATTTGGTAAATTTACCTCGTAATCCGAAGACGTGTGGTAATTTTGTCAATTTTGTAGATTTACTACGGTGTACGGTATAAGGTAATTTTGTTTCGTCTACCAAAAAAACAAACAAAAAAAAATTCATAATTTACCACGGTTCACAAGACAACTATGGTAAATAGGTTCAATTTTCATATTTACCACGGTGTGTGGTAATTTTTTAATGTTGAATTACCACGGTTCAAAAGACAACCGTAGTAAATAGGTCCAATTTCCATATTTACCACGGTGTGTGGTAATTTTTTAATGCTGAATTACCACAGTTCCTTTCAGAACCGAGGTAAATTTACAAGTTTTCAAATTTACTTCGAAGAAACACGAAACCGTGGTAATTTCACCGTCGCCAAATGCCCTTTTTCTACTAGTGATATAATTGTGAGAAGATGCTCCATATGACAGAATGCATTGAAATCCACAAGCCTCGCACTACTAGAATTGTGTTAATAGACATCGGGTCTTTTACATCGGTCAGAAAAACACCTGTTGTTAAAAATAGCTATAAAATCATTTCGAAATTTATCGATGTTATTGAGATTTTATACTTCGATCGTATTGTATAGAAAATGTTAAAAGTTTGTTTTAATTTTTTTTTTGAAAGTGCGCGTATAAAACTTAGTCAAAATATTAGGTGGTAAAAGAAGCGCTTTGGTAAAATCCAACACTCGAAAAAAAAGAAGAGTAAATCCGCTTTATAAAAATTCCCAATCAATAACATATCCCCAACACTTGTAAAATTTCACCCAAACTCAAATTTCCCCCAAATTAAAATTTGAAGTCCCTCCATTCTCATCGTTCAGTTTCTCTGTCTCTCATCCTCAAACTTCTCTAGATTCAAGAACTCCTCCCCTCAACCATGGAGATTCCCGACCCCATCGTCTCCTTCCTCTCCTCATCTCATTCTTTACCCTGTCTCTGCTCCTGTCCTCCTAATCTCCCTCCATCCCTCCTCGCCCTCAGATATGGAGCCTTGTCTTTCTCTTACATCCGCTCCGTTTCTTTTCCTAAATCTCTGTTCAGATCTACAACCATAGCAAGTTACGAGCGAATCCAGAGAGAGCTTCAAGCTCGTTAAGCGATGAATATGACGATGACTTCCACCATTACAACAAGTATGTGCATAATCGGAGGAGGACGGTTCTAGAAGATGACGACGACGATGAGAATGAGATGGCAGTAAAGCATGACGACGAAGGAGAATACGCTAATTTGGGGGGCAACGAGGACAAAGAAGAGGAAGGAGACTAGGATGTGGGGGTGGCGAAGCCAATTGAAGACGTCGTTAGGGTTTCTGGTTCGGTAGAGTTCAACATATGCTTTAGGTTTTTTTTTATATTTTGTTTGCGAATTTTAGCCCCAATATTTGATGCTCAATCTGATGTTTAGGTGACTCTTGGCCTAAATTTCAGATTCTTAATCAAGCCCCCTTCCATATTCAATTTTCATGTTAAACTGATTTTTTTTTTTCAATTGTAATTTTAGGGTTTTCAGAAGTCGATTGATAAGGGACTTGAAGGACCGGGGCTTGAAAAGTTTAAAGAGGGGTGGAGGGTTCCTAACTTTGAGCAGCTGAAAGGAAAGAGAACACAACAGGGCTCGTCAAAAATCCCAAACGACGTCACTGTTTTCCGGAAGTGGCCACTACTAAGGTATGCTTGATTTTTCCTGAAAACCTGAACTTCAATATTTGGCTTGGATTTTGGGTAATTTGTCCTCCAAATTTCATATTCTCAATCAACTCTTTTCCCGGCTGAATACTTAATTTTGCTGGGCTCGGCTGTTTATTTTTTCTTCTTTCTTTTCTTTGAAATTTGTAATTTCACTACAAAAAAAAAATTGCATTAGCTACACAAACTTAGCAACGGCATGATTTTGCCATTGCAAATGCTACTTTTTTGCCATAGCTGAGCAACGGGATCAAGACCGTCGCTAGCTTATGTGAAGGGTAGGCCGCTGCGAGCGCTATCTTTTGCAACGGCTAGACATTGCCATCGCAAAGATATCTTTTTTGAATTAAAAAATTAATAAAATTAAAAACCTAAATTTACCCTTTATCTCTTGTTCTTTGCCTCACATTCGCAAGACCCCCAACCTCGCGCCTCTCCGGCTCCCATCTTCTCTCTCCTCTTCGCCCTCACTTCTCCTTCTCCGTTTACACTTCTCCATCTCCACCCTTTGCGCCACCGCAGTAGAGCCCCCATCATTTCTCGCTCCTCTTGCGAGATCTCCACCTTTAACGTACTATCCTTCTCGTCTTGTTGTATTATGGAGACTTCCACTTCGATGTGTGTACAAGTCCAGATCTGGGCTCGTCCTTTACTGTTTTCGCCCTCGAGCTTTAGGTCAGGTGAAGTCCTCTTCCCCGTCTCTAAAATTGGTTAAATTTGAGAAATTTGCAACTTCAAGCATCTCGGAACTTGAGCGTTTTGGGGACGAAGCGATTTACTGGATCGATTTGAGAGAAATTTGAAGCTTCAAATGAGTCGGTCCAGCAACTATACGATAGCCTTCAAGAGAGTGGAGGCTTGACTGATCGAGGGAAGCAACATCTCCGGGTTAGTTAATTTTTAAAGCATTACTGATTTGCAATAGCTTTCAAACGATTAGGAATTTTCAATCTAGGGTTTCAATTCCTCCATTGATGCTTCAGATCTAGATTTTGGTTTCTTTGGTTCAGAACTAGGGTTTTTGATTTTGGTAAAGAATTTTCAATCTACGATTTCAATCTATTGGTTCTGAGACATCAAAATGATCGAGTCAAGTAATTGTTTTCCTTTTGGGATTTGGAAAGGTGATCGATCGATCCCCGTATATAGTTTGTATTCTGATTTTTATACTTATATATAAACTGTTATGTTTTGTGTTTTTTGGGAATTGCTTTTTAATGTAATCAACCCTTCATTAATGTCCTTTGTTTCTTTCTTCTGGAGTCCAGTGAGCATTGTCTTGATTAAAATAATAACTTGTTCATCAACTATTCCCACAATTGATAAGTTTTATTATCTTGATTAAATTAATAACTTGTTAAAACCTCTTTATATGCCATAATTTGATTGAGACACCTACACGTCTACTTACCCAAGCGATTTTTTATGAGCATTTTTAGTGAATTGAATGAGTGAACACAACAAATTGGTTTGCCAACTTTAAAGTATATAAAAGAAAAGTAGAAAAAAAATCATTTGCTAGCTCATAATTGAATAATTAGAAGTTAACAATATGTTCTTTTGACTCAGCAAAGCCTTAGTTCAACTACTGTCGATTAAGTACTTTATTAGTCATCCTTGAAGCACATGTCATTCTTTTTCAAATTGAGTATATAATTAATACTGTATGCCAACTTCTCATTTTAAAATCCCCATCTTATGACATATTTATTGCACGTATTGATATATAACTAAATGACGTCTATTCGATGCCTACTTATTTTCAGAGATGATAGCAATTGTGTTAGGACACACAAATAAGGTCTATCATGGAGTCACATGCAGGTGTTAGAATATGAGAGTTTTGAAGATTGTTAAAGGGATATGTCTGATTTGAATGTCATTGTATGATCTCTAACTCGAATGGGAGTTTAGTTTATTTTCTTCCATATATTATTAATATTATTTTTAGCACAGTTATTGCCTCTTCAATATCTAAAATTACTTACACTTGTCAATTTAAATTTTAAATGATTGATTCCATCTTTAATATACTCCGGAACATTGATATTTTTTTCCAGTCTCCAAGTATTAGGATAGCTTTGCAATAAAGCTTGCATTTTGTTTCAGCTCGCACATTCTCTGATGTTGTGTTCACCAAGACGCTTTCTTGTAGTGAAAGTAGTAACACGTGATAGGGATCCATTGTTCAACTTATTATACATGAAAATTTGATCAAGTTCAACAAAGCTCTTTCTACACTCATCTGCAGTGAGATTTTAATTCCTAATAATTGTTTCCTGATTTGCTATTCTTATGATTTTTAATATTACAACTTTTTAGGACCTTGAATTTATGGCAAGGAACATTGAGGATCTTGAGAAAAGCATGAAGAGGAGTAATGTCAAAAAAGTTGGTAGAGCTTAAATCTTGTCCAAAGGTATGTTATCATATCATTGTTGTTTATGTTGCTTTGTTGGCTCATCATTGCTGAAAACTTGAGTTTGCTGAAGTGAGAAGCAGGTTACGATCCTTTTAGTTTTAGTGTGACTATGCTATTCTATTATACTTCCTGTTTGGATGTGAGGATTGTTATTGTATGATCAGAGTCATAGGTTTTGTGCTGAAGTGAGAAGCAGGTTACGATCCTTTTAGTTTTAGTGTGACTTTGCTATTATACTTCCTGTTTGGATATGAGGATTGTTATTGTATGATCGGAGTCATAGATTTTGTGAAACATCTTGAAATCTGTCAATGCAACTTTTGTTATTACATTGGACAGATTGAGCTGTGTGCAATCTCTTTGCAATCTATAATATGGATGTTTTGAATGTTATCTATTCTCTATCCTTGGTTGATGGATTTTTAGATCTCTAGCCAAATTTTGTTTTAAGTAATTGATTTAATTGTTTTGTGCTAGACAACCATAGATATTCTCTCAATAGTCAATATAGACATCTTTAGTCCAAGTTTTGGGTGTAATTGCTACTATAGTACTCTTGATAAAGGGATATGTTTGACAGTACCATTTGCATCCATAGAACATTAGGTTTTAAAAAAAATTCCTTTTGGGTGTCAAATGGAACTTTTGGGGTGATCCTTAGCGGCTGAGCTGCATGCTAATCAGCCTCCATGGGTCAACACGTTTCAAGGTCAAATGCTCCATTTCAAGGCCTTTTTATTTAAAAGAGTGTGTTTTCTATGCTTATGTATGAATCATTAATGGCTTGTTATATTGTATGAAAAATTTATTACAATATTTTAAGCCTATCAGCTCAAATGGTAGAGCAATGTGTTCATTCACAAAGATGCGGGTTCAAATCCCGCATAGGCTAATATCATAAATTTGTTTCTCATTTGTTTTTTTTTTAGTTTTGATAAAACCATTAGCAACGGCATTTGTGCAGTCACAAAAAAGACCATTTTGCAGGGCAAACAGCTTGCGACGGCATATTGATGTAGCCAATGAGCATTTGCTACCCTAGAGCTAGCCACCCCCAATTTGCCGTCGCATAGCCGTCACAAATAGTTTTTAGCGACGGCAACCCTGCTTTTTGCGACGGTAAAGAGCCGTTTCTAAAGCAATTTTTTTTGTAGTGTTTTGGGGCATTGGTTTAGAACAGCCTAAGGAGAGAAAGGTAAGTTGCCCATGTTTTGAGCTTTTGAAACATTCAGGGGATAGAGATAACACATACTCTATTTGATTGATTTGTTTGTTATGTTTTTCACTGGAATTTAGTTTGCGCAATCTGAATGGAGATGCTATCTATTGATCCCAAATCCAGATGAGTGTGTATTTGAATGTAACCGAATCTTCAGAAAAACTAATTTGATTACTTCATAAGGATTTGAGCCACTTGCAGCATGATGACACTATATATTCTGTCTATCCTTTTTATATCTTGACTGAACATATTCTGATGTAGGTTCTTTTGCATGTATTATCGGCTGCTTTATAGTATGATGAGCTTCCAGTGTGGCACAATGAGGTAAATCCTGAAATTTTTCCTAGGTTGTTTTGAGTTTTGCTTGATCTCAATCTTGTAACATAATTCCACTAGGCTTCTTAATAACATAATTCTGTCGTCTACCTATACTCCGATAATCTATATACAATCTTGAGTTTTTGGATATGATTCAAGTTTTAGATTTCCTCTTTTAATTGCATGTTCTTATTCAAACTTTGGTTTAGGAAAACTATAACTCAAGGTTGGTTGAGAAACTACCATATATGGTGGGAAGTAATCGACTTGATGACCCACATATAAAAGCAAATATTCTTTTTCAGATAGTTTATAACTATTAGCATAGTTCATACGATATCAACTTGGTGATTATGATGCCTTCTACTGCCAATTAATTCTTTTGGGGCTCAGACACACTTTTCTCTGTTATCATATTCATTCCTAATAAATGCTGGACAGATTGATGAGAGAGAATTATCTAATCTATCATTATTTTTTCAGAGATATCTCATGCTTGTCTTATAATAAACAAAAGTTTGAACAAGTGGCCGGATTAAATAAATAAACTAGCCATGGACTTGTGTCTTCTGAACAAATGGGCCGACTGTATAGGCGAAAAATGTGTGATCAAGTTGATTTTGTCATTGTGTTTACGTGTTTATAGGGTTTGTGGTTTGAGAAAGATTATGCTCTGCAAATGCTTTGAGAAAGATTTTGTCATTGTGTTTACGTGTTTACAAGGTTTGTGGTTTTTTACAAGTATGATTCTTAATGAGATGAGATTAATATATTGAAGTTACACTGACAGATGTTAACTTGAAAGCTATATCTGTTATTTACGAAATTAGTTTCACCTTGTGTCCAAAACATGCATGTCGCTTCATACCATTTAATCATTTTTTTTTCACTCCAATGAATCAAATGCTATACATTGATGTTTATAGATCAAAAACTGTGCGTGTTGAATCATGAAAGAGTTTTAAGATATGACTTTCCTAGAGTCAACTAGGGAGTAGTCAATGCATTTATTTCGCTCCGACTTAATGTGACATTTCTTGGTAAGCTCTGGGAAAAGTTAACTGCAAAAGTCTTTGGTTGCTTGTATCTGCAGGGTCTGTAGCACTTACCTCATATTCAGATGAATCTGAAACTCCAAAGAAATGTTGGTGGATGGTCTAGATTAAATATCAGATTGGAGAATGTGAACAGAAGGCGGAAAACATCCAAGAGCATTTTCACTATCTTGTTTGCTTAAATGAACTGGGATAATGAAAGGTCGGCCAATACAAATCTTTCAAGTATGCAGGCTGCTACTTTAAGCTGGTGAGCTTTTCAATTTCCTTAGGCTTTCATGCAATTTTGGTTTCCTTGTTGTTTTGGTTTCCTTGTTATTATTGAACTGGCTCGTTTCCTTTTTATTATTGAACTAGCTTGTTTACTGTCATTCGAATTTAGGATTGGGGCTTCTATTAGCTGATTCTACTGATGTTGTTTGAAGGCATTTTGTAATGTGGTTTGCTGATTTTTTTTACAGAGTTACTGGTTTTTCGCCCCTTGAAATTAAGCATTTGGGGCTGCTTTCCGGTGGTGGTGATCTGTTGCGTTTGAGGTTGTTTCTGGGTGCTTTTTCTATTGTCAAGAGCTGAATTGCTGCTACAAATGATGAGGTTGCTATCAAGGGATGCTATCAAGGCATACCATTAGTTAGCTAAGAGAAGTGTTTGACATGAACATGATGTACATGAATTATTGAAATCTAGAACAATGTTTGTTTGAGTGTCATTATTTAATGTATGTATTGTCTTTCACAATGTTTAATTTTCTATTAGCCAAAACAGGGTCACAATACAATAAATAGGGGTATTAGATGAAAAATATCAGATTCGACAGAAAAAAAAAATGATGTGTGTCTTTATAGATAAGTCGATCATAAAGATACAAACTGATTTCTAAAACCCAACATATATCAAAACTGTGATATAAATCGATGTTATAAATACCAAAAACATCATTTTTCATATAAAAAATGATTTGAAAATATATAAATAACATTGATTTTTAAAATATTTAATATGGTTCATTATATTGATATAAAATAATATAAAAAATTATACATGAAAAAAGAGTATGCACAAATTGAATAATTCCTAACCGATGTGTATATTAATGTAAAACATCAGGTTTATAAAAAATAGCGATGTTAATGTGAACTTTTTTATTATCCCATAAATCTTCAAATGGCTATAAATGCAAAATAATAATGGTTTAACATTAGGTGAATAAATCAAAATGTAACTATATTCATGTATTCAAGTCATTATAAAAAAGAAAAACAATGTTATATATTATTAAAGACATCGGGTATAAACCGATGTGCTAAAGTTGGGATCTTTAACACCACCCACTAACACATCGAATATTTTTTTTATTAACATCGGTTTATACCCGATGTCTATGAAAAAAATTCTAGTAGTGTCGTATATAGAGAAAGGACAACTATCTGAAAATGAAAAGAAGAAACAGAAGGCGGCAAGTTTTTGGAAGAAAATTCAGTCGTGATGATATTAGAGCTAGAAAGTCTAAAATTTTACCAGATGCCTTGCTGACAGGAGCTTCTTTAAAGATTTCACATCAACCTGGAATCCTAAAGAAGCCAGAAAGGCTTTGTCAGCTCTGTAAGGTGAGCAACAAGAATAGTTATATAAGCAGTTCAGCCAACTATCTTCAATTCTTCATATATACTATAACTAATTTCATCCAGCAACAAGAATGCCACTAAACAGCACAGAGTGAAAATAATAAAGGCACTGCAAATAATACAAAGATTAAGTGCCATGATTAGAATTCACATCCATTTACATGGATCAATCACATCAAGGACTGAAAGCGGAAAACCAATCTAGAAGTAGAACTAATTCACCCATTAGCTTAAATCAGACCGTAAAACACAAAGCATTACAAGTGCACCATTTAGAAAAATAAGTAAGAATATTTCTTACCCAATTTCCATTTCAACTGGGAAATGTAGCATCATATATGCCAGCGACACAGCATTACTAATTGATCAAATATAGAACATCCCCGGACACATTCAAATGGGATTATGCATTGCACTCTTTGTAGTTCACTTCAGAAAAGATTAAAAAAAATTCATAAAGTTGTCTTATCTTTTGAAGATGTCTCAAATGACTCCCAGCACCCTGTCGGCCGTCTCTTGCCCAAACATCCTCGGCATGTTAAGGCAAAAATCTTTAGATTATGTTAGAGGCAAACACATGTTATATCCTATTCAAAAAATTCAACAGACATGAAGGAAAATCGACCCCCTATTCAAAGTTCTCAGCAATAAATTAAAAAATTCAACAGCCAAATGTGATCCATTGCACCTACACATAAATCCTCAATGGGTGAGAAACTGCAAACAAAGAAATCAGTGGAATGAATGGCTAATCTTTTCACTTAAACCTCAAACGGTGCAAGTTCTTTATCAGATGCGAGCATCTCTTTGGTATGTAAAAGAGGAAACATTTCAACTGTTCAAGTAATGGATCCACATTTCTCTTAGAATCATATATTAATTCATCCAGAAATCTCATATGGAGAATTCTTTATCATTTTTCTCTAGTAACGAAACATGGGAATGATGTCTAACCTCCTCAAATCAAAGATGCACAAAAGCTGAAGCACTCTCGCATGCTTCAATTCCTGCATATAATAAACAAACAGGAAAAAGCAACAAAGTTAACATTCACATCTCAAACAAAATGAAACAAACTGCGAATTGGAGGTGATTTGAGCAGAAATGTCACAAAATTTTAGTTGATTTTCGATTTTATCAACATATTGCAACCGCAGAGGAAATGAAGAGAAGAAAGAGACAAAATTGGAGACATTTCGAAGATGTGAAAACCTTAAAGGTGAGAGAAACCGATGAATCTCAAACAAATTGAAACAAACTGCGAATTGCATGTGATTTAAGCATAAATGTCACAAAATTTGAGTCGATTTTCGATATTATCACCATGTTGCAACCGCAGAGGAAATGAAGAGAAAGAAGAGACAACTAGTCACTCTTGCAATTCAAGGATTCAAAACATTATTTTAGGTATGATCAATGTCATCTCCCCTTGAGAATTCATAACAACTAGTCTATCTGTTGCAAAGAGAAAGCTTTGATTGAGAAACCTAGACAGGATCATTCATACCTGCACTCCTACATAGCGCTTCCAAGCTTTATCAAGCTGATAAAACTTGTAGTATGTGGAAATGAGGCGATAATTGGATAAATCAAGCTCATAATCTTACAACATGAACGCATAATCACCCGAAAACGCGGAATGGAGAATCAATAGACCTGTAAGTATAGCTTAAACAAAGAACATGGAAGCTATATCATAAAATTTATGGAAAACCTAACTTTGAATTCTTCAGTAATTATGACATCCCAACGTAACTTACAAATTAAAACCTAACTTTGAATCAAACATATTCTCAATCTCAATCAGACATCTCAATTTCAATTCCTAAATTATCCAATCTAAATAATTCATCAAATCAAAACCTAATTCATCAAAACCAAACCAAATCAACCCACAGATCTAAGGATATACCTAGGCTCGACCAGATCAACACGAATTCGAAATAATCTTCGAGGAAGGCAGTAACTTACGACGGTCAGCAAATCCGGCGTCGGCAGATCTGATCAATCAACGAACGCTCGTGCTCTTGTGGCCTGGGGTAAGCGCCAACATGGATGGCTTGCTGCTGTTTACACGCATCTAGAAAAGGAGGCGATGACTCCGAGGTCTTCAATCGCCCGATCTTGCTCACGGTAGTCTCAGCTTGTTAGGATGCGGGGAGTGTTCGCCATGGACTCTACTTGTGACTAAGGCAGCTTCGATTCAACCCTGTATGGAGAGGGCGAGCGAGAGACCATGAATTCAGGAGAGCAAGGACTGGATCCAGAGTGGAGATCCGAGGAAGAGAGCAAGAAAACGAGAGATAGTGTCTGGCATCCAGGAGAGAGAGGGGAATGAGATCTGAAATCCAGATCTGTAATCTTTGCAACTCATTCAGGGAGAGAAGTGAACAATGAATAAACTTAAGTTTTTTTTTATTAAACGCAGACCACCCACGACGCGAAAGAGCGTCGAGAAATAGCACTGACAGTTCCGACACCATCGAGAGTCGAAAATTACCGACGTGTATAAAAAGCGTCGAGACTAAACCGTCGATAATTACACAATTTTCCCATAGTGAGTGTGCTGCTGCGCTTGTCCAAGCTAAACGCCGGGTGACATGGTTGTCTACTGGTGAGTATATGTTTTAACGCAACAAGCCAAGGCCAAGTACGTGCTCAAATCTGATCAGTGTACTAAATATTTTCATGGGCTCATGAAAAAGCATGCCATGCGTGATTATATTCCATCTATTATGAAAAGGAATGGAGAGCTGTCCAATTCCTTAAGTGACGTGGCTGGAGAGTTTGTTAACCATTTTGAAGGGGTCTTGGGCATGGAAAGGCACGTTGATCAGCCCAATGGTGACTTATTTGTTCATGGTCACCGTATGGGGGTTGAAGAAAGAGAGCTCCTTGTGGCTCCGGTTACTGATAATGAAGTGAAGGCTGCGTTGTGGTCCATTGGTGATGAAAAAGCTCCAGGACCGGATGGTTTTTCGGCTAAATTCTTCAAGGCTTCTTGGGAGTTTTTTCAAGGCTTTGTGCAGCGGTGAGGGAGTTTTTTCGAACGGGAAAGCTCTTGAAGCAATTGAATCACAGGACTATATCACTTATTCTGAAGGTTTCGCAGCCCTCTAGAGTGGAGCATTACCGGCCTATTTCATGTTGTAATGTTATTTATAAAGTCATTTCGAAGGTGATGACGACTAGACTTGCGGGATGCTTGGAGAAGGTGATTGATCCAGTGCAAGTTGGCTTTGTTAAGGGCCGTTTGATGTCGTATAATGTCTTCTTGGTGCAAGAGTTTTTGCGGAAATACAACGTCAAAGGAGAGGTACGTCGTTGCTTCCTTAACGTTGATCTTGCTAAAGCTTACGATTCGGTGTCTTGGGATTTCTTGAGATATGCTATGGTGGAGATTGGGTTGCCGATTACCTTTGTAGAATGGGTGATGGAGTGCGTTACTTCTACCACTTATTCTATTAAGGTGAACCGCACCCTTCATGGTTTTTTTCCGGGCCGTCGGGGCTTGAGACAAGGCGACCCGTTATCTCCATTGCTCTTTGTGATTTGCATGGAATGGTTGAGTAGGATGGTGAGGAAGGAGACATATATGGGGGTGTTCCGATTCCATCAACATTGTGAGCCGCTCCGGATTTCTCATCTTGCATTTGCCGATGATGTTGTGTTCTTTTGCCGCGGGGACATTAATTCGGTAAGAGTGATTATGCGGTGCTTGAGAAAGTTTGAAATGATCTCGGGGCTTGCCGTCAATGCCTCCAAGTCATCCATCTTTCTAGCCTCGATGCCGGACAATGAGAGGGAGGAGATCATTGCGGAGACGGGCTTCTCCGTTGGTGTGTTTCCTTTCCGGTATTTGGGTGTCCCCATCTCGCCCAATGGGCTGCACGTGTTGCATTATAAGCCATTATTGGATAAGATTAGAGCTCTTCTCCTCTCAACTCGAGCTCCCAACATCCCACTCTTATTTAGTTCACGCAGTTCTTCTCTAACTTTCTTCAACTTAGCCAAAATGTCACCAAATGTGCTCTTATTCCACATTTTCAACTATGTAAAGCACCTCTTGATCTTACTCGGAATCCCACCCCGATTATTAAGATAGCTCGGGTTACTCTAGCTATTCTTAACAACCGTTCTACATCCCTCATCCTCCACCCAAAAGGCCTCAAATCTACTCGATCGAACCGTTGCCCCCTCATTTGTCACCTCTTGCTCAACTCTCAATGGGTAGCTGATTACATGCACATGATCAGAACCTTGTCTATCAAGATGAAAAACTTGAGCACCGGGGTATTTATTAAGCCATGCCCCATTAGCTAAAGCGTAATCCAGACGTTCTAGAATGAAATCCCCTCACTTTCTCCCATTATCCCAAGTGAAGCGATACCCCTTAAAATCCAACACTCTTAGCTCACACTCATCCAAAGCTGTTCGAAAGTCATTCATCATTCTAAAATCCGGTGGAAGCCCTCCTTCCTTATCCTCCGGCAATAATACTTGGTTAAGGTCTCCCATCACACACCAGGCGTCATTGACTTCCTCCTTGATCCTGGACATCAGTTTCCAGGTAAAGTGCTTTTCCTCTCCTCTAGGCCACCCATATAAACACAAAAGCCTCCACCTAATCCCATCTTTCTCCTTCACCTTGACATCAATATGATGATCCGTATAAGCCTGCACCTCCACCTCCGAACTATCATCCCACATCAATGCAAGCCCCCCCCCCCCCCCCCCCCCTCGACTTTCCCCTACTCAGCACCACAAAAGCATTTTCAAAACCCAAGCTAATCCTCACCTCCTCCATCTTTTTCCTCTCACACCGTGTCTCCATAAGAAACACGATTCTAGGGCACTCCCTTCTCACCAAATTGGTGAGTCTCAAAACTGCAAGGGCCGATCCCAATCCCCAAAATTTGTAACTAAGGAGACTCATTGATCTCGGCAAAAGAAGATCTCCGCCTCTCCCGCCGATATAGTCGTTACCTCTGTCACCTGAATTCCTATCTTTCACCTTTTTTGCACCTCCACCTCATCCTCTATCATCATCATCATCATCATCCCATCAGTATTCTCCACCTCTGTACCCTTCCTCTATCCACTACTATTATCCTTAGGCCATGTTTATCAGTTACTATTCAAGATACTAAATCTACTACTTTTTTATTCATCTCTTTCCGCCACATCAGCATAGCATCCCTTTTCCACCTTTTCCAGTTTAACAATAGCATCCTTTTAGCATCTCACAATCCATCTTTTTTTACCAATTCAATTTACGAATATACCCTTCTATAACAATTATTTCCAACATGTTTATAATATGATTATAATATTATATTAGTTATAATATTATATTAGTATTTAATTACTAAATTGTAATTGTAATTATAAAATTTTGATTTAAAATAAAATAGAAAACTTCATTGATTAAAAAAAGAAATTACACAAAAGCTAATACATAAACTAAATTGCAACGTACGAAACATAATACGAAACATAATACAAAATTTGCGAAATCTAATTGCCTCCACGTGTGGATCCAAACTTTTGCCAAATATGTTCCTTCAAGTCTTCCCTAAGTCGGCGGTGCGTACCATTATCGTGAAGATCATGCCTCTTCTTTATATACTCTTGCATAGTCGCGTGGCGCTCGATCGAAAATGTCCAAGCATCGTCGTCAACCGGTGCAGCCTCACCGCTTACACCTTCCTCGAATTGTGGAATCTCGTATCCATGATGACTATAACCTTCTCGCTCATCTTCCACGATCATATTGTGCAAAATGATGCATGCTCTCATTATCTTCCCGACCAAAATTGGATCCCAAGATAATGCTGGATGACGAACTATTGCGAAACGAGCTTGCAGGACTCCAAATGCTCTTTCCACATCTTTGCGAGCGGAAGCCACATATTGAGCAAATAGCTTCATTTTGGTTCCTTGAGGAGTCTTTGGTGCTTTGACAAATGTAGCCCATTCAAGGTATATCCCGTCAGTAAGATAGTACCCCAGTGCGCTTTACATTTCTTTCCATCTCTTTCCACTTGGCGTGGCTTCCTATACTTCTCATAGAAGGCTCCAATTCTGTCCCAAAATGAATTTGCATCTTGGTCGGTGTTGATGACCGCGTCAGTCGAGATGTTTATCCAAGCGCTAACGAGAAGATTATCGTCTTCCACACTCCAAGTGGAGCGAGAAGAACGAATTGCATCAGCACCTTCTCCAACTTCACCACGGCCTGAACCACGAGCCCCGCCACGACCTCTCCCACGAGCACTAAGACGACCTCGACCTCGAGAACTAGAATCGACACCTTGTTGGGTGCTATAAGTTGGGATAGGTTGAGATTGTTGTGAATTTTCACTTCCAGCAGTGTCTGGGGTAAGATTTTGTGGGTTTGAAGATAGAAGTTGCTCGTAATAGCCTAACCCATATTCTGAAGAAAGGGAGATATTGCTCAAGCCAGAGAAGAAGAAATTATCAGCTTCATTTTGAGATGGATCCATGATGAGAAGAATGTGAAGAAGAAATGGTGTGTTTTGAAATAGTTGTGATGATATGTTTTTATAGCCAAAATCATACCACATTCCAACTGAGGAGACAAGACTACTCAATACAACTGAGGAGACAAGACTACTCAATACATCTGCATTTGACGGGACAACACACTTCATTTATACAAATCATTTATACCAATGTCACAAATGACTTGACCACATTTTTACATCCTCCAAACATTCAATGAAGTGTTTTACGAACAAAAAAAAAATTAATTGGACTCGGTATGAAGTTTCGAAAATTGCCAGAAAGTTTCGAACACAGTAAAACCCTAATTTGAGCCCTGAAACGACCCCAAATGGCTTAAAAAGCCCGTAGTTCACGGCATAGCGATGAGTTTTGTTCCTGATGCGATTCCCTATCCGGAAAGGTATTATAATAAGAAAACGGACACCGAATGACCAAGATCCAATTTACCGAGCCAAATTACAATATAATTATATCAAATTAAATCATTTTTTTCAAATTACGTTGAAACATATTAAAATTTGATGTCTATGTGTAGAGAAAAATGAATCTAGTATTATGGTAATTTTTAATATTTTTTTATTAACAATTTACATACCGAAATTAGCATTATATGAATTTAATTTAATTCGGCCAGATTGCATCTGGGCCGTTGGTTCCTTGCAATCGCAGCCATCCATGCCCTCCGCCTGTGGTGTGGCGACATGTGTCCCTCCCCTCTGCACTTTTGCATCAGGCGTGGCCAATCTCACCGCGCCACATGTTCCCTTTTTTCTTTTTATTTCCGAAAACAAAACAAAAATTCTGGCAGTGCATTTAATTCCTCTTTGGCATCGATGCCAATTACACATCTCACAAGCATCCAACTTTATCTCACCTCCATATTTTATAATTTTTTAAACCTTTAGCATCTTACATAGTACACCGATAAAAGTGGTCTTACCCCTGTCACTCTCCTTCTCCTTAGCCCTTCTTTTCCATTTCTTTTCGGTCCGAATAAATACACCACAAATCTTGCACGTCGTTTTCGACGTGCAAGGTTGAAGTGGGTTAATTAATTAAAAAAGAGTGATAATTAATTAAAATGACTTGCACGTTAAAATGGACGTGCATTTAAAGAAAAGGATTTACGGTGTATCTAACAACACCCTTTCTTTTCTACCCTTCCAACCTCCAGTTTATTACTCTCCCCTATGCCCAGGGACCCACTCATCCCACATGTACCCTACTTTCCATAATTCCCTTCCTTTTTACCTACCCATCCCTGTTTTCTCCCTCTCCTGTGCTTTTCCCAATAACAACTCCCTTTTTTTCTACTACTACTCCCTCCGTTCTTAGACCCCCCCTATCCCCTTCAATAATCATTCCCACTCCCTTATTTTTTTTTCCATATTTTGTTCCTTTCTCACAATCCTTTCACTCCCCTTCTCATAGTCCCCTCCCTGTTCTCCCGTTCCCCCCTCGTTCACCCCCATTGTTAGTTTCAATCTCTCCATTATTTCTACTCCCTCCCTTCACATCTCATCCTCCCTTCCCACTCATCCTCCCCTTCCACTTCCATCTCGGCTTCCTCCCCTAGTCCACCTTCCTCCTCAAGCAAATCTAATAGTGACTTCTTGTCATTTTTAACCTCTCCCTTCCTTCTTCCTTCCTCCCTCTCCCTCCTCCATCATCACCATCCACCACCAACCTTTCCCTCTCACTCTCCGCCTCACTCCTCTCCAAATTTCGATTGATTCGTGGGGCTCGTAGCCAATCCCCGTACTCCTGCCTCTCCTGATCCCCTTCCTTCTCGTTGTCCGCTTCCACATGTCCTAAACATCCACACACATAGCAGAAATTTGGAAGCCTCTCATATCTAATGTCCACCCATATTCGTTTCCCTTCCACCCTTAGAAGCATTCCCCTTCTCAGTGGTTTTGTCACGTCCACCATCACCCTAACCCTAAGGTATTCAGCACAAACCACAAAATCCTTTTCATCCACCTCTATAACTCCCCGAAACAAACCCCCTATCATTTCAGCCATCTCTTTTGTCACACAAGTTACTGGTAAATCATAAACTCTTATCTAAAAAGCCACCTTGTCGAAAACTATTTAAGAAGGTTGTATATTACCTGGTTCTTTCAGTGCAAGAAGTGATGTGTCGAACGCCCATGTGCCTCCTCTCAATACCTTATCCCTATCCTCTTCACTTCCAAATTGGAATAGGTACAGGTTCTGCCAGAGTTCCCGAAAAAACAAACCCCCTTTTCAATCTCCACGCACCCTTCATGCTAGCACTCAAGGCATACGAGTTAAACGGTCGTCTCGTCATTAACATTCCTATTAGCATAATCGCACTCTGTCCCCCATCCCTCTTGGCTTGATTTCCTCCCCTGACCAGTAATTCAACCCGATCCTCTTCCGTCAACTTAATGTCCTTTCTTCCACTTGCCATGGTAGTCCGCTACCCCTTAACTTCTCTTTCCGTCAATTTTTACGTCAACACCCAAGTGCCTGCCTTTCTTAGTGAGTCCCGCACCAGTCGGCGAGATTACCCCGGCTCCCACGATCGCTGACCGGAGAGAAAGGAGGACGAAACGGTAACCATCAGGAAACAATCACCGGAGTCGCCCTATGGTTTTTTTCACTTATTCAGATACTGTTTTTGCTCAAAAGATTTTGACTATTTTGTTGGAGGACACATGTGATGAGTATTATTGGAAGTGTGACATATCAAAAAAAAAATTATATATATATATATATATATATATATATATATATATATATATATATTTTGATCCAACAGTTGGCATAAACCGTTTTATTCAAAATTCAAATTAAACATTCGGAGTAGGGGGAGAACCTGTAAAGTACTGGGCCACTGCAATATGTAGCGGCGGGTCTCGTTACCCACCGTTATACACAGCGGTGGGGTGATGGTTATACGACACCCATCGTTGTATTAAATGGTGGGCCACCCCATTCCGTTTGAACCCCACCGCCAACATATGCGGTGGACCTTGGGTTACTGAAAAGGGGGAGTGACATTGTGGACCGGACCGGTGGCATCACCCACTGTCAACATATGCGGTGAGTCGTGTGTACAATCTGCTTCCTTTATTATGCTTATACTGAAAACGATGAAAGTATTTGAGAATTGAAGGTAGGAGAAAAAAAAACGGAACACAAACATTAGTTGAAAATGTTGGGGAGTGGCATTGTGGACCGGACCGGTGGCATCACCCACTGTCAACATATGTGGTGAGTCGTGTGTACAATCTCCTTCCTTTATTACGCTTATAATGAAAACGATGAAAGTATCTGAGAATTGAAGGTGGGAGAAAATAAAAAAACCGGAACACAAACATTAGTTGAAAATGTTATTCGAAGTCAACTGTCGAAGTTTGAAGAAACATGTCGGGGTGGTTGAGCCGAAAAGGATATCATGGTAGTACCCGATTGTCTCCGATTCCATTCCCGAATATGGCCGCTATATTATTACCAAAATCAACGAAGATAAAACCATTTATAGTACAAAACCCACCGGAGTGTTGAAAATGTCAAGCATCATAAAAAACGTGGTTCGGAAAATGTCAAACATCATACATCACAGTTCTGAAAATGACACAAACGACATACGGAGTATCTAGTAACCAAAGAAGTCGAGGCTGCAAATACAGGAAAATGAAAAGTGCTAATAGCGCAGCGGACGACCACCGTCTCGATGGCGGTAGGCTCTCTATCGTGCAATCCTCGCTGCAAACTGGTCGTCCCACCCGTTGACTGTGGGATCGTGATGATGCATCCATGTAGTGTATACCGGCGGTAGAGGTGATCCAGACAACAACCCAATCCGCGGATAACATATGAATATTGACATTAGAAGTAAACAACAAAACTTTAAGAAACGAATGACTATGAAATACAAAACATACCGGTACGAAGTGGTTGCTGTTGTCGACTAAAGCTATCCCATATAACTCTTCGAAGGACGGTACTGACGGGCCCCCAGTGGCATACAGAGGCAGGCACAACATAAACATCATCTGCGACAATATCACCAAAGGACGTTGGTGCAGAGTGGAAAACACCTCGCCCATGATCGGAATTTCCATCCAGTAAGTAGCATCATGATACGTGGCGAAGTAATTGACCCTCATGATGAGCTCATCTAAGGCAGGATAGTAATGGTGCCGATCTGCATACAACTGCAACTCAACAGCCAACTCCCGGCGAACTTGTGGTCATGCGTCTTGCCTCAAGTTCAGAAGACAAGAAAAAGATATATATCCACAATGACCATCACCTGCAACATTCATGACGACTCGTATGAAAGTAATCATGAACTCATGGATGTTGCCGGTTCCCCAATTGAAACCTAGGTGAGGGAGATTCTGGGGCGGAAGCGTCGTAGGTGCTGTAGGTGGAATGACACCTATAGGATCCGATGTTGATCGACCTCGGCCACGTCCCATCCCACAACCCCGTCCTCGGCCTCTTCCTCTTCCTCGACCACTCGGAGGATCGTCAAAGATGCACCTAAAACTATCTATAATGCCTATCTGCAATATACATTATCAGTGCCTCCAAGAGAGGTTCCAAGAGTGTGCGAGCTTGTGTGTCAGAGTTGATCTAGAATGGTGTGTTAGTGAGAGTCTCGTATTTTGAGAGTTATACAAAAATATTTTGTACATTAATATAAATACTCATTCGTAAAGAGAGTTTGTCCATCCGAGTCTCGCATGATTGAGTGAAGCTATTGATTTCCCCAACACTTATTTTTTTATATGAGACAATTAATCATCCTAGGTAGACAGATAAATTGGACCGGGGGGCATGTTTATTTATTTAAAGCATGATTTATCTATATATGATTTTATACATAGGAAGTTTATTATAAACAATTTTATCTATACTAGGTTATAGATAAGATAGGTTTTATCTATATATAGGTTCATCTATATATAGGGTTCTACCTACAAGGATTTGTCTATTATAAATAGAGGGTGTAAGTCTGAATTATTGTGTGACAATGTATCCATAAAACCACCCCAATAATAAGAAAATGTAGCTGCAAAGAGGTTTTTATCTACAGAGTATACATAACACAGAAATCATTTATATCCTCTTGTTCTTTCATTCTCATTCTCATTAAATATATTCACTTGCATAAATTCACAATAATTGGTGTCCGAGCATCCCATTTCAAAGCGGTGAGCAAAACCCTAGGCTAGCATAAGTATTTATAGGACTCAAAAGGGCTAAGAAACCATA
Organism: Persicaria tinctoria; assembly: GCA_037127255.1. Classification (NCBI taxonomy): domain Eukaryota; kingdom Viridiplantae; phylum Streptophyta; class Magnoliopsida; order Caryophyllales; family Polygonaceae; genus Persicaria; species Persicaria tinctoria. The sequence goes on from JBANSL010000013.1 coordinate 70,867,240, forward strand.
GTTCGGTCTAAATGGGATAAGATAATATTTTAAGGAGATAAGATTTTGTGCTTGGGGCTTGCGTAAAAGTCTTCGGCAAAACCCTAAAATCAATGGGTGCCGCTCTCAGCAAGCGGCTTTCTTTTGTCCACGGGCGGCGACTACGTATCGAGTCGGTAGTTGAAGGTGCCGAATCGATACTTTGAAGTTCTGAGTCTGCTTCTTCTTTGGGTTTTCTTCTCTTGTCTTGGCTTGATCCTTGGCTTGTCTTGGCCTCTGCTTAGTTCTATTTGCTCCATGATTTCTTCACCATTCGAGTTTGGATTTATGATCTCCATATTTAACCATAAAAACAACAGATTTCGAACTTCGAGTATAAACATATAGAGATGCAAATTAGCTAGAAAAACATATAAAATGCAACCTAATTAAACTACCCTAATATTATCAATCTAGAATGCATATGTAAAATATGCATTATCATAGATATCAAACACAAATCTAGATATAACCAGGACTAAAAAAGGATTCCTGCCCAAAACTAGCTAAACACTTATATAAGTAAGATTAGATTTTCAAAGAGAGAAAATACATATCAACAAATGACGGGATGGAAATCATTGATTGTCAGTCAAAATTACCCCTGCTTACAAGTTAGTATAACTGGTAAGAACAAAGTCAAATCCACAGAGAGACCTAAGAATTCACAATTTAATTTAGTCACCAAGAAGTAAGCAAATGTAAAGACCAAAAATATTTAAATGTTATTTTAATTAAAAATATAATATATTTTATCCGATTTAGAAAGCTGGAAAAAAACTCACCCTTAAGCACAATTATCCCTTTACAAATCCTTCTAAACAATTTCAGCATCATTTTAAAATTTGGATTTTGATAGATCCTATTTTCACTTCCGAGCACCAAGTTTGAGAATTTAAATTTGGTTTTGATAGTTTTGAAAATAAGTTGGAAAGTTCGATTTGAAAATTCTAGATTCGGGATTTAGATCGAGTGAGCGGGTTTCGAAATTTGATTGTTGGGACCACTTTCATATTTCTTTTATTTCTTCTTTTCGTTCCTCCTCTCTTCTTCTTCCCCCTTCTTTGTCTTCTACCTCCCTCCCGGTCATATACACACACAACTTACACTCTCAACAATGTGAGTTGCAGCTCACATGGTTGATATATCTTCTTAAGATGGGATGATATGCCAAAGGTCAGGGGTTCGATCCCCCTAGCACAACCCGCTTGGTGGGCCTGAGATGGGCGTTCTAGGAGATGGGCATGTGCTGGGCACATGCTTGGGCCTGAGAAGGGTTGGATTGGAGTGTATGGTCTGCAGAGCTAATGCGATGCCTGAGATCGGCCAAACTCGCATCACATCGAGTCAGCCAAGCAAGATATATAACATATATCAATAACATAAGCATTAAATGATTTAAAGCACAAGGAGGTTGAAGGAATTAAAAAGGGAAAAACAACTTGAATTAAAAACTCAAAATTCACCAAACAAGTCTCGAAAACATAGACGAAACACTAAGGAAAATTAGCCACTCATGCCTTACCTATGCTTTCTTCTGTGATTGCTTCTATGCTTTAATGAATAAAATTAGACCTAAAAGCCTCTATTTAAAGACGTAAACTTGATCAAACTAGGAAAAAGATATCCTAAACTAGATAGAAGTTTCCATATACAATAGATAGACTTTTCTAATAGATAGATATGTCGTCCTCGCTGCCATCGGACAGATCCCGCTAAAGTGGATCCAATGCGTCCAAGGCTCTGTTGGATTTTTTCTGTGAAGGTTAGACATTTGCTATCGCGAGACTCGATCCGCTGGAGCAGATCGTCATCCTTGTCTTCCGATGGAGCGGATCGTAATCCGCTGCAACGACGTCTGTACTCTTTTCTAAGTTGCCTTCACTGCATGGGTGTCCGTGTAGAGACATATCAATTGATGTAAAATTCTCCTTAGGGTTTCATTCCTCATAATGTCAATATATATAGATTATAAGTGAGTAAGATTGGGCCGGAGCCAATAGGCCCATACACTATACGATATGTAAATATGTAATTTATCAAACCCCCGCAGTCGAAAGTGAAGGGTCCCGATCGAAAAGTGAGACTGGACCAAAAATCGAGAAACAACTGACGAGTTAAACCCTTGGTGAAGATATCAGCTTACTGATAGGAGGATGGGACATGCAGAACATGAACATGTCCAAGAGCAACCTTGTCCCGAACAAAATGGAGATTGAGCTCAATGTTTTTCGTACGCTGATGTTGGACCAGGTTGCTAGCGAGATAGACAACAGAAACGTTGTCCGTGTAGACCAGAGTAGCCTTCTGAAGAGTGCAGCGGAGCTCAAGTAGGAGATTGCGCAGCCAGGAGCACTCGGAAACATCGTTGGCGACACCTCTGTACTCAGCCTCCGCGCTAGATCGAAACACCACAGACCGACGCTTTGCCGAACAAGACACAATAGTGTCATTGAGGAAGACAAAATAACCAGACGTAGAGCGATATGTGTCAGGACATCCACCCCAATCCGCATCCATGTAGACTATGAGGTCATGCCGAGAGGAATTGGAGATTGTGGTGTCCATATCCAGGGTACCACTGATATATCGAATGATCCGCTTCAAGGGCTGAAAGCGCGGTTCCCTAGGCGCATGCATAAACAGGTAGATCTACTGAACGTCATAGCTGATGTTAGGCCGAGTAAATATAAGATAATGTCATGCCCCGGAAAGGCTCCGATACAGTGTTGGATCATCAAATAGAGGACCAGAGTTGGCACTGAGCTTGTTGGAGTAATCGACAGGGGTGGCGACAGGCTTGCAGTTGCTCATCTTGACCCAAGCAACAATTTCTACCGCATACTTACTCTGAGAGCGAAACAACCCAGATGCTTGACGCTACACGGAGACCCCTAAGAAATAAGTCAATGGCCCAAGATCAGACATGGCGAACTCAGAGCTGAACTGGGAAATGATAGGTGTCCGAAGTGCATCAGAGGAAGCGGTAAGAATGATGTCATCGACATAAAGTAACAGAAAAGCCATGTCGGTGCCTCTACGATAGATAAAGAGAGATGAATCGGAGCGGCTTCCAACGAAACCCAAGCGGAGCAAATGAGATGCAAAGCACTAGAACCACGCTCGAGAGGCCTGTTCCAGACCATATAGAGAGCGCTTCAGAAGACAGACGTGTTTAAGACGATCAGAATCAATGAACCCCGGTGGCTGAAACATATAAACAGTCTCATTCAGATGGTCATGTAAAAAGGCGTTCTTGACATCCAACTGATGAATATCTCAATGTCGCAATAACGCTAAGCTCAACACTACCCGGACAGTGGCAGGCTTGACCACGGGGCTAACTGTCTCATCACAATCAATACCGGCTTGCTGAGCTCGGCCATTAACCACAAGACGATCTTTGTAACATTCCAACGTCCCATCAGAGCGGAATTTGTGTCTGAAGAGCCACATGAAGCGAATGATGTTCGCCTCAGGAGGGCGAGGAACAAGAATACATGTACTATTCCTTGTAAGATCCCTGTATTCATCGATCATAGCCACCTGCCAATTGGGGTCGAGGAGGGCTGTTTTGTGGGAGGTGGGGATGGGGGGAAAGCGAAGCCGGGGTGGAGGCGAGAGGTGCATCGGTGAATGTAGGGGCGAGGGGGGCTGCGGCCGCGAGCACAACACTAGGCGGCGACTGCGGCAAAGCTATAGGGAGGGGTGCAGTGGGCGCAACACTAGGCTACGCCCACGGTAATGGGGGATGTGTGGGGGCGGTAGGGTGAGTCCGAGGCGGGGTGATTGTGGGGCAATGGGAGGCTTGCATAGAGAAAATCTATCTCGGCCTGAACACACCGGAGATCCTACGAGTGTGAGGTCTGGTGGGAGGTAGAGGAGGTGGTGGTGGTGGCGGAGAGAGATTGGGTGGCAAGGGGAGAGACAATATCACCGGGAGAACGCTGGTCAAAGAGGAAGTGCGGGAAGGGAGACTCTGACTCAGACGGGGAGATAGTACGTGTGGGTGAGGGGAGAGGAGGTGAAGAGTAGGGAAAGTGAGACTGATAATGCATATTTCATATAGGCATTATAAGTGTTTCTTATTTCTTTTATGTATTGGTTTTACTATGTTTTGAGTCTAGTTCCGTTTATTACTTGTGAAGTATTCGAGTTCGGAATCTATGCGATTTCAGTGTTTATTCTACAGAATTACATTCCGACCTTGCATGGGCTATGGAAAGAGCTTAAGAAAGCATGTTTTGGAGTACATGAGAGCTGAGGAAGAGCTAAGAAGGAGCAAAGAGGCACAACATTGGAATTCGTTGAAAGAAATGAGGAACGACGAGCACTGCAGAGACGGCGCCCGCCGCCAGTTCCACGGCGCCCACCGTTACCCTAGTTCCCGAATACGCGGTTTTGGATCCGAAGACTATTATTTTATATTATTTTACATTTTTTCTCCTAGGGTTTTTGCCGACCCTTGTGGACTCTATTTAGGTTGTTTTTACTTTATTCAGTCGTGTGTGGTGTGGCTATTGTGTGAAATTGTGAACACCATTAGAGAGAGAGAGAGAGAGAATTGGCATATGAGTTGCTAAACTCATAGTTTCGCTTGTGATTCGAAGACATGGTTGTTTGGATTGTGAGGATTTGAGTTTATTTGATTATTCATGTTCTTAGTTATCATCTTGTGCTTAATTTATATTTGTGTTCCTTTCTATGCATGATCAACATGTTAGGAATTGCATCTCTAGCTATGAATTCGTTGTTGTTTTCTTGATAGCAAACAAAGGTATTGCTGATAGTGATGTCTCTTTGTCTTTGTAGTGGATGATTTCAGTTGATCTATGTTGAGGATATTTGATTGAGATTGAGTTCGGTATGCGCCTATTAGTCTTTATTGAATAGAGTCAATGTGCCAATTGGTCTTGATTACTTGAGTTCTTAATGCTAGGGGTGGGCATGGGATGGGACGGGACGGGTTTGAGGTAATCCCGCGTCTCGTCCCTCGTATTTTTTGGCGGGATTGAATATTTTTTTTCCAAATCCCGCTGGGTCTTATCCCTCACGGGACGGGACGGGATCGGGACGGGACGGGATCTGTCCCTCGTAAAAAATGAATAAAACACAAACAAAAAATAACAAAGAAAAATATGCAAATTAATGTCATGCATTATAACTTAATAGTCCCATTACATACAAAATCAGTAGCTAGTATCAACAATTGTATCCAAAGAATGAAAATACACAACAGTAGCAAAGAATCAGTAGAAAAGAATGAACATCCCATTACATATAAAAAATCAGTAAGTCCTTACCAGAATATTTTTAGTGTTTTTATTATTATTTTAAATTTTAAATTTTGGATTTAAATAAGTGTTAAGGTATAATATAAATATATTTTTATTAATTTTAATTAAAAAATATATATATATATAATTTTATATATATGCGGGACAGGACGGGATTTGCGGGATTCGAACTCTCCGTCCCGCGTCCCGTCCCGCATAATTATTGCAGGACGGGATCGGGACGAGATTAATTTTTTTTTCTCTAAATCCCACCGGGATCGGGACGGGACGGGATTTGCTGGATTTGTGCCCACCCCTACTTAATGCTATTCATTAGTGATATTGAATAAGATGAGTGAATCTCTGCGGATCTCTCAACTTTAGTCAAGTAGACCTAGGAATATGAACAATTGGTAAAATCAATCCGAGGAACATGAATTCCAACCATTGTTAGAGAATTACAGGTGAAATGTTCTTTCTAATTTGATATCAATTTGCTTTGTGATTTGTAATCTGGTTACTTTTATACATTTGCTACTTGTCAAAAGCTTATTGCTTTGCTTTAAGAGTCTTGTCTAGAGTTATGGAATAGGAAATCGCTTGTCCATGTGGGTTCGACACCGGACTTTCTTACTATACTAGTAGTTATTTGGTTTATCAATTGATTGATTGCCTAATCTATTGGTTGTGTGTTTAAGTTTGGATTTTTATCACTGGTTTAGGAAGGGCGAATTTGCCAATGACATTCGTCCCGCATCAGAGACTCATCAAAAGTTACATGACGTGACAGTATGAGACGATGGCTTTGGAGATCAAGAAAAAGGTAACCACAATGATCAGACGGATAACCGATGAACAAACATGGGGTAGATCGCGAGTGAAGTTTGTGCAGAGCGATGGAGGGCTGATTTGGGAAGCACAACCATCCGAAGGTACGAAGGTGATCATATCTAGGCAGGGTCCAATATAATGCCTGAGTGGGTGAGCGATGCTAGATGGTAGTAGAAGGGATGATGCTGAGGAGATAGCATGTTGTTGATAAGGTGTGAGGCCAATAGGTAAGGGGAATGGATGCGTGAAAGAGGAGAGAACGCATCATGTTAGTCATTGTTCGAATGATTCGTTCGGCCTTTCCATTTTGTTGAGATGTATAATGGCATGACAGCCGTTAGGAGATGCCATTTGTGGTGAAGAAAGTGTGAAAGTCCTTGTTATCAAATTCACGACCACATTGGAAACATTTGATGGATGTGTGAAACTGTGTTTTAATGTAAGCATGAAATTTGACAAAAATAGGAAACACTTGGGACTTGAATTGCAAAGGAAAGCCCATAAAAAAATGAGCGTAATCATCAAGAAACCAAAAGGTAGTTCACGTGACCATCCTTGCTAGGCACATGAGAGGTTCAAATGTCACTATGAATGATATCAAAAGGTGCAAAGGTTGAGTTCAAAGACCTCTGAAATGACAGTCTTTCATGTTTGCCTAACTAACAGGAAGAAGATAAACCAGAGCAAAGCTCGTTATTACATTTGACAAGACTCTGAGAACGAAGGAAATCTAAAATGGCAGCATTGAGATGGCCAAGGTGTGGATGCCACAGACTGGATGACGTTGCCACGAGGGCAACCGGACCCGACTGACGGGATGGTGAGGGCGACGAAACAGGATAGAACTCCACGGTGCTGTTACATCTCAGGCGAGTAACCCCCGTAGTAAGATTTTTCACAGAGAAACCAAACGGATCAAACACAAGAGAAACGGTATTGTTAGTAGTGAACCGACGGACAGAGATAAGGTTTTTGACAAGCTTTGGGGCAACGAGGACATTATTAAGGTGTAGAGGGTGGGTTGGGGTCTGTAATGTGGCGTGGCCAATCCCCGAAGTAGCAAGGCGACCACCATTGCCGACAATAATGGAGTGTGCAGGACCCTTAAAGGAAAGAGAAGAGAGAGTACCTGATGAGTTCGTCATATGGGAGGTCGCACTAGTGTCCATGTATCATGAAGAGTCAGGAGGTGTTAGTTGCATAGAGGAGAAGGCGTGAGGCACATCAGTTGGAGCGTAGCCCGAATCAGACGAAGACGGATAGGCCTGACGACTGGCATGCCGAGGAGCCGGACCCAGCAAGCCGGCTCCCTGCTGGTTGTTGGGATACGGGCATTGGGGACAGTACGTCGGGGGCGGATAACCGTATGGCATCCACGGCGGGGTGAAGTCGGGGACCGGAGACTAGCTCGGGCGAGGTCCATTCTCCCATCCGTGTTGCGGCCGCCGCCCAGAGCTGTAGCCGCGGCCTCGCTGCGGGGACGGATCCTGGCCGCGGCTAGAGGCAAAAGATGGGTAGTTCTGGCTGTCCAGATCGCTTGAGGAGGCCAGGGCGGTTTTCTCCTTGGTGGCGTCGGCGGTCTGATGGTGGAGAGGAGTCTCCTTCAGGATCAACTGAGAGCGGATTTTCTCGAAGGAGGGCAGTGGTTAGATCTGCTGAATATGAGTGGCAGCAACATTGTATTCAGAAGGAAGACCCAAAAGTACCTGGAGGACGAGTCGAATAACACTAGGTTTGGAGTCGACGGTGGCCAATTGATGAGACAGAGTTTTGAGTTGCTAACAATAGGCGGTAATGGACGGGAAAGATGCAAGCTTGCAACTTGAGAACTCGTGCTCTACATAGACAACACGGGTTGACTTGTTGTCCTGAAGAAGGTAATGAAGCTTGGTCCAGGCACCCATGGCGTTGTTATTGGTGTCGAGGATGGTGGTCAATAGATCTTTGGAGATGGTGTTGTAGATCCATTGAAGAACTATGATGTCGAGTTGAGCGAAGAGATCATCGTATTCCGTAGTGGGGCGGTTGACGGTGGAATCGATATGATGGAGGATCTTATGAGCCTTCACATGTGTCTTGAAGAGGTGAGACCATGTGGTGTAGGAACTAGAGTCTTGATCAATGATGATCGGGATGCAATTTTTGATATGGGAGATTGTGAGGGCGGAGTGGAATGGTGGCTTGGATTGTCGGCCATGGTGCTGAGACAGGGGCGGCGAAAGTAGGGTAGGGCGGTGGTGGAAAAGAGGGAGGGCAGCGGCGGCGGTAAGAGAAGAGGTGGGGGTGGGGTATAATCAAATTAGGGTTCCGTGAGGAAGAAAGGTTGATACCATGTAGAGAGATATCAATTGATGTGTAAAATCCTCCTTAGAGTTTCATTCATCATAATGTCAATATATATAGATTACAAGTGAGTACGACTGGGTCTGAGCCTAAGGCTGGGCAAATTTTGGATCGGACTGGGATCGGACCGAAAATTACGGTTTTTGGATCGGACCGGAATATTACGGTCCGGTCCGCGGTCCAAGAAAATTCTATTTCCGGTTTTCGGTCCAAATTCGAGATTGTACCGGAAACCCTATTATTAAAAAAAAGAATAAAATTTAAATTTGTGCATATTTTGAGTATATTTGGACAAATATTTTGTTTCTATTTTGACAAATTAATGTCGATTTTAGTATAGATTTAGAGTTAAGATTGAAGAATCTCGTCCCGATTTTAAATCTAGGGTTAAGAAATTTCAATTTGTAATATTTGTAGATCTAGATTCAATTTTAAATGTAACGGTTAGATAAATTTCAATGTTGATTTTAGTTTAGGCATTGTATAGGTGTTTGATTTAACGCAAAATGCGAATAGGGACTGTTGTAAAAGGGCGAACAAGGACTGTTGTAAAAGGTTTGTTGTAAAGTTTCGGTCCAACCGGTCCTTACAGTCCGCGGACCGGAAAGACCGGGACCATAAGTTCCGGTCCCGGTCCGATCTGCGGTCCAATTTCTTGAAGATTACAGTCCACCGGTATTGGACCATACTAGAATCTCTGATCCGGTCCGATCCGATCTGGTTCAGACCGAAGATTCAGCCCTACCTTAGCCAATAAGGCCATACACTATACAATATGTAAATATAAATCTATCAGTCCGGACATGCTTCTAGCGAAGTCCTAACGATGCTTGTCAAGGCTCCACTCGTTGGTAATAGATCTCCACTTGCTGACTGGGTTGCCATTGGATTATGCTCAGAGAGTTCCTTCCTAGCTTCTTCTCAACTCTTCCTCTACTCTTTTCCTTTGTCTTGCTCTTCCAGTACTCCATCGTACCTTGATTTAGTTATGCTTGAGACCCTTGTTTTGCTGATCACCACTTCGGATCTACGAATCTACAAAAATCAACTAAAATAGGATAAATTTCGAACTTTATCGTGAAAAGAGCTATAATTTAAATTAACACTAAAACATGAATATTTTACAATGAAAATGCATCTAAAATAACTTATAATGTCTATTAAAATATGCAATATCAACAAACTTTTGTTGTTATTTTGTCGTATCAAATTGTATGTTCGGTCTGGTTCGGATTGAGTAAGTTAGGGTGAAATGGATTTCGGGTTGGGTCAAGTCGAATCGCATTTAGTATAAAATAATGATTATTTTTTATTTGTCTTAATTATTGACTATTAAACTTCATTTATTTAGCTATAGTAGGTCTCAGTATATGTAATTTAATTATGTTATTTGAGTGTTTAAAAATAAGAAAATTAAAGTAATAAAGTAATTATAATTATGAGTTGGTCTTGTTCGGGTCAGGTTAATGATTGATTGGGTATGGCTCAGGTCGAGTTTGTGTATATTAGGTTCATTCGGGTATTGGATCAAAATAGGCCGGACTCGAGTTCGGGTTCGAGCTATGACACTAGACTTTTGGGTTTTCGTTCGAGTCTGGGTTTAGGCGTGTCGGGTCGTCACATCAGATTTTGACAGCTCCAAATTTAAAACATATACTCCGTAGAAGACTAATTCAATCGAATCAAACAGAAAAAAGGTACTACAACTCAACTAGCTAGGCAATTGATTTATTGAAAACTAAATGATTGATGGAAGTCAGTTTTTGTGGCACATAGTTTGTAGTGATGTATGATGTATGAACTGTTTTAGATTTATATACATACTACCTCCGTTCCACAATACATGTCCTTTTATATTTTGGTACGTTTTTTAAGAAGTGAAAAACTCTATAAAATATTATTTTTTAATTAATTTTTTTATATAATTTGACACTTGTTACTAATAAGTATCAAATTATATAAAAATATTAATTAAATAAATAATATTTTATAGAGTTTTTCACTCCTTAAAAAACGTGCTAAAAACCAAAAGGACATGTATTATGAAACGGAGGGAGTATAATATATATACTGCATGCAGGATTAACAAAGCAATGAATTTAAATTTTGCAAGTGCAACATTGCAGGATTAATTAACAAAGCAATGAAAGCATTATGTGAATAAAATTGACTTCATTTTATTAAATGAATCATCTGTATATATATTAGGCGGTTGATTTTTATCCCTATAAATTCGTTATATATAACACTTGAGCACTCGTTCATTGATATATCATAGAAAAAGAAGGCTAGTTTTGGTCTATGCATTCGGCCATCAGCCATCAGTTGTAAGCTCTTTCATCTTTATACCAATTCAGCTATATATTTTTAATTCTCTAATATTTTTAATTCATCTATATATTTTCATAAAATCGAATTTTATTTGAAGCATTTATTAGTCTTTAGAAGCTTGTCGATGATGTTCTCATACCTCGATATATGAGAGCTTCTCGGTATTGTTGGCAGTGTAACAAAAGGGGCCTTCTAGCTAAGACGCAATGTGAAAATCTTGTCAATCTCGTTATATGTATGGTATCGATCATAGTTTCAAAATTTATTAGAATCCCAGTTGATTAAAGTTTCCAAAACCATAAAAGTATCAACTATTACGATTTTGAAAACCGTAAAACTCTAAGAGGTCACGGTTTTGAAATTGGTGAGAAGCTTAGCCTATTCCAATACATTGAACCTCCATCTGTAAGCCTACAGATACCTATCGTGTCAGCCCAACACATCAGTTGGCCACACTATTTAAAACCGTGGGAGCAGATTTTCTCCCTGTATCAACCTCCGTGTATTTGGTGAGATTTTCACTGCAATTCAGTAGATTTTTTTTTATGATTTTGAAAATTATAGCAGTCACTGTGTTTTTGCCAAGATTTTTGAGTTCCGATAGCAAGTTGGAAACAAAAAGAAGCTCTCACCGGACCTGCTTACACTGGTAGCTACTAGCTCGTATTCAATTCTCAAAAGTATACCAATATAATGAGTGAATTTATTTCACCCTCTTACAACAATTTCTTTCAAAAAATTAAATATAATAAATTCTTCTTCGTAAATACTGTGTCAGTCATATATCATCAAACTATTGTACTGTTCGTTTGATACACGAATTATTTAAAGTTAGTAGTTATTATTTTCATAAAATTAATATAATTATGTACAAATATAGTTACCAATTAAATAATTAATCCACTTCGAGGGACTTTTGTCTTGGTCTTGGACCTAGCAATCCGTGTTGACTGTACAAGAAATTTTCCACTCTTATAAATCAAGAAAATGAATAGAATGATGGATTGCCTTGAAACTTGATATATGTGGAAAATACGCATGACAGAGTGGACATGATTTTCTTTTATTTGTTATAGAGAAGTTTTGTTTTTGTTTAGATTGTTCTGCTAGCTGATGGATTGAGGAGTGTATCAATTAAGACAGTCTCTTTTTCAACTCTGGTGAATGACGAATCAATATACAGACATGTAGACAATAAAAGGATTAAGACATGGTACACCCACCACTGTCTTTGTGTCTCTTTATCATTAGTGAAGAGGTTATGGCAAGAAAGTTACAAAACAATTGTGATAATTCCATTAAATCAATCTAATTCAATTTGATAAAAAAAAAAAAAATTGAAACAAGAGTCTCATTCCTCTCATTTGCAGAGGGCATTATGATATTTTGAAAAACGCCTTAGGAATCATGTACGTTGATTAAGAAGATTATTGATGAATACTTCAAAATTTCGAGAAAGAAAGTGAATTTTCACAAATTTGTTAGAAGCGAACCCACTAAATATAAAAAAAATAAAACTATGCAAGAAAAATATTTAGGATGGCCAATCACAAATGACAAAGTGTACAGAGACACATTTATAGAAATAGTAACGAGGACAAAGCCCAACCAACAAAATATATATATATAAAGCAAACTTTGTCCCAAGCAGAGATAAAAGTGAACATGGAAACTAAACCAAAATTCGTGCAGACTAAATACACCCCAAATTCGGACGTATAGGGTTGAAATGGGTTAATAATTTTTTTAGCATGCTAATTAATTGAAAAGACTTACACGTTAATTTCGACGTGCACTTTTAATGAGAGATTTGTGGTGTATCTAACAACACCAACCAAAATTTCCACGAAATTATATGCACAAGGAGTTAGAGCAAATCATTAGATATATGATTCTTTTCAAATAAATATTAGAGTTATATATAAGTTAATCATAAGATAGGACAAATTTTGTTGACCAAAACCATATTGTGAGAGGGTCATAAAAAAAACCGCTTTAGGTGAAACTTATTTTGAAAGATACTTGTAGAATCATAAAACGAATAGGTAAATATCATTATAGGTAAGTATCTAAATAAGAAGAAAGTACATCTAGAAAAATATTTTTTTAGATGGTATAAAAATTCGACGCACCGGATGTAACGGTCTGAATATAAATACCCGGGTTACGTTTTAAAGGTTAAATACCTTCGTTCGAATCTTGCAATTCAGGTATGGGTCGAGGTTTCAAACTTTTTTAAGCATTAGTAATTAAAGTGAGGATTACGAACCCCAAAGCAATCGTAGGGTCATTGAGTACCCTCAACTTATCCTAAGGTCTAAGTCGTGAAAATTCGTTTAAGGAAAACGGAACGGAAAGCGAGAATAAGTACAACTTGCCACAGCGGAGCCGGGTCAAAACCAAAACCATAATTAAATAATAATTAGCCAAATTAGTGGGTTAGGTTGGTTCTTCGCTTTCGCCCGAGAGGATTCCCCGTCATAGAAGCATGGAGCAGGCAATGAGCAAGTACCTAACACTATCCATGAAGTCAGGCTCAGAGACGCCCGCGGGCCCTAAAGACCACGCTGAGACCAATAATATGCCTACACCTAGAATAAAAGATGGTCTAATGCAGTACAAAATTTAAACACATAAGGCATGCTTTCATCAGATATAATATAATGCAGAGAGACTGTAAAGGGCCCCAGACAATGCCAAGTGACATATCTCTCTCCTAACTCCACCCCTTTTTTCATGAGTTGACCTGGCCAGTACGGTACCCATTGTTTCCTCATATATGTGTGCACATAATCATCATCATCATCATCAAACATAACATAACGTAAATCAAGCTCACACTCGACGGTGTTGGGCTATCATCTCATTGCATATAGTGACTCCATGACTCAGGACAAACCCGATGGTGTTGGGCTATCCTATGAGACCTTAGCAAAGACTCTAGAACTTACATATAATGGTCGTTCTGTTTTCAAACACACCAAGTAACCAAATACTCATTCACAAGTGCAATCCTAGTATGATACTACATGACATGCTTTTAGCATATGCAACACCTACACATGATATGACACATCATGCAAGAGGTCCGAGTTGCTGAGTAAGCTCCCGTAGGATACTTACCTGGAAATGTCGAACAACAAAGATAATGCAAGCGAAGATCCAAACGCAACAAACACCTATAATCACATAGATTCCATAAGCTACTATACTAACATCCACACACAGAAATCAAGTTCCCAAACGTTTCCAAAACCAATGGAACGAAGCCATTTCAAAATCCTTTAAGTACATCAAACTCCAACCAACGCCTTTTGATAATTCTCGTTAATACTCATTTCATAAAGCACATTTCCAAAACCAATATCGATTAGAAAACCACGTCAAAGAATTCCCGACAATGAAATGAAATACTTCAATACGTTTTCCAAGCATAAAACCCGATAGTTCGAACTTCGTCAAAATCCCACAAATATTTAATATTAAAATAATATTCCCAAGATCCCACTTCTGAAATCTAAAACATATTCGAAAGGAATCGGGTCAAAAACCAACAAGGAACCCAAAGGAGTCAAGGAGTGACTCGGCCAAGTCACTAGGGACATTTCGCAGTCGTGAGAGGGCCGGTCACGGCCGCGAGATGCTCCTAATTTCTCACCACGAGAGGATGGCCTTCGCTGGTCGCGACACAAGGATCTCGCGGTCGCAGACGCAAAAGGTCATCTTCAACCTTTGAAACTGGGATCATTCTCGCCACGGCGACCATGGTTTCGCCGCGGCGAGACTTGAACCCAACCTTGTTCGTTTTTGCTCATTCTTGCTTGTTCTAAATCCGTTTTTGTTCAAACTTGTTTTAAAATGTTTCTAACTCAAAATACAACCCAATTAACACAAAAAACTCTAATAGATACACGAAAGACCTCAAACGAGACTAGAAGGAAGGGAGTCCCTTGGATTTGATTCAACAATCCCTGACAGTACGTAGCAGAGTTAGATCTAGCTTAAAAGAAGACCTTTACAAAGATTGACATCAAAAAACGAGAGGGTTTGATGAGAGAGAACTCACCTTGCCGCCAAAAACAGTGAGAAAGGAAAGAATTGGCTCAAATTCGCTTCAAAAGGTGTTAGATCTGACATTTTCTTGACCTCATAAGGTAGAGGAGAGAGTGAGGAGCAAGTAAAAACAAACGGGGAAGAAAATGGAATTAAAACGAGGGAGAACAAAGAATTTTACCGAGCCGACACCGAATCTGCATGCTGAACTTGCGGCGGCAAAATCACTGTTTGCGGCGGCGAACATGAAATCACAGCGGTGAACATGAAATTGCGGCAACGAACATTATTTTGTTCTTCTGAGTTCATACTCGCGGCGGTAAAATTCCCCAGAAACTTTCGTTTTCGACGAAAACGATGATCTTAATATGATTTTTGGGTTGTTTTCTTGAGAAGATATCTTCTTGGGGGAGTTTATAGACTATCTAGGGTGGGAGAAATATGAGAGGAGAGAGATTTGGATCAAAGGAGAGAAATAGTGAGGATTTTGAGTTTTTGGGATTTTGATCTTCAAAATGAGATTTGGGAGGCTAGGGTTTTCTCTTGGAGGCTCAGATTTTTGTGTGTGGTGTGGATCATTTTTGGGAATGAGGTTCTTTATATAGGAGAGACAAAAGGCCCATTAGAGTTTTCATTAGCTAAAAGCCTAAAAGACAAAACATTTAAGGAGGAGACAGAGTGTGTGGGTGTGGTGTGAGGGAGGAGAGAGAGAGTGAGTGATTCCGCTCTTCCGACCCTGAATCCCGACATCCCATCCCGACATTCGACATTACAAAGCCTGACATTTCGAAAATCCGATAAGGAATTCAACTTTAATTTCAAACAACTCTCGAAATTCACAAAATCGAAATCCGAGATAACGCTTAGAATCCATCAAATCGAACTTTAAAACGTGTCGGGATACTTCATAAAAACTTTCCAAAAATAGAACCCTTGAGGACGGGTTTTTAAAAAAACTTTCCTTTTTTAGAAATTCCCAAAATCCGGCATTTACACCGGACAAATTCGGTAGAACAATAGGTCGAATAAATCGGCGACGGACAAACCGTCAATACAAGAAAATTGCAAAGCAGCACTAAACCAGATAAAACCAAATTACAAGAGTGGAGTTCCATACGCCTGCTAGTACTATCAAAGAAATTAAGAACATAAGCAAAGTGCGATAACTCGTCTTTCAATTGGTAGAGGCAACGCATGGAACCCCTGAGGAACTAAGTGAAAACCTCAGATTTTGACTCTATTGACGAGCCTTCAGGTTTCAATCACTTCCACGACCTCTTGATGAGCAAAATTAACTCATGATGATAGGCAAAGTTAACAAAACTAAAAGAATAATCATATTTTATTGATCTAGCAAGTGGAAAATGGGAGAATATATGGTACTCCCTCCGATTAAAAAAGATTGTCGTTTGACTTTTTAACACGTATTTTAAGGAGCTAAAAACTATATAAAATATCAACTTTTTTAAAATTATTTTTTTACATCTTAATATTTGTTGGTAATAAGTATTAGATTATAAAAAAATAATAATAAAAAAGTTAATATATTATATAGTTTTTAGCTCCTTAAAATACGTATTAAAAAGTCAAACGACGGAGGAACTAAGATTTTGGAGAGATAAGTGGGTGAATGGCTAAGGGAAACGATTTTGGAAGACTTCTTCAGATTCAATTGATAAACAAGAAAAAATAAAAGAACTATATAAACCCCAACAAAACTTGAAAATTTGAAAAAAAATTCAAGAGGTTGCTTTTGGAAGTGGTTGGAAAAATTAAAAGCATTTAATTAATTACCAACTAATGAAGTCAAAGACAAAATATACTAGAGGGAAAATAAAAATGGTTGGTTCAATTCTTGACATTTAAGTGCGCTTGAAAAAAAAAAAAACGAACTCACATAATGCAAATAACTTTCATTGGATTTGGAAGATGGATTGTTTTCCAAAGGTCAAAAACATTATTTGAAAAATATTAATGAACAAAACCTCTACAAAGACAAGATAGAAAAAACGGAAGTAAATGTACCACATGTACTGTGTCCTATACACAAATCAAATAGATGAAAGACTCGATATACCTGTTTAGTACATGCACAACAACTCTAAACCTAATTGGGAAATGGAATAAAAACATTGAAAAAACAATAAGCTAGGAGCATAGTATAAAGACAACAAAAGCATGAATAATATTACAATGGAAATGTTCCATAAACTTACAAAGGAACATAAAATTGTCTTGACAGTCTATTGGGAAGGTGTATGAACATTGAACAATGAAGAATTAGATCTTCTTTGATAATCAAAGAAAAAGGAGACTAGAAAATTGGGAATGAAATATTAGATCGACAACATTTGAAAAAATGGAAAACAAGTGAAACATTAGAACTAGAAGAAGATGATATTAGAACAATGAATAGCCCAAAAACCTTTGGAAAAAGGAAGATCATCCGTTGTGAGAAGTCGAAGCCAGGCTTCTTGGAACTTAATTTTGATAGGGCTAAGATTGATTCTGGTTATGTCACTACAAGTTTCGTGACCTGTGATGAAGGAAGGGTTGTCGCCTATGATGTTTGAAAATGTGGATCTTCATCGAGACTTCAAGCGGAAGCCTTTAAATTTCATGTTGATTTGCTGGGGGCCAAGAAACTGGAAATTAGAAAGACTGAAATGAAGGGGAACTATATAAAGGTCATCGATGAGCTCTAGGGAGATTGAGATGTTAATTTTGGACCCTCTTGTCATCCTTCATTCATTTGAGGTGGTCACATATGAGCTCCCACATCTTTAGATACGGCAACATTGTAGCGGAGCAACACAAAAAATAATGTGGATTTCTCAAATATGTAATATTATCCAAAACTAAATACTTCTTTAAATCTTTGAAATAGAAAAGTTGTTGCTTCAACAAAAATAATTTGAACAATATGTTTTTTATTTTCCAATTTAGTAGAAATTTTGAATAAATTGATGGAGATAGTCTAACAATGGAAATAAAAATTGTCCATGCCTTTAGATGGAAAAAAAGATTTGTAAAGATTGCATTTTGGATTTAATAAACTTATTTAGTAATTAAAAAAAAAAATCTAAGACGATATGATCAAAATTAGTATACCGACTTATTTATTATTCTACTTTTTTCACTTTCTTAAAAAATATTCTAATTTTCATAACTAATGTATCATTATTAGTCTAATTTTCACATTTTGATTCAGACTTATTGTATTTATTCGTGTTTTCAAAATATTTTTTTTATAGATAAGACTAACTCAAATGGTTAAGTGTGAAAATGTACATATTTGCAAAAGGTGTTTAAAAATACACATCACTTTTTGATATTTTGCTTCATTGGACATCCATCTCTATATAAATATGATTAAATTAAAAAGGAAAAAGAAAAACTTAAAAACAACCAATAGAATGACCCCAACTTTATTGAAAAGTGATAAAAGTTTTTGCACATGGGAAGGTGAGGTGCTTATATTTGAGCACTTTGTGTGCAAATGTGCATATTTTGCACACTTAAAAGTAGCCATTGGAGCACAATTTATGACAAAATGTGCATATTTAAGCATTTGCACCATACCATTGGAGTTAGTCTAATAAATGTAAATATAAACTATTTTGTTAATATAACGTACCAGAGATAAACATTAGCTACAATAATTGCACTACACTTATAATCATTTGGAATTCAAATTAATCACACTATTTTATCTATTAAAAAAATCATTGTTTATGTATCAATAATGATCAATCATATCTCTGTATTAATAATGTTGCGTGGGATACATTTTTCCTGACTCTTGTATTGCCTCTACAGCTAAGCATAAAATATACACAAATCGGCCACAAAAATGGTTGAAGAAGGATTTTATATGGACGACAAGCTCTACAATGCTGCTCGGCACAGTGGCACCGATATCCAAAATTTTCTTACGGATGAGCTCTTTCGCATCCGAACTATCGGTGATGAGAGCAATGCCCTCCATGTAGCAGCCCAGCATGGTAACCTAGCATTCATCAACACAGTTCTCAAAGAGCTCCCTGATCACCATTTCCACCTTCTCTGCAAACAGAATTCCCAAGGTGAGACTCCCTTACACCTTGCGGCTGAATTGGGAAACTCTGAGATCGTCGAAACCCTCCTTCGTGCACATGATAAGAATAGTGTGCCATTTGATGAGAGGAAACCATGTTGGAGTGTATGGGATAAACGGGGCGACACGCCTGCCCATAGGGCTCTCAAATATGGGAATGAGGGTGTCGCCTTATCGCTTCTTGAAAAGGATATGCAGTTGGTTTCGGTCTGTAACAATGCGTCTGAGAGTTTGGCATACCTTGCCGCTGAGAATTTTTGCCAGAAGTTTATGGAGGAGATTTTAAAGGCCCATCGCTATGACCCGAGTTCTGTTAGTTTTTCTGGGCCATTTGAAAGGACAGTTTTTCATCCAGCCAGGAAGCTAAACGGTAAGCCATGTCTTTAACTCGATCTATAGTATATTTTGTTTAGAATATGATCCGAGATAGTATCCCACATTGATAATATAGTGAATTCAAGCATTCTAATTAATTGGGTGGACTATTTCTCCTCACGCCAATTGGTTTTAGAATGAAACCCCATTCTGCTTAGTTAGTGCATGTGCGCTTGGGCGTGTGACGCTCCACGTCATATGATCCCACCATAATTTAACATATTTATTGCTTTTTTACATGTATACATTACTCATATATCTAGCAAAGAATGGTTATGTTGAGATCACATCTCAACATAACCCTTCTTTGACTTTAGGTTTAGTTCTGGTTCTATGTATCAAAAGTCTGACTGAGGTCCGTATACGTACATATGCTAGTACCCTAGTACAAAAATCGATTAATGTTTCATCCTAAAACCAACTGACAATAGGAGAGCTTATACGTCAAGAACACGTACTTGTTTTTAACATTTCAACACGCCCCCCACAATTGCAACTAGGGGAAGACGCCTAATTGACATTTGGACAAAGGGGTCTAACATCTCATTATCGATCTTTATTGCTAACCAAGACTATGATTGAAAGATGGGGCATTGGACTATCCTGCTCTGATACCGACCAATATCAAAGTCTAACTCGTACCGATGATTGGAATCGTGTGTGCACAGGTGCACACATGCGCACCATATCGAATTCCGACTTGGACCGATGATTGAGGTAGTGTGTGCGCCTAAATTTTCAGTTTCGTGTCTGTCACCCGATGACGAAAAAAAAAGGCTAGCAATAGAGATTGCGGGAACCGACTAGTTTTACGAGAACAAGGAAGGTATCAATGTCCGACTCAAACCAATGACTACGAGTCATGTGCATGTGTGCATATGCGCTAGTGGCCTAGCACACAACCCGAGTGAGCTCCTATTCTAAAACCAATGATTGGGGTCATATGTGCACAAGCGCACACAAACGCACCATATCAAAGTCCAACTCGGACCGAGAATTTTCGATTTTGTGTCCGCCGCCTGATGACGGCAAATCTAAAATAAAGGTTGGCAACGGAGATCGCGTCACGATTGAGAACAAGGAAGGAATCAAAGTCCAACTCGAATCGATGACTGGGAGTCGTGTGCATGGGCACATATGCGCTAATAGCAGTGTGTTAAATATCGGACATGTTATTTTTAATTTATATACAATCTTAAATCGTACTGATTTGATTTACAGGAACTACGCTGAAAGATAATTCCTTGTTCATACACCAATACTTAATTATTCTTGGCCAGAGTGGCCCATTTGTCCAGCCCAAGTAAAAACCTGTCAGCTAGCTTTTGTTCAAAGAATTAAAAAGACATATTTTTGCCTTTTTGGCTTGCCTTGTACCAGAGGAGCAAGCAGTGGCAGCACTATAACCGAGAGATTCCAAAAACAGTAGCACAAAAGTGAGAAGGAAGAAAGGGGAAAAAGGGAGAAATTTTGTGAGAAAGTGAGTGGATCTTTCTTGTCTAACTTGGGTTCGTTTACCTCTTGATTTCAGTAAGCTAATTTGTGTGTTTTTTTAATTCCCTTTCAATTGAATCCCTAATTTGGTGAAAATAATGTTGTACCAATTTGAGGGAAATTGATGGTGTTCTCCTTGTGTGAGATTTGTATGTGATGACTTGTACCAATTTTGTTGATTAGGGGATTTTTAGTGCTCGTGGAAGGCGATAGGGGTTTTCGATCATCTGGGTTCAAGAGGGTTTCCACTTAAATCGTTGTGTTGTTTGTGTGCTTGTGTTTCTTGGTTTGATTATGTTTGCAGTCCTGTAAATTTGTGAACTTGGTTATCAGCGAGATTGTAGATTGAGTTGCTAAGTTCCTGATTCATCTCTGAATTTGGGTCTTTTCAATCTCAATAAGTTGTATCAGACTCTTTGGTTGATCTTTGGTTATGTTGTTTTGTGGGTAATAAAAGTAGACATGATGACAAAGACTGAGGAATTTACGGGCCAATGATAAAGCCAACAACTTCGAATTTCCCTATCTGAAAGACAAAGATGGATGATGTTTCGTATTGCAAAGACCTGTTTGTTCCGATTGAGTTGGGATTGAGAAAGTCAAGACATCCGATAATGATTGGAAGAAACTACACATGAAGGTAGTTGGAACCATCATAATATGGGTGGATATTAGTGTTTATCATCACATAAGCAATGAGACAGATGCACGGGTATTCTGGGGAAAATTAGAGGACATGTATGAAAGTGAATGAACATAGAATAAAGCTTTTGTGATAGAAAAAGCTGGTGAATCTCAATTACAGAGAGGAAAAGCCTATTGCAGAGCATATGAGTGAGTTTCAGGTATTGGTGAATCAGTTGAACACCATGACGTTAATCCCTTATGATAAGTTGCAAGCATTGTTGCTCTTAAGCTCTTTGCTTCATAGTTAGAAAACTCTAGTGGGGTCTGTCAACATCATTGCTGTGAGTGGGTTCGTGTCCTTATCTACAGTGAAGGATAGACTCTACAACGAGGAGACTAGAAGGAAGGATATGTAAACAAATTTATCACATGCTCTCGTGACAGTTTTAGGGAGTAGGTCTAGAGGAAGATCTCATACTAGGAAGAGTTTTGGTTGCTATCATTGTGGCAAGGAAGGGCACACATGAAGAGAAATTGCAATGTGTGGAAGAAGAAAAAGCAGGGAGAGGAAAATTAGAAGGGTACAACGTCAGTTCTGCATGACATTGATGATGATAAGGTTTTTCTCACATGCTTAGTGGATCATGATGGTGAGTTTGATTCTTGTGTGGAGTGGATTGCTAATGGAGCTGCATTCTTCCATTCTACATCAACGAGGAAAACCTTTACTTCATACCAAGTGGGATACTTTGGCAAAAGCAAAGATGGGGAACAGAAGCTTGTCTGATATTGTTGGTATGGAAGATGTTTGTGTGATGATAAACACAGGTTGCAGGATGACATTGACAGATGTGTGACATATACAAGATTTGTAGAAGAATTTGATTTCTCTTCAAGTATTGGATAAAAAGGGCTATGATAGCCTCTTTGGAGTAGGAAGTGGAAGCTCAACAAATTAGGGTCATTGGTGATCGCTAGGGGTGATTTAAGCGGTACGTTATACAAGTGTCGGATGGAAGAAATTAGAGAAGTTGTGACAGAGGTTCATGGTGTTGCTTTACTTGATTTGAAGCAAGGGCTTACATGATGCTTTAGTGGGAAAGAGATGCTGATTCTGAAGAGAAAGTCTCTCATTTTTTTGCTGATAAAGAGACCTTGAGCACTTGTGTTTTATCTGGATTGCAAACAAAATTTAGCGGAACTTCTGAGGCATTAGAAAGAATAGCACAAGTGTGGAGTTTGCTTCAAAGGATTGTGCTAATGGGATAGCCATGTCATAGGGGAATTCACCAGGTGCTATGACTGGTGATAGATCTGAACACGATGAGCCAGCACATATAGAAGAAACTACCAGAGGGTTAGAGAGAGGAGGCCACAGATTCACTAAGAGTTCTACCTCGGAGTACTAGAGAGTTACGGAGGAGGGAGAGCTAGAGGGTGATGGTAATATCTGGCGAGTATCAGTTCCATATCTCAAGGGTGAGACGGGACTAGGATGCAGGTGAGAATAGGACGAGCAGAGACGTCTTTCCCTTGGGCTGGCGGGGGAGATTGTTGGGCCAAGTGACCCATGAAGATCCAACCCAAGTAGTACGTCATCATTTTTCAATGTATTTTTAGCCTTATGATGAATTATAAAAAAGGGCAAGCTAGCAGCTGAAGACCGCCGCCAGCAGCAATAAGAAAGAAGAGGGAGACAGAAAAGAGAGAGGAGAGGAAAGATAGAAGATTTGAGCGGGCTGTTTGAATGGATAAACGTTGCTACTAGAACCACATAAGTATGGCAAGATTCGTAGGCCTCTCACCCTTGAACCTCCCACACTCGATCTCAATCCTCTCGGAATCGCATTCTGAGGATCTCGACCATTTGGCACCTTCGCCTCTCACTAGGGTGTCTCCCTCAGCATCTCACCAAAGGGTTTTGTTTTTAGCATCTCACCAAAAACATGATCCTTAACCCGGAATCAAAGGAAGCAAATGTGCTCAACTTTTCACTCAAAAATTCAACTTGTATTAAAAATGGGAAACCTTACACAATATATAGGAGAAACTCTAGCCTCCTATGTTTTTACAAGCGATGTGGGATACTTTTTAAATAGAAAAATATAAGAAAAATCTATAAGTCTAAATCACATCATCCTCTCCTCCTTTGAAAACGATTCGTCCTTGAATCTTGCGTTTCCCTCCGAAAAATACAATACGCCCCTGTACGTTGGATCTGCGTAAGGTAACGATGGTTGGTCTCGCAAAAGCTCTCGAATCCATAAGGCTCTTCCAAATGGTACATAACGCCCCTGTACGTTGGATCTGCGTAATGCACTTCAATGGTTGGTCCTGGACAAAACTCCAACGGATGGTTGTGGATGCTTGTGACAACAACACAAAAAAGATTAAGGAACCCTAGCCGGAAGCTCTGATACCACTTAATGTTCTTGGGAACTCACCATGCCGCTAGGATCGACGACAAGGTTCCTCCATTATTGAATGGATAAACGTTGCTACTAGAACCAGATATGTATGTCAAGATTCGCAGGCCTCTCACCCTTACACATTCCACACTCGATCTCAATTCTCTCGGAATCGCACTTTGAGGATCTTGACCCTTTGACACCTTCGCCTCTCACTAGGGTGTCTCCCTTGGCATCTCACCAAATGGTTTTGTTTTTAGCATCTCACCAAAAACATGATCCTTAACCCGGAATCAAAGGAAGCAAATGTGCTCAATTTTTCACTCAAAAATTCAACTTGTATTAAAAATGGGAAACCTTACACAATATATAGGAGAAACTCTAGCCTTCTATGTTTTTACAAGCGATGTGGGGTACTTTTTAAATAGAAAAATATAAGAAAAATCTATAAGTCTAGATTCGGGTTGTATTTAGATTGGTGTTTGAGATCCCCATGTTTGTTTGTCTCGGCGTGAGACTGGATTGTTAAACACATGTACTGATTTATTGATTGATGGTTTATTGCTCTACCAAGTGGAAGGTAGTTTTTTTACCCTCTAGTTAGAGAGGGTTTTCCCACTTAAATTTTGTGTCAATATTTGTGCTTCTATCCGTGTTTGGGTTTCTTGGTTGTCTGGTTTCCGGATTGCGTATTATCATTGGTTGTTCATTGGTTTGTTGGATGATTGTCGTTGGTTTTCTTGTTACCCGAATTCGCTTCTAGTGTGGCTGGAAAGTGGTTTCTAGCCCAACAGATATGTTATCTGGTTTTGTTCTATCACCTTCGCACGGGGATATCAAAGTGATATATATATACTAATATACCAAAGGATATAGATCGATATTGAGTCTTCTATACCAATATCTTATATATCTATATATTCATACCAAACAAGCCCTAATAATGAATTGATTTATATTGCAGGGAATATAATGTCAACTTTGATAGAAAGAAGAACGTATCTACTAAAAGCACAAGAAAGGAACACGAAGAAAACCGTTCTTCACTACGCAGTAGAAGAACATATGGAGTTACTTGTAAAGACATTGCTAATGGCTGACAGCACTCTTGCCTACTTGCATGACAAGGATGGCATGACTCCTCTTCATAGAGCAGCTAAGATGGGTTCACCGAGGATGATTCGGATCATCCTCGAGTTATCTCCACAATCGCTAACGATTCTTGACAAAATAAATGGGCAAACTGCTCTTCACATCGCT
This sequence comes from Persicaria tinctoria, assembly GCA_037127255.1. Lineage (NCBI taxonomy): Eukaryota > Viridiplantae > Streptophyta > Magnoliopsida > Caryophyllales > Polygonaceae > Persicaria > Persicaria tinctoria. The sequence continues at coordinate 70,892,352 of JBANSL010000013.1, forward strand.
AAGATGGATGCATCATCTTTGGCAGGATGCCTCAAGAGCACACGAATGAAGGAGCTCATTAATGTGACGGACAAAAATGGTAACACGCCCTTACATTTAGCCTTGATAAACTCCGACCTTGCATCTGCAAATAAGCTTTTAGAAGTGGAAACCGTCAATTGGAGGTTGACCAACGAACAAGGCCATAGTCCTATCGATTTGTGTACTTCGGATGATCAAATCCCCTTCAAATTGGTGCGTACTTTCACCTACAATTGATTCATGTTCTATTATATATTATTATGATCATTGATTGTTTAATTAATTATATTGCATCAGAAATGTTTGGCATCAACTTGCAGAGTGAAAGAGGTGGTCACTAACACCCAGATATTCCATAAGGCTGTCATCAATAATGTTGACGATCTCTTGGATCACTATAGTTGGGAGGATTGTTTAGAATATAGAGGGCCTCGAGGAGATAATATCCTTCATGTAGCAGCAAGAGATGGCCAAAGGAATATCATCAACCAAGCACATAGTTCTGCTTCTGATATTCTCTTGTTGTTGTCGGGACAAAATTCCAAAGGGGAGACACCTCTCCATCTGGCTGCACAACATGGGCAGCTAGAAGTAGTTAATTCTATTTTATCATTGTGCACTCCAATTAACAAGCCAAAAAATGATGATAATCCTTCAACTTTTGTGCCTATAGATAGCGAGAATGAAAATAAGTTGATGGATATCAAGCCATGGAGGATGAAGTCTAACAATGGAGAAACACCCATTCACAAAGCTCTTATCAATAAACATGAAAACATCGCACTACGTCTACTGTCTTACGAACCTGAATTGGTTTCTTCTGAAAATAGTGCGAATGATAATTTGTTGTATCATGCTGCTGAATATTGTTGTAATCGTGTTTTAGAGGAAATAGTATCAAGAACTGGAGGATACAACACACTTTGTACAAGGGGCCCAAATGGTCAAAATGTCATTCATGCTGCTGCAAAAAGTGGAGGTAAATCACTCCTGCCTTCTTTACGTCTCTTATAAGGGTATTGAATTGCAGTTGCATCATGAGTCATGACCATATATGCATTTATTTGGCTTTTCAAGAGTTTTTTTATCAAAGCCCAAGAAGAAGGGGTAGCTCCTGGCGAGGAGCCTCTAGCCCATAAGAACATTATTAAAAAATAGGGCAAATTGTGAAAAATAGCATGAACTTTAGGGGTAGTTGTGTTTAATGGCATAAACTTTCAAAATTTTAAAAATAATCACCAACTTTGGTTCTGGTTGCAATAAGTGGCACAACTTTTTTTTTTTGAAATATCACCTCTTATTAACATTCTTTGTAGAAAAAAAATCATCCAATTTTCAATTTTTTAGAAAATTGTAAGTGGGTTTAAAAAAACACTAGAAAATGTGATTTGTTTGTAAACAAAATGTTAATAAGGGGTGTACTTTTCAAATAATATGATTGTGCTACTACCCATAGCCACCCTTCAAAGTTGATGATTATAATAGAATTTTTAAAAGTTGTTGCCACCTAACGCAACCATCCCAAAAGTTTGTGTTATTTTTTTGCAATTTGCCTTTAAAAATATATCCTCTTGTCCCATTCTCCTTTTACTGCATCATGTATGGGACGGACCTAGGAGTAGGCTGGTGTGTGCTATAGCCTAACCAATTTTAAAAATAATACATATATAACATAGGTACATTAGTATACAAGTTGCCCGCCTAACACAGTTGGTTTGTGGCTTTGTTCTGTTTTGCTACTTATTTCTCTTCCTTTATTTTATTTTTTTTACTTCTATTTTTTCCTAGTTTCTGCCAATTATTACCGCCAATACTTTTTATAAATATATATATATATCTATACATCTATAGGTACTAATAAAAGAAGTTTTTTTTTACTCATTTAATGTCAATTAAAGATAAAAAACAATTTCGTAGTAAAATTAGTATTTTAGGAGTATTAATGCACATTACCAAGATAAAAAAAATAATTGATGACAACAAAAAATTATACTTTTTCTTTTACAAAAAGTGTTTTAGTTTTTGTGTGTGTGTGATTTAAAGCCTTAATTCATCACAAATTATAGAATGAGATAAAATGTCTAATTAAAATTTTATCTTATAAATTAAATTTTAAAAGTATTAGCAGGAAACGTGATAGGAAAGTAAATTTTTTCTATTTACATAAATGAGATAAAACTTGATGACAACAAAAAATTATACTTTTTATTTTAAAAAGTGATTTAGTTTATATATTTATATATACAAAATCTAAAGTCAAATTATAGAATGAGATAAAAAACAATCTACTTAAAATTTTATCTTATAAATAAATTTTTTAAAAATATTAGCAGAAAACATGGTAGTCAAGTAAAATTGAGAGTAGGAAACATAAAGTAAGCTTACATAAAATTTCAAGTATAAAAAACTAATTAAATTAAGTACATGATAGTTTAATTTTATTAATTTTACTTTTTATTGACTTTATTCTTCAAATTAATTTATGAATATGTAAAACTCTTCAATAGTCGAAAATTGACAGTCTCATGCGTAGCACTGAATAGCGCACTGGTATATATAGTGATAGATGGAAAAAAAATTAAGATTATATGCAAATCTAGCCAACCCTAAATTATAATACTGGTTCTATGCATGATCATGTAGCAGAGTCTTGCTGTAATCATCTACCTCATTGATGAGGTTTTGTTTTCCTTCAATCAAATTCAGGCAAGGGTTAAATGCCTCTTCTACATGGTAATGCAAGCTAGTTTTAATACATCATAGAAACTTGGTAATGATAATCTTCTAGAAATTCCAATAGTAAAGGGTTAACACCTAGTGAGGATCCACTATTTCAACATGCATTTCATATCTATGTTCAGGGACGGAGCCAGAAAGTTTTGAGTCGGGGGTCACCATAGTAGTCGACAATAAGATCGAGAAAAAAATCGTAGAACACAACGTGTTCGATAGTACAAACTAGTGTCAACCTATGGTTTCGAAAACACTACAAATATATAAACTGAAAATAAGGATAAAAAACGAAAAATAAAGATATAAAACACAATAAATAAACATTGCATTATTAACATGTGATAATGTATAACTAGATATAAAAAATTTAAACTTGCGTACTTTCTTACCATATTTTCAAAATAAGTAATATAACATATGATTTCGAAGCTCTCGAGATCAATGAATTATAATATGTGAATGTCAATTTAAGTAAAATATTAAAGTATTATAGTATATTGAAATAAAACTAAAGTGATTAATACTGCTGTAATTTTCAAACATTCATAACTTTTTACTCAGATGCCGGATTAGGGCGTATTATATATCAAAACGAAGATATCGACGAAGAGAATACACCTAGGTAATTTGTCGGATGATTAGGGGGTCACCTGACCCCCTAGGAGCCCCTAGATCCGCCTCTATCTATGTTTAATTATCAAACATCTTGAATACCCCCCCCCCCCCCCCGAATGACTATTTTGCCCCCCTGAATGATGATTTTGTGATTTGTGAAGGATCATCATTATGAAGTTTCTATAATGTAATAACACTTGCTTTACCATGTAGCCAAGATATTTGACCTATGCATGAGTTTGATTGAAAGACAACCAAACCTCATAAATGAGGTAGATGATTACGGCAAGACTCCATTACATTATGCAGTAGAAGAATGGGAATGGGGCGTAGTAACGAAGCTACTTAAGGAGGACAGAGCATCGGCCTTCATCTACGACAATGATGGCTTTACCCCATTGCTTAGAGCTGGTGTTGTTGGTGTTATGCCAACTATAAAAAGCATACTTGACCTTTGCCCCCAGTCTGCAGAGCTTCGTGATGGTAACGACAGGACAGTACTTCACCTTGCAGAAGTCCACGGCCTTTTCTTTAAAACATGCATGAAACATCAAGTGATGCTGAAATTGATAAATGAAACAGACAAGGAAGGAAATACTGCATTGCATTGTGCCATTCTTAATGAAAAGATTCATAAGGCATCAGTCCTATTACGAACAAAAGGTATAAATTGGAAAATTAGAAACAAGCAGCATAAATCACCGATGGATTTATGTTACGAACTCAAGAGAAGTGGTAAAACAAATCAGGTACGCCAAAATATCTTCCTTAAGTTTTTATCCCTATTAAATTCAAATATACCAAACAATTGAAGTTCAATCCTAAATCAATTGACAATAACTTAATTTTTCATAAAGTGAATACAGATATTTGTATCACAATCCCATGTCTTAGTTCATTAGTATGAGCGACCCGTCACAATGGAGAGACAACCAAGTTTGTTACCAAGTGAAATATTTGTACTAAATTTAGTGTACGTAGATCGAATTCCATCCTCATAACCATGTTTCTCCTTTCTAAATGTTAGCTCCCTATCCTTGCCATGTTGGATCTTCTGAACAAGGAAGAGCTTCCACCGACAAGAGCACAAAAATACGGTCTCAATGTGATAAAGATGTTTAAGGATCTCCTGCTCTTGACGGAGGACAATGTGAAGAAACTACTTGAAAAAATAGCCGTGGCAGCAGCCCTCTTGGTAGCCATCACTTTTGCAGCAGCATTCTCTGTTCCTATGGGCGGATACGACCAAAACACCGGAGATGGGAAGAAAGTGAATCAGGTTGCTGTTAATGTGTTCATAGTGTCAGATGTGTTTGCCATGCTTATGGCTATAAGCATCTTGCTCAAGTACACATTAATTGAAGTCCGACCCGACATGTTATATCACCTGGCGATGACTAGCATTTTCTTGCTCAGAATGTCCCTCGGCTTCACAATTGTGGCTTTCTTATCTGGTGTATATGCAATTGTGTCGCACGGCAAGCTCTTAATCCTTATCCCTATTATAGTCGCTGCATTACTTCATTCACTTATGCGGATTAAATTGGAGTTCACTGGATTTACGTTCTTCTGAGCGATTTGTATGCAGACATCCTATTAAAACTATTGTCAAGATGATTTATGTACATGTTTGTGTTGCCACACACTCTTCTGTTGCATATGTGCAGATCAGTTGATGTTCATGTTCAGGTGGTATGATATATTATTTTACTAGCTAATTTCTCCTTTTTTTTCCAGGGGATTGGATAGAGGGTATCATTTTCAATGGTTTTTATCATTTATAGAGTATCTTCCGAGAAAAAGAATGAAGAGAGACACTAAAGAGAGAAACTCTCAAACCAAAAATTCTAGATGAGCGCCCGAATTCCGTTTATTCCAGGTCCGGGTTCGGGATGGGTTATTCGGTTTGGGGTCATATCGGAATTGGGTTGATATCGGGTGTGGTTACTAATTACTTAAAATTGAGGCTGAATTCAGTAGTTACTTGGGAGTTTCCACGACCCGTGGGAGATTGACAACAAGAAGGTTTAACTACCTCATGAAAGCACATGCAAAGCAACAATGAACAACCAAAGCAATAATGTATATCAACTTTGAACGAGAATGAATACAAAATTTGTAGGCCTCAATTGGAACGCTCAAGAACGCAAGGAAAGAACAAGAAAGACAAAGAGAGACTAAGTGTCTATGTGTTTGAGGAGACAACCAGTAGAGATCCAACTAGGGCATAAGCGAAACATCCAATGGTGTTTTGCACCAACGATTTCCTATGAAAACGTCTTGGAATCCCAGTGTCTCAAGCTCTTTAGATTGATCGGGAGCTCTATCAAGAGGCTCTGTCAAGGCATCTCACCCAGAGGCAAGGAAACCACAAATGGTCGCCAAGGAGACAGAGCAAGAGGGAGAGCAGAAACCCTAGAATCACCAAATGAGAGCGGTAACCCTAGCTCACGAACATCACAGGACATATAAGGCATGAAGTGAAGAATGGGCTAGCCATTTCCTTCGCAGATTTGGGCTCACTGGGCCCAAATCTGGTTGCAGCACATAAATCCCAAGACTCCAAACCCAAACTTTAAAATTACAATCAAAACTTAAGGATTATACACAAACGAGACATAGTCTCTACAATTTTCCCTTCTAATTCTTAAGTTTACTAGTGCAAATCAGCCTTGCATGGAGTGTTCTTGAGTCTTACAACCTTCTCTATCATCGGCCTATTTGGTCTAATAGCTCCTTAGTGTGTCTTGAGATCCTTCATGTGTAAGAACTCCCTGCAGAAAACAAACTTGTCCATTGTCACAATTTTGGTTCCAAAATGAACATGATTTTTCTTTCCATCAATTTTCTTAATCAAGAACACTCTTTTATACACTTTATCTCTAATAAAGTGATATTTGACATCTATGTTCTTGGTCCTCTCATGGTAGACATGATCCTTGCATAAATAGATTGCACTCTGACTATCCATATGCAACACAAACACCTAGTGTTTTCTTTCACTCTCCCTAAGTATACCTTGAAGCCGGATCGCTTCCTTAGAAGCCTCAACATCTGTTATGTACTCACCCTCTCTAAAGGATAGAGAAATAATAGCTTGTTGTTTAGTATTCTAGGAAATGCAGTTTCCATGCCAGGTATACATATAGGAGGTTGTAGATTTTCTATGTCTTTGTTGCTAGCAAAGTTTGAGTCAACATAACCAAGGAGATCAGGTTTGGGAAAATGTGTACCATAGACAAGACCATAATCAGAAGTACCTGAAACATATCTCAACAAATATTTCATTGCAAGCCAATGCTTTTCACCAGGATTAGACATGTATCTACTCAGGACACTAATATCAAAAGCCAGATCAGGTCTAGTACAAATCATGGCATACATAAGACAACCAACAAAAGCATTATAAGATAGAGATTTCATGCGTAGCTCCTTTTCCTTAGAGAGTGGCATCTTAGTCTTTGTGAGATAAAGATGCCCTCCTAAAGGAATGGGGGATACTTTAGCATTTAAAATCTTAAACCTCTGAAGAACTTTCAACAGATAATCCTGTTGGGATAAAAATATCAAGTGTTTAGCTCGATCCCTGATAATTCTCATGCCAAGAATAACCTGGATAGGGCCCAGGGCCTGCCCCATCTTCGAGTTTATAGACCCACTTGCAGTCAATAGTCCTTGCCTTCTCAGACTTGGGAACAAGTTCCCAGGTCTTATTGATCTACAGTGAATCCATCTCCTTTTTCATAGCAGCAATCCAAGAATTAGCATGAGATCATTTAACAACATATTCATAAAGCTCAAGTGTATAAGCATAAAGCACTTCAACAATCATAACACATAACTCAATCTCATTAGCATATTTCCTATTAGGTTTCCTCACACGAGGAGACCTATCTCTAGTAAGCTGATAATGAGTTAAATCATGAGTTTCATCAACAGTATCATCAACATCAATAGACGAAGCATCAATAAAAGAAGCATCAGGAGTAGAGAACTCAAGAAACTCATCAATTTCAGCATCAGAAGAGGAGGAAGAACATGAATGTGAGGGAGAAGAGTCAGAGTCAGAATCACTTACTGCCCGACCCACTTGAATGGTGGGGGTGCACATTTGGGTGCTCTTCAGTACTTGAACTTGGATTGCTTTTCCCTTTTGAGGACGAAGCTCCAATGTGGTTAGATGGTGAGTGACCAATGCCAAACTCATCATCTCCATCATCTGCAGAGTTGTTGTCATCCTCACTGGGCATGTAGAAGTGATTTCCAATTTGTTCATGGGTACCTGCACTATCAACAGATCGAAGATGTTAGTACATTTTTTAAATGGAAATCATTCTCATTAAAGGTTACATTTCTACTAGTTGTAACTTTGTAGCCCCCTGGCTATATAACAAATAGCTTATAACCCTTTACACCCTATAGATAACCCAACATAACACACCTAAGAGCTCTTGGATTTAGTTCCTGTGGAGTTTTAAAACCAATGGCTGCAGAGGGTGATCTGTTTATCAGGTATGAAACAGTTGTAACTACCTCACCCCAAATGGAGTGTTTCTTCCCATCACTAATGAGCATACACCTTGCCTTTTCAAGCAGGGTTCTGTTCATCCTCTCAGTAGTGCCATTCTACTGAGGGGTGCTTGGCATAGTGAGGTGCCTTTTGATCCCATTTTGATGACAGAAGCTATCAAAATCATGGTTACAAAACTCAAGGCCATTATCAGTTCTAAGACATTTAAGCTTAAAATCACACTCACCTTCAACTTTATATTTCCAGAGCTTAAAGAAATCAAAAGTTTCACTCTTGTCCCTCAAAAGGTACACCGAGACCTTCTTGGAATATTGGTCTATAAGTGATAGAAAATACATCCTACCACCGATAGTATCCACTTGAGCAGGTCCCCATAGGTGTCCGGGTATATACTCTAGTTTCCTAAGAGCTATATACTTAGATTTCTTAAAGCCAGTTCTGGATTTCATACCAAACACACAATTTTCACACAAATGCATATCAGATGGTTATGTTTCAATGAGCCATGCTTGTACGGATAATGAAGACCCATATTGCCTATATGACATAATCTAGCATGCCACAGTTTAGTATGACTAAGATTTATGCAAGCATTGATCTCAGGAGGCAAGTTATAGGCAAGAAAGACAGGTTCACCAAGCACATAATAAAGACCACCTTTCTTAACACTCTTCAACACAACTTTACCATTTTTAGACACAGACTTAATGCCATTTCGAGTGCTAATGTCATAACAAAGATCATCAAACATGCTGACAGACAACATATTTCTCCTAAGACCAGGCACCCACATGACCTTTTGGAGTACCCTATTGAGAGAGGAAATCGAGAATTGCAAATAAAATACGAATAAAATAAAGCAAACCGATTGGATCCCATCAAATAATGTTCAAGACTCCCTCCCGATGTAGCAAGAGAAAGTCACGTTCGATCCTCAAGGAAGCTAGTCAGCGGATCCTAGGCAGCGGAGGAATCTCACAGCAAAAATTGACCTCAGATTACCCGATCTCGAGTAAAGTTACTCGACAGAAGATCGGACAAGTCGAAACAGAGCAGGCGACAGTCACTGGTTTTGTCGATATCGAGAAGATTTACTCGATATCGAGTAAATATGTGGACGTCAAGGAAAGCTTTGTCGAGTACATGCAGTTCAGAAGCTACAGCGATCTAGGCGATCGAAAATTAGTAGTCGATGTCGACCAGTTTTGGTCGATATCAAGGAGGGCAGAAACTTTAAACGAAAGAAAATAAAAAACATGGCTTTTCGAAATAAACTAGGTATGAAAGAAAATTTCCAAGATTGGGGTTTGCGACGACAATAACCAAGCATGCATAAGGCAAGATAAATAATGATAATCATGCAAATCGCATCGAAGGATCAAGCTTTCGCCTTTTCCAACAATTAGACAACTCTTTCAAGAAACCCTAATTCTATCTACCGATTTTAGGTTTACAATCCAAGTTGTTAGCATGGATCTCCATTGAATGGGTAATAAACACATAAAAGGTAGTAGATGCTCAAAACATGATAAAAATCGGATCTTTACCTCAAACACGCAGGGTTATCGTCGGGCTCACCCCAACCCTAGAAGTAGGTGGACTACTCGCTCTTCATCGCAATCGCAGACATTGATTTAAAAGAAATAACTTGCATTAACTAAATTCAAAGTCATTACAATCCCGGCACTCCAACTTTCGTTGAACGCCAAAACCCTAAAACCTTTGAACTCCTAAACTTCTCTGTGGAACTACTTCTCAAGCTTCTGAATTGAATCAATAGAAAATCAGCCCCATGTGCTTTATTTGTAGGGCTTAATCCTTACTAAACAAGGAAAGCAATCTATATCTATTTCCTAAAGATAGAATTAAATAAAGATAAAACATTAATTCTAAAGGGAAATAATTAAATATCTAAAATATCTTCATGTGGTAGATATATCTCTCTTCTTGGATAAATCCTTGATAGATCTTTGATAGATTCGAATCCCAACAGCTCAACTCGACTCGGACAGCTGATAGGGTCTAATTTAGTCATGTAATTACATATTATATTAGCTTATTTTCATGCATATTTTACATATTTTATAGTTAGTTTGTATTATTTGGATTTCGGAGTCTACACTAGTGTTTTTATATATTTCAGGTATTTTTGAGGATGGATCGTATGAGTTTGGAAGTTGATCGATTATAGCTTATGGGATTATTATGCAATTTGGAAGAAAAAGTGGTTGCCTATGTAATACCGTATGTGGAGGAGTCGAGGAGATGCGGCGCAGGATGTGTGCTCAACAAGTGATGCGTCAAAAAATTGGAGTTCGGAAGTTGCCTATTACTTTCATTTATTTTATTAAATAGATTACTTAGATTACTTAGATAGATAGAATTAATAATATTAATATTATATATATTTAGATTAGGATAGATAGATTATCTTGTGTTTTAGAAAGAGCATACATTATATGTACTTTCATACGGCAAAGAGCCTACTTATATTATTGGGATCTAATCGAGATTGCGTGAAATCCCACGGAACCAACAGCGTCACGCGGTCCAAAGCACTTTTGCTCGATATCGAGTAATTTACTCGACATCGAGGAACTTTGGTTGTCGACTTGGCTGGCCTGGCTTTCTCTAGCAACCTCTCCCCGAGTTGGCTCGGACATGTGGTCTTGGTTTTGTCGATATCGAGGAATTTACTCGATATCGAGGAAATGTTGCTCGAGTTGTCTTGATCTTCTTCTCGGCTTCTCGATCAGCTTCTCCTCAGATCCTCGATCAGGTGTTGCTGCTGATTTGGTCGATATTGAGGAATTTCCTCGACATCGAGTAAAAACTGCAACTCGAGTTGGCTTGTTCCTCAGCTTTCTCGATTAGGCTTCTTCTCGGCCAGGCTTGGCTTCACACATCTTTGTCGATATCGAGGAGTTTTCCTCGACATCGAGTGACTCTTGCCTTCCGTTTTCTCTTTTTGGTTTTGTCCCGGAATGGCTCCAAATTCTGTAATATTAAACAAAAACTTATGTAGACCTCTATTTCTTGCAAATAAGCATATACTATATAAATTCGACACATTCCCAGCCCGAAATATGCAAAGTATATAGAATAAGGAGCTAAAATGTGCATTTTAACATGGCTATTTTAGTGGACATCATACCCTAACCCTCCCATCATGCATCTTAAAAGAAACATTCCCAATGCCCTTAATGGATAACATGGAATGATCACCCAATTTAACAGTACGCTCATCAAACAAATGCAAATGATCAAAATGATGCTTATAAGGAGTACCATGCATTGTGCAACCAGAATCCAAAATTTAGGCATCAGAATCAAATATATCAAATATATCAGTAAGAGCACACATGTGAAGCTCATCGAGGTAAAAAGACTAAGACTCTAAGACAGGAGTAGTACCATTATTGTTTCTAGCATTTCTTTCATCCTTTTTCTTCTTAAAGCATTCATAAATTTAATGACCAAGTCTACCACAATAATGACACTTAACATTTCTCTTATCAATCTTACGTTTAGTCTCATTAGCCTTAGTCTTAGAAGGGTTTGAATTTGAACCAGAATTAGAAGCAGAAGAATCCTCTTTCTTCTTGTTTTTTTTCTTCTTATTCTTACTCTTGCTCTTAGTGAACAAAATATCAGATTTGTTATCCTTATCACCCTTTCCTTTAAACACTTTCATAACCTCATTTTTCTGTATGAAAGCCTCAATAATCCTCTTTTTAGTTAATTCCTTTGTACCAAATTGTATCACATCTTTAAAATTATCAAATTGGGATGGCAAAGAGTTCAACAACATAACAACTTGATGAGTATCAACAATTTTATCATCACATCTTTCTAACTCTTGATTCATACGAAGATATATATCCAGATTATCATTAAAAGACACAGAAACATCCATTTTGAAATCAAAGATGCGACAGAGCAGACTTATCCTAGATGGCAAAGACTTAACTTGAAATAAATCAGTAAGACCTTTCCATAGAGATTTAGAGGTGGTAAAATCTATCACTTGCCTAGCAACTTCATCAGATAAACAAATGATAATCTTAGAGTGAGCAATTTGATCCATTTCAGTTTTAGCCAGAGCATCAAGATTAGCAGGATAAGATTCATCAACAGCAGGCCAACATTTTTCATTAATAAGAACATCCTTCATTTTCAATTGCCACATAGCAAAATTAGAGGTCCCATCAAAGGGCTAAATTCTAACGGAGGATTCAGACATCACAACAGATCGCATCAAGCAATATCACGAAGATAATAAGCCAGTAAGGCAACACAAAAGTAGTAACAAAGGAAACGCAACAACTAAATTGATAAAGTATAGCAGCAAGATCCGGTGAATGCCAAAAGCTTTCACATATCTGAAACAACAGCAACATATTTTTTTTTAGGAAATGGTACTAAATACCATAAAATAAAAAAACTTTGCAAAAATACCATAAGGGTGGGAAAATTTGCACAAATGCCACATTTCCCCCAAATTTGCACAAATGTCCAAGTAAACCCCCCCCCCCCCCCAATACCAGCTATCCCATGTAATTTTGGCCAAATAAAAAAGAAAAATAAAATAGGGGCAAAATCAGAATACTCTCTCTCCCCCATTTCAGTTTTCTCTCTCCATTTCAAACGAAAGAAAATGAAAAGGGGATGAACCGACGATTTCGAAAGGAGGAGGCCGGAGAAGATCCACCAATGTCGGAGTGTGGAGGAGAAACGAAGAACGCCGTCGTTGGACTATAAAGGTATGCCCCCCTCTCCATCAACCCAAAATCATTCTTTCCCCTCTCCGTTTTGTGCGAACGTGGGGTGTCGGATGTGTGGGTGAAGGAGTTACAATGGGGTTTAGGGATTGAAGGGAAATGGTGGGTTGAGTAATGTGTTGTGAAGGGGTGACAATGGTGGGTGCGATTGAAAGACGAGGAGGGTGGTTTTCGGGTATGGTTAGGGGAAACCTGCGGTTAATTAGGGTTTAGGGAGGCCGAAGAGGGTGGCAATGGTGGGAGTTAAAATTAGGATATGGGGATGTTTTATTGGGCGATAGAAGAAGAACAATTGAGGTTTGAGCCTATTTGATTTGGAATTTGTTTGTTTGAAAGAGAAATTGGGTGATATGGGTTTCGAATTGGATGAGAAAGTATGTCGTTCATTCGCACATCTTCGTTTTCTGCAGAATCTGCATAACCTAGGTGACAAGGGTAAGTGGACTCCTGACACGTGACATTTTCAAGGTGACAAGTAAATATTGATATTTAAAGGATATTGTCCTAATCATTTCGATATGAAATTAAGAGACGATTAGAATCTGATATGAATTTGAATAGTCCAACGAATACCACATATTTCCTTTGATGTCATTCTTTTTTTTTTATTTCAATTTCATTGGTTGCTGGACAACAATGTCGTTTTTCGTTTTAATTGGGTTTGTTTCTGAATTATAAATGAGTTTTGACATCAAAAGTTAGGCTGATGTTGTTTTCTGAACGCTTTTGTTCACCTTAGTCCGTATGAGTGATGCTAAAAACCTAATCCCTGCAGATGAAGGTGTTGGAGGAGGTCGTCAATGGACTGTTGGTTGCTAAAGGGATGGGAAGAGCCGGGGAAGAAGGAGAAAGGGATGCTAGCGCTTCTTTTGACATTGATGCAGAGAAGGAGAGTGATGTTGGGAAGGATGGAGCTAAAGACAAACTTTTCGATGAAAAGGAAGGGATATGAGGCACGAAAGGATGAGGAGGTAAGTTTTCTGCTAGGCGACATGGTATTTACGGTTAAGTGACACGGGTTAAAAAATCTGGGAATGTCGTATATGAATCTGTTTGTTATTAGTTCATGTGACAAAGTTTTTGCTATTGGGTGATAGGGTTTATTTAGTTTGGTGACACGGGATAAAAAAAATCTATGAATGTCGATTATATCAATCTGTATTAGTTGATGTGACAAGGTTATTGCAGTTAAGTGACATGGTTTACTTAGTTGGATGACATGGGATATCCAAATCTCGGAATGAGAGTTTAAACTTCCTAAGCATTTTTCAGATCTCTGAGGCTGCAAAAGTTGAGGGTGTGTGAGGCAAGAAGACTAGGAAGGCTCTAGGAGGTGATGGAGAAGACATGCCCCCTTCGCGAAGAAACCGCAGGGCCAAAAAGGGAAGGACGATGTCGCGAGCGCGGATGCGATTTTGGGACTTGTATCGGTGTTCAACAACGATGGCTTAGCCCAGTGGATGGCAGTAGCACACATCTGTATTTGTCTCCAATTATTCTACAAACGACGTCATTCACCTAACATTGTCATCGTGGGTGTGTAGCGGGGATGGGGAGAAGTGGATGACAGGCTACGACTGACAACTTTTTATCAGAGCGTACTTTTCATACCCCTAGGTTGTTATGAAGTTTGTTGGGTTGTAGAATATTATGATCTCCATTAGTTAGTAGGTGTAGTATTTTATGATATTGGTTGGTCAGTACATGTTAGTCTTTTATGAACATCTTATGCACTTGGGGGGTGTATTTACGAACGTACTTGGTTTTGAAATGTTTGGGTGGAAAAACAGACACGTTAAAACCTTCAAGTGACATGGCCATACAAACAGGTGACATGGTTCATTTCGAAAACAAATTTAAAGTGAAACCCCAAACTGCAACACGTTAATTCCTTCAGGTGACACGACCATACAAACCGGTGATAGGGGTTATTTTCTTAACAAATTGGAAGACACTAAGAAATGTGAAACGCCAAAATCAAACAAGTGACACGTTAAATCCATCACCTCATCCTCGACTTCCTCCCCCTCCACCGACACCCTCATACTCGCGTCCTCCTTGACATTGTACAACTCCAAATCATCCCAGTCTTCTTTGAGCTTCACTACAAAACCTTCGTCCTCATCCGAGACCTTAAGTGACAGTGATTTCGAATTGGGTGACAAGTGAAATTAGGTGACAATGGTTTCGAATTGGGTGTTGATTTATGTTTTTATGCTATTGGCCTTGTGATGATGGTTTATGGCAATGGTGCGGGTGATTTTGGGGATTGGGGTTGTGTGGCTGATCGATTGAAAGATAAAGGGGCTGGGGACATGGGTGTGAGTGAGGCAAGGTCGGACCGAGTTCGGGAGAACGTGATGAGACCAGAGAAGCCTGGGAAGATAAAGTGAAGAAGACACTTGAACTGATGTTAGAGAGGCTGAGAACTATGTCAACATGGATGCGGAGCATGGATAACAAGGTAAGTGTTTCGCCTAAAAAAATTTGTCCCAATTATGAACACCGTTGATGATAGGAGGAAATAAACTAGCGACACGGTATATTTAATAAGTGACACGGGTAAATTTTCCCAAAATTACGAATAACATTGGCGAACCACCCCATTTTTATGTACTGTGTGGTTCAGATGAAGATCATGGATGGTGTTGTGAGTGGGATGCGAGATTCCCATTGGAATGCAGGAGGTGTGCACACACCAATGACAGATGTTCGTCGAGAGGATGAGGGGAAACTTTGTTGTTATTGTAGTAGGTTGTTATGAACTTCGTTGTTATTGTCGTAGGTTGTTATGAACGTTGTTGCTCTAAACATATAGTTGTCGACGGTAGTTGACTAGGTTGTTATTGTAGTACGTTACTATGAACTTTGTTGCGTTCTATATAATGTTCGTTGGTCATAAGTTGTAGAATGTTATGATATTTTTATGATATTTGTTGGTCGGTAGTTGACTATGTTGTTATGCTCGAAACTTTGGTTATCGACGTACCACCAGATTCAAATAAGTGACAAGATAAATAATTTAGGTGACACGGGATTCCAAACAGGTGAAAATGGTGATTTCCTTATCGAAGTAGGAGAAACGCTCATAAATGTAATCATCAACTTCACATAAGTGCTAAGGGTGATTTCCTTATGCGACGTCTTCGTCCTCATCCTCCTCCTGACTGCTTGTGGATATGACCTCCAACCCATGATACATGTCACCTTGTCAGTTTACCGTGTCATCTAAGGAGTAGTCTGTGTCACCCAATTGGATCACATTCAGACCCTTACCCTTGTCCTTTTTATACATATGCTTGTCACCAGTTTCAAAACCTCTGTACGTAATGTCTACTGCACCCAACTCCTTACTCTTCCCTATGGCCTCCATCCCCTCACCCAAGTGGATTACCTCCGAACCCTTACCCTAGTCACCTACATACATATGCATGTCACTAGTTCCAACGACCGTTGACGACGAGAGTGACGCATACATTAGCGTTTTCCCCTGAAAATGAAAAGTGTGATCAACACTATGGTTCGTAGGTATCCACTTGTCACAAAACATGAGGAGAAACAAAAGAGACCCTTACCCATTGCAACTGAGAATTAGGGTTTCTCATAAACCAAAGTGACACGGAAGTTTCTGAACACCGACACGAACAAGGAATGAGGCCGACAAGTGCTCTGCAACTGGACCTTGAGGCCGACGGATTTTCTTCAATGGTGGCTTTCTTCTCCAGCACTTTTGTCCATGGGTTGAAGAAACTGAGGGTTCTCTCTCATCCTCTCTTTTTATACTTTGCAAATGGAGGGAAAGCCCCTTTCCCATCACCTTTTCCCATAGGTCATCATTACACTCCTCTCTCTCCAATTTTTGGCACCAATTTTCCCACCAAAACACCCCCCCTCTCTCTCTCCTAGTCATTCATCTCTCTCTCCTGGTCACTCATCTCTCTCTTTTGTGATGACCTGCAACCGGATTTACCCTTCCCCATTTTTATTTGCACAACTAGCATACATGCTAGTTTTGCAAATTCCAAAAAAAAATGGCATTTTTGCAAAGTAAAAAAAAAGTGTATAGTTATGCAAATTGCCCTTTTTTTTTGTGTATACCTGCAAGAATAAAAACAACTCAAAATTAGTAATGCAGGAAATAAACAAGTAACAAAAACAACTTAGGGTTTCCTTTTAGATAAAAGAATCCCCGAGTCACCCAAAACCCTAAAACTTTAGATCTCGTTTAAGATCCAATTTTAGGAGCCTCAATCCTCTGGATCTAAGACCCAAGTTTAGGAGCCTCAATCCTCTAGATCTAAGACCCAAGATGTCTCAAATCCGAAGAAACAGGCAATGTCAATGTTGGTTTCCCCAAAAACCGAAGAGAAAAGGCTTTGAGTCTTTAGATCTATGACAGATCGTAGCTCAAAGATCCTTATCCTTTGGATCTAGGATAGATTATCCCAATTCTATGGAAAGCAAAGCGTCAAAACTTTAGATATGAGTTTTTCGACACAAAAGGATGTCGGAAACTCAAAACGTAGTTTGAAAAACCCTACCTGGATCTAATACCAGTTCGAAAGCACAAACAAAGCAACAATGAACAACCAACGCAACAATGTATAACAATTTTGAACAAGAATGAATACAAAATTTGTAGGCCTCAACAGAAACGCTCAAGAACATAAAGAAAGAACAAGAAAGGCAAAGAGAGACTAAGTGTCTATGTGTTTGAGGAGACAACCAGTACAGATCCAACTAGGGCATAAGCAAAACATCCAATGATGTTTTGCACCAACGATTTCCTATGAAAATATCTTGGAATCCCAATGTCTCGGGCTCTTTGGATTGCAACACATAAAGCCCAAAACTCCAAACCCAAACATTAAAATTACAACCAAAACTTAAGGATTATACACAAACGAGACATATTTTCTACACCTCCTTGACAAGGTCTTGAAGAGGTTAAGCAGATAGAAAGCAAGAACCTTATCGATGGCGGGAAGAGTGACGTTAGCAAAAACGGTACTCACAGGTCTTCTTTTATACACCACTACTAGAATTCTGTTATTTAACATCGGCTCATTAACATCAGTCATAAAAACATGACATGTTAAAAAGTTTTTTAACATCAGTTTCTAAATTTGTGATGTTAAAAATAAAATAGGCACGCGCCCATAGTTTTTTAACATCAGTTTCTAATTTTAGACCGATGTTAAATATTTATTTTGAATTTTTTTTATAAAAAGCGCGGAATGAAATCATGAATTAATTCAAACAAGCGCCCAAAGATTTGTGACTATATCCAACACTTTCTTATTTCATCCCAAGGATTCCACTTCCCCGTTTCCCTCCTCTCTCGCTGGAGCGAACAACCCTCCCTCCCCATCCCCTCTGCATCTTCACCCCCACAGATTTGCAGATCTAAATCCCTCTTCAACCTCTCTCCTTCTCTCAAATACACAGACGATCCCAAACCCCATAAACCTTTGCCTATGTTCCAGAGCAGCCAGTCCTCAAGGTTAGGATTTATGAACTCGTCGTCGACCGGGGGACGAAAGCCGATGCCAATGTGTGATGAGCTTGTGAAGTTTGAACTCTCGAAGGTTAGGGTTTCTGAACTCTTGAAGGTCAGGCTCGCTTTCTCTTTCCTTGTTCAATTTAGGGTTTTCTAGGTCATCAAGCCAGTTGTTTCCGTCTCGAATTAGGGTAGTCTTTGTATTTATAATGTTTCATTCACCTGGTTTTACCAATTTAGGGTTTTCTAGGTCTCCTCTTTGTTGAGTTTTCTAGATGTCTTTGATTCTATTCGAACTTTTAAGGCAATATTTGTCTCTCAATAGGGTTTGATAATTCCCTCCCTTGATGAAAATTGGAATATGCTTCAAAGGCCTTGACAGTAAGTTAATAGCCCTGTAGTTTTTGGAAACGAGTTCAAGATCCGCTTGGATGTATTCATACTCCTTCTTTGCCACTTTGGTTCCATTTGGTCCGTCTTTCTCTGGAATTTTCGGACCATTCTCTATAGTTGAAGGTCAGGCTCGCTTTCTCTTTCTCTGGAATCTTCATCAAGGATCTCCAGTGGACAAAGTTGTTTCCTACAAAGAGGGGTGGTCTGCTCGTTGACCTTCCCTGTGCAAATTCTCCGCTTGCTTCACCAGACATGATCGAAAACTCACAAGATTGTTAGATCAAAAGCAGTGAGTAAGGCCCTGATACCAATTGAAGGTTCAATAATATAAAACTAAGTAATATAGAAATACTCTACAAGGGGCGTTGAATTTGCACAGGGAAGGTCAACGAGCAGACCACCCCTCTTTGTAGGAAACAACTTTGTCCACTGGAGATCCTTGATGAAGATGTTCATTATAGATCAAGATTTGGAACTTTGGAAAATTATAGAGAATGGTCCGAAAATTCCAGAGAAAGACGGACCAAATGGAACCAAAGTGGCAAAGAAGGAGTATGAATACATCCAAGCGGATCTTGAACTCGTTTCCAAAAACTACAGGGCTATTAACTTACTTTATTGTGGTCTTAGCACTGATGAGTTTAACCGTATTTCATCTTGCAGGTCAGCTAAAGAGATTTGGGACAAACTGGTCGTCACCTATGAAGGAACGAGCCAAGTGAAAGACACCAAGATCAGCATCTTTCTTCGAAAGTATGAGCTTTTCAAAATGAAGTCTGATGAGTTAATCAAGGCCATGTTCACATGATTCACAGAAATCACCAACAACCTTGACTCTCTCGGCAAGAGCTTTACGAACGTTGAGAAAGTGAGAAAGATACTGAGGTGCATCCCAAAAGAAAAATGGTGTCCAAAAGTAACAGCTATAGAGGAAGCACAAGACCTCACCACTCTACCCCTTGATGACCTGCTTCGGAAGCTGATCACGCATGAGATTATCCTTAATGAAGACGATGGAGAACTTCCAGCTAGCACTAAGAACTTGACACTTAAGTCTAAGAAGGATGAGCCTAAAGATGGATCTGATTCCGAAGATGAGGATGATCCTTTTGCTCTTATCACAAGAGGCCTTGCTCGAATTCTCAGAATGAAGAAACAATTCAACAACAAGGATGGATCAGAGTCTTCTAAATTTCGAGGTAAGCCTCAATACAACAAGTATGATAAGAAGACTAAACCTTTGTCTTGTTTTGAATGTGGTGAAACAGATCATCTTGTGAAGGATTGCCCTCAAAAGACAAAGAGGTAGTCCAAAAAGGGTGACAAATGGAAGAAGAAAGCCATGGTGGCTACTTGGAGCGATTCTGACTCTGACTCCGATGATGAGAAGGCCAATATTTGTCTTATGGCCTCAGAAGATGAATCCCACGATGAGAAGCTTGAAGCTACTGTAAGAGAACTTATGGCAAGTCCAAAGGAGGTATTATCGGAATTCCTTTCTAATATGATTGCCAATGAAGAGAAACTTATTACCCAGATTAACATTTTTATTAAGAGAACCGTGGACCAGGAAAGAACTATTGAGGATCTGTTTATGAGGGTTAAAAGTCTTCAATCTTCTTATTCAGGTCTTGACATTAAAGTCAAGACGCTTGACTCAGAGAAATCTGAACTCAAGCAAGATCTCTCCTCTCTAAGAAATGAGCATCATGACTTAGAGAACGAGAAGATCTCCCTGAATAATAAGATTTAAGACCAACAGACAGCCCTCATAAGTTTTACCAAATCCAAAGGCACTCTTGATAGGATGTTGGGTGAGCAACAAAGTGTTGTAAGGAGGAAATCGAGTATGAAATAAAGTGAAATAATTCAAACCAGATTCGTGCCCCAGCAAATAATTACAAGACTCCTCCAATGCAGTAAGAGAAATTCAGGATCGAATCCACGAGGAAGCGTGTCAGTGGATCTTAGGCAGCTGTAAATCTCACAGAAAAGCAACAGAAGACAGAAACAAAGGAACAAAGAAAGAAATAACAGAAATAACAAACGAAGACAAGGAATAAAAGCAAGACAACAACTTTACTCGATCTCGACAAGCTGTAACTCGAGATCGACAAGGGATAGTAAAGACAGAAACTGAAAAACGACGACAGAAACTCAACTCAGACAACACAGTACTCGATCTCGACAAGAGGCTACTCGAGATCGACAAGAAATAGTAAAAACAGAAATTGCAGAATCGAGAACAGAAACAGAAACTCAACTCGACGTAGACGAAAACCTTACTCGATATCGACAAGAGCCTACTCGATATCGACTAAAACTCAGAAAATATAAATTCCAGATTCGAACACAGATTCAGAAATTTCGATAGAAATAAACCAATATATAAAAGAACTTCCAAAGACAGGGTATCAACACCACAACGATAACCATGCAAAGTAAAAGATCATGCTTTCAATCAAAATAACTTTCGTTATCAACAAATAGGAATATAGAGGCTTTCGCATAAACCCTAATTGTTACTATCCCGTTTCACATAATTAATCCAAGTTGCATTAAGATCACTTTCGCTTCAATAACAAAAACCAAGATCACCTTCAACTCTCGCAAAAGAATCATGCTCATAGGGATAGAAGACGAATCGTATAACAAGATTGTACCTTTACTGCATCACCTTACATGGCCACCATTGGGCTCACCCCAGCCCCAGAAGTGGGTGGACTACTTGCTCTTCATTGCAATAGCAGACATTGATGTATGAAAAGAAACTTGCATTAAACTAAATTCAAAGCCTTTACAATCCCGGCAATCAACTTTCGCAGAATGCCAAAACCCTAAAACCTTTGAACTCCTAAAACTTCTTTGTGGAACTACTTGTCTCTGACTGAAATTGAATGAATAAAACTCAGCCCCATGAGCTTTATTTATAGGCTTCTACTCCTTGCTATTCAAGGATAGAATATCTCTATCTATATCTAAATCTATATCTAAAAGCTTTAAAGATAAATAAATGGAATAACATAATTAAATCTAAAAAGGAAATTATATCTAAAAGTCTTCAAGTGGATAAATCTTCTCTTCCATGATGGATCTTGATAGATCGGATAGAATTACGCAACCTTCCGCTCCAAGGAATCCAAATCCGAGTAGGATAGACCAAAATGCGTTACACGGCTTCTGGAGTCCTCCTCGATCTCGAGTAAGGCTACTCGATCTCGAGTAGAAGTGTCGTCGACTGGCTGGCTCGGCGTCTCGGCTAGCTGGTGCTCGACAGCCTCGGACAGGGCTCCTGGGTGTCGTCGATCACGAGTACCCTTACTCGATATCTAGTTGGGTGGCTCGTCGACTAGGTTTTCTCGGCAGCGTCGGGTAGATCTTCTCGACATGGCTCGGGTGCCGGCTTTCGGGTTCCTCGATCTCGAGTTGGTTTACTCGATCTCGAGTAGAGTGTAACCCGGCATGTCTTCGTCTTCGGCTTCTCGACCAGCTCCTCCTCGACCAGGCACTTCTTGGACATTTTTGGTCGATCTCGAGTAAAGGTACTCGATATCGAGCAAATCTCTCAGCTTTCTGCTCTGTTCTTAAAACGCACTTTCCCGAGTCCTCATTCGCGGATTGACGCATATGACCAAGCGTTGGAAGCTCTTTTCGAGGGCTACAACTCTCATGAAGACATCAAAGCTTGATTCAGAACGAAGAATGGTGAAAAATGGCATTTTCTCCGGCTGCACCATTCTTAGCTTCTCCATGAGTTTCCTTTAAGCTCCAAAGTGCGTCCGATTTCTGCTAAATATAACCAAAACTTGTGTAGACCTCCATATATTGCAAATAAGTGTAAACTACACAGATTCTGTATTATTCTAACCCAAATGCATGCAATGTATGCAGAAATCGATATAAAATTAAGTGTAAAACATGGCAAATTAGGCTCACAACAAACACCCCATACTTAAGCTTGCTTGTCCTCAATCAATACTTTTAATTGTCATTCAGGGGAAGAATTCAAACTCTCAACATCTTAGATTCATTCTTATATGTCCCTGCAATGAATTACCATCCTCGAAAAGGTACTAGTGTCACAGATCCATGCATGTGCAATTATACAAAAGCAACATCTACTCACAAAAGGAGGGTTATGCAAAACATTCATTCGTGACAAAGCATTAATAATCAAGAGGACTTTAATTTAAGCTCAATAGGGAGTAGATTGGTAAAAGGCTAAAGGTGGGCAATTTTTGACAATGTGGTGCTAATGATCCGGGGAAATGGAGTATTTCCAAACTGAATTTCATAACACATTCTTTCTCATAAGATTCATCACCTTTCATAATGCTTTTTCTCAATAATAATGCTTTTACCTCTCTGACCTCATCACTGCCTTCTCGCTAGTCGCAAACATGGGTGTCATGAATGGCCCCGGATACTTAGTGTTTTGGACTCCTCACAATGTGTCCCATCTCTCCAAACTATTATCTCAGAGAGCAGGGTCAATCTACCTTTATCTCCTGAGGTGATTGGATTTTCTTTCACTCATTAAATTTTCCATATATTTCAAACAATCTCCTTCCAAACTCCAATAATGATAATAATCACAACATAAACACCATATGATAATCTCCATAATGTAACATCATTCTCAACATAATCCCCGGATAAGGTAAAGAATGGCAAATATTTAGATCATGTGGAGCAATATTTGAAATAAGGCATATTATGGCTTTTATGATGCATAAGCATAGGTGTGGCTAGGATTATAAACATATGAGCATTATATGGAAATTTAAAGTCCTCCATCCTCTTATCAAGCAATATGTTAAAAGCAACATCAAATTTTACCTCCTTTCATGGTTTTCAAGAAATAATGCGCTTCATTGTGACTTCCTTTTACTAGGCAATTTCATGCTATATCTCTAATGAATCCAATTTTGCATCGTCGAGTTCGATATAAGCTTCCATGACGTTATTTCAAAATTTTCAATGGGGGTCATTTTTCTCAAATTTTGGAAAACATGCATATAAGCACATAAATCAATAATGCATTCCAAAATAGCCATGTAGCAATTCAAAGAAATAATGCACATATATGGTCAAATAAATCTAAAATGACAAAGTAAGCCCTTCCCCCACCCCATACTTAAACATTACACTGTCCTCACTGTATAAAATCAAAAAACAAGAGTAAAGGAAGGAACTCATAGGATAACACATTGAGGATGGCGGATCAGGCATGTCGAGGAAAGATTGTTGTCGATCTCGAGTACAGGGAACTCGATCTCGAGGAGCTTCGTCTGCGTCTAGTGGCTTCTGAAGTCGAGGAGCTTCTGGTGGCTTAGTCGATATCGAGTTGGCCTACTCGATATCGAGGAGTTTATGGGATACTCCTCCTTGTCGTCGTCGACTTGGCCTTCGTCGATTCTGACTGTTTTTCAGGGACTTCTTATTCCACTTTTCGCGATCCTTATATGCTTGCCGACCTAAAAGTGTTAGATTGCACACAAAAACAAGACTATCCACATGAAGTATTCTAAAAGACATAAAACCAAAACAAAAAAAAAAACAAAAACCAAAAACTAAAAACTAAAAAGTTCAAAAAGTCCCAAAATTCATAAAGTTTATATACATGCTCTAGATTTTAGAGTCGCTAGGCCGACTTCTCTTTTTGCGCTCAAGGACCTTTGGTATGGGGCCCGCTCATGCTTGGCCCTTCTCATGGATCATCTAGGTCCTGATGGTAGTATCCAAGCTCAGCTGACAGGGGGTTGCTTGCATCATCTCCTTTCTCTTTCTTTTTTTTTCTTCCAGCTCTTAGCTTTCGCAGATTCTCTCGCCACGGGGCCTTACCTCCCCTTAAATTATTCAAAATTTTCTTTATGGACTGAGGGGGGGGGGGGGTAGAATTTATACCTGAACTTACCTTTTCGGACCCAAAACAGAAATCTTTGGGCTTAGGGCTAGTCGATGTCGAGTACTGCTGGTCGACCTCGAGTACAGGGACCCCATACTTAGTCTCTGGGCAAGTCATTGGCTCAACAGAGGAGGTCGACCTCGACAAATCTTGGTCGAGATCGAGGAACTCCTTTGTCGATCTGGAGTTGTCCTTGTCGATCTCGACTATAGTGCTTTCCTCTGTTGATTGCTTGGTCCCATGGTTGCTGATGCTTTTCACCTCCAGCCACGAAATTTCCTCTTTTGCAGGGCCAAAAGAGAAATCTAAAACCTCATCGCCTATGGTGAAGGTCATCGATCGATTCTTGACACTAATTCTGCCATCTGCAGTAGCTAAGAATGGTCTACCAAGAATAATAGGGCTAGTAGGATCTTCAGCACAATCTATAATAAGGAAATCTGCTGGAACAAAGAATTTACCAACCTGGACGGGGACATTTTCAACTATACATGTAGGGATGACCACTGTATTATTTTCCATGTATAATTTGGCATCCACATGCTCTATGCATCCTATCTTTACCTTCCGCTAGATTGATAAAGGCATGATGCTCACACTTGGTCCTAAATCACACAGAGACTCATATTTGTATTGTCCAAAACCCACAGTAACAGAAAACTTACCAGGATCAGGTCTCTTTTCAGGGAAGTGGAGTTCTTTGCATTCGCCTGCGATTTCTGAGATGGATCGCTTCTTGCTCAGGATTTCCTTCAGAAATTTGACATATCCAGGCATCTCTTGCATGGCTTCTGTAAAAGGAATAGAAACATTCAGTTCTTGTAGCATATTAACAAATCTGGTAAACCTACCTGCAGTGGGATCTTTTTGTGTTTTGGAAGGGAAAGGCAGTGGCTTTTTCTGTTTCGGAGCCAGATCAGCTGTCGGAGGTGTTGCAGAGTCGTTGATGTCGGCTTGATTCTCCTCGATCTCGACCAGAGGCTCTTCGACATCGAGTTGGGTTGTCGACTTGGAGTTGTTGGGCTGCGCAGTGGAGTCCGAGCTCAGCTTCTGGTCTGTGTCGAGCAGTTTCTTGTCGAGGTCGAGTAGAGTCTCCTCGAGATTGAGTTGAGTCTGCTCTATGTCGAGTTGTTTCTCTGCCTTGTCTTGATGTTTCCCGACCTCTGGCTCGTGTAATTGATGCCCACTTCTGAGTTTGATAGTTGCGACGTGCCCACTCTTCCCCTTAGGATTTGGTTCTGTTTGCCCAGGGAGCTGTCCGGACGGTCGTGGGATCTGTGCAGCGATTTGACCCATCTGGGTCTCTATTCCCCTTTTCCAGATGTCCAGTTCTCCAAATTTTGTAGTGATATTCTGGAACTGGTTGTTGATGGTGCCCTGATTCCGACGCATCTCCTCAAGGATCAGCTGCAGATCATCCTTCTTTTGATCCCTTTCTGGATGTCCTGGAGCTCTGTAGGGTGGGGGTTCCTAGGAGGACCTTGGTTCCACTGTGGTTGATAGAACCTTTGATCTCCCATGTAGCGATTTGGACCCCCAGCGTAGGCTACCTCTTCATGCGTTTCTGCCATTCTGACTTGCTCTGTGTGTGGGCACTTAGTAGTGGTGTGCCGTTGTGATCCGCATTCGATGCAAGGCTGATTGACAGATAGATATTTGACTTGCTTGAGGAGCTTGCGATTCTAGTCTCTATAGAACTGCTCCCTGACATCTGGGTCAATCTCCTTTGCTGGCTCATAGAGTGGCATAGATGGTGCTGGCCTGGCGTAGGATTTCTCCTCATAGTTTGCAGTAGACCCATATTTGTTGTCATAATTGGTGAGCTTGTCTAGCACACCCCATGCGTCAATTGGTGGCATCGTCAGATACTCATAGCGAGTGTACTGATTGATCATGTCCTTAGTGACTTGATCAAGAGAGTTGAAGAAGATCTCCTGAATGACGTAGGGTGGCTGTCCATGAGTGGGGCAAGATCGCAGCAGTTCTTTGTAGCGTTCCCATGCCTTTGCCAGCGGTTCCCCAGGCTTCTGTTTGAAGGCGGTGATTTTCTGGCGGAGGAGTGCTGTCTTGGCAGGTGGGAAGAATTTATTCAGAAACTCTTGCTCTACTTGGGCCCATGGTTTGAGTGATCTTGGTTTCAGCCCTTCAAGCCACTTTAGTGCAGGCCCAGCGAGAGACCAGCGAAAAGCTTTCATCTTGACATATTCCAAAGTTGTACCTTCAGCAAGAGTACGACACATGTCAGAAAAATTGGTACTATGTTCAAGCGGACACTCATTAAATTTGCCATAAAAAGCATTATTTTTAAGCTCTATCAGAAATTGAGTGCGAATTTCAAAAGAGTTTTCAGGGATAAGAATCGCCGATTCAGGCACGACGAGAGTTGGATGCATATAATCCTCAGCAGTGGTTGGGTATTGTGCAAGCTCAGTTTCCTCTTGTTCCCTTCCTGCTTTCTCTACAGCGATAACATCATCTTTAGCGGCTAATTCCCTTGTAAGCCTGGCAATCAGCTGTTCTTGTGTTTCAGCGGCTGCCATGATTCTTTTGAGTTTAGAGTGGATGTGTAGGAAACGCTCCGGTTCATCTAAGCTTTCAAACTCAGGTGGTAGACCAGAACGGCGCATACACCTGTAAAGTAACTTAAAGAAAAAGTGAGATCTGACTACCTAAGGCGCGAATGATAGCTTCCTCGGCAACAGCGCCAATTTGTTGTAGGAAGAAATCGAGAATGCAAATATAAAATATAAGTAAAGTACAGCAAACCAGATTCTGTCCCTTGCAAATAATTACAAGACCTCCTCCTGATGTAGCAACGGGAAGTCAGGATCGATCCACGAGGAAGCGTGTCAGCGGATCCTAGGCAGTGGAGAAATCTCACAGAAGTCGACAACAGGGGTCCTAGATCTCGAGTACAGCAACACGACAGAAGATCGGACAGTCGAACAGCGCAGCAGTCACATGCAAATTTGTTGTAGGAGGAAATCGAGAATGCAAATATAAAATATAAGTAAAGTACAGCAAACCAGATTCCGTCCCTTGCAAATAATTACAAGACCTCCTCCTGATGTAGCAGCGGGAAGTCAGGATCGATCCACGAGGAAGCGTGTCAGCGGATCCTAGGCAGTGGAGAAATCTCACAGAAGTCGACAACAGGGGTCCTAGATCTCGAGTACAGCAACTCGACAGAAGATCGGACAGTCGAATAGCGCAGCAGTCACAGGCACTGGGTTGGTCGATCTCGACCAAAGGCTACTCGATATCGAGTAAGGCCCTTGTCGACGTCGAGTTGGCTTGTCGAGTACCTGCACACAGAAGCTACAACGATGCTAGATCGAATATCA
Organism: Persicaria tinctoria; assembly: GCA_037127255.1. Classification (NCBI taxonomy): domain Eukaryota; kingdom Viridiplantae; phylum Streptophyta; class Magnoliopsida; order Caryophyllales; family Polygonaceae; genus Persicaria; species Persicaria tinctoria. Next base: position 70,920,178 of record JBANSL010000013.1, read on the forward strand.
GTTGTCGAGATCGAGTTGTGCTATTTGATCTCGAGGAAGGTAGAGAATAAAACGAAATAAAGACAAGTGCTTTGGGGATTCCAACTAAACTGTATGTAAAAGACTTCCAAGATTGGGGTTTGCAACAACGATAACCAAGCATGCATAAGGCAGAGATAAAACAGATAATCATGTGAATCGCATCAAAGGACTAAGCTTTCGCCTTTTCCAACAATTAGACAACTCTTTCAAGAAACCCTAATTGTCTCTACCGATTTTATGTTTACAATCCAAGTTGTTAGCATGGACCTCCATTAGATGGGTAATAAACACATAACAAGTAGTAGATGCTTAAAACATGATAAAAGTCGGATCTTTACCTCAAACACGCAGGGCTATCGTCGAGCTCGCCCCAACCCTAGAAGTGGGTGGACTACTCGCGCTTCATCACAACCTCAGACATTGATTGATGAAAAGAAATAACTTGCATTAAACTAAATTCAAAGCCTTTACAATCCCGACAATCAACTTTCACAGAATGCCAAAACCCTAAAACCTTTGAACTCCTAAAATTTCTCTAGGGAACTACTTGTCTCTGACTGAAATTGAATGAATAAAACTCAGCCCCATGGGCTTTATTTATAGGCTTCTACTCCTTGCTATTCAAGGATAGAATATCTCTATCTATATCTAAATCTATATCTAAAAGCTTTAAAGATAAATAAATGGAATAACATAATTAAATCTAAAAAGGAAATTATATCTAAAAGTCTTCAAGTGGATAAATCTTCTCTTCCATGATGGATCTTGATAGATCGGATAGAATTACGCAACCTTTGGCTCCAAGGAATCCAAATCCGAGTAGGATAGACCAAAACGCGTTACACGGCTTCTGGAGTCCTCCTCGATCTCGAGTAAGGCTACTCGATCTCGAGTAGAAGTATCGTCGACTGGCTGGCACGGCGTCTCGGCTAGCTGGTGCTCGACAGGCTCGGACAGGGCTCTTGGTGTCGTCGATTTCGAGTACCCTTACTCGATATCGAGTTGGGTGGCTCGTCGACTAGGTTTTCTCGGCAGCGTCGGGTAGATCTTCTCGACATGGCTCGGGTGCCGGCTTCCTGGTTCCTCGATCTCGAGTAGATTTACTCGATCTCGAGTAGAGTGTAACCCGGCATGTCTTCGTCTTCGGCTTCTCGATCAGCTCCTCCTCGACCAGGCACTTCTTGGACATTTTTGGTCGATCTCGAGTAAAGGTACTCGATATCGAGTAAATCTCTCAGCTTTCTGCTCTGTTCTTAAAACGCACTTTTCCGAGTCCTCGTTCGTCGGATTGACGCATATGACCATGCGTTGGAAAGCTCTTTTCGAGGGCTACAACTCTCATGACAACATCAAAGCTTGATTCAGAACGAAGAATGGTGAAAAATGGCATTTTCTCCAGCTGCACCATTCTTAGCTTCTCCATGAGTTTCCTTTAAGCTCCAAAGTGCGTCCGATTTCTGCGAAATATAACCAAAACTTGTGTAGACCTCCATATATTGCAAATAAGTGTAAACTACATAGATTATGTATTATTCTAACCCAAATGCATGCAATGTATGCAGAAATCGATATAAAATTAAGTGTAAGACATGGCAAATTAGGCTCACAACACAAAGTTCTCTAAACAAAAGTGGTATTGGTTACAATCCAAGGTTTTTAAAGAAGCAGCACATTACCACCTTTGTAAAGGCAAAAGGACAGAACATCTCCTATATGTCACCACTGTGCTAGAAAGGGACATGTAAAAGAGACATGTCCCTATAGAAGAAAGGATCCTTATATCATTCGCAATACTTTTCCTGTTCATTTGAGAAAAGAACGGATAACACAAGCTTGGGTCCCAAAAGGCACTATTTTACCAAATATGGTTTATCCCAATAATGGATCCAAATTTGCTTATTGGTCTAGCCACAAAGGTTGATGTTTGTTTTGCAGGAGATCACCAAGGTGAAGGAACACAAATGGATTATTGATAGTGGATGCTCGAGGCATATGAGTGCGAAGAGTTCTCTCTTTCATGATCTAAATGAGCAATCCATGGGAACAATCACTCCTGGTGACAAGGGAAAATGTGACATCGTTGGTATTGATAGTGTTGGAAGTGATTCCAACCATAGTATTAAAAATGTCTATCTTGTTAATGGTTTAAAGTATAATTTGCTTAGTGTCTCTCAATTATGTGATAGTGGCAACAATGTCAAATTTAACAAAAAAAGATGTCTAGTGTGCAGAGAAGATACAGGTGAAGTTATATTGACTGCATATGGTTACAACAATATATACTCTGTAAATGCTGATCAAGTGGCACAAGGAAGCTTAACCTGTCTAAAGGCTTTGACGGACGATCCAAAGCTCTGGCATAGGAGACTCGGTCATGTGAGCCCACATACACTACAGAAGCTTGTGTCCAAAGGGCTTGTAAGAGGGCTACCTGAGATGGACTTCAAAGGTATTGATATGTGCAATGCATGTACACGAGGTAAACAAACACGTAGCTCTTTCAAATCCAAAAAGGTTGTAAGTTCTTCTAGACCCCTTGAACTTTTACATATGGATTTATGTGGTCCTATGCGAGTCAAATCTCCCAATGGTAAAAAGTACATGCTAGTTGTTGTTGATGATTTTTCTAGATATACTTGGGTTGCATTTTTAAAAGAAAAATCAGAGGCCTTATTTGAGTTTTCAAAACTTTGTAAGGAGTTGCAAACTTTAAGAAACGAGCCCATAGTGTCAATTCGGAGTGATCATGGTAGGGAGTTTGGTCAACTTCAGTTCAATTTGTTTTGTGCTAAATATGGCATCTCTCATAACTTTTCTGCTCCTAGGACACCTCAACAAAACGGGGTTGTGGAACAAATGAACCCCACCTTAGAGGATATGACCAGGACTATGCTTTTAGAAAATGCATTACCTAAAACCTATTGGGCTGAAGCTGTTAACACAGCTAACTATATTTTGAATCGTTGTCTTATTCGTTCCATCTTAAAGAAAACTCCTTATGAACTTTTCAAAGGCCGCAAACCACTTATATCCTATTTTAAACCTTTTGGTTGTACTTGTTTTGTTCATAACAATGGAAAAGATAACCTTGGGAAATTTGATGCGCGTAGTGATGAAGGTATATTTCTTGGCTACTCCACGAGTAGCAAAGCTTATAGAATCTTCAATAAAAGGACCCAGTTAGTTGAAGAAAGTATACATGTTATATTGGATGAATGCAATGACGGTTCTTTGAGTGAAAGTGTTGCAGATATAGATCTTAACATCCATGCAGAGAACGAGGAAGGTGATGATACTGCTACCAAGAACACAGAGAAGAGGAACATGCAGGAACAGATTCTCAACACTGAATAATTGGCCCAAGGTGTTTAAGATTCGTCCAAAGCACTTGGTGTCCAATCCAATAGTGTTGAAGCATCAGAAACTGCTGTAACTGAACCTAACAGGACCACGAAGTCAGATGTACTACAAGTCAATCCTACCGGTGTGACGAATCAAGGACCTGAGACTAGCAAAAGGAAATTCAAATACTCATCATCACACTCATTAAAGGATATCATTTCTGACCCTACTTCTAGTGTTCAAACTCGTTCTAAACTTAAAGATCTTTGTGCTTTTAACGCGTTTGTTTCTCTTATTGAACCAAAGAAGGTAGATGAGGCCCTTCAAGAGCCAGATTGGATCATTGCTATGCAAAGTGAGCTTAACGAATTTGAAAGAAACAAAGTCTGGACCTTGAAGCCTAGGCCAAAGCATCAATCAGTCATTGGAATACGATGGGTATTTCGAAACAAGCTAGATGAGAATGGTAAGATCGTGAGGAACAAGGCAAGGCTTGTTGCTCAAGGCTACAATCAAGAGGAAGGTATTGACTACGAGGAGACCTTTGCTCCCGTAGCCAGGCTTGAAACCATTCGCATTTTATTAGCATTTGCATCTTTTATGAGTATAAAGTTATATCAAATGGATGTCAAGTGTGCTTTTCTTAATGGTTTCTTAGAGGAAGAAGTATATGCGGCTCAACCCCCAGGATTTGAAAGTTTGGAATTTCCCAATCATGTTTATAAACTTGACAAAGCGCTTTATGGTTCGAAACAAGCCCAAGAGCTTGGTATGAGCGCTTGTCAAAATATCTTTTAGAAAATGATTTTAAAAGGGGGTTGATTGTCAAGACTCTTTTTATCAAGACCAAAGGAAAGGACATTTTGGTTATTCAAATTTATGTTGATGATATTTTATTTGGTGCTACTAACACATCTTTGTGCAAGGAATTTTCTGACATCATGTGTAGTGAATTCGAGATGAGCTTGATGGGTGAACTCAACTTCTTTTTGGGATTACAAGTTCACCAATCCAAGAAAGTGATCTTTTTCAACCAAAGCAAGTACACTAAGGATCTCTTGAAGAAGTTCAAAATGGATCAATCCAAAGCAGCCAAGACACCCATGAGCTCAACATTATCTCTAGATCAAGACAAGACTGGGATAAGTGTCAATCAAAAGGAGTATCGAGGAAAGATTGGATCTTTATTATATCTCACGGCTAGTAGATCTGACATCATGTTTAGTTTTTGCATGTGTGCTAGGTTTCGAGATGATCCTAAAGAATCTCACCTCGTGGCTGTGAAGAGGATCTTTCGATATCTCAATGGCACTAAGGAGCTTGGACTATGGTACCCAAAGCAAAAGAACTTCACATTAATTGGATATTCTGATGCAGATTTTGCAGGCTATAAGGTGGATAGGAAAAGCACATCAGAATGTTGCCAATTCTTAGGAGCATCTTTGATAAGTTGGTACTCAAAGAAACAAAACTCAGTTGCTCTATCCACTGCAGAAGCCGAATACATTGCATCTGGAGCCTGTTGCTCCCAAATCCTTTGGATAGCTCAACAAATGCGAGATCTTGGCATCAACCTCAAAGTCATTCCTATTAAATGTGGCAATACAAGTGCCATCTCCATTACTAAGAATCCTGTTCAACATTCAAGGACCAAACATATTGATGTGAGGCATCATTTCATTAGAGACCATGTTGAAAAAGGTGATGTGTCCATTTCGTTTATTTCAACTGATTATCAATGGGCTGACATTTTTACTAAGCATTTGGCAGAGGACAGGTTCACCTTCATTAGACGAGAGATTGGGATGCTTAACAAGGATGCACTTTCGTAGGGGGAGCTTTGCCTTTACGAAAGATAAAATCTACTTAGTGTCAAAACCTTTGAGAATTATGTCAAGGTTTGTGAACTAAATGGTAGATCACATATATCGGATCACATATATTTGGTTAATATCTTTCTAGATATTTAATCAATTATATTTTTATCGGATTTCAAAATTGCCTATTTGTGTTATATTTTTATTTCGTTGAGATAATTTATTTTTGGAACAAAATATTTCGGTTATTCCCTCCTATTTTAATGGATTAGTTTGAATTTTGAATGGGAAATTTTTCAAAATCTGCAATGATATTATTACCCCTATTGGAACTCTAAACCCGTCCCATCACTCCATCATCATCTCTCTCTAATTAAATCCATCTCTGTACCCGATTTCCATCACACTCTCAGACTTATCCAAAACCTCTCCAACTTCTCCTTCTTCAACCTCTCAAGCTGTTCTAAAAACCCTAGCCGATTTCCTCCATGGCTCCCAAATCAAAGAAAGCTTCCACACCCAAAAGACTTGGCGCCACCCCCAAGGGACCTCAGGCCACTGCCACCTCTCCTACACCTGAACCCACTCCTCAAGTCATTATCCCTGCTGTTGTCCAGAGCACCATCGCTGAGAGCACGACCACTGTTACTAAGGGCTCTCAAAAACGCTCTGCAAAGAAGCCCCTCGGTGCAAAACAAAAAGGGAAAAAGAAAGTCATCGCTGAGGAGGTGGACGAGGAAGAGGAGGAAGATGATCTCGACGCTATTTTGGAAAGAGATGCTGCCAAGGAAGCCGAAGAGGAAGTCGAAGAGGAAGCCTTGAAGAAGAAGAAGGCCGAGGAGGAGGCCAAGCTTGCAAGGAAACTTGTCGAGGAGGAAGCTGAGAGGATTCGGAAGGAAGCCGAAGCCGAGGAGGTTCCATCTGAAGAGAAGCCTCAGGAAGAGGACGAAGAGCAAGACGAATATAGAGAAGACGAGGAAGCTGAAGGAGATGACGTGGGGTCCGGTGAGGACTCGGGGTCTGAGGATGAGGAGGAAGAGGAGCCCGAACCTGTTGCCTCTCCTTCTCCTTCTCCTCCTCCCCCGTGTCCAAAGAAGCGGAAAGCCCCTACTGCTGTCAAACCTCCATCTCCCAAGCGCACAAGGAAGGGCACCCTCAGAGGCTTTGCCAAGAGAGCTGCTCCTACAATTGCTCGCAGGAAGAATGCCGATCCACCCGCCTACATCCAGGTAAACCAGTCCTTACCCGCTTCTTGGTTTGAAAATGCTGAAACGGCTGGTAAGTGGGTAGATGAGTTTCGAACTCGTAGGATAAGTTGTTCTGATTTTTTGGATCTTGAGTTCTTTGAAGCTTTAAAATTTCCCTGCATTGCTCTTCTAAAAAAATCCCCAGCCTGGACCCTTCTTAATCTTGAAACTGTCTACTATCCCCAGCTAACCCGCCTGTTCTACATAAACCTAAAAGCCAAAGACGATGTTGACGGTTGGTCTTTGGAGTCCATTGTCAAAGGGGTTAGAATCTCTTTCAACTCCAATGACTTTGCTGATTTCCTTGGCCTACCTAAACCTTGTCCACCCTCTTCCAAGAACCCCACAAAAGAACAGTGCCTAGCCCTTGCTCGATCCAAATATCTCCTACCCGAAGCATCCACCAGCACCTCAAAGCAGCTCACCCACTCATCCCTTACCCTAGAGGCAAAAATTATTTTCAACATCATTGTTCGATGCCTCTTACCCCGTCTTAACTCTGGCTCGCTCCTTACTGATAATGCCATGGTCCTACTTTACCGAATCCTAAATGGCCTTGACCTTGATCTGGCCAACACTATCCTTGGAACCATGTCTCATGCTAGAAAAGCCAGAAAAGGCTCTCCCCTCCCTTTTGCCACCCTTTTGACCCATCTCTTCAAAGCTTCTGGAATTAATTTCAAAAATGAAGAACAGCAGCGTCATATGGGTAAGTTCGACTCCAAGAGCCTTGAAAAGATTGGCATCACTCGGTCTCCCCGAGGGACCTTGAGTCTTGCCACTCCTTCAAAAGCTCTTCCCACTGCCTCAGCTGTTGATGAACGCATGGACAACCTGGAGTTGGGCCTGGAGGAAGTTTGCCTGGATCTCAAGGAGCTGCACAAGGAAGTTATGACGGAGATGAGCGGGATAACCAAGTTGTTGCAAGGTCTGTGGACGAGGCTCACTGATGATGCTCCGGACGACGAAGCCTAACCCTACCCTACCCCATCCCTGAAATCTGATACATTGCTGGTTTTTGGAAACAATTTCAAAACTTTTGGTGACTGTTTTACCTCCTCCCTTTGTTGAAAGACAAAAAGGGGGAGATGATCTGTGGTTGTTTTAGACTTGAAAACCTTTTTGTTGTGAAGGTCTTGGAAGACCTTGGTTTTTGCTCTTTTTGGTTTTCGGTTGGATGACTTTTCATGCTTTAAAAATTTGATACAACATTTGTCTAACCCTTGCAGGTACTTAGTCCGATTTCACTTATATTATTTATGCTTGACTAAGTTGCAGGGATGCACAGGTTTTGTCTTTCATCAAGGGGGAGATTGATAACTCCCTCCCTTGATGAAAATTGGAATATGTTTCAAAGGCCATGACAGTATGTCTGTGTCAAAGGTCTTTCAGCTTTAACAGTGTTGATGAAATACAAAACCTATTCTATATGTTATATTGTTCGAATATTATTTAATATTATTATATACTTCCACTATATTGTTATATCCACTATATTGTTATATACTTAACTAACCTTTCAGGAAGTATTTTCGAATTATTTCCTTCCTTATGATGCGCTTTGAGAAGATTTAAAATCGGAAAGATTGTGGCTTCGAAGTTTCCAAAGATAGAAGATCCAGCTCAAGCCATGATCTCGACTAGCCGTTGGAGAAGATCCTTGGCGCCGATTTGTCTCAATATATAGAGAAGGAAGATGAAGACAGAAGATACACATTCATTGAACACGAGCTTTCATACACTATAAGCCTTCAAGAGAAATCTGTCTTCGTGTGCTCTCTGCTTGTCCTAAGAGTCTGTTATTTCATTTCAAAGCATTTGAGAGTTACACAGTGAGCTTATAGGATATATTCATTCATAGTGTTATACTCGAGAGTTTGTAACTCAGGAAGTGAACACTAGGCTTTTGATTCTCGAGAGTAAGAGGATTGTACTAGATAGCTGAGAGAGGTGGGGCTCTTCTAGATTGGTCTAGGACTCCAAGGGAACATGAGTTGACTAGATTGCAATTGTATAGGAGAGAGGCTTCTCGGTGAGCTATTAGGATCCTAAGCTTTGTGAATCAATAATGCCGGTTGAATCCTAGGGTTGTGGAAGAACCCTAGGCGGGGACGTAGGCCAAGTTCGTGCCGAACCTCGTAAACAACTTTTCGAGTTCTTTGCTTTATTGCTTTACCTTATTTCCGCACTCGGTTCGAATTGTTTAACTTTGTGATTCAGGTTTTCAGAGAAAAGACCAAGTCTAATCTCAAAAGGGTTTTGGCACGAGCTTCAAAAGTCTTGAGACTATCTGCGAAAAACCGGTATGCTCTATTCAACCCCCCTTCTAGAGTATTTCTAGGGGTGGGCATGGGACGGGACGGGACGGGATTGGGGTAATCCCGCGTCCCGTCCCTCGTATTTTTTGCGGGACGGGATTAAAAAAAAATTTCTTAAATCCCGCCGGGTCTTATCCCTCACGGGACGGGACGGGATCGGGACGGGACGGGATTTGTCCCTCATAAAAAAAAGATTAAAATACAATATAAAAAAAACAGTAAGTCTTTAAAAAAAATTAAATTCATACATAATTCTTAAATTCATGCATAGTTAATTCATGCAGATTAAAATGCAATCCGAGAGGTGCAAGCCTAAGTGCAGTAAGTCCTTCTTTTTTTCAAAAGGCCATTAGGCCAACAGTATGTAAGTCACTAAAACCAAACGGTGTATTTTATACGTACGGAGTATATTTTTAACGTTTTTATTATTATTTTAAAATTTGGATTTAAATAAATGTTAAGGTATAATGTAAATATATTCTTATATATTTTAATTAATTATATAAAAATATATTTAATTTTATCTATATGCGGGACGGGACGGGATTTGCGGGATTCGAACACTCTGTCCCGCGTCCCGTCCCGCGTGATTTTTACGGGACGGGATCGGGACGGGATTGAATTTTTTTTTCTAAATCCCACCGGGATCGGGACGGGATCGGGACGGGATGCGGGACGGGACGGGATTTGCGGGATTTGTGCCCACCCCTAAGTATTTCTATATTACTTAGTTTTATATTATCGAACCTTCAGGGTTGTTCGTGAGTTTAGGAGATGGTGGTTGCAATTCTGGATCGTCTTGCCCCTTGCTGGATCTGACCAATTCTCGAAGTATTATGGTAGATCTGGTCGTTCTCTTCCCCTTCTTTTGCAAACTGGTGCTTCTTCAGAGATTCAATGTAAGTGTGTAGATTAAACCAACTTACTAGAACTTAAGTTGTAAATCCGGTGCTTCGCTTGTGATTTTGTTAGATTTGGTGCTTATTCTAGTTGTTGAAATCCTAGACCTAGAAAAAAAATTGAGGTGTATGCCCACTACCGAAGTTGATGAGGAGAGTGATGATCGAGGTGGTGCATTGGCAGTTGCTGGTTGTTTGTAAGCCATAAGCACGATTCTTGAATCAGTATGCAAGCTCCCGTATTTATCTGTTCAAGTTGAGCCAATCCTTCTACCAGTGATGCACAAGATGCTAACCACTGATGGACAAGGTATGCTTTTGCTTCTATTAATGTTTAAATTCTAGCAAGATAATCATAGAATTGGGAGACAAGGGTAAATGATTTTCAATATATTGTTAGGTGGACCAAACATCAGGTCTGACTTGCCTGAATGAGAAGCTGTCTCATTCCTCTGAGGAGTGAACTTTAGAAGCTCTCATTATTTGCAATTGATGCTATGCTTAGTCATTATGGTGTGATAATGAATTTGAGAGTGTGTGTCTCCCTGAACTTCCTGCCCAGAAGGATGACTTTAAAACTTGAGAATGCTCTCAACCCAAATACTTCTAATAGTAACACAACTTGAATATGGAAAGCTAGAGGAAAAGGAAAATGAGTCTTGCTGTCATGATTTCTAATTGTAGGTTTATTTTATTATTTCTCAGCTATATCCTTTGTTAAGATTCTTTTGAATTGTTCTTATGACTTCAATAGGCTATATCAAAAACATGAGCTGGGGTTTGTTAAGATTCTTTTGAATTGTTTGAGAAAATGTGTTGTACGTCTATTGCCCTGTATATACTAATTCATAACCCCTCATTGACACTAATAAAATTGTACCTTGACCCTTCCTAGTAGCCTAGATGAAAAAAACTTCCCTAATCTTAGAAATCTTAACCCATCAACCTAAGAATGCCACCTCAAGACTTGTCTTAAAGAAAATGAATTTCAGCAAAGTAGCATGTCACAATTTAGCGGCCAGAATTAAATATGCAACAGATCACTCCTTTTTATCATCCTTAATCATATGCAACCCTTGTTATCTTCGTCTCTTCTACTCTATGCATTGGAATGTCTGTCCAATTTTGTTGTAGGAATTATGTTGCATTGTTTTACTGTCCGGTGGTTTTTATAGGAATTTTGCTCAACATCCCCTTTTATTAGGAAATAGTATACAACTTTAAAAGTGAGAAACATGTTAAAACAACACCATTTTTGTTCTAACTTCTAAAAATTAATGTGCCCAATATTATTACAGCCCATTAGATATTACTTGGGCAACAGGGAAAAGTGAGGTGCATTTTGCTTCATTATTTGCTAGTCTAGTAATAATTTGAGGTGCATTTTCAGCTTGGTACTACTTAAGCAATTGGAAAAAGTGTTCTACAAATGAGCTATTTGCATATTAGCTACCTTATGCTTTCTTTTTCTTTGACTGGGTCAAGGAAAATTTGAATTTCGCTTTCCTACCTTGTTGTTTGCAGTTGTTGAGACTGATGTATTTGACCTCGAGAAACCAGTAGTTTTCACCTATGAACAGGGGCGGCCCCAGGGTGGGGCGGGCGTACGCGACCGCCCCACCTTTCGACCCACACACCCCGGGGTTTGGAAAAAAAATAAAAAATTATTTATATATATGTGAGTGTTATAATTAGTAAAACTAGGATTGTATAGAATCAATAAGTCCACTTTGCTTAGTTGGTTGGTGGGAAGGAAGGAAACTAAAATGAGACTAAAGGTTGTGGATTCAATTCCCACCAACATCCGTTTTTTAAAAAAATTTCACCTCCCCAAAAAATGCTTTTTTATCCTTTGTTCTCACTTTCTATGTTTCTACTTTCTATCCCTTATTTAGTTATCTTCTCAAACCCTATAAAATTGGTGAAATTAACCTCTTTTTGTTTTTTAAAAAAAATTCGCATCCCTCAAAAAAGCTTTTTTTATTCTTTTTTCAACTTGCACCCCCTCTCTATCTTCCTACCCCTTATTTAATTATATTCTCACTTCCCAAGCTCCCTATTATATACAAATTATCTAGCTATAAACTAATTACATCCCATAAAATTGGTGAAATTAGGATTTGATTATGAAAATAAATTTTGTGAAATTTTCATTAGAATTTGTGATTTTGAGAATATATTTTGTGTTTTAATTATTGTGTATGTGATTTTGAGAATGTTTATGAATTGAATTTAAGGTTTGTGAATTGAATTTGTGAAGCTTTATCCAATATTTGTATTTTCGTACCCTACATATTCAAATCACAATTTCTATCATGTGTTTGGGAACTAAAAGATATTATAAAGTTGATGAGTTTACAATCCTAGGTAATATGCAAAAGCCTTGAATTTAACATGATTGATTTTCGATAAGTTTACACTCCTAAATATGACAAATGCCTTAATTTCCAATGAATGACGAGAAACCACAATTATAGCAACCAAGCAAATATAAGTCTACTTTTCTACAATCCACTACTAAGTTGAAAGTCGTAGCTTAGGTAAAGGAGTTTATTCAAGGCCAATATCGCAGTACACACTAGAAATTTCGCCCCACCTTTCGTAGGATCCTGCGGCCCCACTGCCTATGAAGAAGTTTTGTCTGTAGCTGATAACTTTTCTAATACAAACCTTGGACATGGAGTTATGGTTCTAGCCATTAGTCATCTTGATGCATGACAACTTATCTTTCTTTTCTTGCATTTTTATTATTATTATTATTAAAGCTTAACATTCTCGGAAAGGACGTTAAGGAAGCAAAACCAAATCTTTTCTTTTTTTTTCCAAGATTGTGATGCTGTCTCATTTTTGCCTCTTGTGATCATTATGTTTAGTCTTTGGGATTAGTTATAATTTATATATGCATTGTTAGTTTAAATGTGCAGGTTATTTTTATTTCGTTTAGAGTTATATATTGTCCCTTAAGTATTAGATTACATGATAGCATCGCTTAATATTTATTTAACTATTAAATGAGATTGCTTAAAAATAATGTGGGATTGCGAGTTGATGGTTATTATAGGTTTTTAGGTGCTTGATTTTATTGTATAAGTAGTTTATTTATTATTAAAATTATGGTGGGCAAGGGATTTTTGTTTTTGTCTAATTATGGGATTCCTTACTTTTTAGTCATTTACCTTGTTTTCTTAAATGCTTTTCCAATTTATCTATTTATTATTGTTCATGTTTTGATTATGTACCCATTCTAATGGAAGTATTTGAATCTGGTCCATGACACTCATTTCAATACTTTTGCTTTCGTTGTTTAGTTCTATAATCAAGTTGATCACTCTCTATATTTTTATCTCTTGCAGAATTAAGTAGATCACTCTCTCTAACAGTTGAGAGGTCGAGATGTTGCAGAAATTCACGTCTTTTGATTTCTGGTATAACTTAATTGGTTGCTTGGTTAATGCCCTTTTGGGTTACTTGGTTCTTGTTTAAAAGTAATGTGCAGGCAGAACTATGACCTTGTTCGTTAAACTAGACCATCACATAATTTGATTAGCTTTGCTGTTCTAGGTTGATTGTAATATCAATTTACAATTTTCAGTTATGTGTCCACCCTAGTAAAAGAGTTAGGTGAGGGCTTTTGACTGCTACCTATGTACTGTTAGAGAAATGCAGTCATATACACTAAAGGACAGCAGAATGATGTTTCTTGTGAGTTTCTAGTTGTCTTTCTTATTCTTATACATTGAGTTTTTTGTACTCTGTTAGACTTTTCAGTTTTATTAGTTGATGCATTTATAGTTTCTTCTCATCTATCAAGATTTTTCTGAAAAGTATCTAATGACTGGATTGATCCTGAATGGGAAGGCTGTTTGCTGCATTCACATGGAGAACTTTGACGAAGCTGAGTCATTGTTACTTGATGTTGTTTATACGAGGCAAGTGGATACCCTTAAGCAACTTCCCTGATTGTCTTTAACCTGATGATAAATTGGTAAAGCATAGTTTGTTAGGGGTGAACCTATAATAGTTAGTTTGATGCTTTCTTTTGACATTAATATTGGATTAGTAAATGATGTAGTAATGTGTTTTATTATTGCTAAGTTAAAGCCTATTAGCTCAAATCGGCAGAGCGATGTGTTCAAGCACAAAGGTGCGGGTTCAAATCCCGTATAGGCTACAACGAAAAAAAATTACAAAACAAATATTTCATTTAACATCGGCTAGGACAAAAAAAACTACAAATATGTCATTTAACATTGGGTTATAGCCGATGTCCTTATATGTTATAACATCGGATATATTTTATAATTGATGTTATAACATATCAAAGACATCTGATTTAAAAATATAACCGATGTTATAACATACAAATACATCGGCTATTACCCGATGTTAAATAACAAAATTCTAGTAGTGCACAAGGCAATCGAGCTTTGTCCTGAGAGGAGTCTGCGATGCAACTGATAGAGCCATTAGGGGATTCATATGGGGTTCTTTGGTGGACCAAAGACGCATTCACCTCCTCAAGAAGGAGGTTTTGTATGCTTTGACAAAAGTGGTAGGTCTCGGAATACGCCCAATGAGGGAGACTAATCAGGCGATGCTCGCAAAGTTGGCGGATGCTTCAGAATCCGAAAGCCCTCTAGAGCAGATTAATCCATGGAAAATACTGCAATGGCAGATTGGATGTCAATATGTTCGCAAGACAGGCTAATGCTTCAAAACAATGGGGCGACATAGTTCACGGGGCGGAACTTCTAACCCCAGGTTTGAGAGCTCATATCGAGAATGGTCATAAGACCCTCTTTTGGGGCCACCCATGGCTGCGGTAGGGGCCACATGAAGATATAACGCTGCATAGAGTGCCTGAAGAAATGATCGGACAAACCGTTGCAGAAGTCTGGAGAGGGGATGATTGGGATTGGGACTCGATTCGAGCCTATTTACTGGAAGAGATAGTGCATAAATTGAGAGCAATCAGGGTGATCCCCCATTCCAATTTGGAGGATAAGATCTACTGGGGTCACATATTGTCAGGGAGATTTACAACGGCTTCAGCCTTGAATTTACTTAGAAGCGATAGTGGGCTAGTTCTGGCTCCCGACTGGAAGCATACATGGAAGTCTTCGGCACAACAACGAGCCCAAACCTTCTCTTTCTTGACGGGATGTTGTGCAACGCAAATAGGCATATGCATCATTTGTTGAACCACGCTAATTTCCCAAGATGCGACCGAGAGGAGACCAGCATACACATGCTAAGAGACTGCGAGATGATCCATACCACATGGATGAAACTTGCCAACAATCATCTACCCGACAACATCTTCCTCATTTCGGATATCCAAGAATGGGTGCTCCAAAATGTCCAAAAAGGGGATCGGAGGAGCTCGACCTTTACTACCATGATGTGGATTACATGGAAGGTTCGGAACAGCCTTGTCCATGAGGGCAACGACAAGGTGCAAGGTCTGGCCCCGAGTGTCTGGAAAACGGTGTCGAATTACTTCCATGCTCAAGAGAAGGCTAGTAGAACGACTGCTGTCGAAGCAGTAGAGCGACAAACTCAAGCGGCTTGGGTTCCACCAGACGAGGGATGGATGAAGCTTAACACCGGAACCTCTAGAGGCAACTTGGGACCAGAAGAAGGAGGCGGGCTACTCAGAGACGCCCAAGCGATTTTCCAGAGAGCTTTCGCGGTCCGTTGTGGTAGCTGCTCGGCCCTTGTGGCGGAGCTGTGGGCGATATTCCATGGGCTTAAAATTGCAAGGAGCATGGGAATTGGCAAGATAATTGTGGAAACCGATTGTGCGTTGGCTTGTGACACACTCAAGAAGGAGGGAGAAGAAACCTATGCTCACTGTGTGGGAATTGGGTTGTTATGTTTGTTACAACTATAGATTGGGCCTAACTGATTGCTGTACAATCTGTAACTAAGCCCACAAGGTGTATAGCCCACTATAAAGGCCTGTAATTGACAATCTGTTATACACACAGAAATTCATTCAATTTCCCTCTTCTTCCTCTCTCATTTTCGTTTCTACAGAGCTTCCATGGATTCCATGGTTCCCATGGCAGCTTAAACACAGATTTCTTCATGGTATCAGAGCAGTACACTGCTTTTCATTTGTTTTCCGCTCCTTTTCTCACATAAAACGCACTCGTCTTCCACTAAAACCGATTTCAGACGACCTCATGGCAACAGAAGTTGTAGCTGGTACCAAGCTTGTGATCGACAATACAGATCCAAATTTCCTTCATGCAAGCGATCATCCCGGACTCTCCATTGTTGTTGTGACGTTCGATGGCAAAAATTTTGCCAAATGGAAGCGATCTGCTAAAATCGCTTTCAGCGCGAAAAATAAACTCCGATTCGTCAATGGCCTGCTTCCGAGACCTGTCAACGATGATGAGCGAGCTGAGATCTAGGATAGATGTAACGACATGGTGATTGCCTGGCTCCTGAATGGCCTGGATTCGGAAATTCGTAGCAGCGTGATGTACATGAACAAAGTAAAGGAGATCTGGGACGATCTTGAGCTACGCTATGGCCAGGTCAATGGAGCTCGCCTATTCTCGCTGCAGAGGGAGCTCAGCTCCTTCACACAAGGTACGGCCACCATCTCTGCTTACTTCAATAAGCTCAAATCCTTGTGGGAGGAGTATGACAACTTCAGGAAAGGGCAATCGTGTTCATGTCCGTGCTCATGTGGTTCTAGATCTGACAATGCTAAGTTCCAAGAGGAACAGAAGTTGATGCAATTTTTGCTACAACGAGAATTACATCCCTGCTAGGGGATCAGTCTTGATGATGCAACCTCTCCCTACTGTAGGGACTGCTTATTCCTTGATTTCTCAGGAAGAAACACAACAGGACTACAAGAATTCTTCCCGTATCAATGCTGATCTGACTTCCTCATTCAATGTCAAAGCCAAGAAAGGGGAGGTTCAAGCTCAGACTAAGAAATCCAATCTTTTCTTCACTCATTGCAAGAAAACAAACCATGAAATAGATAAGTGTTTCTTTATTCATGGTTTTCCCAAGAAAAATGCAAAAGGAAAGAAGGTTGCTGCTCAAGTTACAGATGGATCTGGTGGAAATGTTGTCCCGGAGCTTACACAGGCTCAGTATGCCCAGCTTCCAGACATGCTAAAGGTCTCAGATCAGCGTAGTAGAGATGTGGTGACAGGTGCTAGCACTGAGTTTGTTGGCTTTGCAGGTATGGCCTTCAATGGATGTTCATCACACAATTGGATATTGGACACAGGAGCCAATAGCCATATGTGTACAGACATCTCATTGTTCTCAACTCGTGTTTCTATTCAAAAGCCATTTGTTGTCACATTACCTACTGGTGCTTCCTTGACTGTTGACACCATGGGTAACATCAAATTGGCTGATGGTTTGCACTTGAAAGACGTCCTATTTGTTCCATATTTCAAGTGCAACCTACTCTCCATTGGGAAACTTATCAATGACACAGGGAGATCTGTTTTGTTTACTCCTACAATGTGTTTGATGCAGAATGCTCAGGGCAAGAGACCTCTCAGAATTGGAAGATGTAGCAGGGGCCTTTACTTCCTGGATGCTCGTGTCACTGAGGTGGTGGTTTCCCATGTCAAAGACAGTTCCATAGCTGCTACAGCAATAAGTGCACAGACCTGGCACACACGTCTTGGTCACCTACCTGGTCCCAAGCTCCTTCGTCTATTTCCCACTGTAAAGGCTCTTGACACTTTGTCTCCTTGTGATGTTTGTACAAGAGCTAGACAACATCGTTTGTCTTTTCCTAAGAGTAGCATTACTACTGCCAGACCATTTCAGCTTTTTCATATTGATGTCTGGGGACCCTTTCAAGTCCACACCTATTATCACAATCGTTATTTTGTCACTATTGTTGATGATTACACTCGCAGCACTTGGGTACACTTGATTAGTAGCAAAGGAAATGCCTTTGCAGCTATTAAGGCATTCATTGCCATGGTTGAGACACAGTATAACTGTCGAGTTCTCACCATCAGGACTGACAATGCTCAGGAGCTGGGATTGAGCCATGCTTCTTCTGAGTATTTCAGAGAAAGAGGGATTGTTCATCACACTTCATGTGTGGCTACTCCTCAGCAAAACGGAGTAGTAGAAAGAAAGCACAAACATGTTTTGGAGGTAGCTAGATCTCTCCTTTTTCAGTCCAAGTTACCTCTAAAGTACTGGGGTGAGGTTGTGCTCACTGCAGTGCACATTATCAACAGGCTCCCAAGTAAGGTTCTGCAAGGGAAAAGCCCTTTTGAAGTTCTGTATCATAGACATCCTAAGTATGAGGAGTTGAGAAGCTTTGGCTGCCTATGCTACTGCTCCACACTCAAACAAAGGCGCCACAAATTCATGTCAAGAGCAGTTCCTTGTTTGTTTCTGGGTTTTTCTGTTGGTACCAAGGGCTATAAAGTTCTTAACCTTGACACACATCGTGTTGAGATTTCCAGAGATGTTGTCTTCTTTGAATCCAAGTTTCCCTATAGAGATGCTTCCCCATCTGAGTCTTTGTTCCCATCCCCTCCATCAGTGGTTTCAGAGGATCATGATAGCAGTCTTGTGGTTGGTGTTCAACTGTCTGATCAATCTCCTGATTTATCTTCTGTTCAACCACCTGATCAGCATCATGAATTCTCTCCTCTGCCAATTGACAGCTCCTCAACAATCCCATCACCTCATCCTCCAGTGGATTTCATTCCTCGACGCTCAAGTAGAACCTCCAATCCTCCTACCTATATGCAAGATTATGTCTGCAATTACTGTGACAGCAGTCACAGCTTTCTGTGTTGCCACACCATCACCACCACTCTAACTCTTGGTGCTGACAATTTGTCTCCAATCCTTCCATCAATTGAGCCTCAAAGCTACCAAGCTGCTTACAGATTTTCAGTTTGGGATGCTGCTATGAGGGATGAGTTCAAAGCACTTGAGTTGAATCACACTTGGGATGTGGTTCCTTTGCCTAAGGGTGCTCGTCCAATTGGTTGTCGTTGGGTATATAAGATCAAACACAAGGCTGACGGCTCTATAGAACGTTACAAGGCACGTTTGGTGGTTCGTGGCTTCACTCAAAGGGAGGGAATTGACTATAATGAAACGTTTTCGCCAGTTGTAAAAATGACAACAGTGAGGGCTTTGGTAGCTGTGGCTGCTAAGAACAGATGGTCTTTGATGCAGTTGGACGTCAACAACGCATTTCTACATGGGGATCTTCATGAAACCGTGTTTATGAACATCCCACAAGGCTTAACAGCCCCTCCAGGCCATGTCTGTCTCCTCAAAAAGTCCCTCTATGGCCTCAAACAGGCATCCCGGCAGTGGTATGCCAAGCTTTCATTTGCTTTGCAATTCAAAGGGTATGTTCAGTCTCTTAACGACTACTCCCTTTTCATCAAGCATGATTCAAACAAGGTTACATATCTAGCAGTTTATTTAGACGACCTACTCATCACAGGGAACAATTTGGAAGAGATCAGTAGCATTAACTCTTCCTGAATGATGAGTTTAAAATCAAAGATCTTGGGCAACTCAGTTTATTTTTAGGTATGGAATTTGTCCATAGTGAAGAGGGGATATATGTTAGCCAAAAACGGTTTATACAAGAGACCCTTGATGCCTTCCACTGCAGTGATTCAGCTCCTGCAAGTAGTCCCTTGCTCACATATGTTAAAATGATTGTGGATGGAGGGCCTTTGCTTGAGAATCCCACTGAATACAGAAAAATTATGGGGAAGTTGAACTTCATGACCCACACTAGACCTGATATTTGCTTCACAGTTCAATTTCTGAGCCAGTTCATGAAGTGCCCTCAAGCCAAGCATTTTGATGTTGTACTTCGAACACTCAGATACCTCAAAGGCACCCAGCATAGGTCCCTTTTCTTGTCACGAGATGATTCCTTCGAGCTTCAAGCTTTTTGTGATGCGGATTGGGCCTCATGTCCTTTGACTAGACGATTTGTAAGTGGCTATGTCATATTCCTTGGTGGTAGCCTGATTTCATGGAAATCAAAGAAACAAACCACGATTTCTTTGTCGTCTGCTGAAGCGGAATACAGGTCAATTAGGAGGGTGTGTACTGAGTTGGCTTCGTTAACGAGACTTCTTTCCGAGTTAGGAGTGTCTACCATTGCTCCAATTCCAGTGAAATGTGACAACCAAGCCGCTATTCACGTCGCAAGAAACCCAGTTTTCCATGAGCGAACGAAGCACGTGGAATTGGACTGTCATTATGTGAGAGAGAAGGTCCTTGAGTGCTTAATTTATCTCCGACATGTCTTTACGAAGAACTAGATATCAAATGTGCTCACCAAGCCTCTTCCAGGTCCGGCATTTCCGACAATTATGTCCAAGCTTGGCATAGCAGAGCTACCTCAAGCTTGAAGAGGGGTGTGGGAATTGGATTGTTATGTTTGTTACAACTGTAGATTGGGCCTAACTGATTGCTGTACAATCTGTAACTAAGCCCACAAGGTGTATAGCCCATTATAAAGGCCTGTAATCGACAATCTGTTATACACACAGAAATTCATTCAATTTCCCTCTTCTTCCTCTCTCGTTTTCGTTTCTACATAGCTTCCATGGATTCCATGGTTCCCATGGCAGCTTAAACACAGATTTCTTCACACTGGCATCTGGCTAACCAGTGCAGGAAACTTCTTGAGAAAACTGCATGCGTGGGATTTCAGAATACAGTTTGTGAACCGGAAAACAAATGGTGCAGCAAACATTCTAGCTAAAATGGGAGTGACTCTTGATGAGCCTTATACCCAATTCTTTACCATAACCACCTCACCTGTGTTGCCAGTTTGGTGAACCCCTCATCCCCGTGTGGGATTGCTGTTTAATTTATCAATAAAAGTATCGGGCTCTAGCCCTCTTTGAAGATTTTAAAAAAAAAAAAAAAAAGTACCAACTCTATTTTGGCAGTTATTACAAATCAGCAGGTCTAGGTCTATGTTTAAGTGTCTCGATCGGTCAACACAAGATACCATTCGAGGTTCAAGGTTCAGCCTGTCAAATGCCGACTCCTCTCCTCCATTACCTAGAAGTTGTTTATATTCCATCCAATTTAAAATATGAATTATTCAACTTTTCAATATACATTTAAAAAAAATGACATTTTAAAAAATAAATAACTTCTAGTTTGAATTGAAGGGAGTATCAATAATCACCCGTCTTAATACCTATATTTTAAATTTCAAATTTCATACATTTCGATCTTCACTAAAATTTACAGGAAGTTTTTTAATTAATCAAATAAATTGAAGGCATCAATTTGTACAAAGTTTAATTTCACTACAGGGAAAAAAACTTTATTTCCCAACGGGATAATATCTCCACGCCTTTCGTCTTTGTCGAAAATTTCCGTAAAGTATCGGAAATTTTTGACATGGGTCGAAATTGGCATCCTTCCGGACTCTTGAATGCGTCGAGTTTGGCATTTGAAACATCCTGTTCATGTTGAGAGAAGTAAATGAGACCAAAAAAATCTCATATCAAAAGTTGAGCATAACAAACCTGAGTATATAAGTCGATGAACTACATTTTCTATTCTGAATTGATTTTAGGTTGAAACCTCACTTGACTTGTGTGCTAGGCTACTAGTTATGAATAATATGTTCTAATATGTTCTCCTTTTCATTTCCTAGAAGTAATGTTCTCTTTTATGTAATTTCTTTCCCTTTCTTAGCCTTGTTGTAATAAGCCTTATGGCATGACTCTGGGACGTGATTTGGTGAGCTCTGGTACTATAAAACTGAGTTGTCACCTGATGGCACTGTAGGGTTTTGGGATCAACAATAGCAGCTTTCTTTGATGGTCGTTTTGGCTCTTTCCCTCATTGAATGAAGTAGCACCAAGCTATGCATTTATTTTGCTTTGAGCATTGCTGTTTTAAGCAATTTTGTGCTGGAATATGTAGTTCTTCACATGGTAATAGGGCGACAGGTGACGATTTGCTGATTTTCGTTACAAAGGAAGAGAGAAGAGACGATGTTCAGTGCAGGGAACAACTCAGGATCCAATCAGGGAGGAAGCACAGGATCAGAGGGAATTAATCAAGGTAATCTCAGTGACCCCCTATACTTATCTAACTCAGATCATCTGAGTGCTATCTTGGTAGGAATACCGTTTGATGGGAGCAACTATATGACTTGGAGTAGGGGGGGTTATGATGGCCTTGGGGGCTAAGTGCAAGCTGGGATTTATTACTGGAGAGTGTGAGGCCAGATGAAGATAATGCTGAGTTACAGAGGTGGGTAAGAGCATATTTAATGGATAGATGTTGGATATTGAATTCAATGAGCAAAAGTATAGCAGAGGGGTTTATGTTCATGAATTCAACCAAGAAACCATGGGATGAGAATGTTGAAAGATTTGGGTAGACAAATGCGCCCTTGATCTTTCAAATTAGAAGGAAGTTGAACAATATAAGCTAGGGATCGAAGCATGAGCTTAGGAGAGGTGTATAATGCTCTTAAGAAGCATTAGGAGGAGCTGCAACTATTGTAGAGAATGCATGAATGTTCTTGTGGGGCATCAAAACAATGCACGTGTGATCTCAAGAAGAAAATAGCTGAGATTGAGTAATGGACTAAAGTGATGCAGTTGCTATCTAGTCTTAATGAGAATTATGAGGGTGTCAGGAATCAAATTCTAGCCATAGATACTTTTCCCACAGCAAACAAGACATACTTCATCTTGCAACAGATTGAAAGATGATCAAATGCCTCAGGTGGAAATCAAGGAAACTCCATGGATGCTAGTGCATTTGTAGCCGCTAAGAATTTCTACATGAGCCAGCAGAGCTCTCCTTCAACTAATCAGAATCGGAAGAAGGATTGGAAAGATTGGAAAAAGCTAAAAAAGGCTTAAGTATGAGGATAAATATACTCACTGTAATTACAGGGGACACATAGCAGATCAATGCTTCAAGTTGTACGGTGTTCCCGACTGATTTAAGGAGTTGAAGGAGAATCAGAAAGGGTCAAGTGGTAGCAGTAGCTCAGTCAATGGAGCAAGTTCAATGAGCAACACTGTGATGGGAACTCCACTAGATGATGCTGATGGGAATGACAGAAATGGGCATGAAGGGCAGATAGACAATGCAATGGTGAATGCTGTGTTTCAAGAGGTTATAAAGAGGATGAAAGGCAAAGGCTTCGGAGAGATTGCTCATGCCAACTTTGCAGGTAAAGTTTCATCTTCACTTCATGAAATACATTGCACTAGAAGATCAGAATTGGAATGGATTGTTGACACATGAACAAGTGGCCATATGTTGTCTAATGATCTTTCTTTATATGACAAGATCGGGCTTGATAAGCCCGTTCTTATAGGTTTGCCAAATGGATCGGTGAAAACAGTTCATGAGATGGGAAAAATGCAGTTGACAAATTCAATTTGTCTTGATGGGGTACTTTTGGTACTAGGCTTTAAACACAATCTGCTCTCAGTAGGGAAGTTACTTGATGATAATGACAAATTGGTAGCTATATTCACTCATATTTCATGCTATATCTAGTACCCTAAAACTAGAAAAGTGCTGCTGTTAGGAAGAAGAAATGATGGATTATATAAAGTGCTATCAGATGAGCAAGGAAAGGGCTTGAGTAGATGGAAACAGGAAGAATCACATCAACCTAAATGTTTGTTTCCTGCAGTATTTTGTAATAAAGTTAGTAGTACTTTAGACATCACACATGCCAGACTTGGGCCTAGTTCAATTTCCAAAATGAAGCATTTGAATTTTGTGAATGAGATAAATTTGAGTAACTTTCACTGTGAGACTTGTGCTCTGTTTAAGCATCACAGATTACCTTTTGATAGAAGTATGAATATGGCAGAAAGGCCATTTGATTTGCTTCATATGGATGTTTGGGGTTCTTATAGGACACCAACTTATAATGGTTCCAGTTACTTCTTGACTGTGGTGGATGATTGTACAAGAGTAACTTGGACCTTTTTGCTTAAAAACAATTTGCAGGTGTTCAAGGCAATTGTTAATTTCACAGCTTATGTCAATAATCAATTTGGTGCTCTTGTCAGGTGTATCAGAACAGACAATGGCGCCGAATTCACATCAAGGCAGTGTGAGGAATTTTTTGCTGAGAAAGGGATATTGCATCACAAATTTGTGCCTTATACTCCACAGCAGAATGGGAGAGTTGAAAGGAAACATAGATATTTGATTGAGACAGAAAGATCAACGAGAGTTCACTCATCTTTACCTGTGAGGTTTTGGGGTGAGTGTATTTTAGCTGCCACTCATGTAATAAACAAGTAGCCAACAGAAGTGTTGAAATGGACAACATCTTATGAGAAGTTGTTTGGAAAAAATGCATCTTATGATTAGTTGAAGGTCATAGGGTGCTTATGTTATGCCCCTATGAGTCACTGAGACATGGATAAACTGAATGCTAAAGCTAGAAAGTGTTTGTTGCTTAGCTATCCCCATGGCCAAAAGGCCTGCAGAGTGTGGGATATTGAAAAGAATGACTGCTTTTGTTAGTAGAGATGTAGTTTTTCATGAGAATATCTTTCCATTCAGAAAATCTGTGACATAAGATGAGATCACTAATGTTGAAGCAACATACACATTAATTACCACTGGTGAATCCTATTGATGATGTAGATGACATGAGACAGTCAATGCTCCCAATGCCACTTATTTCATATTCACAATCAGCTAATATGAAAGAAGGAAATGCTAGTGCTCCAGAGATCAACAATGAATATGTTAGTGATTCACATTTGAGAACTGAATCAAACAAATCTCGTGCAATTTCTCAAGAAAGGTTGAATAATCATGAAGAATTCCCACCATTGAGGAGATGTAGTAGGTAGATTGTGCAACCTAGGAGGCCTAATGATTTTGTTTGCCATGGCAGAAGAAGGATCCTTCTGTTTCTCAATCATTTCTGGTTACATCTCTTGCTCATACTTTAAATCTGGAGCCGGGATTTATAAATTCATTTGTCTGTATGGCAGAGGTTTATGGATGGGCAAGCTGCTAAGCGTGAACACTGGGTGCAGGCAATGGAGCAAAAGTTGAAAGCTCTTGAAGAAAATAGTACATGGGAGATGATAGATCTTCTACCAAGAAAGAAGGCTATTCGAAGTAAATGGGTGTATAAGGTGGAACAGTGGAGAGATTCAAGGCTAGATTGGTAGCCAAGGGATACAATCAGATAAAGAGGAAAGACTACAAGCATACCTTTTCTCCAATAGCTAAGTTCGGTACTGTGAGGATATTGCTTGCCATTTCCACTGCTAAACAATGGCCATTGCATCAATTAGATGTGAATAATGCATTTTTTCATGGATAATTAGATGAGAAGGTTTACATGTTACCTCTAGAACGATATGGGAAAGGAAAATCCAACAAAGTTTGTAAACTCAACAAATCCATTTATGGAATGAAGCAGGCTTCCAAGCAGTGGAACTTAGAATTATGCAAGTTTATGATCAACATGGGATATGAGCAGAGCTTGGAGGATTATTCACTATTTGTGAAATTGGCATCAGGAATTGTGGTATCCCTTGTGTATGTGGATGATGTATTGCTCACATGAGATGATGATCATGTGATCAGTGAAACCAAGTAGGCACTTCATGCTGATTTCACAATCAAGGATCTAGGCTTAGCAAGGTACTTCTTGGGGCTTGAGATATTGAGAGATGGATCAGGCACTCACTTGCACCAGAGGAAGTATGTGTTGGACATTGTAACAGATTGCAACATGATAGATTGTAAGCTTGCTCCCTTTCCTATGCAGAAAAGATTGAAACTTTCTATTGACACTGGAGAATTGGTGCCTGATGTTGAGGTATACAGAAGGCTAGTGAGAAGATTGTTGTTCTTAAATCTCACTAGATAGATATTTCACACGCAGTACAACATCTTAGCTAGATTATGTCTAAGCCTAGACATCCACACTATGAGGCTGCTCTTCATGATGCGAGATACTTAAAGGGCACCATTTGTGTTGGACTCTACTATCCCGTGCATTCAAATTTGGCCATATCTGCATATTGTGATGCAAACCGGGGAACGTGTCAATTCAGTGCTAAGTCCTTGACTAGGTATTGTGCATTTATTGGAGACTCTCTAGTGTCATGGAAAACAAAAAAGCAAACCATAGTATCAAAATCTTCTGCAGAGGCATAGTATACGAGTATGTCAACTACTACAAGTGAGTTGATATGGATTGAGGGAGTCCTTACTGTGTTACAGATCAGTGTTCCTTTGCCAATACCTCTTTATTGTGATAATAAAACAGCAATACATACAGCTGAGAATCCGGTGTTTCACGAGAGAACTAAACACCTTAAGATCGATTATCACGTACTTCACTAGATAGTATCTGGTGACAGGGTTCATTCATCCACAGCATGTTCGAACTAGTATTCAATTGGTAGATATTTTTACAAAACCATTAGAGGAGAAACCTCATCTTGTTTTCTCTTGCAAGTTGGGACTTGTGGGCTTTGACACACACCCAACTTGAGGAGAGAATATGAAGAATATGTCCTAATATGTCCTCCTTTTCATTTCCTAGAATTAGTGTTCTATTTTATGTAATTTCTTTCCCTTTCTTAGCCTTGCTGTAATAAGTCTTATGGCATGACTCTGGCACGTGATTTGGTGAGCTCTGGTACTATAAAACCGAGCTATCACCTGATGGCACTGTAGGGTTTTGGGATCAACAATAGCAGCTTTCCTTGATGGCCATTTTGGCTCTTTCCCTCATTGAATGAAGTAGCACCAAGCTGTGCATTTATTTTGCTTTGAACATTGCTGTTTTCAGCAATTTTATGCAGGAATCTGTAGTACGTTCTTCACACCAGTGAATGTGCGCTCGTGCACACAATCGATTCCCAAGCATCGGTTCGAGTCGAACATTGATATGGTATCAGAGCGGTTAGCCTAACAACCCGTCTTTCGATCTAAGTGTCGAGTAGATGGGTCATTCGAGCCTTGATATAATTTGATCGTTGAAAAGGAGAGCACAACATCATAGTTATCAATGCTTGAGCTTGGAATACCCCTTAGAAAATAATAAGTTTTTGTTGAGAAAGCAAGAATATAAAACAAGCAAGTAGATAACTTATAAGTCTCCAACTACCTCATTTGAAAAACTTGTCAATTTGTTTGTGGTTATATACTTAATTTTGTCTATTTGTTTTGGACAACTTGGCTGAATAATCATACTTGGATTGATCGCCACCTAATAGTCCTCGTTGTGAGGATTAATTAATATAACATTAATGTCAAGCTCCCTATACTGAGTTTAACTAGCGACAACATAACTAAGTTACAAATTCATTAAGCAACTTCTCTCCTCCTTGCAGCATCCGCCAGCCAAGTTCCTTCTCTGCAGATTCCGCGGTGTCAACTGCCTCCTTCAGTATGTACTTCTCTTATACATATCAACACAATAATTAGACATATATTGTTGGGGTTGGAAAGCTACACCATCTTATAACTGTATGGGCAAATTTCAGATCTAAATATGGTTAAAGATGGGTATAATTACATGGATGACAAGCTCTATGAAGCAGTTCGGTTGAAAGACAACATGGCCATCCAAGCCTCTGATCTTTTTAACGGTGGGGAGTTCATCCTCAGCTGTAGCCCAGGCGACGAAAACAATGTCCTGCACGTAGCAGCTAGATATGGTAACCAGGGGTTCGTTTCCCTTGTTTTGGACCGGTTTCCTACGATTCGTTATGAGCTTCTTTGCAAACACAACTCCAAGGGACAAACTCCCTTACATCTTGCCGCTCAATTTGGGAACTTGGAGATAGTCAAGACCCTCCTTAACGCACACGATGTCGATATATTGCCATTTGGGGATCAAAAGAAAGCTTGCTGGAGTGAGAGGGATACTCAAGGGGACACACCACTACATTGTGCTCTTAGATCCGGTCATGAAGACATCGCCTTGTTGCTACTACAAAGGGATTCACAATTGGTTTCCCTTTGGAACAACGTAGGTGAGAGCCCCGCATACTTAGCTGCTGATAATATTTGTGGGAGGTTTCTACAAACAATTTTGGATGCAGATCGCAATGGTGAATGTTGCCTAAGTTTCTCAGGGCCATTTGGCCAAACAGCTTTTCACCCAGCCAGGAAGCTCAAGTTGACTGGTATGTCCACATCTTATCCCTTTATAGTACTTTTTGTTATCCATCAAATAAAATCGTCAAGATAATATCTTATCCCATTTCGTTACCAGCTTCTTTCCTTCATCTGCTCAAGAATCAAGATCAACCAAATAAATAAAATAATTAAGATCGATATTATTAATTGATCTACTACATTTCGCCAAGTTTATCCCCTTGGAAAAACTGTCCAAATTTAAATATTGATTTCCCACCAATTACTGCATTTCGCCAAGTTTATTTAATCACTCTGATGCATCCTTCAGTTCTTTATATAGTTCATGTGATCTGCACTTCAGCTCAGGAAATATTTAAGCTCTTAGTTGTTTGCTTGTAATTATTGAAACACATAGAACAACTTATCGATCAATGGAACTCGAACCTCTAGGTGTCCCAACGCATCTGTTGTTTTGATAAAATTGGGATATATATATATATATATATAAAATAATAATAATAATAATCAAATGGTTAAATAAACTCAAGATAGCAATTATTTATTTTACTGTTTTGATAAAAAAAATATTAACCAAGGCCTTCGTAATACCTACCGTTTTACTTTTTAAATATCAAAGTCTAGCACATACAAAGTTGGCTTCTGCTCTTGTAATGATCTATACCAATTAACTAGATAGATCACTGAAAATGAAATAATTTTTTTGGTTGATTAACATTGCAGATAATATTATGCCAATTGCAATAGAAAGAAGAAGACGTCTCTTGAAAGTCCAAGACCACAAAGGGAAAACAGTCCTCCATTATGCAGTAGAGGAAAAGAGAGAGCCAATCGTGGAGTTATTGCTAAAGGCTGACAGCTCCCTCGCCTGGTTACATGACAATGAAGGTTTGACTCCTCTTCATAAAGCCGCAAGTATGGGTTTCTTGTCGATGATCGAGATCATCTTACGACGGTCTCCACAGTCCATAGCAATTTGCGACAAACGCAATGGTAAAACAGCTCTTCATATTGCCAAGCTAGAAGGTAGTTTTTTAGCAGGATGCTTGAAGAAGACAAGGATGAAGGAGCTTATCAATGAGGTTGACAGTAATGGAGACACACTTTTGCATATTGCCTTGATGAACTCTGATTTGCAAAGTGCCAATACCCTACTTGAAAATACAGATATCAATTGGAGATTGAAAAACAAACAAGGCTACACTCCCATGGATTTATGCAAATCTGACGACGAAATCCCCATCAAGTTGGTATGTAGGCAATCATTTTTTGGTTCTTCTAATTTTATGATCGACCTGCAACCATTCTTCTTAATAACTTTACTTGATAGAGCAAATTATTTAAAATAACCCTACACTTTGAAAAGGAATGTGATATGAAACACGGAGTTATCATAATTTCAAATGTAGCAAACTTTTTTTGCAAGGTTCAATGTTTACGATATTGTTTGTTGTATAATAAATTTCAACAGCCTCGTTTAATAATAGTAGTAATATTGAAGTTTGGACATACAATAGCAGTAGTGGAGTTTTAATTCGATCTTTTTTGAATTGGAAGCTATGTTAATTAGATGATATTTTCAGTACCAATTGGATTCCCATTATCGATCAATTTACGTCATTTCATTAGGAGAGGCCACTGGATGAACAATTAATCCCTATAACGGCATCTTTTCTTTGATCAATCACGAAATGGCGTATAATCTTAATTATTGTTTCATTTCTTGTCAGAAACGGTTAGAAGCAACATGGAGAGTGAAAGAGGCAACAAGTATGGAAATATTCAATCATAAGGATGTGACTAACGTGGATGATCTCTTGGGTCACTACAAAGGCAACTGGGATCAAATTTTGGCTTACCAAGGTCCTGGTGGAAATAGTGTGTTTCATATAGCAGCTAGAGATGGCCACTCTAAACTAATTGAGGAACTTCAAACAAACAGCAAGGCTCGTCAGTTGCTGATGTCAGGAAAGAACTCTGAAGGGGAGACCCCACTCCATCTGGCTGCAGAGTACGGTCATATTCATGTTGTTCATCTCATTCTGAAGCTGAGCAGTTCATTAACCACTAATAGGTCTGAAAATGATCAACCTGATCATCAAACAGTTAATGTGATAGAAAATGGAGATGTAAATGAACAGATCCAAGAAACAGCAAATGGACGTTATGAAACGGATTTGAAGCCATGGAGAATCAAGTCGAGAAACGGTGACACACCCGTTCACAAAGCTCTAAGAAATTACCACCACCAGGTTGTATGGCGACGTCTATTGCTTTTAGAACCCGTTCACAAAGCTCTAAGAAATTTCCTCTCCCGACGTTATAGTGTGTTCAGACCACCGACATATAGAAAACAGATTGCATTGGATATACTGCGTACAGACCCAGAATTGGCTTCTTTCGTCAACAATGCAAACGAAAGTCTACTATACCTTGTTGCAGAGTCCCGTTGTTCTGAATTTGTGAAAGAGATACTCTCAAATGCTAGAACATATCCATTTAGTATCTGCGGGCCGGATGGTCAAAATCCTCTTCATGCTGCTTCAAGGTTTCATAGAGGTAAATTTCACCTTATTTCTCGTACGCCAACAAGGATTTTTTTTTTTAGGCGAAATCGGGGATATACCCATGAAAACTTTATTAATTGGGTATATACCCATCAAAACTTCAAAATTGTTTATATACCCGTTAAATCATTTATATTTTGTTTAATTGTCCATCAGATATTTAATTTATACTATTGAGTGTAAAAATTATTTAAATATCAAAATTAGTTAACTTTCAAATAATTATTAAAATGAGACATTAATTTCAATTTCTCTCAAAATAAGTAATTTTTTTAAAATTTGATGCGATTTTACATTTAAAAAATATGAATTTTTATTTCTTTACAATGGTTTATGGTCATTTTTATAACTTAATTATTTTGAACTTATACATGAAACTTGATATTCAAAATAAAGTCACTGGATAAAAATATAATTATAGTTATGTTGATGTTTAACTTTTATATTAAAATTTTAATTATATTTTCTATCCAATAATTGTAAAGTGATAAATTTTTTAATTATTTAATTTTAGTATATAATTAAATTTTAATCTAATTTTCACTCAATAATATTAGATCAAATATATTATGGACAATCAAATAAAATTTAAATGTTTTGATGAGTATATAAACAATTTTGAAGTTTTGATGGGTATATACCCGATTAATAAAGTTTTCATGGGTATATACCCGATTTCGCCTATTTTTTATTAGGTAAAAATTCGAGGTCAGGTGAACCTGAAACTCGATGACCGAACAAGTCGGCACACAGAAAACCGTCACTACAAACAAGACACAATAACACAAATGATCACTAGACAAGAAAAAAAAACCCCAAACAACTCATACAAGACGTCAACCAACGGAGAAGTCAATGGAGACCAAGATGCGTCACGAGTGCCAAGAGCGCAAGAGAGTGCGAAGACTCTAGACAGTACTCCAGTCGGAAAAGACGACGCATCAGGAAGTGTGGATCACCAACGTTGCCCCCACCTAAATGGAGGATCTTCGAAGACCACGAACACAACTACGATCCTTTGTTGATCAAACAGGACGCCCAATACTGCAACCCAACACAGAGCTAAACACAACCACATCTGAACACTGACCCAACGCCAGAAGACGGAAAAAATACAGACAAAAAACCGAGCGAGCCATAAAGAGATTGAGAGTCTCAACTCGGAAGAAGAAAAAAATTGTTCAGGTGCCAACCCGATCTAGACGGGTTGCACTTGAGGGGGCGTGTTGGGGTTGTGGTTAGAGTCTCACATTGAAAAACAAGGTGAAAATCAAACCAAAATATAACGAAAGGGGGAAACCCCTACAAAATGGCTTAAGCTGTTGTCGAAAGTGGTGGATCCCGACCTTATAACTAAAAATAAAATAAATCCGAAACGACTTTCGTTTTCATACGACCCGACCGGGGTTTCTCGATTTCTCACAATGTGCAACCGGTGACACACCAGAGTTTTGATATGACGGAACCACCATAGTATGAACCGGTCGGAGCCGGGGTGAGGACCGCTAGAGCCGGGCTGATGACGGACGGAGCCGTGGTTGGGTCTCCCCCATAGAGCGTTTTTTCCATAAGCAAATAAGGAATATTAATGTTGGAAAGTTGGGGTAAAATTAACATTAAACAAAGCATAATTTTACTAGAAAATGCTAATAAGTTTTTTTAAAATGTTAGTTGCATTATTTAATGGTACATGATACTGGGTTCAAATCCTCTGTCCTCGGATTTGTCCACTTACCCTGTTCCTCTTCACATATTTTTTTATATTCTTTTTATTCTAGTGTTTAATTTAATTTTTAATTTAATTTACTTTTATTTTTAATTGGGAATGTGGGAGGGGGAGGACATACGAATTATGACACTTTGCAGAAAACCACCCCTTAAAATTGAAATTGCAAAAAATCACCCCACATATATCGCGGTATTCATCGATAGGAAATTCAATGATCAGCATTAATTTGTCAATCTTAATGTAGGGTATGAATCAATAGCTAATTGAAAAGCTATTGCTAGGATACTTGTTCGTGCAGTAAAAGCCTTTGATTCAAATGGATCCCAAATATTTACAACATCATAGAAATTTATACACGAAAGGGAGCGAACTGATTCAAAACATCATAGTAAAATCCTTTGCTCCTTACCAGTGGGTCAAGCCTGTCGACGCAAGCCGGTTTACCTGATACGTGGCTCTTGTCGACAGCTAGGTCACATGTCCGGGGTTTCCCACCAAAGGTGGGTTCCTCGTCATTAAAAAAAAATCAATTAATCAAATTCTTTGTCAGATTATCAACTAATAAGTGCAATTACTTGCTATAAAAAAATATAATTGTTAAGGGATCGGGGATATATTTGGATGTTGAGAGATGTGTAGAGATCAAAGAGTCCCACATTGAAATTATAAACAAGCCTTAGTATATAGGAGGGTGGGATACAGTCAGCCGCCTTATCCGTTAGACTACTAGTGCAGGAGCATCTATCCTTGTTGGAGAGTTGTTGTCAAGTGAGAGGAAAAGGTCGAGAAGTAAAAGATAAAAATTAGATCTTAACCATTGATTTATTTAAAGAGTTAAAATTAAGTAATTACAAATATTAGAAAGATATTAGAAAGAAAATAAAAGGAGAAAATCCTCGCTTTTATTTATCAAAAAACTATTTTTTCCATTACAAATTTTAATTTACTACATTGAAAAAACAGTTTCCATATCTATTTTTTTTTTTAAAAATGCATTTAGAGTTTGAATAGATTTTTTTTTCTCGATCTGAAGACTCACCCATATGCATCTACGATGACTGGTAGGATGACAAGTTGACAATCATATAGGATGACTATTCCATACATGCATCAGAAAAATATTTAAATCTACTTCGTCTTGAAAAATAAAATTCATATTTATGTAAGCAATAATTTTTTTTGATCCAAATTTATGTAAGCAAATAAGCAATAATGGTCAATCATATTTTGCATTAACCAAAATGTTCAAGTGTACGGGATGTTAGGGAAATGTTCATTTGAGGATTTTTTTAAAGTGTCTTTTATACTTTTTAAAGTCCCACATTGATTACAAAAGGGGTTGATGGGTTGCTTTTAAGGAGAAGATTTTGAAAGGGTTATTGAGAGTTAGGATAGGAGTCTCACTCACGCGCACCACCGTCGCATGACGCGTGAGATTTAATTTTAATTTTATCAATTAATTGGCCTCGGATAGGGTTGAATTAGGGTTTTGACTAATTCAACTCTGTCACACGTTTTGAAAAACGGTTCAGATTTTTCCGAGGTGGAGCGTCTTTCTTTTTGTTTTATAAACCGACGTTCCCTTCAGTTTTCAACACACATAACACATGATCTCCTCCTTCTCTCTTCTTCTGTAAACCGTTCTGGGTCCTGGATGGTTCCATTACTTCTTCAGTTTTCAACACACAGAACACACGATCTCCTCCTTCTCTCTTCTTCTGTAAACCGTTCTGGGTCCTGGGTGGTTCCATTGCTTCGACGGCAAGTGCACGCCTGAGAAGTCTGCTGTGTATCCTTGGCGGGCAACACCTGTAGCTGACATGCACCACGGTGTCGGGGCGATTTCGCTTCTAAGGCAGTGGTTCCCTTTATACTACGCCACAACCTTCAAACACTTTCAAACAAGGGTTTTTCACTAATCTTTCAAAGCGGTTTTTCCAATCAAAATTGAGGCTACATTCGCAATCGCACCAACACGGGATACTTTTGTACTGACTCTAGCTTAATTAATTTGTATTGCCTCCACATGTAGAGCATAAAATACCACAAAACGGACACACAAATGGTTGAGGAGGTGTGCTACATGGATGACCGGCTCTACAATGCAGCTCGGCACGGTGGTACTGGTACCGATATCCAAAATTTTCTTACTGATGACCTCTTTCGCATCCGAACTGTCGGTGATGAGAGCAACGTCCTCCACGTAGCAGCCCAGTATGGTAACCTTGGATTCATCAACACAATTCTCAGAGAGCTCCCTAGTCATCATTTCCACCTTCTCTGCAAACAGAATTCCAAAGGGGAGACTCCCTTACACCTTGCGGCTGAATTGGGAAACTCGGAGGTCGTCGAAACTCTCCTCCTTGCCCATAATAAGCATGGTGTGCCATCTGATGAGAAGAAACCTTGCTGGAGTGTGTGCGATAAATGGGGAGACACGCCTGTCCATAGGGCTCTCAAATATGGGAAAGAGGGTGTCGCCTCATCGCTCCTGGTAAGGAATAGGGAGCTGGTTTCGGTTTGTAACAAGGCGTCTGAGGGTTTGGCATACCTTGCCGCTGAGAATTATTGCCAGGAGTTTATGAAGGAGATTTTAAAGAGGGATACCTTGCCGCTATGAATTATTTTTTGGTGGAAAAAATTATTTATTTCAAAATTAATTATTAAATAATTGTTATTTTATTTATATCTATATTATTTTTTAGACCAAAATAAATAATCAAAACATATTATAAACAGTTATGTATTAAATTAAATGAGATTCAATTAACGGTAGATTAGAAAAAAAAATTATCTTATAAATGTGAATTTTATTTATAGTTTGAGAGAATCTAAATAAAAGATGTTTAGATTTTTTATAATTTGTCGAACTAATTGTATTCTCCATACAAAGGACGGGATCTACACTAGTGTGTGTGAAAAACCAATGAAACAGTAGCTGATCTATTAGCTAAACATCAAGCATAAACAACAATAGAAGTAAGAACAATCAGTGTACTTAATTAGGCAAAATAGAATGTGTAAGGGAGGCCATCAATGCCGCCACATTTCATTCATCATCAATCCCAAAAACCCTACTTTTAGAAGGTTCCATCAAGGTTTATATAGGTGGCAAGTCATGTGCTAGTCACATGGGAAACTTGTCTCATTATTACAAAACAAGTACAATTTAAGGTAAAATGACATAAGAGGAATAAGGAAAGGTATGAAGAATAAGAACATGATATTCTCCATGGGTGAAGATCAACAAGTCCCAACTTGGACGAAAGATAGATGTGTTGTCTCTCACCAAGAGGCTTAGTGAGGACATCAGCAAGTTGAATACCAGTTCTCACATGCTGAGGTAAAATGAAACCATCTTGCAACTTTTCTCTAACAAAGTGGCAATCTATCTTCAAGTGCTTTGTTCGTTCATGAAAGACTGGGTTTTCAGCAATGTGGATTGCAGCTCTGTATCTGTAATGTCTGCAAAACACCATCCACCCAGACTTGCTCACTTGTTTTCATAGACATACTTCTATATTCTGCTTCAGCGGAAGATTTAGACACTGTAACTTGCTTCTTTGTCTTCTAAGACACTAGATTCCTCCCAAAAAACACACAATAACCAGTGAGGGAATGAGCACTTAATTGACAAGATGCACAGTCTGCATCACAGAAGGCATTGATATTCACATGAGAGTGTTCAGAGTAGTGCAGGCCTACAGATATGGTACCTTTAAGATACCTCACAACATGTAAAGCATCATCAAAGTGTGGTTGTCTAGGCTCAACCATGAACTGGCTCAAATGTTGAACAGCATATGAGATGTCAGGTCTGGAGAGATTAAGAAATAATAGTCTTCCAACTAACCTTCTGTATAACTCTGGCTCATCAAGGATCTCCCCTTTATCAATAGATAACTTTAATCCTCTTGGAAGAGGGAAAGCAGCAGCTTTACAATCAGTCATCTTACAATCCTTTAATATGTCTATAACTTATTTTCTCTGGTGTAAAGAAGTCCCATCTTTACTGTGAAAGATTTCTAATCCCAGAAAATACCTGGCCTCACCAATGTCTATGATGGCGAAGGCTTTATACAATTCTGCCTTGGTAGACTTTATCTCATCACTATCATCTCCTGTCAGTAAGAGGTCATCAACATAGACCAATGCTACTACCATGCCTTTAGGCACAATTTTTGTGAAGAGAGAGTAATCCTGAGCAGATTGGACATAGCCAAGATTGATCAAAAACTTGCATAACTCAACATTCCATTGTCTTGAAGCCTGCTTCAAGCCATAAATAGATCTCTTCAATTTACAAACCTGCCCTGGCTTAGCTGTGATAAAACCTTCAGGAGGTTGCATATATACCTTCTCTTTTAGAGTTCCATGCAAAAATACATTATTGACATCTAACTGATAAAGAGGTCATTCTCTCACAGTAGCAACAACAATCAAAATTCTGACAGTAGCAAACTTTGCCACGGGGGAGAAGGTGTACGTGCTTGTAATCCTTCCCCTTGATTTGATTGTATCCCTTTGCCACCAGCCTGGCTTTATATCTTTCAATGGACCCATCAGGTCTATATTTAATCTTGTAAACCCACTTGCTACCAATGGGCTTTACACCATGAGGAACATCAACAAGTTCCCAAGTATGGTTCCTTTTTAAAGCATCTAGCTCTAGATTCATAGCCCAAATCCAACATGGATTTTGAATGGCTTGCTTGTAATTGTATGGCTCTGGTTCACTCACCATAAGAGCAAAAGAATCAATAATTGTTGCATCAGTAATGACTTCACTGTCTAAGCAATTTGCCAAAAATGACTGAGATATAGATTCCCTGCGCCTGTTATCTTGACATACATTGTCCTGTAACCTTCTAGGCTTGGTATGCTCTCTAATAGATCTTTTGAGAGGTGGAAACTCATTTATATCTTGCAAAGTCTCAGTCATCATGGGACTATTATGTCCATCTGAAAGGAGAGAATTTAGCACATGTGACTGTGGACTAGGAACTTCACCACCCTGTGAGCCATGATGTTCTGGTGTAAGAATAAGTGACCCTTGCAATGGTTGGTGGTACTGTGGCAAAGGATCATGATCATTTGCTGGATTTACTAGGGGCAGGTTATGTGTGATTTCTTCAGACCTCTCATTATCCACCAAGTTGGTGGTGGATTTAAAGGGAAATATATCCTCCTTGCAAATGACATCTCTACTAACAAATGTCTTCCTCTCTGCTAACTCCCACAACTTATAACCCTTTTGTCCAAAAGGATATCCTATCAATATGCATTTTCTAGCCTTAAGACCCATTTTGTCTCTATTGGTGTGAGCCACTGGAGCATAACACAGAGAACCAATCATACACAATTCATCATAGTCTGCAGGCCTATTGAATAATCTTTCAAAAGGAGTACTCCAATTCAACACTTCAGTAGGGAGTTTGTTGATCAGGTGAGTTGATGCTAACAAACACTCTCCCCAAAACATGATAGGTAACCCAACATGAATTCTCAAACACCTAGCAGTTTCAACCAAGTGCCTATATTTCCTTTCCACCATACCATTCTGTTGAGGTGTATAAGGAACAGACCTTTGATGCACTATGCTTGATGATGCAAATAGATCAAGACAATGCTTCTGAACAAATTATGTTCCATTATCTGTCCGGGTGCTTGTCACTGAGCAGTCAAACTGATTTGTTACATAAGCCAAAAAATCACTCACAACTTTAAACACCTGCAACTTATTCCTAAGAAGAAATGTCCAGGTGACTCTAGAGTAACCATCAAGCACAGTAAGGAAGTATGAACAACCATTATAAGTAGTATGCTTATAGGGTCCCCAAAGATCCATTTGTATTAAATCAAAAGGCCTTTTGGCCATACTAAGACTCTTTTGAAAAGGGAGTCTGTGGTGTTTGGATAAAGAACATGATTCAAAATGGAAATCTTCTAAAACAGAAGAATCAAACAGATGCAAGTGTCTCAACTTAGAAATTGAACCATGCCCAAGTCTAGCATGAACAACATCTAAACTCAAGCTAGCTTTATTACAACTTTTGAAATAACTTTGGACATCTTCACTGGACTTAGGCTTCTCTGAAAACACCTTGTATAAGCCATGACTTCTGACTTCAGTCAGCATCACTTTCTTAGACCCAGGTTCCTGAAAATAACAATGTATTCTTGTAAATAAAGCTACAAGATCAGTATCATCAAGCATCTTCCCAACTGAAAATAATCTATGCTTAAAATCAGGGACGAGTAAGATCATTAAGAATAACTTAATCTGTTAACTGCAAGCTACCAATTTCTTTTACAGTTTTGATTGAGCCATCAGGCAAGCCTATGCGCACAGGGTTTTGCATCCTCCTTCTATTCAATAACCCATGAGATTCATCTACCATGTGGTATGTAGCTCCTATATCTACAATCCATTCAGCTCATACTTCTTCCTTTAAGACAACATTAGCATTAGTGAGAAGGAGATTACTTGCAAAGTTTGCATAGGACCCAGAGCTGCTCTCAGTTGATCCTTTGCCTCTCATTTTCTTCAAAATCTTCTGATATACAACATTAACCATGGCAGAGTCTAACTGTCTCTCAGCTATCTCATCATCCAAAGGAGATCCCTGCATAGGAGAATTCATGGACTCTGCAGCATTTGCAGATCCTCTAGTTCCTGCATTCTTTCTTTCTTTTTCCTTTAATTCTCTAAACCATTCAAGCACTCCATGAAGCTTAAAACACTGATCAGTTGTATGACCCTTTAGATTGCAATGAGTTCATGTGGAGTTCTGCTTTATCCTTTTGATCTCCCTCCAGTCCTTCCATTCTT
Source organism: Persicaria tinctoria (assembly GCA_037127255.1). NCBI lineage: Eukaryota > Viridiplantae > Streptophyta > Magnoliopsida > Caryophyllales > Polygonaceae > Persicaria > Persicaria tinctoria. The sequence continues at coordinate 70,959,097 of JBANSL010000013.1, forward strand.
TCTTGAATGGTTGACTGCTTGAGTTTGAACCATTGCTATGAATGTAAGAATTACCAGAAGAATTTCCATAAGAACTACCACCTCTGTTTGCTGCCATAGCACTCGAATCAGTAGGGATGGTTAGTGACCCAGATGCCCCATTAGATGCCTCATTACATCTCTCTACTTGTTGCAGGATGTAATAAGCCTTGCCTATAGAAGGTAACAGATCAGTGGCTAGAATGGAGTTCCTAACTGCATCAAAATTATCATTTAAGCTCGCAAGAAACTACATAACTCTATTTCTAGATTCAATTTCCACAAACTTCCTCTTAAGATCACATGTGCAAGAGCTCAATGCTCCACAACTGCACTGTGGTAAGCTCTCCAGTACTTGCAGTTCATCCCATCCTCTCTTGAAAACATTGTACAAATCAGCTAGATTCATAGATCCCTGCACAATATTAGCCAATTTGTTCTTAATCTGAAAAAATGAGGGGAGCATTAGTTTGCCCAAAACGCTCCACAATCTCACCCCATAAGGCTTTAGATGAGTCAACAAACACGAAACCCTGTGCAACAGTTTTAGTCATGGAATTTAGCAACCAACACCTGACCATGAAATCGGCCCTAATCCATCTTTCCAAATCAACAGATCCTGTTGCAAGCTTAGCACATGAACCATTAATAAAACAAAGTTTATATTTAGCTCCAAGAGCCATCATAACACCACGACTCCAAGGCATGTAATTAGATCCATCAAAGGGAGTCACCACAAGCTGTGCTCTAGGGTGATCTGAGTTTGACAAGAAAAGAGGGTCACTAAGGTTACCTTGACCTGCCATTTCTTCAGCAACTCTTCCTGCAGATTCAATGTTGTCTCCAGTATTGAGCATAAATCCTTCTCAACAAGCTAAGCAAGACGTCTACTCCAAGATCGACCAACAAGCTATAATACCATGAAAAACTAACGAAACAGTAGCTGATCTATCAACTAAACATCAAGCATAAACAACAATAGAAGTAAGAACAATCAGTGTTCTTAATTAGGCCAAATAGAATGTGTAAGGGAGGCCATCAATGTCGCCACATTTCATTCATCATCAATACCAAAAACCATACTTTTAGAAGGTTCCGTCAAGGTTTATATAGGTGGTAAGTCATGTGCTAGTCACATGGGAAACTTGTTTCATTATTACAAAACAAGCACAATTTAAGGTAAAATGACATAAGAGGAATAAGGAAAGGTATGAAGAATAAGAACATGATATTCTCCATAGTGTGTATTGTTGAAGAAGGAAATCGAGTTCATAATATAAAAATATAAATCAAACCGGTTATGCCCACACAAATAATTCCAAGACTTCCTCCCGATGTAGCAACAAGAAGTCAGGATCGATCCTCGAGGAAGTTGATCAGCGGATCCTAGGCAGCGGCAAAGTCTCACGGGCGGATTTCAACCTTAGGGGACCACTCGATATCGACCAAGAGCAGTCGATATTGACCTGTTCCAGTCGATTTTGGGGTTCTACAGAAGTCATGTGAAATTCGACCAGAGTCACTCGATATCGACCTAGGGCCTCAATATCAACCGGTTTGCTCAAAATCGACCTGTACCTGCAGAGACACAAACAAGCAGTGATCTTTCTGGATCGAGAGTCAGAAGTCGATATCGACCAGTAGGTGGTCGAAATTGAGTAGGGGCAGTACGAAAATAAAGGACAAAGCTTCACAGATTTCGGAATAAACAATATAAAAAAAAACTTCCAAGATCGGGGTTTGCAAAAACGATAACCAAACATGCATAAAGTAAGAATAAGATAGATAATCATGCAATCACATCAAAGGAACAAGCTTTTGCCTTTTCCAACAATTAGACAACTCTCTCAAGAAACCCTAATTGTATCTAACAATTTTATGTTTATAATCCAAGTCGATAACCTGAATCTCTATTAAATAGGTAATAAACATATAAAAGGCAATGGATGATCAAAGCACAATAAAAGTCGAATCTTTACCTCAAACATGCATGGCTGTCGCTGGGCTCACCTCAACCCTAGAAGTAGGTGGACTAATCGCTCTTCATCGCAAGAAAAGGCATCAATAATAAAAGGAAATAACTTTGCATTAATAAACTAAATAAAAGATTACAACCGAACGAAGCCAATTCCGCTCTCGCTTCACAACTTCACTCGGCCTCCACTCTCTCTCTCTCTACTCGCTACCTCTCTTCCTAGATCTAAAATTCGAATGAATAAAAACTAGCCCCATGGGCTTTATTTATAGGCCTTCAGATATAATTCTACTTGGAAATAAATAAATCTAATCTAGATAAAACAAGATAAATCCTATAGGGTAATTAATTGTTCCACCCTTAGGATAAATAAAATAAAATAAAAAGATAAATCTTCAAGTCTTCATGTGTAGGAATCTTCTCTCGGGAATATCTCCATTGGACTTTAGATAGAACTTTGAGTAGAGCTAGAAATTGACTGGGGCTCGACACTGCATGTTGGTCGATATCGACCACGTCTGGTCGATATCGAGTCACCTTTCTCAGCTTCACTTTAGTCCCTCGATCTCGGCTCTAGAATAAATCTCGAGTGGTCTTTGGTCGATATCGACCAAAACTGGTCGATATTGACCTGTCTTCTTCTCTGCTAGGCATCTCGAGTCGATCTGGAGAATTTCGACCTCAATCTGGTCGATATCGAGTAGGTTTGGTCAATATCGACCACTTTTTCAACATTCTGCTCTGTTATTTAAACGCACTTTCTCAAGTTTTCGTTCGTCGAATTAACGCATATGAACATGCGTTTGGAAAGCTCTTTTCGAAGGCTACAACTCTCATGAAGACATCAGAACTTGAATCAGACTGATGAATGCCGAAAAAAGGCCTTTTCTCCAGCTGCACCATTCTTAGCCTCTTCATGACTTTCCTTTAAGCTCCAAAGTTCGTCCGATTTCTGCGAAATTAAACAGAAACTAGTGTACACTTCATAATTTGGAAAATAAGCATAAACTACATAGATTATGTACTATTCTACCCCAAATTAATGAAATGTATACAGAAATCGATATAAAAGTCAATATAAAACATGACACAAAACATGGACATCAAATCACCCCATACTTAAGCTTGCTTGTCCCCAAGCAATAACTTGGATCGTCATTTAGGGGAAGAATTCAAACTCTCAACATCATAGATTCATTCTTATATAACCCTGCAATTAATTACCATCATCGAAAAGGTACTAATGCAAGAAATCCATACATGTGTAATAAAAAGCAACATCTACTCACAAAAGGAGGGTTATGCAAAAACAATCCATGTGACAAAAAATCAATCGTCAAGAGGACTTTAATTAAGCTCAATAAGCAGTAGAATTGGTAAAAGGCTAAAGGTGGGCAATTTTTGGCCATGTGGTGCTAATGATCCGGGGAAATGGAGTATTTCTAAACTTTCATACTACATCCCTTCTTTCTTTGATTTCTCACCTTCTTCTCATTCTCTTAATGCTTTTTTTTTCAATATTATGTTTTTACCTCTCTAACCTCAGTACTGCCTTCTCGCGAGTCGTAAACATGAGTTTCATGAATGGCCCCAGATACTTAGTGCTTTGGAATCCTCACATGTGTGTCCCATCTCGCCAACCTATTATCTCAGCGAGCAGGGTTGATCTACCTTTATCTCCTGAGGTAATCGGATTTTCTTTCACTCATTAAATTTTCAATATATTTCAAACTTTTCTGCCAAACTCCAATAATGATAACAACACAAACAACCATATAGTAATCTCCATAATGTAACATCATTCTCAACATAATCTCCGGATAAGGTAATAAGGTAAAGAATGGCAATATTTGGAACATGTGGAACAAATATGAAATAAGGCATAAATATGGCTTTTGTGATGCATAAGCATAGGTAAGGCTAGGAATAAAAGCATATGAGCATTATATGGAAATATAAAGTCCTCCATCCTCTTATTATGCGACATGTCAAAAGCAACATCAAATTTTACATCCTTTCATGGTTTTCAAGAAATAATGCACTTCATTGTGACTTCTCTTTACTAGGCAATTTAATGCTATATCTCTAATGAATTCAATTTTGCATCATCGAGTTCAATATAACTTCCATGACTCTTTTCTTTGAACAATAAGCTTTGGGAGATGTCTCATAAAACAAACTTTGAGTTCAGCAATTAGCACAAAAATTAAAAATTCACTCAAAATTCACCATGTAATACCTAAAACACAAATAATAATGATAATGAGCTCTTCCCCCACCCCATACTTAGATTATACAGTGTTCCCACTGTATAAATAAAATAAAACAAAGGTAAAGGAAGGAACTCACCGAATAACGTTTTGTAATAGGGTCGAAATCCGGGCTGATGTAGGTTGCCAGAAGTCGATATCGACTAGGTATAGGTCGATATCAACCGCAATTCTCATCAGATTCCGTGTGATCAGCTGGTCAAAATCGGGGCCTTGGTCGATATCGACCAACTCACTCGATATCAAGTAAATATTGTCGATATCGACCAGTTCGTCTTCTCTACTGCTTGTCGAAATCTACCTCAGAGGTCGATATCGACTAGTAGTGGTCGATATCGACCAGGTTGCTCCGACAGTTTCACTCGATCCCCGTTTTTTGACCTGTCAAATTGTTAGTTTCCGCATAAAGACAAGACGTTCCACATGAAGCATTCAAAACCAAAGCCAAATCCAAAACCAAAAGTTTCAAAGTCCTAAAATTCAAAAGTTTTATGTACATGCTCTAGATTTTAGAGTCGCTAGGCTGACTTATCCGCTCATGTTTAGGTACCCTCAAGGTAGGGCCCTCTTGTGCTTGGCCCTTCTCCTGGATCATCTAGGTCCTGATTGTAGTAGGCAAGCTCCGCTGATAGGTGGTTGGTCGCATAGAATCCTTTGATTTCCTTCTTCTTCATTCTAGTCATAGTCATGCGCAAGTTAGCTTTGCACGGGGCCTTATCTCCTCTAAAAATCTTATTTTTATTGATGGATGGAGGAGAGGCAAGGATTGTACCTAATCTTACCTTTTCGTGCCCAAAACAGAAATCTTTGGGCTGAGAGTCAGTCGATGTCGAGTGGAAATGGTCGACGTCGAGTACAAGGACCCCAAACTTAGGCTCTTGGCAAGTCTGCAGCTCACCCCTGTGGTTGCCTATGCTCTTCACCTCCAGCCATGGAATTTCCTCCTTTGTAGGACTAAAAGAGAAATCTAAGACCTCATCGCCTATCATGAAGGTGAGCAATCGCTTCTTGACGCTGATCTTCGCATCTGTAGTAGCTAGAAAAGGTCTACCAAGAATAATAGGGCAAGTAGGATCTTCCGCACAATCTATAACAAGAAAATCAGTGGGAATATAGAACTTACCAACCTGGACAGAGACATTATCAACCATACTTGTAGGGATGACCACTGTATTGTTTGCCATGTATAGTTTGGCATCCACGGGCTCTATTAATCCTATCTTTACCTTTTGCAAGATTGATAAGGGCACGATGCTCACGCTTGCACCTAGATCACACAATGCCTCATGTTTAAATTGTCCAAATCCCACAGTAATAGAAAACTTACCAGGGTCATGTCTCTTCTCAGGGAAGTCCGTCATTTTTGCAGTCGCCAACGATTTCTGTGATTGATCACTTGTTGCTAAGGATCTCCTTGAGGAACTTGATATACGCAGGCATCTCTTGAAGAGCTTCTGTAAAAGGAATGACAACATTTAGTTCCTGAAGCATCTTAACAAACCGTTTAAACCTACCTGCAGTGGGATCTTTCAGCGCCTTGGAAGGGAAAGGAAGCGTCTTCTTTGGTTTTAGAGCGGAATCAGCTGTCGGAGGCGATGCAGAAGAGGCAATATCGACTGGAGGCTCCTCGATATCGACCATATGTTGGTTGATATCGACCTGGTTCTAGTCGATTTCGGCTGTTGGGGTCGGAATCGAGGAAGTTTGTGTTGTTAGGTCAATATCGACCTGGGGGTGGTCGATATCGACCAGGTGTTGGTCGATATCCTTGTTGATATCGACATGTTCTGAAGTTCCGTCATTTGCTTCTCCGACCTCTGGTTTGTGCAGTTCGCGACCGCTCCTGAGCTTTACAGCAGCTACGTGTCCGGATTGCCCCTTAGGATTAGGATATGTGTACCCAGGAAGCTTTTCGGCTGGTCTTGGGATCTGTTGCGCAAGTTGACCCAGTTGGGTCTCCATGTTCTTCTTCCAAATATCCATTTCTCCAAATCTTGTATTGATGTTTTGGAGTTGATTATGGATGGCGCTTGTGGATTGCTGTTGTTGTGCCTGATTTCTCCTCATCTCGTCGAGGATCATCTGTAGATCATCCTTCTGTTGGTCCCTTTCCGGATGTCCTGGAGCTCTGTATGGTGGGGGGTTCCTAGGGGCACCTTGGTTCCATTGTGGTTGTTGGAACCTTTGGTCTCCCATATAGCGATTGGGACCCCCTGCGTAAGCTACTTCCTTGTGAGTTTCTGCCATCCTGACTTGCTCTATATGTGGGCACTCTGGAGTGGTGTGCCGCTGTGAGCCACATTCAATGGAAGGCTGGTTGACAGATAGATACTTGACTTTCTTGAGAAGCTTGCGATTCTGATCTCTGTAGTATTGCTCCTTGACATCTGGATCAATCTCCTTAGAAGGATCATAGAGGGGCATGGATGGGGCTGATCTGGCATAGCTATTTTTTTCGTAGTTTGCTGGAGCCCCATAAGTGTTGTCGGAGTTGGTGAGCCTTTCGATAGTAGCCCATGCCTCTGTTGGTGTATGTGTCAGATACTTATATTGTGTGTACTGATTGATCCTTTCCTTGGAGGCCAGATCAAGAGAATTGTAGAAAATCTCTTGAATGACGTATGGTGGCTGCCCATGAGTAGAGCAGGATCGTAGTAGATCCTTGTATTGATCCCATGCTCTTACTAGTGGTTCCCCAGGCTTCTGTTTGAAAGCTGTAATCTTTTGTCTGAGGAACGCTGTCTTGGCTGGAGGAAAGAACTTGTTGAGGAACGCATTTCTAACCTCTGCCCATGTTGTGAGGGATCGCGCAGGGAGACCTTCAAGCCACTTCAATGCTGGACCGGCACGAGACCAACGAAAAGCTTTCATCTTGACATATTCTAGAGTAGTACCTTGAGCAAGAGTTTGGCACATGTCAGAAAAATTCGTAATATGTTCGAGAGGGCATTCGTTAAACCTTCCGTAAAAATCATTATTTTTAATTTCAATAAGGAAGGCAGTGCGAATCTCAAAATTATTAGGAGGGATTAGAATAGCCGATTCAGGCACGACAAGAGTCGGGTGCATGTAATCCTCCGCAGTGGTAGGGTATTGGGCAAGCTCAGCTTCCGCCTGCCTCCTTTGTTCAGCTTCCCGCTCAGCGCGTGCTCTCTCAGTGGTAAGAGCAGCATTGTTGGCTGCTAGTTCCCTTTGAAGCCTCTCAATCATCTCAGCTTGTGTTTCGGCGTTCGCCACGATCTTTTTCAATTTAGGTGGATGCGTAGAAGGCGTTCCAGATCGTCTAAGGCTTCAAACTCAGTTGGTTGACCAGAACGGCGCATACACTTGCAAAAGAAAACTCAAGGCAAACGTGAGATCTAACTACCTAAGGCGCGAATGATTGCTTCTCGGGCAACGGCGCCAATTTGTTGAAGGAGGAAGTCGAGTTCAAAATATAAAAATATAAATCAAACCGGATAATGCCCACGCAAATAATTACAAGACTTCCTCTCGATGTAGCAACAGAAAGTCAGGATCGATCCTCGAGGAAGCTGGTCAGCGGATCCTAAGCAGCGGCAAAGTCTCACGGGTAGATTTCGACCTCAGGGGACCACTCGATATCTACCAAGAGTAGTCGATATCGACCTGTTCCAGTCGATTTTGGGGTTCTGCAGAAGTCATGTGAAATTCGACCAGAGTCACTCGATATCGACCTAGGGCCTCGATATCGACCGGTTTGCTCAAAATCGACCTGTACCTTCAGAGACACAAACAAGCCACGATCTTTCTGGATCGAGAGTCAGAAGTCGATATCGACTAGTAGGTGGTCGAAATCGAGTAGGAGCAGTACAAAAATAGAGGACAAAGCGTCATAGATTTCAGAATAAACAATATAAAAGAAAACTTCCAAGATCGGGGTTTGCAACAACGATAACCAAACATGCATATGGTAAGAATAAGATAGATAATCATCCAATCACATCAAAGGAACAAGCTTTCGCCTTTTCCAACAATTAGACAACTGTCTCAAGAAACCCTAATTGTATCTACCAATTTTATGTTTATAATCCAAGTCGATAACCTTTTTTTTAGGACAAGCTAATTTCATTAATGAATCAAATCGTTTGACAAAATAGCCTTAAAACCCATAGGAAAACTAACAGAAGAAGTAGATATAAAAGAAGAGCTTGGTCTCAGATTGGCCAAGAAATGAGCTTCTTGGTTTGCCCCCCTCCTAATGTAATGCCAATCACAGCTGTTGAGGGTCGCAACCGTCAGAACTACAACCTGGAGCAGCCTTCCTAGCGTCGCACATGTCCAATTCCCTCCCTTGATCTTGCTCACCAACGCTTGGCAGTCCGATTCGACCAGCACCTCGTCAATTCTATTAGCTGCCCATGATTGCAGCACCAACCACATTGCCTCCGCTTCCACCATCTCGACATCAGTTGAAGGCTGGACACGCTTCGCTCTGAACAGCACCACAGTACCCATTTCATCTCTAACCACAAAGCCTACTCCGCACCCCTTCTCGGCGTGTACCGCGGCGTCACAATTGACCTTCCATAGTCCCGCTCTCGGCTTTACCCATCTCTCCTCCATCCCTGTTGCAGTGCTCCCCACTGTGGTCTGCTCCTCCCTTTCCCTATAGTCTCTCCACCTTGTTAGGGCCTCTTCTGCAACCGCATCTGGTTCGATCTGCCTCCCCTCCAATATCCGCCCATTTCGAGCTCTCCAAATCTCATCCATAGTGAATGCCCACAGCTGCAACATGTCCTCCTTCTGGGTCTGGCGAACTCGCTCGAAGAAGTCTAGAACAGAGGAGCAGCCTTTGCCCTATCTTCCTAGCCCACCTATCTTTCTCCAAACCAAGCCAGCTAGCTTGCATCCAAATAGTGCGTGCATCCCACCATCCCTCCTCTTGCAGCTCTCGCATTCGTCTTCGACGAGCACCTTCCGATGCACCAGATTCACTTTGCACGGGAGAATCTCCCTACATGCTCGCCACATAAATGATCTCACCCTCGGCGGCACTCCAAGCCTCCAAATCTTCTTCCACAGGCTTGCAACCCGAACATCGTCGGATTGCCCTCACATGTCATCACCCCTCTCCCTCTTTATTGCTAGCCAGTAGGCCGACTTGACAGTGAACCGGCCGTCTCGTGTGTATGTAGTGCCAAACTCTCTCGTCTCGCACGTCGGGCTTAATCAGACGCATCTGAAGCACCAGTTCAGCATCAGGAGGCCACAAGACTTGACAAACTACTTGCTCACGCCACTCTCTTCTATACCAATCGATCATATCCATCACACGAAGGTCCTCTAGTCCAATACCTGCTCTATTCAGCACCTTGAAACTCTCCGGTCTCGGAATCCACCGATCACCCCAAACCTTAATATCACTCCCATTTCCAACATTCCATCTAAGCCTGGCTTCAATAACTTCCCTTCCTTTCAATATGCTCCTCCAGTGTAGCTTGGGTTGAAGCCTAGTGATGCTCCGAGAAAGTCTAATCTAGGATAATACTTGGCCGACAGCAACCGTGCTAGCAGGGAAGTTTGGTTCTGTAGAAGTCGCCACCCTTGCTTTGCTAAGATAGCAAGGTTGAACAACTGTAAGTCCCTGAACCCCATTCCTCCTTCCACCTTTGGCTTACACATGCGTTTCCAACTAAGCCAGTGGACTCTCCTCTTTTCTTCTCCGCTCCCCCACCAGAACTTGCACATTACTCAATCTCGGTACATAGCTCGCCAAGTCGATAACCTGAATCTCTATTAAATATGTAATAAACATATAAAAGGCAGTGGATGATCAAAGCACAATAAAAGTCGATTCTTTACCTCAAACATGCATGGCTATCACTGGGGTCACCCCAACCCTAGAAGTAGGTGGACTACTTGCTCTTCATCGCAAGAGAAGACATCAATAATAAAAGAAAATAACTTTGCATTAATAAACTAAATAAAAGCTTACAACCGAACGAAGCCCATTCTGCTCTCGCTTCACAACTTCACTCGGCCTCCACTCTCTCTCTCTACTCGCTACCTCTCTTCCTAGAACTGAAATTCGAATGAATAAAAACTAGCCCCATGGGCTTTATTTATAGGCCTTAAGATATAAAAACAAGATAAATCCTATAGGGTAATTAATTGTTCCACCCTTAGGATAAATAAAAAGATAAAAAGATAAATCTTCAAGTCTTCATGTGTAAGGAATCTTCTCTCGAGAATATCTCCATTGGACTTTGGATAGAACTTTGAGTAGAGCTAGAAATTGACTGGGGCTCGACACTGCATGTTGGTCGATATCGACCACGTCTGGTCGATATCGAGTCACCTTTCTCAGCTTCACTTCAGTCCCTCGATCTCGGCTCTAGAAGAAATCTCGAGTGGTCTTTGGTCGATATCGACCAAAACTGGTCGATATTGACCTGTCTTCTTCTCTGTTGGGCATCTCGAGTCGATCTGGAGAATTTCGACCTCAATCTGGTCGATATCTAGGTTTGGTTGATATCGACCACTTTCTCAGCATTCTGCTCTATTCTTTAAACGCACTTTCCCGAGTCCTCGTTCGTCGGATTAACGCATATGAACATGCGTTTGGAAAGCTCTTTTCGAGGGCTACAACTCTCACGAAAACATCAGAACTTGACTCAGAATGATGAATGCCGAAAAATGGCCTTTTCTCCAGCTGCACCATTCTTAGCCTCTTCATGACTTTCCTTTAAGCTCCAAAGTGCGTCTGATTTCTGCGAAATTAAACAGAAAATAGTGTGGACTCCATAATTTGACAAATAAGCATAAACTACATAGATTTTGTACTATTCTAACCCAAATACATGAAATGTATACAAAAATCAATATAAAAGTCAATATAAAATATGGCACAAAACATGGACATCATATATATATATGTGTAAAGTTGACATTATAAATCTTTCAAATAAAAAAGTTTCGGACTTTAGAAAATTAATATATCCCTAACAGCCGATGATAAATTGATTAATATTGTAGGGGATATAATGTCAGTTTTGATAGAAAGAAGAATGCATCTACTGAAAGCCCAAGAAAGGAACACGAAGAAAACAGTTCTTCACTACGCAGTAGAAGAAAATAGAGCCTCACTTGTAAAGACATTGCTAATGACGGATAGTTCTCTTGCCTTCTTGCATGACAAAGATGGCATGACACCTCTTCATAGAGCAGCTAAGATGGGTTTATCCATGATGATTCGGATCATCCTGGAGAACTCTCCACAATCTCTAGCGATTCCGGACAAAAGCAATGGGCAAACCGCTCTACACATTGCTAAGATGGATGCATATTCTTTGGCAGAATGCCTCAGGAGCACGAGTATGAAGGAGCTTGTCAATGTGGCTGACAAAAATGGTAACACACCCTTGCATTTGGCCTTGATGAACTCCGACCTTGCATCCGCAAATGAACTTCTACAAATAGATACCATCAATTGGAGGTTGACCAATGAACAAGGCTATAGCCCTATGGATTTGTGCACTTCGGATGAACAAACCCCCTTCAAATTGGTGTGTTCATTATGGTATCTTATATATTGTCCAACTTTTAATTTTTCATACAAATGGTCATCTTGCAACCAATTATTTTGAGTGATGTATGCACTTCTGTTTAGTATTCGTCACTCATTTATTTATGATCATTAATTAATTAATGTTTTATTGCGTCAGAAAAGTTTGGCATCAGCTTATAGGGTGAAGGAGGTAGTCAGTAACACCCAAATATTCCACAAGGCTGCCTTCAATGCTGATAATCTCTTGGAACACTATAGTTTGAGGGAACGTTTAGAGTATGAAGGCCCTCAAGGAGATAGTATCTTTCATATAGCAGCAAGAGATGGCCAAATGAATATCATTAAAGAAGCCCACAATTTCCCAGATGTTCAAGATAAACTCTTATCAGGAAAGAATTCTGAAGGGGAGACGCCCCTTCATCTGGCTGCACAGCATGGGCAACTAGAAGTAGTATATTCTATTTTATTATTGTGCAGGCACTCGTAGTCGCCATCTGTTGATAGTGAGGATGAAAATCGGATAAGTGAAGATGTTAGCCCGTCAGCTTATTCCATTTGGTCCGTCGTTTTCCTAAATTTCTGTTGTCGTCTGAGATTTCGAATTATTTCCTTTTCAAAAAAAAAAAGGTAAATGAAGATGTTACCGGAAATGCTGAGAGTCCTCCACCACATATATTGATAGAAACTGGGGACATAAATCAGACATCGGATATCAAGCCATGGAGGACAAAGTCTAACAATGGAGAGACACCCATTCACAAAGCTCTAATAAATAAACATGAAATCATCGCACTATGTCTAAAATGTTCTTCATGCTGCTGCAAGAAGTGGAGGTATAAATCTCTCCTGTTTCCATTTCTTCGAACGACCTGTTTAAAGCAACATGGATCAGGACCACACATCTTTTTGGATTTTCAAGGGTCATTTATCATTAGTTAAGGCGCAGTGCCTAACCCTTCCTACATTAAGTTTTTTTTTTAAAAAAAAAATTATATACATAGCATAAGGTTTTATTTAGTACTAAAGGAATATTAACCCAATAATATATGTCATATCTATCTTTTTTTTTTTTTTTGAGAAACCATATCTATCTTTATCAATAATTAACTCCGTGAAACACTATTTTTTGCGTTTGTCACCGGCCTTTTATGGGGTTTCCATGATGTAATTACAGTTAATTTACCTTGCAGGGAAGACATTTGAACTTTTCATGAGTTTGATTCATAAGCAACCAAACCTCATAAATGAGGTCGATCATTATGGTAAGACTCCATTACATTATGCAGCTGAAGAAGGGCATAGTGGCACAGTAAAGGAATTGCTTCTGAAAGACACAAAGGCAGGATTCATCTATGACAATGATGGTTTTACACCATTGCAGGAAATACTGCATTGCATTGTGCAATTCTTGACGCAGAGATTGACAAGGCGTCAATCCTACTACGAACAAAAGGCATAAATTGGAAGATTAGAAACAAGCAGCACAAGTCACCGATGGATTTATGTAATGAAATGAAGAAAAGTGGTAAAACAGAGCAGGTACGCCTTAATATCATTTTTACGTTTTTCTCCCTATTAATGTCAGATCGACCTTTTTTTCATTTTTTTGGGGTGCAAGGACCGTGGACCTATATATAACTGTTGTGCACATACGAAGCACATTTGCCCTATAATTCTATAAAGACATAAAATTAATTGGTAATAAAATATTGGTCCACCAATCTTTTATTTTATTTAAGAGAAATTCTTTTTGGTGTCCACGAAGTTTTGCGATTTTCATGTGGCACATAATGTTTTGATAAATTTCGCGTGTTGCCAATGGAGTTTTGCAAAAGTCCACATGGTAACCACGAGATTTTGATAAATTAGCATATATAACAACATCTTAGAATTCTATTATTATGTATCACTAGTATTACTACCCGCGATCTTCACGGTTTGTTAATAAATTATTTTCTTAGAAATTCACTTCCATTGTTTTATAATTAAAAATTGAATTACATAAATCATAGTAATCATTTCTAGATTAATTAAATACATTTATACTAATATATTATTTAATTATACAAGTCATGTTTCAACTTTATTGTATTAAATTATAAAGGTTGAAATTGATTATTTAAAATATTTATATGTGAAAACCATATATAAGCTGCCTATAATATTCACTATAAAGTTAAAATGGATTGATAATAATAAAAATATTATTCCAAGCTATTGTTCATAATTTATTTTAATAAGTTATAAAGGTTGAAATTCATTATTTAAAATATTTATATGTAAAAACCGTATATAAACTGCCTATAATATTAACTATAAAGTTAAAATAGATTGATAATATATATATATATATATATATATATATATATATATAAAGATATTGTTTCATTTAGTATATATTGAGTTTATTTAATGAAAAAATATTATAAACCTTTTATATATATATATATAATGAATAAATATTTATTAGAATGTTATAGCTCAATTCAATTAAAATCCATATATGTTTTTGGAATACTAACGTGATAAAGAATCTCAATATAAATATATTAATTTATTTTATTAGATTTGCCTATAATATATGTTATAGCTATCCATATTAACGTGAAATAGAAAAATTGTCTCTAATTCCATTAACGAATACATTCCAAGTTCGTATTAAGACAAAAAAATCTCAATATAGATATTATTCAAGTATATTATATATCTCTATACTATCTTAAATTGTATAGTCATATTTATATTAAAATGATAGATTTTGTAAATAACCAAGATATGAATTTGAATATTTATATTAAAAATGATAGGTTTTGTAACCACTTAAGATATGATGTTGAATATTTATATTAAAAATTAAATTTAATCTTCAATTAAAATAGACACATAAGATGACACGTGTATAATTAATAGATGATGTAATCGTCTGACGTGGCTTACATAAGATGACACGTGTATAAATAGATGATGTAATCGTCTGACGTTGCTTAAATTTATTGGATCATCATTAATCGACGTGTCAAAGATCCGAGCCAGATTGCACCAGAGTACGACACGTAAGCGAATCGCACCAGATTCAGCCACATAGGATTTCCACGCCTCTGTTTTAGTATTATATATTGATATTGATTAGAATAAAATATCACATCTTTAATTGAGTATTAAAAATTGAAAAAAATACTATGGAGCCACTTTGATCATTAAATACCGAAATATAATTTTTATATAAAAAAATACTAATATTGAGTATAAATTAGATAAGTAAGTTAACTCTAAACTCCAATGTATAATCAATTAATATTAGTTTTTTTTTACAAAAATTAAAATTTTGGTAATTTAATGATGTGGTAGTAGGGGTAAAAATGGGGCGGGTTATGGATGAAAATCGTCATTCCATCACCCGCCCGGCGGGTATAAATCTTCACCTGACCCGCTCCATCACCCGTAAATTCTTCACCCGCATCCAACCCGTGCGGGTGATTATTGGATATCCAATAAGAAGACTAATTATTTTTATTTTAAAACATCATACGAATTTTTTTCCTTATAAAAAAACATACTAACATATCAATTTCGAATTTAAAAATACGTGAAGTATACATAACTAATAAAATAGAAAATATTTCGATTTCTACTTTAACAATACGTGGAAAATATAAAACTTATAAAATAAAAAACAATGAGACTATTCTCAATAAGATCACAACATAGAAACATTTTTCGATTAACTACGTAATCTAATTTTCAAATTAACTACATAATTTTCTAATATTATAAACAAAAATATAAAATCACAATATAAAATCACAATATAAAATTAATGTGAGGAAGTGATATCAAAACAAAGAAATTTAGGGTTTTCAAGGGATAGAAAAGTGAAATGATATGTTTAATTGGGTTATTGGATTCTTATTGGGTGATTATTGGTGCGGGATAAGGGAGCGGGTTATGGGGCGGGTTATTGGAGCGGGTATTGGGTGAAAAGTCATCATCCATACCCGCTCCGCCGTCCACTTCACCTGTCACCTGACACCCGCATCACCCGTCACCCGCTTTTTGCGGGTTGTCACCCGCAAAAAAAAATGCGGGTGGAGCGGGTGAATTGGATATCCGTCCCCCATTTCCAGCCCTATGTGGTACCATATTACAGCTGGCAAGATCTGACCCGACATGAGAAACCCGACCGACTCACCCGAACCGAAACCCGACCGAACCCGAAAATTTAGCGTTTTGCATAACCCGAACCCGAAACCGAGCCCGACCGATGTTGACCCGAAACCCGAAGTGACCCGAATATAGACAAACCCGAAAATTAATCTCTCCACGGACTTGGGCAGTGTTCTCTTACAGAATTGCGATGAGATGGTACCATAGATCCACTATAATAACACCACATCTACTTGATTCCACAAATTATCATCGATGTTTGTAGGGCGAGGAACAATGGAATTGATGTGATCTTACACCTTGTGGGCTTTTGCCAAACAATTTTGCCCATGAAGTAGCATCAAGAACAATAGGGATGATGTTCTTGACATTAGACAGTACAAGAGCGGAGTGGAATGAGGGTTTGGTGACGTAAGCCATGGATATAGAGGTAGAGGAGAAGATTGGTAAGGAATTTGGGTATTTGGCAATCTGCCAAGGGAAGGTGAGGCCAACGGAGGGAGGAGGGAAGGCGGCCGTCAGGAGGAGGAGAAGTCGGTGACCATGGAGGAATCGAGAGATATGAGAAGATGAGGAGAGGGTCGATGGTAGGTTAGGGCAAAATTCGAGATAATTCTTGAGAAAGTCGATACCATGTTAAAGTGAATAATCCCCGTTGGAGTTGCCTTCGCTATTATTAAAATATATATATAGGTGTACATAATAACTTAATTAGAACTGAGCCATTGGATTTGAACATATATTACGTCTAACACTACTGATCTTTTTCTTCTCAATCTCTAATCTCAATCTTTCCCTACCTTTCTCAATCAACAATGGGAGCTATGGTTTCTGTTAGGATTTAGTGGTAATAAAAACACGAGCACGCAGCGGAAGAACCGAATCACAAATAAAGAAAGAGTAAGGCAAGAGAGAGCTCACAAAGATTTAACGTGAGAAACCCGAGTACCGGGAGGAAAACCCATAGGCGGCAAGAGCCAATAAAATCCACTATAGAATGAAAAGAGTACAAGAGATCTTGTAGGTTAATACAAGATAGTGGGAAGACTCTTTTATAAATAGTGGATATGTGTGAAAGATGAAGGCTTTTGTATAGGAAGATGGGTTTTGTGTGGGAGCCTTGAAAGGTTGAGTTTTTGTAGATGGATTGGAAATGGGGAGGAGCCTCCTATTTATAGACCTCATGGCTTAATGACTTGGAGAGTAGAAGCTTGGAGATGGAGAAGGCTTGAGAACCTTGTGGATGCTAGAAGACATAGAAGATTGGAGAACCTCCTTGAGCTTTGGAAGGATGGAGAAGGTTTGAGAAAACTTCTTCACTTCTTCTACGCATTTCCTTGGATTGGTCCAAGAATGAGCAAGCCCAACAATGATCCAAGTCCAATGAGGATGTCGATGCAACCCAACAAACTCCGCCTTGCATTGATATCTGAAAGAGCTCTCGCCGCATAAAGCCCCGAAGGGCGCTTAGTGCTAAGAAATACCAACCAAGTCCAAATAGTGTTTGAACTTGGCAATAGAAAGTGGTTTCGTTAGCATATCCACAGGGTTGTCATTTGTATGAATCTTCTTCACAACAACCTCGCCAACAGAGACAATATCCCGAATGAAGTGGTGCTTGACGTCAATGTGCTTGGTCTTACTGTGATAGCCACTGTTCTTCGTTAAATGAATAGCACTCTGATTATCACAAAAGATAGTAAGAACATCTTGAGATAAGCCCAGCTCATTGATCAAACCTCGGAGCCAAATAGCTTTTTTTACTCCTTCTATGGCTGCAATGTACTCTGCTTCAGTACTTGATAGAGCTGTAACTGACTGGAGTGAAGCACACCAACTAATAGAGGATCCACACATAGAGAAAATATATCCCGAGATAGATTTTCTTCGATCCAAGTCACCACCATAATCAGCATCAACATAACCATCAACACGGTTAGACCTTAACCTCTTCCTGTCAAAAGTCAGACCAATATCAGCAGTACCTTTTAGATAGCGAATTATCCACTTAACTGCATTCCAGTGCTCTCTTCCAGGATTGTGCATGTATCTGCTGACCAAACTCGGAGCGTATGCCAAATCAGGTCTGGTACAAACCATGGCATACATGAGACTTCCAACTGCGGAAGCATATGGAACGTTTGTCATCCGTTCCTTTTCCTCCTCTGATTTTGGGCATTAATTAGATGACAACTTAAAGTGTGCAGCAATAGGAGTGCCCACAAGCTTAGCGTCTCTCAGATTGAACTTGTTAAGCACTTTCTCAATATACTTCTGGTGATTTAGCATGAGCTTTCCAACTTGACGATCCCTGTGAATCTCCATCCCAAGAATCTTCTTGGCCGCGCCCAAGTTCTTCATCTCGAAATTCTTTCTTAACTGGGTCTTTTACTCATTGATGAGAGTAATGTCACGAGCTGCAATCAACATATCATCAACATAAACCAGCAAATATATAGATCTCTTCCTCCAAATCAGGCGCCTTTTTGAAGTACACACAGCTATCAACATGTCAAGACCCATCAGGCACCTTTTTTAAGTACACACAGCTATCATATTGGCACCTGGAATAGCCTTGACTCAACATGAAGGAGTCAAACTTTTTGTACCATTGTCTCGGAGCCTGCTTGAGGCCATAAAGACACTTCTTTAGACGACATGCATGGTCCTCCTTTCCTGAGATCACAAAACCTTCCGGTTGTTGAATATAGATCTCTTCCTCCAAATCGCCATGAAGGAAGGCAGTCCTGACATCAAGCTGCTCAAGCTCCAAATCATGCAGACCAACCAAGGCAAATAATATACGAATAGAGGTATGACGAACAACACGAGAAAAGATTTCATTGAAATCAACACCTTCTCTTTGATTAAAACCTCTAACAACATACCTTGCCTTGAACCTTGCATCTTCAACTCCGGGAATGCCATCTTTCTTCTTGAAGATCCACTTGCAGGTAATAACTCGTTTGCCCTTTGGCAATTTCACCAGATCCCAAGTGTCATTTTTGTGAAGGCTTTCAACCTCTTCCTCCATCGCAACTAGCCACTTAGAGGAGTTGGCACAAGAGATAGCTTCTAAATAGCTCTTAGGCTCGACACCTTCTTCAATCTCTTTGGCAATTGCCAAAGCATATCCAATGAAGTGGTTTTCATCATCATAGCGAGCAGGTTTCCGAACATTGTGTCTCATTGGACGATCACGAGCAATACAATGTTCTTGTTGTGGATCCATGGTTGCAAGAGTAGTAAACGGTGTATCACCGGATTGTGGGCCAGAGGAGGAAGCATCAGCTGGCTTGGAACCAGAAGTTTCAATTTCCACTGTCTCAGTGGCATCGCTTTGATTGCCTATAGAAGGAATAATAACAGATTCCTTTCCAGAAGATAATAATGCATTTTCATTAAAAGTAACATCTCGACTGATAATGATCTTTTTAGATTCTGGACAAAACAGTCAATATCCTTTGACTCCATCAGGATAACCAATGAAAATGCATTTTATAGCTCTAAGGTGTAACTTACCATCATCAACCCGAGCATAAGCAGGACAACGAAAGATCCTTAAATTAGAGTAATCAACTGGTTTACCTGACCAGATTTCTTCTGGAACCTTCCGTTCAAGAGAAGCATATGAAGAGCGATTGATAAGATAACAGGATGCATGGGCAGCTTCTGTCCATAGGTTTTTAGCCAAACCAGCATGAGAAAGCATACAACGCACTTTCTCTAGAATGGTCCTATTCATGCGTTTTGCAACCCCATTTTGTTGGGTTGTGCCCAAAATAGTGTGGTGTCTGGCAATGCCTTCTTCGGCACAGAATTTGTCAAATTCATAATTGCAGAACTCAAGACCATTGTCAGTACGGAGTGTTTTAACCTTCTTCCTAGTCTGATTTTCAATAAGAATTTTCCATTCTTTAAACCTGGGAAAGACTTCATTCTTCTGGCATAGAAAGAGAGCCCAGACTTTTCTTGAATAATCATCAATAATAGTCAGCATATAAGAACGCCCACCAAGAGAAGGAACATGAGAAGGACCCCATAAGTCAGAATGAATATAATCCAGAATACCTTTGGTTGTGTGACGGCCTTTAGCAAAGCTGACCCTCTTCTGTTTGCCGAAGACACAGTGCTCACAAAAGTTGATCTTGCAGCTACTATGAGTACCCAGAAGACCTCTTTTTGAAAGCAAGTGCATGCCCTTTTCACTCATGTGGCCCAAAAGCATATGCCAGAACTGAGTATCATCATGTAGGGAGGTAGAAGATGAGGCAACCGAAGCTGAGCCTACAACAGTAGCACCTTGCAGGACATATAGACTACCAACACGGGTAGCTTTCATCAAGATTAGAGAGCCACGGGAAACTTTTAGAACTCCGCCTTCAGCTGCATACTTGCACCCATGAGATTATAGAGTGCCTAGGGAAATCAAGTTTCGTCTCATCTCCAGGACGTGTCTAACTCCCATTTGAGTTCGAATAGTACCATCATGAGTTTTAATCTTGATAGTACCTTTCCTAAAAACCTTGCAAGGAATGTCATTTCCAAGCAAAAGACAGATCCACCATTGATTGGTTCATAGGAGGAAAACCAATCTTTATGTGGACAAATATGGAAAGTACAGCCAGAATCAAGAATCCACTCATGTTTACTTCTATCATGAGTGTTAGAAGTTAAGAGAACATCCCCATCAGAACAAGCATCAACAATAGCAGCTTCGGCGGATTTATCAGAATCATCAGATTGTTTCCCTTTACCCTTTTCCTTTTTGTTCTTCAATTTGTAGCATTCAGAAATAATATGTCCTGATTTTTTGCAGTAATTGCATGACTTTTTACTTCTAGACTTTGATCTAGACCTAGAAGAATTACTGCTATTACCTCTTTCAATGATACGCCCCCTAACCGTTAAACCTTCACCAAGTTTCTTAAAACAGTTATCAACATCATATTTTTCTTTAGCTAGCAAGTTAGCCTTAACATCTTCCAAGCATAGAGTATCAGCATTATTTCCATATAGCATGATTTCCTTAAAGTTCTTATAAGAAGGGGCCAGAGAGACAATTAACAAAACAGCTTTATCCTCATCATCAATTTTAACATCCAAATTCTCAAGATCAACAAGGATGGAAGAGAACTCAGAGAGATGAGTTTGAATCGGGGTACCTTCAGCCATACGAAGAGTGTAGAGACGCTCCTTCAGCCTCAGTTTGTTGGCAAGACTCTTCGTTATGTAAAGTGATTCAAGCTTCAACCACAACTCAGCAGCAGTGGTCTCATGAATCACCTCGCGCAAGACTTCACGAGATAAGGAGAGTTGGATAGCTGACAAAGCTTTCTCGTCCAACTAGTCCCATTGCTCATTCGTCATAGTCAACGGCTTCTTGGATTTTCCATCCACGGCTTTCTTCAAGCCGTTTTGAGTGAGAACGGCCTTCATCTGGACTCGCCAGATAGAGAAGCTAATCTTGCCATCAAATTTCTCAATATTGAACTTAGTGACGGTCGACATTGAGGATGTGATTCCAAGAACGATCTCAGCAAGCTCTGATACCACTTGTTAGGATTTAGTGTTAATAAAAATACGAGCACGCAGTGGAAGAATGGAATCACAAATTGAGAAAGAGTAAGGCAAGAGAGAGCTCACAAAGATTTAACGTGGGAAACCCGAGTACCGGGAGGAAAACTCACGGACGGCAAGAGTTAATAAAATCCACTATAGAATGAAAAGAGTACAAGAGATCTTGTAGGATAATACAAGATGGTGGGAAGACTCTTTTACAAATAGTGAATATGTGTGAGAGATGAAGGCTTAGTATAGGAAGATGAGTTTTGTGTGGGAGGCTTGAAAGATTGAGTTTTTGTAGATGGATTGGAAATGGGGAGGAGCCTCCTATTTATAGACCTAATGCCTTAGTGACTTGGAGAGTAGAAGCTTGTAGAAGCTTGGAGATGGAGAAGGCTTGAGAACCTTGTGGATGCTAGAAGACATAGAAGATTGGAGAACCTCTTAGAGCTTTGGAAGGATGGAGAAGGTTTGAGAAAACTTCTTCACTTCTTCTAGGCATTTCCTTGGATTGGTCCAAAAATGAGCAAGCCCAACAATGATCCAAGTCCAATGATGATGTAGATGCAACCCAACAGTTTCCCCTATCAATCTTTGGGCCATGACAAAGAATACTACTTGAAGAATCAAATTTCGATAATATAAGGCGCCATTCCCACACTATAGAGTGTAAAATTTTTTATTCCTGATATAATTGCATGTACGTTGTTATACAGTGAAAGTTTTCTACTTTTTAGTTGCAACTCTTTGCTTTGTAGATATAACTGCATCTTCATAACAAGGTTTCATCTTTCTAATTGTTAGCTCCCTATCTACGCTGAGTTAGATTTTCTTGACATGGAAGAACGTGGACCGCCAACGACTGCAAAATACCTTTTCAATCTGTTATTGATCTATAAGGATCTCCTGTTCCTGACGGAAGAGAATGTGAAGAAACTACTAGATAAAATAGTTGTGGCTGCAGGTCTCTTGGTGGCCATCACTTTTGCAGTAGCATTCTCTAATCCTATAGTTGGATATGGCAAAAACAATGGAGATGCAAAGAAAGGGGAGCAGGTTGCAGCCGAAATTTTCATAGTTTCAGATGTTTTTGCCATGCTTATGGCTATAAGCATCTTGCTCAACTACACAATTGAAGTCAGACCTGACAGGTTATATCACTTAGCAATGACTAGCATTTTCTTGCTAAGAATTTCCCTCGGCTTCACTGTTTTGGCTTTCCTGTCTGGTATGTATGCAATTGTACCTCATTACAAGCTCTTAATCATCATCCCTATTGTGGTGGTTGCATTTATTCATTTTCTGCGAATTCAATTACAGTTCACTGGATTTAAGTTCTGGTGAGCGATTGGAACGCAGAAATGCTAATAGACCTATCCTATGTGCTTGTGTTACATATGGGTAAATCCTTTTTAGTAATTTCTTTGTACTTCCTATCCACACTATTTCTTTCAAATCATACTTATGTTTATCTACACTATTTCTTTCAACTCATAATTATGTTTGATCTTATTTCTTAGCTCATTTTGGTATTCTTGGGTATTAGAGAATTTCCAAAAGGTTATCGAATATTTTTTTTCCTTCAGAATATTCACCAAAAAATAAATACTCTGTATTTTTTTGTCAGATTCAACAGTGAAATACACGTTTTGAGACGGAATTTATTCGCAAAATCCAAATTTATAAACTAGAGAAAAAGTAAACGAATAAAATGTGGATAAAAAACGCGGATTGAAATCGCTTTTCTTTTTATTTCTCAATTACAAAAATTCTCTTACGTTGTAAATGTTAGCGCCCAATCCATGCTAAATTGGAAAGTCTTGACTCGGGAGACATTAGCATGCCCAGAGCAACAACACTAATTTCATGGGTCAAGCGTCTAGTTATGACCTGCAACGATTTGATACTACAATTTGAAGAAATTGCTAGACAATATAGCCGTGGCTGCAGCTCTACTGGTGACCATTACATTTGGGGCAACAGTCACCATTCCGGGTGGATATGACCAAATAAACACAGGTGAAGCAATGCGAATGAAGCAGTTTGCTGTAAAAGTGTTCATTGCTTCGGATGTTTTGGCGATGCTAATGGGTATAAGCATCTTGATTTGGTACATGGTGTAGTCAGACGTGCTAAACTAAGGAAGTTGGCAATCGACAGCATCATCATGCTGCAAATTTCGGTGGCGGCCACAATCGTGGCTTTCATATTCATATTTGGGGTATATGCAATTGTTTTGCATTTCGAGTCTGTAATCGTTATCCCCATTTTGATTATTATTGTATTATTTAATTTACTTTTTTATTTCAGACGTGAGTTCATGATCACCAAGTTCTACATCTGATAATTTAAACATGTATATGCAATTATTTTGCATTTCAAGTCTGTAATCGTCATCCCCATTTTGGTCACTGTATTATTTAATTTACTATTTTATTTCAGACATGAGTTCATGATGATCACCTTGGTTTTACATCTGATAATTTAAAGATTAATCTAACTTTCTAGTGGTTTTAAATTATTTGATTATTTGAAAGGCCTTGGGTTGTTTGTCATGTGCCATCCGCATATGATTTCACTTTTAGCGCAAAGGTTATTGTTATGTCGGGATCGAGGAAGGGGACTTTCAGACACACCCTTTTAATACATATGAATTGAGATATGAATTGAGATGGACAAGAACTGTAAACTAGAGAGTCAAACTCAAACAATTCAAACCAACAATCAAAAACAAATAGAAGATAAAATAACCAAGCACAAAAAACACCATACTTACGTGAAAAACCCCAAAACGGGAAAAAAATCACGGGAGCCAGAAACTCCCACTATAACCAATAGCAAGTGGGTACAATCTTCCCTAGACAAGGCTAGAGGCACACAACATCATTAAGCATCAACAAATTTGGTCAAATCTCCAATTTTCATCACCCAATTGGTGAAAATCAACAAAACCCAAGAAAGAACACAAGCAAAGGGGATCTGAGATTGGAGTCTCAAAACGACGATCCAACCGTACGGAATGAAGCCTGTGATGAGGTGAACAACATACCAGAAAATCGTCCCAATCAAAGGTCGTTTGGTTGTCGATCGGGGCACTTCAAAATGAGCTGAACAATGACATACAAAATTCTCCAAGCTCTATCTTTTTCTCCCTTTCTCACTCTTTGTTTTCTCTCTCTTACTTACTCAATTGGAAAAATGGAAAGGCATCCCCTTTTATAAATGAGGAGGGTAAAACATCACATGGTAAAAACGCATATGGTAAACCAGTCCATTGGGCTATTCCCCCATATAGGAGGGAAAACAACATAGCTCCCCCTCAATCCTATATGGGGGGCTCGAGCAAACCCGCCTTTGAGCGGTACTTGATGAGCTTCTCCTTTGACAAAGTCTTCGTCAGCATATCTGATCCGTTGTCATTTGTATGGATCTTCATGAGCTCAAAATCTTCATCTTCTACTCTTTCTCGAACCCAATGATACCTTCTTCGGATGTGCTTGGTTCGAGAATGGTAGGCAGCATTCTTGGCAAGGTGGATGGCACTCTGATTGTCATAATAGAGTGGGTAGCTAGCTTGCTCCACTCCCAACTCCTCTAGGAAGTCTCTCATCCATATCAGCTCCTTACAAGCTTCAACTCTAGCCATATACTATGCTTCTGTCGATCACACAACAACACACTTCTGCAGTCTCGATTGCCATGAGGCTGCTCCCCATGGGAATGTAATCAGATATCCATATGTGGATCGGCTCGTATTAATAACACCTGACATGTCTGCATCTGTAAAACCATCAAGCATAGGTTTTCCAGGACCAAAGCATAAACACACTCTCGAAGTGCCTCTGAGATACTTGAGAATCCATTTCACAGTTGCCCAATACTCCTTTCCAGGATTACTCATGAATCTGCTGATAACCCCAACTCCATAAGCGATGTCTGGCCTAGTGCAAACCATGGCATACATCAGAATACCAACGGCTGAAGCATAAGGCACTTTCTTCATCTCTTGTTTCTCTTTCTCACTTGTATGACACTGATCAGAACTCAGCTTCATGTTCACTACAAGTGGAGAACTCACAGGTTTAGCATTGTCCATGTTGAATCTTTGCAGCACCTTCTCAATGTATCTTTCTTGTGATATCCACAACTTCTGATTCTTTCTATCACGGGTAATCTGCATACCCAAAATATGTCTTGCAGGGCCAAGGTCCTTCATAGCAAAAGACTTCTTCAATGCAGTCTTCAAACTAGCAATCTTGTTGGTATCCCGGCCAACAATAAGCATATCATCCAAATAAAGCAAGAGAATCAGAAAGTCACATTTGGCGTAATTCTTCACAAACACGCATTGGTCGGCATGTGTCTTGTGGAATTTGTGATTGATCATAAAGGACTCGAACTTCTTGTACCATTGCCGAGGCGCTTGTTTCAAATCATACAAGCTCTTTCTGAGACGACAAACCATCTTCTCTTTTCCCTTGACTTCAAAACCTCCAGGTTGCTCCGTATAGATTTCTTCTTCCAAATCACCATGAAGGAAGACGGTTTTCACATCAAGCTGCTCGACCTCTAGGTCCATGCTAGCCGCCATGCCTAGAACAACCCAGATGGATGACATCTTCACAGCTGGAGAGAAAATCTCATCGAAATCTACACCATTTTTCTGTTCAAAACCCTTCACCACAACTCTGGCTTTGAAGTTGGGAGGTGTACCATCTTCTCCAGACTTCAAACAAAAAACTCATTTATTCTTGAGAGCTTTCTTGCCCTTAGGCAATTTCACCAAGTCGTAGGTGTGATTCTCATGCAAGGAACTCATCTCATCCTGCATGGCATTGCACCACTCATTCTGATGCACATATGACATAGCTTCCTCATTGCATTCAGGCTCTCCTGAATCAGTCAACAACTCATAATCCCTGGTTGAGTATCGTGAGGAAGTCTGTCTCTCTTTGGTGGATCTTCTCAACTCAACTTCAAGTTGGATAGGGGGCTCCTCTTGTTGAGGTTGTGGAACTTCTGGTGGATCAACATCACCATCATCATGCTCATCTTCCTGCTGATTCTGAACTGAACTACGCTGCATAACTTGAGGAAAAGCGGGATCAAATGTGACTAGAGCAGGAGAAGAAGACGACGGTCGCTGGAGCTTCTAGTCATCAATAGTCTTTCCTTCCATGAACACAACATCTCTGCTTCTGATCACTTTCTTGTCTGTAAGATCCCACAATCTGTACCCAAATTCATCCTCTGAGTACCCTAGGAAGATGCATCGCTTTGTCTTGCTATCAAGCTTGGATCTCTGATCTCTAGCAACATGAACATATGCTAGGCATCCAAAGACTCTCAAATGCTGGAAGGAAACATCTCTCCCAGTCCAAACCCTTTGTGGAACATCACCATCAAGAGGAACTGAAGGCGAGCGGTTGATGAGATACACAACAATCAACATTGCCTCCACCCAATAGGAATTTGACAGCTTTGCAGTCGACAACATACTTCTGACTCTTTCTGCTATGATTCTGTTCATCCTCTCTACGAGCCCATTCAGTTGTGGAGTCTTCGGAACTGTTTTCTAAAGCTTGATGCCCTGACTCTTGCAATATTGCTCAAACGGAACCCTTGTACTCTTCACCATTATCTGATCTAACACACTTGAACTTCAAACCAATCTCTCGTTCAACTCTGGCTTGAAACTCCTTGAAAACTGTCAAAACTTGATCTTTGCTTTTCAACACAAAAGCCCACAATTTTCTAGAATAGTCATCAATAAAAGTGATAAAATATTGTGCACCACCATGTGACTTGCAATCCATAGAACACACATCAGTATGAACAAGATCTAATGCATGCTTTCTTCTAGATGGAGGTCGTGTATGAAATGCTACTCGATGTTGCTTTCCAGCTAGGCAATCAACACAAGGTTTGAGAGAAATACCTTGCATATCCGGGAGAATGTCTTTCTTGGAAAGCATTTGCAAACCCCGCTCGCTCATGTGTCCAAGCCGCTTGTGCCATAGCTCTCCGGCACCATCATCAATCACATTTTCTTCTTCTCTGCAAATCTTGGCTTGCATCACATACATGGTATTTTGCTTCTTTGCCCGGGCTACAATCAAGTTTCCCTTGGAGCACTTCCAAACGCCGTCTTGTGTATTTTGAGCATAACCATCATCATCAAGTATCCCAGAAGATATCAAATTCAATCTGATATCAGGAACACGGCAAACATTTCTCAAAATCAAAATGCAACCAGTGGATGTCAACAAACAAACTGTGCCCATGCCAACAACATTGGACACACCATCATTTCCCATCCTCACACGGCCAAAACCTCCACAAGTGTAAGATGAGAAGTACTCCTTGTGTGGAGTAATGTGGTATAAGCAGTTGAATCAACAATCTAAGTGCACTGATCACTTGTAAGATTCAAGGAACCTTCATCAGCCACCACAAACAATTCCACTATTTCATCACTGATTGTAAGAGCAACAATGTCTTTATCTTCTTAATTTCTCGACGTCTCCGACTTCTCAGGTTCTTTGCCTTTGTCCCTCTTGAACTTCCGACAATACTTTTGAATGTGACCCGGCTTCTCCGACTTCTCAGGTTCTTTGCCTTTGTCCCTCTTGAACTTCCGACAATACTTTTGAATGTGACCCGGCTTCTCACAATAATAGCAAATGTACTTGCTTCTAGACATCGATCTCCCTTTGGACTTGTCTCTGTTCTGCTGTTGTCGTTGCTTACTCCTTCCTCTGTTGTTACCAGAACCCTGCATCACATTAGCTTCTAACTGTGAGGAGACGCACATCTCCTTCCTTCTAGTCTCTTCATTCAAAAGACTAGCCTTCACACATTCCATAGTCAGCTTGCCTTCCGGAGCGGAGTTACTAATTGACACGACAAGTGTATCCCGACCCAACTATCCGGCAATGAGGAGAGTACTAGTAGAGCTTGCAACTCATCCTCTAACGACATCTTTGCAGAAGCTAACTGATTCACAAACCCCTGAAATGTGCTCAAATGCACAACAATGCTCTCACCATCTTTGTACTCCAATTTCACAAGCTTTCTCATCAATGACGCCTTGTTGAGGGCATTCTTCCTCTCATACATCCCTTCAAGCTTATACCATAACTCATAAGCATTCGTGTCATTGGCAATATGTTGGAGCACACTCACATCAACATATTGTCTGATCGTAGCTACTGCTTTTCGATTCAGAATCTTCCATTCAACATCAACGGCACCCGTTGGAATCTCTTTGTGCACAATCGGCTCATACAGATCTTTCACATACAAAAGATCTTCCATCTTTATCTTCCAATCTGATTAGTTGCCCGAATTCAACACAATCATTCTTTGAAAACTGTTATTTTCTTCCATCCTAAACCAAAAGCTCTGATACCGGTCTGTTATGTCGGGAGGAAAGGGACGTCAGACACACCCCTTTACACACACACGAATCAGGATGGACAAGAATTGTAAACCAGAGAGCCAAACTCAAGCAACCCAAACCAACAATCAGACACAAACAGAAGATAAAATAACCAAGCACAAAGCACACCAGATTTACGTGGAAAACCCCAAAACGGGGAAAAAACCACGTTAGCCAGAAACATCCACTATCAACAATAACAAGTGGGTACAATCTTCCCTAGACAAGGCTAGAGGCATATAACATCATCAAGCATCAACAAGCTTGGCCAAATCTCCAATTTTCATCACCCAATTGGTGGAAATCAACAAAACCCAAGAAAGAACACAAGCAAAGGGGATCTGAGATTGGAGGCTCAAAACAACGATCCAACCGTACAAAATGAAGCCTATGATGAGGTGAACAACATAACAGAAAATCGTCCCAATCGGAGGTCGTTTGGTTGTCGATCGGGACACTTCAAAATGAGTTGAACAATGGCATACGAAATTCTCCAAGCTCTCTCTTTTTCCCTTTCTCACTCTTTATTTTCTATCTCTTACTTACTCAATTGGAAAGGCATCACCTTTTATAAAGGAGGAGGATAAAACATCACATGGTAGTAACCTATATGGTAAATTAGTCCATTGGACTATTTCCCCATATCGGAGGGAACACGACATTTATAAAGGTTGTTAGCAAGATATAATAAGTTTATTGATAATACTTAATTAATTGCATTAAGTTATTTTCAACTTCATGCAAAATATATCGACACTCACATTCAAACTATCAGCCGGTCTCACGTCCCGTCCAGAACGTACATGAATCCCCTCCCTCTTCGTATTCTTGTTGATTTTGTCAGTTCTGGGCAGAATTTCGATTGATCTACTGACACTTTGAATTACTCCCTCCGTTTCCTTTTAAATGACTTTTTACTATTCATGCACGTTTTTTAAGGTGTGAAAAACTATATGAAATAATAACTTTTTAAAATATTTTTTTCGATAATCTCATACTTATTGGTGATAAGTATAATATTATGAAAAAAATATTATTAAAATATTAATATTTAATATAGTTTTTATCGTTCTAAAACTACGTGCATGACTTGAAAAAGTCACTTAATAGGAAACGGAGGGAGTAGTTAGTAGAAGGGAAAGCAAACAAGCTAAGCAATCTTTGAGTATTTTTTCATTAAACATTTGATCTATATTCTACACAAATGCATTGATTCAGTTCAACACTACAATACGCCACTGTGCACCTCAGGTGACGGATCAAAACTCATCGCTTGAAAAGGATTTTGGTCGCCGAAACACTTAAGTGACGACTATACCGTTGCCTAAAAGGTCGTCACAGGGTGCTTCTCATCTGGGTTAATCAGGGATGAACCAATGTATATAGTCGTCGCTTGAATCATTTCAAACGACAAACTAAAGCGACGGCACTTGTCATTGACCGAAGTGCCATAATATTAAGGTGACTGTTTTTTTCTGTCACTTGATTCTTCGTGCGACTGACAAATAACTATATTTTTCGTCACCTAAGTAAATATTGGTATTTTTTAATATATATTTGTTAATCTTTATCTCTCACTGGAGTACATATAAAAAAAATTATTCTCCTTTTTACCCTCGTTTGTTATACCAATCAACCACACAACCTACACAACAAACACACATAAGTACACAACTTGCATACAATTTGCACAAAACCAAACCTACATACCATTTGCACAAAACCAAACTTGCATACTTCTAGCTAGTTTTCAAACATAACCAACCTACAGAGTATGCACAATGTGCACAAGTAATATCACATTTCAATTCCTAAACTAAAACTTACTTCCTAATTTGTCCAAACGTAGACAACCAAGTTCAAAATGCGCACAAAACATATATACTAAAACCTCCATATATACTTTTATTTTGTCCCAAAGGTGTACAAGCAAGGCCGAATTGTGCACAAAACCTACATGGTTCTAATTTTCAAACCTAACCAAACCACAATATTCACAAAAGTTGGAATGTCTAACTACCTAAATAACAACTTATGGGGGTGAGTTCTCAAGTGCAACCATCGTCGCCGTTACAAACGTAAGCGCTCATTTGTGTTATTGATTCCACGACTTTAAGCATTTGGGCCTCCATTGCAGTCTACAAATGTACCGACATACTCCCTCCGTCTCGCAATACTTGTTGTTTTAGCTTTATGCACACTTATTAACAAAACCTA
Source organism: Persicaria tinctoria (assembly GCA_037127255.1). NCBI lineage: Eukaryota > Viridiplantae > Streptophyta > Magnoliopsida > Caryophyllales > Polygonaceae > Persicaria > Persicaria tinctoria. The sequence goes on from JBANSL010000013.1 coordinate 70,990,275, forward strand.
TATTTACTTTACTTTTATAGGTTAAAGTACATCAAAGTAGCAATTACTACCTATAAAAAGAACAATCATTACCTATAAAGATAATAATTATAGCTAAAACAACAAGTTTTTTGATACAACTTTATTACTCTAAAACTACAAGTATTGCGAGACGGAGGGAGTATGTCATTCATACTCTTATCTGACAACCGGTTCTCTACCTTCATCTTCATTGCATCCAATACAACATCTAGAACAGTCTCTATGCTATACCAGGGTACAATGGAGTCTGAGCTTCCTCAAGAAGCCTCTCATACTTATGATAATCATCATCGACAATATCTACGAAGGTACGGGAGTCAGCATCCCTAGGGCCTTTATCAGCATACGCAACATCGTATCTGCCATGACAAAGAAAACTATCATGCAACCTGGAGATAATGGGACACTTACATGAAAAATAAGCCCCCTGGTCCAAGAATTGCCTTCTTAGCTGTAAATGTCTCGATTTGACTGGTGCTTCCCCATTTGACGGGAGTAAATCGTTGTGTCTCCTATCAAAATATAACTCAAACCTGCAAACTAGTATAGAAAGAAAGTAAGAGGTCGATTCCACAGAGAATCAAGTATTCCTATGTAATGTGTATTTACCAATTAGTAAAAGGGGGTTTTGGTTGATTGAAATATAAAGGAAACAAAATAATTTAGAGAAGACCGCTCTACCTAAAACTATTCACTTTATTTGGTTAAGTTGATGTTGTAACTTCCCCTTGTCCTTTTAGTCTTCCTATAAATGTTCTTGTCCCGACCTAATATAGTTACTAGTCCAATCAATCATAGAAACCCTTATCTCATGAGCAGTCCCTAAAGAAGGATTTAACCCAATCGATAACTTTAAGCTCAGAGATTAATCAAGGTATTTGCAGTCCCTAAAGAGGGATTTAATAACACATACAACTTCCTACCAATCCAATTAGTTCAATCAGCTCTAAAGGGATAAGTTTGCTACTTGGGTTAAGGTTCACAATCAGGAATCTACAAAACCCTTGCAATTGAATTGATTCTAACTCGTTACGCAGGCTAGATAGAATAAAACAATCAAACAATCAAGCACAAAGAAGTCGAAACATTCAATATAGAAAATAAGGGACAAGATTCAGAAACTCACAACTCAATCCAAACAAAGCTTCAAATTGCAAGTAGAACGGAGAGAGTTTAGCCGCCCATGGCAAACATCGCCCTCAATCTAAACCAAATTGTCTTGAATCCTAATCTATTGAATGAATGAAAACCTAGGGTTAAGCCCTCTCTAAAATGTTACTTCCTCGGCCAAAAGACAAGATAGATAAATATAGGGTTTCAGATAGACAGAACACGGGCAGCGTAAAACCTACGCGCTGACGAAACATGTCGTGGCCGCTGTATGAATGTCGCGGCCGCTGCCTGGTGTTTTCTTGACGTTTCTGGCTGCAAACTGCATCCGCTGGATATGTAATTCACGGGAAATACAGATGGGTTCAGCTCTTGCCGTCAACATGAAAGTTGTAGCTCTCTGAAAGATCTTTCCAACGCATTGTCATAACAGTCAATCGAACAACCGAGGCCTTTAGAAAGGCCAAAACAAGTTTAGCATGTATGGTGACAACATCTGCAGACTTGTTATTCGTTTAAGCTCGATCTCTTCTTCTTCTCAGGACCTCTTTAGATCTTCATTTAAGATTCTTCGATCAACTTAACTTTCTCAATCAATACGTTATCAACCCATGTCTCCTCCTCAGATTCACATTTACCGGAAATAATCAATAAAAGTGTGTAGATTCCAACTCCAACAACATACAGAACAAAAAGGGTAATTCTACTTAAATCATGCAAGATATGCTTCATAACTAAGCTAAATGCAACCTGTTATGCCTGCCTAAATGTGTGCTATTAAATTCCCCCACACTTAAGCTTAGCTAGTCCTCGAGCGAACAATATAAAAGCAACATATACCTATGCTTTCCTGCTTCATGCATTAGCCCAAACAGGGGCGGATCAAGGATATTTTTAGGGGTGGGCATGATTCAAACCCACGGGTATAAATATATTTATAAATGTTAACTACAAAATACATAGTCAAAAGTGTTCAAAGACTCGTACTAAAAAGTAAAACGAACATGATTATCCTTTGCCTTAGCAAAGTCGTCAATAACACAATCTATATCAATTTTACTAACAAAATCTCTTGCAATATAAATTGTTGAAGCATCAGCAAGAAACTCATTTGCCATTTTGCTGCGAATGTCTGTCTTCACATGTTTCATTGCTGAAAAGGCTCTTTCTGTAGTAGCTGTAGAAACTGGCAAGGTCAATACAAGGCGAATCAATCGACTTATCATTCTAAATTGTTCATCCTTTTTCGTTTCCACTAGCTTAATCCTCCATCAATTTTAGAAGTGTAGGGACTTGAAACTCAAAATTAGGCAGAAGAAAAGCACGATAATAAGGCAACTCATTCTTCAAAGCATTCCTTTCATGTTCTTCAAAATCTCCAGGATAGAACTCTACTGCAAGCTTGTAGATATCATCTTTGTTAAATGAATGAAAACCTTCTTTTGGACCCAATGCTACACTCAACTGAAGCAATCCAACTAAAGTCTCACTTAACCTTGAGCTCTATTCGGACAACTGAAAAATCGATACATTGATTGAGATTTTCAAAATGATAACGAACCTCAAGAGTTGTTTGCTTTGAACCACGATCAATTGTACTACTCATGTCAAGTACTTTTACCTTATGTTTTGAGCAAAAATCTTTCACTGGTTGAAGTAATACCTGAAATCCCTCATACCTTAGTTGTTGAAAAAGAGTTCTTGCGATGCAAAGATAGTGAATTGTGTTGTGAGCCTATTTTGTCATGTTTTATATTGACTTTTATAAAGATTTCTGCATGCATTTCATACATTTGGGCTATAATAATATACAATTTGTGTAGTTTATGTTTATTTGCAATATATGGAGGTCTTCACAATTTTTTGTTTAATTTCGCATAAAACGGTCGCACTTTGGAGCTTAAAGGAAAGTCATGAAGAAGCTAAGGATGGTGTAGCTAGAGAAAACACAACTTTTCGCCATTCATCATTCTGAATCAAGTTCTGATGTCTTCATGAGAATTGTAGCCCTCGAAAAGAGATTTCCAACGCCTGCTCATATGCATCAATCCAACGAACGAGAACTCGGGAAAGTGCATTTCAAGAACAGAGCAGAATGCTGAGAGCGAACCAGTTTTACTCGACGTCAACCACATCTAGTCGAAGTCGAGTACATCGAGCCCAAAAATCCACACGAAGTCGAGTACATCGAGCCCAGAAATCCACACGAAGTCGAGCAAGATCACTCGAGCAGAACAACTTTACTCGACATCGAGGAGTTTGGTCGACGTCGAGGACAATCCAGTCGACTCCGAGTCCGAGATCGAGTTGGATACGAGAAGATAGAATTTCTTGCAAGAGAAGATATGTGGAATTCTATCCATCCACATCAAGATCTATTAAGTCAAGAAGGATCTATCCACATTAGTCCTAGTTTCATTTTAGATTTAATTATTTTATTTCCAAAGTTTTATCTTAATGTTATTAGATAGAAAGTTTTAGATTTAGATATAATTGTTCCTTCCTAGAATAGCTACATGGAACATTATAAATAAGGCTTTAGGGGTTGGATTTTAGAATCATCCAAGCCAAACCACAAGACAACTCATAGCGAGTAGGAGAGAGAGTCTTGGAGCCGAGTGCAAGTTTGTGAAGCGAGAGCGGAGTTGGCTTTATTTGGTTGTAAGTCTTGTTTGAGTTTATTTAATGCAATTTAGTTCCTTTTTGTTATTATTGTGTTTCTTGATGATGAAGATCGAGTAGTCACCCAACTTCTAGGGTCGGGGTGAGCTCGACGGTAGCCATGTAAGGTGATGCGGTAAAGGTACAATCTTTTGATGTGATTTCGTCTTCTATCCCTATGAGCATGATTCCTTTGCGAAAGTTGAAGGTGATCCTTGTTTGTGTTATTGAAGTGAAAGTGATCTTAATACAACTTGGATAACTTATGTGAGAAAGGGTTAATAACAATTAGGGTTTATGCGAAAGCCTCTATCTTCCTATTTGTTAATAACGAAAGTTATTTGATGAAAAGGCATGATCTTTTATACCCTATGCATTATTTTACATGGTTATCGTTGTGGTGTTGATGCCCTAAACTTGGAAGTCTTTAGTTTATTGAGTTAATTTCGTGTTTATATTCGCTTTCGTTCGAAAAGGTGAAAGTTTGGTTTCTGTGCATACTCGAAATCGACAAGTTTTGGTCGACGTCGAGGAGTTTGGTCGACGTCAAGGAGGTTTGCTCGAGATCGACTACTTCGCTTTCGTTTTCGCTTTCTATTCATTTCTACTTACTGTTTTTACTCGACAGTGTGGTCGACGTCGAGGACACCGGGTCGGCGTCGAGGACTCTTCTGGTCGAAATTGTGCTGAGTTTTAGGACTGAAAAGGCGGGCGCTAACACGCTTCCTCATGGATCGATCCTGACTACCTTCTACTACAACGGGAGGAAGTCTTGTATTTATTTGCTGAGACAGGGAGTGATGTCTATTAAAATAGCCATGTTGAAATGCGCAGTTTAGCTCCATATTATATACACTTTGCCTATTTCGGGTTGGGAATATGTCGAATTTATGTAATATGTGCTTATTTGCAAGAAATGGAATCTACATAAGTTTTTGTTTAATATTACAGAATTTGGAGCCATTTCGGGAGAAAACCAAGAAGCAAAGACGGAAGCTGAAAGCTACTCGATATCGACGAGTCTTACTCGATATCGACAAACAAATGTTCGGGCACATCACTGATCGAGGAGCAGCAGGTCGAGGAACTGAAGACGAAGTTACCCGACTCCATAAAGTTACTCGATATCGACAAAGCCCTAAAGACCAACCCGGAGTCGAGGAACACAAGCTGGTCGAGAAGCCGAAGACGAAGACAAGCCGGGCAACACTTACTCGATATCGAGTACTCTACTCGATATCGACAAGACAAAGTCACATGTCCGAGCAGTGTCGAAGAGAGTTGCTCGAATAAGCCAAGCCAGCCAAGTCGACGAAGCCCATTTCCTCGATATCGAGTAAGCTACTCGATATCGACAAAACCTGAGAGCCAGTGTCCGAGCAGATCGAGGACCAGCTACCCGAGCATGCCGCTGAAGCCAAGTCAACGAACCAGTCTCCTCGATATCGAGGACTTTACTCGATATCGAGTAACAAGACCTTGAGTCGCGTTACGCGGTTTGAGCAGTCCGACACGGTTTTGGTTTGCTTGGGGCTGAAGATGTCCGATTGTATCCAAGATCTATCAACATCTATCCATGGAGAAGAAGATTTATCCACTTGAAGATATTTTAACACTTTAGATATAATTTCCTTTTTAGATTTAATTTCTTTATTCCATTTATTTATCTTTAAGCTTTTAGATAAAGAGATTTAGATATAGATATAGTTGTTCTTTCCTTGATTATCGGGGTTTGAGCACTATAAATAAAGCCTTAGGGGGCTGAGTTTTATTCATTCAATTTCAGTAGGAGAAGTACACTACAAAAAAAATGAAATTTGCTTCGGCGATTTCCCGTAGCAAAAGACCAATCTGCCGTGGCAAAAGAGTACTAGCTTCGGCCAAGCGACGGCAAATAGGGGCGTGGCGAATTTAGGGGTGGCAAATTTTGGTAGCATCGGCAAAGAGCCGTAGCAAAAAAAATAGCTTTGGCAAATAGCCGTAGCAAAGAGATGGCGAAGCTACCCCTAATAAAAGACAACATGTTTGCCACGACAAGTTGTCGTAGCTAAGTTATTTATGGAAAATAAAAAAAAACAGCTTTTTAGCCCGGGGTCCCATATTTGTTTAAAAAAAATACACATACAATTTACCTATTAATAAAATTTTATTAGTTTATACAAATTTACATACAAATTTTACCTAATTACAAATTTACATATATAATAAAATTTCATGCTATAATTATATAAAGCAAACAATTCAAGTTATAAGCTTTTAAAATCAATAAACTCACTTCCGCATGCACTTGTCATAAAATCCATAAACTTGATTAATCTGCGGTCACAATGCCAAACAAACAAACAAAACGTAGATTTGATTAGAAAGTAAAGAAAACAATGCAGATAGTACGTGCTGAGGAATAAATCAGCAGTATAAGTTTGGGAAAATCGGTAACTAACATATGGGACAAAAACAGCCTCTTCGCTAACTTGGCTTGAATTTCTTGTACTGATCCAACTCGGTCACACCATCCTTTCTGCAAATTAAGACAGAGAGATAAGTAGGGGCCTAAAATAAAAAACCAAAGATTCCTAACCTGATCAAGATGAAGAAACAGTGTCATTGTCCTCCAAGTCAGCCAATAATTCTATGCAAATTTTATACTACAAAGCCCAAACTTTTCTGTTGTAAAGACTAGAAAATTAAAAGACACACGACCCTTTTTTTAAAGATTGAAATTCATCTCATTATTCTCGTGCAATAGGAACTCCAAATGAAAGACAAATGCAGATCTGTAAGGAAGAACATAACTCATGAAACAAAAAGGAAGTCAATGATGGGCAAGTTAGGTTAAAAGTCCAAATGACTCTAGTACATTATCCAACTATTGGAAAGATAAGGCTGTCCTAAGATTCCTAAATAATTGTAATTCTTAAAACAATATTAGCTAAATTGTGTATTATCACCTCTATTTCTCGAACATGAGCTTCCTGTAGAAGTTTCTGTTGGACTTTATGCTATGCTGTTTAACTTTCCAAAGCAAGACGGGTCTCGCTCGAACACGAGCTTGAACTCTTACCAACGCTTGCATATATCTCAAGGTTATAGCCGTGCTTGGAGCCTTACTAATCCTCTCAGTGCTGGTAAAGCTCGTCTAGCCTAGGGACAAATTTGCCAACAAGGAAGGTCATATTGGGAATACTGAAATATAAAACTAAAACTTGCAGAGAATTATGTGGTATTTCCTAATTCTTCTTTATACAGGAAGCAAAAAAAAAGGAAAAGAGAAGTTGCTTACTGAGGAGAAAAAAGAATCATTTTTGATAAATTCAACACCAATTTCACCCTTAAGAGTTAAGAGTCACTAAAATATATCATCATTCATTATGTAGAAATTAAAACAAATCTTAACCATTTCAAATATTCTCTATTTGGCATTTTACTTCTACTAGAAATCCCGCAGGCCTATATATGCTTTCTAAGCAGAATAGTCTGACAGGGAGAAAGGAATGATCATCCAGCACGAAAAAAAATGCATAAATGTGGAGTTTAGGAATACAGAACTAACTCAAGAAGTGCGTTGAGCCTGATTCATCAATTTAAGCTAAAAGGTCAAGGAAAATCCGAGGATCAAAATAAGAAAGCCAACATAAAAACAAATAGGCAAGTCATTCTTACCGAGAATCCTAAAAATGCTGTCTGAATGTAGATAGCAGCCCATTCTTCCCACTGTAGGTAAGTTCAAACGCTTTGTTAATATGCTACAAGAACTGAATTTCTCTATTCCTTTTACAGAAGCTCTGCAAGAGATGCCTGCATATGTCAAAATCCTGAAGGAAATCCTGAGCAAAAAGCGATCTATCTCAGATATCGCCGGCGAATGCAAAGTGCTCCACTTCCCTGAAAAGAGACCTGACCTGGTAAGTTTTCTATTACTGTGGGCTTTGGACAATATAAATATGAGTCCTTGTGTGATTTAGGAGCAAGTGTGAGCATCATGCCCTTATCAATCTGGCGGAAGGTAAAGATAGGATGCATAGAACATGTGGATGCCAAGCTATACATGGCAAACAATACAGTGGTCATCCCTACAGGTATGGTTGAGAATGTCCCTGACCAGGTTGGTAAATTCTTTATTCCAGCAGATTTCCTTATTATAGATTGTGCTGAAGATCCTACTAGCCCTATTATTCTTGGTAGACCATTCTTAGCTACTGCAGATGCCAAGATAAGTGTCAAACAGTGATTGCTCACCTTCACCATAGGCGATGAGGTCTTACACTTCTCTTTTGGCCATGCAAAAGAGGAAATTTCATGGCTGGAGGTGAAGAGCATCAGCAACCACGGGACCAAGCAAACAACGGAGGAAGGCACCAGAAGTCAACTCGATATCGACAAGATGTCCTCGATATCGACAAATGCCGTACTCGATATCGACCAAGATTCATCGACATCGACTTCCTCTGCTGAGCGCCAGACTTGCCAAGAGCCTAAGTATGGGGTCTCTGTACTCGATATCAACCAGTCCTGCTCGATATCGACTAACCCCAAGCCTGAAGATTTGTGTTTTGGGCCCGAAAAGGAAAGTTCAGGTATGAGTTCTAGTCCTCCTCAGTCCATTAAGAAATTTATCAATAATTTAAGGGGAGGTAAGGCCCCGTGGCGAGAGAATCTACGGAAACTGAGAGCTGGGAAGAGAAAGAAGAAAGAAAAGGAGGATTATGCAAGCAACCACCTGTCAGCTGAGCTTGCATACTACAATCAGGACCTAGATGATCCAGGAGAAGGGCCAAGCACAAGGGGGCCCCACATTAATGGTCCCTGAGCACAAAAGAAGAAGTCGGCCTAGCGACTCTAAAATCTAGAGCATGTATATAAAACTTTTGAATTTATGGACTTTGGAACTTTTGATTTTGGTTTTTGTTTTTGTTCTTTAGTTTAGAATACTTCATGTGGAAAGTCTTGTCTTTGTGTGCAATCTAACACTTTTAGGTCGGCAGGCATAAAAGGATCGCGAAAGGTGGAATAAGAAGTCCCTGAAAAACAGTCGGAATCGGCTAGGCCAGTCGAGAACGACCAAGATGAGCAGCCCAGAAGTTCATCGATATCGAGTAGGCCAACTCGATATCGACCAAGCCAGAAGAAGTTCCCCGACTTCAGATTCCACTGGACGCAGACAGCCTACTCTCGATATCGACAAGACCAGTTTACACGACATGCCCTGTTTTGCCCTCCTCGACGCATTATTCGGTGAGTTCCTTCCGTTACCCTTGTTTTATTTGATTTTATACAGTGGGGACACTGTATATTTTAAGTATTGGGTGGGGGAAGGGCTCATTATCATTATTATATGTTTTAGTCTTGCTTTTGGTTCTACATGGTGAAATTTTATTATTATGTTATGCATTCATGTTTAACTATTATGCATTTAAGTCTTTTGTCATACTTTAGTCTTATTTTTTTTAGTTACATAAAAAAATAAAAAAAATATAAAAAAAAATGCATGTTTAATTTTTGCATTGTCTTATTTTTTTATACCCTAACTTAGATGTCCTATGATAATAAATGATGACTTACTTGATCATGTAAATCCTATGGCATGTTTGGAAGGTTTAGCCTAAATCCTCGAAATTGTTTTTATGTGGATTGTGAACTTGTGATGAAATTGAGCACATATGATCCTAAGATAAAGGTTGAAATCCAACAAAAATTTGTCCTATTGAGAATTTTGGCCTTATAGGGAGAACATAAAAAATCCCTCTACTTTCTTGAGTGTATTTACTCTTCCTATGCATCTCTAAATATTGTAATAGTTATTCAAAGCCATTGCATTTATATGTTTATGTAAATGAGAATTAAATGATGGAGGCACCTTTTAAGCCAATTTTATCCTCTCTTTACCTACCCTGCATTATCCCTGCTTGAAACCAGAACATTAGCCTGAGACTTTTATTATAAACTCCACAAAATTATCCTTAGCCAAATTGAGTCTGACCCCCGTTTGGGAATTAAGACTTAGAGTTGGTTGGAATGATGATTTGTGGAAGGAATGAGCTTGTGTTTCATTTCAAGTGAGGAGGATTTTTGAATTTATTGAGATATGGGTTGGTTTTATATTTTTATCTTGGTATGCATACTATGTAAAAGGATCTTTGGCTCACCCTATAAATGCACTAGTCTTATTTTATTTTATTTTCGTTTCAAAAAAAAAGAAAAAGAAAAAAAAATTTAAAAAAAAAAAGAAGAAGAAGAAAAGTTTGTGATTATGAATAAAGTGCATGAGCCAAATTTACCTTATTTCTTTCATTTTCGCAAGATTCATACTTTGAAGAGGTTAATTAAGTTTGAAAGGTTACGTACTTCATTGAGATAAGTTGGAGAGTTTGGTTGATACACATGATTGAGAGTTATGGTTTGGTTGAGTTGTGTTGGAGATTTAGGAGTCTTGATTCCCGAATTTTATTAAACACCACATGGCCAAATAATTCCATACCCTTTTATTTCTTACCAAGCCTTATTTCTTACCAAGCCCCATTACAACCCCGCCGAATGGAATCTTCTTTGAAGACTTCTATTGAGCGAAGTCCTCCTGATAATTCTTGTTACATTTACATAATTGGTTGCGAAGTGGATTTATATTTAAATTTCAATGTTCATGAGATTGTATATGGAATTGAGTTGAGAGTTGATCTTCATAGCCTAAACACATTGAGAGTTGAGTGAAAACACTTTACCTTGGTGAAGTTGGATTTATATTGCCTATGTCTATGGATCGCTCATATATTTGTGATGACGTTAAATTCACTTGTCTTACATTGCTACTACCTGAGATGTTGCTTTTGACAAAGGCGAAGACTTGAAGGATCTGTTGTAGGTCTTGGTTATTATTTGGTTATTGCTTGAGGACAAGCAAGTCTAAGTATGGAGTGATTTTATGTCTATTAAAATAGCCATGTTGAAATGCACAATTTAGCTCCATATTCTATACACTTTGCCTATTTCGGGTTGGGAATATGTCGAATTTATGTAATATGTGCTTATTTGCAAGAAATGGAATCTACATAATTTTTGGTTTAATATTACAGAATTTGGAGCCATTTCGGGAGAAAACCAAGAAGCAAAGACGGAAGCTGAAAGCTACTCGATATCGACGAGTCTTACTCGATATCGACAAACAAATTTTCGGGCACAACACTGATCGAGGAGCAGCAGGTCGAGGAACTGAAGACGAAGTTACCCGACTCCATAAAGTTACTTGATATCGAGTATTCTACTCGATATCGACAAAGCCCTGAAGACCAACCCGGAGCCGAGGAACACAAGCTGGTCGAGAAGCCAAAGACGAAGACAAGCCGGGCAACACTTACTTGATATCGAGTACTCTACTCGATATCGACAAGACGAAGTCACATGTCCGAGCAGTGTCGAAGAGAGTTGCTCGACTAAGCCAAGCCAGCCAAGTCGACGAAGCCAATTTCCTCGATATCGAGTAAGCTACTCGATATCGACAAAACCTGAGAGCCAGTGTCCGAGAAGATCGAGGACCAGCTACCCGAGCATGCCGCTGAAGCCAAGTCGACGAACCAGTCTCCTCGATATCAAGGACTTTACTCGATATCGAGTAACAAGACCCTGAGCCGCGTTACGCGGTTTAAGTAGTCCGACACGGTTTTGGTTTGCTTGGGGCTGAAGATGTGCGATTGTATCCAAGATCTATCAACATCTATCCATGGAGAAGAAGATTTATCCACTTGAAGATATTTTAGCACTTTAGATATAATTTCCTTTTTAGATTTAATTCCTTTATTCCATTTATTTATCTTTAAGCTTTAAGATAAAGAGATTTAGATATAGATATAGTTGTTCTTTCCTTGATTAGCAAGGTTTGAGCACTATAAATAAAGCCTTAGGGGGTTGAGTTTTATTCATTCAATTTCAGTAGGAGAAGTAGTAGTAGAGAGAGAGTGAGTGGCCAAGAGGAGTTGGTGAAGCGAGAGCGGAATTGGCTTCCTTTGGTTGTAAGCTCTGTTTGATTTAATGCAAGTAGTTATTTCCTTTCAATAAATGTCTGCAATTGCGATGAAGCGCGAGTAGTCCACCCACTTCTAGGGTTGGGGTGAGCCCGACGATAGCCCGGCGTGTTTGAGGTAAAGATCCGACTTTTATCATGTTTTGAGCATTTACTACTTGTTATGTGTTTATTACCCATCTAATGGAGGTCCACGCTAACAACTTGGATTTTAAACATAAAATCAATAGAGACAATTAGGGTTTCTTGAAAGAGTTATCTAATTGTTGGAAAATACGAAAGCTTGGTCCTTTGATGCGATTTATATGATTATCTGTTTCATTCTTGCCTTATGCATTCTTGGTTATCGTTGTTGCAAACCCCAATCTTGAAAGTTGTCTTTTATAAAGTTTATTTCGAATTCCCAAAGCCTTTGTCTTTATTTTATTTCGTTTTAAGTTTCTGCCCTCCTCGATATCGACTAACTTTTGTCGATATCGAGTTACTGATCCTCGATCCCAGATCGCCATAGCTTTTCTTGTGCAGGTGCTCGACAAGGACTTCATCGACATCGACAACTTTACTCGATATCGAGTAGAGCCTCCTCGATATCGACAACACCCTGCGACTGCTGTTGCGCTATTCGACTTGTCCGATCTTCTGTTGACTAACCCTAGTCGAGATCGACAACCTGTGGTCGACTTCTGTTCGTGAGATTCATCCGCTGCCTAGGATCCGCTAACACGCTTCCTCGTGGATCGATCCTGACTTCCCACTACTGCATCGGGAGGAAGTCTTGTAATCATTTGCAAGGGACGGAATCTGGTTTGCTTTACTTATTTCATATTTTGAATTGCAAGTCTCGATTTCCTCCTAGAACAAGGAGTCAGTTTGATTTCATATTTTATATTTATTTCGTACTTGACCATCCTCCTACAACAACAAATTAGCGTCGTTGCCGGGGAAGCAATCAATCGCGCCCTTTTTAGTTCTTTTTACTCTTCTTTTTGCTTTTTAGTTCTTTTTATACTTGTTTCTTTTTGTTCTTGTTTTTCAGGTGCATGCGAAAAACTAATCGCACATCCATAGACCCAATTCTCGAACCTGGGCGATTTTTCCATCTTCAGCAAAGGCTTAGGAGGAGACTCATGTCGACATCCAACATTGAGAATGAGGGCCAGCTCGCACCAGCACAGGAGCAACTCCGTCTACGGATAGAGGAACTCACTGCTAGAGAAGCAGAACACGCCCAACGAGAGGCGGAATATACACAGAACCAACATCGATGGGAGGCAAGGGTAGATCGCGAGGTCAATGCAAGGAGGGAACTTGAGGAGCAGATTAGGCATGTCCCAACCAACGCAAAAGAGTATCTGCATCCTACTCTGGATGTTCCAGAATCGCCTATCGTTCTTCCCGCTATTAATTTTGAAATTCGTCCTTCTTTTATTACTGAAATTAGGAGGAGTCAATTTAGGGGAAGAATCAATGAATGTCCTTTAGAGCATGTCACCACCTTTATAGATTTATGTGAAGCTATTGCAGATGATGCTAATTTAGAATATCTAAAACTAAAGGCTTTTCGTTGGTCCCTTGCAGGAATAGCACAACAGTGGATGGAAGGATTGCCTGCACGATCGATTCGCACTTGGAACGAACTACAGGACCTCTTCCTCAACAAGGTCTTTTCTCCTACAAAGACAGGTGCTCTCAAACAACAGATCACGACTTTCACACAGAAGCTAGGGGAAACACTTGCACATGTCTGGGAGCGCTACAAGAGGCTTCTGAAATCCTGTCCTACGCTTGGACAACCACCCTTTGTCATCCAGGAGATCATCTTCAATTGCCTGGATGCGCCTACTAAGGATCGGATCAACAACTACGCCGCCTATGGGTATCTCGAGTACACTTCACGCCGTGCTTGGGAAGTCTTCAAAACGCTGGCCAACTACGACAACACATATGGGACTTCTACGGCCTCTTCTGACGAAAGGTATTAAAGGCATGCCCTATCTATGCCATTGTATGTGCCACCAAAGGAGGTTGATCCGGACGCCAGGGAGCAATTCCAAAATGACCAGGTACGCCGTCTTACCAAACAAGTCAAATTCCTATCTAAAAATTAGGGGTGTGCAGAAAAACCCGAAACCGAAAACACGACACGAAAACACGACACGAAAAAACCCGAAACCGAAAAAACACGACACGAAAATGACACGAACAGAGAAAACACGGCTGTAAACGGTTCGTGTTCGGGTCGGGGAAATCACCTTGTCGGATACCCGACACGAACCGTTTAATTTTTATTTTTATTTTTATTTTTAGGCTGGGTAGTATAATACTAGTATAAATAGAATCACATATGTATTAATAAACTCCGCTAGCCCAATTAGTTTCAAATAAGCGCGTCCTCCTAGTTTTTGTAATCAGGCCCGGGTTCGAATCCGCTTTGCCCCGTTTTTTTATTTTTTCCACCAAATAGTGAGACAGCCTATCCTAACCATATCTTTTTATCGCACAGAGATGCAACGCAGCAGAGGTGGAGCGGCGCCGCTGTAGACGTTGTTCTTCGGATCCTCACAAATCTCAGCATCTCTCCTCTCAAATCCTCATTAACCCGACGTTGTTTTTCGAATCCTCACAAATCTCAGCATCTCTCCTCTCAAATCCTCACTAACCCTATTTTTTTTATCGCACAGAGATGCAACACAGCAGAGGTGGAGCGGCGCCGCTGTAGACGTTGTTCTTCGAATCCTCACAAATCTCAGCATCTCTCCTCTCAAATCCTCACAAATCTCACCATTCGGCCCTCTCGAGTCTCAAAATCAGCAGATCTGAAACGATTTTCGAAGCTCTCGCCTCTCAAGAACATGGTAAGTGCTATCTTTTTTCGAATCCATTTGCTTTATTTTTTGCTCTTTCAAAAAAACAATAGCTTTGGGTTGTGCTACACACGGATGATTCATTTTTATGTGTTGATTACTCTTTTTTTTTTTGCAATGACAGTAGCTTGAGTTGAGTAGTAGCTTATGTGTTGATTATTCATTTGTTTTTTGCAATGACAGTAGCTTGAGTTGAGTAGCAGCAGCAGTGAGCAAGCAACCACTTGCACAGATCCATTTTTTTTTTGAAGCTGATGTACTGCGCAGCAGTGAACAACACATGAGCAGTGAGCACTACGGACAGCCAAAAAAAAAAAAAATTCTTGGTTCGTGTCGGGTACCCGGGTATCCGACACGGAACCGAATACCTTAACCGTGTCGGGTACCCGGGTTAAGATGGTTCGGATACGGTTCGGCCATTTTGAATTTAACGGTTCCGGGTACCCGACACGGTTAACCGGTTCGTGTCGGGTACCCGATTATGCACACCCCTACTAAAAATCAGCCTTGTTTGGAATGTGGGTTTGTGAGGCACAACACCACTGCGTGCCCACACGTCGATCAAATACATCAAGCAGAAACCCACGAAGAGGTAAGGTATGCAGGGGGCATTACTCAGGACCACATCAGAACCAGAACTGGAGCTATTATCGCTAGCCCCAGCACCAAAATCCCCCACCCTACAGAGCCTCTGGTCACCCTGACAGAGAAGGTAAGAAAGATGACCTGCAGACCATTCTTGAGGAGATGCGGAGGAATCACTCAGACACCAAGAAATCTATCAATTCCATCTACACTCAGCTGCATGGTGTTAACTCTAGGCTTGGAGAAATTGATATCTGGCGGAAATCAATTGAAACCCAGATTGGTCAACTGGCTACATCCGTCCCCAAGCAATCAAGTACGCTCACTGGAACCTCTGAACCTAACCCTAAAGGTAAATCTACAAGACAGGTGGCTGCCATGAATCTAAGGAGTGGGCGATAGATGCAAACGCTCAAGCCCAACACAGAAGGAGAGACGGCAAAGGACTCCTCGACATCGATCAGCCCAGTCGACGTCGACCACAACTTGTTCGATATCGAGGAGCCCTTGGTCGATATCGACCAGCACGCCACGCCCAACCCGAAATCGACCACTGTCCTCGACGTCGAGGAGATCCTAGTCGACGTCGACCAGCCTTCTGCCCCTATCGACCACCCTTCAGCGCCTCCGACGAAAAAGAAGTTGTCTTTCCCATCAAAATCTCTAGAGGATCCAGCAGAGAAGAAGTTCCAGCGTTTCATAAAGATGCTTCAAAGGCTCATATTGTTATAATCCTTAGCCATACATATGCTTATGCATCACAAAAGTCATATTAAGCCTTATTTCATATATTGCTCCACATGAAATAAATATTGCCCATTCTTTACCTTATTTCCGTGATTCCATCCGGGGATTATGTTGAGAATGATGTCACATTATAGAGATTATTATATAGTGTTTGTGTTGTTATTATCATATATTGGAGTTTGGCATGAAAGTTTGAAATATATGGAAAATTTAATGAGTGAAAGAATATCCAGTCACCTCAGGAGATAAAGGTAGATCGACCGTGCTCGTTGAGATAATAGTTCAGCGAGATGGGACACAAGGTGAGGAGTCCGAAGCACTAAGTATCCAGGGGCATTCATGACACCCATGTTTGCGACTCGCGAGAAGGCAGCGCTGAGATTAGAGAGGTAAAAGAATTATATTGAAAAAAAGCATTGAGTGAATGAGTGAAAGGTGAGAAATCAAAGGAAGAAGGAATGTGGTATGAAAGTTTTGAAAGTACTCCATTTCCCCGGATCATAAGCACCACATTGCAAAAAATTGCCCACCTTTAGCCTTTTACCAATCTATTCCTTATTGAGCTTAAATTAAAGTCCTCTTGATTATTAGTGCTTTGTCACAGTTTGAATTGTTTTTGCATAACCCTCCTTTTTTGTGAGTAGATGTTGCTTTTTATTGGACATGCATGGATTTGCCATGTTTTATATTGACTTTTATAACGATTTCTGCATGCATTTCATACATTTGAGCTAGAATAATACAGAACTTGTGTAGTTTATGTTTATTTGCAATATATGGAGGTCTACACAAGTTTTTGTTTAATTTCGCAGAAATCGGACGCACTTTGGAGCTTAAAGAAAAGTCATGAAGAAGATAAGGATGATGTAGCTGGAGAAAATGCAACTTTTCACCATTCAACATTCTGAACCAAGTTCTGGTGTCTTCATGAGAATTGTAGCCCTCGAAAAGAGATTTCCAACACATGCTCATATGCATCAATCCGACGAACGAGAACTCGGGAAAGTGCGTTTCAAGAATAGAGCAGAATGCTGAGAGCGAACCAGTTCTACTTAACGTCGACCACATCTAGTCGAAGTCGAGTACATCGAGCCCAGAAATCCACACAAAGTCGAGTACATCGAGCCCAGAAATCCACACGAAGTCGAGCAAGATCACTCGAGCAGAACAACTCTACTCGACGTCGAGGAGTTTGGTCGACATCGAAGACAATCCAGTTGAGTCCGAGTCCGAGATCGAGTTGGATACGAGAAGATAGAATTACTTGCAAGAGAAGATATGTGGAATTATATCCATCCACATCAAGATCTATCAAGTCAAGAAGGATCTATCCACATTAGTCCTAGTTTCCTTTTAGATTTAATTATTTTATTTCCAAAGTTTTATCTTAATGTTATTAGATAGAAAGTTTTAGATTTAGATATAATTGTTCCATCCTAGAATAGCTACATGGAACATTATAAATAAGGCTTTAGGGGTTGGATTTTAGAATCATCTAAGCCAAACCACAAGACAACTCATAGCGAGTAGGAGAGAGAGTCCTGGAGCCGAGTGCAAGTTTGTGAAGCGAGAGCGGTGTTGGCTTTATTCGGTTGTAAGTCTTGTTTGAATTTATTTAATGCAATTTAGTTCCTTTTTGTTATTGATGTGTTTCTTGATGATGAAGAGCGAGTAGTCACCCAACTTCTAGGGTCGGGGTGAGCCCGACGGTAGCCATGTAAGGTGATGCGTTAAAGGTACAATCTTTTGATGCGATTTCGTCTTCTATCCCGATGAGAATGATTCTTTTTCGAAAGTTGAAGGTGATCCTTGTTTGTGTTATTGAAGCGAAAGTGATCTTAATACAACTTGGATAAATTATGTGAAAAAGGGTTAGTAACAATTAGGGTTTATGCGAAAGCCTCTATCTTCCTATTTGTTAATAACGAAAGTTATTTGATGAAAAGGCATGATCTTTTATACCCTATGAATTATTTTACATGGTTATCGTTGTGGTGTTGATACCAAGATCTTGGAAGTCTTTAGTTTATTGAGTTAATTTCGTGTTTATATCCGCTTTCGTTCGAAAAGGTGAAAATTTGGTTTCTGTGGATACTCGAAATCGACAAATTTTGGTCGACGTCGAGGATGTTTGCTCGAGATCGACTACTTTGCTTTCGTTTTCGCTTTCTGTTCGTTTCTGCTTACTGTTTTTACTCAACAGTGTGGTCGACGTCAAGGACACCTGGTCGACGTCGAGGACTCATCTGGTCGAAATCGTGCTGTGTTTTGGGACTGAAAAGGCGGGCGGTGACACGCTTCCTCGTGGATCGATCCTCACTACCTTCTACTACAATGGGAGGAAGTCTTGTATTTATTTGCTGAGACAGGGAGTCAGTTTGATTTCATATTTTATATTTATTTCATACTTGACCATCCTCCTGCAAGAACAAATTGCAGTCGGTATATCAATAGACTCTTGTTGAAATGCTTGGCATAGAAAATTGGTAATCCCCATAACTTTCATCATGAAGTGCAAGTTAAATGCAAAGTCGAAAGTCCTCAACTGATCTAGAGCACCACTAGCTTCTACCCGAGCCTTAGAGTTTGAACCATTTTTCTTTAGATTCTCAAGCACTTTACAAGTTGAAGAAAACATGCTAATCATACTTTCAACCGAACTAAAATGAGAACTCCAACGAGTAGAGCCTACATATTGTAAATGTATCGTATGATCAACTCTAAGTTCAAGTAAACGCAATAATATTATTATTAGTATATTTCAACCTTAACATAAAAAGAGAGCTTGAAGAGTATAACCTGCATGTTGTAAAGATGTCATCTGATTAGCTCCTTGTCCAGATGCTAGAACTCCAATATCTAACATATCCACAATATCTTGTCTATGAGATGTTTGTAGCTCTGTGTTGTGTTTAGGAGATGACTTGACAATGTTAATAACATTATCCAATAATGAAAAGAACTTCCAAATTGGATCACAATTTCTTGCAGCAACTACTAATGTCAATTGCACTCTGTGAGCAAAGCAATGGACAAAGTATACATATTCACAATCATGGAGAAATAATGCCTTGAGTCCATTAAATTATCTTGACATGCATGTTACTAGCATCATCATACCAGTGACCTCTCAATTTGTGAATTTGCAAGTTGTAAGTGGAGAGGACACTGCATATCTCTTTATAAAGTGTATATGAAGAAGTCTCAGAAATAGCTTTGATAGCAAAGATGCATTAAATTAAAATACCAGAACGACTTACAAACCTCAAGATGATAGCCATTTGTTCCCTTCCTGTCTCATCTTGCTCTTCATCAACAAGAATGGAGAAACAAGCATTTCCAACTTCCTCACGAATCATATATCGCACTTTGTTGGCCATGATTGCCAAAATCTCTTTGGCATTTCCTAGTGCATTACTTAATACAACATTCTTGACATCAGGTACCCATTGTGCTACAAAATCAACCCATTCAATTACATTCCCACGATTCAAAGATTTTTCGGACTCATCATGACCTCTAAAAGCACAACCTTGCAATGACAATCGTTGAACAACCATTATTGTGGTTTCAAGCCTTAGTCGATTTTTAACAACCTCTTCTCTACTTACTCTTTGTATTACCTTATCTATATGACAAGAAGGCTTCATCAAACCTTTGGCATATACAACACACTTATAATGAGGTGAAGATGATTTACCAACATATTTCAGAAACATACATTCACTTCCTTGATGAACCCTCTTCCACTTATTAAAGCCACAATTCACTAAAGTTGAAGAAGCACTTGTATTCTCCCCAAAAAGATAGCATGGAAAGCAATAACACTTGTGTGTAGTAGGCGAATACTCTAACCAAGTAAATTCCTTATACCAATTGGATTAAAAACAACGAGATTTATTTAGCTCATACTTTCCAAGCTTTGGTTGATAAGGCACAAGCATCAAGTACTTCCTCCTAATCTCATCTCTTTCCTCAATAGGCTAACTAGATATTCTTCTCCTTATTCCCGAATCCCGAACTAACTCAGAAGATAAGTCGGAATGAGATCGATTGAATTCATTCATACTAGAAGAAGAAACCAACTAACTTGTTCATTTCCCACTAAATGAGATTGTTGATTATTCGTTGGAGAAATTGATTCTTTTGGTTTGAAGAATGAATATATCGTTGATTTCGCTTTTTTCATAGGAGGTGGTTGTTGTGAAGACATATTAATCTAAAAAATAAAATAAAGAATGAAAATTAATCAAACTAGCAAATATGATGAAATTCCAAACATAAGATCATATGCATTTTCAACACAAAAAGCATCTAAACATGATCAAGCCAGTAAACGTGACTATTAAGTCTATTATCAGTTACAAATTCAAAAATTCTATATTTAAAATTTTAAAAGTGTGAGAAGTACCGCTTTTGGACGGGTGGACCACTTTGAGAACAAGTGAACACCCCTGCGAATTTGTGATCAATCTGGAATAGCTTTTTCCCTTCTAAACGGGATAAATCAAAGTTCACACACAAATTTCTCAATAAAAGAAAAATCAAAATTGGAAAGAAATTGCTAACCAAACTAACCCTTCTAAACAGGAGTTCGGAGGAGTTCGGACGAGTTGATGAGTGAAAGTGATGACGTTTGACGTTTCGTATCCTCCACTAGTTGCAACACTACAAAATGCAAATTGCTAATTCAATTTCAGTAAAGAAAGGAGGGTGGGCTTTAGGTTATGGGGTGGGTTACTCAACAAGTGGGTTGGGCTATAACTACTTATTTGTAATTTTTTTAGGCTGATTTTTTTTTTTTTTTTTGCTGTGATTGGGGTGGGCCATGGCCCAGTGTGGCCCAACCCTAAATCCGGCCCTGAGACCACATCAAAAGCAACATTAATTTTAAATGAACACAAGATCAAGTGAATAAACATCATAACATGTATTTAGCGATCAAAGTATAGAAGTAGAAATCATCCAACCTCACCAGGAATATGTATTTCGCTCATACTCTCATGTGTTTAGGCTTTAAAGTTCAACTCTCAACTCAATCCAAAATACACTAAGCTCATACACATTAACAACAATATCACCAAATCTCCACCGAAATGACATTACTTGCGGAAAAACAATAAACACAATAAGCAATTTTGCTCTAGCACTTATCGCTTTTTTTTTTCTTTCATTTTTTTATTTATTCTTGTTTTCTTTCGGCTTTGGTCTTTTCCTGACGCAAGTCACAAAACATGGGTGTCATGAATAACTCCAGTCTATCAACACCTCAACTTACTTGAACAAAGTTCACTTGAACATCTTTTGACATGAGACATAAACATGTGTTTAGGCTTTAAAGTTCAACTCTCAACTCAATCCAAAATACACTAAGCTCATACACATTAACAACAATATCACCAAATCTCCACCGAAATGACATTACTTGCGGAAAAACAATAAACACAATAAGCAATTTTGCTCTAGCACTTATCGCTTTTTTTTTCTTTCATTTTTTTTTTATTCTTGTTTTCTTTCGGCTTTGGTCTTTTCCTGACGCAAGTCACAAAACATGGGTGTCATGAATAACCCCAGTCTATCAACACCTCAACTTACTTGAACAAAGTTCACTTGAACATCTTTTGACATGAGACATAAACATGGGTGTCATGAATGGCCCCTGCAGCTACTCAATGATCAAGCTTCCTTCAATAGTGGGTAGCTTTGACACCGTTTAACGTGAATCATACTCATGGGTGTCATGTGTAGATCTGGTTACTAAGCATCACAACCATTGCCACTTTATTTCACTCTTAAATAAACAACTATAGCCAAATTTTCAAACATAAAAGCATAAACTTCGCAAGCAACCGGGAGATTGGTCCTTGGAGTTTCATCTTCACTGCCCACAGGAATTACAATCCTGATGTACCGCTGACCTGCGGTGCTTCCCTTTGGTGGTGCTTGGGTTCGTTCTTCATCAGCATCCTCAACTGCTCGGTTTTAGTTATGCTTAGTTTCATTCTTTTCAGAGCTCGTGTTATGTGATGATTGCGCCTTTTTTATATAATGTATTTTCAGCTTTATTGTATGTTCAACGGTTTATCCGTCTGTCGACTTGTCGGCCTCTTGAGTTTCAGGCAAGTCTAAGCTCGAATTATTAGTTAATAAAAAAAATTGGTTGTTTAAGGGTCAACTATTAATTATTACTCCCTCCGTTCCAAAATAGATGGGCGTTTGCTTTTTGGCACGTTTTTTAAGGAGCGAAAAACCCTATAAAATATTATTTTTTTAATTAAAATTTTTATACTATTTGATACTTATTACTAATAAGTATCTAATTATATAAAAAAATTAATTAAAAAATAATATTTCATAGAGTTTTTCGCTCCTTAAAAAACGGAAACACACTTAAATTAGGGGTTTTAAAGAATATTTACCAAATTAAACCATTTAATACTAACTAGTATGATCCCCGCGCGCATGCGCGGTTTATTATAAACAAGATCTTAATAATATGTTAAATTAATATTATAAAATAATAGTAAAAGTTCATATAATTAAATATTTTGAATTAAACCCATTGGTTGAAAAAGGAAATAAATTAGTATATATTTATAAATATATATAGATATAGATTACTAATATTAATTTTATATTTCCTTATTATTAATTTTATGTTTTGAATTAATCCCATTGCTTTTTTTAAAAAAAATTACTAAAATTATAATTAGGCTAAGATCATAGATTAATTGATTTTTAAAAAAATTGATTGAATAAATAAAAGAAAGAATGTGATTAATTTAAAGAAATAAAGGGGAGAATAAAAAAATGAAAGGAAATAAATAATTAAAAAAAAAGAGCAAAAAACTTGATTGGTGGGAAGGAGAGGATTAAGGAGAGGTTGACACATAAGCTTTAAGTCTTCTAAATTAATAGTATATATATATATAGATATATAGATTGGTTGAAAAAGGAAATAAATTAGTATATATATATATAAATATATATATATAGATATAGATTACTAATATTAATTTTATATTTCCTTATTATTAATTTTATGTTTTGAATTAATCTCGTTGTTTTTTTTTAAATTACTAAAATTATAATTTAGGCTAAGATCATAGATTAATTGAATTTTTTAAAAATTGATTGAATAAATAAAAGAAAGAATGTGATTAGTTTAAAGAAATAAAGGGGAGAATAAAAAAATGAAAGGAAATAAATAATTAAAAAAAGAGCAAAAAACTTGATTGGTGGGAAGGAGGGGATTAAGGAGAGGTTGACACGTAAGCTTTAAGTCTTCTAAATTAAGAGTATATATATATATAGATATAGATATATAGATTGTGTAGTCCGTACATATATAATAAATTACTAAATTAGGAATGTAAGTACTACATATGGCAATAACCTTTTGGTCTTCAATGTCATCAAAACATATATAGTGTTTCATACATCCACACATCTCTATAACGTACAGAGGGAGACAGAGTTAACATGAAAAAACAAAATTGTACATACCATAGTATGCCGTTAAATCATCAAAAGATAAATTCGAAGAAATCAGGTCTGAAAGAAATAACTAAATTGAGCAATACAGCAACAATAATGGGAATAGAAATTATAGACTTGAAGGGTGACCCAATGGCATATGCAGCAGATATGAAAGACACAACGGTGGCTAAGAGGGAAATTTGGAGCATGATTATGCTATCAATTGCCAACTTTCTTAATTTATCACGTCGCCCTCCTACTCTTAGTGTGTACCTAACCAAGATGCTCACACACATCAACATGGCAAGAACATCTGAAGCCATGAACACTTTTATAGCAGTTTGCTTAACTCGCATTGCATTTCCACTGTTCTGGTCATAACCGCCAGGAATGGTGAATGCTGCTGCAGAAGTGATGGTCAACAACAAACCTGAAGCCACAGCTATGTTGTCTACTAATTTCTTTGCATTGTCTTCCGTCATTATCATATTGGCATAAGCCATTAGCAGATTCTTCAAGACATGTGAAAGCAGCCATGGTGCTATCGGTAGGAATCGTTCTCCATAAGAAAAACTAACCAATCTAGCGTGTATTGGTCGCTACAATATATTAGAAAGTAAAAATACAATTAGCTGGTGTTCTTATATCTTCTTTGAACAAAAATTAATTTTTTCTTTAATATACACTTAACTTTTTAAGAAACATTAATATTCTTTCGATCTGTACAAAATAAGGATGCTTACATCTAGACCCATAGTATCCTTCAACAGTTCAACTGTTTTGGATATATCACCATTTAAAAATGCATTATTAGTGTTTAAATGTCCGGCCAATTTCCCCGTGATGACTTATGTCAAGGTTGAGGACAAGTCGAATAGTAGTCATTTTGACTAATGAACTCTATAGTTGATCAAAGGAAGGTGTTCTAGTATGAATCATCGATCACCAAGATTGAGAGGTTTATCCCGGTTAAGGTTGCTCCATGAGAATCATCCTATGCTAGAAGACTATAATTGATCGATGGGAGTCAAATCTATCTCTTGTCCAAGGGTGTCATCCATAGTATTGAATCCAAATCTCTTAAGAAAACGAAGAAAACAAGCTTAAGGGTTCACGAGAAACAAAGAACTTCAAAAAGGGAATCTTAGCTTGTTAAATGTGTAATGTGATTCGAATCTTCATCAGTCAAGTAAGTTAGCATCAAGTTGGTTAAGTTCAGGGCCGGCCCATGGAAGGACATTACTGGTACCGAAAGGTGAAGAGTTCAAATCCTTGTTGCGACAAGGCTGGAATTTTTTTCTAATAAACATTAATTACAACAAGCAGGGAGTAGCAGCCCATTTCGATTTTTTTAGGCCTAGTCTATTCCGATTTTTTCCCTAAAAAATTAGGGCAGTGTTTGATTTCTTTTTTGTTACCGTCACAATTCACAACCTCATAAAGAATATTGGCAAAATAAAAGAAACCTTAATATAGGTCAAATCAATTCAACTCATTCAACCATTGCAATGGTCTCTTCAAGCTCAACGATTTTGATAGGTAATCTCAAATTTTAACTATATTCTTTTGTTAGTTTTTACTTTTTAATTTCTTAGATTATCATAAAAAAAAATTGTTATTGTTTTGAACCTTTGTACCTTAGAAAACACTAAGTTAGGATTTAAAAAGATAGATTGCCTCCTATAAGATTCGAAAGTGGTCATGCCAAACGCAAAGTTTAGTTTTAGTTAATGATTCTTTGTAATGACTTTACATCTACGAGAACATCTCTTTTGTACGTTAGTGGGTTTTGTGAATTGTTTTTTCCCTTTGAATTAGTTAAAAAAAAGACCTCAACTTGTAACTTGCACAAGGTCTCAAATCCTAACGGAACGGCTCTGGTTAAGTTTGTTAGGTGTCTGTTCATGACAGAGGTTATGATAGCAGTTTATAAGTTAGTTTCTCTTTGATCAGGTCAAGCTACTACCTAGGAGAAGTGTTAGTGGGTAAGTGGGTGTCAATTGAGTCGGGGCCGTCCAATCATTTTATGAGGCCCGGTTCATAAATTTATTAAAAATAAATTTTATTTAAAAAAAAATTAATAATCTCTTATATTTAATTTTTTTTTATAATTGTTATTAACATTAGAGTATATTACACAGAATTTCCCTTAAAATAGGATACTTTTGAGAAAACCATTTGTTCTTTTAATTAAAGTTCTGTAATCTATAGTACTAAGGATTTGTTTGGATGGTTATGTATTATGATTTCTGTTGCATAATTATCAATCTTATGATCTATAAAATTAATATTATAAATAATTTAGTTAATGGACATTTAAAAATGTTGCAATTATTTTTATACAATTCACTAATTTTTTCTTTATAATATTCTAATTCAATAAAACATGCAGTTAAAAAATTCCCAAATCATTCAATTAAATTATATATTATAATGAATATATTAAAATAAAAAATGTTCCATAATGAAATAATTTTAAAACTAAAGATAAACTATATATAATTTTTCTTTTCAATAAATTAAGGGTTAGTGTTCGACCAACAAAAGTTAAAGGGTTAATGCACCGTTCTTGATTTAAAAACTATTTCTTGATTTAAAATACATGTCGTTTGATTTTTCCACCCAAATTTTTCGTTTGACTTTTCCACACTCATTTTAAAGATCTAAAAATTATATAAAATATCATTTTTTTAAAGTGATTAATTAGCAATTAAGTATTCATGGCTATAAAAAAAAAGTATGTACTGTAAAAACTAAAAACTTGTTTTAAAAAATTACAGAGTATTAATTAATGAGGCCATTGGAAAAAAAAACAATTGCATTTAAATCACCTTGAAAATTGATGAAGTGGAAGAAAGGGAGGTAAAATGGGCAAAATTAGAACAATGGTGGGATTCGAACTACAGATGAAGAGATCATGCGCGCTTAGCCTCCCATGTTTTATAAACCATTATGTCAAGATGAATTTGTGACTTATCTTAAAAATATTTATTATATACTGAAATTAGTAAAACGAGACCCCATGAAATCCGAGGCCCTGGGCAGTCGCCCACCTTGCACTTGCCCAAGGTCGGGCCTGAATTGAGTCGAGTAGTTGCTCCAAGTTATGGAGTATGTAATTATGATTCAATCAATGAATGGAGTGAGGCAGTTAGTCCAATTGCATGTGTGTGTGATGTGTGAAGTTTTGTTCTCTTTTGACAGAGGAACAAAATCTCCCTCTCGATTTGTTGTTGATCCTTGTTGATGTTAGAGTGTTGATCCATCTGTATTTAGATAACATTTGTTATAAGAGCTTACACAATTCTATGTGGTTGGGTTTGAATTCGAGGCTGAGTGAGGTGAGATTAAACACAAAGGGAAACACATGAGTTAATTTCTTGCTAAATCAAAATGCAGAACATTGACAATGGGAATTCTGGAAATCCCCAGTTGCCCATATTCAAAGGGATCAACTACCACTTTTGGAGCTTGAAGATGTCCACTCTCTTCAAGTCCTAAGAAGTGTGGAATTTGGTGGATTAAGGGTTTGAAGATAATGGAATTGAGGAACAAGATCAGCAGATAAGGGAGAAAAGAAAGAAGGATTCAAAGGCATTGCTCATGATTCAAACTGCCTTGGATGATGAGATTTTTCCAAGGATTGCTGCTGCAACAACAACTCATGAAGCCTGGGAAATCTTAAGGCAAGAGTACATGGGAGATAAACGGGTGATCACAATCAAGGTTCAATTACTAAGGAAGGAGTTTGAGACCTTGGTGATGCATGAAAAGGAATAAGTGCAAGTATTTATGTCAAGGGTACATGTCGAGTATTGTGAACCATATGAAGTCATATGGGGAAGTTGTGAGCACTGAGCTGTGGTGAGTAAGGTGTTGAGGAGTCTCACCAAGAAGCTGCAATTGAGGAATCAAGAGACTTGTCAACATACAGATTCGAAGAATTGACAAGTTCACTAGAAGCACATGAAGAAAGGCTTAATTAGCAGGACGTCTGAACAGAAGGAATGAAATGTGTTTCAAGTGAAAGATGAAACATCAAAAGGAAAACCAGATGGCTCTTCACACAGAGGTGGCTACAGAGGTGGTCACATAGAGAGAGGTGGCTATAGAGGCCGCGGTGGTAGAGGCCAAGGAAGAGGTCAATCTAGTGGGTCAGGAAGAGGCAATGGAGATGTTCATTGGAAGGATTCAAGCAGGGATCAAGGTGGTGAATCCAGCCGTAAAAAATGTGGCATCAAATGCTAATATTGCAAGAAGTTTGGGCACAAAGAAGCCTACTGTTGGGAAAAGCAAGAGAATGAACAGAAGGGTGCCAACTACTCAGACAGGGTTGATCAAGAAGAAAGGTTATTCTTGGCCTTATCCTCAATTGCAGAAAATGGTGGTGACCGATGGTATTTGGATAGTGGTTGTTTAAACCATATGTCTAGCTCAAGAGATTTGTTCAAGGAGCTGGATGAATCTAAGAATGGAATGTAAGGCTTGGGGATAACAAGGTGCTACAGGTGGAAAGAGGCACAATTACAATCAAGAGTTTGAAAGGTGGAGAGAAGCTGATGCATGATGTGCAGCTAGTGCATAGTCTTGCACATAATGTCCTAAGTGTGGGTGAGCTTCAGGGAACATGTCACTCTCTTTTGTTTGATGAGGATGTGGGTGTGATAAGAGAGAAGAAAACTGTTCATATGTTGTTAATGTAAATATAGCTAAGAATAGAATGTTCCCATTGAATTTAGCCACAAGTGTAAGCAAGGTTGTGACAGTAAAGTGTGATAGTGAGACCAAGTTGTGGCACCAGAGATATGGACATTTAAACATTCAGAGTTTAAAGATGTTAAGCGATGGAGACATGGTGCAAAGTGTGCCTAAAATTGGTGACTTAGAATTGTGTGAGGGATGCATATATGGAAAACAAATGAAAGACTCATTTGCAATAAGAGAAGCATGAAGAGAATGAAGTGTTTGGGGTTGCTTCATGCTGATCTCTGTGGGCCTATGCAGATTGAGTCTCTTGGAGAAAGCAAGTATTTCTTCATCATCACAGATGACTACAACCAGATGAGTTGGGTCTAATTTTTGAGGCTAAAGTCCAAGGCATTTGAATGTTTCAAGAGATTTGAAGCTCTCATAGAGAAGCAATCAGGGGAAATGGTGAAGGCATTGAGGACTGACAGAGGTGGAGATTTCATGTCCATATCTCTTCAATTCCTCTTCAATGATGCTAAATGAGTTCAAGGCAACCATGATGAGTGAATTTGAAATGATAGACCTCAACCTGTTGCAGTACTTTTTAGGTTTAGAAGTGATACAAAGCAAAGAAGGAATGTCAATTTTCTTATGAATTCAAAATTTCTTCCTCATTAGAGATGATTACAACCAGATGAGATGGATCTACTTTTTGGGCTTATTATTCGCTGCCCAATCTGCCTTATGAATTCAAAATTTTTTGGTGGTGCTTTGTTGTTTATATGATCTAATTGTAATTTCTTGTTGTAAATTGAAATTCTGATATTTGATGGCTTTACTTATAGTGTTAAGAGGTTGAATTGTGTTTTGCTGTCATGAATGCTACATGGAGATGTGCTGTTGTGTGCAATGGATGTGAGTGCGTTTGTTGTTGTTAGAATTATTTTATAATTCGGACATTATTTTATATATACGCCCAAAAGATATAAAAGCCTAATTTACGTAATTGGGTAAGTAATTCTTATTCGTTAAGAATTAACTAATATTAGGATAAATAATATATATTCGTTATATATTAATTTATCTAATAAATAAAGGGATAAATATAGGAGATACTGCTCTCCCCCTAATCGCTAACTGAAACCCTAAGGAGTCTGTTCGTCAGACGTTCATCTCAGGAAAGAAAACCCACGTAGAATTCTCTCCTTCGTGGAGAGAATCTCCTTCCTCTCCAATGCTCTCACATGGTGTGTATGCTGTGAATCGTAGGTTCTCCACTGCTCCCGAATCTCTAACGAGATTTAGGGCTATGGAGATCTACCCGGTGATCAAATTCGAAGGCAAGACGATCTAGATTCCGCTTCCGCTATTCGAGATAATCCGTATATCCCTCAAATTCTAACATTGGTATCAGAGCTTTAGGCTCAAATTGCCTTTGAATTTGTTCAATCGGATTGAATAACAGCATGAATTAGGTTTTTATAACTAGATTCAACTCGAGAAGTCCAAATTTTTTGTTTTGCCGTATTTTTGTTTCCCATGAAAAGGCTACTGTTGCTTTTAGGTTTATTTTGATGAACTGTAAAGCCAATTGCTTTTACTTATGGAAATTAATATGCTTGCTTTTTTGTGGAGCCGTACCGTTTGGCCAATCTCGAGGAGGTCTTCTTCTCCATCTTGCCATCTTACTCTTCTCCATGGTTCCCCTGCAATTTTTCTGACTGCATGTGGTTTTTCAAAGGATTCGATTTTGTTTCGATCTTGTGTGCTTGTTAGATATGAACCTATTGCTCGAAAATTTTGTTTTTCGATTTCACAACATATAGGTTCGTCAGATCTGGGACATATGGGTTCTTTATGCTTGAAATTGGGGCTTCGTGCTCCTCGACCGAGACCTCCTGGCCAGGCTCTGGGCAAGTCGGCGTCGGTCTTGCCACCGTCCTCCTTGTGGGAGCGCTTGGAGGCAGCGGCGCCACCGCCTAGGGTCGTCGGCGGAAAGGAGTGAGGAGAGCCTCTCCTTCTTCTCGATTTCGCAGCGGAGGTTCGTAGATCTGAAAATTGAGACTTCGTGGCTCAGTTTTGGCATGGAGATGGACGGATTCGAGATTCTCCATCTTGAATCTGCAAAAACCCCAAGAGATTTGAGTTTTTTTTGGTTCGGTTTTTGGTGGGTTGTAATGGAGAGGGGCTTCGTGCTCCTCGCTGGTGGTCTTCTCGCCGGAGATCCATGGCAAGGAGGCGCTTTCTCGCCACCGTGCTCCTTGTCGGAGCGCTTGGAGGCTGCGGTGCCACCGCCTGGGGTTGCCGACGGCGAGGCGACGAAGGAGGAAGTCGGGGATGGCCTTCTTCCTTGTTCTCGGGCACGGGGTACCTCGCCGGGACCAAGGCTTGGCGGCGCCACTGCCACCATGCTTCTCGACGAGGCACTCGGAGGCGGCGGCCCTACCGCCTGGGTCGTCGACGGTGGGGAAAGCTCCTGAGCAATGGGAGGAGAGGTGCTTCGAGCTGCCTGCCATGGCGGCCTGGTTCTCTCGGGTCACCACGGGCTGGCTTCGGGCCGAGCCGGGTGCGGGTGACCTAGGCTCACGGGCTTGGTCGGGCCTTCGGGTCGCTTCTGGGCCTCATCCAAGGTTTTGGTCAATGTTTTGACTCATCTGGGCTTGGCTCCTTGTTTGATGAGCTGATGGGCCTAATTTGATTTTGGGAAATTGGCTTAGCATATATATTTGGACATGTTGTTATATGTTGAACGCGATTCGTTGTCCAGATTCGTTTTGGACGTGACTTGTCGTGTTTGACCGAGCATTGGAGTTGTCTTAGTCGGGTTCGGACTCGGACTAAGACATGGTGGGTTGCGTTTGATGAATTGGGTTTAGCCCGATTCGGTTCGAACGCGAATCGTCGCTTTTATATGACCAATCTTTTCGGTTATGTTTGCTCTCAAAAGATTTTGATTGAACTATGTGTCTAATTGAATTTTTTATTGAAGTGAACGAACTTAAAAGTTATATGATATATCGACCTACGTGGCCCTTTATCTAATGACGAGCGATGATGAGTCCTAGGTTATGTTGATACGTTCACATACGGACTGAGCTCTCTAAAATTCTTTTTCAAAGAATTTGTTTTTCAAGGATGTTTAACTTTGGTTGAATATCATTTAACTTGAAAATTGAGCGGATTTAAATAATTCAATTGTGAGTTGTTTAAAAATTATTTTGAGTTAATGGATAGTTATTGCGTATAACTTATTAACTTAAAATGGAGAATTGACTTTATGTAAGTTGATTAAAATATGAGAAATAAATCTTTTATGTAAAGATTGTAAGAGATAAGCATTCGGAATGCATCTCTGAACCTTGCGGATTATTTCTTGTTTTACTACTAACGTGGTGATGTACTTGAAATTATGAAAAGACACTTGATTTGTTTGAGTGTGATTGCAAGGTAATCGAGCAAGTAATTCATTTGTTAAATGGATGAAATATGTTCAGTAATTTTGAATAGCGTTTTTAAACGTAGTTCCAAAAAATTCTGAATAAACCCTTAAGGGGCAAGAACCTATATGTCTAGGATCCTGAAAGTCGATAGTCCTAATGAAGACATGTTATCAGACTTTTGCTCGATTATAATAGATTTGTTCTAGTGTATATCCATACGTTGGACATACAAATAAAGTGAGCTGAGGTTGAGTACTTTGGGTACGTCAACAGTAAGGCAGTTCCCTTGAAAATTAGAAAATGAGCAGATGGACTTGATGAGAGTTCGACTCTTGAGTCCTAGGCTTTAAAAATTATTTTCTAATTTGTAAAGCTCATTTTGGTTTTTCTCAGATCAAGAGAGTTGTAAAACTGAATTTCATGGTTCTAAGGCATTTTCATGCTAAAGAAAATCGTCATTCAGTATACTCTGTTTCACTTAGGGACATGGTCCTAGTGGGAGCAAATCTTTAGACTGACTCGCACAGTTTGGAAGATAACTTTAAACATACGTTGTTTGGAAATCGTCAGATGGACAATTATGTCGTCATGAATCTATGTTCTAACGGAGTTGATTGCATGCTATAAGTATGTTTTTGCTTCGAAGGTCATGGTAAATGATGATATGTGTAGGTTTGTGCTTCGTGCATAAACGGTAACATGTTTCTGGTCAATGGTGATAGACGGGTAATATACTCATTTCACTGATCTGAATCAGAAGTTAGCAGAACTGAGGTTACATCGATTTATATCGTAGTAATATAAGTTTAGCTTTCCTGAAAATGTCAGGGGCTTCTGAAGTTTCCTTAAATAGACCATGTGATGTCATAATGCTAGTAAGGGAAAAGACCTTGAGATCTTATTGGATTTTGGTTCCAATGTTAAGATCAAAAGTTTACTGATTCTTGGTTCAGTAACAAGAGGTTAATTTGTCACTTGTGTGACAATGGTTGCAAATAAGATTTGTAACTTATGCATAATCTGATCATTGGAAGTAAGCAAATCTTTGCTAGGTCCAAATGATGAAGTTGCGATCTACTTGGTTCAAGTTGATCACTAGGCAACTAGATCAGATGATATACCCAATGATTGGTGCTGAACTTCGAAGTTTAGCTGAAGCCAATCGTATAAGATGATGTCAAGTTTAGATCTTGACATTTTCTAATCCTCACTGAATTTTTGTAATTCATGAGAAGTGTCACTATGGAAGCATAGTTTAACCACTTTGCAAAGTGATAAAGGGTACATGAAATGCATACTCTAAAAGGTATTCTACTAGCGAGTGGGAGTATAGGTTCAACGGAACCTGAGAAAAGACAGAGTTGTCAGAAGAGGATGTTTCCTTATCTGAAAATGATGTGACACACCTTGGGGTATGTCCAGGATGATCATTGTGGGATTGTCCAAAGAGATTAGATGCTTATTGCGTTAAGCACTTCTCTTGAGGCTTCAAGGGTAATCTGTTACTTGTAACAGATCATTACATTTTTTGTAGATTGCGTTCTACAAAATTTAGAAGCTCAAAGCACAAATTCTATTGTGTTGTTTGAATTTCATGATCTCCTAAGATCAATATGGATCTAAGGGTGTATAGATGGATGTTGATATACAAGGTAAGCTTGTTGGTTAACATATATCCATTCTTTCTCTCACATTGAGTGATGGAGAAATCAGATGAAATTCAAAAGGTTTTTTTGTCTTAAATTCTTCTGTTGATTGAAATTGCCCGAAATGGTCAAATCCGAGCACCAAGCATTGGTTTCTGCTGAGTGCGTATTGTGCTGATTTATGGAGTGGTTCATTTGTTGGAGACACTCCTTGGTCAGTTACTTCCTGAAAATGGCACATGTGTCATGTTAAAGGCTAAAGTCATAAGAGGATCTCTGGAGATGTACTTATGATTGAGGGTCACTTGGTGAACCTTAAGATTTAGAATAAGCTTAACAGCTAGTTCTTGAAAGTTTTAGCCTTATCTATTTAGTTGCATCAAATCCATTTGGATAAAAGGTAACATGTAGAATGTGTGTACTAGGCATGAGGCTAGGTACATGATCACATTCTTAAATCATCTTGGAAATGCGAACTTCTGCGGTTGACGAGAGCAATCTGATAAGGAAAATGAGTTTTCGTAGCTCAGGGGTTCTTAATCATGATTGTAAGACGGTTGTTAAGACAACTTATGATGAGTTTTGATTGATGAAACCACAGCATAGCCTCTGGTAGTTCAGTTATTACATTATCCTATGATAGTTGTGATACAAGTTGTCTTGCCACATTAACATTCAGGATATTCTGGGTCAAATGTGATCTAGTGTTCCTGAGAATGTTTAGAGCTAAAGAAGTTTCGTTCTTGGCTCACAACTTATTGAACAAATATGTTTCGAGTTCAGGATCTTCATCTAGAACGATTGTGAGCATATCAAAACCATTTTAGAGTGGGAGTTGTTTTGAACACGAGGTATCTCAGAAACACATTAGATGTGGTTGCTCCAAAAGTATCCAAATGAGATAGCACTAATCACCCGTTAGAGTCTGGGATCTGTTGGTAGATCTAAGACACAACTAGCAGATGGTGATGAGAGATAATGAGTCCATGGAAGAAGCCATGTTTCGAACTGGTTTCTATCCTGCCTAGACATAAAGCAATGAGATAATTGAGTTCTTAAAGCTTTATAGGCGGAGTGATCCATTGAGAGTTATACCCTAGATCAAGAGAGTTAGGTTGGAACCTTCTTTCTACATGGTTAGATTGTGTTCAATCAGACCAATGAATGGCTACAAAATCTTGTATCCGTTTACAAGTTGACCTAGATAGCAAAGTTTTTCCCAGTGGGAGGACTTCTAGAAATTCGTTTTCTAGATTAGTTTCGGCTAAGGTTTTGAGAAAGACTCTAGTCTTGTACTCACACCTATGTAAGCATTGAAACACGCATCTAGATGACAATGATAAAATGTTTTGTACTTTGTGTTCAAAATATGGATCATTGTAAGTATGTCATATTGGAAAGTTTAACTTTCTGATGTTGCATATGACACACTGATAGCCAACTATGTTGTGATTCTAGCATGACAACTTTGATACAATTGTCAGGTGAATCTGTTACATAGAGATTGGGTAGTTGTCTATGAGGTTATTTCGTATAATCTTAATTAGGCATGTCATTCTCATATATGGAAATGTGTAAATGGACTTATATAGGAAGTGGATTAAGTGAGGAACACTTGAGAAACTGAGTGCAATCTCGCATTCTGTTGTATGCTGAGATGAGACAAGCGAACATGTGTTTGTTTACAAACTGATTCGAGTCTTATGCACTGAACACAGCGAATGATTGCAAAAGCACTCTTGTAGACTGTGTATTGTGTTATGGTGGATGATATCTATGTCCATGTTGGAACATAGATGTGGATCTTAGAGATCTAAGGGAGGAGACACTGATGTATGTATCAACATCAGTCCATAGGTCTTATCTAAAAAAAAAAGAGACGTTGATGTCTAGCAAGAAACTGTCTTGCTTATCCTTCCACCACGGAAGCTGAGGTTCTTACATCATCAGTAGCTTCCGAGGAGATTATGAAAAAAGATTCTCCTGAAAACACAAAATTTGGTTGTGGCAAAATATGGTGAGCGGATGTCATGACTATGGGTTGTGACTGACCATTTTTGTCAATACCAGGATTTCCAAATGATGTTGGAGATCAAATGATATTCGGATCAAACCCTGTCTAGTCAGAGAGACGTTGTTCAAGAACAACGTTGTCATAATATGTTTGACTCTTGATGGTTATGCGAGCCACCTCTATGATTTGAGTTTTTAGCAAGTGGGAGATTTGGTCTTAACTCATGTTGTGCCATTGACATGGTTAAAACCGGTGATGTAAATATGAAATATGTTACATGTCACTGAACCATAGTTTGTTCTCTCACACGAACAAACGTTCCTATAAGTGTTCGTCACTATAGGTGTAAGGTATCTCAATTCTTATGGGAACGGGATGAGATGATAACCGCCTTGACTATCTTTGGATGTCAGGATGAAGTCTCTCCGGTTGGGAAAGAATGAGTGGGTAATTTGTAGTAAGTCATTCATATGACTTGTAACTATGCTCCTGCGCCCATTGGTTCAGAAAAGCAAAGTGTTGTAGGGTAAATGGTTCTCAAGTCTACGTGACTACGAGATGAACACCTTTACAGGTTGAGTGGACAACGCTTTAGAGAAGCGCTCCCTGTAGCACACTGTCATACTAGTGTGTGTTAGTCGACCCTATGTGGTGATAGATTGATCCCATCTCTATCACTGTGTGAGCGAAGATGTATGTAAACATGGCAACCCTTAGTGACTAACGACTTGGGTTACTGATTGTGGTGGTGATGCGCTACTTTGGTTATGTTCTGATGGCCATGAGTGATGCGGTCTAAGTGGGACATTTCTGGGAAAGTGGTCATCATTTACATGAAAGTAATGCCAATGCGAAAGGAAGGTATTATGAGTAATCATTGACGAAAATGGGATTTGCTGGATCCGACAGTTACGTACTATTGTGAATCGCCATTACAGTTGAACAAAACTGAGAGGGATCCAGTTTTGTGTATCAACTAGTCCGATGAAAGATAATCCTAGGG
The DNA here is from genome assembly GCA_037127255.1 of Persicaria tinctoria. Taxonomy (NCBI): domain Eukaryota; kingdom Viridiplantae; phylum Streptophyta; class Magnoliopsida; order Caryophyllales; family Polygonaceae; genus Persicaria; species Persicaria tinctoria. The sequence goes on from JBANSL010000013.1 coordinate 71,026,545, forward strand.
ATACAGCAATACTTTTCAACTAACGTTGTGACCTAGTCCCTAGCGGGATTTTTATGCAGGTAGTATTGCCGGGTCACACGGCCTATACACGACAAGTATGAGATTGAGTTTTGGAGGAACATAATCTTTTGTGCGAGTGGGAGATGTTATAATTATTTTATAATTCGGACATTATTTTATATATACGCCCAAAAGATATAAAAGCCTAATTTACGTAATTGAGTAAGTAATTCTTATTCGTTAAGAATTAACTAATATTAGGATAAATAATATATATTCGTTATATATTAATTTACCTAATAAATAAAGGGATATATATAGGAGATACTGCTCTCCCCCTAATCGCTAACTGAAACCCTAAGGAGTCTGTTCGTCAGACTTTCATCTCAGGAAAGAAAACCCACGTAGAATTCTCTCCTTCGTGGAGAGAATCTCCTTCCTCTCCAATGCTCTCACATGGTGTGTAGGCTGTGAATCGTAGGTTCTCCACTGCTCCCGAATCTCTAACGAGATTTAGGGCTATGGAAATCTACCCGGTGATCAAATTCGAAGGCAAGACGATCTAGATTCCGCTTCCGCTATTCGAGGTAATTCGTATATCCCTCAAATTCTAACAGTTGTCATACGAGTGGAGATGTTTGCTGTGATTTGCTCTCATTCCATTCTCCTTTACTGGTATTAGAATGGGCTTATACTATGAGCTGAAAAGTGAAAGTGAGAGGCTATAAGCAATTTAAGAAATGGGTGGGCTGGGCCCATTCATTTAGGTGGCCAATTTGATTTATTTAATGTGTTTTTAGATGTCACCAAACCACTACCGTCAGCAAACCACTACTTTCCTAGAGTGGTGACACAACTAATAACACTTATTCTAGATTTTTCTTTTGATGACAACAACAAATTTGCTTAGCATTAGCTCCTATATAGGATTTGTGTTTTCCTTATCTTAGGTTTTCCTTTTGTGTCCTCGTTAAAAAAAAAGGTTGTCACCACATATGTCACCAATACTGTGACTACTGATACGGGTGGTGACAGCGATAAGGGTGGTGACAGCGATAGGGTTGGTGACAACGATAGGGCGGTGACAGCGATAGGGGTGATGACAACGATAGAGTGGTGACAACGATAAGGGTGGTGACAGGGACTTCGTAAAAAAAAAACTCTAAAAACTAAGATGTCACCAAAAAAAATTGTCACCGTATGTGTCACCACTAATAAAAGGTGGTGATAATCTCGTAAAAAAAACCGTCACCAAAAAATTTGCTTATCACCATACATGTGTCACCAAAGTTGTGTCATCAAAGTCATTGGTTTTGACCGGTCAATGGTCAGAATAAGAATGGGAAGGAAGGAAGGAAGGAAGTCAAATTAAAAATGGGAAAGAAGAGAAAAAATGTCATAATGAACATTTTGCAAAAGAAAATATGAAAGTGGACATTTTGCAAAATGTCATATTGAAAATGGACCCTTAGCAACAAAGATCATTTTGTATATTGATATCTTTTTGTAGGATTTTATTTGTATTTTCGGAGAAACTAAATACACCACAAATTTGCACGTCGGAATGGACGTGCAGGCTTGCAGTGGGCTAATTAATTAAAAAAGGAATTTATCATGCATTTAATTAACTTAGCACTGTAAACTGAAAGATGTTATAATTTTGTGGTACGTACCTGATCTCTTTTACCACTTCTCCATAGTGCTTTACATAAATCGTGTGGTGATTGATGCAGCTTATTTCGAATCCTCCAATTAACACCTTCGGTTTCTAGAAGAACTAAGGCCTTGTCTATATCTCCATCCAGAATGGCACGATGCAATGCTGTATTTCCGTCATTATCAATTTCATTTATCAATTTTGCCAGAGCTTGATTTCTCATGCATCTATTTAGCAAAAAGCCAGACATTTGCGCAATATGAAGCACTGTCCTGCCGGTGTGTAGATCTCGAAGCTCTGTACACTGTGGGCATAAATTTAGAATGCTTTTGACACAATTACTATTACCAAAAGAGGCCGCTCTCATTAATGGGGTAAAGCCTTCATTGTCATATACAAATGCCGCATATTTGTCTTCCTTGAGCAGCCAGTCTGATGTCCAAGGCATATTGTATTCAGATGCATAATGTAATGGTGTCTTGCCATTGTCATCTACCTTTTTTAGGAGCTCGGGTTTCTTCATAACCAAATTCTTCAAATATCCAGCTCCTACATATGTGATATAATTGTAAATTAAACCATCAAACCGACGTGGAAGTAGGGGTGTTATTCGAGCCGAACGAGCCGAGCTTGACATGTTCAAGCTTGTTCGTTTTTTAAACGAGCTCGAGCCGAGCCGGGCCTAATTTTTAAACGAGCTTTTTATTTGTTCAAGCTCGGCTTGTTTAGGAAATGAACGAGCTCGAGCCGAGCTTTTTTCGAGCTTTAAGTAGTTCTACTTGGATATAACATGTTAACTTACAGGAAATTTTAGAAATTCCATAGAATTCGAGCTTTATTCAAACGAGTCGAGCTTTCAACCAAGCTTAAAATTTTGTTCAAGCTCGGCTTGTTTAAATAAGTGAACAAGCTCGAGTCAAGCTTTTTCGAGCCGATCCCGAGCCGAGCTCGACCTGTTCAGTCCATATAATAGCATACGTGGAAGGAACATTTGCGTACATAAGAAGTACATACAATACTTTTATAATTAATAATGGTCCTTAGACTTATACGATTGATGTGGTGGAACTATTCAGGGGGTTGATTATATTTTTGGAAACATTTTTTTTACCTGTATACGTAGTACGGTTTTTCTATCCTATACCTTTGGGACATAGGATAAGATACCCTTGGGACATAGAATAAGAGGCTACAAAAGAAAAGATTTTTCAAATTTAAATAATTTTAGCCATTTTTAATTTAATAATGCTTTCCTATGGTCTATGCATCTAAATATAGGGAATCTTTCCCAATATAGTTTGATTATCCTATACCCTAAGGGCGCATAGGATAGAAAAAACGTACGTAGTATATGATAAAAAAAAATTTGCTCAAAAAAACCATAAATTTGTAATTTAAATATTTGTTTTTATTGGCAAAATTTTTATTTAAAAAATAAAAAATGGAGCCAAATGGTTTAAAAGGCATGACTTTATCATCTAAATATCTATGTTATCCGAAATTATATAATTTATTGATCCTTTCATTTTTTTTTTTACTATAGTACGTATTAAAAAAAACTTGTAAGAAATTATAAAAAGACCCATAATTACATTTATACACATAGATATAATTATATATGTTAGGTAAACAATATGGAGCTAATGATAAAAAAGACCCAATATGGAGCTAATATGTTAGGTCCCATGCATGACCCATATATAATTACATTTATACACTACTGTTGTGGATGTAATTAGGCCGGTCAACAATATTTTGGGGCTAGGTAGACTTAAGTGTTGACTTTGATTAAGGTTCAAAGAGTTGATTGATTATTGACCGATGAATTTATACATGAGTGTGTTGATTCTTGATTTTTAACGTTTGAAGTTCGATTTTATTTTCTTTGTTTTCCATGGGTTGATGTTGTGTGGCATGAGTGCTTTGATATCTTGTCTGAGTTTCATGGATGAAATGGGGTGTACTGATTTAACATGCAATGTTTCGAGGTAACTTTTGTCCTTAAAATGATTTGGTTGGATTTAATTTTTGAAATTTAATTTCAAGTTTTATAAATGTACATAGGGTTTGGATTTAATTTTTGAAATTTAATTTCAAGTTTTATATATGTACATAGGGTTACCTCGTGTGTAAGCACTCCTTCACATCTAATATGTGAACAAATCTTGGCAACAGAGATTAAATTTCTATTTCAAAAAACATATTATATTATATTATATTATATTATATTATATTATATTATATTATATGTACACGTGTGTATCAAATATTATACAATACTGAGAAAAAACCCTTCGAATACCTAAAACAACGCGCATGCTCTAATCCAACGCGTCCCCAAAATTGAGCAGCATATTGCAACCACAATCCACCATTGGTGGCTCGTGTGTTGCCTTCGAGAACCATTGGCCCTTTCTGGCCGCCACCGGTTTAACACCCTCTCCCCCCGATCGCTAATGGCTTCCCATGCCCTGCCCGGCGTCGGCGTTCTCGGCTATCCTCGGGGTTCGAGTTCGTCGTCGGTGTGTCGTCTTCTCCGACCAGCAACCCTCTTCTTATATTCCTCCTTGGGTTGCATTGGGTAATCTCCCTTCCTTGCTAAATCTCCTTGTAACCACAAACCCCCCTAATGGGCTTCAACATCCTTCCTCGCTGGATCTCTTGGTACAGTTGTTTAAAGGTTCGATCAATCGTCGATTCCGTGACCCCGGGTGAAATCGATTGATAATCTCGTTCGGTTCAGTCCAGCCTCCCTATTCTTGGACTCATCCCATCCTCCCCTCACCATGGTCGTCCATCCCCTTTCACTTGTTCTCCAAACTCCAGCCCCCACCTCGCAGGCCCGCCGCCGGAATCGTCTCCAAGATCCTCCTCATCCATTCTGGCCATGCTGTCCCGTTATTTGATTTCAATCCTTAGGCTATTTAGTTGCTTCTCTCTAGTCTGAATCAAATTCCCCGAATCCCGTGTCCGTGTTCAATCTCGCTCCCTCCATCTCCTTTTGGTCGTAGCCACCACAAACCCCCACTTCAAACCCCTTGTTCTCCGGCGTTTTACCCGCGCCGAAGCTAGGTTCGCCCACGCTTTCCTCCCCAGAGCTCGATGTTGTCCCCTTGTCGACCTCAGCCCCTCACAGTCTAGCCTTTGCCTTCCCGTTGTGGATGATATCCTTGCCCTCGATGTTGAATTAAAGTCTAAGTGATTTAATCCCCTACAACCAGCATCATGTTAGTTGCAAGTTAGTTAGGTCCCGCGTGACCTGTAGTCGATTTCGAGTAGATGGTTTTGCTGTAGTCGAAGTCGAGTAGCAATTAGTAGCTAAAGTCAGTTTTCTTTGTAAGTTGTGATTAGCTAAGGTAGTGGATGTAGTGGGGTGCAGTTATGAAGATAGTTATTTCAATTGTAAGTGTCCTTTGTTATGTTTTTAGTAATGAATCGAATCAGTTGGTTGTGGTTGCCCAATTGTGTTCATCCTTTCCTCTTGCTTGTGAAAAATGTCGATTGATAGTACAAGGTTTGTGTGAGTGTGTGATCTGGATCGAGTGTTGGCAATACTCCCTTGGTTTTCTGACACTTGGTATAAGAGCAAGGAGTTGTGCTCTTGCTGGGTTTGAGTTCTGGGTTGAGAGACGTGAGATCAAACACAGGGAAACACTTGGAGTGATCATTGTTCATCAAAATGCAGAACAATGGAAATAGTAATGTTGGCAATCCTCAATTGTCAATATTCAAGGGAGTAAACTACCATTTCTGGAGTTTAAAGATTCCACACTGTTTAAGTCAGAAGAAGTATGGAATCTTGTGGATCAGGGGTTCGAAGATACAGAACCACCAGAGCCAGATCATCAACTGAGAGATAAGAGGAAGAAGGATTCTAAGGCCTTGTTCATGATACAAAACGCCTTAGATGATGAGATTTTCCCAAGGATTGCAGCCTCCACAACCGCTCATGAAGCTTGGGAAGTGTTGAAGCAAGAGTATGTAGGTGACAGGAGAGTGGTCACCGTCAAGTTGCAGACACTTAGGAAAGAGTTTGAGACTCTTGTGATGCAGGAGAAGGAGACAGTACAAGTGTTCCTATCTCGAGTGTCTGGCATTGTTAACCATATGAGAACATATGGAGAGACTTTGAATGATGAGGCAGTTGTGAGTAAGGTGTTGAGAAGCCTTACCAAGAAGTATGATCATGTAGTTGCTGCAATTGAAGAGTCCAAGGATCTGTCTGTGTACAGGTTTGAGGAGTTGACAAGCTCCTTACAGGCACATGAAGAGAGATTGTGCAGGACTGGTGAAGTGAAGGAAGAGAAAGTCTTCCAAGTGAAGGATGAGAATCAGAAGAGCAAGTCTAAAGGCTCATCAAATAGAGGTGGTTTTAGAAGTGGTTATAGAGGAAGAGGCAACTACAGAGGGAGTTTTAGAGGTCGTGGTGGAAGAGGATATGGCAGAGGTCAATCCAGTGGCTCAGGAAGAGGTAATGGTGTTGAGCAAGGAAGGGATCATTGGATGGAATCTAGCAGAGGTCAAGGAAGTGACTCCAGATCCCATAGAAGTAACATCAAATGTTACTATTGTAAGAAGTATGGACACAAAGAAGCTTATTGTTGGGAGAAGCAAGAAAATGAACAGAAGGGAGAAAATTTTACAGAGAAATCTGAGCAAGAAGATAGGCTATTCATGGCCTTGACATCCACCACTCATACAGCAAGCAGCATGTGGTACATGGACAGTGGATGCTCGAACCACATGTCAAGTTCAAGGAGCATGTTCAGAGATCTTGATGAATCCAAGAAAAGCAATGTCAAGCTTGGGGATAACAAGGTGCTTCAAGTTAAAGGAAGAGGCACTATTGTAATCAGAAGTGTGCAAGGAGATGAGAAATACTTGTAGGATGTTCAGTATGTTCCAGGACTTGCTCATAACTTGCTTAGTGTGGGACAACTTCAAGGAATTGGTTATTCCCTCTTGTTTGATGAAGATGCATGCCTGATCAAAGAGAAAAGAACAGGTGAAGTGATTGTGAATGTGAGCATGACTAAAAATAGGATGTTTCCTTTGGATTTAGCAAAGGGTGTCAATCGAGCAATGGTAGTAAAGGGTGATGCAGAGACCATGCTATGGGACTTAAGGTATGGTCATTTGAACTTGTAGAGTTTGAGACACTTGAACTCTGGTGACTTAGTTCAAGGCATACCAAAGATTGGAAAGCTTGATTTATGTGAAGGATGTGTGTATGGAAAGCAAATGAGAGGGTCATTTGCAAATGGGGAGGCATGTAGAGCAAGTGATTGCCTAGAATTGTTGCATGCAGATCTCTGTAGGCCAATGCAAATAGAATCTCTAGGAGGAATTTTTTCTGATCCAAACTTCCAACTTCTAATAACATGGTTTTATTTATTTATTTGTATTTTGTAATAAAATCTCACAATTTGTTTGAAATATAATCTTTATTTATTCATTTTTACTACTCAAAATTAGTTTGTTGCTAGATCTTTTTAGGTTAATTTATAATCAAGCATTTATTGTTAACTTTTTTTATAGGTTTATTTATTCTTGTTTTAAAACATGATATGTTATCACAATTTTATTATTGTATATAATCTTATTGATTAACCTCAATATTATTTAGTGTTCTAAAAATCGCGCCTAGCGGGATGAGACCTAGGAATTTTTAAGCCTAGGCGGACCACTAGGCGGAAATTCGTCTAGGAACCGCCTAGGGCCTGCCCGGGCTCGCCTAGGTGCCGCCTAGTCCAACGATTATTCAATTTGATCTTCTAAGCATGTGATTAGTTGACTTAGGGTTTTTTTTATCCCCAAAGTCAGGATGTATTTGCTTTTTAGTCGAACTTATAGTTTTGGATTTTAGGAGGTTTAGAGTTGTTAGTTAGACGTGTACTTTTGCGTTTATTTACGTTAGTGTTAGTTAAGCACCACAAATTGGGTTTATGAGTGATATTATGGATTATTATTACACTATATGAATTATTGACAAGTGTTATTCGTCAAAATATAAAGAAATAATCAAGTTTGTTCTAAGTCTGCCTAGATGCCACCTAGGCACCCACCTAGCCGCCTAGGTATTAGGCGTAGGCGGTCACCTACCGCCTAGCGCCTTTGAGAACATTGATATTATTGCATCTTTATGTAAAAAAAAAAATCCTACGTTGATGTTTTATTACAAGTAATGTTAGAAGGACTAACCTCAATATGCATCGTCTTCTGGAACATTAATCAAGAATTTAATTTACTTTAATTTGCAAGATGTTAAGAGCACCCTACGTTTATTAGTTAAGAATATTTAAATGAAGCTAGATTGTTTGCATGGAAAGACTTACCTATAACAGCATGAAACACATTTTTACCGTCTCTCCCGCTTGTATTCGAATCATCAAATTCTCTGTCTATTGATATTATGTATCTCATAACGGGAATGCAAAAGTTATCTGCAGCAAGATAAAGCAAACTTTCCTTGGCATTATTAGTGAAGGAAATCAACTCAGGATCCCGCTCTAGTAGAATCAGTGCGATGATGACATATCTGTTTCTAATAGCTTTGTGGGCGGGAGTGTCTCCGTTAGTTGACTTTATCCTCCATGGCATGGCATTTGCTGGCTTATTTCCATCCCCACTTTCTAAGGCCACTATAGAAGAATTCCCATCATTTCCAAGCTTGTCACTTGAACTGCTCAATGATAAAATAAATTTTACTACTTCCAACCGCCCATATTGTGTAGCTAGATGGAGCGGTGTATCCCCTTCAGAATTCTGTCTAGAGAGCAATGAGTGAAGAGCATCATTGGATTCATTGACTTTGTTAATTATTTTCATACAACCATCTCTTGCTGCTATATGAAGGATACTGTCCCCTCTAGGGCTTTGATAACTTAGACATTGCTCCCATGTATAGTTATCCAGCAGATCATCAACATTAACCACGTTATTTTTGAAGAATATTTCCATATTCATTCTGCATGATGTTGCTAAACACCTCTGATTGATACAGATTAAACAAAAAAAATGTTAGTACAATATCAAGCACAATACCAGTACAAAATTAACTGAGACATGAAAAATAATTTGTAATATCTAAGTTTGAATAATTAAAATGTAGGAAAAGAAAAACAAGATATGCCTGAAAACTAATTAGCAAGTGCACAAAACTAAAAGATAACAATTAAAACTAATTAATAAACAAAAGTTGGCCTCCTATTAATGCATGTCATAGATCATGGCTTGTTATTGTCAAGGACATTGTTAGGGATTAGTGATATGAATGACGAGTGCACAACGGAAGAACGTAATCACAAATAGAGAGAAAATATGGTAAGATAGAACACACAAATTTTTTACGTGGAAAACTCGAGTACCAGGAGGAAAACCCACGGGCGGCAAGAGCCAATAAATGCACTATCAAATAAGAAAGAGTACAACGAACCTTGTAGGAAAAACAAGGGGTAATGGACAAAACTCTCTCTTTACAATATAGTGGAATAGAATGTGTTTGTATGATGAAGTCTTTGTGTGAAGGTTTGGATAGACTAATGTGGATGGAGCTTGAATAGTGTGGGATGATTCAAGAGATTGATCCACCAAGAGACTAAGCTTGTGTCTCTATTTATAGGGATAATGGCTTGGAGAGTAAGGCATAAGTAAGCTTTAGAAAAGTCTAGAGACTTCATCAAGATGATAAGGGCAATAGAATTCTCTAGAGAGTGGTGGATAATTTTGAAAAGAACCACATTTGTTCCAAGCAAGTGAGAAGCTTCTAGAAGCTCTCAAATAATCCATGATAACTCCTTGGCCCAAATGTAAACAGGCCCAATCAAGATTAACCAAGTCCAAATGAGGATTTGAATGCAAACCCAACAGACTTCTTTAGGGCGTGTTTGGCTGGGGATGGGAGTGGGTGGAAGGGGATGGAGGTGGGCTTTGGAAACCGTGCCCGCGTGTTTGGCAACGGGATGGAGGGAGATGGAAGGGGATGGAGATGGAACTTCCACACCGAAAAATGGGATGGGAAAGGTATCCCCTTAAAGGAGGATTTAGGGGATGGGGATGAAAATCTCCCAAATTTGCCCCCATCTTCAACCTTCTTCCTCCTTCTCTCCTACCCCTAACCCTACCGCCACCGCCCACCGCCGACACCGCCGCCCATCACCGCTGCCGCCACCGCCCACCACCGCCGACGCCGCCGCCCACCACCGACGCCGTCACCCACCACCGCCGCATATAAATCCCCTTTCCTCCTCCGATCAATCTCCCTCGCCGGCAATTCCTTCTCCGGCAACCTCCTGCTGTCGACCGCGTATAAGTGGAGGAGCTTGAATTCGTCGGTAATGGCAGAGTATCCGAGCGCGACGCTCGAGATCGACTTGAAATTGGGAGCCACGTAGAAGTTGAGGAGCTTGAAGTCGTGGTTATCAATCAATACAGAGCTCCATCTGGAGCAGACGCACCGGAGCCGGCATAGGGATTTCGCGGAAAAGCGAGAGAAGATGTCGAAGAGGAGCTCGTTGGGGAGGCGGTGGAAGATCGGGGGATCTTCGCCTTCCTCGTCCGCCATTGGAGGGGCGGAGCGGCGCGCCGGTGGCCGTCGAAGGCGGCCAAAGTCGTCGAGAGGGGTTGCTGGCTGTTGGGCTTCAACTGAGAGATGATGGAAGAAGAAGTTGAGCTTTTAGGGTATTTGGGAGGGTATTTTCGTCATCTCATGTGGTTAGTGGGGGTAATTTGGACTTTTTTCGTTTCTCCAGCACTTTTTTCGTTTTTTGCTAATACTGCAGCTGGCCTGGCTTCATCTTCTCTTCTGCTACAATACTCATAGGTTCCTTTTTCATAGACATAAGCTTTGAAAGTTGAGCACCAGCACCTTCAACGTCTTCCATATACGAGAAATATTTGAAGCTATTTGTCAAGACATGACGTCATGGTGGATACGGTATATGAAGTTGTGGAACCATTCCAGAATGGCCCACCGGAAAGCACTTGTGGGTAGTATCCATAGGTCCCGATTCGAACCCTGGAATGACCGCTCTTTATTTATCCATTCAAGGTATATATATATGAAGTTGTGGTTGTGATAAAAAGGAAGAATATAACGGCTTGAAGCTATCACCACAACGGACCAAATCGAGACTCTAATACCTAATGATAGATATTATTAAGATATATATTAAAATAAATTAATTAGTATTGTTAGGATAAACGTTTGGGTTGCCCGAAGGCGGTTATAGAGGGTTGCCCGAAGGCGGTTTTGTGGTGGGCGGAAGCATTTTGTGAGGATCGAAGCCGAAGGCGGTTAGAGGGTAGCCCGAAGGCGGTTTTGTGGTGGGCGATGGTTTTAGGGTGCTCGTAGATGGTTTTGTGGTGGCCCGAAGGCGGTTAGAGGGTGGCCGAAGCCTTGTTTGGGTTGCTCGAAGGCGGTTTTGTGGTGGGCAGAAGTGTGAGGATCGAAGCCGCTAGGCTAAGAGCTCGGATACCATGTAGAGATTGGTGGAGAAAACCACAATTTGATTAATATTATAAGGCCTATATATAGGCGTACAAGAGAATTCTAAAGAGATAAGAACAAATCAAATCTACCTAACTAATCTCCTAATTATCTAAATAATATCTTAATTGATTTATTCATTATATTCTAATATTCTCCCGCAATTGAAGCGGAGTACGTGAAAATGTAAGCTGAAAATTGGATAAATAATAAATAAAACTTTTTTTTTTGTTTGTTTGTTTGTTGAAACCGATTGTAAGTCGATCTCATTCAAGGATTCACAAGCTTCTTCGGATGAACTCGACGTCGGTGATGTGGGTAGTGCCAGCGAGCCGTCTCTCCCCATGGTTCAATGGTATTGGTCGATGGCGACGTCGACGGTGATGTGGGTGGTGAATAACGCCCCTGTTGACGGTGAATGGTGGACCAGGGAGGTCCTGCGTATATTTGCCAAAAAGAAGTTGCCCGTAGGTGATAGAATGGAACCTCACTCGGCGGTTTTGTGGTGGCCGAAGCCAAGGGTGGGTTGCCCGAAGGCGGTTAGAGAGTGGCCGAAGCCTTGTTTGGGCTGCCCGAAAGCGGTTTTAGGGTGCCCGTAGGCGGTTTTGTGGTGGCCGAAGCCTGGGTGGCCGAAGGTGGTTAGAGGGTGCCCGTAGGTGATTTTGTGGTGCCCGTAGGTGATTTTGTGGTGGGCGGAAGCATTTGTGGTGGGCGGAAGCATTTTGTGAGGATCGAAGCCGCTAGGCTAAGAGCTCGGATACCATGAAGAGATTGGTGGAGAAAACCACAATTGTTTTCAGATATCACAAGTAGCAAGGATCTTGCCTCTAGAAAAACCTCTGAATATAAGTATCTTCCATGGGAAATTATATTGGTACAGAATCTCTAGATTTTTATTCAATTCAATAATCAAGTCCACCAAGCAGCAGGCCGGTTTTCTCCAATTAATATCCCAACCTTTAGGGATAGTTTCTTTCAATATCCTAACCTTGTAAAATTTCATAAAATATCATAACCTATACCATTAGATGCAATTAACACCCTAAATGAGTTTCTTAAATTAAAAAATTACCCACATCAAACAAAAATTACAAAAAAACACCCATATTCATAAAATATTTTCAATGAACCCCTAATACATTTTAAAAAATGAGAATTAAATAAATCTCTTACAATTTAACCCCACCTGACCCACCATCCAAAAATAATTATAATAGATATATAAAATATACTCCTTTAAAATATAATATAATTACTTTAGCATCTACTCATTTAATATTTTATAATAAATTACTCAAAATAATTAATTATTTTTGGATGGTGGGTTGGGTGGGGTTAAATTGTAAGAAATTTATTTAATTCTCATTTTAAAAAAATGTATTAGGGGTTCGTTGAAAATATTTTATGAATATGGGTGATTTTTTGTAATTTTTGTTTGATTTGGGTAATTTTTTAATTTAAGAAACTCATTTAAGGTGTTAATTGCAACTAATGGTATAGGTTAAGATATTTTGTAAAATTTTACAAGATTAGGGTATTGAAAGCAACTATCCCTAAAGGTTGGAATATTAGTTGCAATTTACCCTAAATTGAATTACTAAAATGCGGGAAAAGGAAAAAACACATAGAAGAAGTGGGTAAGTGATGACGTGCCTAAAAACTATGGAAGTGCATATTGGATGGGGCATAAAGAAATTAAACTAATCAGAAAATGCATAAAATTAAAGATAACAATTTAAGCTAAAAAGGCAGAAGTTCGGTTCGTATATCTGGTGGCATGTTGCAGTTTTTATTTCCAATTGATTTTATCAAAATGAAATACACATAGAACGAAGATATTCCATCACTAGGTACTCACCAATTTGAGGGTAATATGGTGGTCAGAGGAGCACAAATCCATAGGACATTTGCCATCTTTGTTTATTAGCTTCCAATTTATACCATTGACATCTAAAAGCTTATCAGCAGTGAGTAGGTCAGAGTTGATCAAAGCAAGATGCAAGGGTGTGTTACCATCTTTGTCAACTCGATTGATGAGCTCCTTCATTCTCGTGCCTTTTAGACATTTCTCCAAGGAACAAGCATCCATCTTGGCCAAATGAAGAGCGGTTTGACCATTATGTTTATCACGAATTCTTATTGATTGTGGAGACAACTCCATTATGGTATGGATCATCGAAATTGAGCTCATGATAGCTGCTTTATGAAGAGGTGTCAAACCATCTTTGTCATGTAAGTAAGCAAGGGAGCTGTCAGCCTTCAGCAATGTCTCAACGATTGAGACTCTGTTTTCTTCTACTGCGTAATGAAGGACGGTCTTCCCTCGTTTGTCTTGGACTTTTAATATGTGCTTTCTGTTTTCTATTAATTTCAACATTATATATCCTGCATCATTATTAGGAATTGGATAATTGATTAATGATAATAATAAGTTATTATTGTTGATATAATATCTTTATGGAAAAATATTGTGAATATAAGATAAAAGATAAAGGGTGACTTATTAGGAATAAAGTTGACCTAGTTTATGCACTATATAAAGAGACTTATTGGAAATAACTCTTAACCTAAGTTTTGGGCATTGTGCATCTTTTCTTCTCAACCAAAAACCACTAGCCTCCCTACAGACCAAGTAGACGAGTCGCGTTTGATGCTCTGTTCTCCAATGGTGATTCCAAATCAAGGCTCTACAGAATAAAGGTATCACTTTTCGATCCCTTCTATATTGTTTATATCGATTCATGCATGAGATCCCAAATTAGATGTTAGAAAATAGTTTGCTACAATTTTTTTGCGCATTTAACTTTCCTGCAGATTCAATGTTGGAGGCTGGGAATTTCTGCAGCTAGAGCTTCTCTACATATGTTAGTGCATGTCATCTTCTCACCCGTAAGTTTTATGATCATAAACTCTAATAAATTCTATAGATAAGTAATGACTCGTGACTTTTAAACATGTAGAAAGCATGTTGGGCTCACTGATATCGGAGGAGACTATTGATGATTGTGTGCCAAGCCTCAAACCATGTCATCTATATATCGGTCTATCAGAGAGTATTTGAATTTTCCAAATCTACAACTATGTCTTCATATATGTTTTTACAATTTCTTTTATTCATGTTGATCGGGGTCTTGAAATACTCTATATACACATTTTCATATTTACAATATTCTAGTCGGGTCGACTCAATTCTTTATTAATTAAATCGGGAGTGAAGACTTCACCTTGATTGTAAAACCTTGAGATACTAACTTGCAGATTGTTTTTAAGGGCAATGAAAGACAAAACAACAAGGCCTGGTTTCAAGACCTTGAAACCATGGCTGAAATGTTTGATCGAATATTATCTTGTATATGAACTGATTTGTTTAAGTGCAAGAATTGAGACAAGGCCGATCCTTTGGGCCAAGATTATTTATGGGTCTTTCATTGGGTCATAAAGTAGTGTCAATCTAGATCGGGCCATATTCAAATATATACTCATGTTTTCTCCTAACCTATTATGTGGTAGAGTTCCTTGAATTGTATTTCAGGAAAGACTCGGAGAGCTATATAAGGACACAAGGTGATCCGATCTTCCAAGAGTACATGCTTGATCATGGAGAAGATTGCAGGTCATAGATTTGGAAAGAATGGATTCGGAAGAAATTCAAATTCCCTTGAAAAGAATTCAAAATTCAAACGGCCCTCCATCCCTATCCTTGAAGCCGATCAACTATATAAAGACGGGAGCAAGAAGATGGTGAACAACAACTGAGCAAGCATTCATTCTAAAGCGATCAAGTCATCTTAAGCATTCATTGATCCAGTTTCTCTCTTACGTTCTCATAAAGTCTGGTGTTGTTTATTTTTTTAGAGTTGAGGGAAACACAAACACTTATTGTACAAGTCATTCATTTTACTTTCAGAGTATCATATACTCGATCTAAGGCACACTCTGGTGTGTGGTGAGAGCTTTTATTTCACTTGTAAGGTTGAATGCTAGAATAGAAGCAGCGAGACTTTAATTGTATAGAAGAAGGGTAGTTCTTCTAGGAAGTTATAGGCTCAAGGAAGTGAAATAAGAAGTGTTGAATCCTACGGGTTGGATAACCCTAGGCAGGGACGTAGGCCAAGTTCATGTCGAACCTCGTTAACAATTCGTGTATTCATCTATTTACATTCCACATTTACTTTACACTATTCGATTTTACTTCGTCAAGATTTGATAGTTATATCAAGGTCTTGACAAGTTGTTTTGAAAATCTTCTTAAAGTTTTGTTTTGCAAAAATCGAGCATAGTATATTCATCCCCCTTTTAGAGTATTTTTCATCGCCCTATAGACTTTTCAGGGAGGATTATGTTCGGGCCTAGTTAGGTTGTGTCTGATGTATCAAATGGATTAATTTCAAGTGTTGGTCATTATCGATCATGTCATTTCGATCAAATTATTAGAAAATTTATTGGATCGGATTATTTTTGCACTGAGTTTAAAAGTCTAATTTAAGTTAATTTAGTATAAAAAAGAAACAAATTTTGCATTGATTCAATGTTTTTTTAATCAAATTTTTGTGTTGTGTTGTGTCCAGGTTAATTTAAGTATTGTTACAAATTGTGTTGGATTATGTTAGAGATGTGAATGAGACCAAAAAGTGTCCCACATCGGAAAGTTAAATATAACAAGCTCTAGTATATGAGTCGGTGGGCTACTCCTTCTATTGTCAATTGGTTTTAGAATGGAACCCCACTCGACTTGTGTGCTAGGCACTCGGTCCGAGTCAGACTTTGATATGGTATAAGAGCGGTTAGCCTAACGGCCCGTCTTTCGATCCTAGTCTGGGTTACCCAGTTGTCAAAGTCTCAACTAGATGGTCAACGTGTTAGAGATGTGACTGAGACAAAAAAGTGTCCCACATCGGAAAGTTAAACATAACAAGCCCTAGTATATGAGTCGGTGGGCTACTCCTTCTATTGCCAATTGGTTTTAGAATGAAACCCCGCTCGACTTGTGTGCTAGACTACTAGCGCACGTGCGCCTGTGCACACGACCCCCAGTCATTGGTCCGAGTCGAGGTTGGGTTATATTCAATGGATTGGGTCCAATTATTCCAACTATATTATTACACTTAATTATGATAAAGAACCACTTTATAGCACAAAAAAAGAGACCATGGTTGTTATATTACGTGGTTATTGTTTTTTACATCCATGGACCATGGTTGTTTTCATGACACACCTATGACAAAAGTGGGAAAATGTGATAAATTTGTGTAATTAATGTTTTTATGACCATTATACATGTAAATCAAATCCTTCAAAAGTATATTATGCACCTTTATTTACACGTGTTAAAATGTAATGTGCTTCAAATTCTAGGAGCTGATTTCGTGTTAGATGTCAGCTAGTTAGTTAAGTTAGCTGGTGTCCAGTATTTTCTTTTATGATACTCCCTCCGTTCCAAAATACATGGGTTTTTAGTTTTCGGCACGTTTTTTAAGGAGCGAAAAACTCTATGAAATATTATTTTTTTAATTAAAATTTTTATATAATTCGATACTTATTAGTAATAAGTATCAAATGATATAAAAAATTTGATTAAAAAAGTAATATTTCATAGAGTTTTTCGCTCCTTAAAAAACGTGTCAAAAAAGAAAAGCCCATGTATTATGGAACGGAGGTAGTAGTTATCTGCTTAGTTTGTCCGTGATCTAGGAAGTGTGTTAGTGGGGTTAGTGGTGATTATTTTGTCAAGCAGTTACTCACATTGTAAACATTATGTATGGAGTATGGTGACCAATTCCATGAAGTGAGGCAATTCATAAAAATCGTGTATGTGTTGTTCGTGTGTTTTGTTCAACATAGAACTTGTTAATTCCACCTTGATTATAAGACCTTATTAGTGGATAATAAAACCTTACTGGGTGATGAAAGCCAAAACCCTGATTTTCAGGTTTTGGTAAGGCCTTACCAATACTGGTCCAAGTTTTACACGAGCTCAGTTTTAATAGACTTGTTATTTTGACATTATCTGGACCAATATATTATTGGGCCAAGAGTTATTTTATGGGCCGGTTTTGGAACTCGCGCTTCGACATATAGAGTTGGGGTTAATCATTTTTAGATCTATCTTTTTAACCGAATATATATTAGCTTCTTTGTTGAGATTCTTCAGGGATTTGGTTGAACAAGTTTAGCTTCTTCAACGTCTCAAAATCGGTCAAATCCCAGGCATATCTCAGACGTTGCTTCTAGGAAGATTTTCAAGCGCCTCTCCTAGCGTATCTTGTGCAACATCATTCAACAAACATTGAAGCCCAGTTCAAATGTTCGAATTCTTTGAACTCGGACGGGCTGGCCTTTATAAGGAGATGAAGAGGATAGCAGTCGGTACAAGCATTACCTCCAGTGCATAAAGTCTTCTGCAATATATCCTTTATCTCCTGCAACATCGATCTCACATCTCTTTATGTTTGAGTGTCTCTATATCTTTGAGTGTGTGAGGTTTTCATTGAGCTTTATAGTACAATTCTTTAGGGTTATACTAAGGGTTCTTTACCCAAACGTATAAGATACTCCGGTATCCATATGACTTTGTTTCACTGGTGTGTTTGGGTTGCTAGACAGGAAGTGTGAGGCTTCTAAGTTTAGAAGAGGGAAGGTCTTCTAAAGGTTGTATCTAGAACTCATAGGAAGAAGTGAAATAAAGTTGTGTTGAATCCTACGGGTTGGATAACCCTAGGCGAGGACGTAGGCAAGGTTGTGCCGAAGCTCGTTAAGATATCGTGTGTCCTTTACTTTCTGCTCTCTATCTTTATTTCTTTCCTTCGTCTTACTTATTATTCGCTATTTCGTTCTTAACTTGGTTCTGTGTTTCAGATAAGGTCTTATCTCGGTTGGTAAGGTCTTATAGTTTCTAACATTGCGAAAAGTTGCCAGACTTTATTCATCTCCCCTTCTAGAGTATTTGTTTGCTATTTATCTGCTTGTTCCGCACTTCAAAATTGTCATCTTCTTCCTCACAATCTGTCAACATATTGTGTTCTGCATTGCCAACAAGTGGTATTAGCACAAGCATTAATTCTGTCGGGTTTCTGTCCAGGGAATTGAGTAAAAAGTGAGGATAAACAAAAGGGAAACACAAGAGAGATAAAAGATGCAAAAAAATGGATCAGACAATGTTGGCAATCCACAATTGCCAATATTCAAGGGTGTAAATTACCATTTCTGGAGTCTGAACATGTTGACTCTATTCAAGTCTCAAGAAGTGTGGGGACTGGTGGAGAATGGTTTTGAAGACTTCCAACCAGGGGAGCTTGATCAAAAATTGAGTGAGAAGCGAAAGAAAGATTCAAAAGCTTTGTTTATAATCCAATCTGCTATGGATGATGAGATCATCCCATGCAAGAATTGCAGCCTTAACCACGGCTCATAAAGCATGGGAAACATTGAGACAAGAATACATGGGAGACAAGAAGGTAATTATAGTCAAGTTGCAATCACTCAGAAAAGAATTTGAAACTCTGAATATGCAGGAGAAGGAGTCCGTTTAGGTATTCTTTTCTAGAGTTTCTGCTATTGTAAATCACATGAAGTTCTATGGTGAAACTACGAGTGCAGAAACTGCGATTAGTAAAGTTTTGAGGAGTTTGAGCATGAAATTTGATTATGTGGTGGTTGCAATCGAGGAATCAAAAGATCTGTCAACATACAAGTTTGAGGAGTTCACAAGTTCTTTACAAGCTCACGAATAAAAGCTGAGCAGATCAAGTGATCAGAAGGATGAGAAGGTTTTTCAAGTAAATGAAGAACTTTCAAAGGAGAAATTTGAGAACTCAAGAAATAGAGGAAGAGGTCGTAGTAGAGGTCACGGAAGAGGTCATGGAAATGGCTCAAGAAGGGGTCAAAACAATGATTTAGAAATGAGCTCTTGGAGAGGCTCTAATAGAGGATAGTCTAGGGCTTCAAGGTTCTATAGAGGTGGTATTCAGTGCTACCACTGCAAGAGGTATGTGCACAAAGAAGCTCAGTGCTAGGACAAGCAAGAAAGTAAGCAGAGATCAGCAAATTACTCAGAGAGTAATGAGCAAGAAGGAAGATTATTCATGAAACTTTCATCCATCACAGATGATGAGAATGGAATGTGGTATCTTACTTGTGGATGTATAACTCATATGTTTAGCTCAAGGGCTTTGTTCAAGGAGTTGGACGAGTCTAAGAGAGATAGAGTTAGACTTGGTGATGACAAGGGTGTTACAACAAGAAGGAAAATGAGTTATTGCTATCAAGACAGGGCAAGGAAATGTGAAATTTATGTATGATGTGTAGTATGTGCCAGGATTAGCTCACAATTTGCCGAGGTTGGTAAGTGGCAGGGATTAGGTTATCCACTCTTGTTTGATGATAACTCGTGTGTGATTAGAGAGAAGAGGTCCAATCAAGTCATTATAGTTGTACCAATGAAAGGAAATATGATATTTCCTCTTGATTTATCTCTCAATGTCAGTAGAGCGCTGGTAGTCAAATGAGATGAAGATGCAAAGCTATGGCACCTGCGATATGGTAATCTGAATGTTCAAAGTCTCAGATTGCTAAGCACAAAATAAATGGTACATGGTCTGCCAAGAATTGGAGAACTCGAGCTTTGTGAAGGATATGCGTATGGAAAGCAATCTAAGACTTCATTTTTCAAGTGGAAAGTCCTGGAGAGCAAGTGATCTCTTGGAACTTTTGCATGTTGATTTTATGGACCAATGCAAATTGAGTCATTGTGATGAAGCAAATACTTTATTCTCATCGCAAATGACTTTAGTAGGATGAGCTGGGTCTGATTTCCGAATCTCAAATCAGAGGCAGTAAAGGCTTTTATAACAGACAAAGATGGTGAATTCTTTTCAAATGAATTCATGTAATTTTTTGAAGAGCAAGAAATCAAGAGGTAACTGGCTGCACCTTAAACTCCCGAGCAAAATGGAGTAGCAGAGAGGAAGAACATGACCGTGGTAGAGATGGCAAAGAGTATGCTTGTAGTTAAAAGGATGCCAAACACATTTTGTTGTGAAGCAATTGCTATTGCAATTTATAACCTCAATATCTCTCCAACAAAAGTTGTTATGAATAGAACTCCTTTGGAGATATGGAGAGGGAAGAACCCATCTGTTAGCCACTTAAGGATTTTTTTGTTGTTGTTTTGTAGCATACGCCTTGATGAATTTGAGAGCTAAGCTGGATGACAAGGTTGTAAAGTGTGTTTTGTTGGATATGTTGTGCAATCTCAGGCATATAAGTTATACAATCAACACAACAACAAAATTGTCATCAGCAGAAGTTAGTAAATATATTATAAGTAGAAGAAAAAAAATATGGTTGATTTAAAGTGATAAAGGAAAGAAAAAGAAAAAGAAGAAGAAATAATTAAAGTGAAAAAAATATTTGATTGGTTGAAATAGCTAAAAAGGGTAAGGATGAAACGTAGGTTAAATCTCTTATATTTTAAGAATATATATATAGATATAGATATATTGGTTAGTGATTGGATTGAAAATAAAAGAAAAATGTGATTGGTTTAAAGATAAAGAAAAAAATGATAAAAGAAAAAATTATTATTGGTAGAAATTAGATATTAAAGGAGAGACTAACATGTAAACAAAAGTGGTTTTTTTGAGTATATATATATAGATATAATGTTCGCTACCAAACCAATCTCCATCATATTTTGAGAACTTGGAGAGTTTTTGAAATTATTCATCGTACTGGTAAAATCCTCTTTTTTAATTGCAATATATTATAAAGAAATGTTACTTTTATTTATTTATTTTAAATTTTTTAATAAAAGTGGTTTGATGTTGATCATGTTGTGATACTTTTGATACATAATATTAGATAGTTTTTAAATGAGTAATGTATTATTTATAACCAATCTACGCATATATATTTGATAAAACCACATATCTTAGACACAACACGGGTCTATCACCCTAAAATAATGAGGTTCCAAATTGTTTTATTTGAAAGATGGTAATGTTATGTAGTAAATATACATTGTAAATAAATAAACGGAAATTTCACGAGGTACCCCGAGGTATCGCTTAATTCACGCGGTGACCAACTGTTTTACACCTTTCACGTGGTGTCCCTGAGGTTATAAACCATTTCACTTCATGCCCTTAATCCTACTCCCTGCGTTCCATAATACATGTCCTTTTCCTTTTCGGCACGCTTTTTAATAAGGGAAAAACTCTATAAAATATTGTTTTTTAATTAATTTTTTTATATAATATGATACTTAGTACTAATAAGCATCATATTATATAAAAAAATTAATTAAAAAAATAATATTTTATAGAGTTATTCACTCATTAAAAAACGTGCCAAAAATAAAAGGGACATGTATTATGGAACGGATGGAGTATTATTTAACAGATTCCGTTTGTAAGAAATTAAAAAAAAATCAATTGTATATTTGTATTAAAAGAAAAAAGGGGAAAAATAAGAGACGAAGATTGCAGATGTTGTGCAGAAGACGCGAAGAAGACGGAAGGTCGAACGAAGTCGCGAAGAAGAAGGGGCTGTTGTTCAGCATCCACACGACCACACCGATTCGACGCCTACGCTGGCGGAATCGCCACCACCGCTGCCTCCTCCGCCACGGTCGCCGCCTCCTCTGCTGCCTCCTCCGACGCCGAAGGTTCCGCCGGCTATTCATACTCCTTTTGCTCAGATCCACTCACTTTGCTTGCAGATCTGCCTTCCCACCACCAAAATAGACCTTCCCTTCACCAAATCTCTCAGATCTGGGTAAAACGACGCAGATCCGCTGATCACCGCCCCCCAACCTCTCTCTTGGAGCCATCGGCCCGCCGCCTTGTTTGACCGCCTACGTTATCATCCTCTGGTTCCTCTCCGTTTCGTATACTGAGTCCCATCTGACACCTTCCATCCTGAATCATGTCTGGGTTTCAAAGCTTACTAGTAATTCAGGCTGATTTCGAATATACAACAATAAAAGTTACCAAACCCTAATTCAAATGACAGTGATAGGTTTTTTGACAATTCTGAGAAATTGGCTAGATTGCCTCTTCCAGTTGCCGACCCTTTGTCTGAATCTGAGTGCACTGGCCACTGTTCATCGCCCCCTACCTCTCCTGGGTGTGAAACTCACAAATAAAAAACCGAAAACCCCACAAAAAGAAGGGGTTGTGGTCTTGTGGCCGGAAAATTGGGTGGGAAGATTGTCTTGGTCTTCTGTTCAAGCGTGCCTCTTTTTTCTTTAATTGAATTGATTTTTTATTTTATTTTTCACTAACGGAAACCACTAACGGAAACTGTTAAAAAACATGGATAAGGGTACGAGGTGAAATGGTTTATAACCTCAGGGATACCACATGAAAGGCGTAAAACAGTTGGTCACCGCGTGAATTAAGCGATACCTCGGGGTTACCTCGTAAAATTTCCGATAAATAAATCAATAAAATGAAGATGCGGGGACTTACCAGTCAACTTCCTTGCTGGGTGGAAAGCTGTTTGGCCAAACGGTCCTGAAAAACTTGCACAACATTCTCCGTCACGATCCGCATCTAAAACTCTGTGGAGAAACCCTGTGCAGGAATTAGCAGCAGCAAGGTATGCCAGGCTCTCGCCCACATTGTTGTCAATAGAAACCAACAACTTCATATCTCTTGCCAAGAGAAACAGAGCGATATCGTCGTGGCCATATCTGAGAGCCATATGAAGAGGGGTGTCTCCCTGCTTATCCCTCTCGCTCCAGCAAGGCTTCTTCTGATTAATCAATGGTGCAGCAGCATCCATATCATGGGCGAGAAGGAGGGCCTCAACAGTCCCCTTGTCCCCATTTTGAGCTGCGAGGTGCAAGGGAGTCTCTCCTTCCGAGTTTCGTTGGCAGAGAAGCTCATAATGGAGAGCGGCTGGAACCCGGTTCAGAACTGCTGTGATGAACCCATGGTTGCCGCACTCGGCTGCTATGTGCAGGACATTGCTTTCGTCGCATGGGGTCAATCGGAGAAAGGCACCATCATCGTCATCGATAACTGATGGGATACCCGCGCCTTGAAAGTATGCTGCTTCGTAGAGCTTGTCATTCATGTAGTCCCGATTGTCCGCCATTAACGTACTGATCAATGAATGACTAGCTGATACGCCAACGATAAGCTTCTGTGAGAATGAGAGAAGGAAGCTACTATTATATAGCCAAAAAAAAATCTAGCATCGATCCGTAATTTGTGGATCACAGCTCAAAATATAAATTTAATTTCTGTATACTTATTAGATGATACTAATAAATAATGGGTCCGGCTCCCATTACAAATCAACTGGGTTGCAGTGGCCCGCAAGGGCCGCAAATGGGGGTTAATTTAATAGTTAATACAGTACTAGTGTAGGTTGTTGAGCTTACAAAAACAAATTTCAAATATATTACAAATTCAAATCTCAAAAACTTTTTCTTTTTCTGTAAACATTACAAATCAACTGGGTTGCAGTGGCCCGCAAGGGCCGCAAATGGGGGTTGTAAAACTTGTAACTGGGGGAGACTAGCTAGCAATATTGACTTGCTAGCTAGGGTGAGTGCGTACAAATCCCACAAATTTCGGGCCGTCCTAGGCCAATCTCAATCACAGTGGGATTTGAAAAAAAAAAAAAACGAATCTCGACCCGTTCCGCGCACATACACCTACATGTATATGCTTTGTGTGTATATATTGAAGTGCGGAATAGGCAGATAAGAAGCACGCAAATACTCTATAAGGGGGGGGGGGGGGGGGGTTGGATAGAGTGTGTAAACTTTTCGCAAACCGAAAAAGTAAGACCTTACCACCTGCTGTAAGACCTTATCTGAGAAGAAAGAACCGATTAGCAGTAGATAGTAAACAAACAAAAAGCGAAAGTAAACATGCTGAAACTTAAAGCACACGATACTTGTTAACGAGGTTCGGCACAACCGTCTACGTCCCCGCCTAGGATTATCCAACCCGTAGGATTCAACACACTTTATTTCACTTTGTCTTATGAGATCTAGATACAACCTCTAGAAGACTTACTCACTTCTAGACTACCTTACTATCTAGCAACCCAAGCACACTAGTGAAACAAAGCACCTATGGATACCGAAGTACCCTATACGTTTGGGTAAGGAAACCCTTAGTATAACCTAGATGAATTGTACTATAAAGCGTAATGAAACCTCACACACACTCAAAGTAAATACAACACTTAGGGACAAGAGTTGCGTGTGATCGAATGCTTGAAGAAGGCTTGAATGCAGTGAACGTTTTAGCGCTGTAGAGAATGTGTATGCTGCAGATGTCTTCTTCTTCTTTAAATAGACAAGACCTCCTGATTTCAAATTAAAACTTCCGGATATTGCTCCAAGGTTTGTTGAGTTTTATGCGCCAAGGTTTGTTGAGTTTTATGCGCCAAGGTTTCCTGGGAGATCTTCTAAACGTTGAGCTTTTCTTCAAAGTTGTTGAAGGTTGTTGAGCCAAATCCTCTCGAGAAATCTTCTAGTCATTTGAACAAGAGTCTAGAACCTTCTCTGCAGATTTGTTGAGATCTCGAAACTGGTGGGTTAACAAGCAGTCAAGTCTGAACGAGTTCCTACAAAATCTCAACAAACACGCTATAGGAAATATGAAGGAAAACATAAGATAGAATTGTTCAAACAATTCTAGCAATGCCGAACATGTCCATAAACCATTCACAAGCCCAACCAAACATTAGGCCCAATAAAGGCTCTACCAAAGGTCCAACCAAAGGTGGCTCATAAATAATTGGATCTCGGTTCTGTAGAGCAAATTAGGCATCTTTAGCAAATAGGCCCATTTGCCCTGTTTCAGAAACCGAGTCCATTAGTGCAATTTTAAACATTTGAGCACTTTGGTAAGATCTTACCAAACTCAGGAATCCCGAGTTTTGGCTTTCATCAACCAAGGTCTTGATCTTCATTAGACAGATCTTTTCATCAAGGTGGAGTTAACAATCTCCTCCTTGATGAAACACAAAACCTGTAACCTTCCTTGCACCTGTTTCATGTCAAGAAAATAAAGCAATCCACATATATAATAGTGCAAGCATTTTATAGCATGTTGGATCAAAGTTTTTAAACACCACAACCAAAAGCAGTAAGACCTTGCAAACCAAAAGTAAGGCCTTACGAAGTTCACCTAAAAACCCATAAAAACTAGAGATATCTCCCCCTTTTTGTCTTTCAACAAGAAGGGAAGAGAAAGTGTTCAAAACCCAATCAGATTCAAACAGAGATTTAAAGAGTTTCAAAGATCAGCACAAGAAACAGATCCACCAGCACCATCACTTGTCATCAGAAAGCACCACCACATCCTCGTCGTACCACTGGCCATACTTTGGAGGAACTCCATCTTCATCTAGGCGGCCTCTATAGATCTTCTCAAGCCAGCGATATTTTGCATTCTCCACATGAAAATTGCCCCACATCTTGGCTTGCCTCCTAGCCTCTTCATCCCGCCATTTCTTCACTATACCATACTCATCCACTGTGAAAACGTTTGGCTCTGGGAAGAGAGGTCGTAGGATAGGCCGATTGGTCACCTTGAGTTCGCAATTGAGAAGAACGCTCTTAGCCGTTTCCTCGACGTTCTTAACTGCATCGGCATCCATTGGCAAGATTGAAGTGGTTGCACGGTGATTCTGCAGGTACTCGAGACGAACAGGTTTACTCGACGTCGAGGAAACTGGTCGACATTGACTACTCTCAGTACCTAGTTTTTCCGATTTATGCTCGAATTCGTCTGTGCTGACCCCCTGTCGACTACTACCTAGTCGAGGTCGAGTACTTCTGAAGTCGTTTTCTGGACATGATTTGCTGGCTATCTGAGATCCACTGACCCGCTTCCTTGAGGATCGAACCTGACTTCCTTTTGCTACAACGGGAGGGAGTCTTGTAATTATTTACACAAAACGGATTCGGTTTGCTTTGATTTATTTATATGGATCTTGTGTCAAGCCAACTTGGTGCCAAATGCAAACTTGCTTCATTAATGGACCAACTCGATTTCCTCCTACAAGAGGCCCTTGGTGCCAAATGCAAACTTGGCTTCATTAATGGATCTTGTGTCAAGCCAACTCCTGGCTCTACTGACTTGGAAAGATGGATCCGTGCAGACTATATGGTGAGATGTTGGTTATTAAATTCTATGACTAAATCTGTTTCTGAAGGATTTATGTTTGTTGATTCATCCAAGGGCTTGTGGGATGAAATAGTGAAGAGATTTGGACAATGCAATGCTCCTCTAATCATTCAGATTAAGAAGAGACTTGGAAACATTGTGCAGGGCAACATGAATGTTGTGGATTTGTACAATGTGTTCAAGAGGAATTTGGATGAACTTCAGGTTCTTAAGAGTGTGCTAGAGTGCTTATGTGGTGCTATTACTGCTTGTAGATGTGATTTTAAGAAAAAGTTTGAGGAGATTGACTCAAGGAATAGATTGATGCAGTTTCTTGTCAGTTTGAATGACAACTATGATGCAGCCAGGAATTCAATCTTAGCCACTGATCCCTTACCGAGCATTAATAAAGCTTATCATATACTTCATCAAGTTGAGAGAGGCAATGAAGCCTCAAATGGGACATCTGGTTCCTCAGGGACATCTATTGACTCTAGTGCCATGACAGCTAACAGAGGAGGGAGTTCCTTTCAGTACAAGCCTCCAAGAACTGGAAATTCCAACAACAACAATCCTACATTCAAGAGAGAGTAGAAGGACTGGAGTGAACTGAAAAGAATCAAGGAGAACTCTAAGTGTTCTCACTGCAACATGAAGGGGCACACAGTTGATCGGTGTTTTAAACTACATGGAGTTCCAGATTGGTTGAAAGAGCTGACAAAGAAAGATGAGGACAATGCAGATGGTAGAGGCTTAATTGGTAATCAGATGCAAAATAGTCCTTTAGATGAGGACAATGCAGATGAGAATGTTGACTCAGCAATGGTCAATGCAGTCTATCAAGAGGTGTTGAAGGGAATGAGAGGAAAGGGCCAAGCTGAAAGCAGCAACGGATCCTTTGCAAACTTTGCAGGTACATTCTCTATCACTAATGCAAATATAGCCTCTAAAGGAATATTATCTGATGATTGGATAGTAGATACTGGAGGAAATTGAGCAAGCAGGCCCATATAGGGTTGCCTGATGGGTCTATTAAAATAGTAACTGACATGGGGATGTTGCAATTAACTGATAATGTCACATTGGGTGATGTTCTACATGTACCTGATTTTAAACACAGATTGTTATATGCTGGAAAAATCCTTGATGATACTAATCTGATAGCAATATTCACAAGGTCTCATTGTTACTTCCAGGACCCTGGATCTAAGGAGGTGTTGCTGACAGGAATCAGAAGGCATGGTCTATATAAGATTTGCTCAGAGTCACCAGCTTCATAATCAGTTGATTAGTTTTTGTTGAAAAGTTGTAATAAAGTTAGTGTGGA
Organism: Persicaria tinctoria; assembly: GCA_037127255.1. Classification (NCBI taxonomy): domain Eukaryota; kingdom Viridiplantae; phylum Streptophyta; class Magnoliopsida; order Caryophyllales; family Polygonaceae; genus Persicaria; species Persicaria tinctoria. The sequence goes on from JBANSL010000013.1 coordinate 71,054,150, forward strand.
TTTTGAGACAGTTCATGCTAGACTTGGGCATAGCTCTTTGTCTAAACTAAAACATTTAAAAATGTTTAATTCTTTGCATTTGAATGAATTTCACTGTGAATCATGTGCTTTGTCTAAGCATCACAGACTTCCTTTTCAAAGGAGTTTGAATATTGCTAGTAGGCCTTTTGAGTTGATTCATATGGATTTATGGGGTCCCTATCATACAGTTACTTATAATTGCTATTCTTATTTTCTCACTATTTTAGATGACTGCACAAGGGTTACATGGACCATTTTATTGAAAAATAAGTTGCAGGTGTTTAATGCAATTACAGATTTCATGGCTTATGTTGCAAATCAGTTTGGTTGCTCAATCAAGAATGTTTGGACTGATAATGGAATTGAATTTTTGCAAAGGTAGTGTACTGAGTTCTTTGCTTCCAAAGGGATTTTCCACAAGAGATCAGTACCTTATACTCCACAGCAAAATGGGAGAGTGGAGAGAAAACACAGACATCTTGTGGAAACTGCAAGATGTATGAGAATTCATGCAGGGCTTCCTATTAGATTTTAGGGAGAATGTCTCCTACCAGCTACTCACCCGATCAACAAAATGCCCACAGAAATCCATGATTATGTCACTCCTTATGAAAAATTGTTTAAAAAACCTGCCACTTATGAGGATTTAAGACTGATTGGATGTTTGTGTTATGCACCTGTGCAGCATGACAAGAAAGACAAAATGAGGGAGAAAGCAAGAAGTTGTGTTTTGCTTGGATATCCTTTTGGTCTAAAAAGATATAAGCTCCTTGATTTAGAGACCATGAAGGTGTTTGTTAGCAGAGATGTGATCTGTAAGGAGAATGTTTTTTCCTTTCAAAGATGGTTTAGAGAAGCAGGCCTTTGATCAAAGTGTAACTGAACCATTGTTACCCTTAGTGAATCCAGCTCCAGATGGAGGGGATGGCCTACGGGTGCCTTTGATCTTGAAAGATACAGATTCTTCTTCTCCTGGTATGCATCAAGATGTTGAAGTTAGTCCACCTTCTTTTTCATCATAGGTTGCAGATTCTATGAATTCAACTGGGAATAATGACAATGTGCCAGTTGATTTTCTGAATGATTTGAATACCATCCCTCCATTAAGGAGATCCACCTGAGAACATGTGATGCCAAGGAGATACCAAGATTTTTTTTGTAACAATGAAAGGCACAGGAACTCCTTATCTCAGTCATTTGTGGCTGAATGTCTTGGTGAAGAGATGCATAGTGATCCTGAAATGTTGCAGTCATTTTATTGTATGGCTAGTGAGCTAGAGCCATACACTTATAGACAAGCTGCTCAGTGCCGTGAGCCGAATCTGTCATGTTTTATGCTTACTTTTATGTTGCTTTCTCCACACATTTCATGCATTTGGGCTAGAATAGTACAGAATCTATGTAGTTTATGCTTATTTGCCAAATTATGGAATATACACCAGTTTCTGTTTAAATTTGCAGAATTTGAGGCAATCTACAACAGTTTTGAGAAATGACGAAAAGCTCGGAAGTCAACTACAGAAGTTCAAGGTCAAGAAGCAGTGGAACCAGGACAAATCGGGATGAAGAAAAGTGTTACTCGATATCGATTACTTTTACTCGATATCGACCAAAGATATCCGAGCAGTGCCTGGTTGAGTAGGAGCTGATCGAGGAACTGAAGACGAAGCCAACCCGACTCCAGAGCCCTACTCGATATCGACAAAACTTGAAAGTCATACCCTGAGTCAAGGAAGGATGCTAAGTCGAGAAGCCGAAGACAGGACATACCGAGCACCACTTACTCGATATCGAGTACTTTGCTTGATATCGACAACCCCAGCACCACATGACTGAGCCAGATCGGGGAGCAGTTACTTGACCAAGACCAGCGAAGCTGTAGTCGACGACAAAGCTACTCGATATCGAGTAGTTTACTCGATATCGAGGAGAGCTCTCCTGGGCCGTGTTACGCGGTTTTGCTGTCCGTGTCGAGCTGGCTTGCTTGGGAGCGAAGTTGTCCGATTCTATCCTCATCTATCATGTTTTATCAAGATCCATCAACTCCATGGAAGATTTACCTACTTTAGATATATTTCCTTTTCGGATTTAATTATTTTATTCTATTATTTAATCTTTAAGTAAGTAGATAAAGAGATATAGATATAGATAGACTTTCTTACCTTGATTAACAAGGGTTGGAAGCCTATAAATAAAGCCCTAGGGGCTGGAGTTTATTTATTCAATTCCAGTTACAATTAGTTACATATAGAGAGAGTAGAGGAGAGAGCTTGTGGCGAGAGAAGTTGGAAAGGCGAAAGCGGATTTGTCTTCGATTGATTGTAAGCTTTATTTAGTTTATTTAATGCAAGTTATTCCTTTTTGTTTATTGATGATTTTCTTGATGATGAAGAGCGAGTAGTCCACCCACTTATAGGGTCGAGGTGAGCCCGACGGTGGCCATGTAAGATGATGCGGTAAAGGTTTGATCTTTTTATGCAATTCGTCTTCTATCCCTGCGAGCATGATTCTTTTGCGAAAGTTGAAGGTGATCCTTGTTTGTATTATTGAAGCGAAAGTGATCTTAATGCAACTTGGGTTAATTATGTGAAAAGGGTTAGTAACAATTAGGGTTTATGCGAAAGCCTCTACATTCCTATTTGTTAATAATGAAAGTTATTTTATGGAAAGCATGATCTTTTATGCCTTTATGTGTTATTTTGCATGGTTATCGTTGTGGTGTTGATACCCTGGCCTTGGAAGTCTTTTAGTTTATTGATATGTTTCATCAAAATCTGCGTTCTATGCTCAAAAGATTGCACTTTTAATGTTTCTGTTTCTTGTCGATTCCGAGGAGTTTAGTCGATATCGAGTACCTCTTAGTCGATATCGAGTAGGTTCTGTGATTTGCTTTCGTTTTCGCTTTTATTTGTTATTTCTATCTTCCTTTTTGTCTTTCTGTTTTCTTTTTCTGTCTGTGAGATTTACAGCTACCTGAGATCCGCTGACACGCTTCCTCGTGGATCGATCCTGACTTCCCACTGCTGCATAGGTAGGAAGTCTTGTAATTATTTGCGTGGCTCGCATCTGGTTTGATTTATATTTCTATATTTTGAACTCGATTTCCTCCTACTAACAAATTGGCGTCGTTGCCGGGGAGGCCATCATTCGCCCCTTAGGTAGTCAGATCTCACTTTTCTTTTGAGTTACTTCGCAGGTGTATGCGCTGTTCTGGTCAACCACCTGAGTTTGACGGCTTAGACGATCCGGAACACATTCTACACATCCAATCTAAACTGAAAAGAGCCATGGCGGCCGTAGAAACACAAGAATAGCTGATTGAGAGGCTTCGGAGGGAACTAGCCGCCAAGGATGCTGCTCTCGCCACTGAGAGAGTAGGAAGGGAACAGGAAGTTGAGCGTGCGAGGCAAGCAGAAGATGAGCTTGCCCAATATCCTACCACTGCAGAGGATTACATGTACCCGACTCTCGTCGTGCCTGAATCGGCTATTCTAATCCTTCAAAATAACTATGAAATTGGCACTCCTCTCTCAATAGAAATTAAACATAATGCTTTTCATGGTAGATTTAATGAATGCCCTCTTCAACACATTACCAACTTTACTGATATGTGTCGTACTCTTGCTGAAGGGACCACCTTGGAGTACATCTTGATGAAGGCTTTCCGTTGGTCTCTCGCTGCTCCCGCATTGAAGTGGCTGGAAGGACTAAAACCATGATCCCTCACGATATGGGCTCAAGTAAAGCAGGAATTTCTCAATAAATTCTTTCCTCCTGCTAAGACAGCGCTCCTTCGCCAAAAGATTACATCTTTCAAACAGCAGCCTGGAGAGCCGCTAGCAAAGGCATGGGAACGCTATAAGGATCTACTGCGATCCTGCCCTACACATGGACAACAACCTTGCGTCGTTTAGGAGATCTTCTTTAATTCTATTGACCTTGCTGCTAAGGATAGGATCAACACATATACTCATTATGAGTATCTGACAATGCCGCCAGCAGACGCATAGGTTGCCCTCGACAAGCTGACCAACTATGACAACAAATATGGGACTCCAATCAACTATGAGGAGAACCCCTATGCCAGGTCAGCCCCATCCATGCCCCTCTACGAGCCTACTAAGGAGATTGATCCAGATGTAAAGGAGGAGTACTATAGAGATCAGAATCGCAAGCTCCTCAAACAAGTAAAGTATCTTTCTGTCAACCAGCCTTGCATTGAATGCGGATCACAAAGGCACACCACTACTGAGTGCCCACACACAGAGCAAGTCAGGCTGACAGAGTACCACAAAGAGGCAGCTTACGTAGGGGGTCCCAATCGCTACATGGGGGACCAAAGGTTTCAGCAACCACAATGGAACCAAGGTGCCCCTAGGAACCCCCACCATACAGAGCTCCAAAACATCCGAAAAGGGACCAGAAGAGGGATGACCTACAGACCATCCTAGAGGAAATGCGAAGGAATCATTCAGACACCAAGCAGTCCTTCAAATCAGTCTACACTCAGATACAAGGTGTCAACTCCAGGCCTGGAGAAATTGATATATGGCGGAAATCAATGGAAACACAGATTGGCCAGCTAGAAGCAGGCGTCCCCAGACAATCATGAACGCTCCCTGGATCTTCAGAACCAAATCCTAAGGGGAAGACCGGACACATCGCTGTTGTGAAGCTCAGGAGCGGGCACCAACTACGCGAGCTAGAGGTCGGAAAGCAGCATGACGGAGAAGCTGAACAGCAAGTCGATATCGATCAGACCTTGGTCGATGTCGAGGAGAGGCAACTCGATATCGAGGAAGGACTACTCGATATCGAGGACAAACTGGATCGACCTTCGTCTCCAAAGCACAATAAATCTACATCAAGAAAAGTAGTCAATATCGAGGAACTGCTGGTCGATATCGAGGAGAACCAAGTCGACATCAAGAAAGCTGCAACACCTCCGACATCTATTCTGGCTCCAAACCAGAAAAAGACGTTGCCCTTCCCAACAAAATCTCCAAAGGATCCAGCAGAGAAGAAGTTTCAGCGCTTCATCAAGATGATTCAGAAGCTCAATGTCACCATACCCTTCACAGAAGCTCTCAATGAAATGCCATCCTACGTCAAATTCCTCAAGGAGATTCTAAGCAAGAAGTGGTCATTGGCTGATATTATAGAGGAGTGAAGCCATATGGACATACTTGAGAAGAGGCCAGATCCAAGTAAGTTTGCTATAACCATTGGATTTGGTCAATATAAATTTAATGCATTATGTGATCTTGGAGCAAGTGTGAGTATAATGCCTTTAATAATATGGTCCAAGATTAAAATAGGTGCCCTAGATCCTGTGGATGCTAAGCTTTATATGGCCAACAACACAGTGGTCATCCCAACAGGCATGGTGGATAATGTGCCAGTGCAAGTAGGTAAGTTCTTTGTCCCTGCTGATTTTCTAGTTATTGATATGGCGGAGGACCCTGCTTGTCCAATTATTCTAGGAAGGCCCTTCTTGGCGACTTACTCTAGATAGACCAAATACAGTGGTCCCCGAATCCGTTTCTGCAAAGGTAAGCCAAGGTATGGATCTTTCTTCTCCTATTTCCATTCAAGATTTATCTATACATGGGAGAGGTTTGCCTTGGTATGTACGCTTATGTAGGATTTCCAATGATGAGCCTAAAGAGTATGAAGTTGGAGACAAGCTATATGTTTCCAAATCAAAAGATCATTGGTTTCCCAACAAATTCAACAAGAAGAGGATGGGACCTTTCGTGGTGAACAAGATCCATTCCGGAGGACTGCAGCTGATGGACAAAAATGGAGTCTTATTTGAAGCCCAAGCTACATGGGTCCTGCAAATGCCACCTTGAGCTTAATGGAGAAAGTCAGCCTAGCGACTATAAAATATAGAGCTTGTAAATATACTTTTATTTTTGGGACTTTTGGACTTTGTTGCTTTTGTTTGTTTTTGGTTTTGAACTTTTAGTTTTTCTATTGTGGGTATTTCTCTTCTACATTTTTCAGGTCCATGGGGATAGAAGCAAGCTAAAATCGGATTAGGCCCAGCAGCATAGCACTAGATTCTGACGATATGCACACCTGTCTAGTGAGTTTCTTTCTTTACCCTTATTTTTTATACAATGAGGACACTTTAATGTTTAAGTATGGGGTGGGGGAAGGGCTTACTTTGTGCATATTTGATATATTTGACATTATGTGTGCATTTTTAAAGTTTATTTCTTGAATTGCTTACAATGGCTACTTTGGATTTCATATTTGACATCTATGTGCTTATATGCATGTTTTTCAAAAGTTTGAAAAAATCACCCCCATTGAAAATTTTGATAAATGTCATGGAAGCTTTATTGAACTCGACGATGCAAAATTGGATTCATTAGAGATATAACATTAAATTCCCTAGTAAAGGGAAGTCACAATAAAGTGCATTATTTTCTTAAAAACCATGAAAGGAGGTAAAATTGATGTTGCTTTTGACATGTTGCATGATAAGAGGATGGAGGACTTTATATTTCTATATAATGCTCATATGTTTATAATCCTAGCCTTACCTATGCTTATGCATTACACAAAGCCATATTATGCCTTATTTCACATTATATTGCTCCACATGTTCTAAATATTTTCCATTCTTTACCTTATCCAGGAATTATGTTGAGAATGATTTTACATTATGGAGATGTTATATGGTGATTGTGTTGTTGTTATCATATTTGGAGTACGGTGGAAAATTGTTTGAAAACTATGGAAAATTTGATGAGTGAAAAAAATCCGATCACCTCAGGAGATAAAGGTAGATCGACCCTGCTTGCTGAGATAATAGTTTGGCGAGATGGGACACCAATGTAAGGAGTCCAAAGCACTAAGTATCCGGGGCCATTCATGACACCCATGTTTGCGACTCGCGAGAAGGCAGTGCTGAGGTCAGAGAGGTAAAATCATAATATTGAAAAAAAAACATTATGAAAGGTGATGAATCTTATGAAGAAGGAATGTGGTATGAAAATTTGTAAATACTCCATTTCCCCGAATCATTAGCACCACATTGCCAAAAATTGCCCATCTTTAGCCTTTTACCAATCTACTCCTTATTGAGCTTAAATTAAAGTCCTCTTGATTATTGTTGCTTTGTCACATATAAATTATTTTTGCATTACCCTTCTTTTGTGAGTAGATGTTGCTTTTTAATTGCACATGCATCGATTTGTGACACTAGTACCTTTTCGAGGATGGTAATTGATTGCAGGGTTATATGAGAATGAATCTAAGATGTTGACAGTTTTGATTTCTTCGCATGTATGACAAATAAAAGTATTTCTTGAGAACAAGGAAGCTTAAGTATGGGGTGTTTGTTGTGAGCAGAATCTGCAATGTTTTGTACTTACTTTTATGTCGTTTTCTGCACACATTTCATGCATTTGGGCTAGAATAGTACAGAATCTATATAGTTTATGCTTATTTGTCAAATTATGGAATCTACACCAGTTTCTGTTTAAATTCGCAGAATTCGAGGCAATCTACAGTAGTTCTGAGAAAGGACGAAAAGCTCAGAAGTCAACTACAGAAGTCCAAGGTCAAGAAGCAGCGGAACCAGGACAAACCGGGCTGAAGACAAGTGTTACTCGATAACGAGTACTTTTACTCGATATCGACCAAAGATATCCGAGCAGTGCCTGGTCGAGTAGGAGCTGATCGAGGAACTGAAGACGAAGCCAACCCGACTCCAGAGCCCTACTCGATATCGAGTACTTTTACTCGATATTGACAAAACTTGAAAGTCATACCCTGAGTCGAGGAAGGATGCTAAGTCGAGAAGCCAAAGACTGGACATACCAAGCACCACTTACTCGATACCGAGTACTTTGCTCGATATCGACAACCCCAGCACCTCATGACCGAGCCAGATCGGAGAGCAGTTACTCGACCAAGACCAGTGAAGCTGAAGTCGATGACAAAGCTACTCGATATCGAGTAAACTCGATATCGAGGAGAGCTCTCCTGGGCTGTGTTACGCGGTTTTGCTGTCCGTGTCGAGCTGGCTTGCTTGGGAGTGAAGTTGTCCGATTCTATCCACATCTATCAAGTTTTATCAAGATCCATCAACTCCATGAAAGATTTACCTACTTTAGATATATTTCCTTTTTGGATAGACTTTCTTACCTTGATTAGCAAGGGTTGGAAGCCTATAAATAAAACCCTAGGGGCTGGATTTTATTCATTCAATTCCAGTTACAATTAGTTACATATAGAGAGAGTAGAGGAGAGAGCTTGTGGCGAGAGAAGTTGGAAAGGCGAAGCGGATTTGGCTTCGATTGGTTGTAAGCTTTCTTTAGTTTATTTAATGCAAGTTATTCCCTTTTGTTTATTGATGAGTTTCTAGATGATGAAGAGCGAGTAGTCCACCCACTTATAGGATCGGGGTGAGCCCGACGGTGGCCATCTAAGATGATGCGGTAAAGGTTTGATCTTTTTATGCAATTCGTCTTCTATCCCTGCGAGCATGATTCTTTTTCGAAAGTTGAAGGTGATCCTTGTTTGTATTATTGAAGCGAAAGTGATCTTAATAAAACTTGGGTTAATTATGTGAAAAGGGTTAGTAACAATTGGGGTTTATGCGAAAGCCTCTACATTCCTATTTGTTAATAACGAAAGTTATTTGATGGAAAACTGATATCATCCTATTCTATGTGATTTTAGGTGTCTTGTGAGTAGGTTTTATGTTTATTAAGTGTCACTTTATATGTGTTTTTATGTGATTTATGTGTCATTTCGAGTATAGAGGTCTACACATGGTGTGTGTGAAATTTCAGGTGTTTCGATGCATATTTTGGGATATTTAACGAGCCAAGGAAAAGGAGCAAGGAATGAGTCATGTGCGAGGATGATCCTTGAAGTCGGAGCATGTCCATAGAGAGCATTCGAGAGGCATGAGTCGAGGCAAGAGAGCTTTCAAGGTCAAAATCAAAGAAACAAGGCGGAATCGGACTCGGAACCCACACATATCGAGTCGGTATTCCGAGCAGAGAAGGATACCACGACGTATCGAGTCGATACTTTAAACTATCGACTCGGTACCTGAACATTTCGAGTGAAGTATGGCTTTACAGTAGCCACATATCGACTCGATACTCTGAAGTATCGAGTCGATACTTGTCCTCAGCGAGAGTTCGTCAGATTTTTTTATTCGCTTTTATATTTTGTTAAACGACTTTTTATTATATTTTATTATTATTTTAGGATTATTTTCAGATCTTTTGTTAGAACTATATATAGAGAATTAGGGTTTGATCATAAGGACGTCGAATTTTCACGTCAGAAACGATAGTTGCAGACATTGAGAGTTTTAGACCTTTTCAGAGATTTCTTCTTGAAGGTTTGTTTTGCTGGATTCAAGAATACGTTTTATTAATCTACTCTTATATTCTTTCATCATGAATTCTTTTATTGTGTCTGAATCTATGTCTAACTAATTTTCTTGTTCTAGGGTTGGGGTGATCCCAACGATGCTGAGATAGACATGTGCGTGATGATTGCCTGAATGAATTCTATTATTTGTTTGATTTGATCCATGAGTGTTTAATCCGATTAATTCTATGATTGATTGGAATCCTTTTGATATTCAACACGCGCCAGCTGCGAATTGAGATTGGATACATAGACAAAGTTGTTGGAAAACATGGATTGAACTTGAGAATTGTTTATGAGCAATCTATTTAATTCTCTTGAGGATATTAAACTATCGTAGACAACTTAGGTTTGAATTGATTATTTGGATCGCGCATGCGATTGTTTGATCGATTTGCTCGCTAGGGTCTAAGTGCTTAATGAGTCCAATTTGATTGATTAATCTGCAACATGCGCAAGCTGAGTGGTAATTGATTGAATCAGACATAGTTATTGCGAGATGCGTAGGCTGAGCGATAATGAATTTAGATAGTTTACCTTCAAATATCTCTTTTCAATTTGTTCAGGCATGAAAACTATATAGTCTATCGAGGATACACTGTTGTGGTGAACCCTGACTCTGGAATGTTTCTCATCATATATTCACAAAAACTTGCAATTTGTTATTTTTCCTCTTCTTATTTTCTTTATTCCGTCAAAAATCACTTCTCTTATTTGGCTTAGTAAACTAGTTGAGGTTCTGCAATTGGTATTCACACAGTCCCCGAGATTCGACACTCGATTACTACAATTGACACCGTACGCTTGTGGGGTGTTGGTTTTAGACCGATCAAAAACATGATCTTTTATGCCTTTATGTGTTATTTTGCATGGTTATCGTTGTTGTGTTGATACCCTGCCCTTGGACGCCTTTTAGTTTATTGATATATTTCATCAAAATCTGTGTTCTGTGTTCGAAAGATTGCACTTTTAAAGTTTCTGTTGCTTGTCGATTCCGAGGAGTTTAGTCGATATCGAGTACCTCTTAGTCGATATCGAGTAGGTTATGTGCTTTGCTTTCGTTTTTGCTTTTATTTGTTATTTCTATCTTCCTTTCTGTCTTTCTGTTTGCTTTTCTGTTGTGAGATTTATAGCTACCTGAGATCCGCTGACACGCTTACTCGTGGATCGATCCTGACTTCCCACTGCTGCATAGGGAGAAAGTCTTGTAATTATTTGCGTGGGCACGAATCTGGTTTGATTTATATTTCTATATTTTGAACTCGATTTCCTCCTACTAAGACTCAGCAGTTCCTTGTAGCGTTCCCATGCCTTTGCCAGCGGTTCCCCAAGCTTCTGTTTGAAAGCGGTGATTTTCTTGCGGAGGAGTGCTGTCTTTGTAGGAGGGAAGAATTTGTTCAGAAACTCTTGCTCTACTTGGGCCCATGTCGTGAGGGACCTTGGTTTCAGCCCTTCAAGCCACTTCAGTGCAGGTCCAGCGAGAGACCAGCGAAAAGCCTTCATCTTGACATATTCCAGAGTGGTACCTTCAGTAAGAGTACGGCATATGTCAGAAAAATTGGTAATATGTTCAAGAGGACACTCATTAAATCTTCCAACAAAGGCATTGTTTTTAAGCTCTATAAGAAATTAAGTGCGAATTTCAAAAGAGTTTTCAGGGATAAGAATCGCTGATTCAGGCACGACGAGAGTTGGATGCATATAATCCTCGGCCGTGGTTGGGTATTGGGCAAGCTCAGCTGCCAGCTGCCTCGCACGTTCAGCTTCTTGTTCCCTTCCTGCTCTCTCAGTGGCGAAAGCAGCATCCCTGGCGGCTAGATCCCTCGTGAGCCTTGGCTCTTTGTAGTTTATTTCTAATGGGTAGGAGGCGTTCCGGTTCGTCTAAGCCGTCAAACTCAGGTGGTTGACCAGAATGGCGCATACACCTGTAAAGTAACACAAAGAAAAAGTGAGAACTGACTACCTAAGGCGCGAATGATAGCTTCCCCGGCAACGGCGCCAATTTGTTGTGAGGAGGAAATCAAGTATGAAATATAACAAAATAGATCAAACCAGATTTAGGCCCACACAAATAATTACAAGACTCCTCCAATGCAGTAAGAGAAAGTCAGGATCGAATCAACGAGGAAGCGTGTCAGCGTATCCTAGGTAGCTGTAATTCTCACAGAAAAGCAAACAGAAGACAGAAACAAAGAAACAAAGAAAGTGATAACTCCCTCCCTTGATGAAAATCGGAATAAATGTTCCAAAGGCCTTGACAGGATGTTTGTGTCAAAGGTCTTGGAGCATTAACAGTTGATGAAATACAAAACCTGTTTTATAAGTCCGAATATTATATAATCTTATTATATACCTCCTTTATATTATATATATATATATATATATATATATATATATGACTAATCTTTTAGGAAGTATTTCGAGATTATATCTTTCCTTTTGGTGCATATTGAGGAGATCCAATTCAAAGAAGATCATGTCTTCGAAGTGTCCTAAAATAGAAGATCCGGGCGCGCCATGATCTTTACTAGCCGTTGTTGAAGAACCTCATGCTCCATGTTACTTCCATAAAGGAAAGGAAGAAGAAGACAGAACATACAAGTATTACACGAGCTTTCATTCATTCAAGCAAGATCTGTCTTCCAAAGTGTCTCTCTGCTAGCTCTCAAGAGTTTGTTGTTTATTTCAAAGCCTTTGAGAGTCACGGTGAGCTTATAGGATATATTCATTTATAGTGTTACTCGAGAGTTTGTAACTCGGGAAGTTGCACTAGGCTATTGATTTGTGAGAGTAAGAGGATTGTACTAGATAGCTGAGAGAGGTGGGGCTCTTCTAGATTGGTCTTGGACTCCAAGGGAACGTGAGTTGACTAGATTGTAATTGTATAGGAGAGAGGCTTCTCGGTGAGCTATTAGGATCCTAAGCTAAGCGAATCAATAAAGCCTTTTGAATCCTAGGGTTGTGGAAGAACCCTAGGCGGGGACGTAGGCCAAGTTCGTGCTGAACCTCGTAAATAATTACTCGTGTCCTTTACTTTTTGCTTTACCTTATTTCCGCACTTGGTTCGATTGTCTAACTTTGTGATTCAGGTTTAATCTCAAAGGGTTTTATACGAGCTACAAAAGTCTTGAGACTTTTTGCGAAAAACGGGCATACTCTATTCAACCCCCTTTCTAGAGTATTTCTATATTACATTGTTTTATATTATCGAACCTTCAATTGGTATCAGAGCTTTACTCACTGTTTTTGATCTAACAATCTTGTGAGTTTTTGATCATGTCTAGTGAAGCAAGCGGAGGATTTGCACAGGGAAGGTCCACAAGCAGACCACCACTCTTTGTAGTAAACAACTTTATCCACTGGAGATCTTTGATGAAAATGTTCATTATAGATCAAGATCTAGAGCTTTGGAACATTATAGAGAATGGTCCAAAGATTCCAGAGAAAGAGGGACCAAACGATACCAAATTTGCAAAGAAGGAGTCTGAATACAACCAAGCAGATCTTGAAATCGTCTCAAAAAACTACAGGGCTATTAACTTACTTTATTGTGGTCTTAGCACTGATGAGTTTAACCGTATTTCATCTTGTAGGTCAGCTAAAGAGATTTGGGACAAACTGGTCGTCACCTATGAAGGAACGAGCCAAGTAAAAGACACCAAGATCAGCATCTTCCTTCGAAAGTACGAGCTCTTCAAGATGAAGCCTAATGAGACAATCAAGGCCATGTTCACACGATTCACAGAGATCACCAATAACCTTGACTCTCTCGGCAAGAGCTTTACCAACGTTGAGAAAGTGAGGAAGATACTGAGGTGCCTTCCAAAAGTAACAGCTATAGAGGAAGCTCAGGACCTCACCAATCTACCCCTTGATGACCTTCTTGGGAAGCTGATCATGCATGAGATGATCCTTAATGGAGACGATGGAGAACTTCCAGCTAGCACTAAGAACTTGGCACTCAAGTCTAAGAAGGATGAGCCTAAAGATGGATCTGATTCCGAAGATGAGGATGACGATGAGGATGATCCTTTTGCTCTTATCACAAGAGGCCTTGCTCGAATTCTCAAAATGAAGAATCAATTCAACAACAAGGATGGATCAGAGTCTTCAAAATTTCAAGGTAAGCCTCAATACAACAAGTATGAAAAGAAGACTAAACCTTTGTCCTGTTTTGAATGTGGTGAAACATATCATCTTGTGAAGGACTGCCCTCAAAAGACAAAGAGCCAGTCCAAGAAGGGTGACAAATGGAAGAAGAAAGCCATGGTGGCAACTTGGAGCGATTCCGACTTTGACTCCGATGATGAGAAGACCAACATTTGTCTTATGTCCTCACAAGATGAGTCCCACGATGAAAAGCTTGAAGCTACTGTAAGAGAACTTATGGCAAGTCCAAAAGAGGTATTATCGGAATTCCTTTCCAATATGATTGCCAATGAAGAGAAGCTTATTGCTCAAACTAACACTTTTATTAAGAGAACTGTAGACCAGGAAAGAACTATTGAGGATCTGTCTATGAGGGTCAAAAGTCTTGAAGCTTCTTATTCAGGTCTTGACATTAAAGTCAAGACGCTTGATTCGGAGAAATCTGAACTCAAGCAAGATCTCTCATCTCTAAGAAATGAGCATCATGACTTAGAGAACGAGAAGATCTCCTTGAATAATAAGATTCAAGACCAACAGACATCCCTCATAAGTTTTACCAAATCCAAAGGTACTCTCGATAGGATGTTGGGTGAGCAACAAAGCTCTCTAAACAAAAGTGGTATTGGTTACAATCCAAAGTTCTTAAAGAAGCAACCCATTACCACTTTTGTAATGGCAAAAGGAAGCAGAACCTCTCCTATATGTCACCATTGTGCTAGAAAGGGACATGTAAAAGAGACCTTCCCCTATAGAAGAAAGGATCCATATATTATTCGCAATACATTTCCTGTTCATTTGAGAAAAGAACGGATAACACAAGTTTGGGTTCCAAAAGGCACTATCTTACCAAATATGGTTTACCCCAACAATGGATCCAAATTTGCTTATTGGTCTAGCCACAAAGGTTGATGTTTGTCTTGCAGGAGATCACCAAGGTGAAAGAACACAAATGGATTATTGATAGTGGATGCTTGAGGCATATGAGTGGGAAGAGTTCTCTCTTTCATGATCTAAAGGAGCAATCCACGGGAACAATCACTCTTGGCTACAAAGGAAAATGCGACATCATTGGTATTGGTAGTGTTGGAAGTGATTCCAGCCATAGTATTAAAATTGTCTATCTTGTTAATGGTCTAAAGTATAATCTGCTTAGTGTCTCTCAATTATGTGATAGTGGCAACAATGTCAGATTTAACAAGAAAAGATGTATAGTGTGCAGAGAAGATACAGGTGAAGTTATATTGACTGCATATCGTTACAACAACATATACGCCATAAATGTTGATCAAGTGGCACAAGGAAGCTTAACCTGTCTAAAGGCTTTGATGGACGATCCAAAGCTTTGGCATAGGAGACTCGGTCATGTGAGTCCACATACACTACAGAAGCTTGTGTCCAAAGGGCTTGTAAGAGGGCTACCTGAGATGGACTTCAAAGGTATTGATATGTGCAATGCATGCACACAAGGTAAACAAACACGTAGCTCTTTCAAACCCAAAAAGGTTGTAAGTTCTTCTAGATATACTTGGGTTGCATTTTTCTATATATACTTGGGTTGCATTTTTAAAAGAAAAATCAGAGGCCTTATTTGAGTTTTCAAAACTTTGTAAAGAGTTGCAAACTTTAAGAAACGAGCCCATAGTGTCAATTCGGAGTGATCATGGTAGGGAGTTTGATCAACTTCAGTTTGATTTATTTTGTGCTAAATATGGCATCTCCCATAACTTTTCTGCTCCTAGGACACCTCAATAAAACGGGGTTGTGGAATGCAAGAACCGCACCTTAGAGGATATGGCCATGACTATGCTCTTAGAAAATGCATTACCTAAAACCTATTGGGCTGAAGTTGTTAACACAGCTAACTATATTTTAAATCGTTGTCTTATTCGTTCCATCTTAAAGAAAACTCCTTATGAACTTTTCAAAGGCCGCAAACCACTTATATCTTACTTTAAACCCTTTGGTTGTACTTGTTTTGTTCATAACAATGGAAAAGATAACCTTAGGAAATTTGATGCGCATAGTGATGAAGGTATATTTCTTGGCTACTCCACGAGTAGCAAAGCTTATAGAATCTTCAATAAAAGGACCCAGGTAGTGGAAGAAAGTATACATGTTATTTTTGATGAATGCAATGACGGTGCTTTGAGTGAAAGTGTTGCAGATATAGATCTTAACATCCATGAAGAGAACGAGGAAGGTGACAATGCTGCTACCAAGAACACAGAGAAGAGGAACATGCAGGAACCGATTCTTAACACTGAAGAATTGGCCCAAGGTGTTGAAGATTCGTCCAAAGCCCTTGGTGTCCAATCCAACAGTGTTGAGACGTCAAAAACCGCTGTAACTGAACCTAACAGGACCATGGAGTCAGATGTACTACAAGTCTATCCTACTGGTGTGACGAATCAAGGAGCCGAGACTAGCAAAAGGAAATTCAAATACTCCTCATCACACTCATTAAAGGATATCATTTCTGACCCTACTTCTAGTGTTCAAACTCGTTCTAAACTTAAAGATCTTTGTGCTTTTCACGCGTTGGTTTCTCTTATTGAGCCAAAGAAGGTAGATGAGGCACTTCAAGAGCCAGACTGGATCATTGCTATGCAAAGTGAGCTTAACGAATTTAAAAGAAACAAAGTCTGGACCTTGAAGCCTAGGCCAAAGCATCAATCAGTCATTTGCACACGATAGGTATTTCGAAACAAGCTAGATGAGAATGGTAAGATCGTGAGGAACAAGGCAAGACTTGTTGCTCAAGGCTACAATCAAGAGGAAGGTATTGACTACGAGGAGACCTTTGCTCCCGTAGCCAGGCTTGAAGCTATTCGCATTCTATTAGCATTTGCATCTTTCATGAGCATAAAGTTATATCAAATGGATGTCAAGTGTGCTTTTCTTAATGGTTTCCTAGAGGAAGAGGTATATGTGGCTCGACCCCCAGGATTTGAAAGTTTAGAATTTCCTAATCATGTTTATAAACTTGACAATGCGCTTTATGGTTTGAAACAAGCCCCAAGAGCTTGGTATGAGCGCTTGTCAAAATATCTTTTAGAAAATGATTTTAAAAGGGGGTTGATCGACAAGACTCTTTTTATCAAAACCAAAGGAAAGGACATTTTGGTTATTCAAATTTATGTTGATGATATATTAAATGGTGCTACTAACACATCTTTGTGCAAGGAATTTTCTGACATCATGTGCAGTGAATTTGAGATGAGCTTGATGGGAGAACTCAACTTCTTTTTGGGATTACAAGTTCATCAATCCAAGAAAGGGATCTTTGTCAACCAAAGCAAGTACACTAAGGATCTCTTGAAGAAGTTCAAGATGGACCAATCCAAAGCATCCAAGACTCCCATGAGCTCAACATTGTCTCTAGATCAAGACAAGATTGGAATAAGTGTCAATCAAAAGGAGTATCAAGGAATGATTGGATCTTTATTATATCTCACGGCTTGTAGACCTGACATCATGTTTAGTGTTTGCATGTGTGCTAGGTTTTAGGCTGATCCTAAAGAATCTCACCTCGTGGCTGTGAAGAGGATCTTTCGATATCTCAATGGCACTAAGGAGCTTGGACTATGGTACCCAAAGCAAAAGGATTTCACATTAATTGGATATTCTGGTGCAGATTTTGCAGGCTATAAGGTGGATAGGAAGAGCACATCAGGATGTTGCCAATTCTTAGGAGCATCTTTGATCAGTTGGCACTCAAAGAAGCAAAACTTAGTTGCTCTATCCACTGCAGAAGCCGAATACATTGCAGCTGGAGCCTGTTGCTCCCAAATCCTTTGGATAGCTCAACAAATGCGAGATCTTGGCATCAACCTCAAAGGTATTCCAATTAAGTGTGACAATACAAGTGCCATCTCCATCACTAAGAATCCTGTTCAGCATTGAAGGACCAAACATATTGATATAAGGCATCATTTCATTAGAGACCATGTTAAAAAAGGTGATGTGTCCATTTCATTTATTTCAACTGATTATCAATGGGCTGACATTTTTACTAAGCCTTTGACAGAGGACAGGTTCACCTTCATAAGACGAGAGATTGGGATGCTTAATAAGGATGCACTTTCGTGGGGGGAGCATTCCCTTTACAAAAGATAAAATTCTACTTAGTGTCAAGACCCTTGAAAACTATGTCAAGGTGTGTGAACTAAATGGTGGATTACATTTATCGGATCATATATTTTTGGTTAATATCTTTTTAGATATTTAATCAATTATATTTTTTATCGGATTTCAAAAATTGCCTATATATGTTATATTCTTAAAAGTTAAGATTTTTTTTAAATTTGGAACTTAATCCTTCAGATTTTCAGTCCGATTTTAATGGGAATATTTGAATTTTGAATTGGAAACTCTTCAAATCTTGCAATGATATCATTACCCTCCCTTGGAACTCTAAACCCGTCCCATCACTCCATCACTTCTCTCTACTTATACCCACCTCTGTACCCGAATTCTACACACTCTCAAAACTGATCCAAACCCTTTCACTTTCTTCTTCTTCAACCTCTCAACCTTTTCTAAAGAAACCCTAGCCGATTCCCTCCATGGCACCCAAAACAAAGAAAGTTGTCACACCCAAAAGACTTGGCGCCACCCCCAAGGGACGTCAGGCCACTGCTACCTCTCCCACACCTGAACCCGCTCCTCAAGCCATTGTTCCAACCGTTGTCCAAAGCACCATCGTTGAGAGCACAGCCACTATTCCCATGGGCTCTCAAAAGCGCTCAGCTAAGAAGCCTCTCAGTGTCAAACAGAAAGGGAAGAGGAAGATTTTGGCTGGGGAAGTGGACGAAGAAGAGAAGGAAGATGACCTAGATGTCATCCTGGAAAGAGATGCTGCCAAGGAATCCGAGGAGGAAGCCTTGAAGAAGAAAAAGGCTGATGAGGAGGCCGAGCTTGCTAGGAAACTGGCAGAGGAGGAAGCTGAGAGGATTCAGAAAGAAGCTGAAGCTGAGGAGGTTCCATCCGAGGAGGAGCCTGGGGAAGAAGAAGAAGAGCAAGAGGGATCTGGAGATGACGAGGAAGCTGAAGGAGAGGAAGCAGGGTCTGGTGAGGACTCGGGGTCTGAGGAAGAGGAGGAAGAATCTCCCTCTCCTTCTCCTCCTCCCCCGTCTCCAAAGAAGCGGAAAGCCCCAGTTGTTGTCAAGCCTCCCTCTCCCAAGCGCACTAGGAAGGGCACCCTCAGGACTCTTGAAGCGCCTCTCAAGAGAGTTGCTCCGACAATTGCTCGTAGGAAGAATGCCGATCCCCCTGCATATATCCAGGTAAATCAATCCTTGCCCTCCTCTTGGTTTCAAGATGCTGAGACTGCTGGTAAGTGGGTAGATGAGTTTCGAACTCGTAGGATTAGCTGTTCTGATTTTTTGGATTTTGAGTTCTTCGAAGCTTTGAAGTTACCTTGCATTGATCTTCTCAAAAAATCCCCAGCCTGGACTCTTCTCAACCTTGAAATTGTCTACTACCCCCAGCTTACCCGCCTATTCTACATTAACCTAAAAGCCAAACACGACACCAATGGTTGGTCTTTGGAGTCTGTTGTCAAAGGGGTTAGAATCTCTCTCAACTCCAATGCTTTTGCAGACTTCCTTGGCCTACCTAGCCCAGTTCCACCCTCTGAAATACACCCCTCAAAAGAAAATTGCATCATCCTTGCCCGAGCCAAGTACCTCCTACCTGAAGCATCCAACAACACCTCAAAGCAACTCACCCACTCATCCCTAACCCTTGAGGCAAAAATAATTTTCAACATCATTGTTCGATGCCTCTTACCCCGTCTTAACTCTGGCTCACTCCTTACTGACAATGCCATGGTCCTGCTTTACCGCATCTTAAATAGCCTTGATCTTGATCTGGCCAACACTATCCTTGGAACCATGGCTCATGCTAGAAAAGCTCGAAAAGGCTCTCCCCTCCCCTTTGCTACCCTTTTGACCCCTCTCTTCAAAGCTTCTGGAATTGATGTCAAAAATGAAGAACAGCTGCGTCATATGGGTAAGTTCGACTCTAAGGGCCTTGAAAAGATTGGCATCACTCGGTCTCCCCAAGGGACCTTGAGTCTTGCCACTCCTTCAAAAGTCCTTCCCACTGCTCCAGCTTTCGATGAACGCATGGACAACCTAGAGTTGGGCTTGGAGGAAGTTCGCCTGGATATCAAGGAGCTGCAAAAGGAGTTTATGACGAAGATGAGCGGGATTTCCAAGATGCTGCAAGGACTGTGGACGAGGCTCACTGATGATGATGCTCCGGATGACGAAGCTTAAACCCTACCCTACCCTATCCCACCCCTGAAACATTATACATTGCTGGTTTTTGGAAACGTTTTCAAAACATTTGGTGACTATTTTGGTGACTGTTTTACCTCCTCCCTTTGTTGAAAGACAAAAAGGGGGAGATGATCTGTGGTGTTGTTTAGACTTTGAAAACCTATCTGCTTGAAGGTCTTGGAAGACCTTGGTTTTTGATTTGTGGTTTTCGGTTGGATAGTTTTTGCATGCTTTAAAAATTTTATACAACATTTGTCTAACCCATGCAGGTACTTAGTCCGATTTCTATTTTATTATCTATGCTTGACTAAGTTGCAGGGATGCACAGGTTTTGTCTTTCATCAGGGGGGGAAATTGATAACTCCCTCCCTTGATGAAAATCAGAATAAATGTTTCAAAAGCCTTGACAAGATGTTTGTGTCAAAGGTCTTGGAGGATTAACAGTTGATGAAATACAAAACCTGTTTTATAAGTCCGAATATTATTTAATCTTATTATATACTTTCTTTATATTATATATATATGTATGACTAATCTTTCAGGAAGTATTTCGAGATTATATCTTTCCTTTTGGTGCATATTGAGGAGATCCAATTCAAAGAAGATCATGTCTTCGAAGTGTCCTAAAATAGAAGATCCGGGCGCGCCATGATCTTTACTAGCCATTGTTGAAGATCCGGTGTTGAAGAACCTCATGCTCCATGTTACTTCTATAAAGGAAAGGAAGAAGAAGACAGAACATACAAGTATTACACGAGCTTTCATTCATTCAAGCAAGATCTGTCTTCCAAAGTGTCTCTCTGCTAGCGCTCAAAAGTTTGTTGTTTATTTCAAAGCCTTTGAGAGTCACGGTGAGCTTATAGGATATATTCATTTATAGTGTTACTCGAGAGTTTGTAACTCGGGAAGTTGCACTAGGCTATTGATTTGTGATAGTAAGAGGATTGTACTAGATAGCTGAGAGAGGTGGGGCTCTTCTAGATTGGTCTTGGACTCTAAGGGAACGTGAGTTGACTAGATTGTAATTGTATAGGAGAGAGGCTTCTCGGTGAGCTATTAGGATCCTAAGCTAAGCGAATCAATAAAGCCTTTTGAATCCTAGGGTTGTGGAAGAACCCTAGGCGGGAACGTAGGCCAAGTTCGTGCTGAACCTCGTAAACAATTACTCGTGTCCTTTACTTTTTGCTTTACCTTATTTCCGCACTTTGTTCGATTGTCTAACTTTGTGATTCAGGTTTAATCTCAAAGGGTTTTATACGAGCTACAAAAGTCTTGAGACTTTCTGCGAAAAACGGGCATACTCTATTCAACCCCCCTTCTAGAGTATTTCTATATTACATTATTTTATATTATCGAACCTTCAGAAAGAAAGACAGAAATAACAAACGAAAGCAAGAAATAAAGCAAAAGCAAAGACAGACGTACTCGATCTCGACTACAGTCAACTCGAGATTGACAACCAACAGTAGAAGCAGAAACTAAGAATCGACGACAATAAGCAGAAACTCAACTCGACATAGACCAAAACCAACTCGAGATCGACTAAGGCTTACTCGATCTCGACAAGCCCCTCCTCTGTATCGACCAAAAACACAGAAACTTTAAATTTGCAGATTCGAACACAGAACTCAGAAATTCGACAGAAATAAACTCAATATATAAAGAACTTCCAAAGCCAGTGTATCAACACCACAACGATAACCATGCAATGTAATACATAAAGGCATAAAAGATCATGTTTTCCATCAAAATAACTTTCGTTACTAACAAATAGGCATATAGAGGCTTTCGCATAAACCCTAATTGTTACTAACCCTTTTCACATAATTAACCCAAGTTGTATTAAGATCACTTTCACTTCAATAATACAAACGAAGATCACCTTCAACTCTCGCAAAAGAATCATGCTTATAGGGATAGAAGACGAATTGCATAAAAAGATCTGACCTTTACCGTATCACCTCACATGGCCACCGTCGGGCTCACCCCAGCCCCAGAAGTGGGTGGACTACTCGCTCTTCATCGCAATAGCAGACATTAAATAACAAAAGAAACACAGATTCTTGCTTGAGCTTGCTCTCTCTTTCAATGGAGATTTGGGGTTTTCTCTCTGGCTTGATTTGTTAATCTTTTGTGCTAAGATCAAATCGGTGTTTGTCCAAAATATATATTTTAAATTTGTTTTTCTACGCTTAACCACCTGGGCCGAGTGAAACACGAAATAAAGCTAAAACCATATATATATGTCTATTGATCACTTCATCTATCATATATGGTATTTATTACCTAAATTAAAACACGAAATGATGTAGATCTCCTTTTAATTGATTTGTATAATCTTGCAGAAAAAGGACAAACAAGTTTATAAGATCGATTTGAACTTGAAATATATTTTAAAGAGAAAAGTTATGCCGAATGCACAAATTTTCGCTCCAATTAGAGTAGTGTCCTAGTTTTTGAAAAAATTAGTAAAGTGTCCATACCTTTTAACCTAATAAAAAATAAAGAAGGAAAAAAAAAATTAAACTAACCCTATCCGTTATCTCCTCTCGGCTATGTTCGTCAGATCTAAATTCGGCTCTCTCCTCCCTCACCTCCGGCTATCTCTGGCTCTCTCCTCCCTCACCTTCGGCTCTCTCCTCCCTCCACTGTCTGCCTCACCGCCATCATCACCTATACCGCGCGCCGCCGCCACTGAAATCGTGTCCACCAGCAGAAAACGCCAATGGTGAGTTTTTCAAAGTCTGAAGAGGCGGATATGGTGAGTTCTTCACCAACGAAATCGAAGTCTGAAGAGGCGGAGATGGTGAGTTCTTCACCAGCGAAATCGAAGTCTGAAGAGGCGGAGATGGCGAGTTCTTGAAATTTCGATTCTATTTCGTCATATGTCGGTAAATCGTCTCTCATTCAATGTGCTTGTTTCTTTCCGTTCGATTCGATCCTTCGCGCGTGCATGTTACTGTAATAGAACTTCTTACTTTCCAGAACTTCTTTTGTTTTATTGCATAACCTTGATTTCCCCTTTCAATATCTAGGTTCACATCTGGATTTCGTGTTCTGAAATTTCTATCCGGGTTTTCTGCAGGTTCTTTAGCCCTCTTGGTATGACACCTGTTGTAGGACTCGTCGGTTTGGGTTTATTTCACCGAGGGTTTCCAGCAGTAGGTCCCCTTAATCTGTGTTAAACTGAATTCTTCTACACTTTCATTCAGATCTTTACCTTTTCAACTCACATTAACAGAATTAGTTGAATGTGGTTTTTTTCTTCAGTTAGGGAATTGCATAGAAATCGGGCTTCCAATGCTGTTACTTTTCATTGGTTTTTCTCAAGTGAGTATAACTGCGGTGCAGCGTCCATTTGGGTTTCCTTTTTTTATTCCTTTGATCTTATAAGCTTACTATCTCATCATCTGTTGTGTTTCTACAACTCCTTTGCAGTATCTGAAACACATCAGACCAGTACGGGACGTACATGCCCATTTTTTAGCGGTTTCTAGTGCTTATATGCGTAACGATTGTATGGGTCTATGTAGTCATCTTGGCTGCAGCTGGTGCTTACTAGAACAAACCCCTTCAGACCCAGATGAGTTGTCGTACTGACCGAGCAAATCTGATATCCATTGCACCAATGTAATCCCTTGCAGACTTGAAGGCGACTCTTCATATAATTCTCATCACTTGCATTCTCTGTTAGCTTGATACTCATCATTGATTTTTAACAGGTTCAAATTTTCATCCCCTCTCCAGTGGGGTCCTCCTACGTTTGTCGATGGTCATTCGTTTGCAATGATGTCAGTGGTCCTTGTCTCAATGGTAAAGGTATATCAAACTAGTACTTTGCAAATACTAGACTAGCAATGGGAATCAATGCTAAAAGTCATTGTTGTGCAGTCAACAGGTGCGTACAAGGCAGCATCGAGACTAGCTATTGCTACACCTCCACCTGCATATGTACTAAGCCGAGGCATTGGATGGCAGGTAAATTCGCATTCCTTATACCACTGTTCTCATTTTTTAAGCATCTTTCAAAGAGTTCCATCTCTTTGAAGAACATTGTTGCTTGTCCTTGTTATTGATGTCGTTTTCGTGAATGTGTTTTTACATGTTTTACAGCTTTTTTTTCATCATTTCACCTGAGGCATTTGTTGCTCTCATATATGCTGACATGGTCTTTAATTGTGCTGACATGTTATCTTTTTGTGCTCGAATCTGCATATTTAGATATGAATTTAGGGATTTGGTCGAATCTGAAGTCGATGGACTTGCAATTTGCTCGAATTTGAATATAGGCCTTTGCTCGAATCTGAAGTCTGCATATTTAGATTTGAATTTGGTTTTTAATTGAAAAGGTGTAAAAGAAGTCATTGTTGTTACTTCTAGAACTTGCATTATTTTGCACATATACACTAGAATGGTTGTTTTGTTTCTTATTCATTGTTGCAAACATCGAGCAGTAGTTGTTGTAGTTGTGAAGCTTGTAAATGATGACATCTTCAATGCTGACATCTTCCATGATGACATCTTCAATGCTGACATCTTCTGAAATGAATGTTTCTAGTAACTTGGGAATATTTAAAATGAAGCCTTTCCATTTCCATTTTTTTTTCTTTTTATAAGGTTGTTGTGTTAGTCTGCTAACATTGCAAAAAAGATGACATTGACCTATATCAGATTCATTTCCTTCATAATTGTGAGTGCTGACATGTGAACAATATATGATTAGATGTGCTTGAATGTGCTGACATCTTCTGGAAACTTGTAAATTTTGACATCTTCTGGAAATAAATGCTGACATCTTAGCATATTTGAGGTGGAAAGCTGTTTTTTTTTGTGCTGACATGAGTTTTTAAATTATTAAAAACCATGTCATCAAGCTTAATTGAAGATGCAGTGCTTTGTCATTGATTCATGTTTGTTGTCAAATGTGAAGCTTATGATGTGTTGATGATACAAATGCAAAGGTTCTGATATCTGTTAAGGCAAAGAAAGGTGTTTAGTTTAAAAGTGAAAAAAGGCCAAAATAAGACACTAATTGTCCAAAGATCTCTTCACCATAGCTGTTGTCTTGTTGCCTCTAGTTCCTTATTATTTTTGTGTCTAATTATTTGATGCTGACATCTAATAATTAGAATATTTGATGCTGACATCTAATAATTAGAACATTGCATCCGTTCGACTCCCTGCAATTTTGCATCTAATCGAGTCCAAATATGAACTATTTCAAGTACTAAACATCTAGTTGTTGTAGTTGTGAAGCTTAATCTTTTTTTTTTTATGATGCTTAATCTCTTTTTTTTCTGATTTTACTGGTGTTGCAAACATCAAGCTGACATCTTCGGGAAATGTTGACATCTTCTTGAAATGCTTAATCTCTCTTTTTTCTGATTTCGTTTCTTTTGAATTTTGATTGTTGTCATTGCTTGAAGTTGTATCATGCCATCATTTCTCTTTAGTAATCAATATCAATGTTGACATATGTGAAATCAATATCAATGTTGACATCTGTGAAATCAATATCAATGTTGACATCTGTGAAATCAATATCAATGTTGACTTCTGTGAAATCAATATCAATGCGGTCTCGGTAGAAGTGATATCAAGCATCCGGTGTCGGATTCTCTATTATGATACCTTTCCGGATAGGGAATCGCGCCACGGTTCAAACTCACTATGACGCGGTGACCTATGGTCTTTTTCGGCCATCGGAGATCATTTCAGGGCTTAAAATTGAGTTTTTATGTTTTTTTCGACAATATCAACAATTTTATTATTTTATTTTTATCGCTTAACAACTAGGGTTTGGTTCCACTTTTCCTATTTAATAACGTGTTTGTATATTTACATTGAAGTGCCTTGAGATTTCTGACTTATCTAGAGATATTAGCTAGTAGCTTTACAAAGTTTAATTGTGTGCTGACATGTTTCTTTTTTATTTCTAATTGTGTGTTGACATGTTTCTTTTTTATTTCTAATTGTGTGTTGACATGGTATCTTTTTTGTGTAATTCAAGTTGATGTATATGTTTTTTTTTGTTAGAATGTATAAGTTCTTTTTTTATTTCTAATTGTGTGTTGGCATTGTCTCTTTTTGTGCAATTCAAGTAAATTTATAGGTTTTTTTTTATTTTTAATTGTGTGCTGACATGATCTCTTGTGCAAATATAGCTTATGCTTTTATCAGTCTCTATAAGTGCAGGAGCCCTCTTGTCATTCTGAAATTATTTCTTTTTCCCCTTTGGGATTTTGAGTTTATGGTTCTAGGTCGTAGAGAGTTTAGGGTTGTAGGGTTCTACTGTTGTATCTTTTTGTGGCTGCTGTAGCTTCTGATTTTCGCTTGCATCTTGCTTCCGCTGATTTCGGGTCTCTTTTCGGGGCTGCTGTAGCTTCTGAATTTCGCTTGCATCTTGCTTCTGCTGATTTTGGGTCTCTTTTAGGGGCTGTTGTAGCTTCTGAATTTCATCTTTTGTTGTTGTATCTGCTATAACTTAAATGTTGACATTTAGCTTCAATGTTGACATTTAGCCTAAATGTTGGCATTTAGCCTAAATGTTGACATTTAGCCTAAATGTTGACATTTAGTCGTTGATGGGCAAAAACTTTATCGTTTACTATTTCTTTTCACATTATTTGCTTAAAATTAAGAGGGAATAACAATCTTGCTGACATCCGGTGTCAGCAGTTTCAATTTGCATAACAGATTGTTATATTTGCATAACAAATTGTTATATGTGCATATCATGAAGTTATATTTGCATAACAGTAACTTATATTTGCACAACATAAACTTTTTATTTTTCACTTTTTTTTTTAATTAACTTTCTCTTTTTTTTTCTTTTTTTTGGTTATTTGAGAACATAGCAAGGTTTTGTGATCTGTTTTGCTAGTTATGCTATATTTATCCCATTCTCTCTATGAAGTATGAATTCTCTTGCTAGTTATGCTATGTTTTATATTGATGTGTATGTTTTTTTTTTCTATATTTCTAATTGTGTGCTGACATGGTCTCTTTTTGTGCAATTCAAGTTGATGTATAAGTTCTTTTTTTATTTCTAATTGTGTGCTAACATGACCTCTTTTTGTGCAAATGTGTATACAAATGTGTACTGTTTATTAGGAGTTCTTACTTTTTTTTTCTCCTTTTTTGGTTTTGGCGTGAACATAATTCTTATTTGTTTATTTGAATGTTATTTTATAATATAATTAAAAGCCTTTTAGCTCAATGGTAGAGTGATGTGCTTATGCGCAAATACGTGGGTTCGAATCCCGCATAGGCTAAAATTTATAATAATTCTAGTAATTTACAAAATTTTCTAATAATTGTTCAATAATAAGATATATTAGTGCAATTTTCTAGTAATTTATAATTGCATATTATACTTTTACATTTGCATATCATCAATTTATATTAGCATATTTTAATCTTATATTTGCATATCATCAATTTATAATTGCATATTATACTTTTACATTTGCATACTTTTACATTTGCTTTTATCTGATTAGTTAATTCTTTTATATGATTTGTCACATTATTTGCTTCAAATTAAGAGGTACAAACAATGTTGTTGACATCTGGTGTCAGCAGTAACAATTTGCACAACAAATTGTTATTTGTGCATATCATAATGTTATATTTGCATAACAGTAACTTATATGTTGACATTTAAGCTTAAATGATGACATCTAGCTTAAATGTTGACATTTAAGCTAAAATGTCAACATTTATCTTTTATTCTTATCTCATGTAATATGATATCAATTTTGGGAATGATCTTATTTGTAAACTTTATCTTTTATTAAATGTTGACATTTAGCCGTTGATGTGCAAAAGTTTTATCTTTTACCATTTCTTTTATTAGATAATTCTAGAAGTTTGATATTCTCATCACATGTAATATGATATCAATTTTGGGAATGATCTTATTTGTAAACTTTATCTTTTATTAAATGTTGACATTTAGCTTAAATGTTGACATTTAGCCGTTGATGTGCAAAAGTTTTATCTTTTACCAATTCTTTTATTAGATAATTATAGAAGTTTGATATTCCCATCTCTTGTAATATGATATCAATTTTGGGAATGATCTTATTTGTAAACTTTAACTTTTATTATGTGTTGACATTTAGCTTAAATGTTGACATTTAGTCAATGATGTGCAAAAGCTTTATCTTTTACCATTTGTTTTATTAGAGGATTGTAGAAGTTTGAGCTTATCATCTCATGTAACATGATATCAATTTTGAGAATGATCTTATTTGTAAACTTTATCTTTTATTAAATGTTGACATTTAGCTTAAATGTTGACATTTAGCCGTTGATATGCAAAAGCTTTATCTTTTACCATTTCTTTTATTACAGGATTGTAGAAGTTTGAGCTTCTCATCTCATGTAATATGATATCAATTTTGAGAATAATCTTATTTGTAAACTTTATCTTTTATTAAATGTTGAAATTTAGCTTAAATGTTGGCATTTAACTTAAATGTTGACATTTAGCTTAAACGTTGACATTTAGCTTAAACGTTGACATTTAGCTTAAATGTTGACATTTAGCCATTGATGTGCAAAATCTTTATCCTTTACCATTTCTTTTGTTAGAGGATTGTAAAAGTTTGAGCTTATCATCTCATGTAATATGATATCAATTTTGAGAAAGATCTTATTTGTAAAGTTTATCTTTATCTTTTTTTAAATGTTGACATTTAGCTTAAACGTTGACATTTAGTCGTTGATGTGCAAAAAATTTATCTTTTACTATTTCTTTTATTAGAGGATTGTAGAAGTTTGAGCTTATCACCTCAT
This sequence comes from Persicaria tinctoria, assembly GCA_037127255.1. Classification (NCBI taxonomy): domain Eukaryota; kingdom Viridiplantae; phylum Streptophyta; class Magnoliopsida; order Caryophyllales; family Polygonaceae; genus Persicaria; species Persicaria tinctoria. Next base: position 71,082,814 of record JBANSL010000013.1, read on the forward strand.
GTAATATGATATCAATTTTGTGAATGATCTTATTTGTAAACTTTATCTTTTATTAAATGTTGACAATTAGCTTAAATGTTGACATTCAGCCGACATCAGCGTCAACAAAAATGAGCGTCAGCTTTTTCGATGTCGGCTGCGCCGACATCAATGTCAGCGTTAACACGAAAAATGTTAGTGGTGTTCTCAATTTTAATGGTGACAGTGTCAGCAGTGTCAACAATATCAATGCTTACACGAAAAAAGAAGCGTTGACACACAAAAAAAGCATCTTCTACGTTAGCATCAACTACGTCCGCACATCGATGTCGGCGTCAGCAGCGTCAACATCTCCGATGTTGACGGGATGTTGATATCAGCAACATTAACATTAGTGTCAGCATCTCCGATGTCAATGTTAGTAGTGTCAACATCTTCGATGCTGACATCAGCAATGTTAGCATCAATGTCGGCATCAACAATGTCAACGTCAGTGTTAGTGACACGGAAAAAAGCATCTTCGACGTCGGCGTCAGCATCTACGATATCAGTGTCAACGGTGTCAGGAATGTCGGTGTCAAAAACATCTCCGATGTAGGCGTCAACCGACATCTCCGATCTCAGCGTCAGCAGCATCAGCATGTCGAATGTCGGCGTCGACAATGTCAGCGTTAGTAATAAGACGAAAAAGAGAAGCGTTTACACGAAAAAAAAAAAATCCCTGATGTCGGCGTTAGCAGCTTCGGCATCTCCTATGTTGATGTCGGCAACGTAAGTGTCAGCATCTCCGATGTCGGTATCAACAATGTCAACGTCAGTGCTTCTAACATGGAAAAAAGCATCTTCGACGTCAACGTCAGCAGACATCAGTGTCAGCATCTCCGATGTTGGCGTTAGCCGACATCATCGTAAGCCAACGTGAGCATCAGCATCTCCGATGCCGGCATCAGCCGACATAAGCGTCAACGCTGATACGAAAAATTTTAGTGGTGTTCGCAATGTTGGTGGTGACAATGTCAGTAGTGCCAGCAATGTCAACAATGTCAGTGTCAACGGTGTCAGGAATGTCGGTGTCAGCAACATCGACGTTGACATTAATGCAATTTTAAAAGCATCTTAGGTCAATCAATGGTAGAGTGATGTGCTTATGTGAAAATAAGATATATTAATGCAATTTCAAAATACAAATGCGTGTGCATATTCTTTCCATAAGGTTGTTTAAGCTTGCATAACATAATATTATATTTGCATATCATAATATTATATTTGCATAACAACGAGTTATAGTTGCATATCAAAAAGTGCTGACATGTAATTTTAAAAAAAAAACAGGGAAAAAAAAATCTGGACACCCGAGGGGGGGCCTGGGTGGTAAGGGGAATGGACACTCCACTAATTTTTTCAAATTTGTGGACACTCCTCTAATTAGAGCAATTTTTTTGGACATTTTTGTGAAACCCCCTGTTTTAAATCGGTGGGCATAACATATAAAAAGGCAAGCGACCCTAAAATCCAATTAAAAAAATGTTAAACTAATTAAAAATTTTAAATTTAGGGTCTTATCTTATGCCCGAAAGAACATAGAATATAAAATTCGATTTTAAATTTGTTTTTCTACCCTCAACCACCTGCACGGCAAGCCAAATCTTTACCACATTTCCTACTCCACTGTTTTTTTTACATATATTTTGAAATATCATGTTTTAAAAATTTTAATAATTGTATTTTGTAAAATATTGCCTTTTTATTTTAAAAAAATTGTAAAATATGAGTTTTTTAACATTTAAATTTGATAATTATATAAAAATAGATATTGGTTATATAAGTTTGATTTTTATAATTATTTTAATATTAAATACATATTAAAATAATTTGATAATGTATTGAGGGGGTAGGGACTAGCCGACTAGGGAAGGTGCCAAGGTGGAGCACCCGAGATCTCTCCCGTGCTTGGACCGGTATAAAATTATTTAGCAATTGTGTATTACTATATCATCTTAATATAAAGTACAGAAGTTAAATTTATATTTTAAGCTGTGAACGACAAATTTCGGATCGATGCTGGATATTTTTTTTATTTTGGCTATATAATAGTAGCTTCCTTTGTCTCAATCTCACGAATTTTTTTTGGAAATAGCCAAAAATAAGAAAAATATTAGGGAACTAGCAAAAATCCGAAAGAAATTAGGGAATTAGCCAAAACAGGGTAAAGTCGCTGTTACAAACAGCGACTTTACCCAAGGTTTTTAAAAAAAATATTAAAAAATGTAAGTCGCTGTTTATAACAGCGACTTACATGTATTTCGCATTTCTTTTTAAGTTTTGGGTTTAAATTCATTAAAATTCACAGAAATGAAAAAAAAAAATGTTTTTAAGGAGAGTCGCTGTTAATAACAGCGACTCTCCCTTATTTTTTTTTTTTAATTTTCTGGCATTAAAAACAAAAAACGAAAAAATAAAAATAAAAAACCTAGAGTCGTTGTTTGTAACAGCGACTCTAGGGTTAGTCAACGCGAATCTCTGGGCCTACCTGGTGAGTCGCTGTTAATCCTCCCTCAATCGCCGTAACCTCCCCCCTCTATTTAACCTACCGCCATGGAAGTCTCGGACACAGCCACAAAGCGAAGGAAGAGGAAGGCCGATCCTCCTGCAAAAAAAAAACCACCATTTATATCTTTTAATTAGCGCCTCTAATCACCCCTACTATCACAATATCTCGACAGCAACCACAAATCGATCGGAAAGGGCTTCGAAAAACCGCCGACAGTTCGTTGGTGCGCCAACCATCCATCCTGCCCGACCAAGACGCTGCTGCTCGGAGAGAGGCCCCACAACAACCCTCTATACCCGACAGAAAGGTTAGATCCGAAATCTTTATCCTTTATCTTGTTTAATGGAATTTTGTCATATATAGTTTTGATTCCTAAACGAAAACGAAAGGCAATAACTGGATGAATATATGTTGAACATGCCATTCTTGTCTCCGATTAGTCGACTGTTGGTTATAAAAAGGCCCCACAGCAGCCCTATATTCCCGACAAAACGGTCAGTTACAAAATCTTCGCCCTCTATTTTGGAACATGGAAAAAATTAGGTAATAATTTATTAAATTATATATTGTGTGGAAGTTAGCAAAATTTGAGAAGTTTTTATATTCATTCTTCAAGAAGTTAGAAAATTTGGGAAGTTAGGTATGTATTGAAGTAATTTATTGATTGAAGATGTTAGATATGCATCATTTTTTCTTCATATATTGAATTGTGAAAATGTTAGAATTTTGTGATGTTTACGATGGTTATAAGATATAATAGAAATCTAAAGTGAAGGTTATAGTAGATCTATGATTAGTATACTAAAAGGGGACAAAAATTATATATAGTTCGAATACTTTGGAAACTAAATTTATATCAAAATGTGGGAATGTAAATACTAAAAATTAGGAAGTTTTGGTAATTTCAATAAAATTAGGAAAATTTGTAAGTACATGAAATAGTGGACGTGAACAATTATTTATCTAGTACATTTGTACACAACAAATTAGATAAATTGGGTTATTATAAAAAAATTAGGGAAATTTATAAGTATAAACAAAATTAGGGAATAATTACATGAATTATTAACAAGAAATAATACATGTAGATATGGACAACAACAGAAAATATCTACCGTACGTCGGTACGGGGGGATTCACCAGTCTCTTGGCCGGCGTTGAACATGGGAATCAAACTAGCACACCTCCTTCAACTATGACGGAGTCTGAGCTCGATGAAGATGTTCGAGCTGATGCATTTGGGATAGACCATGAAGACGATTTGGATCAAGAAGAGGAGGGCATTGTCGATCCGGAGAGTGAAGATGTCGAACTGACAAGGGAGAAGGCCAGTGAGATTATCATGAAAGTAGTTGGGGGTATAACTCCAACTTGGAACGATGTGCAGGACCCCATGGCCTGAGAGCTGGACACATGGACAACATGGGACCCGTCAACCACTTTCAAGTGCGGAATGGAATTCGAGAAGGGGTTGTTCTTCAACAGTATAGAAGAACTGGTATACCAGATGAAAGTGTATTCTATATCCAACAAAAAATCATTTCGTGTTGTGAAGCACAACACTGAGAGGTATGCAGCAGTATGTAGTCGAGCTGCTTCAAGTGGATGTACATGGAAACTGACGGCGAAGCATGTTGCTGTTGGCCTTGGGTTATGGACGATAGTAACATACACAGGTCCTCACGATGATACATGCACGGAGGATGTGATGGCTATGGATAATCGCATTATCACTGCGGAGTTCATCTGCCATGAGATTATCCCACTCATTCGTACCGACAGAACACTGCGGCCAAATGTCATCATTGAGATCATCAACTTGAAGTACGATGTGTTGGTATCGTACTTCAGGGCATGGGATGGAAAGCAGCGTGCAATCGCAAAAATTTATGGGGATTGGGAGCAATCATATGCCGACTTGCCAAGTTTGTTGGAAGCGATAGTAATTAGCAACCCTGGATCAGTATATGAGTTGTCAGCAATACCAGAGGAGACTGGGTCTTTCCGCGTATTCCACCGTGTTTTCTGGGCATTCGGATCGGCAATTACCGGGTTCAATCACTGCAGACCGCTGATCTCTATCGACGGTACCCACCTGTATGGGAAGTACAGAGGAGTTTGACGGAGGGGAAACCTGTCGTTGATTCCGCCAAAGAAAACTCAAACATATAGCAAGTATAGCAATAAGCAAGGGGTCGATCCACAGGGAAATTATAACTCAAGTGTAATTTAGGTGTCAATCAAAGTAACCAGTTCGGGGGTTTTTATGTGAAAGTCTTTCCTTTTATCAAAGCAAAGTAACGAAAGCAGAATAAGTGAGTTTGTTTTAGACAATTGGGAGAAGCAATTCTACCTACAATTTTCCACTTTATTGGATTGAAGCGATCATTGTAACTTCTTCTCGTCCTATTACGTTTCCTATGAATGCCCTTGTCCCGACCTAATATAGTTACTAGTCCAACCAGTCCTAGCAACCCTTATCAATCGAACAGTCCCTAAAGAAGGATTTAACCCAATTGATAGCTTTAAGTTCAGAAATTAGCCAAGGTATTTGCAGTCCCTAAAAAAGGATTTAACAACACATTCAACTTCCTACTTATTCAATTAGTTCAACCAGCCCTAAAGGAACAAGTTTGCCACTTAGGTTAAGGTTCACAACCAGGAATCTACAAAACCTTAGCAATTGAATTGATCTAACAAGTTGGCCAGACAAGATAGAACAAAACAATAAACAATCAAGCACAAAGAAGTTGAAGCATTCAAATATAGGAAACAAGGAACGAGAATTAGAAACTTACAATCAATCCGAACAAAGCTTCAAATTGCAGGCAGAATAGATGAGTTTAGTTCCTCATGGAAGACATCGCTCAAAATCTCTAAAGTGTCTGATGGAAGAATAGAATGGAAGAAGTGCTGTAAAAATTAACTAAAAGTCGGCCTAAAAACACCCAAGTCGGCCATGAAACAAAATAAGACATCTAGGGTTTTTTTAATCAAAATGCTGTGGATCACTGACGACCGATGCTGCGGGCGCAACATAGGTGCTGCGCCCGCCGCAAGCTGTTACTTCACACCCTTTGCAAATTGATTGGCCGCGGGCGCCGCAAGGTTGCTGCGGTCGCATCCAGGGGCTTTTCACGGAAAATCTATCATGAATTCGCTCTCGACATCAACATGAAAGTTGTAGCTCTCTGAAAGAGCTTTCCAACGCATGGTCATAATAGTCGATCGGACAACCGAGGCCTCTAGAAAATGCAAAAGAAGTTCAGCATGTCTGGCGACAACTTCTGCAGACTTGTTCTTCGTTTAGGCTCGCTTCTTCTTCTCAGGACCTCTTGAGATCTTCATGTAAGCTTCTTCGATCAACTAGACATTCTCATCCAATGCGTTATCAACTCATGTCTCCCCCTTGGATCTACCATTACCTGAAATAATCAATAAAAGCGTGTAGATTCCGACTCCGACAACATAGAGAACTAATATGCAAATCGTGCTTAAACCATGCATGATATGCATCATAACTAAGCTAAATGCAACCTATTATGCCTACCTAAATGCATGCTATCAAACTCCCCCACACTTAACCTTTGCTTGTCCTCAAGCAATGATAGAATGAACATGAATCAACGCATCCCACAGGAAATCCCTTTAAGTTTCAACCTCATCAAAAAGCACATCATAGTAGGTGAAAACATAAACCAAGCAAACAAACGTCATAGCATGTATTTCAGTGATCAAAGCTTAGAAGTAGACATCATCCAACCTCACCAGAAATATGTGTTTCACTCATGTGTTTAGGCTTTAAGGTACAACTCTCAACTCAATCCAAAATGCACTAAGCTCATAGACATTGACCACCACATCACCAAATATCTACCGAAATGTCATTACTTGCGGGACACAATAAAGACAACTAAATAAAATGTGACACTTTTTTTTTTCTTTTCTTTTGTTTTTTTTTTTCTTTTTCTTGTCTTGGTGCTTTCCTTACACGAGGCGCAAACATGGGTGTCATGAATGGCCCCGGTCTATCAACACCTCAACCTACTAATATGAAGTCCACTTGAACATCTTTTGACGCAAGTTGCAAACATGGGTGTCATGAATGAACCTGGTTACTCAATGATCAAGCTTTCTTTCCCAGTGGATAGTTTTCAACACCTTTTTGCGCGAATCATACCCATGGGTGTCATGCATAGATCCGGTTACTAAGTGCATCAACCATTGCCACCTTATTCACTAACTATGTACAAATTCAAACAAAAGACTCAATATATAACATAAACTCCGCAAGCAAACAAACATGTGCATCGGTCTTTTTTTAAAAATAGATATTGCAGTCAATGCCAAGAGGTAGCAACAACACAAGGAGAGTAATTCACACAATTGAGCAAAAGAATTCAAATAAGGCCAAACATTCTCATAGGGTCATGTTTTTAAGACTTCAATCATACTTTAGCCCAATCATACATGCTCAATTATATTTGCTAGCTCATGTTCCACAAAAATCAAATAAAGACAATAATCAAAACATCCAGAACTCCATGGGATTTTTATGAATCGTGCTTGAAATTTAAAATAGAGGACAAACTAAGCAAGATGGGTATTTGAATAACACATATGTATGCAATGCATGCTTATTTTTGGATTTTTTTTTTAAATACGAAAATTAAAAATTAAAAATTAACTAAACTAAACAGAAATTATAGAAACTTAAACATGATGTAGAAAATTAAATATGATCTCCTATATGCATCTATATATACAGAATTCTTCTCCCCCACTCTTAAAGTTTTCATTGTCCTCAATGAAACAATAAAGACAACAAAAGTAAATCAAATATAATCAGGGTGAAGGAAAAGAAAAAAGGAAAAAGAAAGAAAAACTTACCTCGGGTTGCCTCCCGAGAAGCGCCTTTGTTTCAAGTCTTTGGCTCGACGTACTGACACTTGATTGGCCTAGGTTCCTCCACCAGGATCACCAACACCTGTCATCTCATTGACAAATGAGGGCACCCTTGAAAGGTGTAGCTTTCTGTCCAAGCTGTCATCCGTGACCCTCAGCTTCTCTCCTTGAGCTATGCCTGGGGGTTGTCCTGAAATCACAAAAGGTTTCAATTTGTTAGGAGGCTCAAATTTCCATAAACTATTTTCCTTAGGTGTCTCTAACAAATCACGAAAATTATTGTTGCGATCAATATTGTTAGCAATAGGCGTATCTAAAGAATTTTCAGGAGAAAGCTTGGAATGATGAAAGAGAGAGAATTCTATCTTTCTTCCATCAAACTCCATAGTCAATAGACCCTCACAACAATCAATTTTCGTTTTCGCAGTTTTCAGGAATGGTCTTCCTAGTATAATGGCTGTTTCAGGGCCTCCCTACTCCATATCTAAAACAAAGAAATCAACAGGGAAAAACAAATCATCCACCATAACCAAAACATCTTCAACAACGCCTCTTGGTCTGATTTGTGATCGATCAGCAAGTTTCACTGTAACCCCAGTCTCAGTCAGAGCACCCAAACCCAAAGACATGTACATATTATAGGAAATAACATTAATTGATGCTCCTAGATCTAGCATGGCTTGTTTGAATCTAGTATTCCCAATTGCACATGGAATTGTGAACATACCTGGATCTTCACATTTTTCAAGCAATTTCCTTTGCAACAAAGCAGAGATATTTTCATTCAAGCTTACCTTTTCCTTCTTTTTCAGTCTTTGCTTCTTCTTGATGGTGCACAATTCCTTCAAAAATTTAGCATATCTAGGAATGCTCTTAATTAATTTGAGTAAAGGAATATTTACCTCGCATTTGCTGAACGTCTCAAAGATCTCCCTATCGTTCTCATACCTTCGTGTATCCTTTAGGGTTTCCGGAAAAGGTGGAATCGGCTTTGGAGTCTCCATAGGTAAGGAAGAAGGAGGAGGAGAAGAAGGAGGAGCAAGAGGAGAAGAAGAAGAAGGGGAGAAAGACGGAAAATGCGTACCTGGCACCGACGGATCGGCGAGCTCACTAGCGGCGGGCGCAGCATGTTTGATTGGTTGCGGGCGCCGCAAGGTTGCTGCGGGCGCCGCACCGTATTGCCTCCGTCTTCTTCGTTCATTACTTCCCGATCTTCGTCCATGATTCCCTCATCATCCTTTTGAGGTGTGACAATCAGTTCCTTGCCACTTCTAAGCATTATTGCACTGACATTCTCCCTATGATTCTCAATCGTTTGCGATGGAAGCTTCCCTAAATCGTTTGCCTCCTTCGCACTTAAGACCTGAATGAGCTGACTCAGTTGATTCTCCAAATTTGTGATCCGGTCTGATTGTTGTTTCTCCACCTTCAAGACCAACCGTGACAATTTCTGTATTGGATCCTCAATAGCCTCATTGGAGTGTGGTTGGCCTCCCTGTCGAGGTTCAAATTGTTGGTGGGGCCTTTCTTGTTGATTGAAAGAGGCTTGGTAGTTCCCATAGCCTTGCTGATAGCCTCTGTTGTAATTGTTGTTGTTGAAATACCCAGGATTCCCATAATTGCCTTGCCTAGGCCTTTGTTGAGCGAAATTCCCAATGGCATTCAAATCAAAATTAGGATCTTGTAGAAGTGGGCACATATCCATAGGATGAGTGTATTGATTGCAAAGACCACATGCCTTCAATTGTTGAGGAGTTCTATCAATGACCAATTGTTTCATCATCTCCTTCACCTCTGACATGTCAGTCTGAAGTGCAGCCACGAGAGCATCAACAGCGAGTACACCCCTAGCACGAGGGTTCTTATTGAACTGTCTGGAGCCCTCAGATAGCTCCTTAAACACATCCCAAGCTGCGGCAGGCGTCTTGTTCAACATGTTTCCTCCACAAGCAGAATTCACTGTTTTGCGCTCCATATCAGTTAACCCATTAAAGAGAAAGAGCACTAGATCCTTTTTAGAGTACCCATGGCATGGGCAGCTGGCGCAGAGTTTCTTGAAGCGCTCAAAGTACTCATGTATCGACTCCGTCGTGTACTGCTCAATGCTGCTGATTGACCTTTTCAAAGTATTGAGCTTTGTTGCAGGGAAGTACATCTCTAGAAAGATTCTCTTCATCTCAGCCCAAGTAGAAATAGAATCAGGTGGTAGATAGAAAAACCATTCATTTGCCTCATCCTTCAAAGAGAAAGGAAAAGCTCTCAGCTTGATTTGCTCTTCAGTTACGTTCTCTGGTTTCATCCCAACAACCACCCTATGGAATTCAGACAGATGCTTGTGGGGGTCCTCTCTACTCAACCCATGGAATTTGGGTAGAAGATGAACTACCCCAGACTTCAACTCAAAGTTGACTCCTTCTGCTAGAGCAGGGAATTGGATTGCCAGGGGTTGTTGTGCCAGATCAGGAGCAGAAAGCTCCTTTAGAGTACGATTTGCGTCGTTCGCCATCTCTGCAATGCTTTCTACAGAGAAGAATTAGTAGCACAGGTATGGACCCTATAAGACGGTCCACACCAAGATCAACACTAAAAACACACAAGAATTAAATAAAGTTCCCCGGCAACGGCGCCAAATTTGACGGAGGGGAAACCTGTTGTTGATTCCGCCAAAGAAAACTCAAACCTATAGCAAGTATAGCAATAAGCAAGAGGTCGATCCACAGGGAAAATTATAACTCAAGTGTAATTCAGGTGTCAATCAAAGTAACCAGTTCGGGGGTTTTTATGTGAAAGTCTTGCCTTTTATCAAAGCAAAGTAACGAAAGCATAATAAGTGAGTTTGTTTTAGACAATTGGGAGAAGCAATTCTACCTACAATTTTCCACTTTATTGGATTGAAGCGATCATTGTAACTTCTTCTCATCCTATTACGTTTCCTATGAATGCCCTTGTCCCGACCTAATATAGTTACTAGTCCAACCAGTCCTAGCAACCCTTATCAATCGAACAGTCCCTAAAGAAGGATTTAACCCAATTGATAGCTTTAAGTTCAGAGATTAGCCAAGGTATTTGCAGTCCCTAAAAAAGGATTTAACAACACATTCAACTTCCTACTTATTCAATTAGTTCAACCAGCCCTAAAGGAACAAGTTTGCCACTTAGGTTAAGGTTCACAACCAGGAATATACAAAACCTTAGCAATTGAATTGATCTAACAAGTTGGCCAGACAAGATAGAACAAAACAATAAACAATCAAGCACAAAGAAGTTGAAGCATTCAAATATAGGAAACAAGGAACGAGAATTAGAAACTTACAATCAATCCGAACAAAGCTTCAAATTGCAGGCAAAATAGATGAGTTTAGTTCCTCATGGAAGACATCGCTCAAAATCTCTAAAGTGTCTGATGGAAGAATAGAATGGAAGAAGTGCTGTAAAAATTAACTAAAAGTCGGCCTAAAAACACCCAAGTCGGCCATGAAACAAAATAAGACATCTAGGGTTTTTTTAATCAAAACGCTGCGGATCACTGACGACCGATGCTGCGGGCGCAGCATAGGTGTTGCGGCCGCCGCAAGCTGTCACTTCACACCCTTTGCAAATTGATTGGCCGCGGGCGCCGCAAGGTTGCTGCGGCCGCAGCCAGGGGCTTTTCACGGAAAATCTATCATGAATTCGCTCTCGACATCAACATGAAAGTTGTAGCTCTCTGAAAGAGCTTTCCAACGCATGGTCATAATAGTCGATCGGACAACCGAGGCCTCTAGAAAGTGCAAAAGAAGTTCAGCATGTCTGGCGACAACTTCTGCAGACTTGTTCTTCGTTTAGGCTCGCTTCTTCTTCTCAGGACCTCTTGAGATCTTCATGTAAGCTTCTTCGATCAACTAGACATTCTCATCCAATGCGTTATCAACTCATGTCTCCCCCTCGGATCTACCATTACCTGAAATAATCAATAAAAGCGTGTAGATTTCGACTCCGACAACATAGAGAACTAATATGCAAATCGTGCTTAAACCATGCATGATATGCATCATAACTAAGCTAAATGCAACCTATTATGCCTACCTAAATGCATGCTATCAAGTGTTGTTGATGGCAATGTCAATTGATGCTGACAACCGCATATTCCCTTTGGCCTATGCAATTGTCGAGAGTGAGAACACTTCAAGTTGGCCGTGGTTCATGCAGCTACTCCGCGAACGAGTGACGCAGCGGACTGGGCTTTGTGTTATTTCTGATCGCCATCAGGGAATCCTCAGAGCGATGCAACATCCTCATTGGATGCCACCTCATGCCCACCATAGATTCTGCATCCGACATCTTGCATCGAATGTGAACACCACGTTCAAAAATCGGACCCTGAAGGCTCTCCTAAAAAATGTTGCGTATGTCAAGGAACGAGAAGAATTCGATCAGGCGATGTTGGCCATCCAAAGATGTGATGAGAAGGCCTACAACTACCTTCGCGAAATTCCACCTGAGAAGTGGGCTCTCGCATGGGATAGAGGGTTCAGATATGGTATTATGACCATGAACATGTCAGAGTCTTTCAATGGGGTCATGAAGGGTGCAAGATTCTTGCCCATCAAAGCGTTGGTGGAGGCTAGCTTCTACAAATCAAACAGCTACTTTGTCTCTCGGTTTGGTCAGGGACAGTCACGTATAGCAGAAGGGCATGACTACAAGGATGCACTGGAGAAGGCACTCGGGAAGAAGTTCAAGTTGATCCCGATGATGCAGGTGACCCCTTTTAGCGTGCAAGGGAACTTGTTCGAGGTTGCTGTATTCGCCCCCATGGGACACGTTAGAACTGTTCAAAGAAAGTTTACTGTTAACCTTGAGGAGAGGACTTGCACTTGTCAGAGGTGGCATCTTTACCATATTCCGTGCTCCCATGTCCTCGCCGTGTGTCGTGGTAGGGGCTTGCCGTTCTTGCAATATGTGTCCCCCTGGTTTAGTTCTGAGGCTCAGGTGGAGACATACAGAGCACATTTCAGACCACTTGGTGATGAGCACTCCATTGACTTATCCTGTGCTCATTCCAGATGACAGGCGAAAGAGAGAAACAGGCAGACCACGGTCAGGACGTATTCATAACGAGATGGATGAGACTGTCCCATCACGAGTTCGTTGTTGGTTATGCAATCAAGAGGGGCATAACATGTGCACTTGTCGAACTCGCGCCGGGTCATCGGGGTCGTAGGTCTTTATGCTTCTTGTTTTGGGGTTGTTTGTAGTTTGTAGTTTCAGACGACATTTTTCATGAGGCGGTTGTGGCTTATGTATTATGTAGGGGAACTTGTTGTTTGTGTGACAGATTATTCTGTATTGATGGTTTATGTATTATGAACTGATGGTTTATGTGTTATGTATTTATGGTTTATGTGTTATGTATTAATGGCTTATGTGTTATGTATTCATGGTTTCTGTGTTCCGTATTTGTTTGTTATGTGTTCTCTCTGTTTGACGAGATAATTCATGCATCCCCATGTAGATCAGTCATCATGGATCCAGGACCACAGGTGACGGATGTGCTTACTCGACAGCTCCATCATCGTTCCACAGATGTGTGGAACGATGCCCCTTACGTAAGATATTAACACACATGTATGAGTTCCTCCTTTGTCATCTCCTGCTGACAACTGTCTTTCTCACACCTGCTGCAGACGTTGAGGCCGTTGACAAACAGATTGCATCTCCAGACGTTTGGTCGGGCACACGTGGACGATAGGATCCTACATTACGTGCGCCTGGCCGGGTTCTACTACGTACATCGCTTGGGGTCGACGTTCGAGATGGATATGAATTTCATCACTTCCCTCGTGGAGAGATGGAGGCCAGAGACACACACATTTCACCTCACAGTGGAGGAGGCCACCATCACACTACAGGATGTGGCGGTTATAATGGGCCTACGGGTGGATGGAGCTGCAGTTACGGGCACCGCCAGCCACAACTGGCGCATTGTTTGCCTAGATCTATTGGGAGTCCAGCCACCAATGGCGGACTTACGAGGCTCGTCCGTGAAAGTCCATTGGTTAAGGAATGCGTTTGGTCACTTGCCTGATGACGCTGACGATGAATTGGTTCAATGCCATGCCAGGGCATACATATTGCAGTTGATGGCCGGTGCCATGTTCTCTGACGCTAGTGGGGGAGAGGTTCAGCTGCTGTACCTGCCACTCTGGGCAAATCTGGAGCTAGCAGGGCAATTTAGCTGGGGATCAGCGACTCTAGCGTACTTGTACCGACAATTATGCAGAGCCGCACACAAGGAGAAGATGGAGATCTCTGGGCCTGTCATCTTGCTTCAGGTAATCTTTAAACTTAAGTAGTCAAACGTTGTCATTCGTCAAGTCTATGTAATTGTACTAATTACATAATACCGACTATGAATGTCATGTGATTAAGATATGGGCATGGGAACACATCCCCATCGGCCGACCAGTTTGCATCCCGGTTTTGCACATGACACAACAGCAGGCTAGGAGAGCAAGAAGAATGTAGCAAAGGAATCCAGCAGTACAGGGGAACCAACCACCTCCTCTTGGGCATCACTTTCAAGTGGGGCAAGACTCTCTGGCTGTGAGGTAATGTTGTATAGCGACTTTATTGTCCTACATTCGTGACGTTGCAAACAAACTCAAGGGTGACTATGCAGGTGGATGCACTGCACGTACGACTGGGGGCACGAAAGGATGCAGTTGCCACAATTTCGTGACGCCCTCAACAGACAGCAGGAGACTCAGGTTCATTTACATAACGAGTTCCTTGTGATTTTTGAAATGTTATTCTTCTTCCTTCCTTCTGCTGAGGGGCGCTGTCACATTTATATGCAGTTCGTATGGGAGCCATACACTGACGAGATCCTGGGCCAACTCGGGGACATCTGTCGAGCAGGTGCCCATATCTGGCTGGCAACAGTCCCGCTGATCTGCTTTGACGTGATTGAGGCTCATCGACCTGATCGTGTGCTACGCCAGTTCGGGCACGCTCAGTTCCCCCCAACTTCTACAGTGTATGATGTGCAGCTACACGCCGTTGATAGTCGTGGCAAGCATAGTACGATCGGGGCAACACTTTTTGAGGAACATATCAATGCCTGGAACAACCGTGAGGAGTCGATAGTGCAGCCTGTCCAGGGCATCCCTCCCTCATATGCGCATGATGAGTACATGCGTTGGTATAGAGCGCGCACCCGCTTGTTTATCAGCCAACAAGCTATTGCTCCGCCCCCAAGATACCAGCCAGCCGCACCTGATATTTACTCTCTAGTGAGTGAGTAGTTTATACGAATTATTCTAATACCATGGGCTAGGGTCACCGTTACTGTTACTCATGTATACTCGCATTTATTTTTAGAGGCACTACGCAGCTGACATTCACGATCGAGGGCGTCATGTAGGTCAGATCGCGCAGCAAGCATCCCAGGTGCGCGACTACTCTGGTCTCGCCGGTACTGTGACATCTTTTGGGGAGTACGTCTGCTCACAAAGCTCAGAGGTATTAGGTCGAGTTTCTTTTGACGAGGCTTACTTCGGCGGTGGTTTCAGTGGAACGGGCGCATCTTTTTCGCAGTCTACCCCGCAGCAGACCCATCGCTCGGGAGATGGAAGTCAGTCTGGGTACGTTGGTCCGTCAGGATTCGATTCGGCCCCGGGCTATGCAGGCTTGTCTGGGTATGGTCCAGCGACAGGATATGATGGCCCTGTGGACCCATTTGTATATGCTCAGCCTTCGAGTGCTGGGTTCGCATCGTCGTTCGCATGCACACCTCCATTAGCGCCTGAGTACATTCCTTCTTCACTCTCCCAATGGGCAGAACAGACATTTTTTGCCTCCTACTGGGGTTTACCATCGCATATGCCGGCAGATATCAGCCCTTCATATGATGCGAGCTCCTCATTTACAGCGATGCTCTCGATGCCATTACAGTCCATGGGTCCACTTCCTCCCTCCACTTCAATGGGTAATCAGAATGTGCAAGAGTCTCCCGCCTATCACGTACGACCCCGACAACCCACCTACCCGCCTACATTAGGCGAGGATTTGGTGTGGGAGGAGAACCAGCAGGAGGACCATACAAATGAGGAGGAGGAGGATCATCCAAATGAGGAGGAGGATGATCATCCAGCAAGTGGAGATGACGAGGAGATGGATGACGATGACAGTGAGGAGGAAGATCATCTACAACGTAGTAGTCGTAGACGATAGGATTATTTTAGTATTATGGTTTGGATATTATTAGTTTCACTAAGTTCTAGTTTGGATTTTCAATTACTTAGACATCTTTTGGACATATGGATCTATAAACAATCTGAATAATTAACTTAATCATAAAAAATCCGAATGATGAACAATCAAACTTTCCTCAAATTCTGTCGATTTTTATACCGTCGGTATAAATTACTCATTACCTTAGTGTACGAATACATATATATTTCGTAAATATATGTATACACAATGTCGATTTTCATATATATTTCGTAAATATATGTATACACAATGTCGATTTTTAAAGGTAGTAGTTCTAGCTTTCTAGGCGATAGGGGCTTCAGGGAATATATTCCCTTCGGCAGCCGAGACAAGCAGGGCATGGGCATCTCTGCATCTCAGTAACCCTAGAGTCGCTGTTCAGAACAACGACTCACCAGGTCTACGTCCAGAGATGTCAGAGATTCGCGTTGACTGCAGACTAACCCTAGGGTCGATGTTACAAACAACGACTCTAGGTTTTTTTCTTCTTCTCGTTTTCTGTTTTTAATGCCAGAAAATTAAAATAAATAAATAAAAAAGGGAGAGTCGCTCCTTAAAAACAACCCTGGGTAAAGTCGCTGTTTGTAACAGCGACTTTACCCTGTTTTGGCTAATTCCCTAATTTCTTTCGGATTTTGGCTAGTTCCCTAATATTTTTCTTATTTTTGGCTATTTCCAAAAAAAATTCCAATCTCACAGTGGCTATCATTGGCATATCGGCCATTCGTATTGATCAGTAGTACATTTATGGCTGACATTCGAGACTACATCAATGACAAGCTCTACGAAGCAACACGCGTGAAAGGCACATGTATCCCATCAGATATCGATGATGATGATGGTGCCTTTCTCCGATTGACCCCAGGCAACAATAGCAATGTCCTGCACATAGCAGCCGAGTACGGAAACCATGAGTTCATCTCAGCAGTTCTGGGCCGGGTACTAGTAGCTCTCCATCATGAGCTTCTCTGCCGACAAAACATGGAAGGAGAGACTCCCTTGCACCTCGCAACTCAAAATGGGGACAAGGGGACTGTTGAGGCCCTCCTTCTCGCCCATGATATGGATGCTGCTGCACCATTGATTATTCAAAAGAAGCCCTGCTCGAGCGAGGCAGATAAGCAAGGAGACACCCCTCTTCATAAGGCTCTCAGATAAGGTCACGATGATATCGCCCTGTTGCTCCTGGAAAGAGATATGAAGAAGTTGGTTTCCATTGACAATAATATGGGTGAGAGCCCGGCACACCTTGCCGCTGCTAATTCCTGCACGGGATTTCTCAACAGAGTTTTGGATGCGGATCGTGAGGGTGAATGTTGTGCAAGTTTTTCCGGGCCACTTGGCCAAACAGCTTTCCACCCAGCAAGGAAGTTGACTGGTAAGTCTTCACACCTTAGTTTTTTTTTTACACCAAGAAAAGATTTTTTTTTACAAAGGGCAAACAAAAAAAAGCAAAAAATAAATAAATTGTGAAATAGCGAAGAACCCAAACTAATTTGGCTCTTAGCAAAAGCGAAACCTAAGTTGATATTTAAAACAGCGACTATTGCCTAGTTACGAATAAAAATAATAAAATAACAAAGTTGTTATAACAACAAGAAGAGGAGGAGAGATAGAGATCCGGTGTGAAGAGTGAACAAACTAATAAAATAACAAAGTTGGTCATAATGAATGAATATTATGTTATATATTCGAATATTATGATGTGTGAATATGGATATGATTTAAATATGGGTATATGAATATGTTATTACTTATATTCACATAATATAAAGTGAATAACACCATATTCATATCTACACACTACAATATTCATATAGTCATATCCACATAATGCCATATTCATATTGATATAACACAATATTCATTCGTTTCACTATATTCTTTGTTTCAGTGGAACTCTTGCCTATATATATAATTGATTTCTTTTATTGATATAATAATTAAAAATATTGAAAAAAATAATTACCTGAATGGTGAATATAAAATTTACTTAAACTAGCATGTGTAACCCGCAATTTTGTGCATTTTGTTAATAAATTATATTTTGTTATATTAATTATATTATAATGATTTTTTATTAAATTTCATGGGAAGGGTAATCAAAATTTCCAAGGAATCATAAAAATAATAGGCTTTTTACTTACTTAAGATAAGTGGTTGAGAATTCATGTAAATATATATTTATCATTATTAATTAATTATCTATTGAACAATAAAATCTTATCACAAAATACATTTTTTGAAAAGATTTTATTTTAAATAAATAAATAATAAATAATTAAATATTATCATTATATCTACTAAAATAATCAATCTTAATGACTAAAGATAAAAGGATTCATGTACAATATTTATAAAATAACTCATGATAAAATGATAAATTTTGTAACCACTTATATGAGATGGACACATAGGATGACACATGGATAAAATAAATAAGGTCATTGTCTAAAATGACATAAATATATTGAATCATCATTAATTGACATGCAAAAAATCCATGTCAGACTGCACTAATTTAAAGACAAATAGGCAAATTGAATCAGATGAGACTTCATGCCTCTGATTTAGTATATTACTAGTTTTATTACTCGCCCGTTTCTCGATTTGTTAATACATTTTATTATATAAACCATTATTTTAATTAATATAAATTACTACTCCATATAAAGTAAATATATAATCTTCAATTGTGTTATTTTTTTAGAATATAAAAAAAAATTAATATATAAAACCAAATTTATATATATATATATATATATATATATATATATATATATATATATATATATATATATATATATATATAACTAAATTTGCTTTTATCTTTTAGCGTGTAAAAAAACTACTCCTCCATATAAAGTAAATATATAATATTTGAATTAATATAGGTACATTCAAAATTCACATATACTATATATCATCGAATAAAATACTATAATACTATTAAATCTAATTAAAAAGTTCATAAAAAATTGACATCGTTATTTATATATATAAAAAAATCAAACTAATGAATCCCAACAATCATAGTAACTCACACTTAAATTATATATAAGGAGATTAACAAATTATATATCAAATTAGTATAACGTATACCTCAAGAACCTTGAGTTAATTTTATTTTGATATTCAAAAATTTTGAGTTATTTAAAAAAAAAATTATAATGTTGACATGATAGATAAGTTTCCTAGTATTGTAAAATTTTATTTTGATATTATCTTTTTAATAAAATAAAACCCTACTTATCTACCAAATTGACGGTGATAAATTTTTGATATTATCTATCAAAAAATATATTAGATAGATTTATCTAATTAAGATACAAGGTTGTATTTGATAGATTATTTGATCTAAAAATATAAGAATTTTATCAAACTATATTGGCTTATTAATTGATACGTACGTATATACGTATAAATTTGGGCCCCTGATTTATTTTTGGGAGCACAATACTACAAAAATATTTTCCAAACCTTATCACTACCAAACATTATTCAATTTGTTTACATGATTATTTAAAAAAAAATATACACATTCCACATCTCCCTAATCTAAAAAAAATATATTCCACATCAAAAAAAAAAAAAAAAAAACTACACCTCCCAAAAAAATATCCTATTTGCCAAACGCACACTAAAACTCTTATGTTTGAAGAGTATAGTATAGTTAGTAAATTTGTCAAAAATAAAATAAAAAATGTGATTAATAAGGAGATAAGAAAAGAAGAAAAAAAAATTTATATGAAAAAAAATAGAGGAAATATGGTAATTTAGACCCTTTAGCATATTTGATTAGGTAGTTAGTCCCCTTAATTATTTTTTGTAGGCGCACCAACCCCCTTAATTTTTTTTTAGCCGCATAGACTTCTTCTTTCTCCCGGGCTGCCAATGGCCACATTAATTTGCAGTTCAACGCCATTGAAGGCACTCATATCGTCACCGTCATCGCTATCTGAAATTGCAACCCTCCGATCAAAAGAGAAATTATTGCCCAGACAGAGCCACCACCATTGAAGGCCGCAAGGCCGTTCCCTCCGTCCTCTCCTCTCAACCCTTGCCCAGATCTTAAATTGCTAAAGAGCCACCATTGAAGACCGCCTACTCCTCCTCCTTGCCATGCCCAGGACCCGCTTCACCGCCGACTGCCGTTCTTCAAATCGACTTCAATTGCACCCAAATCGGTCGATTGCGTTGAAAGCATCCCGTTCAGATCCACACCGACATGGTTTCTGTTCATGTCTTTGAACTCGACGTCCATCAAGGTGCCAAATTCGACCACCACAAACATCGAATCCGGATTCTGTAGCCGTAGAAACCCACATCCTGTTCGAGGGAGACGTGGAAGCAGGGACAGAGGCAGGGGGGGCATGCGGTGGCTCGAGCCCCCCCTGGAAAAAATAAAACAAATTTATATATCTATTTATTGGGTATATAGTAAAAGAGGCGACTATAGGACAAGAAGAAATTGTAGCTTAATTGGCAGGGAGTGTGTACATGGTAGGCGGAGGTCTAGAGTTCGATTCCACTTCTACCCTTTTTTACATTTTTTTATTTTGTTTTCCATTTCCCTCAGAGGCGAGTCCCCCCTAGAATTTGCCCTGGCTCCGCCCCTGCATGGAAGGCGAGGCTGCCACCAATCGAGGAGGGACTGAGATTCGTGACGGAGAAATAGAATAGCGGAGAAGCTCGCTGGGGAAGGTGTCTCCGGCCTAGACTGGGAGGAAATGCAGCTGATGAGGAAGGAGTTAGGAGAGAGATGGAAATTGGGAAGAAGTGCAGCAGCGGGGGAAGAAGGAACAAGGAAATTGGGAAGAAATTGGGACGTTGCAATTCCCTGGAATTTGCAAAATCCATATCCCCCAATTCCCCATTTCCCAGAAATTGCAAAAAGGGGAAAAAAAAAAGAAGAAAAACGCGATTCTGGGCCGCGATTTTAGGTTACAAATACAACTTTTATCACAAAATAAAATTAAAATAAAATTAATTATAGATATGTCATCTTAGGAATAAAACACGGTATTTCGTTAATTTTTTTTTCACTTTGTATTCCAATTTTAAATATGTCATCTTAGGAATAAAACGCGATCTAGGACCTACTCCGGACGAGAATATGCTTCTTCATCCCCATTAATTCTTGAATTATTACATTGATGTCACCTTGTATTGATTTTATTGATTTCATATTATATTACTTACATTGAAGGATGTTTTTGAGTTTTTTTTTTTATAGTAGGCAATAATTGATGCATGTTTTTGAGTCGATGACATGTTATAATAGGTGTTTATATATTTGCAATAAAGTGACAATATTTTGATTCCACGTTTTAAGATCTTATGACATCAATTATATAAAATTGTCTCCATAAACAATTGTGATTAATGAAGCGTAATAACAAATGTCATCCATAAATAAAAATTTAATGAACATGTCACCACAAGTGATTGCATCAATGAAGTGTAATCACAAACGTGTCATCAGTGAATGAAAGTATAATCGATGAAAATAAATCGATATACAATTGATTAAATTAAAAACATGTGGCATCAATCGATTTGATTAAAAAAATGGCATCAAATAATTATATTATAAAAATGACATCAAAACACCATTTTGAAAAAGTTGTATCACATTAAAGAAAAAAATGTCATCAAAATACTACTTCGAAAAAATATCATCAAAATACTACTTTGAAAAAATATCATCAAAAATATGGCATCACGGTAAAAAAATATCATCAAAAAATTGACATAAAAAAAGTGGCATCAGTCGTTAACAGTAAAAAAAATGGTATCAATGGTCAACGTGACATTACAGTAAACAAAAAATGTCATCAAGGTTTAAAAAAAGTGTCATCCAATCATTTCATTAGAAAAGTGGCATCAAAGTTAAATAAATAAAATATAATACAATTTTGGCATCAAAACGGTAAATTATGGCATCACTTAAAAAAAAATCCAAATGGGTTGGTCAACGGTCAACCAGTTGACCATTGACCACTATTTGAGTGAGTTCTACCCAAATTAATTAAAGTAACTTAGGGGCTAGCTACCTAATTGAACATTCAAAATAGGCTAGCTACCAAAATCCCCCCAAAAAATATTTGATTGGTTTAAAAATCTAAAAGGAAGGTAAGGGGGACATGTAGACTAAAACTCCTCTGTATTAAGATATATATATATATATATATATATATATATATATATATATATATATATATATATATATATAAGTTGACTCCGGTGAAAACCTCAATTTGTGGTAAAAACCATGAGGACTACTTTATAGCTTGATTTATTTGAAACATGTGCTAAAAACCTCAATCACACAGTGACTTTACAACTCGGTTCAACCTAAAAACCGTGTCAAAAACTCCAGTTTTAAAATAACACATGACTTTATAGTTCGGTCAAGCCTACAAAATCGTGCTAAAAATTAAACTCATATTTTATAATTACACAGTGACTTTATAGCTCGGTTTTATTCAGAAACGGGCTAAAATATATGCCTTTATAGATCGGTTCCATTCAGAACCGGGCTATAGAGCAAGTGAACCAGGCTAAAAAGTCAGTCCTCACAGGTTTTTACCGCAATTTTGATTTTAACCAGAGCGCACCCCTATATATATGTCTGTGTGTATATATGCAAAAGCTCTTCTGTTTTAAGAGTTTATATAGATATAGATATATAGATATACAGATTGTGATTTGTGCATGAGGGGAATGGGTTAGGAGTATAGGAATTGAGAATTTGAAGTAGTGTAGAGGTAAAAAGAAATCGGGTGGTGTGAAAATAAGCTAAAGATCAGCACCATAAGCTGAAATATCACTGTAAAAGTATAGAAATGGACAAGATCATTCAATGTTCTTGGCTGCATTGCAGACGGCAGCAAGAAGAAGGAATGTAGGAGCCATGATAGGCGGCGTCAATCCCCAAAACCCTACCAATCTTGGTAGTGATTGCTTGCTATTTATATGAGTCCAAACAAAGGTCATGTGACTTGCACATGGTCCTAGCTAGATAGGGACAAAAGGCCCTTATTACACAAAAGGACAAGAAACATAATGAAGAACATTTAGCTAGGAAAATTCAGTCTTAATGCAAGGAAAGATATTTGATCACCAAGTGTTACAACCATGAAGCAATCATGGACATAACCTTAGTATAATCTTCATACCCCCCCTTCAAGTTGGGCATGATGGGAGACCTATCAGACCCAACTTGGAAGAGAGGAAATGATGCTGTCTCTCACCAAGGGGTTTAGTGAGAAGATCAGCAAGCTGAACTCCAGTTCTAACATGTTGTGGGAGAAGGAATCCTTCTTGTAGCTTCTCACGAACATAATGACAGTCTATCTTTAGATGCTTAGTTCTTTCATGGAATACTGGATTCTCAGCTATGTGTATTGCTGATTTGCTATCACAAAACAAAGGTATGGGTAGCTGGACACATAGCTTGAGCTTCTGCAAAACACCTTCAACCCACACTAGCTCACTTGCTAAGGTAGACATGCTTCTGTACTCTGCTTCAGCAGAAGATTTTGATACTGTCACCTGCTTCTTGGTCTTCCATGAGACCAAAGATCTTCCAAGAAATACACAATATCCAGTGAGAGACTTTGCAATGAATTGGCAAGCACCCCAATCAGCATCAGAGTATGCAGATAAATTCATAGAGGATTCTTTTGGATAATAAAGGCATGTAGACACAGTTCCTTTCAAATACTTGACAACATGGAGAGCAGCATCATAATGTGGTTGCCTAGGTTCCACCATAAACTGGCTTAGATGCTGTACAGAATAAGAGATATCTGGTCTAGATAGATTGAGGAATAACAATCTGCCCACCAACCTTCTATACTTCTCAGGATCCTGCATGACCTGTCCAACATCAGTGGACAGTTTGAGGCCTCTAGGAAGAGGAAAAGATGCTGCTTTGCATTCCATCATCTGGCAATCATCCAATATATCAAGGATATATTTTCTCTGGTGTAGCATTGTTCCATTTTTGTCATGCAAAATCTCTAGGCCAAGAAAGTATCTTGCAATACCAAGATCTTTTATGGTGAAGGCTTTATGCAGGGCTGTTTTAGTCTCATTTATCACTTTGATGTCATCACCATTGAGCAATAGATCATCCACATACACTAAGGCAGTCACAATACCATTCTGAACCTGCTTAATGAATAATGAGTAATCCTCAATTGATTGCTCCAATCCCAGGCTCTCTAGGAATCTACACAGCTCTGTGTTCCATTGCCTAGATGCTTGCTTTAGACCATAAATGGACTTCTTTAATTTGCAAACCTGACCAGGTTTGTCCATAACATAGCCTTCTGGAGGAATCATGTACACTTCTTCTTCTAGCTTTCCATGAAGAAAAGCATTGTTCACGTCTAGTTGATAGAGACTCCAATTCCTGATAGTGGCCACTGCAATCAAAATTCTCACAGTAGAGAACTTAGCAACAGGAGAGAAAGTGTGCTTATAATCTTTCCCTTTGATTTGATTATATCCCTTGGCAACTAGTCTTGCCTTGTACCTTTCTACTGATCCATCAGGTCTATACTTCACCTTATACACCCACTTGCTTCCAATGGATTTATGATCAAGTGGTGCATTCACCATTTCCCAGGTGTCATTCTTCTCTAAAGCTTGCAGCTCTAAATTCATAGCATCAACCCATTTACTGCTTTGTACAGCTTGTTTAAAGCAGTAAGGTTCTTGCTCCATAGCCATATTAACAAATGAAGTCACCACTTCAGGATTCTCATGAATAGCATCTCCAAGGCATTCTGCTAAGAAGGACTTTGAAATGGAATTCCTTTGATGACCACTTCTGCAATCATAATCTTGGAGATGTCTAGGCAATGTGTGCTCTCTAACAGACCTCTTCAAAGGAGGAAATTCATGTAAGTCCTGCAATATTTCTGCAAACATATGATTGTTACTCCCTATTGAATCCAAGGAATCAGCAACTTGGGATGGCAAGGGTGACTGACTAGAGTCTTCACTAGAGTTCATATTTTGAGGAGAAGAATGACTGTCTGAAAAGGTCATGGGATGGGTGGCAATGTATGTGTCATCAGTTGTAGGATTAACTAATGGCAATGAGGGATGGGTATAATGTGCAACCTCATCCCCTTTTTCTGCATTTTCTTTGAAAGGAAAAATGTTTTCCTGAAATATCACATCTCTGCTAACAAAGGATCTCTTGTCATCTAGATCCCATAACTTGTATCCCTTCTGGCAAAAAGGGTACCCTAGTAACACACACTTTCTTGCCTTAGCCTTTAGTTTGTCTCTGGCACTATAAGACACAGGAGCATAACACATGCTCCCTATAACTCTCAGATCATCATAGGTTGCAGGTCTGTTGAATAATTTTTCATGAGGTGTCAGCCAGTTCAATGTTTCTATAGGCATCTTATTGATAAGATGTGTTGCTGCTAAAACACATTCACCCCAGAATTTCAAAGGAAGACCAGCATGAAGTCTCAGAGATCTAGCTGTCTCAATAAGATGTCTATGCTTCCTTTCCACTCTCCCATTTTGCTAGGGAGTGTAAGGAATGGATTTTTGATGAATAATTCCTTTGAGAGGAAACAGATCAGTGCACTGCCTTTAGACAAATTTAGTCCCATTATCTGTTCTCACCTTCTTTACTGAGCACCCATACTGATTCTCCACATAAGCAATAAAGTCATTGATAACCTTGAAGACCTGTAATTTGTTTTTTTTTTTAGCAAAACCTGCAATTTGTTTTTGAGCAACAATGTCCAGGTAACTCTAGTACAATCATCCACTATAGTAAGAAAATAGGAATGCCCATCATAAGTAAGACATTTATATGGACCCCATAAATCCATATGCATTAATTCAAAAGGCCTACTGGCAATATTCACACTTCTCTGAAAAGGAAGTTTGTGATGCTTTGACAAAGAACAAGATTCACAATGGAATTTATCCAAAACTGAGGAACTAAACATTCTCAAATGTCTCAACTTACTAACAGAACTATGACCAAGTCTAGCATGAATAACTTCAATGCTTGAGCTAACTTTATCACAACTCTTCTCATAACTGTGATTGTCTTCCTTTAAGCTTTATTCCTGTGACTGGATCTTGTATAAGTCATTCTTCCTGATGCCTGACAAGTGCACCTTCTTAGAGCCAGGGTCCTGGAAATAACAACAAGACCTTGTAAATATGGCTATGTAATCAGTGTCATCAAGAGTTTTTCCAACTGACAATAACCTGTGCTTAAAATCAGGCACAAGTAAGACATCATTCAAGTTAATAGAATCTGTCAACTGTAATTCTCCCTGCTCAGTAACAGACTTGACTGAACCATTAGGTAAGCCAATATGAACAGGCCAATTTAGTCTCCTTTTTTCAGATAATACATGACAATCTGCTACCATATGATCTGTAGCCCTAGTATCTACAATCCATTCACACTGAGATTGCTCTTTCAACACAGTATTAGCTATATTCAGAGGAATCATACCTGCAAAATTAGCTGAAGAAAAGTTGCTGCTCTCATTGTAATTCTTCCCTTTAATCTTCTTAAGAACCTCCTGATAGACTGCATTCACCATTCCATAGTCTATCCCAGCATTGACATCATCTTCAAGTGGAGAATTCTGCATCTGTGTATTCATGGAGTCAGCATCATTAGCAAATTTCCTTCCAGCTGTAGTGTTGGAACTCTTCTCCTTTTCTTTCAGTTCTTTGAACCAATCAGGTATGCCATGAAGTTTAAAACATTGCTCTGCCAGGTGTCCCTTCATGTTGCAATAAGTACAAGTGGAATTGAGCTTAATCCTTTTAAGCTCTTTCCAGTCCCTCACTTCCTTCTTGAAAGGCACATTGCTAGTGTTTGAGGGTCTAAACTAATAAGAATTTCCATTCCTGTTAGCTGCCAGGGCTGTGGAATCTGCATTCATCCCTTGAGAGTTGCTATCATTGGTGGCCAGATTGCCAC
Organism: Persicaria tinctoria; assembly: GCA_037127255.1. Lineage (NCBI taxonomy): Eukaryota > Viridiplantae > Streptophyta > Magnoliopsida > Caryophyllales > Polygonaceae > Persicaria > Persicaria tinctoria. Next base: position 71,109,495 of record JBANSL010000013.1, read on the forward strand.
TTTCAACTTGCTGTAGGATGTAATAGGCCTTGTTAAGGCTAGGCAAAGGATCAGTAGCCATAATAGAGTTTCTAGCAGCTTCATATCTATCATTCAAGCTCATTAGAAGTTGTATAAGTCTGTTTTTTGACTCAATCTCAGCAAATTTCTTCTTTAAATCACATGTGCAGTTAGCCAAGGCTCCACAAGCACACTCTGGTACTTTCTCCAACACTTGAAGCTCATCCCAGCCTCTCTTAAAGAGATTATAAAGATCAGCTAAGGGCATGTTACCCTACATAATATTGCTCATTCTCTTTCTGATTTGAAAGATGAGAGGAGCATTAGTTTTCCCATATCTTTCCATGATCTCATCCCACAGCAATCTAGATGAGTCCATAAACATAAAGCCCTCTGCAATATTCTTAGTCATAGAGTTCAAAATCCAGCATCTGACCATGTAGTCAGCTCTAACCCACTTCTCAAGATCAGCATCATGTGCAGCTGCAGGTCTAACACATGATCCATATATAAAGCCTAACTTACATTTAGCCCCTAGAGCTATGACAACCCCACGACTCCAAGTCATATAATTAGATCCATCAAAGGTAATAGCAACGAGTTGTGCACCCGGATGATCAGAATTAGATAAGAACAAAGGATCTCCAGAGTTACCTTGCACTGCCATCTCTTCTGTAATTCTGTTTTCTAGGTTTTCCACCGAGAACATAAGCTGTCCAGCAAGCAAAATAGCAAAAGAAACACGATCTAATACCCAGTGTACGCCTCAAGCTCTGATACCATGTGAAAATAAGCTAAAGATCAGCTACCATAAGCTGAAATATCACTGTAAAAGTATAGAAATGGACAAGATCATTCAATGTTCTTGGCTGCATTGCAGACGACAGCAAGAAGAAGGAATGTAGGAGCCATGATAGGCGGCATCAATCCCCAAAACCCTACCAATCTTGGCAGTGATTGCTTGCTATTTATATGAGTCCAAACAAAGGTCATGTGACTTGCACATGGTCCTAGCTAGATAGGGACAAAAGGCCCTTATTACACAAAAGGACAAGAAACATAATGAAGAACATTTAGCTAGGAAAATTCAGTCTTAATGCAGGGAAAGATAGTTGATCACCAAGTGTTACAACCATGAAGCAATCATGGACATAACCTTAGTATAATCTTCATAGGTGGTTAGACTCCTTACATAATATAATGCTCTACTAATTCAACTTGTAAAAATAATTGTTTTGTATGATTAAAGATGCAGGAGATATAATGTCAAAATTAATAGAAAGAAGAAAGCACATGTTACAAGTCCTAGATAAAAGAGGGAAGACGGTCCTTCATTACGCAGTAGAAGAAGAGAGATTATCGACTATTGAGACATTGCTAAAGGCGGATAGCTCCCTTGCCTACTTACATGATGGAGATGGTCTAACACCTCTTCATAAAGCAGCTAGCATGGGGTCAATATCAATGATTAAGACCATAGTGGAGTTGTCTCCACAATCAATAATAGTTCGTGAAAAGGCTCATGGTCGAACTGCTCTTCACTTGGCCAAGATGGATGCTTGTTCTATGGAAGAATGCCTAAGAAATACGAGAATGAGGGAGCTCATCAATCAAGTTGACAATGATGGCAACACACCCGTGCATCTTGCGTTAATCAACTATGACCTACTCACTGCCAGTAACCTTCTAGATGTCGATGAAATCAATGGGAAGCTGATAAACAAACAAGGCAATTCTCCTTTGGATTTGTGCTCCTTCGACGACAACATTACTCACAAATTGGTGAGCACTAGGCCGGCCCATCTTTTTTCCCTAATTAAATTCCGATGTGTTATAATCCATAATCTCAATATGACTATATATATTTCAACATAAAACTAATTGGAAGAAGTAGCCTACCAACCTTCTAATTTTATATTAAGCTATTTTTTTTATTTGCCTGATATATGCAGGATATATAACAAATCATCTCAATATTTAGTGTTAACCAATTTGTTTTAAGTTTATTAACATATATTTCTTTGGATTGATTTGTATCAATTAGAAGCACTTAACATCATTCGGGGCGAATATGGAAATATTCTACAGTAGAACAGTTGTTAATTTTGATGATCTATTGGATACCTATGACTGGGCAGAATGTCTAACTTATCAAGGTCCTGAAGGAGACAGTATCCTTCATGTGGCAGCAAGAGATGGGCGTATGATTTTAATTAACAAAGTCACAGAATCAAATGATGCTCTTCATTCATTGCTTTTGAAGCAGAATTCTAAAGGAGAGACGCCGCTCCATCTGGCTGCGCAACATGGGCAATTAGAAGTAGTAAATTTTATTTTATCACTATGCACTTCAACAGTTGTAGCGTTAGAGAATGAGGGTGGAAATCAGGTGATGAATGATGAGAATACCTCAACTGTGGCCTTTGATAATGGGGATGGAAATCAATCGACTGATATTATGCCTTGGAGGATAAAGTCAGTTAACGGAGACACACCCGTCCATAAAGCTGTTAGAAATAGACATGACGTCATCGCACTGCTTCTACTAAACCGAGATCATCACTTGATTTATTTCACTAATAATGCGAAGGAAAGTGTTCTTTATCTCGCTGCAGACAACCATTGTCTTCCTGTTTTAAGAAAGACACTATTATATTGCGTTGCTTAAGGTATTACAATGGATAGTTTGCCGATAAGCGGAAGAAACGGTGAAAATCTTATTCATGCTGCTGCAAGGAGGGGAGGTAAGTCTACCTAATCTATCTAATTGGTTAAATACTTAAATGTCACCCCCGTATCCCAATTAATAAATAAATAAATAAACAAAATATCCATTGATAATAAAATCCCCCTTCCCATGTTGCTCCTACAAGACCCTCACCAGGAAATTAGAAGGGGGTATGGCAGTTGGGAAGCTTCTTGTGGAGAATTACAAGTGGGACGTTGACGCTTTGATAAGGATCATCGTCCTCGCTTGGCCTCTTGACATTGTATTCATCGTCTATCTTGCTTTTCTTAACATTGAAAACACACGTGATTTAATTTTCAAATTTTATATAATCATGCTACTCATATTTTTTTGGATGGTATCGTATACCTGAAACAATTTTATTTTATTTATTTTTACACATTTTGGGCCTTAGCCCAGTAGATTTGGACTAGGCCAACCCATTTCTATGTAAATAACCAATATAAAACCGGTTGTATTGTGTAACACATTTCATTCATTCAATACACATACATTTCCCTCATTTCTTGAATCTCCGAATCTTTCATGGCTGATTCTTATTGATCAGTAATTCGGTAGGTTTCTCTCATGGTATCAGAACATTAAAGCTTGTTTTTAATTTTCTCTACAACAAATTCAAGCTTCGATCTCTTCGTTTCTCCTTTTTCCGACGCAATCTTCAAGATCCAGCTCAAATGGCGACTGACACAGGGAACAATCTGACAACCGAGAACACAAATCTCTTCGTTTCTCCTTTGTTCTCTATTTTTTGCAACGACTTCTGCCGTGGCAAATTAATCCCGCCCTTTTTCCTGCCTTTTTTTTATTGCCAAATTTTTTTTGCGATGGTATATGCTAACACACGTCTTTTCACTTGCTAAATCATTGTACCAACATTGAAATTACTAAATAAATACCCAGCCGAATCATTTGTCATTACATTACGATATAATACAAAAGTGCATAATCCACACAACATTCAACCGACTAACAGAACTTTAGTACACCAAAAGATTGACCAATCCTCAAATTAATTGAGATACTTTTGATGTTCAGATTACCAAAAACATAATCAAGTGTCAAGCTTAAGCTTCTTGCTAATCCAGCTCACCATGTGATTCTTCTTCACCAATTTCTGTCCACTTCCTCGTCCGATAATAAAAGTACTGCATCTCCAGTTGATTCCGAGTGATGAACACTTAATGTATGCTATACGTACATAATAGAAAACCAATCAAGAATACGAACTAAAATAACACAAGTCCAATCAAAAGTCAATAGCACAATTCCAATAAAAAAAGTCTACGAAGAGCCTTTCTTAAGGAGTGGTATGGACTATGGAAGGTACAAAGATATAAGTAGATTGTGGTGTTTGATACTTTGATGCATACTTTATCCTCATAAACTGAATTCTGAAATTGTCATAAACTACAATCTAAAACAGAAACTGTCATAAACTAAAGTCTAAAATATGTATTAAATCTAAAACTGAAATAGTCATAAACTAAAATCTAAAATCTAAAACAAGTAAAACTAAAATCTGTAAAACTGCAATACATAAACATCTAATTCTGTATTATATAAAACTGAATTATGAATTCTATAATTAGGTAATCTATAAAACCGCATCTATAATCTGTAATTCTGTAATATGTAAAATTGCATCTATAAATATGTAAATTTGTAATCTATCAAACTATACATGTGAAACTGGATTTGTAATAATTAAGTTGTATGAAGACTAATATCTAAAATCTGTATGAAACTGAAATCTGGTTAGGTAACTCAAATCTTCTCAGGTCATGAGTATGTAACTTCAAATTTGTATTTCACTAAAATCTTCTCAGGTGAATCTTGGATACTATAGCTGATAACCCAAGAGAGTTCAACAATCTTATTGTTCAGAAGATAGCATACCTTCGGACAAGATTTAAGCATTACCTTTAACTATTTGTCATCAATTGTTTCTCTTCATGATTTTCTCAGGTTCCTCAACCCTTCCTTGCCATAAATTCAAGGTCCTAAAAAAATCATAATAAAAAATAATATCAACAACATCTTCTATGTTCTAATAATAAAATTAATTGAATTCAACAAACAAAGTATAATCCAAGCTTAGTATTAGGATAACAAGACAGACAAAAGTATAGGCAATTGGAACGACTAAGATGACCATTAGTAAGAATATTATTAAGATTAAGAAAATCTTTTAAGAGAATTGGGTAACTGGGTACATATGCAACTTTTGTCTTTAGATTCTACTCATAAATCACTACTGAGAATAACCAAGCCAAAACAGACATTAAAGTGGAACCAAATAAGATCCTTGTCTCAAATAAAATAGAAAACATTCTCTTAATAAAGTGTTTATACTTCACTTGATTCCTTCACTGAAGTCTCTTAGGTCAACAAGTCCTTATTCGTGCAAAGTGGCCAACTTCACGCCCTCAAAAATAAGATTTTTTGTTGCAAGGAAAGACCATTAAAAGAAACGATGAGAATCAAGAATTCGATATGGATTAGCATATCACGAATTCAGTGAAAGGTACATTCGTATACATAAAATATATTGAACTAATTATGAGGACCACTAAATTGATTTACGTAATGAAATATTAGAGCATATAAATTTATAAACACTAAGAAATACTAAAAATGCAAGTAAGAAAAAAGAAATAAATAATTACGTACAAAAGTACAACTAATTATAAACTAAGGCATAATCTGTGACATTCCCTCCTGAACAAGGGTAACTACATCTAAATATATAACCCCTTTAATTTTATCCTTAACTCTCTGTAATAAAGAAAATATGCATAGCAAATGCAAGTTTAAGGTTGTGCAGTATTAGACGTAACAGGGATAAAGATCACTAAAGAACAATATTATACATGTGTTATTGCTTAGTGTTCAACACCTGTATCACAAATGAGGATATATTTGTTGAATAACCTAATAAAAGATGTCCATGAGCAATTAAACCGCAACATTTCCTGTTTTTTGGGGTCTTTGATCTTCACCAATCAAGCACTGCTGCAATACCAATTATAGTAATAACTAATCAAGCACCAAGAACATAATTTCTATAAATAAAATTAGCTACGAAATATAATTTATGAAGCATGAAAAATAGTTACTCCTAACAAGTCAACTAGAACATTTCATTCTTTTATTCTCTTATGTATGACTTTTATGTGTTCTGCAATTCAAATCAAGGTTTATCCAAATCTCTAACTGCAATTTATATGTATATTCTTGTCTTATGCTTTTCTTTTTGCAATTGGTGGCTGGCTATCCAATGAGTATACAGAAATAAACATCTAAATTCAAACAAACAAACAATTTTCATAGATCTACCAATCATAATAAAAAATAAGACAAGCCATAGAGGAAGACCAATGGAGAGAGAACCTCTTTCCTAGAAGTGAGGCTGAGTAGATCTGCGAACAGCGTATCAAGTGGGAAGAGAAATTAGGAACAACGGACCAAAGAAGTGCTGCCTCCAGCTACAATAACAACAACAAAATGAAAAATAAACGTCATTCAGAAAGGGCAGAAGTAACAAGTTGAAAACCCTAAAAAAGACCCCCAAAACAAACTAAACAATAAAAGGCGTGGCTCAAGTCGAAAGAAACATTCACATGTTCGAATGAACAAGGAGATACAAAGTGTTACTTGGAGGGAGAAGATGTCGAGGCAGACTATCACAGCTTCGAATTCGAACAAGAAGAAACGACGGGGCAGTTACACACTAGTTCGAAGATAGGAGAAGATGTCAGGGAGGATTGAAGGAGGAGACTGGGTGAGCACCGACCGGCGGAGGTGTTACATGCGTTAGTGGTCCAATCAATGGTGACTCAACGAGGGTTTCGATCCAGATCTGTTTGAAGAGAAGAAGAGGAGGGCGGTGGCTACTGGGGATATAAGGATTAGGTTTTGGGAATTTTTTTCTTTTAAAGAAGAAAGTTGCTCGAATAAAAAAAAAGGTGTAAGTTTGTGACGGCAACGTTCAACCATCACAAAAAACTAACTATTGGCTACGGGAATGTTTTGCCGTTGCAGAATAATTCGACATTTATGTCCGGCCGTTGCCTGACGGTCACAAATTCCTATTTTTTTGCAACGACAAACACATGCCGTTTCTAAGAGCTGTGGAAAAAGCAAATTTTTTTTTTGTAGTGGAATTAAATGAAAACTATACTTCTGCGAGAGGATCTGTGCTTATGATGCAGCCATTACCAAGTGTTAGTATCGGTTATTCCATCATCTCGCAAGAGGAGTCTCAGCGTGAATTCAAGAATCAGATGAATCTGAGTACGGATTTGACATCTTCTTTCAAGGTTAAAGCTAAGAAAGGAGATGTAAATGTCCCAACTATAAAATCAGGGATCTTTTGTACTCATTGCAAGAAGACAAATCATAAGGTTGATAAGTGCTTCTTCTTTCATGGCTTTCCAAAGAAAAATGGAAAGAACAAAAGAGGTGTTGCACATGCGTCAGACATTGGAGACTCAGTCAATCTTCCTGAACTCACAGCTGCTTAGTATGCTCAATTGCTTGTTCTATTGAGATTTTTTTATCAGAAACACAGGGATATGATGACAGGTGCATACAAAGACTTTTATGGGTTTCGCATGTATGGATCTTGATCATGGAAACTCTAGGTGTCTTTGGATACTAGACACTGGTGCTAACAGTCATATGTGCACAAGCAAGTCCATGTTTATGTCACTAACTCCCATCCCCAAACTTTTCTCGATCACCTTGCCAACTGACTATACTCCGTTTGTGGACACTATGGGGAGTATTAAGCTAACAGATGGATTGGTTTTGAAGAAAGTGCTCTTTGTGCCTTACTTAAAATGCAATCTCCTGTCAGTAGGGAATCTTGTGAGGGACACGGGGCGTTCTGTGTTGTTTACACCCCATATGTGTTTAATGCAGGGTTTATATGGGCAGAAACCTCTTATGCTTGGAAGATGTAGTCATGGTTTATATTTCCTTGAGAATAAAGTTACTGAAGTTCGAGTTCGTGAGGACAACAAGGCTGGGGTAGTAGCTACAATCATTGCTCAGACTTGGCACAACAGACTTGGACACTTACCTTCATCCAAGCCGTGTAGTTTGTTTTCAAACCTTGATCATGTAGAGACTCTTTCCCCTTGTGAAGTTTGTGCTAGAGCAAGACAACAAAGATTGTCTTTCCCTAGGAGTGTGATCACCATTTGTAAGCCCTTTCAATTGCTGCACATTGATGTTTGGGGTCCCTTTCAGGTACAAGCATACAATGGCAACAAGTACTTTGTTACAATTGTGGATGACTTCAGTCGTTTAACTTGGATGCATTTGATTGGTTATAAAGTAGTGCTTTATCTATGACTAAAATGTTCATTAAGATGGTTGAGACACAATTCGATTGTCATGTTCAAGTGATTCGAACTGATAATGCCCAGTAGCTGGATTTGAGCCATGCTTCATCTGAATATTTTCTTAACAAAGGTGAAGGTTCGATAATATAAAACAATGTAATATAGAAATACTCTAGAAGGGGGGTTGAATAGAGTATGCCCGTTTTTCGCAGAAAGTCTCAAGACTTTTGGAGCTCGTATCAAACCCTTTGAGATTAAACCTGAATCACAAAGTTAGATAATCGAACCAAGTGCGGAAATAAGGTAAAGCAATAGATAAAGGACACGAGTAATTATTTACGAGGTTCGGCACGAACTTGGCCTACGTCCCCGCCTAGGGTTCTTCCATAACCCTAGGATTCAAAAGGCTTTATTGATTCGCTTAGCTTAGGATCCTAATAGCTCACCGAGAAGCCTCTCTCCTATACAATTGCAATCTAGTCAACTCACGTTCCCTTTGAGTCCTAGACCAATCTAGAAGAGCCCCACCTCTCTCAGCTATCTAGTACAATCCTCTTACTCTCACAAATCAATAGCTTAGTGCAACTTCCCGAGTTACAAACTCTCGAGTAACACTATAAATGAATATATCCTATAAGCTCACAATGACTCTCAAAGGCTTTGAAATAAACAACAAACTCTTGAGCACTAGCAGAGAGTACACTTGGAAGACAGATCTCGCTTGAATGAATGAAAGCTTGTGTAGCACTTGTGTTATTCTGTCTTCATCTTCCTTCTCTATTTATTGAGACAAATCGGCGCCGAGAATCTTCTCCAACGGCTATTACAGATCGTGGCCATCTTTAAGATCTTCTAAACTTGGAAACAAATGAAGCCATAATCTTTCCGATTTGAACCTTCTCAACACTTGTCACAAGGAAGGAAATAATTCGAAAAACTTCCTGAAAGATTAGTCAAGCATATATATATAATATAAAGGAAGTATATAATAAAATTAAATAAAATTCGGACATATAGAACAGGTTTTGGATTTCATCAACTGTTAATGTTCCAAGACCTTTGACACAATCATCCTGTCAAGGCCTTTGAAACATTATTCCGATTTTCATCAAGGGAGGGAGTTATCAATCTCCCCCTTGATGAAAGACAAAACCTGTGCATCCCTGCATCTTAGTCAAGCATAAATAATATAAGAGAAATCGGACTAAGTACCTGCAAGGGTTAGACAAATGTTGGATCAAAATTTTAAAGCATGCAAAAGCCATCCAACCGAAAACCAAAAATCAAAAACCAAGGTCTTCCAAGACCTTCAAGCAGATAGAGGTTTTCAATGTCTAAACAACCACAAATCATCTCCCCCTTTTTGTCTTTCAACAAAGGGAGGAGGTAAAACAGTCACCAAATGTTTTGAAAATGTTTCCAAAAACCAACAATGTATCAAGGATAGAGATAGGGTAGGGTAGGGTTTAGGCTTCGTCGTCCGGAGCATCATCAGTGAGCCTCGTCCACAGTCCTTGTAGCATCTTGGAAATCCCGCTCATCTCCGTCATAAACTCCTTTTGCAGCTCCTTGATATCCAGGCGAACTTCCTCCAAGCCCAACTCTAGGTTGTCCATGCGTTCATCGAAAGCTGAAGCAGTGGGAAGGGCTTTTGAAGGAGTGGCAATACTCAAGGTCCCTTGGGGAGACCGAGTGATGCCAATCTTTTCAAGGCCCTTAGAGTCGAACTTACCCATATGACGCTGTTGTTCTTCATTTTTGTCATCAATTCCAGAAGCTTTGAAGAGAGGGGTCAAAAGGGTAGCAAAGGGGAGGGGAGAGCCTTTTCTAGCTTTTCTAGCATGAGCCATGGTTCCAAGGATAGTGTTGGCCAGATCAAGGTCAAGGCCATTTAAGATGCGGTAAAGCAGGACCATGGCATTGTCAGTAAGGAGTGAGCAAGAGTTAAGACGGGGTAAGAGGTATCGAACAATGATGTTGAAAATTATTTTTGCCTCAAGGGTTAGGGATGAGTGGGTGAGTTGCTTTGAGGTGCTGTTGGATGCTTGTTGTGAGCCTAATTTGTCATGTTTAACAGTAACTTTTATATCGATTTCTACATGCATTTTCATGCATTTGGGTTAGAATAATACAGAATCTGTGTAGTTTCCACTTATTTGCAATATGTGGAGGTCTACACAAGTTTTTGTTATATTTGGCAGAAATCGGACGCACTTTGGAGCTTAAAGAAAACTCATGGAGAAGCTAAGAATAGTGCAGCTGGAGAAAAGGCTATTTTTCACCATTCTACGTTCTGAATCAAGCTTTGATGTCTTCATGAGAGTTGTAGCCCTCGAAAAGATCTTTCCAACGCATGGTCATATGCGTCAATCCGACGAACGAGGACTCAGAAAAGTGCGTTTTAAGAACAGAACAGAAAGCTGAGAAATCTTTACTCGAGATCGAGTACACTCTACTCGAGATCAAGGAGAGCCTGGTCGAGAAAGAGCTGATCGAGAAGCCAAGGACAAAGACGCAGACCACCTCTACTCGATCTCGAGGAGGCTTAGTCGAGATCGAGGAGCCCGGAGCCAAGGTCCGAGCATGTCGAGTAGACCCACCCGACCAAGCCAGCCAGACGACGAATCCTACTCGATACAGAGTAGGGCTACTCGAGATCGACTAGACCTCCGAGCCATGTCGGAGCCTTGTCGAGCACCAGTCACCCGAGAAGCCGAGCCATACCCGTCGACGACAATCCTACTCGAGATCGACGAGCCGTGTCCGGGAGCGCGTTACGCGGTTTCGCTGTCCTACTAGGATTGGGAGTCCTTGGATCCAATTCTATCCAATTTGGCTGAGATCTATCAACATCTATCAAGTTCTATCTATGGAGAAAACATGGAAGACATCTTACCTATTTTAGATTTATTTTCCTTTTAGATTTAATTCCTAAATTGCTTTTATTTATCATTATGCTCTTAGATTTAAATTTAGATATAGATATAGATATTCTATCCTTGAATAGCAAGGATTAGAAGGCTATAAATAAAGCCCTAGGGGCTGGTTTTTCATCATTCAATTCAATTTCAGTCAGAGACAAGTAGTTCCACAGAGAAGTTTTAGGAGTTCTAAAGTTTTTAGGGTTTTGGCATTCTGCAAAAGTTGATTGCCGAGATTGTAAAGGCTTTGAATATAGTTTAATGCAAGTTTCTTTTCATCAATCAATGTCTGCGATTGCGATGAGGCGTGAGTAGTCCACCCACTTCTGGGGCTGGGGTGAGCCCGACGGTGGCCATATGAGATGATGCAGTAAAGGTCAGATCTTGTTATGCAATTCGTCTTCTATCCCTATGAGCATGATTCTTTTGCGAGAGTTGAAGGTGATTCTTGTTTGTAATATTGAAGCGAAAGTGATCTTAATGCAACTTGGGTTAATTATGTGAAAAGGGTTAGTAACAATTAGGGCTTATGCGAAAGCCTCTATATGCCTATTGTTAGTAACGAAAGTTATTTTGATGGAAAGCATTATCTTTTATGCCTTTATGTGTTACTTTGCATGGTTATCGTTGTGGTGTTGACACCCTGGCCTTGGAAGTCTTTTATATATTGAATTTATTTCGTCAAAATTCTGAGTTTTGGGTTCGAAATTTGCAATTTACACTTTCTGTCTTTCCAGTCGATACAGAGGAGGAGCTCGTCGAGATCGAGTAGGCCTTAGTCGATCTCGAGTACGGTCTTGTCTAGGTCGAGTATAGTTTCTGCTTTTGTTGTCGATTTTTCAGTTTCTGTAGACTTGCTGTTATCGATCTCGAGTAGATAGTTGTCGAGATCGAGTGCCTCTGTCTTTGCTTTGTTCTTCACTTTCTTTCGCTATTTTCTGTCTTTGCTTTTGTTTCTGTTTTGCTTTGTCTTTTCTGCTTTTGTTTCTGTCTTTTCTGTTCCTTGTCTGTGAGATCTGTTGCTACCTGAGAACTGCTGACGTACTTCCTCGTGGATTCGATCCTGACAACCTTCTACTAAAACGGGAGGAAGTCTTGTATTTATTTGCTGAAACAGGGAAGTCAGTCTGATCTTTACTTTATATTTATTTCATTCTTGACCATCCTCCTGCAACAACAAATTGGCGCCGTTGCCGGGGAAGCAATCATTCGCGCCTTAGGTAGTTAAATCTCACGTTTCTTTTGAGTTACTTCGCAGGTGTATGCGCCGTTCTGGTCAAACACCTGAGTTCGACGCCTTAGACGAACCGGAACTCCTTCTACACATCAGAGCTAGACTACAAAGAGCCATGGAAGCTGCAGAGACACAGGAGCAACTGATTGCAAGGCTTACAAGGGAATTGGCCGCTAAAGATGTTGCTATCGCCACTAAGAAAGCAGCAAGGGAGCAAGCAGAGGCCGAGCTTGCCCAATATCCAACCACGGCAGAGGACTATATGCACCCAACTCTCGTCGTGCATGAATCGGCGATTCTTATCCCTGAAAACTCTTTTGAAATTCGCACTCAATTTCTTATAGAGCTTAAAAATAATGCTTTTTTGGTAGATTTAATGAGTGTCCTCTTGAACATATTACAAACTTTTCTGAAATGTGTCGTACTCTTGCTGAAGGTACAACTTTGGAATATGTCAAGATGAAGGCTTTTCGCTGGTCTCTCGCTGGACCGGCACTGAAGTGGCTTGAAGGGCTGAAACCAAGATCCCTGACAACATGGGCCCAAGTAGAGCAAGAGTTTCTGAACAAATTCTTCCCACCCGCCAAAACAGCACATCTCCGCCAGAAAATCACCGCCTTCAAACAGAAGCAAGGGGAACCGCTGGCAAAGGCATGGGAGCGCTACAAAGAATTGTTGCGATCTTGCCCTACTCATGGACAGCCACCCTACCTCATTCAGGAGATCTTCTTCAACTCTCTTGATCAAGTCACTAAGGACAGAATCAACAATTATACTCGCTATGAGTATCTGACAATGCCGCCAAGTGACGCATGGGGTGTGCTAGAGAAGCTCACCAACTACGACAACAAGTATGGGTCTACTGCAACTTATGAAGAGAACCCCTACGCCAGGCCAGCACCATCCATGCCCCTCTATGAGCCTCCTAAGGAGATTGATCCGGATGTAAGGGAACAGTACTACAGAGATCAGAACAAGAAGCTCCTTAAGCAAGTGAAGTATCTTTCTGTCAACCAGCCTTGCATTGAATGCGGATCGCAACGGCACACCACTCCTGAGTGCCCACACACAGAGCAAGTCAGGATGGCAGAACACCACGAGGAGGTAGCTTACGCAGGGGGTCCCAATCGCTACATGGGGGACCAAAGGTTTCAGCAACCACAATGGAACCAAGGTGTCCCTAGGAACCCCCGCCCTACAGAGCTCCAGGACATCCGGAAAGGGACTAGAAAAAGGATGATATACAGACAGTCCTGGAGGAAATACGGAGGAATCACTCAGAAACTAGGCAGTCCTTCAACTCCGTCTACACTTAGATGCAAGGTGTCAACTCTAGGCTTGGGGAAATTGATATATGGCGAAAATCAGTTGATACACAGATTGGTCAGCTAGCAGCGGGAATCCCCAAACAGTCAGGTGCGCTCCTTGGATCTTCAGAACTAAATCCTAAGGGAAAGACTTGACACATCGCTGCTGTAAAACTCAGAAGCGGCCATCAACTGCAAGAGCCAGAAGTCAGAAAACAGCAGAACAAAGGAGACCAGCAAGTTGACCAGCATCTAGTCGATGTCGACCAGAGCCTACTCGATATCGAGGAAGGTCTACTCGATCTCGATGAGAAACTTCAAAAGCCCTCGTCTGCACTTCACAGCAACTCGACATCACCCAACCTGGTCGAGATCGACAAGGGCGTAGTCGATATCGAGGACACCCAACCCGAGGTCGAGAAAGCTACAGCACCTCCGACGTCTGTTCTGGCTCCAATTCAGAAAAAGAAGCTGTCTTTCCCCACAAAATCTCCAAAGGACCCGGCAGAAAAGAAATTTCAGCGCTTCATCAAGATGCTTCAGAAACTCAACGTCACCATCCCCTTCACATAAGCTCTCAATGAAATGTCATCCTATGTCAAGTTCCTGAAGGAGATACTGAGCAAAAAGCGATCGATGGCTGAAATTACAGAGGAATGCAGCCATTTGGACATACTGGAGAAGAGGCCAGATCCAGGTAAGTTTGCTATAACCATTGGATTTGCTCCATACAAAATTAATGCTTTATGTGATCTTAGAGCTAGTGTAAGTATAATGCCTTTAACAATTTGGTCCAAGATTAAGATAGGCGCCCTAGAGCCTGTGGATGCTAGATTATATATGGCCAACAACACTGTGGTCATCCCAACAGGCATGGTGGACAATGTGTCAGTACAAGTAGGTAAATTCTTTGTCCCTGCTGATTTCCTAGTTGTTGATATGCAAGAAGATCCTGCTTGTCCAATTATTCTAGGGAGACCCTTCTTGGCGACGGTGGATGCCAACATAAGCGTAAGGAAAGGAGTGCTCACCTTCAACATCAGCGATGAGGTAATTGAGTATTCCTTTAATAAAACTGAAAGGCATACAGGTCCAATGGAAGAGGTCAAATCTATCTCAGCTGGCTACATCACCTGCGGGGAACCCAAGGTCAGAAATATGACCCCTGAGGAGTTGGAAAAGAGGGACATGGAGGCCCAGGTGGAGGAGATCATGGCAATCCTAAAGGAGGACGCAGAAAATCCAATCGACACAAACCAAGGTACGTCGTTATGGATTAATTATTTTTCGGATGCCTTGACAGGAACCAAGTATGGGGTCAAGATCGACCAAGGCTCCTCGACATCGTCGAGCAGCCAGGCAGAAGCAGGGTCCTACTCGAGATCGAGTACGCTACTCGAGATCGACCACCAGAGCCCTACCTCGACTTCGCCTTCTTCGACGCTGACTCCACCAGACGAACCAGGCTCCTCGATCTCGACTAGGCTTGTCGAGATCGACCACCACCCGGCTCCACCAGCCCATGTTTCCTCAACACTGGAGCCACCAGGAGCAGAAAGCTACTCGAGATCGAGTAGTCTACTCGATGTCGACAAGCCCTCCTCTTCGTCGACTCCTGCATCTGCGAGCAGCCCACCACCAGAACCTGCAGACTCGTCGAGATGGACTAGCCCTAGTCGAGATCGACCAAACACTGTGGTCCCCGATTCCGTCTCTGCAAAGGTAAGCCAAGGTATGGATCTTTCTTCTCCTATTTCCATTAAAGATCTATCTATACATGGGAGAGGTTTGCCTTGGTATGTGCGCTTATGTAGGATATCCAATGATGAGCCCAAGGAGTATGAAGTTGGAGACAAGCTCTATGTCTCTAAATCAAAGGATCATTGGTTCCCTAATAAATTCAACAAGAAGCGGATGGGACCTTTCGTGGTGAACAAGATCTATTCTGGAGGATTGCAGCTGATGGACAAGAATGGAGTCTTATTTGAGGCCCAAGCTACATGGGCCCTGCAAATGCCACCTTGAGCTAAATGGAAAAGTTGGCCTAGCAACTATAAAAACTAGAGCTTGTACATAGACTTTTTTTAGGACATTCTTTGGGACATTGTTTTTTTTGCTTGTTTTTGGTTTTGAACATTTTTTTGTTTTTTCTTTTATGGGTATATGTCTTCCATACTTTTCAGGTCCATGGACAGAACCAATCAATATTCATACTCAGCCTAGGAGGTGCTTCCATTCAAAATTTAGAGGCCCTGCACACCAGTCTAGTGAGTTTCTTTCTCTACCCTTGTTTTTATACAGTGAGGACACTGTAATGTTTAAGTATGGGGTGGGGGAAGGGCTTACATTATGCATATTTACTTTATTTGACATTATGTGTGCATGTTTAAAATTTATTTCTTTGAATTGCTACATGGCTATTTTGGAATACATTATTGATTTATGAGCTTATATGCATGTTTTCCAAAAGTTTGAAAAAATGACCCCCATTGAAATTTGAAATTTTGATTAATGTTATGGAAGCTTATATTGAACTCGACGATGCAAAAATTGGATTCATTAGAGATATAGCATGAAATTGCCTAGTAAAGGGAAGTCACAAAGAAGTGCATATTTTGATGAAAACCATGAAAGGAGGTAAAATTTGAAGTTGCTTTTGACATGTTGTATGATAAGATGATGGAGGACTGTATATTTCCATATAATACTCATTGTTTACAAATCCTAGCCTTACCTATGCTTATGCATCACAAAAGCCATATTATGCCTTATTTCAATTATTGCTCCACATGACCTAAATATTTGCCATTCTTTACCTTATCCGGGGATTATGTTGAGAATGATGTTACGTTATGGAGATTATTATATGGCGATTGTGTCATTATTGTCATTTATTGGAGTTTGGAAGGAAATTGTTTGAAATATATGGAAAATTTAATGAGTGAAAGAAAATCCAATCACCTCAGGAGATAAAGGTAGATTGACCCTGCTCTCTGAGATAATAGTTTGGAGAGATGGGACACATTGTGAGGAGTCCAAAGCACTAAGTATCCGAGGCCATTCATGACACCCATGTTTGCGACTCGCGAGAAGGCAGTGCTGAGGTCAAAGAGGTAAAAGCATTATTATTGAGAAAAAAGCATTATGAAAGGTGATGAATCTTATGAGAAAGAATGTGGTATGAAATTCAATTTGGAAATACTCCATTTCCCCGGATCATTAGCACCACATTACCATAAACTGCCCACCTTTTAGCCTTTTACCAAATCTACTCCTTATTTGAGCTTAAATTGAAGTCCTCTTGATTATCAATGCTTTGTCACTTATGAATGT
Source organism: Persicaria tinctoria (assembly GCA_037127255.1). Classification (NCBI taxonomy): domain Eukaryota; kingdom Viridiplantae; phylum Streptophyta; class Magnoliopsida; order Caryophyllales; family Polygonaceae; genus Persicaria; species Persicaria tinctoria. The sequence goes on from JBANSL010000013.1 coordinate 71,126,387, forward strand.
TTTTGCATAACCCTCCTTTTGTGAGTAGATGTTGCTCTTTAAATTGCACATGCATGGATTTGTGACACTATTACCTTTTCGAGGATGGTAATTGACTGCTGGGTTATATGACAATGAATCTGATATGTTGAGAGTTTTGAATTCTTCCCCTGAATGAAAAATAAAAGTATTGCTTGAGGACAAGCAAGCTTAAGTATGGGGTGTTTGTTGTGAGCCTAATTTTCCATGTTTAACAGTAACTTTTATATCGATTTCTGCATGCATTTTCATGCATTTGGGTTAGAATAATACAGAATCTGTGTAGTTTACACTTATTTGCAATATATGGAGGTCTACACAAGTTTTTGTTATATTTGGCAGAAATCGGACGCACTTTGGAGCTTAAAGAAAACTCATGGAGAAGCTAAGAATAGTGCAGCTAGATAAAACGCCATTTTTCACCATTCTACGTTCGGAATCAAGCTTTGATGTCTTCATGAGAGTTGTATCCCTCAAAAAGAGCTTTCCAACGCATGGTCATATGCGTCAATCCGACGAACGAGGACTCGGGAAAGTGCGTTTTAAGAACAGAACAGAAAGCTGAGAAATCTTTACTCGAGATCGAGTACACTCTACTCGAGATCGAGGAGAGCCTGGTCGAGAAAGAGCTGATCGAGAAGCCGAGGACGAAGACGCAGACCACCTCTACTCGATCTCGAGGAGGCTTAGTCGAGATCGAGGAGCCCGGAGCCAAGGTCCGAGCATGTCGAGTAGAGCCACCCGATCAAGCCAGCCAGACGACGAATCCTACTCGATACAGAGTAGGGCTACTCGAGATCGACTAGACCTCCGAGCCATGTCCGAGCCTTGTCGAGCACCAGTCACCCGAGAAGCCGAGCCACACCCGTCGACGACAATCCTACTCGATCTCAAGGAGCCCTAGTCGAGATCGACGAGCCATGTCCGGGAGCGCGTTACGCGGTTTCGCTGTCCTACTAGGATTGGGAGTCCTTGGATCCAATTCTATCCAACTTGGCCGAGATCTATCAACATCTATCAAGTTCTATCTATGGAGAAGACATGGAAGACATCTTACCTATTTTAGATTTATTTTCCTTTTAGATTTAATTCCTAAATTGCTTTTATTTATCTTTATGCTCTTAGATTTAAATTTAGATATAGATATAGATATTCTATCCTTGAATAGCAAGGATTAGAAGGCTATAAATAAAGCCCTAGGGGCTGGTTTTTCATCATTCAATTCAATTTCAGTCAGAGATAAGTAGTTCCACAGAGAAGTTTTAGGAGTTCTAAAGTTTTTAGGGTTTTGGCATTCTGCGAAAGTTGATTGCCGGGATTGTAAAGGCTTTGAATATAGTTTAATGCAAGTTTCTTTTCATCAATCAATGTCTGCGATTGCGATGAGGCGTGAGTAGTCCACCCACTTCTGGGGCTGGGGTGAGCCCGACGGTGGCCATATGAGATGATGCAGTAAAGGTCAGATCTTGTTATGCAATTCGTCTTCTATCCCTATGAGCATGATTCTTTTGCGAGAGTTGAAGGTGATCCTTGTTTGTATTATTGAAGCGAAAGTGATCTTAATGCAACTTGGGTTAATTATGTGAAAAGGGTTAGTAACAATTAAGGTTTATGCGAAAGCCTCTATATGCCTATTGTTAGTAACGAAAGTTATTTTGATGGAAAGCATGATCTTTTATGCCTTTATGTGTTACTTTGCATGGTTATCGTTGTGGTGTTGATACCCTGGCCTTGGAAGTCTTTTATATATTGAATTTATTTCATCAAAATTCTGAGTTTTGGGTTCGAAATTTGCAATTTACACTTTCTGTCTTTCCAGTCGATACAGAGGAGGAGCTCGTCGAGATCGAGTAGGCCTTAGTCGATCTCGAGTACGGTCTTGTCTAGGTCGAGTAGAGTTTCTGCTTTTGTTGTTGATTTTTCAGTTTCTGTAGACTTGTTGTTGTTGATCTCGAGTAGATAGTTATCGAGATTGAGTGCCTCTGTCTTTGCTTTGTTCTTCACTTTCTTTCGCTATTTTTTGTCTTTGCTTATGTTTCTGTTTTTCTTTGTCTTTTCTGCTTTTGTTTCTGTCTTTTCTGTTGCTTGTCTGTGAGATCTGTTGCTACCTGAGTACTGCTGACGTGCTTCCTCATGGATTCGATCCTGACAACCTTCTACTACAACGGGAGGAAGTCTTGTATTTATTTGCTGAGACAGGGAAGTCAGTCTGATCTTTACTTTATATTTATTTCATACTTGACCATCCTCCTACAACAACAATGCTTCGGGTAGGAGGTACTTGGCTCGGGCAAGAATGATGCAATTCTCTTTTGAGGGGTGTATTTCAGAGGGTGGAACTGGGCTAGGTAAGCCAAGGAAATCTGCAAAGTCATTGGAGTTGAGAGAGATTCTAACCCCTTTGACAACAGACTCCAAAGACCAACCATTGGTGTCATGTTTGGCTTTTAGGTTAATGTAGAATAGACGGGTAAGCTGGGGGTAATAGACAGTTTCAAGATTGAGAAGGGTCCAGGCTGGGGATTTTTTGAGAAGATCAATGTAGGGTAACTTCAAAGCTTCGAAGAACTCAAAATCCAAAAAATCAGAACAACAAATCATACGAGTTCGAAACTCATCTACCCACTTACCAGCAGTCTCATCATCTTCAAACCAAGAGGAGGGCAAGGATTGATTTACCTGGATATATGCAGGTGGGTCGGCATTCTTCCTACGAGCAATTGTCGAAGCAGCTCTCTTGACAGGCGCTTCAAGACTCCTGAGGGTGCCCTTCCTGGTGCGCTTGGGAGATGGAGGCTTGACAGCAATAGGGGCTTTCCGCTTCTTTGGAAACGGGGGAGGAGTAGAAGGAGAGGGAGATTCTTCCTCCTCTTCCTCAGACCCCGAGTCCTCACCGGACCCCACGTCATCTCCTTCAGCTTCCTCGTCATCTCCAGATTCCGCTTGCTCTTCTTCTTCTTCCTCAGGCTCCTCCTCGGATGGAACCTCCTCGGCTTCGGCTTCCTTCCGAATCCTCTCAGCTTCTTCCTCGGCCAGTTTCATTGCAAGCTCGGCCTCCTCATCGGCCTTTTTCTTCTTCAAGGCTTCCTCCTCGGCTTCCTTGGCAGCATCTCTTTCCAGGATGGCATCGAGGTAATCTTCCTCCTCTTCCTCGTCCACTTCCTCAGCCAAAATCTTCCTCTTCCCTTTCTGTTTGGCACTGAAAGGCTTCTTAGTAGAGCGCTTTTGAGTGCCCTTGGTAACAATGGCTGTGCTCTCAGCGATGGTGCTCTGGACAACAGTTGGGACAATGGCTTGAGGAGTGGGTTCAGGTGTGGGAGAGGTAGCAGTGGCCTGACGTCCCTTGGGGGTGGCGCCAAGTCTTTTGGGTGTGACAGCTTTCTTTGTTTTGGGTGCCATGGAGGAAATCGGCTAGGGTTTCTTTAGAAAAGGTTGAGAGGTTGAAGAAGGAGAAAGCGAAAGGGTTTGGATAATTTGAGAGTGTGATGGAATCGGGTACAGACTTGGGTATAAGTAGAGAGAGATGATGGAGTGATGGGACGGGTTTAGAGTTCCAAGGGAGGGTAATGATAACATTGCCAAGATTTGAAGAGTTTCCAATTCAAAATTCAAATGTTTCCATTAAAATCGGACTGAAAAACTGAAGGATTTAGTTCCAAAATTAAAAATATCTTAACAGTTAAGAATATAACATAAATAGGCAATTTTGAAATCCGATAAAAATATAATTGATTAAATATCTAAAAAGATATTAACCAAAAATAGGTGATCCGATATATGTAATCCACCATTTAGTTCACACACCTTGACATAGTTCTCAAGGGTCTTGACACTAAGTAGATTTGATCTTTCGTAAAGGGAATGCTCCCCCTACGAAAGTGCATCCTTGTTAAGCATCCCAATCTCTCGTCTTATGAAGGTGAACCTGTCCTCTGCCAAATGATCAATATGTTTGGTCCTTGAATGCTGAACAGGATTCTTAGTGATGGAGATGGAACTTGTATTGTCACACTTAATTGGAATACCTTTGAGGTTGATGCCAAGATCTCGCATTTGTTGAGCTATCCAAAGGATTTGGGAGCAACAGGCTCCAGCTGCAATGTATTCGGCTTCTGCAGTGGATAGAGCAACTGAGTTTTGTTTCTTTGAGTGCCAACTAATTAAAGATGCTCCTAAGAATTAGCAACATCCTGATGTGCTCTTCCTATCCACCTTATAGCCTGCAAAATCTGCATCAGAATATCCAATTAATATGAAATCCTTTTGCTTTGGGTACCATAGTCCAAGCTCCTTAGTGCCATTGAGATATCGAAAGATCCTCTTCACAGCCACGAGGTGAGATTCTTTAGGATCAGCTTGAAACCTAGCACACATGCAAACACTAAACATGATGTCAGATCTACTAGCCGTGAGATATAATAAAGATCCAATCATTCCTCGATACTCCTTTTGATTGACACTTATTCCAGTCCTGTCTTGATCTAGAGACAATGTTGAGCTCATGGGAGTCTTGGCTGCTTTTGATTAATCCATCTTGAACTTCTTCAAGAGATCCTTAGTGTACTTGCTTTGGTTGACAAAGATCCCTTTCTTCGATTGATGAACTTGTAATCCCAAAAAGAAGTTGAGTTCACCCATCAAGCTCATCTCAAATTCACTGCACATGATGTCAGAAAATTCCTTGCACAAAGATGTGTTAGTAGCACCAAATAATATATCATCAACATAAATTTGAATAACCAAAATGTCCTTTCCTTTGGTTTTGATAAAAAAAGTCTTGTCAATCAACCCCCTTTTAAAATCATTTTCTAAAAGATATTTTGACAAGCGCTCATATCAAGCTCTTGGGACTTGTTTCAAATCATAAAGCGCTTTGTCAAGTTTATAAACATGATTGGGAAATTCTGAACTTTCAAAACCTAGGGGGTTGAGCCACATATACTTCTTCCTCTAAGAAACCATTAAGAAAAGCACACTTGACATCCATTTTATATGACTTTATGCTCATAAAAGATGCAAATGCCAATAGAATGCGAATAGCTTCAAGTCTGGCTACGGGAGCAAAGGTCTCCTCGTAGTCAATACCTTCCTCTTGATTGTAGCCTTGAGCAACAAGCCTTGCCTTGTTCCTCACGATCTTACCATTCTCATCTAGCTTGTTTCGAAAGACCCATCGTGTGCCAATGACTGATTGATGCTTTGGCCTAGGCTTCAAGGTCCAGACTTTATTTCTTTCAAATTCGTTGAGCTCACTTTGCATAGCAATGATCCAGTCTGGCTTCTGAAGTGCCTCATCTACCTTCTTTGGCTCAATAAGAGAAACAAACGCGTGAAAAGCACAAAGATCTTTAAGTTTAGAACGAGTTTGAACACTAGAAGTAGGGTCAGAAATAATATCCTTTAAAGAGTGTGATGAGGAGTATTTGAATTTCCTTTTGCTAGTCTCAGCTCCTTGATTCGTCACACTGGTAGGATTGACTTGTGGTACATCTGACTCCGTGGTCCTGTTAGGATCAGTTACAGCAGTTTCTGACATCTCAACATTGTTGGATTGGACACCAAGGGCTTTGGACGCATCTTCAACACCTTGGGCCAATTCTTCAGTGTTAAGAATCTATTCCTGCATGTTCTTCTTCTCTATGTTCTTGGTAGCAGCATCATCACCTTCCTCGTTCTCTTCATGGATGTTAAGATCTATATCTACAACACTTTCACTCCAAGCACCGTCATTGCATTCATCAAAAATAACATGTACACTTTCTTCAACTAACTGGGTCCTTTTATTGAAGATTCTATAAGCTTTGCTACTCGTGGAGTAGCCAAGAAATATACCTTCATCACTACGCGCATCAAATTTCCCAAGGTTATCTTTTCCATTGTTATGAACAAAACAAGTACAGCCAAAGGGTTTAAAATAAGATATAAGTGGTTTGCGACCTTTGAAAAGTTCATAAGGAGTTTTCTTTAAGATGGAACGAATAAGACAAGGATTCAAAATGTACTTAGTTGTGTTAACAGCTTCAGCCCAATAGGTTTTAGGTAATGCATTTTCTAAAAGCATAGTCCTAGCCATATCCTCTAAGGTGCGGTTCTTGCGTTCCACAACCCCGTTTTGTTGAGGTGTCCTAGGAGCAGAAAAGTTATGGGAGATGCCATATTTAGCACAAAACAAATCAAACTCAAGTTGATCAAACTCCCTACCATGATCACTCCGAATTGACACTATGGGCTCGTTTCTTAAAGTTTGCAACTCCTTACAAAGTTTTGAAAACTCAAATAAGGCCTCTGATTTTTCTTTTAAAAATGCAACCCAAGTATATCTAGAAAAATCATCAACAACAACTAGCATGTACTTTTTACCATTGGGAGATTTGACTCGCATAGGACCACATAAATCCATATGTAAAAGTTCAAGGGGTCTAGAAGAACTTACAACCTTTTTGGGTTTGAAAGAGCTACGTGTTTGTTTACCTCGTGTGCATGCATTGCACATATCAATACCTTTGAAGTCCATCTCAGGTAGCCCTCTTACAAGCCCTTTAGACACAAGCTTCTGTAGTGTATGTGGACTCACATGATCGAGTCTCCTGTGCAGAGCTTTGGATCATCCGTCAAAGCCTTTAGACAGGTTAAGCTTCCTTGTGCCACTTGATCAGCATTTACGGCGTATATATTGTTGTAATGATATGCAGTCAGTATAACTTCACCTGTATCTTCTCTGCACACTATACATCTTTTCTTGTTAAATCTGATATTGTTGCCACTATCACATAGTTGAGAGACACTAAGCAAATTATACTTTAAACCATTAACAAGATAGACATTTTTAATACTATGGTTGGAATCACTTCCAACACTACCAATACCAACGATGTCGCATTTTCCTTTGTCACCAAGAGTGATTATTCCCGTGGATTGCTCCTTTAGATCATGAAAGAGAGAACTCTTCCCACTCATATGCCTCGAGCATCCACTATCAATAATCCATTTGTGTTCTTTCACCTTGGTGATCTCCTGCAAGACAAACATCAACCTTTGTGGCTAGACCAATAAGCAAATTTGGATCCATTGTTGGGGTAAACCATATTTGGTAAAATAGTGCCTTTTGGAACCCAAACTTGTGTTATCCGTTCTTTTCTCAAATGAACAGGAAATGTATTGCGAATAATATATGGATCCTTTCTTCTATAGGGGCAGGTCTCTTTTACATGTCCCTTTCTAGCACAATGGTGACATATAGGAGAGGTACTGCTTCCTTTTGCCTTTACAAAAGTGGTAATGTGTTGCTTCTTTAAAAACCTTGGATTGTAACCAATACCACTTTTATTTAGAGAGCTTTGTTGCTCACCCAACATCCTATCGAGAGTGCCTTTGGATTTGGTGAAACTTATGAGGGTTGTCTGTTGGTCTTGAATCTTATTATTCAGGGAGATCTTCTCGTTCTCTAAGTCATGATGCTCATTTCTTAGAGAGGAGAGATCTTGCTTGAGTTCAGATTTCTCTGAGTCAAGCGTCTTGACTTTAATGTCAAGACCTGAATAAGAAGATTCAAGACTTTTGACCCTCATAGACAGATCCTCAATAGTTTTTTCCTGGTCCACAGTTCTCTTAATAAGAATGTTAGTTTGGGCAATAAGCTTCTCTTCATTGGCAATCATATTGGAAAGAAATTCCGATAATACCTCTTTTGGACTTGCCATAAGTTCCCTTACAGTAGCTTCAAGCTTTTCATCGTGGGATTCATCTTCTGAGGCCATAAGACAAATGTTGGCCTTCTCATCATCGGAGTCAGAGTCGGAATCGCTCCAAGTTGCCACCATGGCTTTCTTCTTCCATTTGTCACCTTTCTTGGACTGGCTCTTTGTCTTTTGAGGGCAATCCTTCACAAGATGATCTGTTTCACCACATTCAAAACAAGACAACGGTTTAGTCCTCTTTTCATACTTGTTGTATTGAGGCTTACCTCAAAATTTTAAAGACTCTGATCCATCCTTGTTGTTGAATTGCTTCTTCATTTTGAGAATTCGAGCAAGGCCTCTTGTGATAAGGGCAAAAGGATCATCCTCATCGTCATCCTCATCTTCGGAATCAGATCCATCTTTAGGCTCGTCCTTCTTAGACTTGAGTGCCAAGTTCTTAGTGCTAGCTGGAAGTTCTCCATCGTCTTTATTAAGGATCATCTCATGCGTGATCAGCTTCCCAAGAAGGTCATCAAGGGGTAGAGTGGTGAGGTCCTGGGCTTCCTCTATAGCTGTTACTTTTGGACCCCATTTCTCTTTTGGAAGGCACCTTAGTATCTTCATCACTTTCTCAACATTGGTAAAGCTCTTGCCGAGAGAGTCAAGGTTGTTGGTGATCTCTGTGAATCGTGTGAACATGGCCTTGATTGTCTCATCAGGCTTCATCTTGAAGAGCTCGTACTTTCGAAGGAAGATGCTGATCTTGGTGTCTTTTACTTGGCTCGTTCCTTCATAGGTGACGACCAGTTTGTCCCAAATCTCTTTAGCTGACCTACAAGATGAAATACGATTAAACTCATCAGTGTTAAGACCACAGTAAAGTAGGTTAATAGCCCTGTAGTTTTTGGAGACAAGTTCAAGATCTGCTTGGTTTTATTCGGGCTTCTTCTTTGCAACTTTGGTATCATTTGGTCCATCTTTCTCTGGAATCTTCGGATCATTATCTATAATGTTCCAAAGCTCCAGATCTTGGTCTATGATGAACATTTTCATCAAGGATCTCCAGTGGACAAAGTTGTTTCCTACAAAGAGTGGCGGTCTGCTTGTGGACCTTCCCTGTGCAAATCCTCCGCTTGCTTCACCAAACATGATCGAAAACTCACAAGATTGTTAGATCAAAAATAGTGAGTAAAGCTCTGATACCAATTGAAGGTTCGATAATATAAAACAATGTAATATAGAAATACTCTAGAAGGGGGGTTGAATAGAGTATGCCCGTTTTTCGCAGAAAGTCTCAAGACTTTTGGAGCTCGTATCTAACCCTTTGAGATTAAACCTGAATCACAAAGTTCGATAATCGAACCAAGTGTGGAAATAAGGTAAAGCAATAGATAAAGGACACGAGTAATTGTTTACGAGGTTCGGCACGAACTTGGCCTACGTCCCCGCCTAGGGTTCTTCCACAACCCTAGGATTCAAAAGGCTTTATTGATTCGCTTAGCTTAGGATCCTAATAGCTCACCGAGAAGCCTCTCTCCTATACAATTGCAATCTAGTCAACTCACGTTCCCTTTGAGTCCTAGACCAATCTAGAAGAGCCCCACCTCTCTCAGCTATCTAGTACAATCCTCTTACTCTCACAAATCAATAGCCTAGTGCAACTTCCCGAGTTACAAAATCTCGAGTAACACTATAAATGAATATATCCTATAAGTTCACAGTGACTCTCAAAGGCTTTGAAATAAACAACAAACTCTTGAGCACTAGCAGAGAGTACACTTGGATGACAGATCTCGCTTGAATGAATGAAAGCTTGTGTAGCACTTGTGTTATTCTGTCTTCATCTCCCTTCTCTATTTATTGAGAAAAATCAGCGCCGAGAATCTTCTCCAACGGCTATTCCAGATCATGGCCATCTTTAAGATCTTCTAAACTTGGAAACAAATGAAGCCATAATCTTTCCGATTTGAACCTTCTCAACACTTGTCACAAGGAAGGAAATAATTCGAAAAACATCCTGAAAGATTAGTCAAGCATATATATATATAATATAAAGGAAGTATATAATAAAATTAAATAAAATTCGGACATATAGAACATGTTTTGGATTCCATCAACTGTTAATGTTCCAAGACCTTTGACACAAGCATCCTGTCAAGGCCTTTGAAACATTATTTCGATTTTCATCAAGGGATGGAGTTATCAAAAGGGATTATGCATCAAACTTCTTGTGTGGCCATTCCTCAATAGAATGGTGTTATGGAAAGAAAGCACAAACACATTCTAGAGGTTACCAGGGTACTGGTGTTCCAATCCAAGTTACCCCTTAAGTATTGGGGTGAAGTAGTGTTGACATCTGTGCATCTTATCAATCGAATTCTTAGCATTTTGTTAAAGGGGGCCATTCCTTTTGAGGTATTATGTGGAAGGAAACCACAATATGAGACTCTTAGATGTTTTTACTGTTTATGTTACAATTCCACACTTAATAAAAGAAGGCACAAATTCATGCCACAGGGCATATCTTGTGTTTTTCTTGGTTATCCTATTAGCACTAAGGGCTACAAGCTCTTAAACCTAGAGACTCACAGAGTTCAGGTCTCTAGGGATGTGGTGTTTCATGAGAACCATTTTCCTTACAATGATATCTCTAAAAGACCCTCATACCCTTTATTTCCTCCTAGACATGAGGTGGTTATGTCTGATAATGAGGATTCAGTTCAACTGTCATTGCCTCATTCATCTGCTCCTTTGCAGCCTTCTCCACCTCCTTATGTTGTTGAACCTCGCAGATCCTCAAGAGTAGTCATGCCTCCTAAACATTTGCAAGACTATGTTTGTTCTTATGCTGATGCCCATGATAGTGTTTGTTGTCACACCATCACAACCACTCTCCAATTAGGGATTTCCAATTTGTCTGATGTGAAGCTAGTTGCTGATCCAAATAGTTATCAAGAGGCCTGCAAGTTTGAAGTCTGGGTTACAACAACGGGATTGGGAGGTGGTTCCTCTTCCACGAGGAGCTAAACCTATATATTGGGTGTCACTGGGTCTATAAGGGTAAGCTTATAGCTGATGGCTCAACTGAGCATTACAAAGTACGCTTGGTTGTACAAGGCTTCACCCAGAGGGAGGGAATTGATTATATGGAGACATTTTCTCTAGTAGTAAAGACGAACACCGTGAGGGCTTTTGTTGCAGTTGCAGAAAAACGCAGATGGAAGATGGAGCAATTGGACGTCAATAATGCATTCTTACATGGCTATTTACATGAGAAAGTGTACATGAGCATTCCTCAAGGGATGGTTGCACCTCCAGGATATGTTTGTCGTCTAAAGAAGTCATTGTACGGGCTTAAACAAGCCTTCTGATAATGGTATCCGAAGCTATCACATGCTTAATTTGCAGTATAAAGGATACACTCAATCTTTGAATGTTTATTCTCCGTTTGTTAAACATTCAGAGGACAAAGTGACATACATAGCAGTGTATGTTGATGATATATATTCATGACAAGAGATGATTCAGATGAGATTGTCAATATTCTTGCATTCATGGACTCTGAATTTAAGATCAAAGATTTGGGGCAGTTAAGCTTCACTACTAGAAAAATCCTATTAAACATCTGTTGTGAACAGATGTCTTTCAAAAAAAATTCCGATCTCTTTGAGCGTGTAGTAAAAGATCAACTTTTCCACTTCTGTTTTAAGCCGATGTCTTTTCTTAGTTAAAACATCTGTTTTATTTTGAATATAGATATAAATCAGCCCCTGAAATTTATTTTTGGCATGTTCCATTGTTGATAAATATCCATGATTTGTCATTTATAAGCTTTTGAAGATGTTAACACTAAGTCTAAATTTTACATTTACATCACTATGTTTAAAATAATCAATGTCTTAAAAGCAAATCGACATCTTTTTTATTATATTGATTGGGTGTATAGTAATTTCATATATATAATTTGTGATTTTTTATTATTTAAAATAATTTATCGCATTAAATATATACATAACTAATGTATTAATATGATATATACATCGATTTTTTAATTTTATAAAGATGTTATTGTTATTAATAGATATCAATTTATGTTAGCATTTTAATGTAAAAACATGTATTGCACATTAATTTAGGTTGATAGGACGATGTCTATAATAATATCAACATCAGTTTTTATATAATAATTTGATTTCAAAGGTATGAAGTCACTCCATTTTTCATTTATAATCCGATGTTTTTTAACTTTATATGTAACACCATTTGCTCGATATAAGACAATTTATCTTATGGAAATGAAAGTATCGGTATCTTGATTAACTTATAAACATACAATATACGTACATTTAACAACCTAGCTACAAAAGCCAATTAGAAAGTTAAAAGTCATCATGAGTCTTGCCACACTTGAAGGCATTATCAAGAATGTCATTCTCTACTAAGAGGCTTCTTTCCTTGTTTCAGACTTGCTCGCATACAATTCCTGCCCAAGGTACGCCTTGTCCACATTGCTGACCTCAAATTCCATATTCCTTTGTTATCTACATACATGAATATCACGGTCAAGGATTTCAGATACACCTGCAGAAAAGATTAAGATATTCACCAATTTCAGGATATTGGAGGATGCTATTAGTACATACATGCCCAGGGGTAACACTTGAAGAGGTATCACCTTCCACGAGCTTTAATAGATCAGATCAATATAAAAAAAAGGGCAGATTTTGTTTACCTGGACTAGAGTTGGCATTTTCCAAATTGTACGTATTCCTCAAATCAAATGTCCACTAACCCGAGTTGAATAGGAAATTTCCCCAATCATAGAAAAAATTGGTGTTACATTTGGTTTCTAGACTGAAAAATTTAGATAAATGGGTCATCAAGATATTCTTCATAGCTAGCTTTTAAATCACTATCTACAATTGAACATATGATTATTAAATGAAAGAGGTGAAAATAAAGGTTAAAATAACAAGTAAATGGACAGAGAAGACGAGATTACCCTACATTCCAGAAACTCTGGCCATCAAGGTGCCAAGACTGGATTATGTCTTCATTATTTTGGAATATCAAGGTGGCCTGGTATGCAATTTTGACGAAGACTGGATTGTATCTTCATTATTTTGACGAAATCGCGAAGGGTGATCCAGAAATAAGCTTCATGGTGGCCTGATCTGAAATTTTACTTCATTCAACATCAAACAAGCAAGTGAGCCATGGTTGTTAAAAAAGTACAAGAAAAGGTTTCAAAGCTTGAAATTGAATTTGACAGGACATATTCATTTCAAGTAGATGCAATTGAAGAGTCCAAATCAATTTCAATCAAAAACCTAACTGAAATATATATCTAGTGATAGGATTCAACTAGCCAGTCATAGATGATGACCATTATTTGTATCAAGGCAGAGTGAGGCTTGAAGGACAAAATTGTGATTACCTGAATGCCAATATAGAGAACCAGAGAGTTGATCAAAGGTACATTGTACCTAGCCCCTGTTCGGTAACCCTCATTTTGTAAAAGTAGAAGATTCTGCTTCAGTTCAATCAGGAAAGAGGAACCTTGTTGTTGTCTTGTCTGTGGAAAATAAACAGTCAGATTATGTTTAATGTTAACAAACCAATTAAAAGAGTCTTGCATAAAAAGCATCAAAAGAGAGTATTACCTTCGGGTATTCATCCACATCAACCTTTTTCTGTTTTGCTCTCAGAGTTGCATCAACCACAGAGAGAATGCTAGGTGATTGGCTCATCTCCTCAAGCAGATCAATCTGCACAAGTAAAAAAAGTTACTCGCACAAAATAAAACTTACCACATAACAAACTAAAGAATGTATCGGGATAACATGATTGCAAAACTGCCTTCAAATTAGGAGTTTAAGGATCTAGAAGCATCATATTTCTGGGAAAACTACTAAGTACAATATTTCTTAGCTGTATGCAGCTGGGAGAAATTACATCACAAAAACTGAAATGATAATCACACAAAAACTCTAGAAAATCGTGCAGCAGAACCACTAGCACTCTGAGAGTTCCTCTATTAAGAAAATGTATCTTCACAGAACAAACATGGCAAAATCAATAACATGATGTACAAACTGAAAAGTACAAGTTAATCTAGAGCCAGAGACAAACCGCTTGTCCCAATCCAGCATTTCTAAAGAATGGTTCCATGAACCGAAACAAGTTAACCAATAACCGGCGCAGAAAAGGCCAACCCTTTTGAGAGTTTCAAGTAAGTAATTTAGGCATGAAGGTTATGTGAATAACTGGTTAAAGCCATGCAAAACTGAAATCAAACCATGCAATAAAAACAATACTCCAAAGATTAAGCATAAGAGAAGAGTACACTAGAGAAAGAGAGCAAAAAGAATTCTTTCAATCTTTCATTAAGAACAGAAACAACAACAACAACAACAGTCTGTCATAGAAAAGACAGTCAATGCAAACTAAGCAAACTAGGAGGTTAAAGGGAAAACAATCAAACAAGAAACATCAAACAAAGTGTTCTTCCATCATTGACACAACTGAAAAAGAGAAGTGACCAACACAACTAAAATCTAAATGTTGATCGAATTTCTTTTATAGTAGGTTATGTAGTCAAGCTTTGAAATATTAGTTAATATGCTCATGAATGATGGTCATTGTATCTACAAGATACGGTATCGAATCCTTCTAGGAAGAGAGATCAACAAGGGTCAAGACAACTATGCATATTCCTGCGGTTAAGTTTGGAATTTGCAGTGTAAATCTATTATTAAATTAATATGTGATCGGTAGACTAACGATGCCTAATTATATCATGTGCATAATTATTGACCTATAGACATTATGTCAACTAGTACTTCCTAAACTAACCATGAAGCTTCTGAACACTCACTGGATGAAAATTGATGTGGCTTCCTTCATCTCTTCCGATTGGATGTCATCTGATGCAAGTTCCTGCATCTCTTTTGACTCCTGATCACGATCTGCTACTTCATCTTCTTCAAGACTAATTTTTTTCAGTTCTTGGCTTTGGACATTGCCTTCTTTTGGAATCTCTTCTTCGGGTGGTTGTGTAACTATGGCCTCTGAGCTCGTCACAAACAGTGAATCCTCCTCTTTGACTACTGACATGATTTCTTCTCCACACAGGTACACTCTTACAGAGCCCCATCTTGTTTTATCCACTCTATTGCTCTTCACCTGAATGGGTCTGAGAAAACAAAATTCTATTAATCATGCGAAGTTCACATTAAAAATCATTGAAACTATTCAAACCATAGCAGAATGTAGAAATCTATTGATTCCTTAGGGAACTCAAGCACAGCTAAAGTGTGACTCACATAGCTTTCACAAATCTCAATAGGGACTGCATTTTTGTGAAGACGCTTCGAAGAAGCTCCCCAGCAATACCCACCTTCAGCAACACCCAAGTTTGAATCTTGACATAACCCAAATCAAACGCGACCAACAACTCAAATGCAAGAAACGAATTCGAAAATTGAAAACCCTAACCACTTCGACTCGTGCAAGAGCAAATTAAAACTCTAAATCGAAAATTCTTTCCCAAAATTGAAAACCTAGATCTGAGCCAAAGAAACCTAAACCTAGATCTGAAGAATCAATGGAGGAGAACTAACCATCGTTGGCTCTTGGTTGTGTGCATGGACTATATTTGAGTACTCGTCACTGCGGGGTTTGGCCGCCGACCTCGGGTGGAGGAGGAGAGGGAGAGTGCAGTTGAAGGTGGCGCCTGGGCAGTGTCGGAGCCGAGAGGAGAAGTACCGACCTCTGTCTTCGATTTGCGGTCGGGATTTGAGGGATCTGAGAGAGAGGCATAGAATAAGGACGGAGGGAGGGAGCTCAACAAGAGGTCGCGAGGAGATGTGAAAAGATAGAGCGGGTGCGAGAAATTAAGGAAGAGGATGGATGGTTCGGTGGAGGATGGTCGCTGGCCGGAGTGGGAGATGTGAAGAGACCGCCGGTTTGGTGGTGGATGGCCACCGACGAGAGAGGGAGAAGGAGAGAACGGGTGGAAGTGGAGAGACGAGAAAGGACGATGGTGAGACAGGAGAGAGTTGGAAGAAATGGGAGAAATGACTAATGAGAGGTTTGTCGATCCTGTTTTCACAGGGCGGGTGTATAGAATTTTTTTTTTAAGTATAGGCGGGTATTCAAACACTTAAAAAATTTCATTGAGCGCGCGTTTTAATTTTTTTAAATTAACCATTTATCATCTGTCAAAAAATTCAACTGTTGTCTTAAATTATTTTAACATCACAAAATTATTATTTGATATAGTAGATTAATTTAACATCGGTTGTTTGTTTGACAGACTTAAACCACATGATGTCTAATTGCAGTATTCTAGTAGTGTTTGTTCCTAGGAATGGAATTTGTACATGCTGAAGAGGGGATTGGCGCCAACTTAATCCATTTTCGGCACCGACGTTTGTCGTCCCAGACTTGCGAGAGGTGTGGTTTTCCTCCACACACCAGCCATTAGGCTCGCTTGTTACAAGTGATTGGAGAGAGCGAGAGGTAAAGGAAAGGAAGGTTTAGTGAGGGTCCGGGCCTAGGCCCTTCAATGGCAGAGAGCGAGAGAAGTAGAGGGAGATCTGAAGGAGACCTGGACAAACGTGGGTTAGCCCGCCCGACCTGTCCCGCCTGCTCGCTCTTTTGGACGGGCATGGATAGGAGGTAAAGTCCAAGCGGGCTGCTAAACCCAGCTTGCGCCCGTAGCGGGTACGGGATTCGGAAGACAAAGATACCCATTACAGGCCACACTATTTTTTATTTATTAAAATACATATATAATAAATAATATTAATTATGAAATTTTATGAGAAAAAAATAAAAGAAAAAAAAATATACCCTAAATCCCTAATCTATACTTCGTGTATATATATAATATGCGGGACGGGACTGGATTCACTATTTTTTTTTTCCAAATTCCTGCGAGATCAGGATGGGTCCAGAATTTGTGGGATTTGTGCCCGTACCTAGTTCAGACAGTACAATTTTTTTTTTTTTGGTAGAATATGTACACTGGGACCGTTAGGGTTACGGGTACCGCGAGTAGCTCGCGCTCGCAATACCTAACGGGATTGGACACAACATCAGACCTGTTAAGCGGACTTAGTCCGACCCATGCCCACGACACCGGGACAATATCTTGGGTAGAACTCGTCCCAAGCCCGGCACGCGCCTGGATTTTCCCGGGTCTAATATGGAGTTTGAGAGGGTATGAGAGTTATAACTACAACGAGATGGCGGATGGAAATAAGGATCGGTTTTTGGATCGTGAAGGCGAGGAGCGGTTTGAAGGCCATGGAGACCAATTTGCAGCTTCAGACAAAGGAGTGCTCGAAAGAAAAGCCTCTCTTAAGCCACCATGATCCACGCGCTCGGAAACAAAGAAAGAACAAGGCAAGGGCAAAAACGAGAAAAAAAATTGATTAGGCTTATACACGTGGATAGTCTATCTGTTCTCCAAAAGGTTCAGAATTAATATTATAATAAAGGAATAATGAATTTGCTAGTGAAAACAGAAAATACGATGCAACAGTGAAACGAATGAATATTGTTTTATATTACTATGAATATAAGTTATGTGGATATGCATATGGTAATATTATGGTGTATAAATATGAATATGATAATTTTTTTTTATTATGTGAATATAAATAATATCATATTTATATATTCATATTCATACAACATAATATTGATACACATATATAATTCATGTGTTAATAGTTTTTCTATATGAAAATTATTCATCCATTGTAAAGTGATTATTTAATTCATACGAGTTACGTAGGAACAATCATATTATTACAAATGAATAATTATTTTCTTCAGCATTTTCTTTAAATCTCAAACGTTGACTTTTTTAATCAAACACCTCAAATTTTTGTTCACAAATTACACCAGTAATACATACACACAAATGTTTCTTATATATGGGTTTGATCCTTTATTTTACTGTCATATATATCATGTATGCAGGACTTGGATATTTGGGTTTAGTACAGTCGCATGAACTGGCGCCCCTCAAAAAGGTAGATGCCCTTGGCAAGACTCCATTACATTATGCAGCAGAGATCAATAATTCTTGGGCAGCACGGTGGCTACTTGAGCTTGACAAAACAGCGGCATTTGTATATGACAATGAATGAAATTCGGCATTGCATCTTGCAATAATGAATGAAAAGATAGATAAGGCCTTAGTTTTACTAGAGACCAAAGGTCTCAATTGGAAGATTCAAAACAAGCTGCATCAAACGCCAAATGATTTATGTATACAACTATATAGAAGTGGTAAACTAAAGCAGGTACGTACCCCTAAAATTATTACATCTCCCTCAGTTTAATTAGTACTCTCTGATTTGTCAAGTCAACTTTATTATTAATGCCCATTTTATTATAACGGTAATTTTTTTATATAAAATATGGAATTTTTGTTTATATAGTTTTATTATTATTATAAAAACCCTGCGTGAATAGTTTTTATATAGTTTAATTATATAACATAAACATCATATGTTCGATTCTCATATAGGCAAAGTGGTTGGGTTATGGGTAGCGGATGAGAGTTAAGCCTATGTCACTCATTGTCTATAATTATAACCTGAAAAGAAATATCTCTTATAATAGAGATAAGAACTGGATCATTTATGAATAACTAAACACATTTATTATATCTATATCCGATATGAATTGAAACATTATAGGGACAAACTTGACCAAATACATCATTTAAATTGTTGAAAAAACAAGCAAAGCAAGAGGACACTTTGCCCAGTCGGGGTTGTCTAGTGGTGTGAAGCAGGGGGGTGGGAATGAGGTCCTGGGTTCGATCTCAGCTGCATCCACTCACTAGGCCAAAAAAGCCATTTTACATCAGGTATAAATGCTCATATACACCGGTTTATAACCGATGTACAAGTCAGTGTAGTAACAAATAGAATAGTGATGGAACCGATGTATAATAGTTTATACACCGGTTATTGAACCGATGTAGAAACAAACAAAATCCGATGTATAAAAGTACATGAGCGCACGTGTGAGGGTGATTTATACACCGGTTGATGTGAACCAGTGTGTAATCCCATTTTTTTATTAAAAAAAAATTATTCCCAGCTTAATTTTACCTGGGTAATTGTTTAATCCCCTACTTTTTTTTTCATTTCACTCCAAAATTTCACAATCCCACCACAACAATGCAAAGAAACAAAACCACAAGGAAAATAACCTTACAATTAAATGTACAATTCTCATACATACCCATCAAAAGTATTTCATATGAGCTTCATCTACAGAACTTAAAGTGTTACTTACAATAAATTCATTAACATAGACAAACAGAAGAGGAGATCTAGAATTTGAAACTGAATTTAAAACCTTTTTCACATTGCACCTTGTGCATCAACACTTGATCCTCATTCCATGAGAGAAGGGTTGGAGAATCTTTAAGAACCATCTAGTAGGTAAAGTGATTTCAAAAGAACTTAACCTGCAAGTCGAGTACCGAGTTAATAGAATGTCATTTGCTAATATGAAAATTTTAAGCAACTATCTAAATAATAAAGTGTCTATCGAGCTCCCTCCCATTGAGCAACAAACGCTGAATTTTTTTGGATCAAGCGTAAATCAGCAGAGAGAGAAGGGTGAGGGCAACAACAATAAGCAAACAAAAATATCTATGTTATCGAATATTTCAATTACACTGTTAATTGGGTAAGATATCTATAATATATGCATGTAAATGTAATGATTCTTAGTAGCGAGATAAATCAATGTAAACATACTACTTTGATTACCTTTGCATCTGTTCAAAAGAGAGGACATGGCTTGCATGAGTATATATATGTGTGAAAATCTGAAATCTAATCTGTAAGCTTTGTCATTACTTCATCAGCATCCTTCTCTTCTTCAAGTGATTGCAATCGTCTTCACTTTAGCACTATATGCACCACAAAAGCCATTCACCATGTTTAAGTCATGAGCTACAAATTTTGATAGTTCTTAATTTTTTCAAGTCCTAACAATAAAAACAAGGATGCCCCAAAATAATAAGAAAGCAAACTTACTGATATGATTTTCAATATCTTTTCTCTTTTTCTTCTTGAGTTGGACAACATTTGATAATCTCCTCCTACACAAATACAATAAAGCATAATATTTAAATTAGACTTCAAATGTAAATGTGACCAAGATAATTAAATAGTCATTTAGCTCTACATGTCAAAAGTAACTCATGATTGAAGCTACATTCATGAGTTTTAATCGTTTAAATATAATGTGGCTTAAGTTGGCCACCCACATATCGATTCATAGCTGACTATACACTATATTTTATACTCGTTGCATACACATCCAATGTAAATTTAGTGATTCATACAAAGTACGAGTTGGAAACTAGCGCACATAGTTTAAATATTTTTAATTTCTTATCATCATGACTCATACAAAGTATCTGTATAAGATAACCTTAAACCCCTAAAATCAATCATTTTTCTTGTCAATCCCTTAAACCCCTAAATTATTCACATACAAAGTAAAAATTCTTAGAATGAATCGATCAATACACAAGTTAGATTTTACCTACTTCATCTGTTTGTCAAACCCTAAACCCCTAAATCACATATTAGCTCTACACAAGAAATTTGACTTCTCAACCCAAAGCAAATTATATAAACAAGTACAACATAGAGAAATTGTTCATATGATAGACAAGAAAACTATCAAGAAGACAAGCAACAAAAACATTGCATGTCTGAAATCCTTTTTATTTTTTTTCTAAACTTGTGCACCCAATTCAAGTAAATAAAAAGAAATCAAAGACAGGTAGAAGGGTGGTTACCAATTCCAACCGAGAAGTCAACATTCCAAAAAAAAAGACAGATAAATGAAGTCGGACATTACGGCTGGTGACATTAGAGGATCGAGTAATGGTGAAAATTTAACAATGGACAGAAGGAAAGGTGGACGGTGATGGATTATTGTGACAGGCCGGCAACAGACGCAAAGGTAAATTTGTTTTGTGATAGGTATTGATAATCCAAGCATGGTGCCTGAGAGATTTAAATGGATTTCTTGCACCCTCTTCTAAAAGATCAACTGGATGAGAAAAGATTAAGAGCAACTGGATAAGAAATCAAACAAGCCTAAAAAATCGGGTCCTAAACACAAGATTGGTACACAACATGATTTAAAATCTCAAAACCTAGATTGCAAATCAGTGAACCAAGATGTGAAATAAGCAAACCCTAGATCCACAAATCGCATCCAATCAAGCTAGGAGTTAAAGGGAATATACACAAATCAATTCAAACTAACCAAAAGATCAACATTGGAGTCATCTAGAAAGGAGAAGATGTGTGACTGAGACGAGGAGTAGAAGAAGATTCAACAAACCAATAGAGGAGGATGTGCGATGGAAACAAGAAGGCAACGAGAAGAGCAAACGAATCTTACCTGCAACGCCAAAGATCGAGAAGACCAATTTGTCATCGGTCGATGATGGGTGAGGGTTGTGACTATGACTATGAGCATCGACTGTGGTAGAACAGCGGCGGAGGCCAAAGACGGCAAAACAGTGGAAATGGGGTTTTCGAAAGATGGTTCCAATTTGACTTGGATGGCCTCTTAATATTTTAATCGAAAAAATAAATAAATAAAAGAAAATAGAAAAGTACTCCGTATGTGAGGAATATACTCTACTTATCTTACCTCGGCTGTATAAACTCCGATGTATATATTTTACACATCGGTTAATAGCATTTTGTGTCAAATAATTTACATCGTTTATAGAAAATAACCGGTGTATATAAGCAAAACATTATCTTTTACTACACATAGATACGGAACCAATGTGTATTTAATGATGTAAAACACCTTTTTTGGCCTAGTGACTTCTTTTCTTGGGATTTCCATCCAAGGTTTACCTTGCTCCGTACCAGTGGGTCAAGCCGGTCAGCACAAACCGGTTTACTTGGTACGTGGCTCTTTCCGACTTGATCACGGACTTGAGGTTTACCACCAAAGGTGAATTCCTCATCATAAAAAAAAAAGGACACTTTAAGAGTAATTTCCATTTCAAAGCTCAAAACAAATTCAAGGACGAGGTGTTACATTAGCTATGAGGACTTAATATAGTTTTTTACAATTAAACCTCACAATTCTGGTATGTAAGGACTAGTGTTGTAACGAGAATGATAACAAAGAATAAAGACACAGAGATTTACGTGGTTCGACAACAATGTGTTACCTATGTTCACGGGTCGAAGAATCAGATTTGTATTAGAGGAGGCAAAACAAATTAGGGTTGCAAATTGTTAGGTTTCATGAGTATATACAGGAACTCATGAAACCCTAGTTAGGCTATGTGTCTAAACCCAAAACAGATAATAAGTCCAATTCAAGACATATTAACAAATCTCCACCTTAACTTGAATTCTCTCAATAATAGATGCACCATGACAAGTGCTAGACATTCTTATGCCTCATATTTGTCCTCAATAGGAGAACCTATATTGCCCTGTAGGGCGATTCAACAGTTGATGATGTTAAGCAAGTCCACACAGAGTGTTGGAATTTGAACTGGCTTGGTGAACATATTAGCGGGATTATCAGTTGTTCCCACCTTCTTCACCTCGATTCTGTTCTCAGTTGAATTTGAACTGGCTTGGTGAATAGTTTTTATATATAGTTTCCAATAGAGACATTGCCCTTATCTGGACATCTATATGTTGTAAACAACTCTCTTCTAAGACATATGTGACATGATGCACTTGAGTCAAGAAACCACACATCATGATGTGTGCGATTATTTGCTAGTAGAACAATATCTTCCTCATAAGTATTTCCACCATCAACTACTATTGCAGACCTGGATTTATGCTCTTGTTGCCTCTTCTTCTTAGGACAATCATTCTTCCAATAACCTTTCTCCTTCAGTAGTTACAGACGTCGTCTGGTTTAGGGATTGATTTTCGAACTTGCTTCTTGCCCCTTCCACCATCAGAATTTCCTTCACTATCCATAAGCCCGGAAGCTTGATTGTTTGTAACTGATGCACTTGCCTTCAAAGGCAACTCTCTTCTGTGAAGTGACAATCTGACCTCTTCCAACGTAATGCTATCCTTCCAACCAATAAAAGACTGAACAAAGTTCTCATATGTGGAGGATAGAGATACCAGCAGAATTAGGGAAGCATCTTCGTCCTCCATTGACGGAGGGAAAACCTGTCGTTGATCCCGTCAAAGTAAACTCAAACTTATAACTAGTATAGCAATAAGTAAGAGGTCGATCCCACAGGGAAATTATTATTCAAGTGTGAATTAAGTGCCAATTACGTAACCAAAAAGGGGGTTTTTGAGTGTGTAAGAGTTCCGCCTTTAATCAAAGCGGATTGAAGCAAACAAAAGTAAATGATTGTAATTCAGACAATTAGGAGAAGCAATTCTACCTACAATTTTCCACTTTATTTGGTTGAAGCAATCCTTGTAACTTCTTCTCGTCCTATTAAGTTTCCTATGAATGCCCTTGTCCCAACCTAATATAGTTACTAGTCCAATCAGTCCTAGAAACCCTTATCAATCTAACAGTCCCTAAAGAAGGATTTAACCCAATTGATAGCTTTATATCAGAATCCTAAAGATACGATTTCTCCATGTCCCTTCGTTTCCGCTCTTGTTCTTGTTGTCCTTAGCTAGCTTCCCGATTCGCCTTTTGACCCTTACTTGCCTTATTACATTCTCTTTGGACTTCCTTCTTGGTCTCTCCCAAGCTCCTCACCATGTCGGCACTACGAATCTGCATAAATCCAATAAAATAATGTAGTTTTCGAACTTCACCACTAAAAAAGCATAATGTGCAATTAACCATAAAACATGATTATATGAAAATGAAATGCATCTAAAACCATCATATAATGCTTATAAAAATATGTCTTATCACATACCGCAGGCACCGAGGGTAGACTTCACGGTCGGTGATGGTGGTGAATTGGTTGACGGCCGGTGATAAAGCCTCGATCGTACACCCACAACTACAAAAACCCGAGGTCATGACAGGTCAACAGCTGTCTACTTTGCATTTAATTGTGTCCAGTTTGCATTTTAAAATGTCCAGTGAGAATGTAAGAGTGTCCAGTAGAAAGAGTTTATTGCCAAGTGAGCTTCGTATACGTACTTGGAAGGCGAGGGGGAAGCTGGCTAACAAGTATGACGGGCGAGGTGCGTTGATCCCGTGCTGGAGCTTGCGCTCGATAGCGTTTTTGAGGAAATCATGGGTTTGCTCATAGCACAAACGCCCCCACGGGTAACACAAGAAGGCATCGACGTCCGACACCATGTTCACAACCCACCCTTGAATAAAGTTGTGGGGTTCTTTCCCGAAGAGCACCCCCTCCACCAGCATCAGCAACACATACTTAAATTGCTTGGCGGAGGAAGGCTTAGCCTTCATCTACACGTTGAAGCATACCTCGAACTTCTCCATCCTCAGCTTCTCCACCCCGAAGAACTCACACTAGTCACAATGCACATGACGGTAAGGTTATATAACATGTCACCTATGCATTACTACATGACATAAACCATATCTCACCCTATACATATCATATTCCGAGTAAATTTTGACCCTAAACATATAAAATGTCAACGTATTGAGAGCAAACTTTATTAGCTTTTATAAGCTTCCACCTAATATACTTCGCGCTAGTTTGCATATTTACCTGACAGGAGGAATATTCAACATGGAAAGTTAATACTCAAAACATGACATGAAACAAAGTGGCGGCAGTTCCATTCAATTGTCGAAGGTTTTACAAAAGTAAACACATCTAATAACCAATTCCTGAAAATTTTGAATCCACATCAACGTTCCCTAATTTCCCTCTCTAATAACCTATCCAATTTCTCCATTTTTTAATCCACATCAACCTATTCCATCTAATAACCTATCCAATTTCCCCAATTTCACCCAATGTTCAACATGTGTCGATTTCCCCCAATTTCCCTCCCCATTGATCTAAAAACCTATCCAATTTCCCCATTGTCACCAATGTTCAACAACATGTGTCGATTTCCCCCAATTTCCCTCCTCATTCATGGATTTAATCATATCATCACGGCAATTGTACTTCCCTTTGCTCCCCGTCACGAGCACCCATGTTCCCAAATTTCCACCCATTGTTTTTAAACTTGACACCGCTTACTTCCTACATGACAGGGGGATATTCCACCCCTTCATCCAATTTCAAACCAAGGCAAACAGATTAGGTTCGCCCAATATGCCCCTCTCCCTTTGAATTTCTACAATCGGTAATAAATCGATAGAGTTAGGGTTTACTTACTTGAAAACCGAAAGCCCCTCTCTTCTAAACGTTGTCAGGGTCTTCTTCTTCCTTGGTAGAGTTAGGGTTTACTACATTCCCAGCTTCTTCTTCTCCTTTCTGGCAGGGTCATCTTCTTTCGTCTATTTTTCTTCCTCTTCTTCCTTCCGTTTTTGTTTTTCCTCTGGCGGTTTGAGATGTCTGACACTTGCCCTCCCTCCTCAGTTTTTTGAGCCCCTCACTTTTGGCAGTTGAGTTGATAGTTTTTTTAAAAACATGTCATCTCTCTCCTCCTCTCTCCTTATCCACACATCATAGTCTCTCTCCCCTCCTTAATTACACCCCCTCGGTTTCAATCTCTCTTTTACTGCATGGGGTGAAAAAATTTAAGGGGGGAGGGTTAGGTTTAGCAAATTGTTTGGATAGTGGGTTATGGGTGCAAAGATTTTCGGATTTAGGGTTAGTTTGTGCAATTCCCTCAACCACATATTGGTATTATAAAAACCTAAGAGGAAATTATACAAAGTAACCCAAATATCCGCTTTCTTTGCAAGGCTAACCCAATCCGGTTTGAAATTCTGGATATGGGGGTAAAGGGGTCCCTCGGTAGCAGGTAAGTGTGGGAGGGGTGGGGGGGGGGTGTTAGGGTTCCGCTGATCGATATCTAGCCAAAATCAGAGAGAGAGAGAGAGAGGAGTGAAAAAAAAAAAGAAAATTTGCATAGGAGAGAGAGAGATAGATTATTGAGGGTATGAGAGAGAGATGGAAGAGTGAGAGTGATGGGGCATTAATATAATTTGAGTTAAATCTTAAGTTTCAAATAAAAATCATCGAAGAAGAAGCAATTGGGCGAGGGTTTATTTGCAGGTTGACGTGTAAGTAGTTAGTTTTAATTGGACACCCAAAGCAAAATGACATGGCACATATTGGAATCGACTGGACAAGAGTTATCGGAGAAGCAGATTCACCATCGACTTCGGATTAAAAATAGGCAAGTTTTCTTTTGATAAAGGTTGTGCGAGAGGTTTCTCCCTCAAATCTGAAGCAAATTTACACATTTTCTATATGAAGTCGATGGTGAATCTGTTTCTCCAATAACTTTTGTCCAGTCGATTCCAATATGTGTCATGTCGTTTTGCTTTGGGTTTCCAGTTAAAACTAACTGCTTACACGTCAACCTGCAAATAAACTCATGCCCAATTACTTCTTCTTCGATGGTTTTATCTGAAACTTAAGATTTAATTCAAATAATATTAATACCCCCTTACCGTCACTCTTCCCCCCCCCCCCCCTCTCTCTATCTGTCTTATCCCCTCTGTCCTTTCTCTTTTGCGACTTTACTTTTGCTTTTTTCACTCCTCTCTCTCTCTCTCTCTCTCTCTCTCTCTCCCCCCTCATTTAATGCACCAGTTCCCCTTTCTCTTTTTACCACCTAGGCTTAGGACGGAGGGCGACACTAGAACCAGGGAAACATTGAACAACACGCAAGACAGGAAACAACCACATGGTGTCCAATAGGAAATCATTGGGTGTCCAGTAGAGTACTAAATGGTGTCCAGTAAGAAAAGATAGAGTGGAAAGTTGATATATTGTTCATTCATCAATAAAAAAAACAAAACGGTTCACCAAGCCTATGCGGGGGCTCCTCCACTTCGATTCCACCTCCTCTACTCCAAATCCGGCCTCCACTCGTCTTAAATTGACCTGGAAAAACCATCACAACGAAGGTGAAGGACGAAGGCACCAAAGCGATGCTCCGACGACGATTCACACCAGCGGTGCAGACCGAATTCGAGCTCCTATGGAGATCCCGTCACCCTCGAAGACTGAGAGATAGAAGACAGAGAAATCAAAGAATAAATAAGTGACAAATAGGTATAAAAAATTGTTTGGATAGTGGATAGGGGGTGCAAAGGGGTCCGGGTTTTTGGGTTATTTTAGCAAATTCCCCAAAACCTAAAGTGACAAATAGGTATAAAAAATTATATAAGTATGAAAATTGTTATATTTTCCTTAAAAAATCTGATTTTCAATATAAAAAAATTAATCTCAATTCACTTAATAAACCAACTTATTTATTTTTAACTAAAAAATGGACTGTTTTACATAAAACAAATCTATAAAAAAATGAAATATTTTAAATTTATAATTATATTATTGGGAGATTATAAAATTTTAAGATTTTGTTGAATTTTATTTCTAAATTGAAACAAAATTTTGTTGAAAAAAAATTAACCTACAATTTTTTTGGAAGGTTGAGATAAATATTTTTTAAAAATATTTGTTTTCACTTTGCTACACAATGTAGATGTTCAAAATTTGAAGAAAATGTTACATTAACTTTAACATTAATTATTAAGCTCAAGAATCTTATTAAAATATATATAATATTAATGATTTAATTATAAACTTATTTTGCTTTCATTAAAAAGCCATCTATAAAATATTTTTATGTTTTATAAACATTTTCAATAATAAAATGGGAGAACTGGTGCTGTTATATAAATCAAGTTTTGAAAAAATATATATTTTGAAAAAATATAATTGAAATAGATTTTAAAACTATTTGAGTATAAAATTTAAATACAAAACTTAGAATATTAAAAAGGGCAAATTGTATAAAATAGCACGAACTTTAGGAGTGGTTGCACTCAGTGGCACGAACTTCAAAAAATACAAAAATAATCACCAACTTTGGTGTTTAGTTGCGGTTAGTGGCACGTATACCCCTTATCTCGCTAATGTGGACTAGTGGGGGTGCTTACATGAAATTTTTTTAATTAAAAAAGCATATAGCGATATATGAATTAGTGGGAATGCTTACATGATTTTTTTTTAAAAAAAAATTAAAAGACATAAAAGATGTGCCAAAATTATGAAACTAGCTAGGTTCCAATTTTATTCGTTATTTCATGTAATTTCAAATCAAAGATAATTGTGACAAATATAGCATTTGCAAATTAAAATAACTAGTACCAAATTTTAATTTGCAAATGTTATATTTGTCACAATTATCTTTGATTTGGAATTACATGAAATAAAAAATTAAATTGGAACCTAGCTGGGTTTTATAATTTTGGCACATCTTTTATGTCTTTCAATTTTTTTTTAAAAACATATAAGCATTCTCATTAATTCATATCTCACTATATGTCTTTTTAATTAAAAAAATTCTATGTAAGCACCCTCCCTAGTCCACATTAGCGAGATAGGGGGTATACGTGCCACTGACCGCAACTAAACACCAAAGTTGGTGATTATTTTTGTATTTTTTTAAGTTCGTGCCACTGAGTGCAACCAATCCTAAAGTTCGTGCTATTTTATGCCATTTGTCCTATTAAAAATACAATGTAGATTCTTTTAATTGTTTATATTTTAAGTGAATACAAGTTGAATAAGTTTAAATTGACTTAATTTATTAAAATTTTGATTTTTTAAAAACTAATTAAAATATATCAATTTGCTGCATTGATATACTTTTTTTTTTTACCTATTTGTCACTTAAAAAAAAATTATGCCAATTTGTAGTTTGTACCAATCCTACTATTTGGCCATTATTAGCATCATCTTAATATACAGAAATTAAATTTTTATTTTGAGCTGTGATCCACAAATTACGGATCGATGCTGGATTTTTTTTGTCGCTATATAATAGTAGCTTCCTTCTCTCAAACTCGCAGAGGCTATCGTTGGCGTATCGGCCGCCATTGGAATTGACCAGTACATTTATGGCCGACAATCGGGACTACATGAATGACAAGCTCTACGAAGCAGCACGCTTGCAAGGCGCGGGTATCCCATCTGTTATCGATGATGACGGTGGAGCCTTTCTCCGATTGACCCCAGGCACCGAAAGCAATGTTCTGCACATAGCAGCCCAGTGCGGCAACCATGGGTTCATCTCAGCAGTTCTGGGCCGGGTTCCAGCCGCTCTCCATCATGAGCTTCTCTGCCAACAAAACTCGGATGGAGAGACTCCCTTACACCTCGCAGCTAAAATTGGGGACATGGGGACCGTTGAGGCCCTCCTTATCGCCCATGATATGGGTGTTGCTGCACCATTGATTAATCAGAAGAAGGCTTGCTGGAGCGAGACGGATAAGCAGGGAGACACCCCTCTTCATATCGCTCTCAGATATGGCCATGATGATATCGCCCTTTTGCTCCTGGCAAGAGATATGAAGTTGTTGGTTTCCATTGAAAACAATGTGGGCGAGAGCCCAGCCCACCTTGCTGCTGCTAATTCCTGCACGGGATTTCTCAATAGAGTTTTGGATGCGGATCATGACTGTGCAAGTTTTTCAGGGCCGTTTGGCCAAACAGCTTTCCACCCAGCAAGGAAGTTGACTAGTAAGTCTCCGCACCTTCGTTTTATTATTAATTTATTTATTTGCCGAATATATTACGTACCTACAACATTATTTCTTTATTTGCTCACAACGCATCGATGTACCTAATCAAATGATTGTTTTCTTTCAATAAAAAAAACTACATCAATAAAAAAAAAACACAGAGAAAAGACAGAGTCTTAAATATTGAATAAATTAAAAACAGTAAGCATACGATGTACCTAATCCAATGATTGTTTTCTTTCAATTTCGGCCTCTTCTCCTATTTCTTTATTTGCTCACAACGTATCGATCTTGATTCTCTTAGGGGTATGATTCTATATAATGTCTAGTTTTATATTCCATGGTTCCCTTTGATGTTGAATGTACAATTTTATAGGATTTTTTTAACTTACTCATTTTTATCGGCATCGATTGCAATTGGTAGACACACACATTGACGTCCGGTTCGTTTAAACTTGTAACATTTTTCTTACATTACAATTAATTTATTTAGGCCTCATAAATGACATGCATATTGGCAATTGTTATTGTGATTTTTTAACTCAATATTTTTTTTATAAACAATTTTTTTTTAACTCAATATAATCTTATGCTATTTGTATATTTTTATATATTTTTAAGGTCAAAGATACATAAAGTAATAGACTATGCTAGAAAAAGCTAAAATAAATACACACAATTGTTTTCTATATATTTATGACACAGTAGGAAGTCGTGGAAGACACGCAAGTACGAGCCTTTGGTGATAAAGGGTTCGCAAGCAACAAAACTCAATGAAATATGTTTGGAATCCACCCAGAAAATAAAGAGAAAATTCTCTAAACCAATATTTGATTAATAATAATGAACAATAGTTATGACTCATGCCTACAATTGCTTAAATAGAATAAAACTAACCTTAGATAAAATTATATAACTTTCGTAAATATGTCCTAAGATAAAAGATACAACTTCCTAAATTATCTAAACTTATATATGCATCAAGTAAAAAAAAAAGATAAAAAAAAAATAATAATCCTTATTTAAAAGATAGAATTAAGCTCATGCGCGCATCGCCACATCAGTCTCCTCCAATTATGAAGAACTCGACCCCGAGTTCTCTACTAGATGTAGAACCTCATTGAATGTGTGCATCTGCCTAGTATCAACTACCGACGCCTTTCCTTGAAAATTGTAGGTGTATTAATCACTTTAATTTTATTTCAATATACTATAATACTTTTATATTTTACTTAAATTGACATTCACGTATTATAAATCATCTCGAGAGCTTCGAAACCATAGGTTATATTACTTATTTTGATAATTTGGTAAGAAGGTGCCCAAGTTTAAATTTTTTATATCTAGTTATACACTATTACATGTTTAGAATTCAACAAGTTAAATATGGGGCAATTTCCATACAGGCCACGAAATTAGGCTATATTATGAATCCGTCTCCCACCCTCTCCATATTTGGGATTTGTCCACCGAATTTTTCATCATGCTGAAATTTTTGTTTTCAGCAAAAAAAAAAAATTCCATGACATTTAGTTTTTTTTTTTTCCCGCGTTGCAGAAACTGCTGAAACCGAAGTTGCTGAAATTGATTTCTTTTTTTTCACATTCTTTTTTTCCACGTTTCTTGGGTTGCTGAAACACCTGTTCCCCCTCTGTTTCAACAGTTTTTTTTTCTTTTTGCATTACTGTTTTTTTTTCACGTTGTCGAACCCGGAGTTGCTGAAATACCGATTTCAGCAACGTTATTGATGCTAAACCCACGGTTTCATTAATGTTGTTGATGTTGAAACCCCGATTTCAGCAACGTTGTTGATGCTAATCCCACGGTTTCAGCAACGTTGTTGATGCTGAAATTATTGCTGAAACTGTGTTACGGGATATAAAATTTAGCCTATGCGGGATTCGAACCCACGTATTTGCGCATAGCACATCGCTCTACCATTGAGCTAAGAGGCTTTTGAAGGAGATTTAAAGCAAGTTCAACAACAACAATTTCAATAAATTCTAGTTTTGAAGCAAGTTCAGCAACAATAATTTCAGCATTTCAGCGTTCTACAAAAAGTTTCAGCAAGACAAATAATTTACGCACTAAAAATTACGCGGACAACAAATTCACCAAATAGAACAACCCGAAAATACACTAAAAAAATGCGGACAACAAATACACTAAAATAATCAGTATCTAACTGTCAAGCTCAACCAACAACAGAAGAAACAAATTTTCAATGGAACCCTAAGATGTTAAATCATGCAAATTTAGTTGGATGTGGTCAAATTTGAAAGTTTGAACTGAAACAACGCCGGGGAAAAAAATGCATTAGGTACAGGACAAAGAAACAAAGCTAACTTCCCTTACATGACCAAAAGAGGTTTACCTACACCCTTGCAGATCTTGTTGAGCAAGGCCAGTTTCAATCTTCAGAAAGATAAAGCCGTCTTCATCGAAGCCGTCCAGCAACAGAGGCCCGTCCAGCAGATCTGGATGCATCGAAGCCGTCTTCATCGCCGTTTCAGCAGATTTGGATGCATCGAAGCCGTTTCAGCAGGTCGTGAAACGGATCTGATGAAAACTTGCTGAAGCAATCGGAGCCGTCTTCATCGCCGTTTTCATCGTCGTCTTCATCGAAGCCGTCCAGCAACAGAGGCCCGTCCAGCAGATCTGGATGCATCGAAGCCGTCTTCAGCGCCGTTTCAGCAGATCTGGATGCATCGAAGCCCTTTCCAGCAGATCTGGGTGCAGGTGGTGGTGAGGATGGCAGCCATCGGAGCCGGAACAGATCCATCTCAGCCCCTACTTCAGCACTCGACAGCTTCACCACTCCACAGATCTCGGGCCTCACAGAGGAGGACGAGCTTCGGCGGCACCATCCCGACGGAATCGCGGATCTGAATCGGCAAATCGTGGAGGAGCGGAGGTGTCGGAATCGACGACATCTCTCTCTGCCTCGGATCTTCATCGGATCCTCTTTGCCTCGGATGGAGTCGGATAGAGGTACAGACCTGGGGAGATGAAGCGCGAGGATGGAGGCGGCATCCTCTTTGCCTCGGATCTTCATCGCCCTCGTCGAGCACAGAAGTTAGGGCGGCGATCGGCGGTGACTGATTGATCGGTGTGGCCGGCGAAATTGAGGAGTGAAGACAGCGGTGACGCAAGACGCCATTCTCGGGCGGCAACTGACGATGATGGTAGGGAGAGTGAAGACAGCGGTGATGGAGAGATCTGATGAGGAACAGCCGGTGATGGAGAGATATGAGGAGAAACAGATTGCGGAAACCTAGATCTCAAGAGGGCAATTTTGTCCAAAAAATTTTAGGTGGACAAAAACCTTATTTGTCGGACTTGGGAGACACTCCCTCATTTAGGCCCAAAAAATAGGCCTGTTGAGCAAATTTTCTCGTTAAATATTGACTCAATGTTTATTAATTGTGTTTTATATCCTTATTTTGTAAGTTTTCTTTTCTTCGACTATTTAATTAATTAATTTATTAATATTTCTTTAGATTTTTAATGGAGAAAAAATAAAAATGTTTTATCATATAAATTGAAGTCATGTTATTTTAAAATAACGCTATTTAATTTATAATTATCATATTATACATAGATCGTTATGATACTTTAATCTAAAACAAAACCATATATATACAATCGTGCTCCCTGCTAAAATATTTCTGGCTCCGTTCATGAACACAAGTGCACAAGTTTAATAATCTTGATAGTTCTTTATTCAACAAAGTAAGTGTTGAGAAAATATGATGGGTTGTGGGATAAGGATCCCAGATTAATTAAAAATTGAATCCAAGTCTTGCATAAAAGCTGGTGGGCTACCTCATCTAACACCAATTGGTTTTAGCATGGAACTTCACTCGGCTTGTGTGCTCAGCTTGGTTGGTGCGTGTGCAATAATGCGTGGCCATACAGTTGCACTTGAGTGGGGTGTGTTGAGAAAATATGATGAGTTGTGGGATAAGGATCCCACATTGATTAAAAATTGAATCCAAGTCTTGCATATAAGTCGGTGGGCTACCTCATCTAACACCATGATGGAACCTCACTCGGCTTGTGTGGCCAGACAGTTGCACTTGAGTGGGGTGTGTTGAGAAAATATGATGATTTGTGGGATAAGGATCCCAAATTGATTAAAAATTGAATCCAAGCCTTGACCTAACACCAATTGGTTTTAGGATGGAACCCCACTCGGCTTAGTTGGTGCGCTTGGACGTGCGTGGCCCCTCACGTCGCATATGACCTACCGTATTTTAACAGTAATCGTATATGGGGATTATTATACACTAATTAATTTAAATTCATTGAGGAATATGAGAACTAATGATCGAAATCTTGAAAGCAAACTATGAAAAATTCTGTAAGCATCTAGCTATATAATACGGTAATACCTAGCCAATAATGTATATATACTCCTCTTGTATATACACCAGACATTCAAGTTCATGCAAATTAAAAATATTTTTTGGTTGATTAACAATGTAGGTGATATAATGTCGAAATTGATTGAAAAAGGAAAGCATTTATTGAAAGTCCAAGACAAAAGAGGGAAGACAGTTCTTCATTATGCAGTAGAAGAAAGGAGAACCTTAATCATCGAAACACTGCTAAGAGCCGATAGCTCCCTCGCCTACTTACATGATAAAGATGGTTTGACGCCTCTTCATAAAGCAACTAGCATGGGTTCGATTACGATGATCCAGACTATAATAGAGTTATCTCCACAATCAATAATAATTCGTGACAAATGTCATGGTCGAACTGCTCTTCACTTGGCCAAGATGGATGCTCATTCCTTGGAAGAATGTTTAACAAACACAAGAATGAAGGAGCTCATTAATGAGGTGGACAACGATGGCAACACACCCTTGCATCTTGCCTTGATCAACTCTGACATACTCATAGCAGATAAGCTTTTAGACGTCCATGGCATCAATTGGAGGTTGGCAAACAAAGAAGGCAGTTGTCTTATGGATTTGTGCTCCTCCTCGGATCATATTACCCGCAAATTGGTAAGCATATAGTCCATTTTTTTTCCCAATTAAGTACTTTAATTTATTGAATAACCAAACCCTTAGCCTTTTGGGGGGACCACCACTAACAATTCTCCTCCAGAAAATTTTCCAGCTCCATATCTTGCCATTTGTATTCTTATAATTTAACTCTCTATTTGATAAAATGGCGGTTAATGAGGTAGCTGAAGATGATGAGGTAGCTAAAGTTTATGGATTATTTATGTTAAATATATGATAATAAGTTAATACTCTATCTGTTAATCAAAATTTGTCGTTTTAGAGATAAAATCTTATTCAGAAAAACTATGTCCTCATTTTAGCTATTTTCGTATTCACTTTACAAAGTTTCTTCACCTAATCGCCGAATTTCGGCATATATTTTTATAAAAAGCAATTCATAACCCTTTTAGTATTTAAAGATTCTAAATTATTTGCATAACAACTGAGTAAATACGTACAAAAAACCACCTAAATATTTTTACAAAAATATGTAAACATCCAAATTTGGGGTTTAAGAATTATCACGACCATTTCAATGTTTAGTTCAAAGAATTAGAAAAAGATTTTGTAATAATATAAATTTTTAAAGCATAAGAAATCACCCAAATTTGGGGTTTTATTTTGAAATATTCAATACATTGTATTTTAAATATATTTTAAATTACAATAATACCATACATCAATCAAAAAATGTAATAAAATGTCCTAAAATATTATGTTTAATATATACTCATTATAAAAGTGTTATGTAGTATTTTTCATACATTAAAATGATTATTAATAGGTCCTTGAAAATAACCATATCTAATTAATTGGATGACTATATAATTTTTCCTATTTTTAAAGTTACTTTGTAAAACATTATACCATAATATTTTGTTGGTTTGTATAACTATCGCATTCCTTATGAAACATCCAAATTAGGAAAATAAATTATAATTTATTATGAAATCTTCTATAATCTATCTATCTATAAACTATAAAGAACTATTAAAATATAAACATTTATATGAAATGTCATCACCAACCCAATTATAGTTTTTTCAACAAATAAAATTAAAATAGATTTTAAATTTTTTTAAACATATTCTACATTAATTTTCTAGTTAATCTATAAATTAAACTAGAGTCTATAATCTACAACTAGCTATTAAAAGAGAATAATTTTAATTTTTATGATTTCATCACCACCATAATTATAGGTTTCTCAACCAATCAATCAAATGAACATAGTTTTTTAAATATTTTCTTAACATAATCTACATTTTCTAATTAATTGCTTCAATTCAAAATATTAAATTATTATAGCATTTATTCCTTAATATGTTATTGAAAAGTCACTGCAATCGGAGCTAGAAGATGAAGGAAAGTTGGAATTCATTCATGGAGTGGGAAATCAGTACATCACCCATGGTTCTCGGTTGAGATACCAGGACAGAGAGTAGTGTTTCATTACCCTTACAATGTGTACAACAACCCTTATTTATAGTCTCTCAAATCCCCCAACTGACCCTCTTTATTGTTATAACAAACTCATCTAACTAATCCCCTATGTGCACGCTCATCTCGCTCCCCGCCCCCCCTCAAGTGGGACTTGGGTTACTAAGCACAATACCGAGCTTGGACGAGAAAAACCGCTTGCTGATCAGCCCCTTAAAGCTTGGTAAATACATCAGTTAACTGCAAACTAGAACGGACATACGTATTAAGTCATTACCAATTATTTGGATTTCACAAATCAAATAACATTAGAAATTTTATATAAAATATAAAAGGTAAAAACAAAGAAACAAAGGAATATTCTAGCAAAAAAAGAAACAAAGGAATATTTTATTTTATTTTTGATAGTGAGAAACAAATAATATCGGTGAGCAATTAAAATAAATTCAGTATAGAAAGCATTGAAGCTATTGAAGTCTCAATCCCCTTCTCAATCTTCTCAAAAGTAATTTGCTGACGCCGACACCGGATACGCCGAATTTGCCGACGATGTTGACGCCCTTCTGAGAAGAGGAAGAAACCTCCATTGAAGCAACCTTTACTAACTGAATTTGATGTTTACAGAACGTAGTTAGACCTTGAGCTACCTTCCTTCTATTTATAGAGGAAGATGTGGCTTTTGTCTAATTACACCAAATGTCCCATATAATATAAATTGCAAATATATATCCTAATATACATAGTGTTATTACCCCCCCCCCCCCCCTTCAAGTTGGATCCGGATGTCAAAGACAAGGCCCAACTTGACAGAAAGAAACATGTGTTGCTGCTCACCTAAGGCCTTAGTCATAATGTCTACAATTTGGAGATTTGTGGAGACATGCTGAGTTAGGAGAAATCCTTCCTGTTGCTTCTCTCTCATAAAGTGACAATCGATTCTGAGATGCTTTGTGCGCTCGTGGAAGACAGGATTAGCAACCAAATGTTGTGCAGCTTTGTTATCATACATCAAGGGAATTGGAAGAGGAACTGTGATGTGGAGATTCTGGAATAAGCCTTGCAACCATACCATCTCACTAGCTGTGTATGACATGGATCTGTACTCTGACTCAGCTGAGGATTTGGACATTGTGAGCTGCTTCTTTGTCTTCCAACTGATCAGGGAGTCTCCAAGAAAGATGCAGTATCCTGAGAGTGATCGAGCTGAGAATGGACAAGCTCCCCAATCTGCATCACTATAGGCTGTCAGGTGTAATGCAGAGCTGGAGGAGTAAAAAAGACCTGCATTGATGGTTCCTTTGAGATATCTAAGGATGTGAATGGCTGCTTGATAATGAGGGATGCGAGGAGCACTCAAAAATTGAGACATATGTTGGACTGCATAAGACAAGTCTGGTCTTGTCATATTGAGAAATAGGAGCCTACCAACCAGTCTCCTATATTGCTCAGGCTCATCAAGTAATTCACCTTCCTCCAAGGAGAGCCTGAGTCCTCTAGGCAGTGGAAATTTGGCCTCTTTGCAATCCAAAAGTTGCATATCTCTCAGCAAATCAATGATGTATTTTCTCTGGTGAATTAGCATGCCAGTAGCAGACCTTGAGATCTCCATGCCAAGAAAATACCTTACTTGGCCGAGATCTTTGATTGTGAATTGCTGGTGAAGCCTTTGATTTGTCATAATGATTTCTGCTTCATCATCTCCGGTTAGAAGAACATCATCCACATATACCAATGCTGTGATGAGACCCTTCTATACAGGTTTGATGAAGAGGGAATAATCTTGTTTAGACTGTGTAAAACCAAGTGAAACCAAAAATTTAGTTAGTTCAACATTCCATTGTCTACTGGCTTGTTTTAAGCCATAAAAAGACCTTTTGAGAAGACAAACTTGACCAGGTTTTGCCTTATCATATCCATCAGGTGGCAACATATATATTTCTTCATCTAAATAACCATGAAGAAATACATTGTTTATATCCAACCGATGGATTGGCCAATTTTTAATAGTGGCTAAAGCTAAAATGCTTCTTACAGATGTAAACTTAGCCACAGGGGAGAAAGTATGTTTGTAATCTTTCTCTTTGACTTGGTTATAGCCTTTAGCTACTAACCTAGCCTTGTACCTCTCAATGGTTCCATCAGGTTTTTATTTGTGTTTAAAAACCCATTTGGAACCAATTGGAGTTTTATCTTTAGGCAAATCAGTCAATTGCCAAGTACATTTATTCTCAAGAGCCTACAACTCTTTACCCATAGCTTCAATCCATTTAGGATCTTTCTTAGCTTGGTTAAAGGTGTGAGGTTCAGGAATGTGTACAAAGTTCACAAAAGAGGTAATGAATTCTGGAGAAAAACTGTCAACATTACCAAGAACTTGAGATAAAAAGGATAATGACTCTGAATTATGCCTTATAGAGGGGCAGAAAAAATCCTTGAGTTTAGTAGGAGTGTTAGAAACTCTTACAGACCTCCTTTGTTGAACTACCTGTTGAGATTGTACCATCTCAGAGTCATGTGGATGTGCGCTATGGGAGATATCATCAGATAAACTCTCACCAGTAGATGTAGGAAGACTGTTATTCACCACTTCATGAATGTTGTTACTATCAAGATTACCATTAGTAGTAACAGGTGTATGATCATGAGAAGGGATAAAAGGTTGATTATGAGATGCAGGAAGTAGGTCAGTATAATCAGCTGGACTAACCATAGGTAACTGTATAGTAGTAGGTGGTACATTAGAAAATACATTGGTTTTAAAGGGAAATTGATCTTCAAAGAAGGTCACATCCCTACCGATGATGTATTTTCTAGTGTCAAAGCAAAAAAGTTTGCAAGCCTTTTGGGCAAAAGGGTATCCCACAAAAATACACCTTTTAGCCTTAGGACCAAACTTATCAGTCTTGCATTTTGGATCAAAAGCAAAAGCTAAACAACCAATAGTTTTGAGTTCATCATATAAAGGTACTTTACCAAATAAAACTTCATGAGGTGTTTTCCACTGTAACACCCGGGAGGGAAGTTTGTTGATCACATGAGTGGCGGCTAGAACACAGTCAGCCCAAAATTCAGAAGGTAAATGAGCATGTAATTTGAGAGATCTAGCAGTTTCTATAAGATATCTATGTCTCCTTTCAACCTTACTATTCTGTTGAGGAGTGTAAGGTGCACTTCTTTGATGAAGAATACCTTTTGAAGAGAACAAATCCATACATGCCTTCTGAATGAAATCAGAACCATTATCACTTCTAAACACTTAATAGAAGCATTAAACTGAGTAGAAACATAAGCAATAAAGGAGGATAACAGGGAAAAAACTTCAATTTTGGATTGCATCAAAAAGGTCCAAGTTACACGACTTTTGTCATCCAAAACTGTCAAAAAGAATGAGGCACCAGATATGCTCTTAGTCCTATAGGGACCCCATATATCAAGGTGAACAAGGTCAAAGCACTTAAGAGAAACAGTCTTACTAACAGGAAAAGAAGATCTATGCATTTTAGCTAGCACACAAGTTTCACATTTTGGCAAATGAGAAACATTACAAGGTAAAGAAGCGAAATGCTCAATCTTACTGCCAGAAGCATGGCCTAATCTAATATGAAGCTGTAAAAGTTTGTCAACATCAGAAGACACATTGGAAGCCAAGCAATCCTTATTCTCAGAAAGCAATATACTCCTATTGAGCTTTAAAGGAACCCAGAGGCTGCAATGACCTTGTCAGCTTGCAATCTGTAAAGGCTATTGAGCTTGAAGCCTGATCCAATGACCTGGTTACTGCCAAGGTCCTGAAAACACCAATTGACAGAAGTAAACACAGCAGCCAAAGATGTGTTCTCAAGCAATCTAGGCAAAGGAAGCAAATTATGTTTGAAGCTAGGAACCAACAGTACATTATGCAAAACCAAACTGTTAGTCAAACACAAAGTACCAACTTCTTTCACATAAGATGTATTACCATCAGGCATTCCATCCAAAATAGGCCTAGCAAGTAATTTTCTATCACTCAAGAGATGTGAAAAGGCAGTTATATGATCAGTGGCGCCAGTATCTATTATCCAGTCTTTATCACTAGTTAAGGATGCAATCAAGGCCACATTAAAGGAAGGAGAATTACCTGCCATGTTGGTGACTGTGGAACAATTAACCTGGGATTGAGACTGCATAGCTCGAAGAACTTCTTGGCACACTGCATTGATCAAGGTCTGATCAATCTTTCCAGTCTGTCCTCCTTCCCCAACATTTTGTTCCAAAGGATCTCCAACCTCTCCACAAGCATTGTGAGCAGCAGCTCCTTTCCTTTCTTTAAACCAATCTGGGAATCCATGAAGTTTGAAGCAATTCTCCATGATATGACCTTTTCCTTTGCAATGGAAACACACCCTGGACTCTTTCTCTTTCTTATCCTTTCGGAAATCTTTCCTCTCACCCTGGACTCCCTGTCTGTTAGCAGCCAAAGCCATACTGTCATTGCTTGTGCCTGCACCATCAGTACCTTTCTCTGTGTTACCACTATCAACTTGAGAGACCAGATAGTAAGCCTTATTCAGAGTTGGCAAAGGATCCATTGCCAAGATGCTGCTACGAACCCCTTCAAAGGACTCTCCTAGCCCCATCAAGAACTGCATTAGACGATTGCGCGCCTCAGCCTCATTAACCTTCTTCATAACATTGCAAGTACAAGCTGCCAAAGCTCCACAAGAACAATCGTATTGGCCTTCAACAGACTGCAAATCATCCCAGATTCGCTTCAACTTGTTGAAGTATTCAGCTATTGTTTTGTCACGCCGAGAAATCGAGCACAACTCCTTCTTGAGCTGGTAAATCAATGGCGCATTAGTTTGCCCATATCTTTCCGAGATCTCATCCCACAATTGCTTAGCGGAATCGACGCACATAAAGCTCTCTAAAATCGTATTGATCATTGAATTGCCCAACCAACAACGAACCATGTAATCCGCTCGCTGCCATCGCTGCAATTTCTCAAGATCACCAATCGGCCTACCACAAGATCCGTCTATAAATCCGATCTTGTTCTTGGCCCCCAATGCCAGGCGAACTCCCCGACTCCAACTCAAGTAATTTGTCCCATTAAACTGGAACGAAAGCAGCTGCGCACCCGGACTATCCGAGTTTGCAAGATTCAACGGATCATTCGCATGATTATGCGAATTATCATCCAATCGATGATTCCTAATACCTGAATTCACTTCTTCAGACATTCTCGCTCGACAATTGCAAGAATCTAAACGAAATTGAAGACAATTGTACACGATTCCAACACAGAATCGAAAAACCAAAAAAGCGAAAGTACACAAACTTAACAGGAAGAAAAACGACGAACCAGAAGCTGATCTTCAATCCAAGATTGAGCCGTTCGC
This sequence comes from Persicaria tinctoria, assembly GCA_037127255.1. NCBI lineage: Eukaryota > Viridiplantae > Streptophyta > Magnoliopsida > Caryophyllales > Polygonaceae > Persicaria > Persicaria tinctoria. The sequence goes on from JBANSL010000013.1 coordinate 71,167,601, forward strand.
TCTGATACTATGAGAAGAGGAAGAAACCTCCATTGAAGCAACCTTTACTAACTGAATTTGATGTTTACATAACGTAGTTAGAGCTTGAGCTACATTCCTTCTATTTATAGAGGAAGATGTGGCTTTTGTCTAATTACACCAAATGTCCCATATAATATAAATTACAAATATATATCCTAATATACATAGTGTTATTACCTTCCACCTCCATCTCTTATATTGCAAAAACGATGTCGACAAATATATACCTACATAAAAATATGCATAAAAATGATGTCAGCACTAAAAAAATAGACATAAGTATTATGCTGACACTAAAAATAGGTATAAAAACGATGTCAACACTAAAAAATAAACCAATTTTTAAGGACTCAAGCATACATATATACCTACATATATAATATCCAACTAAAAAAGATGTCATCACTAAAAACAAACCAATTTTAAGGACTCAAGCATATAAATATACCTACATATATAATATCCACCTAAAAACGACGTCAGCACTAAAAAATACGCATAAAAACAATGTTAGCACTAAAAAACAAACTATTTTTTAAGGACTCAAGCATACATATATACCTACATATATAATATCCACCTAAAAACTATGTCAGCACATAAAAATATGCATAAAAATGATGTCAGCACTAAAAAATACGCATAAAAACAATGTCAGCACTAAATAAAAACCGATTTTTAAGAACTCAAGTACATAAATATATCTACATATATAATATCCAACAAAAAACGATGTCAGCACTAAAAAATAAGCATAAAACGATGTCAGCACTAAAAAAAACATTTTTTAATGACTCAAGCATACATACATATATATATATATATATACCTACATCTATAATATTCAACAAAAAACGATGCCATCACTAAAAATACGCATAAAAACGATGCCGGAACTAAAAAACAAACCGATTTTTAAGGACTCAAGGATACATATATACCTATATATATATATATATATATATATATATATATATATATATATATATATATATATATATATATATATATATATATATATATATATATATATATATATATATATATATATATATATATAATATCCAACTAAAAACGATGTCAGCACATAAAAATAAGTATAAAAGCGATGTCAGTACCAAAAAAATACACATAAAAACGATGTCATCGCTAAAAAAATACGTATAAAAAAGATGTAAGCGCTAAAAAATACTCATAAAAACGATGTCAGCACTAAAAATACGCATTTAAATTAACATAATTGACACATCATCTACATACATCTACTTTCTCCTTAAGACTTGAGTAACATTGTCATGTCCATACACCCTAAAACGTGTAAAAAAATGTACATATTGATTAAATTTGATACTTAGAAGTTAGAAGGTAATAAGTCAATAATTATCTATGATGTGCATATAGTGTGGAAGAAACTATCTCCAAATATCCACTTTTTCCAAATGCAAGGTTAATGAACTACCTACTACATGTCTACATCTACTTACTACTGTATTTACCTACCTACTACATCACAACAATGGAAGAAGCTACTATTATTTAAGAAAAGCTATTTGACAAATCATTTAATGATTCTAAAATTAAAGCCCAAACTATTGAGCAATCAACTAATTATTTGCTGACAAGAATTAAAAATCATGAACTAACAGTATGCAGCAACGAACCAAATTGAATCGAATCGAATCAGATGAGCGCAGAGATGGTGAGAGGCAAGATAGAAATTGAACAGCGAACCCAATTGCATAAACGCGGCAAAATTGGAACCACGAAAAGTGGTAAATCACTGAATTGAAGCATGAGATCTCACCTCGGGGTTGAATTCAGTTATGAGAAACTGGAAATTCACACGAACCACCGGATCTGGAGCCGGAAATTCACCTCGGGGCCAGATCTGGAGCCGGTGGTGGAGGATCTGGAAAAAACAACCAACAGCCACCCCATAGCCGATCAATAACCACCGGATCTAGTGGTTCTTCGGTGGCCTCCCTCTGTTGTCGCCAGATCGGATCGGGAGAGGCCGGGAGGGGTGAAATAGAGCGTCAATTCAACCAGCACAGAAAGAATTTGCGAACGAGGTGGATGCAAGGACGATGGATTGATGCTCGAGGCAGATTCGCCACCGGTGTTGAAATCACTCACCACCGAGCCGTGGGGGAGGAGTCGGAGCTCGAGAGGGAGCCAGTGAGGTCGGAATAGGAGAGGAGATGAGCAAGGGAAGCGGGGAAGCAATGGCCGGACTTCGATCTGTGAAAAGGAGGGAAGCGAGAGAGGAGACGGTGAGGCGGGAGGAAGAGCGAGAGGGCGGCGCCGAAGGAGGAGGAGGGGAAGCCATGGATGAGGACTTGGAGCTCGAAGGAGGAAGAAGGGTGTGACCATGGGAGCTTCCCTTTGTTTTTTGCGGAGGGAAGCGAGAGAGGAGGCGGTGAGGCGGGAGGAAGAGCGTGAAGGCGGATAGACCCGGACATTTTGCGGGGTAAGTATTAGGGTTTGATGGATAGTTTGCTAATTTTTAGCGAAATATGTATAGTTTTCTAATTTGGACCAAGGCGCAAATTTTCTCATTTGTTTATCTTTATTAGTAGAGAGTGAACACTTTAACTTTATGATCTAGTACATTCAAACCTTTCTATTTTGAAAAGAAGAAGGATCTCAACAATCTATTGTTTTTGTACGTTGCCGTAATCGATTAACATACCTTTTTGTTTCGATTGGTTATCAGAAGCATTTAGCAGCATCATGCAAGGTGAACATGGAAATATTCTTTAAGGAAAACGTGGTTAATATTGATGACCTGTTGGATCACTATACCTGGGAGAAATGTTTAACTTATCTTGGCCCTCGTGGAGACAGTATCCTTCATTTAGCAGCAAGAGATAGCTGCATGAAAATCATTAACAAAGTCAATGAATCCAAATATGCTCTTTGCACATTGCTTTGGAAACAAAACTCCGATGGGGAGATACCACTCCATTTAGCTGCGCAATATGGAAGGTTGGAAGTAGTGAAATTTATTTTATCACTGTGCACTTCAACTGACAATCCTTCCACAATTGTGGCAATAAGAAACGAAGGTGGAAATCAGGTGGTGAATGATGAGAATATTCCTCCTTCAACTATTGTGGCCTTAGTTAACAGGGATGAAAATCATCTAGCAGATGCCTTGCCATGGAGGATTAGGTCAGCTAACGGAGACACACCCGCCCACAAAGCTGTCAAAAACCATAATTCCATGATTGCACTGCTTCTATTGGAGCGGGATCCAGAGGTGATTTCTCTCACTAATAATGCCAACGAAAGTCTACTCTATCTTGCTGCAGACAACGAATGTATTCCTGTTTTAAGACACATTCAATCAAAAGACGCAGAATTTAATGATTCGACTACAACGGGAAGAGACGGTCAAAATGTTCTTCATGTTGCTAAATGGGATGGTGGTAAGTCTCTCCATGTAGCTACCCAATCTTAATTTAATTATTACATGGATATCGTACATTCGTATAGGCCTTAATCTTAATAGGGGCGGCAAACTCAAATTAACTAGTTGTTGGGTTGAGCTAGATATCGCTCATCAAAGAGTGAAAAGCGGAAGAAAGAGAGAGAAACTGATTGCTTTAAGTTCTAAGTAAATATAGGAATTAGTTAGAGCTAGGGTACGTATATGTCCCAATATATTATATATATCTTGATCGATTACATTGCTAATATTCATAAATTTATTTTAATATAACATAATATTCATTTGTTTCACCGTTGCACCATATTTGTAAAAAGCCTACAAATTTAAATTAGCTGTTGATATCATATCTTACCTAGAATCCTAGATAACATGAGTTAAAATATGAGGAGGGTGATTTATTCCCATAATCAGTTCATGTAACATTATTAACTATATCAATACTGTATATAGATTCTTTATATATATATATATACATGCCCAAATGTTAATTAATTTCCTTTCTTCTTCTTTTAATTTTTTATGAAAAAAAATATAATGTTCCTTTCAAATCAGTTTAATTTAGAATCGCATGTGTGTGTGTATAGGAGCTGGATTTTACAAGAAGTTGACTAAAATGAAACCAGAGCTCCTAAAAAAGGTAGATGCAAATGGAAAGACACCATTACATTATGCAGTTGAACGCAGGAACCCTTGGGTAGTATGGGAGCTGCTTACGCAAGAAAAGTCAAGTGCATTTGTGTATGATAATGAAGGCTTTACCCCACTGATGAGAGCAGCCTCTTTCGGTTATTGTAATTGTGTTCAAAGCATACTAGACTTATGCCCACAGTCTGCAGAGCTTCGAGATCTTCACAATGGCAGGACAGTGCTTCATCTTGCACAAATGTCACGCTTTTTACTAGAAAAGTGCATGAGATATCAAGTTATGATGAACTTGGTAAATGAAATAGACAAGAACGGAAATACAGCATTGCATCATGCCATTATGGATGGAGACATAGACAAGGCCTTAGTATTACTAGATACCAAAGGTCTAAATTGGAGAATTAAAAACAAGTTGCATCAATCGCCAATGGACTTGTGTAGAGAACTAAGGAGAAGTGGTAAAACAGAGCAGGTACGTATACGTTTCCCCAATACTATTACATCTCTCAGTTTACAATACATTATATGATCAATTCGCAAACAGGGATGAAACTGGGCGGGTAATGAGTGGTGTGTTCGTAACCCACATGGGCAGAAACTCCAACCATTTTGGAACATTAAGGGCTCGTTTGGTATCGATATTTAGATATCAAGATATCGATATCGGTATCAAGATATCGATATCAAGTGATATCATCCTAAAAATAAATATATCAAAATAGGCCAAATTTAATATCTAAATACCAACTGATGTCGATATCTGGCTATTACCAAACACAGATATCAAATATTATTTGATATCAAGTGATATATTATGAATATCAAACAATAGATATCGATATTCGTTTAACTGATATCGATATCTAGCTATATCAATGACTTTTTACCCACGATAACTTGTTGGATTGGTAAGAACGGGTTTTATTTATCAATTTTTATTTTTTTTTCGATTTCACCACCGATGAATGGGACACCATTAGTGGACTAAGTACTTTTATAAACGGTCGTTTCAAAGACTTGCAATGTCCCTAATAATATGACAAATCAAATTCATCAAACCTAACTTAATAAAAAAGTGAATTTTACCTTGTAACCATGCAAGTACTAAAAAAATAAGAAAAGTATAAACGCACATGATTGATATTTGCAGTGCATATATACTCGTTCCATAATAGATGTAATTTACTTTTTTTGCAATGCATATATACTCAGTCATCTATCCACTATGCCAAATTACATCTTAGGCGACGGATCCAATTCGTCGCCTAAGAGAGATTTTACGTCGCCTGACCACTTAGGCGACGAACATCCGTCGCCTGATCCGCGGTCGGCTCGATGCCGTCCCTAGAGTATTAAGGCGACGGGTGTCATGTTGCTCATCACCTGAGTAACTTTAGGCAACCAAAAACATGTTCGCCGCCTGAATACATTGTCAGGCCTAAAAGGGCTTTCTAAGCCGAGCCGAGCCGACTACACTTCAAGCAACAGATTTATCCTCATATGTTCGTCGCCCCAATTTGGTTTAAAATTTTATAAAATACAAAAACGTGTCTCAGACAACCATCATATTAGCTAAGTCCGTCGCCTGAATATGAATTGGGTTTTTTTTTAAAAAATTTAGGCCAAGAGTTATGTCAATGTTCGTTGCCTGAGTATGATTTGATTTTTAAAAAAAAATTTGAAAATTGGCTGATGCCCTGTTTGCAATTGCACTAAAATTGTGCATATTTTGTGCACAAACCTTTTTCACTACACACCAAACACAAACCTATTCACAAAATTGTGTCAAGTTTACAACCACACACAAATTTACAAATCCGAGTTTGCAATCACATACAAATTCACAAATACAAAACTATTCACAAATCCAAGTTCATAAGACGAAGTAGGAGAAGAACGCTGGGAGATACCGGCTACTGCTGCGCAGATGAGGGCTGAGGAGCTGAAGCATCCTGCCTATTCAAAGGCTCCGTATTCAAAGCCGAGATCATTACTTGTATGTTTTCCTCAAGAAGCTCTTCACTGGAAAGTTATCTAGCTACAATAAACAATAGTTCATATATGAGTGTAACAAACAGTGGAAACTTATCTATAATCAAGAAAGGAAAGTTCAACAAGAAGACAACATTCCATTCTAATTCATATCCAATCTTACAAGTTTTACCATTTGGAGTAATCACCCGTATTTAATTAACAGTAAACAGCTTCAAGAAAGGAAGAAACTCAAGAAAGATGAAGAGGTGATTTGATAAAATAATTAATTTGAGAAAATAATAAGTTCTTTATTTTATAATCCAAACAATGGAAAATTATGAAAGAAGTCTCCAAAATTTATTTATAATCCAATGCTACTTATAATTTGCAAACAAAGTGAACATGCAACAGAACATACCATGGTTCTAATTTCTCTTGAGATGGTTATGCCCCCTCTATCTTCAGTCCTATGAAACCAGAGTAAATACAATGTTCTATCATATGGAGAAGTAGGAAGAAAGAACAATATAGGAGCCGGAAAAAAGAGAAAGAAAGAACCACATAGGAAGAAAGAACCATATAGGAACAACATAAAATAACAAGAGAATTGAAAGAAAGAACCATATAGGAAGAAAGAACAATATAGGAACATCAGAAAATAACAAGAGAAAGAAAAAACAATATAGGAAGAAAAAGAGATATGTAAATTAAGTAGCAGTAGGACAAAGACACCATAAATAAATAATACAGAAACCTTATGATAGGCTATTCTCAGGTTGTACTCGACATACATAAGTCAAAATAGAAAAACAGAGTCAATTCGAACAACTATGCTATCGGAGGTCAAGCAAGGAACATTAATTTAATAGTTTTTTCTAATAAAGGATCCACTTATTACAAGTGCAAGTGTACAACTATACAATTATTAATCAAGTTCCAACTATACATGACAGATTGAAGTAGATCTTTGTTATGACACTAGAGTTTGAGCCAACAAAACTGTTCAGTCAATAGACTTTAAGCAAACATTTCAACTTATCCTATCTTTCCTAACATAAGGGAAGTCACAAACATGAGTAGTTTCATTGCAACAAATTTAACAATCCCAGCCACTCCAGAAGATCTTATCATCAACCAATTTATCACTAGTAAATACAAGGAGCAAGACAAGGTTTACCTCTAAACCTGAACCAGGAAATCTTTTAGAGTAGCATCTTCTATAGATTGACCTAGCTTCACTGATTTTCCCATTCTCAACTTCCATTGATATAAAATAAAGAACTTATTATTCAATCAAAAATTATGAATATGTAAACAACATGAGTTTTTCTGTTCAAGAAGGAAGGAAAAGATATAGACCTAATTTTTAGCAAGTGTTCCCAAATGCTACGAGCTGCATCAATATCTTAGCACATGCTAAACTCCAAACGAGCCCATTGCAGTTGTAATAAAGCACCAGTGCCTTCCTCAACAATAGTTTAAAGCACATCTACCATGAATACCCTAGATCTTAATATCATATAATGAAATTAGACCCTAAAAACCCTAGATCTGAAAATTAGAGAATGAAATTAAACCACGAAAACCCTAGATTTGAATTTGAAAGGAGCCTCCGATGTCTCAAAACCCAAGGGAAAGTCGAAGGGAGACCAAGGACGTGAGTGCTTACCAGAGAAGGGGCAGAGGAGCATCAGTGCCTAGATCCTCTTTCTCGGCTTTGTGTGAGCTTTGGATTCGTCATCGACGTCGGCTCCATATCCGATCATCTCAAGCAACACGAGGCCATCGCCATCGACGTCGCCTCCAGACTCCGGTGACTGCTGGCACTGGCTTCGAAAGGAGGGATGAGAGCGAGAGAGAGGGGCAGAGGAGAAGCCATGGAAGCTCAGAGGAGATCTCAATATCAGTCTCGATCTGAATCTCAATCTCAAATTCAATTTCAAACAAAAATTAGAAACTCATATATAATATCTATCACAATATTTGCATATAACAACAACAAAATGATCATCTAGAAATTTAACATCCTATAAGTCATTATTATAAAATTTAACATCTTATAAGTCATTATTATAAAATGTATACATCTTATAAGTCATTATTATAAATTTTATCACAATATCTATCTCAATCTCAATTTCTATATTGATTTTATACATCCTATAAGTCCTTATTATAAAACTAAACATCTTAGGGTCTTCTATTCTTGTTTTATGAATTTATAAAAAATGATCATCTGAAAATTGAAAATTCATATATAATATCTGTCACAATACCTGCATATAACAACCAAAATCTCAATCTTAAATGGAAATTAGAAATTTATTTATAACACCTATCACAAAATCTATATTTATCAACCAAAAGCTTAATCTCAATATTGGTCTCAGTCTCAATGTCAATATTGATCTCAATCTCAATCTCGATATTTATCACAATCTCAATCTCAAACAGAAATTTTAAATTTCTATGTAACATCTATCATAAAATCTATATTTAACAAACAAACTCTCAATATCAATCTTAATTTCAATCTCAAATGGAAATTATAAATTCATATAAACATCTATCACAAAATTTATATTTAACAATCTAAATATATCTCAATCTAGATCTCAATCTCAATCTTGATCTCAAACGGAAATTAGATAGCCATATAAAATATATAAATATAATATATGGTTTTATACAAATATAGCAACAGTATGGTTTCATAAAAATATAACTATATAACATTATAAGTTATGATTTTATAACATTATTATTATAACATTACAAATTTATTGATTATAACAATATATATTTGTATGTTTATAACTTGTGAGTTATTTCTAATAACTCATTATATTCATAATATATATGAACATAATATTACCAAATACATGAACTCGTATGAAAACATTATAAATATAGATCTAGTTAAGTGGTTTAGTATTATTTTATTAAAATATTATGAATATTACCTAATAAATATGGTTTTATAAAAACATTATAAATATAATAAGATTATAAATTACATTACTTAATTAATTAATATGATACGTAGTTAGTATAGTTGTATAAAATATTACCTTATTAATGTAAATTTATGGTTTTAACATTATAAAAAAATTACATAATTAATTTAAAATTTATAACAATGTAAATTATGGTTTTAAAACATTATAAATATAACTTATAAGACTAAATTTACATAATTAATTTTTAAAAAATCAAATATTTTTATAATTTTTAAGATTTATAAAAAAAAAAGAATTTTTTGTAAAAAAATGGGTGTAATGTGGTCACTCATTCAGACGACCAACATTAAAAAATATGTCGTCACCTAAATAATCGCTATTATTTTGTCACTCATTCAAGCGACCAACATTGACTTTACATGTTATCTCCGTCGCCTGAATTTAATTCAAGCGACGAACATTCAAAAATATGTCGTCACCTGAATAATTGACCCACTTTTGTCACTCATTCAAGCGACCAATATTGACTACACATGTAATCTCCGTTGTCTGAATAGAATTTCCACCACAAATAGAATTTCATAAATGTTCCTCAGGCTACGAACTAATATGTTTACTTGTCGCCTGAATGGTAGTTCTGACAGAAGTGATTAGGCTCTTTGTTCGAGCGACCTTTTTTCTTTCTTTGTCCGTCGCCTAAATATGTATGTCGCTTCAATTTGATTCAAGCGACGCACTTTATATAAGATTGGTCACCCAAATGTAATTTGAGGTGGGTAGTAAGCCTTGGATATTCAGGCGACGAACCGTTATAAGTTCGTCGCCTGAAGTGTACTCAGGCGACAGAAGCTCATGGGCACGTCGCCTGAGATGTAATTTGGCAAAGTGATCAGATCAACAAAATGTTTTCATCCACATGGGGAAAATAAGGAGTTGAATGCCATCATGAAGCGTGATGCATCTTCATTTAATTCAGCTTCATTGAATGTATTGGGGAAACGTACTGTCCAAATTTTAAACGGCTAGAACTAGAACTTAGAATGGGTAATTCTATGCCAGTTTTAGGACGATTTTGACTTTTGTCTTCATGAAAGTCCACCACAAAAAAAAATTAAATTTGTCTCGGAAAAAAGCCATGGCCAAAGCCCATCATGGGGTGGCAAAAGGCTTCTAGCTTCGGCACTGCGACGGCAAATGGGGGGTGGCGAACCGGGCGGTGGCAAAATTTGGTAGCTTCGGCAAATAGCCGTCGCAAATCAATTAGCCACGACCAAGCGACCCCTATGTAAAATATCCCACATTTGCCACGGCAAGTAGCCGTAGCTAAAGTATGGGTAGAAAATTAAAAAAAAAAACCTGCTTTTTAGCCCGGATTCTTCATACCCGGGCTGAAAAGTACAATTTTTTTTTAAAAAAAAAAAGTAATACACATAATTTATATATATATATATATATGATATAATAAAATTTCATTAATTATACAAAATTTACATATATAATAAAATGTCAAAACTACATAATTTATATACAATAAATATATAAAATTTACATATAAAATAAAAGGTCAAAACTACATTATTTATATACCAAAAAAATGTCCAAACCTAAGTTTGAGCATGGAAGATTTTTCATTATAAGATTTTCACATGAAAACCCAACCTCCACTCAAAATTGTCCAGCAATGTCGACCAAGACAAGTAGCCTACCGTGCCTTTGACTCCCTTGTTGACACCTTGTGGATGTTGGGCATTTCCTGAACTTGGTTTTCCTGGTGACAAGTAAAACATATAAAATATAATGAGACATGTAGGATACTTTACCAAACACCAGGGACTAAATCATAGTGTTTTAGGAGGATGCTCTAAGTTTTACTCTATGTTAACTTTGTACGAAAACAGGGTATTGGAGCTACAAGTGATGAGCCATTTATGAAATAGTTAAAGTGAATTTTTATATTTTTTAATGAATATAAAATTTAAAGCAGCTGATTAAATATCAAGATTCCACGCTAGGCTTTGGCCTTTAGATGCAGATGAAGCAAATGAAACTATCAGATTATGAGTAAGAGTGAAAATCATAAAGTCGTGCAGATATTAGCAATTATAATGGATGTGTACCAAGTGAATTGAGAGCTTGAGATCAAGTTGTGCAAAACTGATGGGGAAACAAAGGAAGAATTTCAGTAGAAGATGAAGGTGTTTAAGGCCAAAGTATGATTCAATAATTAAAAGACCTATGCAGAGCAGTGCCACAACCAAAAAGAATAGAATGCCAGCAAAACTACAAACAAGTACCTTTAAATCACTTGAAAGGTCTTTCATATTGTCTTCTGAGAGCTTTTTGTCCTACCAAGGGGGAAAAAAAGTTGAGTTATCACTATTCGCAAACCAGGAAAATCTAATCACATTTCAAAAATAAATCCAAAAAGATAATAATACATGTTCCAAGACTTAAGGGAGAACTGTATCTCTATACATGTCAAGGTTGACACCCTCTATTTGACTTAAAAAAATGAAGATTCTTCCCAACCCGAGAACGAAATATATAGAGCAAAGTACAAGAAGCATAAATTTGGTTTCAAATTAAAAAAGAGTGAGAAATGGCCTAAATGAAATGATGCATGATTTAAAAAATGTTAGGAGGAAGAAGAAAAGACATTCAATACAATTCTACAAGGGAAATGAAGCATAAATTTGGTTTCAAATTAAAAGAAAAAAAGTTCTGCAGAAAAATAAAAGGAACTATTAAGTCTAGAAGGCTACTTTTTTTAAATCCAAGTTAGGGTCACACCTTGTCAAGACTGCTGTAATGAATGTGTTATATCGAAAACCTGCGGAAAAATTAAACAAAATCTCAAATGCATCAGAAAATGTATTTAGTAAAAACCCATAATTATAAGAAAGGTCTATGAATTTAAATGTACACCATTCAAAACTAGTGCACTTTTCTAGTTCAAGCATGTTCAACTAGTCCACTTTTCTTGTTCAAGTTTTGAGTACTGACATTCTGGAAAGTAAAACAAAGTTTGATACACTTACACTTTAAAATGAAGGGAAGGTAATAATAAAAAGGATTAACTTAAATAAAGGTTGAAAATTGTCATTAATTGCCAAAAATACCACCAAATAGGCTTGGATCATAGCTGGGCTTATTTTTATGAATATCAATACCTTAAATTATTCTTTTATAATACACTGATTTAGTTGTTTAGGTTAAATTTACAACCCCACCTTTCCGTGACATAGCAATCCACTTATAAAAGGGCAATTAGCTTCTCTCATCCACTCCAAGTTTCCCTTATATAAAGATTTTAGATTATGAGTGTTAAGATTCTATTAATAAAACATAGATGTCTACCCATTATAAAATACACCTCATACAAATTCATATCAGAAAAAGGGGAAACAAAAGCAGTAATTGGTTACATAGATAAAACATACATAATAAGCAAACATGACAAGAGAAGTAAATGGATACCCGTTTAATGATGTTATTTTCAGTATGAGGAATTCTTTGCTTCCTGATTTTCAAATGTCCCTTCTTGTATATCATTTTTTTTCAAGTCAGGGTACCTGTGGAAAATTGGAAAGGAGAAAACAGATTAATCAAATAATCCACAAAACAGAACAAACTGTTGAGCATAGAAAAAAAACAGAACAAAGTAAATCACATAGCTAGGCAATTAATCCAAAAAATAATACATATAAAGAGATGCTCAAACCCAAAACTTACGAGCAATGACTTCAAGCTTTATCTAATCCAAGGACATATAGAGTAACAAGTTTAGAGGCTAATGACCATCATAAAACAAAGCTGACTGAGAAAACATGAATAAAGGTGGTTCACTTGTAGCACTTTATGAATTCAGAGGATGAAAGGAAAAAGAAAAATACCAATGTGATCGATTGGTTCCTCATCATCATAACCAAGAACAACCAATGTGATCTTTTTCCTTGAAAGATGCCACAATATCTAGACAGGATATCGTTGGAGTACTGAAAATACAAAGCTATACAAGCACTTCCTCATCATCATAACCAAGAAGGACTTTTATCATTGGAGTACTGAAAATACAAAGCTATACAAGCACTTCCTCATCATCATAACCAAGAAGGACTTTTATCATTAGTGCAGGTAGGATATCATTGGACTGCTGAATATACAAAGCTATACAAGCAGGGAAAAGTTGAGTATAAAAATGACAACTCTATGACATGTTTAACAACAAATTCACCACTGTCTATCCTATAATAGTTCCTAGGTCGAGTATCTTATCTATTTTATCCTTTACTATGTCAAGATGACTAACACACTTGCACTAAAACAACAATAGGCAATGTGATCTATTGGTTCCTACATACTATCAATGTACCACATATACATGTAAATCGTAAACTACTATGTATAGTGCAAATTGATGTTAAGGGCTCAAAAAGCATTCCTTTTATGTACTCTTACAATCATCTCATTCAAGAGAAATATAATATTTCAAACATAGCTTTAAACTCCCATTAAAAAAAACTACACAAGTCTAAGTTTTATTTAATCAGAGCAAGAAAACTTAGCATTTGGGAGTGACTATGACCGTTCAGAAATACTTGAACAAAGATAAAGAACCAGCTTATAAATACCATATTAACCTTAAATCATATAAAACTTGGTGGTTGCAGCCATAGTTCCATGATGTTCATAAAGCTTTGTTGGATAATCCTCATTAGATCTTTATCATCACCTTGAGCTGACTTCTTGTTAAAAATGCTTTGAATTCTACAAATTGTAGCTCTAGCTAGTAGAAACGTGTAATGAAGTACTGGATCAGAAAAAAAAACTAAGAAGTGCAGTAACGATGCAAATGACAATAGCATAAATTATACAATATGAAGAAGTTACAGACCAACACGTACAATACAAGAGGAGACCAGTGAGATGTTGTGTCCTACTCCAGTATGTTAGTGTGCTTCTGAGAAGAAACCAAAGGAAGCTCAGAAGAGCTTTAGATCACTCCATCAATGGAGTTTCTGTTACGAGTTAGTTAGGGAGAGAGAGATGTGTGAATGTGTTTCTTGATTGTATTGAACTGAATGAGTTCTGTACAACTGACCAGCCCTCATTTATACATCAGTGTCTAATGTGCTCAATTAGGAAAAGACCTTACTGCCCTTCCGGTATACACATTACAAAGTCCAGCAAACACATATATTCATATGTTCATTAGCTTCCATTTACCTATCTAACCGGGATCAAAGAGATATAATGGAAACCATGCTGAAAGCTCCCAAAATAAGAAGCAATTCAGAAGAAAAAGAAAGAAAAAAAGCGAGAACCGGGCATACCTAAGCAAATATGCCAAAGTTGCGACCGTTTCCGGAGTTGCAGTGATGCGCCTGGGGCTCAAAAAGGTCCTTGTCGTGCTTCCCTTTCCTCCAATTTCTCAAAGCTGGTGCCCAGCTTTCATGAAACCTGAATTCGTCCTCTCGATTGATTGCCCCAAACTGAAAAACTCCCAAAATTACTAAATCAAATAAAAAATTCAAAGTTGAAAATTTCGGAACAAAAAAAACCCTAGAGCAGAAGAGGTACCGTAAATTGAGTCCTAATCTTGTATGCTCTATCTGCGGCGCCACGGAGGCATGAGGACGAGTTGATCCGGTGCACAGGGGAACGTTGATGGCGATTTGGATTCGTCTGATATGCGAGAGAGAGAAAGAGAGAGGTCGAAGGTTTATGGCGATTTGGACGAGCTGCTCGAAGAGGCGAAGAGGACAGCGGATGCGAAGAGGCACTGAAGGAGCAGATCTCACTCGTCGATGGCGGGGAAGGCAGAAACCATAGCGGATAGGGAGTTGGCAGAAGGTTGACGATGGGAGGAGGAGAAGGAGAGAGGAAGGCGGAAGGTTAGAGGTTTTTAGATCCGAAAGTAGAGGAGGAGATGGACGAATAGCGGAGGGAGGGTTAGGGTTTTTCAGATCTGAAAGTAAAGGAGATGGAAGAACAGCAAAGGGTGGGTGGTTTTCAGATCTAAAGGTAGAGGACGAGATGGACGAACAGCGGAAGGAAGGCTAGGTTTTTAGATCTGAAAGAGGGGAGTGAGGAGATGGGTATATGGTTTTCTTCTTTTTCTTTAAAAAAAAATACACATTTTAGCTACAGCGTCAGCTCACCGTAGCAAATAATGCCCAATTATACAAAAATTAGCGATGGCAACCCTTGCCGAAGCTACGACCAGTCGCAAAATATACCCATTGCCACGCCAAGCCTTTTGCCGAAGCTACATCGGTGGCAAAAGGTACTAATTGCCACACCAAGAGCCTTGCCGAAGCTAGCTAGCGTGGCTAATTTAATTTTTTTTTGTAGTGGTCGTAGCTCTTTGAGTCATCTTTCAGTAAAGTATTCATGGACCTTCATTAGACAAATATAGTCTATGTTATGATTGAAATACTCGCCTGAATTACATCATCCGCCCCTCCCTTTGAAAAATATTCATTCTAAAATCCGGCGTTACCTGCAAATAGTGCAGCTGATTTTCTTGCTAAATCTCAATTGAATTGTACTTTTATTTTGAGTTCCTGTTGTTGTGAGTTTCAGAACATTATCTTGCGAGATGATCATGGATGTCGTTAGTACATCCAATTTATTGCCTACTGTAAAAAAAAAAAAATCGGGCGTTACCTTCATTTGAATTGTTTTTTGACTCATCACTTCTCATAACATCTTGTTCCATTAGGTTGGTTTATAAACCTTCGATATTGTATTTCTTTCATCCAACCCAGTTCATCTAAACTGGTTTAAAGCACCTAACCCATTGAAATGGGTGGTGATTCATATTTAGGGTGTTGATCTTCTTATTTTTCATTTTTTGTCTACTAATTTCTAATTTATCTAACATGCAAATTTCTTTTTTTCGATTGTTGAAGTTGGATAACTATATTTATAGGGGTTAGACTTTTTTTTAATCTTCACCAGCCATCTCGAGACTTATTTGGTTATATTGTTAATGGGTTTGAGTTTGATAAAAGTTATAGAGTGGTCAAGATCATTATTCTTTCTAATTTCTTTATTTCTAATTTTAAATCTACGAGTTCGTCGACAATATATTGTAGTTATAATTGCTCTAATACTTATCTTCTCTATTTAGATGTGGTGCATGAAGATGAGTTTTATGAGGAAAATTTATTAACCCCTCTATACTTGACTAACTAAATTAAGATTTTAATTTATTTTTAATTAACTAGGGTCTTATAACAAATTACGCGAACATATAACAAATTGTAATATATATTCTAGATATTTCATGAAGTGCGGTATGCAGACAAATAGTAAACAAATACTCTTGGGGGGGGGGGATGGATGGAGTATGACAGCTTTTCGCAATATAATAAATTGTAAGACATTACCAACCGAGATAAGACCTTATCTGAAACACAGAAACCAGTTAAGACAAGAAAAGCGAATAAGAAGCAACGCAAACGTAAACAATAAAGATAAAGCGCAGTACGTAAAGGACACACGATATGTTAACGAGGTTCGACACAACCTTGCCTACGTCCCCGCTAGGGTTATCCAACCCGTAGGATTCAACATAACTTTATTTCACTTCTTCCTATTAGTTCTAGATACAACTTTTAGAAGACATTCCCTCTTCTAAACTTACTTCCTATCTAGCAACCCAAACACACCAGTGAACCAAAGTTCTACAGATATCGGAGTATGTTATACGTTTGGGTAAAGAACCCTTAGTATAACTCTAATGAATTGTACTATAAAGATCAGTGGAAACCTCACACACTCAAAGATAAAACAAACGCTTAAACCAGTAGAGATGTGAGATCGATTATTGCCGAACACCAGAGATTGTAGAAGACGTTATGCGTTGTAGATGATACTTGTATAGACTGCAATCCTCTTCATCTCCTTATAAAGGCTAGCCCGTCCAATCATTTGAATCAAACGTTTGAATTCAGCTTCAATGTTGTTGGGTAATGTTGCACCATATCCGCCTGGGAGAATCTTCAGCCTTTTGAAATTCGTTCCAGAAGCTTCACTCGGATATGATGGGATTGGATCTAGTTGAAACGTCGAGGAAGCTAAAGATGTGTTCAAACAAACCCCCTTAAAATCTCAACAAACATAACAAACATATATTCGGTTAGAAATTACAGCACATAACCCAAATAAATATACCGAAGCCTGAACTTCAAAGGTGGCCCATTCATTTAGGCCCAATAACATATTGGTCCTAAAAATCAGAATTTGTACACTCAATAAAATAGGCCCATTAAAAACAAGCCCATAAACGTTGAGCCCGTGTAGTACTTGAGCCAATATGGTAAGATCTTACCAAAACCTGGAAACCAGGGTTTTGGCTTTCATCAACTTGTAAGGCCTTATTCTCCATTAATAAGGTCTTATTATCAAGGTGGAGTTAACAATCTCCTCCTTGATGAAAGACAAAACCTGTGCACCTGTTTCATGACATAACAATATAAACTCAAGCAAGCAGATATAAACATAGTGCCAACATATAATAAGGAAATTTTGGATCAAGTATTTTTAAAACCTAAAAACCAGATAAGGCCAGCCAAAACACAATAAGACCTTAAAATCCATAATCCATCAGTAGAAAAACCACAAAACCACCAAACCAAACTTTCTCCCCCTCTTTGTCTTTCAACAATAGGGGAAGAAGCAGTTCAAAACACCAACAGATAGTTCAAACACAGCAGAAAGAAGTTTAAAAACAACAAAAGATAAGAGTTTTAGATGCAATCACTCGCCATCATTAGAAATCTCCACCACCCCGTCGTTCCACTCTCCATATCGCAGATGGATATCCTCTGGTGCTCGGCGGGAGTTCAAGATCTTTTGGCGCCACTTGTTCTATGCGTTCAACACATGATGATTTTTCCACATCTCTACCTGCCTCTTGGCCTCTTCATCACGCCATTTCTTCACTATGCCATATTCCTCTAGAGTAAGAATAGAGGGCTCATGGAAGAGAGGTCGCAGGATGAAACTCTTGAAGACGTTTCGCTCACAGTTGAGGAGAACATTCTTGGTGACTTCTTCCACATGGTGGACGGAGTCTTCATCCAGAGGCATGATCGACGTAGTAGCCCTGTAACACATGCCATTGAGTAACAGAAGTTGATTCCGCTTCTCGTCTACAATCATGAGTCGTTGGTGAGTGTTGTCCTGTCTGTCTACGATGTTGGCCCTGATAGCATTCAAGTCTTTCCTCAGCGTGTCAATCTCCGCTTCTAAATGCTCTGCTCAAGAGTGAACTGATCACCCAGACCTTGAGACGGCTTCCTTGGAATCCAACCACCGGCCCGATTCTGTTCAATGCCCAGTCTCCTTCAGCAATCCTCGTCAATGCAGCCGGGATGTGTGACTTGTTCTTCACCCCGTGTATCAATCTCAAAGAATTCGAAAATTTTTGGAAACAAATTGGCGTAGGGGAGAGATGCAGTCATGGGGGTATTGATAGCATGAAGCATATAAGAAAGAATGAGATCAGGCACATCAATTCCACGCCCAGTGACGAGAGGGTTTGTCGACCAAATGAATTTATAGTCAAGACCCCGCCATAGGATAGTGGAGTCAGGTTCGTCCTCAGGAGAGAAGTCAGCGGTTCTAGGTTTAGTTGGTTTAGGGGTTCGAGAATATCGGGAAAAGGTGATGAGGTTTGTTGACTACGTCGGCTAAGAATGGGTCGATGTCGAGGGATGGATATGGAATGGTGATTGGTGTCGGGTAAAATCCGTGCAGAATGTACATAAAGAAATAAAGTAATAAAGATGCAAACTTCCAAGGTAAGGGATCACCGCAACGATAATCAAACATAGAAAAGATAAGATAGAATAGTTATGTAATCACACCAAAGGAGTAAGCTTTCGCCTTTTCCAACAATTAGATAAACCTTTCAAGTAACCGTAATTGTATCTACCAATTTTATGTTTATAATTCAAGTTGTTGACATGAATCTCTATTCTTTCGAGTAGGCAATAAACATATAAAAGGCAGTGGATGATCAAAACATAATAAATATCAAAACTTTACCTCAAGTGTGCATGACTATCGTCGGGCTCACCCCTACCCTAGAAGAAGAAAATTAGAAAGCAAACATCATAAAAGAAACTAACTTTAACATTTAAAATAAAACTTAAACTTACAAAACCTTCCAAACGTTCCTTCTCTCTCTGCTCTCTCGCCTCCTCTCTCTCTCTCTCTCATCTCTCCTTGCGCTCGAAGACGGCTTTGCTTGAATTGAATGAAAATCAGCCCCCCTAAGGCTTTATTTATAGGCTCCAATCCAAGCTATTCTAGGAAAGAAACAACTATATCTTCTATCTAATTCTATCTATCTAAATCCTAAGATAAAACTTGACAAATAAAGGAAATAAATCTAATAATTAAATAAAGAAAATATCTAATGTGGATAAATCTTCCTTCTCTTGATAAATTTTGTTGTGGATGGATAGAATTCCACATATCTTCTTTTGCAAGAAATTCTATCTTCTCGGACACAACTCGATCTCGAACTCGGACAGCTTTTGGAATGTTCCTCGACGTCGACCAAATTCCTCGACGTCGAGTAGAATTCTTTGTCTCGAGTGGTCCTATGCTCAACTTGTGCTCGATCTCATCCTCTGGAGCAAACGTGGAGCAAAAGTTGGTCGACCTCGAGTAACTCTGTCCGCTTTCAGCATTCTGCTCCGTTCTTGAAACGCACTTTTCCGAGTCCTCATTCGTCCGATTGACGCATATGAGCATGCGATGGAAAGCACTTTTCGAGGGATACAACTCTTATGAAGACATCAAAGCTTGATTCGGAATGATGAATGGCGAAAAGTGGGCTTTTCTCCAGCTGCACCATCCTTAGCTTCTTCATGACTTTCCTTTAAGCTCCAAAGTGCATCCGATTTCTGCGAAATATAACAAAAACTAGTGTAGACTCCATAATTTGGCAAATAAGCATAAACTACATAGATTCTGTACTATTCTAACCCAAATGCATGAAATGTATACAGAAATCGATATAAAAGTAAGTGTAAAACATGGCACAAAACATGGACATCAAATCACCCCATACTTAAGTTTGCTTGTCCCCAAGCAATAACTTGGATGGTCATTCAGGGGAAGAATTCAAAACTCTCAACATCATAGATTCATTCTTATATGTCCCCGCAATCAATTACCATCATTGAAACGGTATTTATGCCACAAACCCATACATGTGCAATAAAAGCAACATCTACTCACAAAAGGAGGGTTATGCAAAAACAATTCATAAGTGACACAACAACAATAATCAAGAGGACTTTAATTAAGCTCAATAAGGAGTAGATTGGTAAAAGGCTTAAGGTGAGCTATTTTTGGCATTGTGGTGCTAATAATCTGGGGAAATGAAGTAATTTTCAAATTGAATTTCCACATTCCTTCTTCATTTGATTTTTCACCTTTCTCTCATCGCTCAAGGCTTTTATCAATATTATGCTTTTCCCTCTCTAACCTCAACATTGTCTTCTCGCGAGTCGCAAACATGGGTGTCATGAATGACCCCGAATACTTAGTGCTTTGGACTCCTCACCTTAGTGTACCATCCTACGGAACTATTATCTCAACGCATGCAGGGTCGATCTACCTTTATCTCCTGATGTGACCGGATTTTCTTTCACTCATTAAATTTTTTATATACTTTACAAATTCCCGCCAAACTCCATATATGATAATAACAACAACACAAACACCATATAATATTCCCTAATGTAACATCATTGTCAACATAATCTTTGGATAGGAAATAAGGTAAAGAATGGCAATATTTGGAACATGTGGAGCAATATATGAAATAAGGCTTATTATGGCTTTTGTGATGCATAAGCATAGGTATGGCTAAGGATTATAAACATATGAGCAATATATGGAAAATATAAAATCCTCCATCCTCTTATCATGCAACATGTCAAAAGCAATATCAAATTTTACCTCCTTTCATGGTTTTCAATAAAATAATGCACTTCATTGTGACTTACCTTTAGTAGACAATTTCATGCTATATCTCTAATGAATCTAATTTTGCATCGTCGAGTTCAATAAAGCTTCCATGAGACTAATTCAAAAATATATTTCAATGGGGGTGCTTTTTTCAAACTTTGGAAAACATGCATATAAGCACATAAACAAAATATAGAATCCAAAGTAGCCATGTATAAGCAATTCAAGAACTAAAAATATGCACACATAAGGTCAAATAAAATCAAATATGCACAAAGTAAGCCCTTCCCCCACCCCATACTTAATACAGTGTCCTCACTGTATAAAAACAAGGGTAAAGAAAGAAACTCACTAGACAGATGTGCAGAACGTCGAAATCGAGTTCTGATATGGTTGCAGAACCGGTCGACGTCGACTACATTTACTCGGCATCGAGTACAGTGAAAGCCTCCAGGATGATCCTTGTCGATCACATGCCATTTTGCTCGATAGGGGTAGTCGACGTCGAGTAGAGTACTCGACGTCGAGTACTTCTGCACTTTCTTCTTACCTGCAAAATTCTGTTAGAAAGACAAAATCCACAATAGCAAATCCAAATTAATGTTTCAAAACAGAAACAAAAATTATCTAAAATCTAAGAAATAAGAAATAGCGGGTTGCCTCCCGTAAGCGCTAAATTTTAAGTCTTTAGCTTGACCTACTTCCCTTTTAGCCTTAGCCTGGCTCATCTTTGTCCGGAGGTATAGGTGGATCTGGTGGTTTCTCCGATGGTGGGAAGCGTGGGATGTCCTCTGGGGGCATCGTATGAAGAAGCTTGAATCTCCCCGAGTGAACGCTCCATGGCTTCACCCATTCATCTTCCTGGGCCCCAGTTGGCCTGAATAAGGGAAGACATAAAGGAAAGATACATACCTCATCATCATACCTCTTCCACTTCATAGGTTGACTTGGTTGTGTATCTTCCTCACAACAGAACGGTGGAGCGAGAAGAGATATTTCATCCTCATCCTGTGGAGCTTCATGCCACTTTGCTAGGACCCCATACTTAAATATGAACATCGGTTGCTCAAAATTGTCGGGGATAGCCTTTACCTTGTAAGGTAAAAGAGACCTTGAAACATCCTGGGCAACAATGTCCGCTTTCTTCTCTTCTAGCGCTTGGGATCCTTCAAAAGATTAATAAATAATAGGTAGCAAAGTAGGAATGAAATTCGAGGAAGGACATACCTGGTTGCCGACATCGAGTGGGTCAATTGGCTCATTGGGAGGAGGGCATGGTCTTTTAGACTGAATGGAAGCCTCAAGCCTTCAAATTTCGTCTTCTAGCCGGGCTATTTCCCTTAATCGTGCCTCCTCCATTGCAAGCCTATTTCTCTATCTCAAATCTTGGAACCATTCTTCCCATTCGGGATTCCCTTCAACAAAGTCTTCCATCTTTGTACCTAAGCTTTGAAATCAAAATCAATAAAGCACAAATTAGTAGCAAACGTTGGGCACCTAGTTGGTACCGGTGATGCGGGTGGTAGGATAGGTATGTGGTAGGGTAAGAAAAAGGGAATGTGCTACTCCTAAACCCTAAACACAACTAAACTAGGCGCGATTGATATCTCCCCGACAACGACTATAGTTTTTAATTTTGTTGTAAGAGGAAATCGAGTTCAAAATATAGTAAAATAAATCAAACCGGATCTTGCCCACGCAAATAATTATAAGACTTTCTCCCAATATAGCAACAGGAAGTCAGGATCGATCCTCGAGGAAGCGAGTCAGCGGATCTCAAGCAGCGGCAAATCTCACGTCGATTTTGACTCAGGGGATCAACTCGATATCGACTTAGGGGAATCGATATCGACCTTGTTCCAGTCGATTTTGGGCAGCTACAGAAAGTTAGTCAATTTCGGTTGGGGTGACCCGATATCGACTTGATGCAACTCGATATCGACCTGTTCTCCTCCAAATCGACCTAACCTGCAGAAACACAAACAAGCAGCGATCTTCCTGGATTGGGAATTAGAAGTCGATATCGACCAGTAGTTGGTCAATATCGAGTAGAAATAATAAAATAAAATAAGGAACAAAGCTTGGCAAATTTTGAAATAAACTATGTATGAAAGAAAACTTCCAAGATCGGGGTTTGCAACAACAATAACCAAACATGCATAAGGCAAGAATAAGATAGATAATCATGCAATCACATCAAAGGATCAAGCTTTCGCCTTTTTCAACAATTAGACAACTCTTTCAAGAAACCCTAATTGTATCTACCGATTTTATGTTTATAATCCAAGTTGTTATCCTGAATCTCTATTAAATAGGTAATAAACATATAAAAGGTAGTAGATGCTCTAAACATAATAAAGGTCGGATCTTTACCTCAAACACGCTTGGCTATCGTCGGGCTCACCCCGACCCTAGAAGTAGGTAGACTACTCGCTCTTCATCGCAAGGAAAGACATCAATAATAAAAGGAAATAAACTTGCATTAATAAACTAAAGTAGAGCTTACAACCAAACGAAGCCAATTCTGCTCTCGGTTCACAACTTCACTTGGCCTCCACTCTCTCTCTCTACTTACTACCTCTTCTCCTTCTCTAGAATTGAATTCCATAAAAACTAGCCCCATGGGCTTTATTTATATGCTTCCAATCCTTGCTAATCAAGGAAGAAAATTCTATCTATATCTCTATCTAACTAGAACATATAATTCTACTTAGAAATAAATAAATCTAAACTAGATAAAACAAGATAAATCCTAGGGTAATTAATTGTTCAACCCTTAGGATAAATAAAAAGATAAAAAAGATAAATATCTAAAATCTTCATGTGTTGGGAATCTTCTCTCGGAAATATCTCCATTGGATTCGGGATAGAACCTTAACAATAAATCGGACTAGCTCGAAATCGGCCACTGGTGGTCAACTCGATATCGAGTAGCCTCACTCGATATCGACCTGCAATTCTTCGCTTCAGCTCAGCAACTTGATTTCGGCCTCTAGGATGAACATCGACTAGATTGAACTCGATATCGACTTGACTTAGTCGATATCGACCTTCACTTTTCCTTGCTCAGCTTCCTTGTCGATTCCTGGACTTCGGCTCGATATGGGCAACTCGATATCGACTAGGCATAGTCGATATCGACCAGCTCTCTTCAGCTTCACTCGATTCTTGCTTTTTTAGGTGAATATCGACTGGACTACTCGATATCGACTAAGGTGGGTTGATATCGACCAGTGTGCGTCGAATCAATTTTCTCGTTTCTAGCTCGATTTGTCCTTAGTTCCGCTGCTCCTTGACCTCGGACTTTCTGTAGTTGACTTCGAGCTTTTCCTCCTTTCTCTAGACTGCTGTAAATTACCGCGATTTCTACGAAATTAAACAGAAACTGGTGTAGATTCCATAATTTGGCAAATAAGCATAAACTACATAGATTCTGTACTATTCTAACCCAAATGTATGAAATGCATGCATTAATCGACATTAAAGTAAGTATAAAACATGGCACAAAACATGGACATCAAATCACCTCAAGCTTGCTTTTCCTCAAGCAATAACTTGGATTGTCATTCAGGGGAAGAATACAAAACTCTCAACATCATAGATTCATTCTTATATGTCCCTACAATCAATTACCATCATCGAAAAGGTACTAATGCCACAAATCCATACATGTGCAATAAAAAACATCTACTCACACAAGGAGGGTTATGCAAAAACAATTCATGTGACAAAGCATTAATAATCAAGAGGACTTTAATTAAGCTCAATAAGGAGTAGAATTGGTAAAAGGCTAAAGGTGGGCATTTTTTGGCAATGTGGTGCTAATGATCCGGGGAAATGGAGTACTTTCCAAACTTTCATACGACATTCCTTCTTCGTTTGATTTCTCACCTTTTCTTATTCGCTCATTGCTTTTTTTTTCAATATTATGCTTTTACCTCTCTAACCTCAGCACTACCTTCTCGCGAGTCGCAAACATGGGTGTCATGAATGGCCCCGGATACTTAGTGCTTTGGACTCCTCACATGTGTGTCCCATCTCGCCAAACTATTATCTCAACGAGCAGGATCGATCTTTGATCGGATTTTCTTTCACTCATTAAATTTTCCATATATTTTTCAAACTTTCCTACCAAAATCCAATAATGATATAACAACACAACAACCATATGACATCTCCGTAATGTAACATCATTCTCAACATAATTCCCGGATATGAAATAAGGTAAAGAATGGGCAATATTTAGATCATGTGGAGCAATAATATGAAATAAGGCATAATATGGTTTTTGTGATGCATAAGCGTAGGTATGGCTAGGAATATAAACATTATGAGCATTATATGGAAATATAAAGTCATCCATCCTCTTATCACGCAACATGTCAAAAGCAACATAAAATTTTACTTCCTTTCATGGTTTTCAATAAAATATGCACTTCATTGTGACTTCCCTTTACTAGGAAATTTCATGCTATATCTCTAATGAATCTAATTTTGCATCGTCGAGTTAAATTAAAGCTTCCATGACACTAATTCGGACAATTTACAAGCTTTGGGAGATGTCTCATAAAACTAACTTTGAGTTTAGTAATTAAGCACAAAAATTTAAAATTTACTCAAAATTCACCATGTAATAGCAAAATCCAAGAATAAAGTATAAAATAATGATAATGAGCTATTCCCCCACCCCATACTTAAAATATACAGTGTCCCCATTGTATAAATAAAATAAAACAAAGGTAAAGGAAGGAACTAGCCGAATAATGCGTTGTAGGGCTGAAATAGGTTGTTGTTGATTGCAAGAAGTCGATATCGACTAAGTATAAGTCGATATCGACTGCAATTCGTCGGATTCCAATTATGCAGCTGGTCGAATTCGGAGACTTTTGGTCGATATCGACCAACTTACTCGATATCGAGTAAGGTTGGTCGAAATCGATTGTTGTTAGTAGGAGGAAATCGAGTTTAAAATATAGAAATATAAATCAAACCAGATTTTGCCCACGCAAATAATTACAAGACCTCCTCCTGATGTAGCAGCGGGAAGTCAGGATCGATCCTCGAGGAAGTGTGTCAGGGGATCTCAGGTAGCTGTAACTCTCACAGAAAGAAAAGCAAACAAAAAGACAGAAATAACAGACAAAAGAAAAAACGAAAGCAAAGCACAGAACTACTCGATATCGACTAAAAGGTTCTTGATATCGACTATAGTTGTCGATAACAGAAACTCAAAATCGACAAACAGAAAAGAAAACCAAACACAGAAACTAGATCTCGGCAAAAGTCTCCTCGATATCGAGTAAATAGTACTCGATATCGACAAAACTTCCTCGGAATCGACGAAGAACAGAAACTGA
Organism: Persicaria tinctoria; assembly: GCA_037127255.1. Lineage (NCBI taxonomy): Eukaryota > Viridiplantae > Streptophyta > Magnoliopsida > Caryophyllales > Polygonaceae > Persicaria > Persicaria tinctoria. The sequence continues at coordinate 71,194,009 of JBANSL010000013.1, forward strand.
AATTGCAACCTTCTCGAACGCAGAACTCAGATTTTGATGAATTAATTCAATAAACTAAAAGACTTCCAAGGCCAAGGTATCAACAACACAACGATAACCATGCAAAATAACACATAAAGGCATAAAAGATCATGCTTTTCATCAAATAACTTTTGTTATTAACAAGTAGGAATATAGAGGTTTTCGCATAAACCCTAATTGTTACTAACCCTTTTCACATAATTAACCCAAGTTGTATTAAGATCACTTTCGCTTCAATAAGACAAACAAAGATCACCTTCAACTTTCGCAAAAGAATCATGCTCATAGGGATAGAAGATGAATTGCATAAAAAGATCAAACATTTACCGCATCACCTCACATGGCCACCGCCGGGCTCACCCTGTCCCTAGAAGTGGGTGGACTACTCGCTCTTCATCATCAAGAAACTCATCAAATAACAAAAAGAACTAACTTGCATTAAATAAACCAAAGAGAACTTACAACCATTCGAAGCCAAATCTGCTTTCGCCTTTCCAACTTCTCTCGCCACAAGCTCTCTCCTCTACTCTCTCTCTATGTAACTAATTGTGTGTGAAATTGAATTACTAAAATCCAGCCCCTAGGGCTTTGTTTATAGGCTTCAATCCTTCTCTAATTAGGAAAGAATATCCTTTCTATATCTATATCTATCTATCTACTTACTTAAAGATTAAATAATGGAATAAAATAATTAAATCCAAAAAGAAAATATATCTAAAGTAGGTAAATCTGTTCTTGTGTGGGTAAATCTTCTCTCCATAGATAGAACTTGGATAGGTTCTCGGATTCCTTCGCTCTCAAGCAAGCCAGCTCGACACGGACAGCAAAACCGCGTAACGCGGCCCAGGAGAATTTTCCTCGATATCGAGTAATTTACTCGATATCGAGTAACGTCGTCGTTGACTTCGGCTTCTGATCTTGGTCGAGTAACTGCTCCCTGACACTGGCTCGGTCATGTGGTGCTGGGGTTGTCGATATCGAGAAAAGTACTCGATATCGAGTAAATACTGCTCGACATGTCCAGGTCTTCGGCTTCTCGATCAGGCGCTGCTTCCTCAACTCCAGATGCGGCTTTAAGGCTTGGTCGATATCGAGTAAACTACTCGATATTGAGTAGGGTCCTGGAGTCGGGTTGGCTTCGTCTCTCAGCTTCTCGATATGGCTTGTCCTCGACCAGGCTTGTGTGCACTTTTTGTCGATATCGAGGAGAAGTTGTCGATATCGAGTAACACTGAGCTTCAGCTTGATTTTTCTTGGTTCCACCGCTCTTTGACCTTGGACTTCTGTAGTTGACTTCCGAGCTTTTCTTCCTTTCTTAGAATTGCTTGTAAATTGCTTCGATTTCTGCGAATTTAAACAGAAACTGGTGTAGATTCCATAATTTGGCAAATAAGTATAAACTACATAGATTCTGTACTATCTTAGCCCAAATGCATGAAATGTATGCAGAAAACGATATAAAAGTTACTATAAAAAATGGCAGATTCAGCTCACAACAACTGTCTTCTTTTTCTCCTCTCCTGGTTGATTTCTACCTCAAGGGTGACCAGGTTGCTTCCATTCCAGTTTTTTTTTTATTTTTTTTCGACCTGCAAAATTTGTTAGTTTTTCCCGCAAAAAGACAAGACCTTCCACATGAAGTATTCAAAACCAAAACCAAAAACCAAAACCAAAACCAAAAGTTTTAAAGTCCTAAAGAAAATTTAAAAGTTTTATGTACATGCTCTAGATTTTAGAGTCGCTAGGCCGACTTCTCCGTTTGTGCTTAGGTACCCTCAATGTTGGGCCCTCTTGTGCTTGGCCCTTCTCCTGGATCATTTAGGTCCTAGTTGTAGTATGCAAGCTCAGCTTCTAGGTGGTTACTTGCATAGAATCCTCTGCCTTCCTTCTTCTTCCTTCACGTCCTTCTCCTGCGCATGTTAGCTCTCCATGGGGCCTTGTCTCCTCTAAAAATCATATTTTTATTAATGGAAGGAGGTGATATAGGGATCGTACCTGAAATTACCTTTTCGGGCCCAAAACAGAAATCTTTGGGCTGGGGGTCAGTCGATATCGAGTGATAGGGGTCGATATCGAGTGCAAGGACCCCATACTTAGGCTTCTGGAAGGTTCGGGGCTCAACATAGGAGGTCGATATCGACAGGGAGTGGTCGATATCGAGTTGGGTGGTCGATATCGAGCTGCTTTCTAGTGCTTTCCTCTGTTGTTGTGTGCTCGTCCTCGTGGCTGCCTATGCTCTTCACCTCCAGCCATGGAACTTCCTCCTTTGTAGGGCCAAAAGAGAAATCTAAGACCTCATCGCCTGTCGTAAAGGTGAGCAATCGCTTTCTGACGTTTATCTTGGCATCTGTAGTAGCTAGAAAATGTCTAACAAGAATAATATGGCAAGTAGGATCTTTCGCACAGTCTATAACTAGAAAATAAGCGAGAATATAAAACTTACCAACCTGGATAGGGACATTGTCAACCATACATGTAGGGATGACCACTTGATTGTTTTCCATGTATAGCTTGGCATCCACAGACTCTATTGCTCATATATGTCTTCACATTTTGCCAGATTGATAAGGGCATGATGCTTATGCTTGCACCAAGATCACACAATGCCTCATATCTATATTGTCCAAATCCCACAGTAATAGAAAACTTACCAGGGTCAGGTCTCTTCTTAGGGAAATCCATCCTTTTGCAGTCGCCGGCGATTTCTGTGATTGATCGCTTGTTGCTAAGGATCTCCTTAAGGAACTTGACATATGCAAACATCTCTTGAAGAGCTTCTGTAAAAGGAATGGAAACATTTAGTTCCTGAACCATCTTAACAAATCGTTTAAACCTACCTGCAGTGGGATCTTTCAGCGCCTTGGAAGGGAACGGAAGCATTTTCTTTGGTTTCGGAGCGGAATCAGTTGTCAGAGTCGCTGCAGACGGGTCGACATCGACTGGAGGGGACTCGATATCGACCTGATGATGGTCAATATCGACCATCGTGGTCGGTTTCAAGTTTTCTGGTGCAGCAGGGTCCATATCGACTTGATGATGGTCGATATCGACCAGGTGTTGGTCGATATCGACTTTCTCCGCAGTGTCGTCTTTTGCTTCTCCGGTCTCTGTTTCATGCAGTTTGCATCCACTCCTCAGCTTTACAGCAGCGACATGTCTGTGCTGCCTCTTGGGATTTGGTTTTGTATGCCCAGGGAGCTTTCCAGTTGGGTCTCCATATTCTTCTTCCAGATATCGATTTCTCCAAATCTTATATTGATGTTTTGGAGTTGAGTCTGGATGGTGCCTGTAGATTGCTGTTGTTGTGCTTGATTCCTCCTCATCTCGTCAAGGATCATTTGTAGATCATCCTTCTGCCGGTCTCTTTCTGGATGTCCTGAAGCTCTGTATGGCAGGGGGTGCCTAAGAGCACCTTGGTTCCATTGTGGTTGTTTGAACCTTTGGTCCCCCATATACCGGTTGGGACCCCCTGTGTAAGCTACCTCCTCGTGGGTTTCTGCCATCCTGACTTGCTCTGTATGTGGGCACTCTAAAGTGGTGTGCCGATGTGAGCCACATTCAATGCAGGGCTGGTTAGCAGAGAGGTATTTGACTTGCTTGATGAGCTTGCAATTCTGATCTCTGTAGTATTGCTCTTTGACATCCGGATCAATCTCCTTAGGAGGCTCCTAGAGGGGCATGGATGGGGATGGCCTTGCATAGGCGTTCTCGTCATAGATTGTCGGAGTCCCATACTTATTATCGAAGTTGGTGAGATTTTCGAGGGTAGCCTATGCGCTAGCTAGTGGCATCGTCAGATACCCATATTGAGTATATTGGTTGATCCTATCCTTAGCGGCCAGATCAAGAGAATTGTAGAAGATCTCCTAAATGACATATGGTGGCTGCCCATGAGTGGGGCAGGATCGCAGTAGATCCTTGTATCGTTCCCATGCCTTTGCTAGCGGCTCCCCAGGCTTCTGCTTGAAAGGTGTAATGTTCTGGCAGAGGAGCGCTGTCTTGGCGGGAGGGAAGAATTTATTAAGAAATGTCTGCCTTACCTCAGCCCATGTTGTGAGGGATTGTGGAGTCAGTCCTTCAAGCCACTTCAATGCTGCTCCGACAAGAGACCAACGAAAAGCTTTCATCTTGACATATTCCAGAGTAGTACCTTCAGCAAGAGTATGACACATATCAGAAAAATTGGTAATATGTTCAAGAGGGCATTCATTAAACCTTTCATAAAAAGCATTATTTTTAATTTCAATAAGGAAGGCAGTGCGAATTTCAAAGTGGTTTTCAGGGATTAGAATAGCCGATTCAGGCACGACAAGAGTCGGGTGCATGTAATCCTCAGCAGTAGTAGGGAATTGGGCAAGCTCAACCTCTGCCTGCCTCCTTAGTTCAGCTTCCTGCTCGGCGCGTGCTCTCTCAGCGGTGAGAGCAGTATTTTTGGCTTCTAATTCTCTGTTTAGCCTCTCGATCATCTCAGATTGTGTTTCAGCGTTCGCCATGATCCTTTTCAGTCTAGAGTGGACGTGTATAAGGCGTTCCGGATCGTATAAGGTGCCAAACCCAGGTGCATGACCAAAACGTGAGATCTAACTACCTAAGGCGCGAATGATTGCTTCCCCGGCAACGGCCCCAATTTTTTTGTAAGAGGAAATCGAGTTCAAAATATAGTAAAATAAATCAAACCGGATCTTGCCCACGCAAATAATTACAAGACATCCTCCCGATGTAGCAACAGGAAGTCAGGATCGATCCTCGAGTAAGCGAGTCAGCGGATCTCAAGCAGTGGAAAATCTAACGTCGATTTCGACACACGGGATCAACTCGATATCGACTTAGGGGAGTCGATATCGAACTTGTTCCAGTCGATTTTGGGCAGCTCTAGAAAGTTAGTCGATTTCGGATGGGGTGACCCGATATCGACTTAATGCAACTTGATACCGACCTGTTCTCCTCGAAATTGACCCAACCTGTAGAAACACAAACAAGCAGCGATCTTTCTAGATCGGGAATTAGAAGTCGATATCGATAGTAGTTGGTCAATATTGAGTAGAAACAGTAAAATAAAATAAAGAACAAAGCTTGGCAAATTTCGGAATAAACTATGTATGAAAGAAAACTTCCAAGATCGGGGTTTGCAACAACGATAACCAAACATGCATAAGGCAAGAATAAGATAGATAATCATGAAATCACATCAAAGGATCAAGCTTTCGCCTTTTCCAACAATTAGACAACTCTTTCAAGAAACCCTAATTGTATCTACCGATTTTATGTTTATAATCCAAGTTGTTAACCTGAATCTCTATTAAATAGGTAATAAACATATAAAAGGTAGTAGATGCTCAAAACATAATAAAGGTCGGATCTTTATCTCAAACACGCTTGGCTATCGTCGGGCTCGCCCCGACCCTAGAAGTATGTAGACTACTCGCTCTTCATCGCAAGGAAAGACATCAATAATAAAAGGAAATAAACTTGCATTAATAAACTAAAGTAGAGCTTACAACCAAACGAAGCCAATTCCGTTCTCGCTTCACAACTTCACTCGGCCTCCACTCTCTCTCTCTCTCTTTACTTACTAACTCTTCTCCTTCTCTAGAATTGAATTCCATAAAAACTACCCCCTTGCTAATAAAGGAAAAAAATTCTATCTATACCTCTATCTAACTAGAAGATATAATTCTACTTCGAAATAAATAAATCTAAAATAGATAAAACAAGATAAATCCTAGGGTAATTAATTGTTCAACCCTTAGGATAAATAAAAAGATAAAAAAAGATATATATCTAAAATCTTCATGTGTTGGGAATCTTCTCTCAGAAATATCTCCATTGGATTCGGGATAGAACCTTAACAAGAACCCGGACTAGCACCAAATCGGCCACTGGTGGTCAACTCGATATCGACCTGCAATTCTTCGCTTCAGCTCAGCAACTCGATTCCGGCCTCTAAGATGAACATTGACTAGATTGAACTTGATATCGACCTTCACTTTTCCTTGCTCAACTTCCTTGTCGATTCCTTGACTTCGACTCGATATGGGAAACTCGATATCGACTAGGCATAGTCAATATCGACCAGCTCTCTTCAGCTTCACTCGATTCTTGCTTTTCTGGGTGAATATCGACTGGACTACTTGATATCGACTAAGGTGGGTCGATATCGACCAATGTGCGTCAAGTCGATTTCCTCGTTTCCAGCTCGATTTGTCCTTAGTTCCGCTGCTCCTTGACCTCGGACTTTATGTAGTTGACTTCGAGCTTTTCCTCATATCTCTGGACCGCTGTAAATTACCTCGATTTCTGCGAAATTAAACAGAAACTGGTGTAGATTCCATAATTTGGCAAATAAGCATAAACTACATAGATTCTGTACTATTATAACCCAAATGTATGAAATGCCTGCAGAAATCGATATTAAAGTAAGTATAAAACATGGCACAAAACATGGATATCAAATCACCCCATACTTAAGCTTGCTTGTCCTCAAGCAATAACTTGGATGGTCATTCAGGGGAAGAATACAAAACTCTCAACATCATAACTACAAGACTTCCCCGGCTGTCACACGGGTGGTAAGTAGTATAATGGTAAGTATTCCCGCCTGTCACGCTTGTGACCCGGGTTCGATCCCCGGCAACGACGCCAATTTGACGACGGGGTTTCGTCCTCAGGAGAGACCCCCCCTATAGGATAGTGGAGTCAGGTTCGTCCTCAGGAGAGAAGTCAACGGTTCTAGGTTTAGTTGTTTTAGGGGTTCGGGAATAGCGGGAAAAGGTGATGTGGGTTGCTGTCGACGTCGGCTAAGAATGGGTCGATGTCGAGGGATGGATAGGGAATGGTGGTTGGTGTCAGGTAAAATCTGTGCAGAATGTAAATAAAGAAATAAAGTAATAAAGGTGCAAACTTCCAAGGTAAGGGATCACCGCAACGATAATCGAACACAGAAAAGATAAGATAGAATAGTTATGTAATCACATCAAAGGAGTAAGCTTTCGCCTTTTCCAACAATTAGATAACTCTTTCAAGTAACCCTAATTGTATCTACCAATTTTATGTTTATAATTCAAGTTGTTAACATGAATCTCTATTCTTTAGAGTAGGCAATAAACATATAAAAGGGAGTGGATGATCAAAACATAATAAATATCAAAACTTTACCTCAAGTGTAGATGACTATCGTCGGGCTCACCCCGACCCTAGAAGAAGGAAATTAGAAAACAAACATCCTAAATGAAACTAACTTTAACATTAAAAATAAAACTTAAACTTACAAAACCTTTCAAACGTTCCTCCTGTATCTCCTCTCTCGCCTCCTCTGTCTCTCCTCTCTCCTTGCGCCCGAAGACGGTTTTGCTTGAATTGAATGAAAATCAGCCCCCTAAGGCTTTATTTATAGGCTCCAATCCAAGCTATTCTAGGAAAGAAACAACTATATCTTCTATCTAATTCTATCTGTCTAAATCCTAAGATAAAACTTAATAAATAAAGGAAATAAATCTAATAATTAAATAAGGAAAATATCTAATGTGGATAAATCTTCCTTCTCTCGATAGATCTTGATGTGGATTGATAGAATTCCACATATCTTCTCTTGCAAGCAATTCTATCTTCTCGGACACAACTCGATCTCGCACTCGGACTGCTTCTGGAATGTTCCTCGACGTCGACCAAATTCCTCGACGTCGATTAGAATTCGTTGTCTCGAGTGGTCCTATGCTCAGCTCGTGCTCAATCTCATCCTTTGGAGCAAACGTGGAGCAAAAGTTGGTCGACGTCGACCAGTTTGGTCGACCTCGAGTAACTCTGTCCACTTTCAGCATTCTGCTCCGTTCTTGAAACGCACTTTCCCGAGTTCTTGTTTTTCCGATTGACGCATATGAGCATGCGTTGGAAAGCCCTTTTCGAGGGCTGCAACTCTTATGAAGACATCAAAGCTTGATTCAGAATGATGAATGGCGAAAAGTGGGCTTTTCTCCAGCTGCACCATCCTTAGCTTCTTCATGACTTTCCTTTAAGCTCCAAAGTGCGTCCGATTTCTGCAAAATATAACAAAAACTAGTGTAGACTCCATAATTTGGCAAATAAGCATAAACTACATAGATTCTGTACTAATCTAACCCAAATGCATGAAATGTATACAGAAATCGATATAAAAGTAAGCGTAAAACATGGCACAAAACATGGACATCACCCAGCCATGATCAGATAGAGGATTTAAAGGAGATTGTCAGTGATGAGCTCATGGGAATTTTTTTCTGGGTGAGACACATCTTGCGAGAAGGGTGGAGACGAGTTTGGATTCAAGAGAAAGGATATTGTGGGTCTTCTTCGGTTTAGGTTTAGATGATGATGCTGCAGAAGGAACATGACGCACAAATAACTCTTTTTAGGCTTTGGACAGACAATGGTTCTTGTGAGGGTGGGGTTGAGTGTTGACATTCTCAAGCACACCAAGAATAATGGCCAAAGAGGAGGGCAAGAGGGTAATGTGTTTTTGTTTGATCTGAGACCTGAGAGTGACAACCCTCTTTTCCCGGTAGGCAAATAGGTTCACGGAGAACAATCGGGTGAGACGTGGGTAGGCAACAATACCGGGGTTAAGAATGGTCCAAATATTCAAATTCTTGAGTAAATTGACACACGAGAGACTTGTGGATTCCATAAATTCTAGATTCACATGTTCGTAGAAGTTCATGGGTTGGTTTGAAAACACATCCTTCCACATACCCGCCTTCGTGTGATTACCAAACCATGAAATAGGGGCTTCAGCAATTACCTCGAAATCAGTAGGAGGAGACCGAAGCCGGTGCTAGGGTTTAGCTTTCTTCGGAGCAGAGGGGTTCACTTGCCGGGGATGATTATGATGTTTGGACTAACGGTGAGCAAATGGGATACCTTCATCTTCAAAAGCAGTCTTCAGTTGCATGATAGTTGCCTTACCCTTGTACTCCTCAGCAATGCCCTTCCCTTTGTAATCGGTCGACCGGAGCCTCTTGGAAGCCGATCCGGGAGAGGAGGTGGAAGAACGCTACGATGCCATGGAGATTTTGAGAGATTGAGAGTTTTTTGGGGATGACGAAAACTCAGAGAGAGAAAGAGAGTACCGAGAGAAAAGTGATAGGAGTGATTTGACGGGGAGGGAGAGAAAGATATAAATAGAAGAGAGGGAGAGAAAGATAGAAATCTCTTTGAACAATAAAATCTCGAGAATATAGAAATTCTGGTTAAAAAAATCACGTCCGAATCTAAGAAATATAAACTCCTTTTTAAATTTTGAAAATAAATGTGCACAAATGATAAGGATAAACCAGAAAATAACAAAAATAAATTCTTTTAGTTAATTATCTAAAGAGATAATAACAAAAAAATTTGATCCAAATTTTAATATTTTCGAAAATCAATTCAATGCCATACTATGAATTAGTAAGGCCTTGAAATATCTTTCAAGATCTGAAAGTAGAGAATATTATCAATATTATAAAATACGATTGCTCCCCCTACATCGATGCTTTCCGGTTAAGCATTCCATGTTCTAACCTTATGAAGTTGAATCTATCTTCGGGTAAAGATTTTGTGAAGATATCAGTAAGTTGTAGCTCAGTAGAGATGAATGTCAATGACATATCACCTTTTTCTACATGATCTCGAATAAAATGGTGTCTCACATCTATATGCTTCGTTCTTGAATGCTGAACCGGATTTTTAGAGACAGATAGAAATTGCACTAGTGTTGTCGCATTTTATGGGTATGCCCATATAGTTGATTCCAAGATCTTTGAGTTGTTGTGCAATCCATAAGACTTGCGAACAACAAGCTCCAACAGCAATATATTCAGCTTCGGTCGTTGAGAGCGCCACTGAATTTTGCTTCTTGGATTACCAACTTATTAGGGATGACCCAAGAAATTGACAACACCCAGAGGTGCACTTTCTATCAACATTATATCCTGCAAAATCAGCATCGGAATATCCAACAAGATTGAAGCTAATTTGAGTGGGATACCAAAATCCAAGATCTTTCGTACCATTTAGATATCTCAAAATCCTTTTTACCGTGATAAGATGTGATTCCGACCTTCATATTAGCTTGGAATCTATCACACATACAAACACTAAACATGATATCAGGTCTGCTCGTTGTAAGATAAAGAAGGGAGCCGATCGTACCTCGATATTCTTTTTGATTTACCTGTTTTCTGGTAAGATCTTGATCCAGAGAAAAAGTGAAGCTCGTTGGAGTTTTGGCTACCTTGGACTCGATCATCTTATATACTTCTTGAGGAGATCACGAGTATACTTTCCTTGATTAAGGAAAATACCCTTGGTACTTTGATGAACTTGAAGTCCAAGAAAGAAGTTTAATTCTCCCATCATGCTCATCTCGAATTCCTTGCACATAATATTAGAGAAATCCTTGCACAGAGATTCGTTAGTAGCTCCAACTAGAATATCATCCACATATATTTTAACAACAAGAATATCATTTCCATGGGTCTTGATAAATAAAGTTTTGTCAATCAATCCCCTTTTAAAATTATTTTCTAAAAGATATTTTGAAAGTCGCTCATACCAAGCTCTTGGAGTTTGCTTTAAACCATAAAGTGCTTTGTCGAGCTTATAGACGTGATCTGAAAATTCATCGTTTTCAAAACCGGGACATTGAGAAACATAAACTTCTTCATCTAAAAATCCATTTAAAAAGGCACACTTCACGTCCATTTGAAAGAGTTTTATGCTCACAAAAGATGCAAAGGTAAGAAGCATACGAATGGCTTCAAGTCTGGCTACGGGAGCAAAAGTCTCCTCGTAGTCAATACCATCCTCTTGATTGTAGCCTTGAGCAATAAGATGTGCCTTGTTTCGAATGATGTTGCCACCTTCGTCCATCTTGTTTCGAAATACCGATCGAGTTCCAATAATAGATTTACCCTTCGGCCTTGCCGTAAGAGTCTATAATTTATTGCGCTCAAAATCGTTAAGTTCATTCTGCATAGCTATAATCCAGTCAGGTTCTTGAAGAGCTTCGGTGTACTTCTTGGGTTTTACAAGAGAAACAAAAGCATTAAAAGCACATAAATTTCTAGTTTTAGAACGCATTTGAATGCTAGATGAAGAATCAGAAATAATATCCGTAGAAGAATGGGATGAAGCGTGTTTGAATTTCCTCGCAGATCCTTGGTTAGGATTGCTTGGTGTTGGTTCGTCAGGATTTGGAGGATAAGGCTCCTGAGGTTTAGGAGGATATGGTTCATGTGGTTCAGGAGGTGGTCCATTTCCAAGACCGAATTCATTAGTAAGACCTTGAAAAGTTGTTTCAAGGCCTTGAGATAGCTCAGTAAGATCTTGAAATGGCTCCTGCATATTTCTAGATTTGCTCTTCTCTTGATAGTTGCTTTCTCCTTCTCATTCGTCTTCCTCGTGAACATTTAGGTCAAGATCTGCAAAACCTTCACTCAAGGTACCGTTATCACTTTCATTAAACAATACATGGATACTTTCTTCGACTACTTTGTTACGTTTATTGTATACTCGATAAGCCTTGCTTTGAGTCGAGTATCCAAGAAATATCCCTTCATCGCTACGTGCATCGAATTTCCCAAGATTATCCTTTCCATTGTTATGTACTTAACACGTACATCCAAATGGTTTAAAATATGATATACTTGGTTTTCTTCCTTTAAAAAGCTCATAAGGAGTTTTCTTCAACATTGATCGAATTAAACATCTATTGAGAATGTAATTAGCTGTATTAACAGCTTCTACCCAGTATAGGCAGATTATTCTCTAATAGCGTAGTCCTAGACATTTCCTCTAGGGTGCGGTTCTTGCGTTCCACAACCCTATTTTTTTGAGGTGTTCTAGGAGCTGAAAAATTGTGAGAAATACCATATTTCGCACAAAATAAATCAAAGTTTATTTGATCAAATTCTCTACCATGATCACTTCTAATAGAAACGATTGGTAGGTTTTTCAAGGTTTGTAACTTTTTACAAAGTTTTGAAAAATAAAACAGAGTTTCTGATTTATCTTTTATAAAGAAAACCCAAGTAAACTGAGAATAATCATCAACAATAACAAGAATGTTTTGCTTACCTTTGGGAGATTTGACATGCATAGGCCCACAAAGATCCATGTGTAGAAGCTCGAGAGGTCTAGTAGTAGTAATGACCTGCTTCTTTTTGATAGAACTGCGAGTGTGACACACTAAGAAGGTTATATTTTAGGCCATCAATAAGATACACATCTATAATATGATTATTTAGATCAACACCAATGTTACCAATACCAACGATGTTGCATTTCCCTTTATCACCAAGAGTTATAGTGCCACTGGATTGCTTCTTTGGATTGTGCAAAAGAGATTCTTTTCCACTCATATCCCTTGAGCAACCACTATCCATTATCCACTTTTGATCCTTAGTCTCGGTGATATCCTGCAAAACAAAAAATCAACCTTTTCGGCTAGACCAATAAACCGATTTTGATCCATTATGAGGGTAAACCATGTTAGGCAACCTTGTCCTTTTACGAACCCAAATCTGTCTTATCCGTTCATTTAAGCGTACAGGAAATGTGTTTCAAATAATGTAAGAATCTGTTCTCCTATAAGGACAAGTTTCCTTTACATGACCCTTTTTGCAACAAAAGAAACAAGTGGGAGATCGCCAACTTCTTTTAGTCTTGACAAACTTGGTAGTAGGTTTTACATGAAAAATCCTGTTGTATCATATGCCACTTCGGTTTAAGGAAAGTTGTTGTTCTCCAAGCATCTTGTCGAGAGTGGCTTTGGATCTAGTGAATTGCGCCAGGGTTATTCGTTGATCTTGACATTTTTCAGATAATTTCACTTTTTCATTCTCAAGGTTATTGTTATGAGCTTTAACAGATGAGAGGTTTGCCTTAAGTTCGGAATTTTCCGATCGTAAGGCATTACCCTCAGTGATAAGATATGAATTGTAACTGTCAAGATCTTGCAGCTTCTACGACAACTTCCTTATGCACACCTCTTGATCCTTTACCTTCTCTTTCAAGGTGTTGATTTCTTTGTTGCAATTTTCAGTGATAAGATCGGTCTTTGCCATTAGATAGAGGTTGGCATGTTCGTCTTCCGAATTTGAATCACTTGAGGAGTCCAAGTCACTCCATGCAGCCATGACCTTCTTGTTGGATTTCTTCTTCTTAGCTTTGTTTCTCTTCTTTTGTGGGCATTCTTTGACAAGATGGTCTGTTTCACCACATTCATAGCAATTCAGAACTCGGCTCTTCTTCGAAGGGTTATGAGATTTACCTTTATATTTTGAAGATCCACCAAAATCTCTATTAGAGAATTGTTTCTTCATCTTCAATACTTGAGCTAGCTCTCATGTGATAAGAGCGAAAGGATCTTCATTATTGTCACTATCAAAATCTTTTGGTAGTTCCTCTTTCTTAGCTTTGAGTGCTAAATTCTTGACATTTGTGGGAAGTTCCCCACATCCTCATTGAGGATCATTTCATGGGTGATTAATTTGCACAGTAAGTCATCAATAGCTAGCGTGCTAAGGTCTTGCGCTTCTTCTATGATGGTCACCTTGGGACCCCATTTAGATTTAGGTAGGCATCTAAGTATCTTTCTAACTTTCTCTTCATTTTGGAAAGTTTTTTCCAATGAGTCAAGGTTGTTAATGATCTCCGTAAAATGGGGGACCATTGCTTTTACTGACTCATCTTGGTTCATCTTAAACAATTCATATTGTCTAAGATTGATACCGATTTTGGTCTCTTTGACCTAGCTTGTCCCTTCATAAGTGACCACCAACTTATCCCAGATTTTCTTTGTCGTCCTGTAACATGAAATGGGATTGTATTCGTTAGTACTTAAACCACAATACAATGAATGGATGGCTTTAAAAAATTTTAGCCACGATTTCTAGATCTATCTGAGTGTATTCTTCTTCTGCCTCGTTTACTCTCGTGCCATTAGGCCCTTCTTTCTTGGGAATATTAGGCTCTCGTGTGATAATATGCCAAAGCTCCAAATCTTGATCAATAATGAACATTTGCATCAAAGATATCCAGTGCATTAAGTTGTTCCCAACGAAGAGAGGTGGACGAGAGACAGATCTTCCTTGACCGAAGCCGCTTTGACCTTCGCCTGCCATGGTTAGACTCACAGATAATAAATCTAAGCAAAAATGCATAAAACCACCCTTTATTCAGGGCTGTTTGCAAATAACCACCCTTTATTCAAAAGTTTACAAATAACCACCCATTATATACAAATTGGTTGAAACTAACCACCCATACCCACTTTTCTTGTTAAATCTATTTAGCTTTTTTCCAATTCTAAACAAAAAGGGGGATGAATGACAATCGGTCGGGTCGAGTTTGTGTTCAGTTAGTCGGGTTTCGGATAATGTCTAATAATTTGATCATTCAATTAGGTCGGGTTTGGGTTTCGGATGTATCGGGTTTTCATTATTCGGGTTTCGATTGTCTCGGGTTTCGGTTAGAGGTGGCAATCGGGCGAGTCGGGTCGGGTTATTCGATTTCGGGTCATATCGGACTCGGGTTGATATCAGGTGTGATGACAATTCGGGTCTGTTCGGGTTTATCCTTCTATGTAAGCTAATGTTTATCAATTCTTAATCAATACTATATTCGTTAAAAAAAGTCAAAATCATAATTTTTTTTAATATTAATTTCATATTTATTACTCATAACTACGAAATTATAAAAATAACCAAAAATTGATATTTATATAGTTTGAGCGTCTTAAAAAAGGCTAAAAAGTTACTTTTCTTAATTGAGGGAGCACAACATTATATTTAAGTATACTATATATATATGATAATATTACCATCCATTATTAAGTAATCAAATACTTAGGTTGTTTTGAGTATTTTAGGGAAAATGCTAAGATTTTTGTTGGTTTTGGATATAATCGGGTTTGAGTTATTTCGGGTGTCGGGTATAATCGGGTTCGGGTAATTTCGGGTTTCGGATATGCTCGAGTCGGGCAATTTCGGGTTTCGGGTTGATTTCGGGTCAGTCCATTCGGATATAATCGGGTTCGGGTTCTTACTGGGTTCGAATTGCTTTCGGGTTCAAGCTTAACTCGAATCGGGTCGGTCGGTCTCAGATCCAAACTTTTTTTTCAATTATTTGGGTGTCGGAGTGGTTCGGGTCAAATTAATTGGATCGGTTTTCTCGGGTCGGGTCGGGTATTGCCAGGTCTAGTTTTGGTTATATAGATTTCAAGTGTCTCATGTTTTAGTTATTTTGGGTTTCAGTTATTTTGGGTTTAAGTTATTTCGGGTTTGAATTTTCTCAAATTTTTATTATTTCAATATTCATTTTTAAAACATTACTAGATTGTATCTTTAAGTTCAAGTTATTTTGGGTTTCGATTATAACAGGTTAGGGTCTTAATGGGTTTCGGTTGAATTGGGTTTCATTCGGATTTGGGTGAGCTTCGGCTATCAGTTATTCAGATTTCAGGTCCAAAACGGGTAGGGCTGGATTGGTTTTCGGGTGACATACTTCACTATATTTCCTGGCATTCAGGACAATCGATTCCGGGTCAACCGGGTCAGGTTTTCCGGTTCTGTACGGAAATTATTAGACATTATCCGAAACACGAATGCCCTTTTTTTACAAATTCAAAGAAAAAAGTTAATTAGATTTAACAAGAAAAGAGAGTATGGGTGGTTAGTTGCAACCAATTTATATATAGTGGGTGGTTATTTGCAATTTTTTGAATAAAGGGTGGTTTTATGCATTTTTGCCATAAATCTAAGGTACGTGAGTTAGGCACTGATACCAATTGAAGTGCAGAATAGGCAGACAAATAGTAAACAAATACTCTAGAAGAGAGGGATGAATAGATTATAGCAACTTTTCGCAATATAATAAATTGTAAGGCCTTACCAACTGAGGTAAGACCTTATCTGAAACATAGAAACCAGTTAAGGCAAGAAAAGTGAATAAGAAGCAAGGCAAACGTAAACAATAAATATAAAGTGCAGTAAGTAAAGGACACAAGATATGTTAACGAGCTACATTCGGCACAACCTTGTCTACGTCCCCGCCTAGGGTTATCCAACCCGTAGGATTCAACAGAACTTTATTTCACTTCTTCCTATTAGTTCTAGATACAACTTTTAGAAGACATTCCCTCTTCTAATGTTACTTCCTATCTAGCAACCCAAACACACCAGTGAAACAAAGTTACAGATACCGGAGTATCTTATGCGTTTGGGTAAAGAACCCTTAGTATAACCCTAATAAATTGTACTATAAAGATCAATGGAAACCTCACACACTCAAAGATAAAACAAACGCTTAAACCAGTAGAGATGTGATATCGATTGTTGCAGGAGACAAGAGATTGCAGAAGACGTTATGAGTTGTAGATGATACTTGTATAGACTGCAATCCTCTTCATCTTCTTATAAAGGCTAGCCCATCCAATCCTTTGAATCAAACGTTTGAATTCAGGTTCAATGTTGTTGGGTAATGTTGCACCATATCCGCCTGGGAGAATCTTCAGCCTTTTGAAATTCATTCCAGAAGCTTCACTCGGATATGATGGGATTGGATCTAGTTGAAACGTCGAGGAAGCTAAAGACATGTTCAAACAAATCCCCTTAAAATCTCAACAAACATATGTTCGGTTAGAAATTACAAACATAACCCAAATAAATATACCGAAGTCTGAACTTCAAAGGTCACCCATTCATTTAGGCTCAATAACATATTGGTCCTAAAAATCAGAATTTGTACACTCAATAAAATAGGCTCATTAAAAACAAGTCCATTAACGTTGAGCCCGTGTAGTACTTGAGCCAATATGGTAAGATCTTACCAAAACCTAGAAACTAGGGTTTTGGCTTTCATCAACTAGTAAGACTTTATTCTCCATTAATAAGGTCTTATCATCAAGGTGGAGTTAATATATAAATGAAAATTATTTAAAGAAAGATATACAATTTATAGTTTTTTTACTTTCTATAGAAAATTTCAGAAATTGATAAAAAAAAAAAAGGGTAAGTGAAATTAGAGTTTATGGCTACTAATATTTCAATAATTATTTATGAGTTTTGTTAATATTTTGACAAACACTCCATATAGATAATCCACGTAATAGAATCTTATTCAAGGGATCGGAGGATATGGATCTAGAATCTAGTTGTGCATCAATTTGAGCGATTTGTAAAGGTGTTTTCAAAGAAATGAAGTATGCGTGGAAAATTAATTTTTGTTCTATATTAATGAAGATATAGGAACACTAGTTGATTAATTATTAAAAATAAAACTAGTTGATTAATTATATGTTTACTTTGTTAATTGTAGCGACCAGTGCATATTGGATTGTTTAGTCTTGAAGGGGTAAATCTACGCCTTCTACGGTATATGCGACTTGCACCAATGTGGATTTCAGGTGTGGTGAGAAATCTTCTTATGGCTTATGCCAATACGATAATGACAGACGACAATGCAAAGAAACTGGTAGACAATATAGCCGTGGCTGCAGGTCTCTTGCTGACAATCACTTCTACAGCAACATTCACTATTCCAGGCGGATATGACCAAAACACAGGATATGCCTTGAGAATGAAGCAAGATGCTATAAAAGTGTTCATGGTTTCAGATGTTCTGTCCATGCTCATGTGTGTAAGCATCTTGGTTAGGTACACACTTGGAGTAGGAAGCAAACGTGACAAATTAAGGAAGTTGGTGGTTCATAGCATCATAATGCTCCAAATTTCCCTCTTAGCCGCAGTTGTGGCTTTCATATCTGCTGCATATGCTATTGGGTCGCCCTTCAAGCCCGTAGTCACTATTCCCATTATTATCGCTGGATTACTAAATTTAGTTATCTTTTTCTGGCGTGATTTCTTTGAATTTGTCTTTTGATGATTCAACAACATATGTGATATTTGTACGTAGGTGATTGGTTGCGGGGTACCCCGCAACTGTGTACGATGTCAATTGTAGTAATCAGGTGTTGAATCGAAGGAACCGTGTGAATATCAATTGTAGAGTTCCAACTAGTTTACTAAGCCAAATAAAAGAAGTGATTTTTCATGGAATAACAAAATAAGAAAAATAGCAAATTGCAGGTTTTTGTGAATATATAATGAGAAACATTCTAGAATCAGGATTCACCACAACAATGCATCCTTGATAGACCATATAATTTTCATGCCTGAACAAATTGAAAAGAGATGTTTGAAGGAAAACTAGCTATCTAAATTCATTATCACTCAGCCTACGCATGTCGCAATAAATATGTACGTTTTAATTAATTACCGCTTAACTTATGCAAGTTGCAGAATTAATCAAGTTGGACTCTTTAAGCACTTAGTCCCTATCAAGAAAATCGATCAAACATTAGCGCGGCGTGCACGATCTGCATAACCAACTCAATCCTAAGTTGTGTACGATAGTTTATTATCATCAAGAGAATTAAATAGACTGCTCATAAACAATTCTCATGTTTAATCCATGTTTTCCAACAAATTTAATAACTTTATCTATATATCCTATCTATCTCAATTCGCAACCAATGCATTAGGATTTCAATCAATCATAGAATTAATCGGATTAAACACTCCTGGATCAAATCAAACAAATAATAGAATTCATTCAGGCAATCATCACACACATGTCTATATCAACATCGTTGAGATCACCCCAACCGGTACCCCAGAACAAGGAAATTTGCCAGACATAAATTCAGGCACAATCAAAGAAATCATGATGGAAAAATATAAAACTAGATTAAAAGAATTTATCTTGAATCCAGCAAAACAAATTCGTGACAAATTTCATG
Source organism: Persicaria tinctoria (assembly GCA_037127255.1). Taxonomy (NCBI): domain Eukaryota; kingdom Viridiplantae; phylum Streptophyta; class Magnoliopsida; order Caryophyllales; family Polygonaceae; genus Persicaria; species Persicaria tinctoria. The sequence goes on from JBANSL010000013.1 coordinate 71,212,844, forward strand.
GTCGAACTGCTCTTCACTTACCCAAGATGGATGTTCTTGACTCTATCTTGATGTTATATTATATGTTTTTGTTAGTATGATGGAAGAAAAAGAAAGGTAGTATTTATTTTATACAAATATCAATTAGATTATTTATTGGGATTTATATTTAAATTAGTTGTTGGAGATTTTGTGCAGGATTTGATTTGGTTATTAGAGATTTGTGGTTGACTTTCTAGAAGCTTTTTTGAGGATTTTGTGGACCAATCTTCAAATTCAAAAGGTTGTTGGTTTGTTGAGATTTTCAAGAAATTTGGTTGAACCAATCTCCAGCTGCCTTCAACGTTTCAAAACAAACCATCAGTACCAAAACAGAGTCAACACCTTAGTGAAAGCCAAAACCATGGTTTCCAGATTTTGGTAAGGCCTTACCAATACTGGCTCAAGTTTTATACGAGCTCAGTTTTAATGGGCATGTTTTAGTGGTCTTATAATTTTGACATTAATTGGACCAATATGTTTTGGGCTTCGATTTATTTTATGGGCATGTTATTTGCTTAGGTTTTGTTTTTAGTTGCTTTTGGTTGATTTGCATTGAGATTTTATTTACTAACCTAGGTAGATATTAATTTGTTTGATGAGATCTACAAGGGATTTTATTTGACCAAGCCTTCAGCCTTCAAAGTTTCAAATCAATCAAAATCCCAGGCGTAGCTTCTGGAACGCGCTTTTGAATTACATGTTCTTCTCTCCGTATGTATCACAACGTCTCTCAACAAATCAGGCACCCAAAGTTCAAACGCTCAAATCAATTCAAACTCGGATGGGCTGACCTTTATAAGGAGACGAAGAGGATGGCAGTAGAGACAAGCTTCACCCCCTGCACATACAAGTTCTCATGCAATCCTTTGTCTCCTACAACACCTCACATCTCTCCTTGCTTGAGCGTTTTATTTCTTTGAGTGTGTGAGATTTCCATTGAGCTTTATCGTACAATTCATTAGGGTTATACTAAGGATTATTTACCCAAACGTATAAGATACTCCGGTATCGGTAGGACTTTGTTTCACTTTTGTGTTTGGGTTGCTAGATAGGAAGTGTGAGGCTTCTAAGTTTAGAAGAGGGAAGGTCTTCTAAAGGTTGTATCTAGAACTCATAGGAAGAAGTGAAATAAAGTTGTGTTGAATCCTACGGGTTGGATAACCCTAGGCGGGGACGTAAGCAAGGTTGTGCCGAACCTCGTTAACATATCGTGTGTTCTTTTCTTACTGCACTTTATCTTTATTATTTTCGTTTGTTTTGCTTGCTAGTCGTTATTTTATTGTTAACTTGTCTCTATGTTTCAGATAAGGTCTTATCTCTGTGTGGTAAGGTCTTACAGTTTCTGGTATTGCGAAAAGTTATCATACTCTATTCATCCTCCCTTCTAGAGTATTGGTTTGCTATTTACCTGCCTATTATGCACTTCAGATGGCTATTCCATGGAGGAATGTTTAACAAATACAAGAATGAAAGAGCTCATTAATCAGGTCGACAATGATGGCAACATACCCTTGCATATTGTCTTGATCAACTATGACATACTAACTGCAGATATGCTTCTAGACGTTGATGACGTCAATTGGAGATTGATAAACAAAGAAGGCAATTGTCGACTTATGGATTTGTGCTCCTCCTCCGACCACATTACCCGCAAATTGGTAAGCAAATAGTCAATTTTTTCCCAATTAAGTACGTTATGTGTGGATTACTCCCTCTTGGGGGATCCTCTCATCTCCTCTCTCTCCCTCTCCTCTCCTCTCTCGCTTGTTCTTGGATCTTAGCCTGGTTCTTGCTGATCGATCTAGACGGAGCAACTTTGGGTTGCCTCCTGACTGATCTGATCATACAAAACTCCTTTATGTAAATACAAATCTCATTCACAACATGCAAAGCCCAACCCATCCAAACCAAAACCTTTCAACAAATAAAAAAAAATCAAGTTTTTTGCAGATTTTCCTACTTCCAAGGGGAGCCCCATTTGCTTAGCCCTTCATAGCGATATTTCGATTTACAAAATCAAACTTTATTGAGCAACAAATTGGGATTGATTTATCAAAAATCAGAGAGGGGAAGCCTTTATTGCTCCTTCATCGCTCACCACAACATTTTAACTTAAAAAAAAATCATCACAACCATGGGAGATTTTCTCCTAAAAATTACTCTATCAATGAATGTCTTGAATGCAGCTGCAGGCCCAAATATGAGCATGCGGATTCCAGGGGTGGGTATTGAGCATATGTAGGAGATGAGTGCACGGTGCGCGATCCGCCAATTGGAAGCTCTTCTGAAAGGATTTAGGTGACGATTTCCATGACAGAACCTGGCGACGCAAAATCAAGTGATCGAAGAAGGTGGATCCGGAAGCGGCAACATGAACGATCCGCTCTTCCTTTCCAACTCTGATCACCATGACGCACAGCTGGTTGCTGCTCCGTTTACCGGACTCAATTTTATGAGTTGGACTCGTGGAATTAAAATGGCGCCGGGTGCAAAGTACAAAATCGGTTCAATTGATGGAAGCTCAGATCTGGACTCTGTTCCACATGCAGACATTCAGAGATGGAAACGCTGCAATTATATGGTATGATGGTGGATTTTAAATTCAATGAATGCCGATATTGCTGAGGGCTTCATGTATGATGATTCTGCCAAAGAGTTCTGGGACGAGATCATCGAAAGATATGCACAAACAAATGGACCTCTTCTTTATCAATTGAAGAAGAATTTGTACAATCAGGTTCAAGGTTCACTGAGTGCCGCTGACTATTTCAATAAAGTGAAGAAGTTTAGGATGAAATTCTTCCTCTCGAAGGAGTGCCTAGGTGCACTTGTGGAGCGAGAGGAAGGTGCACTTGTGATCTGTCCAAGAAAATGGAGAAAATGGATGATTGAAACAAGCTGCTTCAGTTCTTGATGGGATTAAGCGACACGTATGATAGTGTGAGAAACCAGGTTCTCTCTACTGATCCTCTATCAACTATAAATCGTGCTTACTATCTTGTTAAGCAGGTTGAGGTTGCAGGAGGAAGTAACAGAAGTGATGCTATTCACAATGGCAGTGCTTTTGTTGTAGGAAAATCAAGTGACAACAAGAAATCTTTCAAGAAGGATAAGGCATACAAGTTGTCTCGCCACTGTGGTATCAAAGGCCATACAGTGGAGGGATGTTTTAAAATCATAGGCTATCCCGATTGGTTCAAGGATCCAAAGGGAAAGAAAGCAGCAAAATCTACAACTAATGTTGTAGAGACTTTTGACTCTCCATTAGATGATGTTGATGAGGAGCTCAAAGAGGTAGGAACATGTATGGATATGGCACTTGTCAATGTTGTGTGCCAAGAAGTTCTGAAAGCAAGGAAAGGTCGTGGTGCTTCATCTAGTTGTGCAGGTACTTCATTTGCTCTCCTTTCATATAGTCATCAGGACTTGAATAAATTGACTTGGATTATTAATTCGGGAGCAAGTAATCATATTATCTATGATGATAATCTGTTGAGAAGAAAATGTGTATTAGCTAAACATATAACGGTGGGCTTACCTGATGGAACTATCAGAAAAGTCACAGATGTTGGAGATATCAGTTTAGCATCAGGAACTTTGTTGAAGAATGTGTTTCATGTGCCTAATTTCAAAACAAATCTGATGGCAGTAGGAAAGATAGTTGATGATGCTGGTCTTGATGTGACTTTTAAGAAGACAGTGTGTTTTTCAGGACCCTAAGAGTGGTCAAGAAGTACTCAGTGCATCAAGGCTCTCTAGAAGGTTATTCAAGGCAACTTTGAAGACTAAGGATGGAAGGACTAAATGTGCTGATCATTCTGTAAATAGCGCAAATAAATCTGGTTTTGATTCGAATATTAAAAGGATTCCAAGTCATGTTTGGCATGCTAGGTTAGGCCATATTTCCCTTTCAAAGTTGAAACATGTTAAGGGACGTGATTCTGTTGATATTAACAACTCATTTTGTGAGGCTTGTATTATCGCCAAGCATCATTCCATCTCTTTTACTGTAAGCAATTCCATAGCTAATGCAAAGTTTGAGTTGATTCACATTGACTTGTGGGGACCTTACAAGGTTCAAAGTAGGACTGGTGCTAAGTACTTTGTCACTATTCTAGATGATTACAGAGGAGCAGTTTGGACATATTTGGTTGCTGACAAGTTGCAGGCTTCCAAAACTATATGTTCATTTATTGCTCTTGTGGAAACTCAATTTGGGACCAGGGTGAAGGCAGTAAGAAGTAATCACGAGTATGAATTTTCCAGATGCTCAGTGTTCTTTGTGAACAAAGGTATTGTTCACCAACACTCGATGCCCTATGTGCCTCAACAAAATGGACGTGTTGAGAGCAAACATAGGCACTTAGTAGAGACTGCTAGAGCAATTCGATTAGCTGCTAATTTTCCCTTGCAGTTTTGGGGAGATTATATATTAGCTGCTACACATTCGATAAAATTGATGCCTTCATCTGTCATACGGTGGGAGTCTCCTTATGAAAGGTTGATGAGTAGGCATCCTGATTACAGTAGGCTCAGGGTAATTGGTTGCTTGGCTTTTGCTCTTGTCAAGGGAGCTACCAAAGACAAGTTTGCTTGTAATTAAGGATAGAAAGTGCATCTTCTTGGGTTATCCTCATGATCACAGAGCTTACAGGCTGTATGATCTTGATTCCAAGACTACCTGGTAAGTAGAGATGTGTTGTTCTTTGGGGATGTTTTTCCTTACACAGATGCCAAGCTATCACCCTTACCACCTACGGCTTCCCTGCCTTTGGTTAACCCAGCTCATGACCCTGATCTTGATCAACCAATACCTACTCCTACACTAACTCCCACCCATTCACATGTCACTACTCTTATACATGATGTTGTTGATTCAATTGAATCACCTTCAATTTACACTCAAGCATCATATGAGATGTCTGTTTCAAACTAAAACCCTGAACCCATTCTTAGACGATTCACAAGACATTCTCATTTTCCTGCTCATCTTAAAGACTTTGTTTGTCCCAATAACTCTAATTCACTTTCCACGTCTTTTTTAGCCATCATTGTTAATGATCCAAATTTTTATCCTCCAGATTATGTTGCTTCCCTAGAAAATGTTTTGTCTCTCAAAGAACCATATCCGGCAAAAGATGATCCTTTATGGGTTGAAGCAATGCAAAAGGAGCTTACTGCACTTGATAACAATGACACTTGGTCCCTTACCTCTATACCTGCAGAAAAATCTGCAATTGGTTGTAGATGGGTTTTTAAGATCAAGTTTCGGCCTGATGGTAGTGTTGAAAGGCTTAAGGCACATTTGGTTGCAAAAGGATATAATCAGATTAAAGGGAAAGATTATAAGCATACCTTCTCCCCCGTTGCAAAGTTCACCACAGTGAGATTGTTGGTTGCTATTGCAACTCAGAAGTAGTGACTTATAAAGAAGTTAGACATTAACAATGCTTTTCTTCATGGATTCCTTGATGAAGAAGTGTATATGCACATTCCTGAGGGTTATTCTAAAGGATCTTCTAATCAGGTTTGCAAGCTCAAGAGATCTCTTTATGGTTTGAAGTAGGCCTCACGACAATGGAATGTGGAACTTTCAAAGTTCTTTATTAACAGAGGGTACTCCCAGTCTCCTTTTGATCATTCTTTGATTCTCAAGTCTGTTCCAGAGGGATTGGTTGCAGTACTTGTCTACGTCGATGACTAGCTTGTTGCTCACAGGTGACAGTGCCACTGAGATCTCTGATATAAAGGCAACTCTGCACATAATGTTTACTAATCAAAGACTCGATGTAAGGTATTTCCTTGGCCTGGAGATATCAAGGACATCTCAAGGTACATTGTTGAACCAACGAAAATATGTCTTAGACATATTACAGGATACTCAAATGGAAGATTCCAATGTATAGCTTCCTTTCCTATGTCTCGTGGCTTGAAACTCACTATTGACAATGGTGAGGAGCTCTCTGATCCAGAGAAATATCGACGTTTAGTTGGTCGATTACTGTATTTGAACATGACACGGCATGATATCTCTTACGTCGTTCAACATTTGAGTCAGTTTATGAACTCCCCTCGCATCCCTCACTGGCAGGCAACTTTTCAAGTAATTCGTTATCTTTGGGACACTGTGAACATTGGTTTGCTATACCCTATTTAGAATTGTATTGATCTCACTACCTACTGTGATTCAGATTGGGATAATTGTCTGTTAGTGGGCGATCACTGATTGGTTTATGTGTATTCATGGGAAGAGCCGAAGAGCTTTGGTGTCTTGGAAAACCAAGAAACAGACTATCGTTTCTAAGTTTTCTTTTGAGACCGAGTGCAGGAGCTTGTCAAAGACATCTAGTGAGCTTGTGTGGCTTGATTCAATTCTCATTGGTTTGAATTATTCTATGCCCAAACCTATTCCATTATTTTGTGATAGCAAGTCGGTAATCACAATTGTGGAGAATCCAGTTCTACATGAATGGACAAAGCACATTCGCTTGGATTGTCATTACATCCAGGAGAGATTTCAGGAAGGGTTCTTGGTTCCTACTTTTCTTCGTTCTCAATTACAGCCAGCTGACATTTTGACTAAGCTCTTTGGCCATGACCAACATCAATTCCTTGCTTGCAAGCTTGGTCTCGTTTGTTCAACTCCTCCAGCTTGAGAGGGGGGTATTGAGCATATGTAGGAGATGAGGGTCTTTCTGTAATTCAGCTTATAATTTTAGGGGCAATTTAGTCATTTCATGTGAAGTGTAATTGGGCTATAAATTGTCATAAGTTGTAATCAGAACTCAAGCAATTCAACTGAAAATTGTTACAAAATCGTTTCTTCAGAAAACTTCATCTTCTTCCTTTTGTGCTTCCATGGAGTTCTAGGTTAGGGATTCTCATTTCCATGAGTTTCTTTACCATGGGCAGTTGGGGTTGTTTGAGCGGATTGCAATTTTCGGGAATTATACTTCTAGGGTTTTTGAAAAATAAAATTCTAATCCAAACGCATGTATTGAAATTTACTTCCTAAGTTATTTCAATTCCTGGGTTTGTTTGTAATGAAATCCGAACATTAGGTCTTTATATAAATTGTAATCAAGTTTATCCGATTAATTGAATTGAGGAGGACTCAGAAAATGTTCTAGCTCCTCTCTTCCAACATGGCATCAAAGCTTAGGTTCGAGTTTCTATTTCAGGTTCGATCCTAAATGAAGAATGGAGAGAAAGTACTCCATTGAAGAGGTCTTTCTAGCAAAAGGAGGCCGAGGTCGATTCCAAGTGAAGGAATCACGAAAAAGGAAGCCAATAGATGGTGCTCCATTTCTGTTGAAGGCGGTTTCGAGTGAAGGAATCATGATGAAGAGGCCGAGAGATGGTGTACGGTGCTCTAAAGTGTTGAATCATTCCATGTCAGGAAAGAGAAGCTGAAGATGAAGGCCAAGTATCGATTTCAGAGACAAAGAGCCCGGAGTTGAAGTGTTTGTATAACTTTTATCTGGAGATGAAAAGTATGAAGAAGAAGAACGCTGACAAGAAGGCAAGGCCGAAGAAGGCAGTTGAAGGGCTCTGGGAAGAAAGTCCAGCCGAAGAAGGCGGTAGTGAAGAAGAAGGGCTTCATGATGAGAGTTCGGCCGAAGAATTTTAATACGACGATGAGAATCAAGATTTGAAGATGATGAGAAGTTGCATGGAGATCCGATGAAGAAGAGAAGTGCATCTGAAGGATCCGATGAATTTGAAGCCGAAGGTTCTGAAGGAGTTGAAGATGATGAAGATGATTGATAACCTGTGTCTGATAAGAAAAATCGTGGAATTTTCAATCAAGGAAAAATGTTGGAATATGATTCAAATTTAATTAATTAATTACTAAGATATCTAATTAGGTAGTTACGGATTTGTACGTGAGCAATTCGCACGCTTAGATTTTAGGGTTAGTGTGGTTAGAGATATTTTTAGGGTTAATTAGTTATTAGATTAGTGCCTCACAATCGTTCAATTTTAGGTTGAGGTCTTTCTATAAATCGTAATCAAGTTAATTTATTAGATTAAGACTCAAAAAATGTTCTGGCTTCTCTCTTCCAACATTGTTGTCCGGTCTCTCAATTGTTTAGGATTATTTTTAATCTTCTTTATTTATGGTATTACACTCTAGATTCAGGATGAAGATTTCCGATTTTCATCATTTTTTATTTAGGCTGCATATTATTTAGGTGGAGCATACCCTTTTCAATTTATTTTTAAGTAATTGTACTCTTTTAGTTTTGTTTTAGGTAATTGTAATTTTTTAACGATGGATATTATCTATTTACCTTTAAAATCAATTTTTACTTTTTTCAATTTTTATCCTTTTTTAAAATGATTGATGATGAAGATATTTTTAATAAATCAAATTTTATCCTTATTTTTTTTACAGGATTGGTGGATGAAGATATTTTAACAAACTTTTTCCTTTGCGGACGGATTGGTGGATGAATGGATTATTATCAACGGAGAATTTTCTAGAGTACCACTTTAAGAATTTTCTAGGTTACATGTAACGTATTACTCTTCAAATTATTTGATTAGAATCGTTTATCGATCAATTTTACCCTAAATTATTGTGTGCAAATGATTTTATTGTAACAATTTTTGTTTCTTTTTTCAGTTTGCAGCGTAGAGATGACCGAACAAGATGGCGGAGGGTCCATATCATCACAAGTTCAACCACACAATGAACTTCCAAAACGTTGAGTTACTTATAAGAAATCACACTCCTGTAATACAATAATATTCATGTAATCAGTTCCTGTAATACAGTAATATTCATGTAATACAATGTCATGAGTTACTTACAAGAAATCACACTCCTGTAATACAATAATATTGATGTAATCAATTCCTGTAATGAATAAAATCATTTAGAGTTGTATTACAAGAAATCACTATAACCAACTAAAGTAGCATACAATTCATGTAATGAACGAATTCTTGTACCCATTACTATAACCAACTACAATAGCATACAATTATTGTAATGAATGATTTCCTGTAATGACTGAATTCTGGTAAAGACAGGTACCAATTAAAGTAGCATACAATTATTGTAAAAATAGATAACAATTATTGTAACCTAAATTATTGTCCCTAACTAACAAGAAGCAAATACAATATCCGTAGGTAAGATATCGATTCCCTGAAGCTTGTACCTACCCTACATCTTCATTCTTTGTGTCTGTATCGGGGCGCCTAACTCCCATGGTTGAATTAGGGTTCTCAAATTAGAGTTTACTATACCATACATGGAAGTTACAATAACAACCACAAAAATAAACAAATCAAATTTACCAACCTTCAATGTCTTCGCAATCACCGTACTTCAAGGAAGATGCAATGGGATGAGCATCGCTTAATTGAAGAGATGAATGGAAAAGAACGAGCGTTTATGGAATAGGATGAGCGTCAATGGAATTAAAATTAATCAATGGCAAATCAAATCAAGGGCAAATCTGTCATAACAAAAACAAAATCTTCAATGGTACATTTAACAAAAAAAAAAACTTGAAAATGGTATAACTACCCAATTTGGCCTATTTATTTTTGCCTATGTTTGATTCCTTTGTTATATTGTTTGGGCGATGCCATAGATGTTTTGAGAGCATTGATATTGATATTTGGTTGCCTAACAATATGTTACATTCAAACATAATGTGCTAAATCCAATTAATTTTATAATTGAGTAGAGTTTCTATTGTAATTTGAGATCGAGAGGTTATAGAACTAACAAAGGCAATTAGATAATTAATGGTTTAAGGCCGAGAGATCCTAACTCACTATCAGAATCTTAGGTTTGAACCTGATATTTTTGTTATCGTGAAAGCTTAATGAATTTTCTTCTGGGTTAATAACTATCATAGATACTCTAGTGTGAGATGGCCCTAAATTGAATATGATAGAAGATATTGATACAACAGAAGTCTATGTTCTAAGTTTGTAAAGGGTCTAAGTTAGATTAGTTGAATGCCAAAGCAAATGTTAATTGAATTTAGGCACATTTACATATGTCCGACGTAGCCAAGGAATGTGGGAGAGGAGCCTACAACAACGCTCTACGGCCACAAGCATCAAATGTGGTTGATACATGATTCTAAATAGACACATTTAATCACAGTCATTCATTCCCTCGCCTAATGCCCCTCCGCTCTTAATTTAGAACTATCATTTGTAATTCATTGGCATTTTTATTAGATCACTTGAAAGGGTGATTTCCGAATGTGTTAATCATAATTCATCGACTTTTCTTCATATATATACCTAGATTGCTTATCTTTTACTTTCTATTTTTACTTACTATTTTATTGTTTTTTAAGTTAATTACTACGTAGTATTATATTGTTTTTAAGTGATTGTTTAGTGATTAGTTATTGAACCTTCATTCACCTATGTTAGGTACGTCTGACCTAGAATCTGAAACATGCCTACATTAATTTGGCTCCCACCGTGGGGGCGAATTCCTAAAAAATTAAACATTACGGAGGAGTACTAAAAAGGACATTAATTGTTCATCATGACCGGCCGGATCCTCTAACCTTTGCAATCCCAATGGAAAAAATGATAAATATCATGATACCCCACCACCATTCGAAATACCAGCAAACATAACCTTGATTGACACCACCACCTAGTAAGCCTACCAAACCCCTAATGACAAAATTGTGTAGAGTACGTATAGCTTAAGCTTAGATTAGTTAGATGATTAGTTTCTAATAAGTGGAGGAGAGTGTGTAACTCTGTTAGAACTGATTCTCCACTATAAATAGTCTTGCTGTACATACAGAATAAGTGATGAATTACACATTTTTACAGGAGAAGTTCTCCAACTAACTCTCCCTCTCCATCTTGCTCTCGCAGTTGCTTTCCATCACAATCAGATATATGTTCTTGATTGTTCAGTGATGGTTGTTGAACATGATTGAGATTACAAGTGTGTAATCTCGGATCCTAGTTTCCTCTTGACATGGTATTAGAGTGCATTCAGTCCAGCGTCGAGCTGTGATTGATTTCTAGTTTTTGTTTCGAAGTTTGTTGAATTTCTTGTTCTGATGTTCATGTGTTGATTCTGCTACTGGTTTCTGGTTGTTTCTGCTCGCGATTGCTTTGCGTTTACTTGTTTGTGTATATGCTTTGCTTTTAATTGATTTCCTTTGTTAGATCTACGTTTTTGTGCTCGGATTTGTGCAATGATGTCCGAACACACTCGATCGGACATGAATGGGGGAGATCGCTCATATCAGGCTCCGAGGTCTGGTACGAACTTTAACGAACCGTTGCACCAGACGAATTCCGACCATCCTGGTATGCAGTTGGTCGGAGTTCAGTTCAATGGCACCAATTTTATTAGCTGGAGTAGAGGAGTTCGTATGTCGTTAGGTACCAAGTTGAAGCTCGGCTTCATTAATGGAGGATGCGCCAGACCTGATGAAGGTTCTACTGACTTTGAAAGGTGGATTTGCTATGATTACATGGTTATGTGATGGATTCTTAACTCGATGAAAGCTGAAATTGCAGAGAATTTTATGTATGTTTCATCTGCTAAGGATTTGTGGGAGGAGATTTCGGAACGATTTTCATAAACGAATGTTCCTCTCATATACCAGTTGCATAGAGAGGTTACGAAGATTAAGCAAGACAACCTCTCTGTAGTGACTTATTTTGGGAAGAAGAAGCGTGTCTGGGATGAGTTACAGACCTTGCAAGGAACTCCTACTTGTACGTGTGGCATTATGAAGAACTACATCTGCTTGCTACTCAAGAAGATGCTCGAGTGTGAAGCTACAACAAAATTGATGTAATTCCTCATGGGATTGAGTGATCAATTTGATAATATTCGTAATGACATACTTGTTATGGATCCTTTACCCTCGGTCAATCGTGCTTTCCAGATGGTGAATCAGATCGAGAGGCAGAAGGAGATTACAGGCCAACAGAACATTAATCATGAGATACTTGTTGCTGGCAGATTTGGGAATTCCAGGTTTGACAATACGAAATTTGAGAAAGGGCAAGGATCTGGGAAGAATACTGATTACAAGGTCGATTATAAGAAAGTCAAATTCGACAGAGTTTGCACATACTACAAAGAGAAGGGTCACCTCAAGGAGACATGTTTCAAGTTAGTAGGGGTGCCTGATTGGTATAAGGAGCTTAAGGCTCAGAGTGGTGCTAATGGTAAAACTGGGGGAGTTGGTTCATCTTGTGGGAAGTTTGTGGGAAAGATAGAAGGGTTTCAGACTGAAGAGCATCCATTGTTGATGGATGTCGAATCACATACTCCTGCCCTAGAGAAGTCTATGCGAGACGAGCATATGATTAATGCTCTTATTGCTGAAGCAACTCGGAAAGTTAGAGGCAAAGGGAAAATTTCAGATGATGATGGCAGTTTTGGGGTTGTGAATTTCACACGTAATCAGATTGATCAGTCTTCTACTCTTGATTCTAGTTCATCGATGATTAATTGGATAGTGGATTTACGATCCACATATCATATTACTTTCGATGAATCTCTGTTTATTGATTTGCATCACCTGGACACACCAATTAAAATTAGTTTTCCGGATGGTGTAATTCAGAATGTAACAGATGTTGGGACTGTGAAGCTTACATAGTTGATTACACTTCATGATGTGCTTTTTATGCCTCAATTCCATCATCATCTGTTGTCTGTATCAAAGTTTCTTTATACTGGTGGTCTTGTGTTTTTATTCTACCAAAATTGGTGTGAATTGCAGGCCATTTCAACTAGACAAGTATTGTCCACTGGATGCAGACGTGGGGGCCTCTACTATTTTGAAGGATTTAGCTGTCTTCCTAAGCATCAACATATCTGCAGGATTGAGAGTTCCAATCTTGTCTCACATGCCTTGAATAAATGTGAGCCTTTGTTAGACTCTTTTGTTGGTGCTACTGATGTTTCTCCCTTTCAATTACTCCATGCCCGTTTAGGACATATTTCTGCCTCCAAGATGATTCATTTACAGGGTCATTCTAAGGCAGATTTGCAAGGTTTTTCATGTGATGTGTGTGATCTGTCTAAGCAACACGTACAAGTTACCATTTGCTTCTAGTTCTTCACATGCTTTGAAACCGTTTGATTTGGTACATCTAGATGTTTGGGGGTCCATATGCTACCCCTTCTTTGTGTGGAGGAAAGTTTTTCCTCACAATATTGGATGACTGCACAAGGCATACGTGGACCTTTTTGTTTCGAAGCAAAGATCAGGTACCTGCACTGATCATGAGCTTCTTCCACTTTGTCAACAATCAGTTTGACTCACGGATTAAAATAATCCGAACCGACAATGGGTAAGAATTCATGAACACCAGACTTCATGATTTTCTCTCAGAAAAGGGAGTTGTTCATCATCGCTCAACTCCTTATGTGTCTGAACACAATGGGAGGGTGGAGCGTAAGCACCGACATCTAATTGAGACTGCCAGGGCTCTTAGGATAAATGTTGGGCTTCCAATTCGGTTTTGGGGATAGTGTTTGATCATTGCTACTTACCTCATCATCATTATGCAATCTTCTGTCTTAAGATGGAAATCTCTATACGAAGCTTTGTTTTCTCGTGCTCCTGATTACACTATCTTAAGGACTATGGGTTGCTTATGTTTTGCTTGGATTCCTAAGTCACATAGGCAGAAGTTTGAACCCACTTCTCAGAAATGCATTTTCTTAGGCTACCCAATGGGTAAAAAAATTTACAAGGTTTATGACTTACTTGATCATAAGGTGTTTGTCAGTAGACACACCACCTTCCATGAGATTGTGTTTCCATTCAAGGACTCACCCTCTGTACCTCATATTTCGAGCTCTTTTTCACTTCTTTTGGTCACTTTTGGCTGGACCTGGGCAAACGCGGGTCGGTCCGCTCGGCCCGCCCTGCCCGCCCGCTAATATGGGCGGGCATGGACATAGGGAAAAGCCCATGCGGACTGCTAAGCCCGGCCCGTGCCCGCAACGGGTACAGGATTGGGAAGACCAATGTACCCGTTGCGGGCCGCTAAGCCCGTAATGGGTACCCGCTATTTTTTTTTTATTCAAATTATAAAAATATATATTATAGTGTATATATACATATATATTATTGATTATTGTGTGTGCAAATATATGTATACGTACAATTCAAAAACAGTATGTATACATATATGCATTAACCAAAAAAAAAGTGTATAAATATGTATACATATATTACTATACACATATAAAAACAGTCTACCGCTTCAAAAAAAAATGTATATATACATATATTACTATACACATATAAATATGTATACGTACAATTCAAAAACAGTATGTATACCAAAAGAAAAACAGTAGAATAGTGTAAATGTAGAGTATCACTAGTAGAAAATAGGCTTTTTAGCCCGGGCGTTTTGAATAATATAGCCCGGATATATAGGAAATGAGGTCTGGGCATCAGCTTAATGTGATAATAGGTATAGAGCCCGGACCCAAAAAGTACACGCCCGGGCTAATAGACCCCCATTAGATTTAGGTAAAAAACTCACAGATTTTATAGCCCGGATTGTATCTTAATGTCCGGGTTATTTGGTATATCAAATATCCCGGATATTGTTAACTCCGGGTTATTTTCCCTATCAAAAGGCCCATGTAAGGAGGTTATATAGACCGGATACTGGAAGATCCGGGCTATTTGGTAAGTCATTTTTACAGAATTTGCCTTGTTTATATTTCCCGGATTTAATAGGTCCGGGCTCTTTTATATGTATATATTTATTTAATGGCCATTTTTTGTAGGTCCTATTCCACCTGTAGGTTTTTATATTGTTCCTATTCACCTGTTTTACAAATATATTCAGCACATGCAAACACTAACACAATGGAAGGTTGATTATAAAAAAAAAAGAGTCCATATGTTCTCATTAAGATAACAAAAAAAACCAACACTGTCAAGCTTGAAACACCAGCACTGTCAGTACACCAACACTATTAGTACAACATCTTGTCTCTCCCTTGCATAGTAGAACCAATAGTATGCTATTAACTAAAACAAAACATAACTAGAGCGTTCAGATGCCAAAAGAGACAAATGATATACTTAGAATTGACCGTCAATCTCGGTGGGTTCTTCATCTGACATGAAGCGCAACCTACTGAAGCTAATATCCCCTTCGATCCTGCAAAAATCAGAAGCAATAAGCATAATAAAAGCCAACTTAGGGCTGCCTCATTGGGTAAATTGCACAAAGATCAATTCGAAAATGAAGTGTTTTGAAAATACATACCATTTTATACTTATAACTGCGATAAAATAGGCCCACTTTAGTTCCTGCAATTTTTTTACCAGTAATCAACAAACGCTCACAATGATGATTAATAAAATAATACATTGGTAATAATATTACAAGGAATTCTTAACCATGATAGAAATGATTTTCAATTGATATTTACAACGAAATGCACCTTAGGAAAGAGGTATGTTTAATACCTGAGGGAGGGAAGGATAAACAGAGGCATTGGAGATGCCCGGTAGGGCTCCCTGATAAATCCCAGGTGAAAAAGGATAAATATAAGATGTGATAAATTATCCAACCTGTCAAGTTAAATATCCAGCAATGAAAGAAATGAAATATTATACATTTATATTAATCACATATCTTACTAATATATAATAAGACGCAGCCAATCATTACCACCTTATTTGAGTTTTTTCTTTCGATTTCTAGTTGGATCAAGATGGCAAGAAGAAGGGTTGTTTGGTTGTTCAGAAGTTCCTGAATCGTTGAGAAGTGCCTGAATCTCTATTTCCAAGACAAGAGTGATATGTAAACTCTATTTTAAAGACTACTACCTATGCTCTTAAAACTTGTCTAGCTTTTTGAGATAATACACACCAGCTAGAGTTATTTTTATGAATTTGAAAATTTTTTGTGGCCTAATATTGGTTTACACTTTACAGAGCAAATAATATGCTATATAAGTCAGGTCAACTTATGCTTCGGATTATAGTGGTACCAACAATTTGGAAAAAGACAACAAATAAAGAAAAGAAAAGAAGATGGATTGGAATCATTTTGTTACAGGCTTCACCATGAACAAAGAGTTATAATTGTTTAAGAAATACCTTTATTTGTTCTTCTATATGCTTCTATATGCTTCTATATGCTTCACCATGAACAAAGTTCAGTAGCCGAAATGGTAACTGAGAATCTACAGCAGTTCCAGAAAGCGGCTTGAAAGCTATTAAGTGGCAAGTATTTACTGAGAAACCGGGGCTTTGGGCACAACCTGATTTGGCCAATCTAGTGGATATCGTAAATACAACAAGAGATACAACTGATACAAATTCTCTTCTAAATAGATGGATATCAAATTTCAAATTAAAGCACAGATGAGACAACAATTGAACAACAATTGAAGATAGCAACCAGAAATCTCAAATTAAAGCATACAGCAACCAGAAATCTCAAATCATACAGCAATTGAAAGAATTAGGGAGACAACAGTCGAACGAATTAGGAAGAGAGAATGCGAGAGAGGAAGAAAGAGTTAGGGTAATTACCTCGGTGAGACAAACAGAGGCAAAGAAGGATACGTTTCTGGCGGGTGAACAGCGAAGATGGCGAGACGAAGGGAGACGGCGAGAGTTAGGGCAAGCTTCCTCTTCTCAGCAACTGAGCTTTGGCGGCAGGAGAGGACAGAGGTGGTCGGCGAAGAGGGAGAAGTTGGTGAAGACGGCGAGAGTTAGGGCGCCGAGGACAGAGCTCCCTTCGAGATTTCCCTTCGGCGGCAGGCGAGGACGGAGCTCCCTTCGGCGAAGGCGAGGACGAATCTCTGGACGAGAACTGAATTCCAAGTTTCAATTAATTTCAGACTTTGTGCTTTTTTTTTCACTTTCGCGCCCATGTTTTATGTCCCGGATGGTGGTGCGGGTTTGTTCTGGAAATTGGTGGAGCGGGTACATATTAGCCCGAACCTATCGGATAGAGGGCACGCCCAGGTCATTAGATTAGCATAATAACCCGGATATGGATGGTTCGGGTTATTTGATTTAGCTTGTGGAAACTTACCCATGACATTTTAACCCGGGCGTGCCATATATCCGGACTATATACTCTATAATTTTTTTTTTAAAAAAAAGATAAAAACTTGGAAGCATATTATACCCCGGATTTCCCACATCCGGCCTCTTATGTAGCGTGATATATTCACATTTTTCTACTAGTGTATACATATAGAATAGTGTATATATATTGAATACTACGTAGTACACAGTGTATAAATATAGTATATAAGTATGTATACATATATGCATTAACAAAAAAAAACAGTGTATAAATATATTAGTGCATATAATCCAGTGTATAAAAAAACATTAATCCCACGCCCGCGACACCGGGATAAAATCTCGGGTAAAACCCGTCGCAAGCCCGGCCCGCGCCCGCATTTGCCCGGGTCTACTTTTGGCAATGATGACCACGCTTGTTCCGTTCCCTTTCATTTCTCAGCTTTTGATAGTTGGTCAGTCTCATTCACCTGCATCTGTTTCTAACAGATTTGGTGAACATGTTGGTACTGGTCATGGGAATTCTGATGCACAAATTAGTGACAGTTTCCCTGATTTTAATCCCAGTGATGCACGGGTTAATGATGTTAGTCCCAGTGATATACCTGCAAACAGAGGCGGATCTACGGGGGGGCTTGAGGTGGCTGAAGCCCCCCCCCCCCCCCCCTATATCCAGAAGAAGAGGGTAGGTATATTTTTATATCTGTTAGTTTAGTAATATATATAAATGAAGTAGAATAGAATCAGAAAGATAAAATAGCTCAATGGTAAGGGCGTGGGTATTACTCACTCACGTGTACCGTCATCCCAGGTTCGAATCCCCTTTCTCACTCCTTTTCCCCTGTATCCTTTTTTTTTTCTTTTTTTTTTTGTATACATCAAAACCCCCCTTTTTTTGACGTAACACAGGGAGCAAACGGCCAAACCCCACTTTCATACTCACGGCCACAGCGAAGGTGAAGCCCCGAGCGGCCGAGCCGAACAGGCTGTCGGCGCCGCTGCAAGCTCCTCCTCCGGCCGACCCTGGTACCGGCGGCGCACCACCGCGCCCTGCTGTCTGCGAAGGCTTCTACAGGCGACGCAACACTCCCGCTTCCTGCATCGATCTAGACTTCAAGGTTTTCTTCCTCTTCCTTTGAATTTGATTATTGTTAAGTTCAATTGATTGATTGGTAAGTAATTTAGATTACAATTTGTGGATTTGAGAATCAATTTGGGAAATTTCGATTAGGGTTTATGATTGGTGAGAAATAGGTTTATTAGTTTTCTTCATCTTCCTTTGAATTTGATTGTTTTTAAGTTCAATTGATTGATTGAGAATCAATTTAGATTATAATTTCTGGATTTGAGAATAAATTTTGAGGAATTTCGATTAGGGTTTATGATTTGTGAGAAATTGGGTTGTTAGTTTTCTTCATTTGAATTTGATTGTTTTTAACTTTAGTTGATGTTTTTAACTTTAGTTGATTGATTGAGAAACAATTTAGATTACCCCAATTTGTGGATTTGAGAAACTAATTGAATTTGGGAGAATTTCGATTAGGGTTTATATATGGTTTGTGAGAAATAGATTTGTTAGTTTTCTTCCTCTTCCCTTGAATTTGATTGTTTTTAAGTTTAATTGATTGATTGAGAATCAATTTACGTTAGAATTTGTGGATTTGTGAATCAATTTGGGGAATTTCTATTAGGGTTTGTGATTTTTTAGAAATAAATTTGTATGTTTGTGCCTTTGTGATTTGTGTATTTTTATTGATTGTGTACTTGTGTAAAGTCTTTTTTATCGAAAATTTTTTTAGCCCCTCCCCCCTCTAAACAAATTTCTGGATCCGCCACTGCCTGCAAATGTGATTCCTCCTCGTTCACCTAGACAGATTGTCAGGCTTGTGAAATTTGATGATTTTGTGGGTTGCAAATCCTCCTAGACGGACTCAGTTAGCCTCCCCGTCAGAGCCTTTGTCTCAAGCTTTTTCTGTGATTAATTGGTCTGACCTTGGTCATTATTTCAAAGCATTTTGTCAATTCTTTGTGCAAAGACTTTGTTGTTCATGAGCCTACTTCTTTTCTTCAAGCTCAAAAGGATCCAGCTTGGATTGCTGCTATGAATACTGAACTACAAGCCCTCGAGCACAATCATACCTGGGGTTTGGTTTCCCTTCCTCTTGGTCATACTGCAATTGGATCTAAGTGGGTATACAAAGTTAAATATAGGCAGCAAAATGGTGAGGTTGAGAGGGTATGAAGCCCGGCTAGTGGCTAATGGCTACAATCAAGTTAAGGATCGGGATTACAAGCATACGTGTTCACCACTGGCAAAGTTTGCTACAATTAGACCTTTAATGATCACTTTTGGCCTCGTGCAAAGGTTGGAATTTGCATCAATTAGACGTTAATAACTTCTTTCGATCTCCACGGCTATCTAGATGAAGAGGTGTACATGGTGCCTCCTCTTGGATACAATAAGTCTAAGCCTGGTCAAGTTTGTCGTCCCAAACGATCTCTTTATGGCCTAAATTAGGCTAGTCGACAATGGAATGTTGAACTTATTCGACATCTGGTTAAACTGGGATTTGTGCAATCTCATCGAGATTACTCTTTGTTTACTCGAGTATTTGTGAAATTGATTACAATGGCCTTGATTTATGTTGACAATATTTTTCTATCTGGTGACGATGAGAGGGGCATTGCTGATTTGTAATCATCACTTCACAGCGCCTTCACCATCAAGGACCTTGGATTGGCTCGATTCTTTTTGGGTATGGAAATTAATCGGTCTTCCACTGGAATTTTTTTGAATCAACGCAAATATGTGGTAGATCTTCTTCAGGATGCTGGTTTTGTCAATTGCAAACCGACTTCTTTTCCTATGCAAAGGAATTTGCACTTAAGCATTGATTCGGGACCTGAAATTGCAGATCCTGAATCTTACAGACGCATTGTAGGTCGATTGTTGTTTCTCACAATGACTCGGCCGGACATCTCATATATTGTTCAACAATTGTCTCAATTTTTAGCCTCTCCTCATGTTCCACACATGGATGCAGTGAGGTATCTATTGCATTATCTCAAAGGGACAATCAATTGTTCCTTGTTCTATCCAAGTAGCTCCATCCTAGAGCATTCTTACGGACGAGAACCTAGAGTTTTGAATTTTCATCCAATCCTTCATCGGCAGGGATTCTGTAGGCGAGATGCACAATCCTATCCGCTATAGTATTAGATTCCCTGGTAATATGTTAAATTGAAACGCATTAAAATACGTAAGAATGAGTTCAGTATCCGTTTGTAGGAGCTCCATACTTCACGAGCATTGTCAATCACCCAATAACGCTTTGACTATAGTAAAGTTGTATCCATCTAGCTATCAGAATATTTTAAATTCCCAAATCATTTGCTCTCTTTGCTCCGGCTCGACGACCCAACCCTTTGGTGTAAACAACTGTCATATTATCACACATACCACAACCTTAGCTAACTATTAGGCCATCAGGATCCCTTATAACTACACCATCCTGCCTACCCGGACAAATCCTTGATCCATCAAATTTTAATTTAAACGAGTTAGTCAGATGCTTTTCCCAACGTATTACACTACTTTGAGCTTTACTAGATCGTATATAATTTGCCAAATCCCTAAATGTGTAGCTGCACTGGCTTCCTCCCATGATTCCGTGTATGAGTTATAATGCCTTGCTTGAGACCATGTCTGTTTAAGTATTTGCATAAAAAAATTTAAAATTCTCGATAGTCACCCCTGTTGAATGAATTTGATTATGGTAATACCACACTAACCACCAACACAAGACCACAACCGGCATGGCGTGACCTCCCACTAAGGTTCGAATAAAATTCATAACTAAATCATTTATGTGGATCGATGTCGATTCATGCGGACAATCGCAAAACACGCACCCCATCAACACTACAACATTTGAATGTACGTCCAGTTTCCAAATCCACTGACATTCAAAGTTCTTTAGATGTCGAGAGACCATCCCTAACCAATTTCAACAACAACAACAAAATGTCTCACCTTCAGAGGTACGTCCAATTTCCAAATCCACTAAGATTCAAAGTTCTCCATAGCAGCCCAGTTAGAAACTAAAGAGATAGCAGATTTAGTAGAAAATCTAGGGATGGGCGCGGGACGAGACGGGACGGGACCGGGACGGGACGGAGGTCGTCCCGCGTAATTTTTGCGGGATAGGACCGGGACCGGGACGGGACTGGGACAGGACATGTCCCTCAAATAAAAAAAAATTATAAAAAAACTCAAAATTTTCATGTATATATTGAGATTCTCAAATGCGTAATAAATATATATATGTATAATTTTTTATATTTTGCAGGTTCTCATATATGCGTACACATATATACGTGTATATATGTATATAAACACCGATGCAGTGTGTATATATATGGCCTTAGATAGACCTAGGCAAACGCGGGCGCATGCTGAGCTTGGACAGGGCTTTACCCGAGATTTTGTCCCGTTGTTGCGGGCGCGGGCCGAGCTAAGCACGCTTAACGGGTTGGAAGTCATGTCCAAACCCGTCCGCGAATGCGGGTGCGGGTACCCACGGGTACCCACAAACTACACACTGTTTTTATTAAAATTACACGCCTATACATACATACATACTGTTTTTATTAAAGATATACATACATACTGTTTTTATATATATATTATAATATGAATACATATATAGTTACTGTTTTAATTTTTTTAAATGAATAATTTATATTACATGTATAGCTACTGTTTTTAAAAGGAATAATTAATACTATAGTATATATTAAAATGAATACATACATATATATTACATATATAGTTATTTTTTTTTTAAATGAATAATTATTATTATATATTACAGTGTACGTATGTAATTTATATACACACTACTATATATATATATATATATATATATATATATATATATATATATATATATAGGGTTTACTTCAAATGTAAAAACTCCTTAACGTGTAAAATTTGCTTATCGCGTAAAATTAGCTAATGGGCCTAATTTAATTACTAATGGGCCTAATTTAATTACTAATGGGTCTAATTTCATTAGTAGAATGTCTGCCCCCCCTTGCCCATGCGTGTGCCCCCTACCCCCCTTCTCGGACCTGATTTTTTTTTTATATTTTTTTTCGTGGTAACACTTTCTGATGTGCAAGTATAACTTGCTTTTGTGCACATATAACATCTTATTGTGCAAATATAAGTTTATTTTGTGCAGACAAATAATTCATTATGGGGTAAATAGGTAAATGTGCCTATTTCAATTATAAAAATTTATAATTGAAATGTGTTTAATTTATGGGTAAATTGGTAAATATGTCTAATTTTATGGGTAAATGCACTTTTTCCCGTTTTCGATACCTTTTGTGCAACTGTGAAGTGCATTTGTGGAACTGTGGAGTGCATTTGTGCAACTGTGAAGTGCATTTGTGCAACTGTGAAGTGCATTTTTGCAACTTTAATTGTGCAATTGTGCAAATTTAAAGTATGATACAATTGTGCAAATTTAAACTACAATTGTGCAAAAGTAAGATACAATTGTGCAGATTAAGAATACAATTGTGCAAATGTAAGATCATAATGTACCAAGCCATTATCACCACATGGACTTTAGCCCAAGGTTAAGGACAAGCCCAATTCTCCTTCACCATCTGACAAGTCCAAGGATGAGCCCATTCTTAACCTGTGCTACAAGACAAATTGTCTATCTAGGAAGCTTCCTGAATATCTGTAATCAATATATATACACTCCTGTATTCTCCGTTTTGTAATTGAAACAGTAGAACAGTTCAATCAATCTCAATGACTTACCTTTCTGTATGGTACCAGAGCCATCTTGGCTGACTGCCCCTTTCAAAATCAAATCCCATCTTCTTTCCTCAATTTTTTTTTTCTTTCCCTCTGCTTTCTAACAACAACAAAAAATCTCAGCTTACACATTCCCATGGCTGATTCTTCCACAACCAATACCATCAACGACCTTCAAACCTCCATGGCACAAGTTGCTATTTCCCCCTCCCTTACTTCCTTACCAAACTTTACTGCTCTCAACACTATCAAGCTATCTCCCACCAACTTTCCCGTTTGGATCCGCCAAATTACACCGTATCTCCGCTCTCAAAGATTCTTGGGCTATGTCGATGGGACGTTACCTTGTCCATCTGCTACAGACGACAACTCTTCGGCCGTTGACGACTGGATCGTCAAAGATCAACTGGTCCTGGCCATTCTGTCGGCATCCCTAACTGAACCGGTAATGGTTCAGACCTTGGACTGCGACACCTCCCGCCAGTTGTGGGATCGACTTCACAGCTTGTACTCAGCCAGGTCTACTGCAAACGTTGTCCAGACACGTATGCAGCTTACAAACTTGAAGAAAGGAGATGAAAGTGCCACAGACTATTTCAACAAAGCTACCTCTCTGGTGCATCAGATACAGGCAGCCGGTCAAGGCATTTCCGATGATGAACTGGTCTCTTACCTTCTGGCCGGCCTAGGGAGTGAATATGATGCCATGGTAACCACTTTGTCCTCCCAACATGAGCTTCCAAAGCCCCATGATGTCCTCCACTACATGCTCCTTCAAGAAGCCCGCATCGCAAGACAGACCGCTCTCCTCCAAGCCCAAACTCAGGTTTCGCTCAACTCCACTACCACCACAACTGATTCATCTCCGGAGCTACATTTCACCTCCACCAGAGGAAGAGGGCGTGGCAGAGGAGATGCCTATCGGGGACGAGGAGACACTCGCGGCGGTCGTTCATTCTCAAGGGGAGGTCGCACCTACAACAGCTTCACAGGGGGACTGGATACTCGTCCCACCTGTCAACTCTGTGAGAAAAAGGGACATGTCGCTGCCCGATGTTGGAGCCGTTTCGATCACACCTTTCTCCCACAACCGCCTCCTCGCTCGCTTCAGGCCAACATCACCACCACGCCTTGGTATCCGGATACCGCCGCCACTCATCACTACACCCATGATGTTTCTAATTTGAGATTCGACAAACTTCCATACGAGGGGACTGATGTTGTCTCTCTTGGCGATGGCTCCACTATACCCATCCAACACCACGGTTCTTCAATTCTCCCTTCTCCTTCTCGTTTATTTCGTTTAAATCAGCTTCTTCATTCTCCTGCTTTAACAAAAAATCTAATTTCTGTTCGTCGTTTCTGCGAAGACAACAATGTCTTCTTTCAATTTCACCACAATTGTTTTCTTGTGAAGGATTCGGAGACGGAAGCTCTTCTTCTCAGGGGTCCCGTCGATGATCGTGGTCTGTATGTCTGGCCTGCCTCTTCACCATCGACACCACATACCCACCTACTTTGCACCGCCAGCACCGTGACGCCGTCAACCGCTCCTCTTTGGCATTCTAGGCTAGGGCACCCATCCAATGAAATAACGAGGCTTGTGTTTGTGGATCATCACCTGCCTGGCCCACTTAAATTACCTAGCCCACCCTTTTGTGTATCTTGCTCTTGGGCTAAGGCACATGCTTTACCTCACCCTACTAGCACTTCTAGATCTTTAAATGCTTTGGATCTTTTGTTCATGGACGTTTGGGGTCCGACCCATATTCCCTCAAAAAATGCAAACAAATATTTTCTCTCCATTGTTGATGATTACTCAAAATTTATTTGGCTCTTTCCGTTCCAATCAAAATCACAAGTGTCTCAAATTGTACATACTTTTATTCCTCTTGTCACCAACAATCTTGGTCGCCCCATTCGTGCCATCCAAACGGATAATGGCACGGAATTTTCCCCACTAAAACCCCTTTTTCGAACGTTAGGGATCCACCATCGCTTATCTTGCCCCTATTCTCACCAACAAAATGGTACCGTCGAGTCCCGTCATCGTCGCATTGTTGATATTGGTCTCACACTCCTCAAACATGCCTCCCTTCCACTTTCCTTTTGGGACTATGCCTTCCAAACGGCCTCCTACCTTGCCAATCGGTTACCTTCACCCATTATCCACCATAAATCACCGTTTTCTCTCCTTTTCCACACAAGTCCCGATTACAAGTTTTTAAAGGTGTTTGGTTGTTTATGTTTTCCGAATCTCCGACCTTACAATCATCACAAATTCTCCCTCCGCTCAACCCCTATGATTTTCTTGGGCTATAGTTCACACCACAAGGGATATATATGCTTTGATTGGGTTCAAAATAAAACTTACATTTCACGTGATGTTATATTTCATGAGGACAAATTCCCATTTCAAACAAATTATCCCCCTCCTCTCACACAAACACAGTCCCCCACTCACATTCCAAATTCGGCTCTCTCTCAAGCCCAATTGCCCATAGTCTCTCCTAATCCATTTTCACCAGCCCACTTCAGCCCTATTATCCACACACAAGCCCAAGCCCCACCTACTGATCAAATTCCCACGCCTCTAGACCCCACTTCTATACCTTTGTCTTCCCCATCGACGCCGCCCACTCAAAATTCCCAGCCTCCCTCTCTTCATCCCATGGTCACAAGAGCAAGGGCCAACGTCTTCAAACCGCTTCAAAGAACTGATGGCACTGTACCCTGGCCATCATGCTCTCTCACAACACTCATTCCAGAAGAGCCGACAAGTTTCACCGAAGCGTCGAAGTTTCCCGAATGGCGACAGGCCATGCTCAATGAGTTTCGTGCCTTGCTAGACACAAAGACATGGTCTCTAGTTCATCCGCCTCCCGGTGCAAACATACTTGGTGTGAAGTGGGTCTTCAAGACCAAGAGAAAATCTGATGGTTCGATCGAGAGACGGAAGGCTCGATTGGTGGCCAAAGGCTATCATCAACAACCGGGTATTGATTTTCACGAAACCTACAGCCCTGTTGCAAAGCCATCAACCATCAGACTGCTTCTTTCCTTAGCTGCCATGTATCGATGGTCCACCAGGCAGATTGACATACAGAACGCGTTCCTTCACGGGACTCTCTCCGAAGATGTCTTCGTCATTCAGCCTCCAGGTTTTGTACATTCTTCCTTTCCTAATCACGTGTGCAAGCTCAATCGAGCTCTCTATGGACTCAAACAGGCACCGCGTGCCTGGTTTGCTCAACTCTCGGAGTTTCTCCTTTCAATTGGCTTCACTTCCTGCCCTGCTGACACCTCTCTCTTCACCTTTCGCCAAGGGAAAGACATCGCCTTCGTATTGATTTATGTCGATGATCTATTAGTCATCACCTCTAACCCAACTCTATCTGTGAGATTTGTGTCTTCCCTTTCCAGGAAGTTTCCCGTTCGTGATCTTGGCCCTGCGAACTACTTCTTGGGTATTGAAATTAGCCGCGACGCTTCTGGTTTCTACCTTAGCCAGACCAGGCACATACTTGGCATACTGCAGACCACAGGAATGCTGGATTCCCGGCCTATAGCTTCACCTGTCGCAGCTACATTTGACACATCAGACCCGTCACCTCCATTTGATGACCCATACAAATTTCGCAGTGTTGTGGGCAGCCTTCAATACTTAAGTTTCACAAGGCCCGATATAGCGTTTGCCGTCAACAAGGTTTCACAGTTTATGCATTCCCCATGCCTCTCGCACTGGCAAGCTGTTAAAAGGATACTTCGATACCTTAACCACACTCGTGACCTGAAGTTTCACATCTCCTCCAAGGTCCAACATGATCTCTCCGCCTTCTCTGATGCAGACTGGGCAAGCGATCGTCTTGATCGCCGATCAACCGGGGCTTACTGCATATATCACGGGAGCAACTTGGTATCTTGGAGTTCCAAAAAGCAACCTACGGTCTCCCGTTCCTCTACCGAGGCTGAGTACAGGGCTCTCGCAATCGCTACTTGCGAGGTGATTTGGCTGCAAACTCTTCTCTCTGCTATCGGCATCGGTCTTGCAACAGCTCCCACAATCTGGTGTGATAATTTGGGTGCGACATATCTCGCCGTCAATCCTGTTCTTCATCACCGCATGAAACACATGTCCATAGACTACCACTTTGTGCGAGAACGAGTTGCACGGGGATCACTCAAGGTGGCATTCATTTCCTCCAAGGATCAAGTGGCTGACCTTCTAACCAAGGCACAATCAACCAGTTTGTTCAACCGAAATCGCTCCCATCTGTGCCTTACCCATCTGGGATCGACGGGGAGTACCAAGCCATTATCACCACATGGACTTTAGCCCAAGGTTAAGGACAAGCCCAATTCTCCTTCACCATCTGACAAGTCCAAGGATGAGCCCATTCTTAACCTGTGCTACAAGACAAATTGTCTATCTAGGAAGCTTCCTGAATATCTGTAATCAATATATATACACTCCTGTATTCTCCGTTTTGTAATTGAAACAGTAGAACAGTTCAATCAATCTCAATGACTTACCTTTCTGTATAATGTGCATTAATAAGACAAAAGATGTGCTTTTGAAATCGATGTTTTAATTTTGTTTTTTTTTTACTTTTGAGAGTTTGGGTTCACCTCTCGGATAATTTAGATTGATAGATGTAAGTTTGAAATCGATTTTTTTACGTATAAGCTTTTAAAATTAAAGTGCATAAATAAGATTAAAATGTGCATAATTAAGGTTAAAAAGTGCATAACTTAGATTATAATGTGCATGATTAACAATTTGCGATTGTTGCGTTCTTGTCTATTATGTAATCTATGTGGGATTTGAACCCACATCTTTTGTGCAAACGCACATTGCTCTACCAATTGAGCTAATAGGCTAAATTATGATTTTTATGCTAAAATAGAAGAACCTAACCGACCTAAAGCATATTGCAATAAAATTCTAAAATTCAATTAGCTCATGATTCACAAACAATTTGACAATGCTATAAACATGAAATTAGCTCCAAATCAACCCAACAACACAACCATATCATCAATTTCAGTCAATTTAGCTGTTGGCAAAAAACCCCAAATTTTAAAGCATATCGCAATATAAAATTCCAAACTTCAATTAGATCATGATCCATAAAAATCGATAACTCGTGTTTCAGCTTACCTTAACATAACTCGTGTTTCAGCTTACCTGAACAACTGATTGTTCAACTTAGTGTTGACTTGCTAGGATAGATGATAATAATGCATAACAAATTTACCACTGACACCTAAAATGCCCATACATAGGTCATCTTTGAAGATTTGAACAAAGCTGGTTTTGCCATAAAAAAAAAAATTACAATTGAAGATGACTATAGTATGTAGCATAAGATAATTCTTCAAGTTAAAATGCAAAGACGTGTAAGAGGCTAAGAGCACCCAGTAATTTAGGAAGAAAAAGACTAATTGTTTTCTTAATCTTTAGCTCAGTTACCATGAACCCGTTATAGGAATCCAACAACTAGGAAAAATTGAATACCCTCCCAGCTCATGGACGTCTTATTTAGAGATCCTAAACCCTTTCCTTACTTCACATTAACAATATTAATCAACACCATTCAACTTCGGTAACTGAGCTAAAGATTTTCATTCTAGAAGTTACACAGGTGCGAAAACCTCTACATTTTCATTCGTCAAAGGGATTGGATGTGCACTGACCTGGGTTGCAGGGCGAGTGCTGAATTAAGCAACACCTTCATTATCGAAATGCATAGAAGATGGAACAACAACATAACTTGGCAATCCTATGACCAAGAGACACAAAAGAGTGAAAGTCACAAGGTTAGTATAATCATTATGGAAAGTGATGATTGCAATTGAACACTATACGTACAGTAAAACAAATGACAATGTGTAGAACTATGAAGTGAAAGAAGCTGCAGAAGTATCTAAACTAGATACAAAAAAGCGAAGGCAAGAAGTGACATCTTAAGCTCACCAACCTTGATCTATTCTGTTTTTTTTTTTGGTAAAATCCAACCTTGATATGTACACCTTAACTAATACACCATAGAAATCAAATTAAAGTCACTTGGAAGAACAACTTGACACCATGGAAATCAAATTACCATAACCATGAAACTGAGAGCAGGTAAGAAATTCTCTAAAAAGGGAAGCACGGTGATTTGCTAAGAACAATAAAAAATACACCAAAATTATTTAGATTGATACTTTCTAGATGATAAAAAATCACTGATACTTTTAAAATGCCCACATGTTCAATTTACAATAGACATGGCCATTAAGGATGTAACTCCTACAAATTGTGCTTGCCTAGCTAGGAAAATCAGTGACTCTCAAATGAACATTAAACAGAAACAACCATCACATCCACTGCAGAGCTATAAACTGCTCCTATTCCTACCACAATAGTATGTTGGGGTTGTTTGGTTTGGTGAAAAGGAAAGAAGTCATGTAATTCAACTTTTAAGGTTTTTCTCCGTCAATTGACTCATTTTCAAAGCATACCATGTGGATAAAGCAACTGATTCCTGAGTTTATTCATTGATTCATTCGCAATTTCAAGTCCATATAAATATATCTATTTAGAATGCATTCTTGAGGAAAAATTCAGATTGGCACTTGCCCTAGCCTCAAGCCTATCATATGCTTGCAACACCGCCATGAAGTGAATAAGCCAAAGAAATCACATAAAGGTATGTAGCCTCAAAATTTAAAATAATAATCCACGAATCAACCAAATCAACAACCATCTAAAATCTAAATCATATTATCCTCTCTAAGGAAATCAAAACAAAAACATTCAAATCAAAACCACACTAACAAATGGTTAATGGTGTCTCGGAAGCTTTGTCATTCCAAACAGCCAACAGTCCAAGAGCAGGAAAACTCTTTAGGCCTCCACACAGCCTACCCAATGCTTCATAATGAAATTACCAATCCAAAAGAGAACAACAATTGCAAATCCATAAACCTGAATTTTTTTATTGCACTTAGAATCGATAATACCTTTCCAATAGTAAGAGCATTCTGACAATGATATGAACATGAAATTAGCTCAAAATCCAATTAGCTCATGATCCATAAACATATCCCAATATAAAATTCAATTAGCTCATGATCCATAAACAAATTGACAATGATATGAACATGAAATTAGCTCAAAATCAACCCAACAACACAACCATATCATCAATTTAAATCAATTTGGCTTTTGGCAAAAAGCCCCAAATTCCGCTCCTAAATCAAACCCTAGGTTTTCAATCTCAACCTAAATCATTCAAACAATCTAAATAGTTGTAATAAACAAGTTTAGGGTTAGAAATCATACCAAATTCGAGTGGAAACAAGGAGCAAAATCGGGATTTCGAAGGTATTCCGATCCAAAAACACCGATTAGCGCTGTTGGGGAAGATGGGCTCGGCTGGGCTGGAACCATGGGGGTTCCGGTCTCGGGGGGTGCGCCTGAGGGAGGGGGTTTGAGCAGGTGGGGGCTGGTGGCCGGAGGTGGCTCGTGGGTGGCGTGGGAGGCCGATGAGAGAAGAAGCGACGTGGGGCTTCGACTGGGCTCGCCTGGGCAGCAGTTGGCTCGAACCAAGCCTAGTCAAGGCTCGGGGGTGCGCCCAGGGGTGGGCTCGAGCGCGGCCAGGCGCTGGTGGCTGGAGGTGCCTCGACGCGGGTGTGGGTGCGGCTCGACGCGGGTGTGGGTGCGGGAGGCCGAAAGCAAACGTGAGCGCAGGCGTTGTTTTTATTTTACAAAATTTTACACGTTAAGCGTATTTTACACGTCAAGGAGTTTTTACATTTTAAAGCTTCCCTATATATATATATAGGTAAATGTTCAAATGAAAATGGGGCTTAAAATGAAAATAATGCTTAAAGTGAAAATGGGTTTAATTGCTCGTTTGGCATGGATTCAATTAGCCCGATCCAATTAGCAGCTTGGTAAGGCGAAAACAAAAACGACGTGTTTTGCTTCCCTCTCTCTCCTACTCCTCTCAATCCATGGTGAAGAAGATTGAGCCCATCGTTGATTCGTTGCTCCTCTCTCTTCTTCGTTCATCCCATCGTTGCCTCTCTCTCTCTCTCATCTCTCCTCTCTCTCTCTCTCTCTCTCTCTCTCTCTCTCTCTCGACGGCGGCGAAGACAATTTGGTGCGAGTTAATGACCTAGGGTACCGATGATATTACCGATGGAGGTTACGAGTTCACCGAATTTGATTCCGATTAATCCGTGACTCGGCGCCACCATGTAAGTTTCTTATTTCGGATTTATGCTTTTTCCGATAACCTAGGGTTCTAGTGATAATTTTGATGAATCCGATGATATTTATGTTTCATGAATGTAAGGGATTGGATCCTCACGATCAAGTGGTGTGTTTCTTCGATTTTTTATATCGAATTGAAATTGTTTCCGTGCTTCCAAATTTGCTGGAGATTTTGATTCTGACATGATAATTTGAGGTACAACAGTAGAAACTATGATTCAATCCAGAATAAAGGCGCTTTTAGATTAATTCTAGCTCACAAGATAATTCGAAGTAATTTTTGGGAGATTTGGGTTGTTTAGGGGTAGGGGTATCAATGCTTGTTTGATCGATTTCGACTTCCTGAAATCAGGAATTGAGTTCCAATTTGGCACGATCAAAGCTCAATTACACATTTCAAATTGTCAATCTCATTTATATCCAATTCAAGTCCCAAAAAAGTTATCTCTTAGATTGTGAAAATGAACTAATTGACCCTATAACCTGCTATATGAATCTCTTTCACCTTCAGAGTAGACAACATTGTGTTGGTTTGATTGTAACTCCTATTTTTGCATTTTATGAAGTTTGCTTTTCTTACTATCAATAATGGGGTGGTGTTTTGTGTTCAATGGTAACTGCTATAGGTGTTGGCTCTTCCCTCTCTGTCTCCATTGTGAGTAATGATGTCATTACGTAGCTTTGTGTTTTGCAGGCTTATAGTGTCGAGATGCAAAAGTCACACTTGTTCTCAAGAGAGGTAGTTAAGTGTTCTGACCATGACCGAAGACACTAGTGGGGAACAATTGATTCCTGGAAATCTGCATACGAGAGAAAAGTCACACTTGTGTGGATTTGCCTTCGAAGAGGCCGAGAGAGGAAGAAGAAGAGGAGAAGAAGAAGATTGAGAATGGGGCAACTCAGGAGGATTCCACTAAGATAAGTTCAAGAACGATGTTGCTTTGCTTCTCTACGACCTCTACCAACAGGTACTTTTCCAAACGCTTTCATTTGTTTTATTCCCTTTCTTCTTTTTTCTTTTTCTTTTTCTTTGAAATGTTAAGAATTGGATTTTGGAATACTGAATTGATACAATGTGTTTTCAAGTGTTCAGATAAACTGTTGAGCTTTTTTTTTTGCCACTGCTTAGTGTATTTGGCTTTCTAACATACATTAAGAACAAGCTTCTTTATTGCTGAATGCATGCTTCATAAGTCACATGCTAATTTTTCGCCAGTCATGCTCGCCTATTGTAATATTCCTTGATGTTTTTGTTTCATCAGATTCTAGAATATCACCCGAAAATGATTGAAGAGTACCTTCAATGGAAGTAGTGAAACTAAATCCTTATTTTTTGATACTGGGAATGCTTGTTTTGCTTTAGATTGGTTTCTAGTGTAGTAAGCCTATCGTTTCTCACTTCATGTATGCATTTTACACTGTTTTTTTAATCATCCTGGAAAGGAAGCATTTCATTGTTTACATGTTCTGAACTGGGTGTAAAATTATGAGCTCCATCACTAGCAGGTGAAGGAAGTCATCCTGAAAAGGAAGCATTTCATTGTTTACATGTTCTGAATTGGGTGTTTCAAGTGAATGAAAAATTAGAGTTTTTTCCTGCTTGAATTTATTTGGACTTGTTATTATTCTTGGATGAGACTGACCCTTCCAGACACTGGGAATGGAGCACCTTGAAAACCTTTAAAAACTAATAAGAATGCACATCTTTGTGAATGAAGCACCTTTATTGAGCTATTTCAAGTTTGAAAAAGGAAAAAGGGAAAAAATTCTTACTGCCCTCAGGAAAAAAAAAAGAGACACTATTTAAATCAGTAGCATGAATCTGTAAGCCTATTGTTTCTCACTTCATGTATGCATTTTACACACTGTTTTGAGCCTTTCATGTTCTGAATCATCATGGAAAGGAAGCATTTCATCGTTTACTTGTTCTGAATTGGGTGTAAAATTATGAGTTGTATGACTAGCAAGTGAAGGAAGTCATTCTGAAAAAGGAAGCATAGGTAAGAATTATAGGGTGTAACATAGAAGCTACATGTTTGAGCTATTAGATGTACCTACCGAATAAAATTATATTGTAAATTAATAAGAATATAAGATGCTTGAATAATACTCAAAAGTGCATAGATAAGAATATAAAGTGCATGAATAATACTCTAAGATGCATAAATACTATTGATAAAGTGCCAAAGTTAAGCAACATAAAGGCCCCTTTTAAGTGAAGCAAATGCATCGTATGCAATTTTTTTCACGCACATATGTTCTCTAAGATACTGAGACCACAACAAATTAATGTGGTAATGGTATACAATTGTAAAGTCCTACATGTACTGCATCAAACTTTCCAATTCAGTACATATATGATATATTTATTCCTCAGTCAACTTGTCTTCTATGTAAATAGAAGTTGATTTCTAAATCCAAATAACAGAAATATAGATGCGGAATAGATGCATAAGAAGAGTAAGACTGATCTCTTTTTTACTGCAACTTAAAGCCCCAGTCCAAGGAGATAAGAATCAAGAAAGTATGACAGGGCTAGTTCAAGTGATGAGCATTTATTTGGTTCTGATTTATAAAGTGAGTGCTTTATTTGGCACCCCACCGGTTTGGCTTCTAGTACTCATTGCCTTTAGATTGCGAAGTTGGTATCTAAAACTGCACTGATATATCCTATTTTTGCACTTAATATAGTTCAAATTGCATAATTGTATTCTAAAATTTCATTAATATGAGTGATGTGCCATTAAAGCCTATTAGCTCAAAATGGGAGAGCGATGTGCTATGCGCAAAGACGCGGGTTCAAATCCCGCATATGCAATTTATGTGCGATGTGCATGAATAAGATTCTGAAGTGCGCAATTAAGATTTTAAAGTGCAAAAATAAGATGATAAGTTCAAGAATAATAATATGAAGTGCATGAAGAAGATTATGAGGTGCACAATTAAGATTATAAAATGCAAAAATAAGATGATGAAGTGCAAGAATAATAATATGAAGTGCATGAATAAGATTCTGAGGTGCACAATTAAGATTATAAAATGCAAAAATAAGATGATGGAGTGCATGAATAAGATGATTAAGTCCAAGAAAAAAAATATCAAGTGCATGAATAAGATTGTGAAGTGGACAATTAAGATTATAAAATGCAAAAATAAGATGATGAAGTGCAAGAATAATAATATGAAGTGCATGAATAAGATTGTGAAGTGCACAATTAAGATTATAAAGTGTATAAATAAAACGATAAAGTGCAAGTATAAAATGATGAAGTCTATGAATAATAATATGAAGTGCATGAATAAGATTATGAAGTGCAAGAATAACGATGAAGTGCAAGAGTAAAGTGATGAAATGCATGAATAAGATTATAAAGTGCAAGAATAAAATGATGAAGTGTATGAATAACTCATATGAAAATGAGTTTAATTCCTCATTCTTTCAAAATTTAAGCAAGATTTCATGCAAGCACAACATTCCTAATCTAAAGTTTAGAAATTAAAAAAAAAGTGCAAGACTGATATTATAAAGTGCAAAAATTAGATTAAAAAGTGCAAGACTATTATTATAAAGTGCACAAATTAGATTTTCAGTTTAGGGAGAACCAAATGATATTTTAGTTTGAATGTGTAATTTTAGAACTTAAATGTGCAAGTTTAGTTTGAAAAAGTGTAAATATAAAACTGAAAAGTGCAATTTTATAACTCAAATGATTTTTTTTTTACATCTACTGTCATACAAATGGAGAGGAAAAGTGCCACGGTTTCAATAAAAACATTCATAACTTCTATAGATTACAGATTTCATATTTCAACAAATATTACATATTGTAGCAAAAATTATAGATTTTACTGATTTCACATATTTTACAGATTTTTCCAGCAAATATTACAGATTATAGATTTCAGTCTTTACTACAGATTTTTGAAATTACAGATTTGATAGATTATATATTTTACAGATTTGCTGAAAATATGTGTACATAGTCGGTAAGAAGGGATGATCAAGCAACTGAAGAATCCCTCTCTCAATCAAACGTAGGTGTTCCCACTAATTCCATGACAGATTCCAACATGTTTAAGCAGTCCTCGGTTCCATACCACATCTGCAGCATCCATAGCAGCTTGTAGAAATTCCTTTTCTCCAAAAACCTGGCCAATTCAGCAATTTTTCACATGAGTGTTTGGAATCATGTCATTAACAACCAGTCGAGAGTTTGAGCAAGAACTTCTAATGTGCACATTACCTGAGATGCTTTTGCAATGGTAAGAGCAACTCCTGGGGCACCATGACACCAATGAACTAAGCAGTCAGATTCGCTTCCTTCACTTGAAGGGTAATTCCCACTTGGAAACTGGTTCCTCATCATATAGCGCAGCGTATTCTTCACCTCATGCTGCTCTTCTCTAGTCAACTCCATGTCCATCAAAACATGCATAATCCCAGCCAAGCCATGGGCACCTCCCAAGTATCTTTTCCCATGCCATTCATACATCAGCGGGCACCTCCCAAGGTCTAATCTAGATTAATGGTGCTTTATGTAAATACAACTCCAAATCAAATCACATGAACACTTCTTATAAGAGCTCATTCAATCAAAGACAAACCCTAGGTGATCAAAAATCAAGTTCCAATCACTAATTTCCCCTATTCAAGCAGAAAGCACTATAGAGTATACTAAATTAGCACCAAGATCAGCCAAAACCAACCAAACTCCACAATCAGCATCTAGTTCTAAAGAGTAAACGCGAAATTTCAACCAGCGTCTTCTATTAAACCAAAAAAAAGCATAGCAATCTGCAATCTACAATATGATTACTTTGCACCAAATCACAATTGAGATCTCCTCGAGCACTCGCTAAGGCACCGAATTCCAGAAACCTTAAACCTCCAAGAGGAGTAGGGCAAGAGATATTACCGTTCAAGAATGGCGTCCTCGTCCTCCTCGCCCGTGGTGACTGAGACCTCCTCACGCCGCCGTTGACACCGCCTGTTCGGAGTGCGGCGACAACGACCATGTCCGTTTCGGCGGCCCCACCAACCTCCTCCTCCCCGACGACGTCCTCTCCATCGCCGTCTCCACTGGAGACGAGACTTTCTCTCCTCCTCCCTTCCAGCGTTATCAAGCGCTCTGCTTCATGGGAGGGAAACGGGGATCTGAGTGAATCAGTTCATCACCATGGATTTCAGATCTCAGATCTAGGAAGAAGGAAGGCGAGAGTGTGAGCAAGTGCGAGCGAGCGAGGGTCCTTTTTTGCCGGTTCACACATGGTTCAGGGTTTTTTTAACTGAATCGGCGCGCGTGTCCCCTATTTCCTCTATTTTCACTTTAAGCAAATTTTTCATCTTAAGCTTCTTTTTCACTTTAACCTCACCCTATATATATATAGTATTATACTCTATATCCTAATATTATATATATAGTATTATATTATTATTACTATTATTATTATTATTATTATTATATGTGTGTGCGGGACGGGATTTGCAGGATCCCGCTGGGTCGTCCCGCGTCCTGTCCCGCATACTTTTTGCGGGACGGGACCGGGACGGGCCCGAGACGGGTCCGGGATTTGCGGGACTCGCCCTTGTAAGGTACTTCTCTATATTCACAGCTACCTACACATTTGTCGGTTCCACCCTAATTTTCGAAAGCAACTTCATCTATAATGCAGTGTTCATTTTTTTTTTATTTTTTTGATAAGGAAATAATTCGAGGCCGGACAGGCCCGGACCTCGAGAGGCCGACGGCAAGCCGTCTAAACATACAACATAGCAAAGGAAATACAACAGAGAACAATAACATAATACAACAAAAGAAACTACACTAAGCAAAACCGGAAAACCCCAAACCCTAAGCGAACAAGCGGACACAGCAACGAGAAGATAGAGACCCGATGTGGTGAAGTGAATAGCGAGCGCATGGGACAGCACAGCTGACACGATGTCTCGCCGCCGGAAAGACGGAAAGCAGAAATCCACATAGGGCAAAGGCGACACCTGGGGAAGTGTGGATCACACGACGTTCCCTCCACCTAGATGAAGGATCTTCGGAGACCACGAACACCACCAACACGATCATTTCGATCAACCAGGGCCGCAGAACTGCTCCTCAACCGAAACTAATCACGAACCAACAAACAGAACTCCAACCAAACTCGAGAAAATGAAGCACGACCGCGAGAGAGCAAAGAGAGCAAGAGGATTCCGGATTTAATAAAACCATCCATAAATGTAAATATATAAAAGAAATTATATATATTTTAAATGTGTATTTTCCCTACATATTGGGCCAACCCCGGGCCCAAGGCATAACCTTGGGCCCAAAGCAAAAGCAAAGATCTGCCAACCCGGGCCACAAAGCTCAAGAGAGCCTCTGATTAAGGGAAGCAGTGGCCAAGGTAAAGAATAGGAGCGCCGCCGGTGAACAAGGCTGAGACTCGGGATGGGGAAAACGGTGGAGCACGAGGCAACCCATCCCGGCAGAAGAGGAATCCGACACCGACGCCACCACCGAACATAGGTCAGGCAGCAGCCGGCCGGCACCGACACGAGGCCCAGCGCTAGCAAAAGCCGAGGGAGTAGAGGGAGGTTTTGGGAGGCATGAGCGCGGCGAACGCCACCAGCAAAAGCAACCGGTGGAAGCAGAGAGGGAAGATTGCCCTATCCACAACCCCGAATTTGGTCTCAGAGGAGCGAGAATGAAAGGGGTCGAGGACCAACGGACCCACGACGCTGATGATTGAAGAAATTGGATCTCGACTGAAGCGAAGCAGCCATGGATGAAGATGAAATTGGAGGTAAGGATCGAAAACTAACAAAAGCCCCAACTTGATTTTGGCATAAACCGACATGGAGAACCCTTTCCACCCCAAAACCAAGGGGACCTTCAACACCCAACCAGAAGGAACCAGAAGGAGGGAGGGAGGCGGCAAAGGGAGACAAGACAATCGACATCGGACCCGCGAGGGCAAAACCGAACTCCGAAGAGGAGGTTGCTGTCACCGATGAATTTGAAAAAGACAAGAACGATTTTCGACCTCCGAAGAGGATTTTTGGCCTCCTAAGAGGAGTTTATTTGCCTCCGAAGAGGATTTTTGGCCTCCGAAGATGGGTTATTGGCCTCCGAAGAGGGGGTAATCGGCCTCCGAAGAGGTGGTCGGAGATTATGTTATTCAAGAGGTTTTCCGGTTGTTTACATCTTCAGCAATCTTGATTTTGATTTTAAAAAAATTATCGATTCATTTACGGGAGGTATGTATTTTTTATTATAATCTATGAGTTTATAGGACACATACAATCCATAATATAAAATAAAGGGTTTTTTTAGCTAAGTGTCCATTTTCTACAATGCATTTTGCAAAATGTCCACTTTTATATCCCCTTTTGCAAAATGTCATAATATTACATATTTTCCCATCCTCCCCATTTTTAAGTTGACCCCCTTCATTCATTCCTATTTTTATTTTGACCATTAACCGGTCAAAGTCAATGAATTTGGTGACACAACTTTGGTAACACATGTAGGATGATAAATAAAAAATTTGGTGACAGTTTTTTTTTTTTTACGAGATTAGTGTCACCACCTTTATAAGTGGTGACACCGGTCAATAACTTTGATGACACAACTTTGGGGACACATGTATGATGATAAACAAATTTTTTGGTGACAATTTTTTTTTTTAACGAGATTAGTGTCACCACCCCTATCGCTGTCACCACCACCCCTATCACTGTCACCACCACCCATTTCGTTCTCACCACCCTTATTGTTGGCACTAACTCTATCGATGTCACCGCCCTATCGCTGTCACCACCACTCCTCATGTTGTCACCACCACCCCTATCACTCTCACTAGAACTCATATTGATGTCACCACCGTTATTGCTGTCACCACCTCTATTGTTGTCACCACCTCTATTGCTGTCACCACCCTATCACTGTCACCACTCCTATCGATGTCACCACCACTCCTATCACTGTCACCACCACTCCTATCGCTGTCACCACCACCCATATCACACTCACCACCCTTATTGTTGGCACCACCTCTATCGCTGTCACCGCCCTATCGTTGTAACCACTCCTATCGTTGTCACCACCACTCCTCACGCTGTCACCACCACCCCTATCACTGTCACCAGCACCCATATTGATGTCTCCACCCTTATTGCTGTCACCACCTCAATCGCTATCACCGCCCTATCGTTGTCACCACTCCTATCGCTGTCACCACCACCCCTATCTCTGTCACCACCTCTATCGCTGTCACCGCCCTATCGTCGTCACCACTCCTATCGCTGTCACCACCACCCCTATCAATGTCACCACCACCCATACTGTTGTCACCACCCGTATCACTGTCACCACCTTTATCGTTGTCACCGCCATATCGTTGTCACCACTCCTATCGTTGTCACCACCACCATATCGCTATCACCACCCTTATTTTGTCACTGCCACCCCTATCACTGTCACCACCACCCCTATCGTTGTCACCCCTCCTATCGCTGTCATCACCACCCTTATCCCTGTCACCACCATCCCTATCACTGTCACCACCGCCCCTATCGATGTCATCACCCATATCGTTGTCACCATCCCTATCGATGTCACCACCCTATCGCTGTCACCGGTTAATGACTTTGGTGATACAACTTTGGTGACACATGTATGGTAATAAACAATTTTTTTGGTGACAGTTTTTTTACGAGATTCGTTTCACCACCTCTATTAGTGGTGACACCAGTCAATGACTTTGGTGACACATGCACAATAATAAACAAATTTTTTTGTGACAGTTTTATTTACGAGATTCGTGTCACCACCTTTATTAGTGGTGACACAACTTTGGTAACATATGTACGATGATAAACAATTTTTTTGGCGACAGTTTTTTTTACGGGATCATTGTCACACTTATCAATCATTGATGACACACTTGGTGACACATATACTGACAAATCCAATATGTATAACGGAAATGGAAATGCTACAACGGAGTAATTAAAACCTTTCAACTATAAATCAAATCAAGCTAAAAAAAACAGAGCACTGTAAATGGATTTTAACTCATTCCTGATGACAATGAAATAAATGGATTTTAAACACCAAATTGATGAGGTTAAAATCTACACAGAATTACTAAATACAACCAAAATCAAATGAAGAGCACATTGTGCAGCTCGGTGGCAATCCAACAGTTAAAATACACCTCCACAACGAAAATTCAAAACAACAGTAAACACTAAGGGCTCGTTTGTTTAGATACCTAGGGAAAGGAAAGGTAAGGTATTAAATTTTACACATAAAATGTATATGATCACCAATTTTTGTGAGCTTGGAGGAGAGAATGGAGGGGAATATTAGCTTATCCTAGAAGTATTAGTTATCCCCTCAAAATTAGAAAATAGAAGGGTAACACATTTGTATGAAAAATAGGAGAAGGAGGGAAATGATTAGAATAGGGATCAATAAATCTTAAGACGGAAGCATATGAAATCAACAGTAAACAACACACTTGAAATCAAAAGTAAACAACAGTAAACACCAAAACAACAGTAAACACAGAGAACTCAGGAAAAAGACGCACGAGTTAGGGTTACAGAAATCAACACAACTGAAATTGATCGAAAGCAAGGAAGGGAGCAATCATGATATCTCTGATTACAGAAAGCAAGGAAGGGAGAAATCAACACACCTGAAATTGGATATCAAATTGGCCACCACTAGGATCGCTTTTCACTTCCGCTGTTCTGTTACTCGCCATATTGGCGTTGGCAAACTCGGACAGCCCGAGAGCGCAGCTGATTACGGTTCAGTTCTCTGGTTGAAATTACATGGGTTTGAGTCGGGGAATTCGCTTGGCTTTATGGGTGAAGAACAGATTAGGGTTTATTGATGAGTCTTGCGCTTAGCCGGCACCAGGGTTGGTCGATTTACAGAGGTGGTTGTGAGCAGATTACATGGTAAGATGTTGGGTTGTTTAATTCCATGTTGGCTCCGATTTCAGAAAGTTTCATGTACGTAGAGTCTGCCAAGAATCTTTGGGAGGAGCTGTCAGAAAGGTATGGACAAACCAATGCCCTTTTAATTTTCCAGTTGAAGAGGGAATTGGGGTTGATTACTAGAGATGGTAAAATAATTGCGGAATATTTTGCAAGATTGAAGAAAGTATGGGATGAATTACAGAGTGTTGAGGGATTTTATGAGTGTTCTTGTGGGGGTATGACAGCGTGTGTGTGTGTGTGTGTCAATTGGCTAAGAAGTTTGCAAAGGCTGAATCCAGAAACAGAGTAATGAAATTCTTGATGGGTCTGGGAGATGGCTATGAGATAGTGGTTCATAGCATATTGTCGACTGATCCTTTGCCTACGACCAATACTGCTCATTACTTGGTATCTCAAGTGGAAAGTGGAAAGGGAATACCTGCTGGTGATTCTCAATATGAGAACATGGCCTTGGTGGTTGCAAGAAAAGGAAATTCTCAAGGTGGAATAAAGGATTTCAGGGTTGATAAGTCTCAAGATCGTAAGGACAAAGCTAGATAAGACGTGTTACCACTTCATAGGCAATTAGGGGCACATAATGGAGAATTGCTTCAAACTCCATGGGTATCCGGATTGGTTCAAGAATTCTAAAGATGGGAAAGCTTCTGCTGACAATGCTTGTGATGTTCCTGGGGATGGTATGGATACTCCTTTCGATGATGTGGATCAAACTCAAGGATTCAATGTTGAGAAGACAACTGGAATGTCAAGCAAGATTGATCAGTCCCTAGTGAATGCTGTTTGTCAAGAGGTGCTCAAAGCCATGCAAGGTGACAACCAAGTGAATTGTGCTATAGTTACGAACATGGCAGGTAATTCCATCTCCTATAACCTTGCTTTACTTGCTAGAATGTCAAAAGATACTTATTGGATTATAATACGGGTGCTACGGATTATATAACAGCCTATGATCATTTATTATTTGATAAAAGGTTGTTAAGTAAGGCAATTAAGGTTTGTATGCTTAATGGTAATTTGGCTTTGGTGTCTGAAATTAGTACTTTGCAGCTCACTAATAGTATTGTGTTACATAATGTGCTTTTGGTGCCTAGTTTTAAACACAATTTCTTGTATGTGCCTCGCTTAGTAGAAGATTCGAATCTTGCTGCTATATTTACGTCCAAACAATGTTTTTTCGAGACCTTGGAACTAACCGGGTCATTGGATTAGGGGTGAAGCAATATGGACTTTACAGACTGTTGGCTGATGATGTTCCTGTTGTTGCTTTACCTTTTAAGTTCGATAAAACCATTGTTTCTAGTGTTGTTGATATGGATGTTGTTTCTTCTAATGTTTCTAATGTTTGTAAAACTGATAGCCAAGTGCACCAACTATATACAAGATTGGGTCATGCTTATGTCAGTAAGTTGGTACACTTGGACTTAGTGTCTTCAAAGTCTTTGCCACCTTGTGAAACTTGTGTTTTGACAAAAGATGCATAGATTGCCTTTTCCTTCTAGCAAAACTATATCTGGAAATTGTTTTGATGCTGTCCATTTAGATCTATGGGGTCCTTACAAGACACCTAGTTTATCTGGTGCTTCTTTTTTTCTCACTGCAGTGGATGATAAGAGTAGGGTGACATGGACTTTTTTACTGCCTAATAAAACTCTTGTTTGTTCTACTTTGGCTTCTTTTATTTCATATGTATCTACTCAATTTGGTATTACTGGTAAGTGTTTCAGAAGTGATAATGGTACAGAATTTGTACAATCTGGTTGTATGCAATTGTTTTCCAAACATGGAATTGTGCACCAAAGGAGTGCTCCTTATACTCCTCAATAAAATGGTAAGGTAGAAAGGAAACATAGGCATTTAATTGAGATAGCTCGAGCTATCAAGATTCATGTTGGGTTACCTTCTGGTTTTTGGGCTGATTTGTGTTCTTGCAGCTACGCATATAATAAATAAACTTCCTACTGCAGTATAAGAGTGGAAGTCTCCTCATGAAGTGTTATTTGGTAAGTCTCCTTCTTTGGATGAGTTAAGAACTGTTGGATGTCTTTGTTTTGCTTGGATCCACAATTCAAAAAAGATAAGTTTGGTCCTAAGACAAAAAGGTGTATTTTTTATTGGATATCCATTTGCACAAAAAGCTTTATAAGCTATACTGTTTGGATACTAAGAAATATTTGGTGAGCAGAGATGTTCAATTTTTTGAATCTACATTTCCTTTCAAGATCAATGATCAGAAAAATGAGGTAAAATCTTTTGATTCAAAACAATTACCTTTGGTAAGTCATGCTGACTCGTCTGATTTAGTTTTTGTTCCACCTACTGTACATGATCATACACTTTCAAGTGATAATTCAGTTTCCAATCATAATACTGATATGGTTGTTGATTCATTGCTTGAATGATGCTCTGGAATTCAGATCGATATCTAATGATCACTCCTCTTCAAATGATTGTTCCTTTATCAGTAGCATTAGGAGATATAAATTCTTACTAATATGGTTGTTGATTCATTGCTTGAATGATGCTCTGGAATTCAGATCGATATCTAATGATCACTCCTCTTCAAATGATTGTTCCTTTATCAGTAGCATTAGGAGATATAAATTCTTACTAGGTTGCATCATCCTCCTACTAGACTTTAAAGACTTTATATGTCCTTCTATTCCAATGATGAATTTCAATCACATTCATTTTTATCAGTAGCATTAGGAGATATAAATTCTTACTCTAGTTATTTTATAAAGTCTTTTGTGAGTTGTTCAGGTTCCAGAACCTCACACCTTAACAAGGATTGAAATTGGATTGAAGCCATGGATAAAGAATTGGATGTTCTGGAAAGAAGCCATACATTGGAACTCACTACATTACCCCCTGGCAAGGTGCCTATAGGCTCAAAATGGGTTTTTAAACTCAAACACAAGCCAGATGGAACCATTGAAAGGTATAAGACTTGCTTGGTTGGTAAGGGCTACAATCAAGTTAAGGATAAAGTTTATAAGCACACATTTTCTCATGTTGCTAAGTTTACTACAATTAGATGTTTACTTGCTTTAGCTACTATCAAACCCGGGATCATATTTCTCGGTCTCGGTCCGATCCACGGTTCATGTTCTTGAAAATTCCGGTCCACCGGTCTTGGATTGGACCGAAAATTCCGGTTCGATCCAGACCAGAAGCCCAGCCCTAATATTAACACTATTATGCAGTTGCCCGGCTCCCGGTTTTGTGTTCAATCTTTGTAACTCTGTATTGCATCGTTAGTCTCCCGGTAACACATACATACACTGACATGCTAACAGAATCTATCCAATTTTATAATTTTATAATAATATCTTATGATAAAAACTTATAGTATAATATATTGGAAATTAATAATTTTTGGACAGTGATCCGCAAATTATGGATCGATGGAGGGTTTTTATTCAAGCATATCTAAGTCTCCAAGGGTGTACAAAAATCACAGTTTACTCAGTGTGGGTTAGGAAGCAGCAGCTCGACTTCTCTCTAGACCTCTTGGTCAACACAGGCAATCGTCAAGTATTCGCCGGTCAACTGCCGACTCTGCACCGCACGCTCCATCAGAAGTACGTACTTGTTGCTTTTTCCGATTTAT
The DNA here is from genome assembly GCA_037127255.1 of Persicaria tinctoria. Taxonomy (NCBI): domain Eukaryota; kingdom Viridiplantae; phylum Streptophyta; class Magnoliopsida; order Caryophyllales; family Polygonaceae; genus Persicaria; species Persicaria tinctoria. Next base: position 71,257,637 of record JBANSL010000013.1, read on the forward strand.
CAATTGCCGTGACTTCTTTATACGGACTAATTGAAATTTTGAATATATATAGGGAGTATATATATATTTCGATCTTCGCTAAAATATAGGCAGTACGCTTTTTAATTAACCAACTAAATTAACAGCATCGATTTCTGCTGGATCTTTAAGTTATTTGGATGAGAAGTGATATGCCTCTGTGTTTTCCAATACACTATTCAACTACTAACAAGAAAACAGCTTTTAATTAGGAGTTTCTCCAAACCAATTGTTTTCAATTAATAAACTAAACTAGTACGATCCCCGCGCCATGACGCTATTTTCTTATAAATAATATTTAGATATAAATAAATTATAGATATTAGATTTAATTTAATATTTTAAATTAAACCCATCGATTAGTAAATGTGTTAAAAATAATAGAAAAAAAACACTTGGGTTAAAGAGAAAAATAAATAATAAATAGTGAAAGATAAAAGTTTTGAATTAATGCCATTGGTTAAAAAATGTAACATTAATATTGGGTAATTAATATTAGAATATTTTTCAAAAAAAATATTAGAAAATATAGTTACCATAATAAAATGATATTATGTAAATAATATTTTTCACAAATAATTTTGAAGATGGAGAGGACATGTGACATAAATTAATATAGTATATAGATATAGATAGTTAGTAAATGAATTTGAGTTAAACCCAATAGTTATATTAGATTGAATTCAATGTTTTGAATTAAGCCCAATAACCAGTAAGATTAAAGAAAAAGAAGAGAATTAAAAGAAAAGGAAGTAAAAAGGAGAATTAAAAAAAAAAGATTAAAGAGAAAAAAGAAAATTATAATTGGTCAAAACCCCTAAAATCTCTCTAATGTTGACACCTTATCATAAACTCTTCTAAATTAACAGTTTATATATATAGATATAGATGTTTTGAATTAAGCCCAATAGCCAGTAAGATTAAAGAAAAAGAAGAGAATTAAAAGAAAAAAGAAGAAAAAAAAAAGAGAATAAAAAAAAAGATGATTAAAGAGAAAAAAAAGAAAATTATAATTGGTCAAAATCCCTAAAATCTTTCAAATGTTGACACCTCAACATAAACTCTTCTAAATTAAGAGTTTATATAGATATAGATTATATTATTTAATATTTAATAATAAAAACATCCGATATTTATACTAATTATAAAATTTAAATAATTAGTAATTAGTAATATTTAATAATAACAAATTCTTATTAATAATAAATTAAATTAATGAGAATAGATTATATTATGAGTTTAATATAAAATATTTTTATTTAATAAAAAGGAAAATATAGAAAAGTACGTTATAAGTTCAAGGTTGGGGTTCATGAATGGAAGTGACAAATTAAAAATCTGAAATGGGATTCTTAAGATGACGTGACACCGAAAAAGTAAGTTATAATTCCGATAAGGGATTCACTAATGCAGATGATCTGTTTTTATTTTATTTGTGTTATGATTGGACAGGGGATAGATATCCCACCCTGACCCAATCGATTGGTTTTACTCAATTTTGTTGGATTATTGGGAGGTTGAGGATATTGTATTACTCCCCCGGGCGGCTTGGTGTACGGTTAGTTTCGAGCAGTCGTTCCATAAAGCATAGTAACCTGTTGATGTACGTAATATTTTGTCGTTGTTAAGTCCAATATGTTTTGGGGTAGTGGCTATATGCACCTAATTGAAAGCTATAAGAGCACCCACAATGGGGGTTTCTTAACTCAAAAATAAGAAATCAATTAATAAAAAATTGAAGAAAATGAGGGAGAAGTTTAGGAATGATGTGAAAGGTTTCTTCCTAATAAACCTTTAAAAACCGAGAGAGAGAAAGAAAATGGAGAGGAGGTGGGCCAACATGAGGAGAGAGAGTGAGAGTAAAAAAGAGATGGGTCCCGATAAAAAAAAATAAAATGGGGTTTTAAAGGGTTTTAGGGATGTGGATGAAAAATTGTTTTGGGTTTTTAAGAAGAGAGAAATATAAAAAGTGGAGTTAAGGAACCCGAGTGGGTTTCACGAATGCGAACGCTCTAAATAAGATGGAGAGAATGCTTACATAATACGGAGTATTAGACATAAAGAATAAATGTTTTTCTTGTTGGGCCTATGGCCCATTTGAGCCAGCCCAGTTGAAACTGACTTGTTTGCAAAATCATGGTTAGTTTGGTAGCACGAAGCTTAGGTTAGCTGAAACTGATAGGGAGGGTAGCGGAAGATGATAGATTAAATGTGTTAAATATATGTTAAATTAGAGTTTTCATAAGCTAGTAAGGTGTTTGGTAACCAAGTTGATAGAGTAGCTGATACAAACTAGCCGATCAGATTGGAGAAAATTAATAGAATTCTGAAAAAGGTTGGGGTGAGTAGCTATTGAAAATCTAATTTCAAAAGCTAAATAAATTAAAATATCATATTTAACTTATTTAAAACTATAAACTATTAAAACCAAAATCTCCGAAAAACTACGTGCATTGCCAAACGGACCCTAAAAGAAATTGGTTTTTGCCTTGGGCTTGTAGAGCACGAGAAGGATGAAGCAAGGGTTGTTGCTTCAGGCCATGAACAATAGAGGACCTCTTGGCCCTTAGAACATGACAGATCAGCCAAAAAAAAAAAGATTAAGGCTCGGCTCCGAGGCACATAAAATGGGGTCTGAAATTTGAGGCCCCAATGTGCACTACCCGAGGAAAAGGCCGCGGCAATTCGACAACCCAAATTGTGAAAGGAGCCTCCAACCATGTGGTGACAAGTGGTCCAATCATGTGGTGCCACATGTCCCGATTTAAAATCATAATTTATAAATGCAATTTCCTTCATATTCTGTATTTTAAAAAAATAAAAATTATATTCAAGTGTGAATTAATTTTATCTACCCATAGACACCCATTTTGCATATGTTAATTTTGAAAAAAAAATTTACCCCAACAATACCCATATACTATTATTTTTAACACATAAAAAACTAATATTAATAGTAGTAGTAGTAGTAGCAGCAGTATAGTAGTTGTAGTAGTAGCCCAAAACTAGTGCAGAAAATCGTTCGGGGTTGAAGAGGCGCCTGCAGATCGATAGTATTTCCGAGGCTATTCAGATGTGGAGAGAACCAGAGGGTATTCGACATCTTGTCTTTGATCTTTTGTCTGGTAATTTTGATGTGCCTTCTAGGGGCGGAGAGACGTGTCAGGAAGAGCAATCCATTAAGCAATGTAAGAGGAAGATTGGTGATGGGCATTTCTTTGCAGCCATTCGCATTCTTACGTCTTCGGGTGTCGCTCCGCAGACAGGTGATACTCTTAGAGAGCTTTCTGAAAAACATTCGTCATCCCCGGCACCGTTCATGCCCCCTGTGCCTATTGTCGGTGACCCCTTGCAGGTTTCTAGGAGTTTGGTTTTGGACAGAATACGAAGTTTTCCAAAGGGTACGTCATGTGGGAAAGATGGGTTGCGTGCTCAACATTTGTTGGATGCTCTTAGTGGTGCAGCTGTGGCGATTGCTGAGGAGGTTTCTGACTCTATAACGAGTGTGGTTAATTTATTTCTCAGCGGGCGGTGTCCGTCTTCTTTGAGTGAATTTGTTGCAAGTGCCCCTCTCACACCTCTCCTTAAGCCGGGTGGGGGGATTCGACCCATTGCTGTTGGGTCTATCTGGCGGCGATTGGTGTCGAAAGTGGCTGCATCTTCGGCTGGTAAAACCCTTGGGCCTTATCTTGAAAATGCACAGTTTGGGGTGGGGGTCTCGGGTGGTGGAGAAGCGGTGTTGCATGCGGTTAACAGACTAGTGGAATCTCAGGGTTATGATAATAGCCTGACTATGCTTTTGGTTGATTTCAAGAATGCTTTCAATCTGGTTGATCGCAGTGCTATGATCAAGGAGGTTCGCCATAGGTGTCCTTTTATCGCCCATTGGGTAGAGTTCTGCTATGCTCGTCCTGCTCGTTTATATTAAGGTGATCAGGTCCTCTATTCATGTCAAGGAGTTCAACAAGGTGACCCTCTTGGACCTCTTCTTTTCTCGCTTACACTACATCAGTTGATCTGTAAGGTTAAAGATAGTTGCGAGCTTAAGCTTAATGCTTGGTATCTTGATGACGGAACGCTGATTGGGGACACTTTGATGGTTAGCAGAGCATTGTCCATTATTCAAGAGGATGGTCCGGCCCTAGGACTTCACCTTAATATTGATAAGACAGAAATATTCTGGCCGAGTGAGGACCCACGATGTAAGGAAGTTGGGGTTTTTCCTAAGCATATTTCACGTCCTATGCGAGGGGTGAAACTCCTTGGTGGGCCTGTTAGCTTCGATCCTTCCTTTTGTAATGAGGTGATGTTGAAGAGGGTTTTGAAAACCAATGCCCTAATGGAGGCTATCAGGAGTCTGGAAGATCCTCAGTGTGAATTATTGCTTCTGTGTGCTTGCTCGGGAGTCTTTCGCCTCTACTTTGCGATGCGAACAACCCCGCCTTCATGTTTCATAGATGTACAAGGTGTTTTTGATGATTTTTTGAGGGCGTCACTTGAGCATATAGTGACGCTAGGGGGTTTAGGCTTTGGCCCTCTGCAGTGGCGCCTTTCTACTATGCCTATCGATTGTGGTGGGCTTGGAGTTTACACCGCTGCTGACACATTACATTATGCTTTTGTTGCTTCGAGGCTCCAATCACGTGTGTTGCAGGATGGTATTTTGCGGGCTTCTGGAGTGCTTGGTGATGGGCCTGCTTTCAGATCAGCGACTTCTAGGTGGAGTAATGTCATTGGTAAGGATGACTTGGATATATGTGTGATGCAACCAGCCCCCTGTCTAATGAAGAAATTGGCTAGTTGTTATTACAAACATGTCGACAAGCATCTCAAGATGGAGTTTGCTCTTACTAGGAGGCAAGAAGCTCTGATTGCAAACATGAAGCTCCCTATGGCCCAACAATGGCTAAAGGCTGCACCTATACCCGGTCTTGGTCAGGTTATGAACCCCACTACCTTTCGGTCTATTATTAAGTATCGTCTTGGAATTGAGTTGTTCCAACCTGGTTCCAAATGTCCTGCTTGTGATAAAGGCATTTTGGATTCGTGGGGAGATCACGCCCTTGCATGTGCTGCTGACATCGGTGTAAAACATCGTCATAATATGGTGCGTGATGCTGTGTATGATGAGTGCTTAAAGGCCGGGATTTCTGTGCGTAAAGAGGCGGCTACTGGTATGGTTGATGACAAGGGAGGGGAGCTTCGTCCGGCTGATATTTTGTTCTACAACTGGGTCCAGGGAAAAGACACTTGTGTCGACATTACGGGTACTTCTATCTTTAGCAATTTTGGTCTTTTGGGTTTTATCTCTAGTAAGGCGGCCAGGGTGGCGGCTGAAAACAAAAGAAATAAGTATGAGAAGGTCTGCGAAGACAAAGGGTATCACTTTATGCCATTTTCCTTTTCTACTATTGGTGACTTAGGGGACGATGCCATAGGACTTCTCAAGCGGATATGTGGAGTTGCTAAAGGGCTACCTGGATATAGTAGGGATACTTGTCATGTTTTGACTAGGGTTGCCTTTAGCATTCAGAAGGGTTGTGGAGCTCAGCTTGTTAGCCGGCTCCCATCCAATTTCATGTAATAACTAGTTACCATTCCTTTTTATAATAATAATAATAATAATAATAATAATAATAATAATAATAAAAATAATAATAATAATAATAATAATAATAATAATAATGATGACTGAGTAATTGAAAAAGGTAAATAGTAAAATGTCAGTTAAGAGCCCGGGTCCGGGCTCACGAATGAGGGTGCAAATAATTAAAAACTAAAATGAAGCCCTTAAGTTGATGTGGCAGGAGAAAAATAAGTTAAGGGTCCAGGTGTTAAATGCTTCAAGTCTCTCTATTGTTCATACTCTCAGGTGTGCTGCTAGCAAAACAAAGAAAGGTGAGAGAAAGAAAAGAGAGAGGAGGGAGAAATGAGAGGAATGATAGGAGATTTGAGTGGGTGTTTTGTCTCTTGATCTGGTGATCCATCTCCCACATTTGGCAAGTCAACAATTGATGTTTGTTGATAAGTATTATTCTCTCAATGGAAATCTAATCTGATTACAACTGTTTAACTAGGTTTTTTGAGAGAAATTCATTCTAGATCCAGGTTGTATTTAGATTGGTGTTTGAGATCTACATGCTTATCTGTCTCAGCCTGAGACTAGATTGTTAAACACTTGTACTGATTTGTTGATTAGTGGGTTGGTTACTCTGGTGGGTGGAAGGTATGTTTTTTTATTCTCTGGTCAGAGAGGGTTTTTTTATCCTCTGGTTGGAGATGATTTTTCCCACGTAAATCTTGTGTCGATATTTGTGCTTTTATCTATGTTTGTGGTCGCTTGGTTTCCGGACTAGATATATATTATCGGTTTGTCGTTTGTTTGTCGACTGATTGTTGTTGGGTTTTCTTATTACCCGAATTCGTTTTCGAGTGTGGCTGGTAAGGTTGTTATTCGAGTCGAACGAGCCAAGTATTACTTGTTCATATTCAGTTCATTTAGAAAATGAACGAGCTCGAGTCGAGCCTAAATTTTGACTCGAGCTTAAAAATGTGCTCATACTCGGCTCGTTTAGGAAATGAACTAGTTCGAGCCGGACTTTTTTCGAGCTTTAAGCAGTTCTACCGACTTGTTATACAGTAACTTAAAGGAAATTTTAGAAATTCCATAAAATTCGAGTCATTCGAGCTTAATTCGAACGAGCCGAGCTTTGGACCGAGCTTAAAAATGTGCTAATACTCGGTTCGTTTAGAAATGAACGGGCTCGAGCCGAGTTTTTATCGAGCAAGTACGAGTCGAATTCGAACTACTCGTGTTCACACACACACATCATCTTTTTTTATTTAATTTAGCTGATATAAGAAACCAATAAATAATATTAAATATAAAAAATACATGTTTTCATGTTCTCTAATATATTTTATTTAATTGCACTTATTTAAAAAAATGCTAAATCTAACAACAAATAAAATGGGATGAAGAATTAGATAAAAAAACATGAAAAACACACACACACATATATATCATCTTTTTTATTTATTTAATTTAGCTGATATAAGAAACCAATAAATAATATTAAATATAAAAAATACATGTTTTCATGTGCTCTAATATATTTTATTTAATTGCACTTATTTGAGAAAACGCTAAATCTAACAACAAATAAAATGGGATGAAGAATTAGATAAAAAAACATGAAAAATAATCAAAGTTAGAATTATGTAGGATATTTGAGCCCTTGTGTAAGAAAACATTAAATTATTAATGTAATGACAAATAAAAGGGGAGGAAGGGAGTTTGCAAATAACATGAAAAATAACGAAATATATTAATGATGTAGTTAAGGAGGTTTGAACTCTTCACATACTAAATTGGAACTATAACCTGAACCAGTAAGTTACAACAACTTTTTTATTTTGAAACTAATATTATATGTAAATATATATTTATTTTTAAGTATTTAATAGGTGCAATTAATGAGTCTTCACCGAAATTTATATATATAGATAAATAGAACGCTAGTAAATGTATATGAAAAAACTAATTCAAGTTTGATGATTGGTGCATAGCTATATAAATATAAACTTCATATATGGAGGGTATTGCTATATGCACTGACATCCTCATGTGCTAAATGCATTCATAAGTGCGGATTTAGTATATGTTTGATCTATATATGAAACTAGTACTTTTTCCGAACCGTGTTCGGATTTTTACAACTTATTTTCAATCGAGTTTGACGCACAAAATAAAATACATGATGAGCATTAATTTCCCACTAACATATCTTTTTGTGCATGCTCTTCAGTGTACCGCTCTTCAAAATCTTCAATTGTTACGATGATTTTTTTTCTTCAGACGATCAATACTTCATTATTGCTACTAAGTTTGAACAATTAGAAATCAATACAAACTGGAATCAACTAAGAATGTATTGAATTGAACTTGAGAGCTTCCATGAAGCTCTAGAACTCGGTTTGTTACAACTGCAATTCCACACCGGATTTTAACGCCTAAACCACACTATATATAAGCTACAAACAGCATTGGCGGTTAGGGACCTAAATTTACCAAAATGCCCTTACAGAAATATCTATTATATGATCAAACTATGTTATGATCATATATTCCATACTAAGAAAATTAAGATAGACAGTATTAAAGAGGAGCTTTGTATAAGCATGAAAAAGTATTGTCACTATTACACAATAAAAAATACAAATGCTAAGATAATTTATATTAAAAAAACAGAGATAAAATTCACACCCTGCAAACGCCCTGTATACTTTCATACCCAATTCAAATTGATGATCCAATTGTCATTCACTAAGGATCCTTTGCTTCTAACTCATTTCCCTTAGCACACTCTAAAGGAACAGACGATACCTTACAAAAGATTGCACTGTTTATAGCAACCTAAGTGTAATATATAAATGCACAAAAGACTAACAATTTTCCTTGGAACATAGGGGTCTTTTGTATACCCAACAACTCCCTTGCAAACCAAGACAATCACTCTTCTATCGTAGCAAACCATACTTTCACACCCATGATCCAGTCCCACACCAACTTCTGAATGCAGCCAATGACCAGACAAGCATACCAAAAGTGGTCCTCGATCTCCTCTTCAAGCTTACAAAGCTCACGTATTTAGAAGTGCTTGGACCCATCCAATGTTTAACCTTACCACCAGTTTGCAGCCTTTTTCGCACAGCTAGCTAGCTACACCACAAACGTACGGCTACTTGTTGCCTTTCGATAGGCAACATCAGATTGGCAATACACTATGGACCTTTGTTGATCATTAAAATCATATATACCGTATTTCGATTCTCATACGTGGGATACAAATCAAATATGGTACAACTATCACCCCAGATTGAAGTTTTTCCAAGAAAGGTTTCATTCACACCCTTCATCCTAAAAAAAAAGTGTAAGAAAGGTAAGCTAATTAGCAATAATGTACTTTTCGCTAAAGTAAAATATAACTAAATCGATGGAATCAAACAATATTATTTGATAATTCCAGACAAACTCAACCATGTGATAAACTAAAGTTACAACTTACATTTTTCAACAACAAACTATTAGATAGATTATCAGTACCAACCTATATTTCATATGTAGCTAGGAAGAAATCTTTAACTAACATGAAGATTTGCACCTTAAATCCAAAATTAAACCTATTAATTATTTAAAATTATTATTTTTATTTATAATCAAGTATAAATTGTATCTATACTATTAAAAATAATTTAATATCAATTTGATGCTTCAATCATTAAAAATAGGGTCTATCAATCATCAAAATTAACATGTAGATGGTCGATCTATCAATTAGTTAAATTTGAAAAATAGAAAAAAAATTATTTTTGAACTAATAAAAATTCGTATAAAATGATTCAAATAGCCATTTGAATCAAAATAAATAAAATAATAATCAAACAGAAACTAACCTAATCCAAAATCAACAACTATTGATTCCAATTGTCCACTACTTTTTTTTTTTATTTATAAAAAAACACCTTCAATCTATACTTGTGTGTCAATTTAAAACATGCAAGGTCCTAGTTGTCAAGCATGAGTATTTGTGTGTCAATTCAACTCCATATATTCTTACAATTGCATCCCTATCTTTTTGAAGTTATGAAGATAACTTATAGTGAAAACAAAAAATCAGTGTTCATTTGTTAAATCGAATTTTCTTATCCTGTGACCTTGGGGCATAGGATAAAAACATCATTGTTAAATTTGTGAAAATTGAGGATGGTCAAGATACATACTAATTACAGTATTAACTAAGGATTCATCATACTTGTAATAAACGAAAGTGATCGTGCAAAGCTTGTACATGCAAGTAGGTTTGGTTGAATAATAAACTATTGATAGGAGAGACGATCATTCCAGATGTAAGCTATCCACCAAAGAAAACATTACATGTACCCAAACATTGTAATATCATTTTTCAAATGAGTTTGAAACAGAGATGCAAACAGATCAGATCAGCTAACAAATTCATAAGTCTAGATTTCAAATGGTTATACTTTACAATTTATCAATTGCTTTGATCATCCATTGATTGGAGCCAAACCTTCCACGATCGATCAATGATGTCCACCGCTATCATCGTCATTGTGTTCATTTCATGAATTCGCCAGGAAGAATCTCGTCTTTGCCTGCCTCCCACGCCATCGATCGTGATCTCGCCGCATTGGATGTCAGGCCTGAGTTGCTTGCTACAATTTCATCCCTACAGATTTAGATATGTGAAATCTTACATTGGTCGGAGTGGTATTTAGTAAGTCATGGTAGTATGTAGGTAGGAAATTATCATTAATTAGATAAACCCATTTATTTTACTTGGAAATAAAATTTCAAGAGTTGTGAAACAGATAAACATAACCCCACAGATCAAAGTAGTATCACTTTCAAGTTTCAAGCTTTCAACGGTTAATACGGTAATTTTTTTTTAAGATAAAACATGAAAGTAAGAAATAGTAGTTGAGAATCAAGGTCAAGGATTTTAAACAATCTGGCTCTTCAACAACAATTAGATACAGAATACATTTTTATCATGGCAAATCACAAAGCTAATGATACTCTTCATTCTCCAAAACATTTCATTGGGGCATTTAATCAAACACATGGCGGGCACCTTGTAAGAGCATCCATAGAAAACACACAAGAGGCGTAATAATCAAAATAGCCTTTAACCAATTCAACATAGGGCGTTCATACTTTACTCTTCAGCCCAGAACGGCAACAAGCACATGGGTCTCCAACGATTCATCTTCTTCAAGGGCAAAGACTGCACAAAAGCCAATTGCATAACATTACCATCTCCCTACTGCATCACATGCATAAGAGGTTAAATTTTTTTTTTAATTTTTTAATTTAAATTGCCCTATTAAATAGTTTAATTTGCAAACACCCTGTATACTTTCATACCCAATCCGAACTGATGATCCAAACTAAAAAGTAAAAACATAAGCCATTAAACTCAATAAAGAAAACCCTCTTCATTTAAAAAAACACATTCATTGGCCCTGCAAACTAACCTCATTAAAAATTGATGGTAAAGACTTAATAATCACAGCTCTATTTTCAGTAAAGCTCAAACAATCACATATGACAGCTTTGAAAAATTAGTTTGCCCCATCTATCTCTCTCAAACTCCACATTTCACAACTTCGCCGTTCACATTGCTCTAACTACCTAATAGGCTAATACCTAAATTCACAACTAAATACTGAACCAAACAAATCACAACTTCGCCGTTCCCAAGTAAGTTAGCCAAGGTCTTCTCAAGAGCTGCCAACACCTCCTCGCTCAACCTCAGCTCTCCAAAATTCGAACACCCCTCGAATTGATGGTCCCATAGTTACTCCCTACAATCTCTGCCTATATACACACTTGGATAATTGGACGGAATCAATTGCTGATTATATATAAGAAGGAAAATACTTATATTTCAAATAGGAGAAGGAAATTAAACAATTTATACCACTCGCCAAGTCTATAATACTTATAATACTTACCACTCGATTTCACCCACCACATCTATTCCATGGGAGATAATTGACGGGGCATGATGAAATATATTCAAATCCCCTAATTCGCAGCATAAACCCCCAAATTGAAACCTAAATCATAGCTGGAACATTTAAAGCGAAACCCCATGAATCCTAAACTAAACCACAAATTAAAACCCTCTAATTCGTAACCTAAAAACACCCTTCCCCCCCAATTGAAACCTAAACCATAGCCTGATCAACCAAAATGAAACTCTAATTCTAGGAGCATAAGCCTCAAATCAAATGGTAAAAACTTTACCTCTTGAATTCGAACAATTAGTCACCCCTGAAGTATTGGCGTCCGACAAACCCCAACAACTCCTCTCTTTGACTGTTGATGTGTTTGCCCTCCTCTTCTCCTGATCGAGAGTCGTATGGGTGGTTTAATTAGCATCAAAGTGGAGCGGTTTACCTAGCCTCACTTTCAGCTTGGGTCTCCTCGAGAGTCGCCGCCGGATCCTCAATGGGCGCGCTGTCATCGGCCCCAGCCTCACTTTGAGCCTCAGCGCCGACGTTGAAACTATTGGTCGAGGAGTTGTCGAGGACTCCGGAACCGCTTCTCCACTTGCTCTCGCACGACCGCCCCCTTCCACATGTCGAAGACCCGAGGTAAGTGTCGCTAGCGCCAGAGCTGGCTAATCCTTCGGCGGAAGCGCGAATCGGGCAGGGTGTGGAAAACCTCGCTCAATCCTGGCCATCTCCGATCATCCCACCACCGCATTCAACTCCTTCGCTCCCTCTCTCTTGATCATTAGAAAAGCTTTGGTAGAACCTGTGAGAGAGGAAGAGACGTGGGAGGGTATATGTGTTGCCCTAATTTCAGGAAAAGAAAAACAATTTTAGGAGGAAGAAGTTAAGGGAGGAGAACGTGGGAGAAAGACGCTCCAAATTGGGGTTTCTTAACTCTGTGCAGATAAGGACATGTGGCTCAATCTTTTACAAAGACTTTGCTTCTGTTTTTATAAGTATAAGGGGTGGATAGAAGATAATTATTGCGCATAGCCGTTTCAAAATTTTGATTATTTGGTAGGTAGCAGGGATGAGTCCGATGGCCAAAATTTGGGATTATATGGATGACAAACTCTATGAAGCAGCACGGTTTAAAGGTATCAATGTCCCAATCGTTATGGATGATGACATGTTCTTCCGTCGACTTACCCCAGTTGACCAAAGCAACGTTCTCCACATAGCAAGTCGGTGCGGCAACCAACAGTTCATCTTAGCAGTTTTGGGTCAGGTTCCAGCCGCTGTTCATTACGAGTTTATCTGCAAACACAACTCGAATGGAGAGACTCCCTTGCACCTTGCAGCTCAATTTGGGGACTTGGGTATCGTTGAAGCTCTCCTGCTTGCCCATGATAACGATTGCATGCCATTGAACCGAAAGAAAATCTGTTGGAGGGAGAGGGATAAGAAGGGAGACACACCTCTTCATAGGGCTCTAAGGTATGGACACGACGATGTCGCCATGTTGTTGTTAGCAAGAGATAGTCCGTTGTTGGGTTTCCTTGACAACAACATAGGTGAGAGCCCAGCGTTCCTTGCTGCTGCTAATTTTTGCCCCAAGTTTCTAAATTCAATTTTGGAAGCAAACAACGACAACCAATTTTGTACAAGTTTTTCAGGGCCATTTGGTCAGACGGTTTTCCATCCAGCAAGGAGGTTGCCTAGTAAGTCCTTTGTGGTTATTTTCATTTGATAAATTTGGTATTGTTTTATTTGTATCTACATAAAATAATATATTTAACGTTTCAGGGGACATACTTGAAAAATTAATAGAAAGACGAAAGCATCTATTGAAAGTTCAAGACAACAAAGGGAAGACGATCCTTCATTATGCGGTGGAAGAAAACAGAAAGTTAGTCGTGGAGATATTGCTAAAGAGTGACACCTCCCTCACTTATTTACACGATGATGATGGCCTAACGCCTCTCCATAGAGCTGCTTGCATGGGTTCAACTTTGATGATCCAGACCATAATGGAGTTATCTCCACAATCAATTTCTATTTGTGACAAATTCCATGGTCGGACAGCTCTCCACATTATCAAGATGAATGATTGTTCGCTAGAAGAATGCCTAAATAATACGAGAATGAAAGAACTCATCAATGAGGTTGATAATGATGGAAATACACCCTTGCATATTGCCTTGATCAACTCTGATGTTTCTATGGCTAACAAGCTCCTAGATGTCGACGGCGTCAATTGGAGGCTATCAAACAACCAAGGATATAGTCCGATGGACTTGTGCTCTTCCCATGACCATATACCCCTCAAACTGGTGCGTATACTATCGATCTTTTTTTCCAATAATTCTTATTTTTAGTTTTGCTTATAAAATTTAAGGGATTATCCCACATAGTCTAAAATGAGCAAATTTGTGCAACATGCAATGGATAATAATGAAACTCCTGCCATGTATTTTTGTTTGCTTTCTTGAAAAATGTTTAAATGTACAAAAAAAAATGACATGTGGGTTATATATCTAGTTTTAGCTACATATATAATGACTATTGACTCACTATATATTAATATATTTTTTTTTTGTGTGTGTGTGTATGTGTATGTCAGAAGCGTTTAGCATCAATACACAGGGATAAAGATATAATGAATATGGAAATATTCTCACACAAGGACGTGGTTAATGTTGATGATCTCTTGGATCACTATACCTTAGAGGAGTGTTTAACTTATCGAGGACCTCAAGGAGACAGTATCCTTCATATAGCAGCTAGAGATGGCCATTTGAAAATCATCAACCAAGCCGTCCATGAGTCCATCTCTGCTCGTCCCTTGTTGTTGTCAGCAAAAAATTTCCAAGGGGAGACATTGCTTCATCTTGCTGCAAAACATGGGCGGCTGGAAGTAGTAGCCTCTATTTTATCATTGTGCACTCCAGTTGTCAACCTTAGAAATGTTGAGAATCCTTCAACAACTGTGACTATGAAGAATGGGGACGGAAATCTGATGGCGGATGTAAAGCCATGGAGGGCAAAGTCATCAAATGGAGACACACCCATTCACAATGCTATTAGAAACAGACATGCCAACATTGCACTGCTTCTTCTTTGTTATGATCATGAGTTGATTTCTTTCAGTAATAACGCGAAAGAAAGTCCACTTTATCTCGCTGCTGACTCTCGTTGCAATGAAGTTTTAAAATGCAAGGTAATGAAAGATAAGGAATATGATGGTTCAATTATAAGTGGGAGATGTGGTGAAAATATTGCTCATGCTGCTGCAAGAAGTGGGGGTAAGTGTCTTCCCTCCTCATTTTTCTCTTCAAACTTTCTTGTAAATCTCGACCGTTGATCTTTCTAATCCAACACTTTAGATTTGTTCACAGATTATACTGTAAATCGAGGGGTTTACAAATGATCTATTTTCTCTATATATATATTATGATTAATTTTCCATTCTTTCGAAAAGGGAAAACCCACTTTTAATTGCAGTTCTAAGTTGGTTTAATTAATTACAGTATTTATTATCATGTCATGAATGCAGGATTTTCATTTGAGCTTTGCAAGAGTTTGATTAGGAAACAACCAGATCTCCTCAGGAAGGTAAATGACAGTGGCAAGACTCCCTTACACTACGCAGCAAATTATGGGCGAGCCGCAACAACACGTTGGTTGCTTCAACAAGACAAAGCAGCCGCATTTGTGTATGACAATGAAGGCTTTACCCCATTGCTCAGAGCATCTGTTTTATGTTTTCATGACTGTGTGAGATCCATACTTGATTTGTGCCCGCAATCTGCAGAGCTTCGGGATCTTAATAGTTACAAGACAGTGCTTCACCTAGCCAAAATACCCTGCTTTTTTCTACAGTTGTACATGAAAAATCAAGTGATGGTTAAATTGGTAAATGAGTCTGATAAGGATGGAAATACAGCATTGCATTGTGCCATTTTGGATGGAGACATAGACAAGGCCCTGATCCTACTGAAAACAGAAGGTGTAAATTGGAGGATTAGAAACAAGCAACATCAGTCGCCAATGGACTTATGTAGAGAACTTAACAGAAGTGGTAAAACAGAACAGGTAAACAAGAAGGTTATATTTTTATTCTACGTTTTAATTTATTATGATAAGAAATCTCGCCATTTAGCAAAAAAAAAAAAAATATATAATGTCTTTGTGTGGAAATATTCTATGCCATATCTGAATTGAGATGCTTTAAATGCCTAATATATAAGTTGATGAGTTACTTCTATCATTGATCTATATAGATGAATTTTGATAAAATCTTATTATTGTAATTGGTAAATGTTAGCGCCCAATTCACGCTGTGTTGGAGAGTCTAGACTCGGGAGACATTAGCATGCCGAGAGCAACAACACTAATTTCATGGGTCAAGCGTCAAGTTATGACCTACAACGATTTGATACTAATCACGGATGACAATTTGAAGAAATTGCTAGACAATATAGCCGTGGCTGCAGCTCTGTTGGTGACCATTACATTTGCGGCAACATTCACCATCCCGGGTGGATATGACCAAAACACAGGTGAAGCAATGCGAATGAAGCAGTTCACTGTAAAAGTGTTCATTGCTTCAGATGTTTTGGCAATGCTAATGGGTATAAGCATCTTGGTTTGGTACACAGTTGGAGTTGTCAGACGTGCCAAACTAAGGAAATTGGCAATTGACAGCATCATCATGCTACAAATTTCGGTGGCGGCCACAATCGTGGCTTTCATATCTGGGGTATATGCAATTGTTTTGCATTTCAAGTCTGTAATCGTTATCCCCATTTTAATCACTCTATTATTTAATTTGCTTTTTTATTTCAGACGTGAGTTCATGATCACCAAGTTTTACATCTGATAATATAAAGATGAACACAACCTTCTAGTGGTTTTCAAGTATTTATTTGAACGTCCTTTTGTTGTTTAACGAACTTTCTATCAATGTGCCATCCCCGTACGATTTTACTTTTACTATCAAGGTTATTGGCCGCTCTCACATCCCATCAAGAACACATGCACTTGTTGAGTCTCTTGAATCTATTCATACTTCATTATTTTGTAGATGGAAGAGGAACCACGGTCGAAAGATGGGCCGTTGGGCTAACACTGATATCATATCAAATTAAGTTCGATTCAAAGATGACTAAGGTCATGTGAACGGATGCAGATGCCCTAGGAACCTAGCACATAAGCTGAATGAATCCTAAAACCAATTGACAATAGGAGAAGTAGCCCACCGGTTTGCATATCAGATTTGTTATACTCGTACTGTTAATATGCCTTGAATTGGGCATATTTTCTATTTTGGTTTTAGGCCCATAGTCTGACTAGGGTTTCATGAGTCCCTGTATATACTCATGCATGAAACTTAGCAATTTGTAACCCTAGTTTCTTGTTTGCCTCCATAATAAAGATCTCTATTTCTCTGACCGTGGACGTAGGTAATACACCGTTGCCAACCACGTTAAATCATTGTGTCTTTCTTCGTATGTTATCGTTATCGTTACAACAAACTAGTATAAGAGCTTAGTTATGATTTATGTCAAGAATGATGTATGGATTTGTGGTGAAGATTGACAAGTTTACTAGAAGAAACTCTTTCAGTCTGTGGCAGATGAAGATGCGGGCTTTGCTGAAGCAACAAGGTTTATGTGCACCATTAACCGCCGACAAGAAGGGGGCACATACAACCACCACTGAGTATGACCTTCTGGAGGAGAAGACTCAATCGACGATCATGTTGTGTCTCGCAGACGATGTCATAGTAGAGGTTACTGATCAGGAAACTACTAGCGGCTTGTGGCCAGTGGCGGAGCCAGGATTTAGGCTAGGGGGTGCTAAAAAAATTTCGTAAATTTTTTTTTTTGGTGTATACTTGATAAGAAGATTTTGTAATTTTTTTTTGAAAAAACACTAAAATTGTTATTTTTAATGATTTTTTTTGTATTTAAATAGTTGAGAGTAACCAAAAAAATAGAAGAGAAACAAAAAAATATAGATAAAAATGATGAAGAATTATTTTTAATCCAATATTGAAATAAAAGGGTTTAATATATAATTTAAACACAAATATGACTTTTTTTAATGAAATGGTTGATAGAAACAAAAAATATAATGATAAACTAAGAAGAATAAATGATGGAGTAAAATAAATAAAATGTGAAGGAAGTGGGATTTAAAACCAACACCTTTTGATTCTCCTCAATTTCTCCCTTCCTTCCCTTACCACTTGAGCTAGATAACACTTTTGTTTCATATATCATTTAAATGTATTATATTACCTTAAAAATACTAAATATATGCAAAAAAAATTATTTTTTTTTGTATTTTTTTTTCGAGCCGGGGGGGTGCTCGAGCACCCCCCAGCTCCGCCGCTGCTTGTGGCTAAAGTTAGAGAGTTTGTACATGACAAAGTCTCTTATGAACAAGTTGATTCTGAAACAACGGTTGTTCATGCTGCGTATGCAGGAAGGAACGCCAATCAGATATCATTTTGATCAACTTAACATGTTATTACTTAAGTTGCGTAATATCGATGTTAAGGCGGTGGACGAAGATACTGCCCTAATTCTGCTGGTATCCCTACCCCCACCCCCCCATATGAGAACTTCGTTTAGTGGTTCACCGTTGAGAAGGATACCATCACGTTGGAAGAGGATAGATCATCGCTTCACATCAGAGAGTTGCGTCTGAAGGCAAGCGCATTAGTTATAGACAATCAGGCTTCCGGGCTTATAGCTAGCGGAGATAATTCTAATGGTAGAAGGGGCAAGAAGCAAGGTTGCAAATCAGGCCATGACGTCTGTAACTACTGTAAGGAGAAAGGTCATTGGAAGAATGACTGTCCTAAGAAGAAGAGGCAACAAGAGTAGAAATCTGGGTCTGTAGCAGTATTTCATGGTGGAAATACCTTTGAGGAAGATATTGTTCTACTAGCAGATAATCGCACATATCATGATGTGTGGTTTCTTGATTCAGGTGCGTCCTGTCACATATGTCCTAGAAGAGAGTTGTTTACAACATATATATATATGTGTAGATAAGGGCAATATCTCTATGGGAAACGATGCCATCTGCAAGGTTGTTGGGATCGGCTCAGTCATGCTTTAGACATACGATGGGAAGTTTCCCATATTGGAGGAAGTTAAACATGTGCCATCTATGACAAAGAATCTGATATCCCTAACTGTGTTAGATGGCAAGGGTTTCAGATACACATGTTATGGTGGAAAGTTGCGCGTGTTTAAAGACGCTAATATGGTTTTGCAGGAAGGCAAGTAGGGAAAGGGAACTTTGTATGCCTTACAAGGTTTGGCAGTCACAGGTGTTGCAGATGTTGTTTCAGTTAAGGCTAGGGAAATTGTTGCTAAGGAGGTGGAGTTGAACTTCACTCCAACAGAGACTCATGCACCTCAGTTAGTCACTGACCAGTCATCACAGACAGGTACTACAAAGTCAGATACTGGTGAGATAAAGAATATACCACTAGACACACGAACATGTGGAGTTGTACATCGGAGTATTGCTCTAGATCGACCAAGAAGGGTTGACATTAGGGGGCCTGCAAGATACATGTTTGATGATCTGGTGGGATATGCTTTGCAAGAAGTCGAGGAGGGGGGGGGGGGATGATGTTACATCCAACTACAAGGCTGTTCTTTATGAAGATGAGTTCGCACACTGGCAAGCTGAGAAGAGAGGGTGAAGAAGGTGGGAAGGATGATCTCGCTGATATGTTCACCCAGCTAGTTCCAGAGAGGAATTTCCAACACTGTTTAGACTTGTTTAACATCACCCGCTGTTGAGTTGCTCTGCTGGGCAATCTGGGTCCATATACGAGGACAAATCTGAGGTAGAGGAATGTCTGACACTTATCATGGTGTGTCTATTTCTGAGATGATTCAAGTCAAGGTGAAGATTTGTTAATATGCCTTGAATTGGGCTTATTTTCTGTTTTGGGTTTAGACCCATAGTCTGACAGAGTTTCACGAGTCCCTATATATACTCATGAAAGCTAGAAATTTGTAACCCTAGTTTCTTGTTTGTCTCCATAATAAAGATCCCTATTTCTCTGCCTGTGGTCGTAGGTAACACACCGTTGCCGACCACGTTAAATCTATGTGTCTTTCTTCGTCTGTTATCGTTCTTGTTACAACATAAATCTACATTTTGATGTGGGGCATGGCATGATTAGTCCTTCGGTGGACGCGGTGTACTGGCTAGCCATACCGAATAGGCGAGAACGAACCCAGATGATGACACAGTCATCGATGTCTCTAAATAACCAATGAGCTCAACAAGTTTGCAGCTGTGTACATGTTTCTATATGTGTGCATCTTACTGATGTTACTGGTGTGGTGGACTCATGATCTTGTTTGGTGCTTTTATTATCCTTTGGCATTATATTGACAAGTTATCTCTTTGGATGTTGAATGCCAAAATCGTTTAAACAGCAAATCGTTACAACTCAAATGATTGTATGATCACATACCATTTTCATTGAATACCAACTACCTAATTATGAAGAAAAAAAATCGACAAAACTTTACTAAATGAATGGCTACGTACCATAGTTATCACTATACCACCCACCGGAGCCAGAAGGGACCACCGTCGTCCTATCTGGCAGCTTGTAGAGTGAAATGAAAGTGTGCTACTAAGCTAGAACGTACGGTAGAGCTAGGAATATGCAAACAGACATTCTGGACAAGTATCAATTAATATGATGTGCAAATATGAAAATATTAAATTACTAGCGCTTGCGGAGACGAAAACGAAAATGAACTCGCCAGAAAGAACTTGACAAAGCGTAGGTTTCAATAACACAATCTGATCACCAGCGATGGGTAGATTAGGCGGGCTAGGTGTTCTCTAGCTGAAATCATGTGACACTACCTTGGATGTATTATTCGTGGTAATTGTACATCCAAAGATAAATATGGATGAAAACCTGAATAAATGGATAAATAAGTGAACGATGGATTAATGGATGATGGATCAGATCGGATATGGATGAAGGGGTGTCCAATCCACCATCCGATCCACTAAAATTGATTATTATATGAAATTTTATCATATCTTTTACGCATCTTATATATTATATGTAACTTGATTTGATAGTTTGAGTTTTTATTTTTTTTATAACTTGATCGGATATGGATGAGTATTCCCAAAATTTTCATGTTATTTCCGTCTTTCTTTCATTGCAAGTTTCATTTTCTGCACATATAAACAACTCGACATCGAGTGAAACTACTCGATATAGAGTAATCTGGTCGATATCGAGTACTGTTTTACTCGATATTGCTCTGTTTTGTCTTCTTTTGTGTAGTTTTACAGGTTCACTCGACTGGGTGGTCGACATCGAGTACTTTACTCGACGTCAAGGACTCTGCTGGTCGAATTCGAGAGGATTCTGGAACTGATTAGACGAACGCTGACACGCTTCCTCGTGGATACAATCCTGATTCCGTCCCACTACAACGAGAGGAAGTCTTGTAATTTTTATTTGCGCGGTACATGGGAGTTGATTTGAGATTTATATTTTATATTTATTTCATACTCGATTTTCCTCCTAACACAAAGCTCTTAGCTTTAGCTTACCCTCATCAATATGATAATAAGTAATGCACCCAAAAACCCTCAGATTAGAGTAATCAGGAGCCTTTCTAGTCCACACCTCATAAGGTGTTTTGCAGTCGATATCTGTGTGGGGGCTTCGATTAATGAGATAGTAAGCTGTTGACACTGCTTCTTCCCAGAATCGCCTATCTAGGCCTGAATTGGAAATCATGTACCTTACTTTCGCATAAGTGTCCGATTCATTCGTTCTGCGACACCATTCTGTTGTGGTGTATATCTGAATGTATGATGTCGAGCAATGCCCTCTTCTTTGCAAAACCCATCAAACTCAGATGAACATAATTCCAAACCATTATCAGCTCGCAACCTCTTGATCTTCTATCCAGTCTGATTCTCTACTAGAGTCTTCCACTCCTAGATCTTACTAAACACCTCACTTTTATGCCTCATCATGAATACCCAAGTCATCCTAGAGTAATCATTAATAAGTGACAAAAAATACATGTGATCGCTCAAGGACTGAACACGTGAAGGACTCTAACAGTCTTAATGGTTGTAATCCAGCCCTTTGTCTAATGAACTGCTTTAGAAAATTTTCTGCGGTGTAATTTACCAAACACACAATGTTAAAAAAACTCAAGGTTCTGCCCTTATGGCCTCACAAAAGATATGATTTTGAGAGAATTTGCATCCCTCGTTCACTCATATGAGCCAACCTCATATGTCAAATCCTGGACATATCAGCTTCCTGAACCCCAGCAAAAACAGCCGTTGCAGCACCTGTAACTAAGGAACCTTGTAGGGTATACAAAGTTCCCTTTCCCTGCTTGACTCCCTGCAAAACGACATCAGAGCCTTTGAACACACGAATCTTTCCACCATAACCTGTGTAACTAACCCCTTGTCGTCTAACACTATTAGGGATATCAGATTCTTCATCATGGATGGCATGTGCTTTACAACTTCCAATGTGCGAAATTTTCAATCATCTCTCTGACTGAGCCAGTCCCAACAATCTTGCAGATAACTCTCATTCCCCATGGATATATACATTGCCCCCATCAGCACGGCTATATGTAGCAAAAAACTCTCTTTTATGACATGTGATAGGACGCTCTTGAGTCAAGATACCACACATCAACCTGGTGTGTGTGATCATCGATCAACTAACAAAACAATATATTCCTCGGATGTATTGTCGCGATCAACTACTGCTGCAGACCTGGATTTCTCCTCCTGTTGCTTCTTCTTTTTCGGACATTCATTCTTCCAATGACCTTTCTTCTTGCAGTAGTTACATACATCATTTGGTTTAGGGCCTGATTTGCAATCTTGCTTATGCTTCTTCTTTTGCCCTTTCTACCGTCAGATTTTCTTCTGTTTGCCACAAGCTCGGAAGCCTGATTTTCTGTAACCGACACGGTTGCCTTCAGACCCAACTCTCTGTTTTGAAGCGACGATCTAACCTCTTCCAACGTGATGGTATCCTTCCCAACGACGAAAGATTGAACAAAGGTGTCGTATGTGGGGGGTAGGGATACCAGTAGAATTAGGGCGGCATCTTCTTCGTCCTTCACCTTAACGTCGATATTACGCAACTCGAGTAATAGCGTGTTAAGTTGATCAAGATGGTCTTTGAGTTGTGTATCTTCCTGCATACGCAACCCAAACAACTGTTGTTTCAGAAGCAACTTGTTCATCAGAGACTTTGTCATGTACAAACTCTCCAACTTCAGCCATAAGCCGTCTGCGGTTTCCTGATCAACAACTTCTATTATGACATCGTCTGCTAGACACAACATAATCCTCGATCGACAAAAAATTAACATGCCAAGCAACCTGTTGACAAAAATTAACTTGCGGTTTCCTGATCATCAATCACCCTTTGTTTTAGCTAAAGCTAGATATTCGCTACGTTGACAAAAATTAACATGCCAAGCAACCTGTTGGATGCATTGCTTGCATCAAGAGGAAAGCAACCGGTTGGATGCATTGCTTGCATCAAGAGGAAAGTGGGATATGGTGGATGGAGCCACAGTACAGTAAGTAAAATGCCTTTACTAATATATAAAGGAATGTTGGGAGTTTCTTTAGATAAAGTTATACGAGTGCAGGGACAATTGTGTTATAAGTTGGGTGTTGGGAGTCTCTTTTCAGTTTTCAAGCCCCGTTGCATGCATGAAAACATCTAGATTTTTCTTTCAGGAAAAATGATTCCAGTGTAAATACTTCTAAATACTTCTTACGATGTAAATTGTGAATAAATTGATTATTCGTACATAATAAAATAATTATTCGTCTGTTGCAATTCATTTAATTATTCGTATGTATTAATAGTCTTTCCATATTAAAATTATTCGTCTGTTGCAACGTGATTATTCGTATGAGTTATGTATGAATAATCATGTTATTTCAAACGAATAATTTTGCCCTGTAAATTTTTCTTTGAATCTCAACCGTTGATCTTTCTAATCCAACACTCCAAATATGTTCACAAATTACAATGTAAGAGATGTTCACAAATTACAACATAAGAGATATTCACAAATTAACATTCAAATTTTATCTAAAAATTATATTGATTTGTTTATAAACTTTTATTATGAAAAATTGCGCTTTAAAAATATATATTCTTAAGTTATAATTCAATTATTTTAGAAAATTATTTTTTTATTGACTTTTCGAAAACTGTTAAAAAATTTATAAAATTTTGAATAAAATTTAAAATAATATAATTAATAAAAATTAAATAATATATATATATACTCCATCCGTTCGGCAAAACTTGTCGTTTACTATTTACACACGCTTTTTTAGAATGATAAAAACTATATAAAATATTCATTTTTAAAAAAAAATTTTAACAAGTTTGTACTTATTAATAATAACTACGAAATTCTTAAAAAAAATTATTAAAAAAACTGGATATTATATATAGTTTTTATCTCATACAAAAACATGCGTGAGTAGTAAAACGTCAAGTTTTGCCGAACGGAGAGAGTAGTTTTTATTAAAAAGGTAAAGGAACTTATATTTGGAGCATGTATTAGTACCCTCTAAATTAACATGACCAAAAAAATGTACCCTCTAAATTAAGATAAACGAACTTATATTTGGAGCCCACGGTCCTTTTCAGTTGAAAAGGCAGTTGCTCTCCCCATTATTATATATATATCGTTGGATCGGAGTCACCCCCTGGCCACCGACTGCGCTCTCGATCAGTACTGCGGTACGTAGTTTTTCGATCTATCTACTCTTATTTTATTTTTGTTAGATTTATAATTAATTAATAGCTAGTTGCTCGATCCATTGTCAACTGGTAGCAAATAATTAATTAATTGTATTGGATGGGTCGTTATCTTATTGAAAATTAATAATCAAATAAATTTAACTAGTCATACATTAAAAAAAAAAAGAAATAAGAAAAGTAAAATAATATATTAGTAGATTCATTATATTATATTGTATATTATAAGTATATATTATAGTTATAATGATATCTAAAATTCTACAAATACTATTATAAGAATATGATGGATAAGAATATAATAATTAGTATAAGAATTATAAGAATTAACGAATAGCAATAACTATGAAAGTTATGCTAAGAATTCATAAAATTAGTAAAATAAAATATTTATTAAAGGTAAATAAATGTTTACATCGGAAATAAATTTGACACGATTTCAAGATAAATCAATTTTTCTTGATTGAGAACATGGGAACCTGATTTTTCTGGATTGAGAAACAACTGTAAGTGCTCATCCAAAGTTTTCATAGAATAGATAATATCTAAAATAAAATTAGATATTTTGTATGTGAAAACATATCTAATTAGAGTAAAAGGGAAAAAAATCAGTTAGGCGGATTGTAGATATGAAGGACTGAAATTACAGATTTTAAACCCGAAATTCCTGAAATTCATATTACTGGACTCACAAATTTGTAAAATCACATATTGCCAAAATTACAGATGTGAAAACTGAATTTACAGAGTATATAACTTAATATGAAAGTTTCTCAATTTAGATATGCCAGGTTATATGTGCTTTACTCCCATGGAAACGCAGCTGAGTTTGGATATTTGTATGATCTCTTTGCTCACCTTAAAATCAATCTCAGGATCAATTTGATTGGGTATGCAAGTTTGGGTATCTCCCTAACTTTAGATTTCAATAAAGTTTCCTCTTTTATTTTTTTCTGATAATATGAATTGTTGGTTTTGATGGGTTTGACCTTATGAATTTGGTAAAGACAGGTTAATGAACTTGAAAGAGTGTTGATTTGTTAATTTTTTGGTACAGTAGAAAGTAAAAATAAACCCCTCACTCCTTTACACTATTTACTCTCTGTAAAGACCTTGATTGGGAAAACCATAACCTTGGAGCTTGAGAGCTCCGATACAATTGACAATGTGAAGGCGAAGATTCAGGTCGAAGAGGGGATTCCCTCTTAGCAGTAGCGTGTGCTTCTTTGATGGGAAGAGAACTGATGGAATCTCCCTTGAAAGCCCCACAGGGTAAAACTATATGTTTGTTGTACTAATGAAGCATTTTCAATGCATATTTGTATCTTGAGCATTGACATGAAAATATTGGTGTTACAGGGAGTAAATGGAACAACAGCGGGAGGACCTTGTGCTAGCCCAATTGAAAAAGGTTGAATTACACTCAGTTCTTACGAAATACAGAGGAAAAATGTTTAAATTTTGATTATAAGTGCAATTAAACATTATGTTTGCAGGCAAATCAGGTTCTTCATGAGCTCTAACTTCACTG
This sequence comes from Persicaria tinctoria, assembly GCA_037127255.1. Taxonomy (NCBI): domain Eukaryota; kingdom Viridiplantae; phylum Streptophyta; class Magnoliopsida; order Caryophyllales; family Polygonaceae; genus Persicaria; species Persicaria tinctoria. The sequence goes on from JBANSL010000013.1 coordinate 71,283,562, forward strand.
TCAAAGACCTCAACATAAAGACCCCAGTTCCACTTCAGGTTCAATTCAACAATTGCACAACCGCCCACATTGAATCAAAAGTGCTGGTACTCATCATATACAACAAATCTGAACTTCAAAAAAATGTAATTCTGTTCAAACAAATGAAGCTTGTGTGTGCTATGCAATAGCAAAATAGAGAACCAACTTGAAATAAGGCATAATCAAAACCAAAAACATCAAGCTAGTCGGAAAAACTCATAAACCAAAAACAACATTCAAGAAATTGGGAATCAGAAATCGATCAATTCTACAATCAACAAATGAGAAAAGCCATGGCATTTTCGATTGTACATACCTATCAGTTTCTTGCTCCTTATCATACATCTCCCCAATTTGAACTACAAAAAAAACCAAATTCATAGAAAAGCAGTTAAATTCCCCCAAGGCACGATCAAATCAAACGCAAATCGAACTCAAAAGGCCAAATCAGAGACAAACCCTAAAAACGAACCAAGTGGAAAGGCATTCAGGGAGAAGGAAATAGAGATATTATATTTTCTAACTAATTTAGGGATTCAAAAGGCCAAATCAGAGACAAACCCTAATCGAACAGATTAGGAACCTAGGGTTTCGACGAAATCGAACTGATAATTAAAAAAAAAAGTCGAAGTAGGGTCACTTGGGAGCCTCCGATATGAGCAGCAAGGGCAGAAGAGAACATGGAGGACGAACGATTGAAGCGTCCGGAGAGGCAGCAAGATTGAATCTTCCGGAGAGATCGAACGTCGAGGACGAAAGCAAGGGCAGAAGGAGAGGCAGCAAGGATTCCGAGGAGAGGCGGTAAAAGGTCGGAGGCGGTAGGAGAGGGATTCGGAGGAGAGGCGGTAGGTGGGAACCCTGGAGGTGGAGGAGAGGCGGAGAAGAGGTAGGCAATAGTCGGAGGCGGTGGGAACCAGGAGCCGGTTATGAAATTAGGAAGGGGGAAGGAGTAGATAAAACTTGATTGGTCAAAGTATCTAAATTGAAGGAGTGATCGCCACATCATCAAAGTCTTCTAACTTAAAGTTATATATAGATATCAGAGATGATGAACTCTACTCTCTATGAAATACAATCGGGGATTAATTACATGGATGACAACCTCTACGAAGCAGCCCGTCTGAAAGGCACAGCCATCCCATTCTCTGCAACTAACACTACTGATGACGGTGAGTGCTTTCTCCGGCGCAGCCCAAATGACGAAAGCAACGTCCTGCATGTAGCAGCCCGGTATGGGAACTCGTGTTTCATTTCAGCAGTTCTACACGAGTTCCCCTCCTTTCGTTACGAGCTTCTCTGCAAACACAACTCCAAGGGACAGACTCCATTGCACCTTGCTGCACAATATGGGGACCTGGAGACCGTCAGAACCCTCCTTGACGCACACGATGTGGATGCGTTGCCATTTGACGATCAAAAGAAGCCTTGCTGGCAGTGGCGGATCCTGAAGCGTTTAGTTGAGGGGGCGAAAAATTGATCTCTAATTTTTTTTCGAAACAATCATCAATATTTGAAGTTTTTGGGTTTAATTATAGTATTAAGTTATGAAGTTTAAAAAATTATGAGTATGATAGAAGTGTATTAATTTCGTAAATGATGTGAAAAATAATTTATATCGCTTCAGCCTTGAAACGTTTATAACTTTTTACTCAATTATCGGATTTGAGCTTATAATATATCAAATCGAAGCTATCGACGAGAGGAATATGTATATTAAATTTCATGTTTGATAGGGGGGCGACTGCCACCCCCGGTCCTTTAAAGGATCCGCCCCTGCTTGCTGGAGTGAGACGGATAGTCAAGTAGATACGCCGATACATTGCGCTCTCAGATCCGGCCATGAAAACATCGCCTTGTTGCTGCTGGAAAGGGACTTACAATTGGTTTCAATTTCGAACAATGTGGGTGAGAGTCCTGCGTACCTTGCTGCTCATAATGTTTTCCTCAAGCTCTTGCAAACTATTTTGGATGCGGATCGCGACAACAAATGTCTTGTAAGTTTTCCAGGGCCATTTGGCCAGACGGCTTTCTACACTGCTATGAGGTTGACTGGTATGTCCATACAAGGATTAATTATGATTGATGATAATGAGTTTTGATAAATTTACGGATATATATACGCCAGACAATCAAGTTCATGTCAATTAAAATTATTTTTTGGTTGATTAACGATGTAGGAGATATAATGTCGAAATTAATTGAACAAGGAAAGCATGTATTGAAAGTCCAAGACAAAAGAGGGAAGACAGTCCTTCATTATGCAATAGAAGAAATGAGAACCTCAATCATAGAAACATTGCTAAAGGCCGATAGCTCCCTCGCCTACTTACATGATCATGATGGTTTGACACCTCTTCATAAAGCAGCTAGCATGGGTTCGATTTCGATGATTCAGACTATAATGGAGTTATCTCCACAATCAATAATGATTCGTGACAAATGTCATGGCCGAACTGCCCTTCACTTGTCCAAGATTGATGCTTGTTCCTTGGAGGAATGTTTAACAAACACCAGAATGAAGGAGCTCATTAATCAGGTTGACAATGATGGCAACACACTCTTACATCTTGCCTTGATCAACTCTGACATACTCAAAGTAGATAAGCTTTTAGACGTCAATGGCATCAATTGGAGGTTGACAAACAAAGAAGGCAATTGTCTTATGGATTTGTGCTCTTCCTCCGACCACATTACCCGCAAATTGGTAAACACACAGTCAATTTAGAACAATTTTGTATGGCAATTGCGAGGTTCCAAAAATTATCATATGAAGATTTCTAATATTCAATGCATTGTATTTTAAATATATTTTAAATTACCATCAATCTAAAATTGTAATAAAATATCCTAAAATATTATTTTCAATATATACTCATTATATAAAAGTGTTCTGTAGTATTTTTCATACGTTAAAATGATTACTGGTGTCTGAAGAGTCTATAAGGAGATGAATAATACTCTAGGGGGGGATGAATAGAGTATGGACGATTTTCGCAACAATAGAAATTTAGTGCAACTTGTCAAGACCTTGATATAGGCTATCAGGACTTGACAAAGTAAAATCGAATATGACAATGTAAATGCGGAATATAAAAGATGAACAAACGAATTGTTAACGAGGTTCGGCACCAACTGGCCTACGTCCCCGCCTAGGATTATCCAATCCGTAGGATTCAAACACTTCTTATTTCACTTCTCTTGAGCCTAGAACTTCCTAGAGAAACTTCCCTTTCTCTATACAAAGTCTCACCGCTTCTATTCTAGCTCTCAACCTTACAAGTGAAATAAAAGCTCACACCACACACTAAGTGTGCTTTGATTGAGTATGAAAACTCTAAGTGTAAATTGAATGACTTGTACAATAAGTGCTAGTGTTTCTCTCAACTCTTTAAACGATGTTCACCAACTAGGATTTAGGATAATGTAAGAGAAACTTGACGAATGCTTTAGGATGCTATGAGTGCTTGATTACTTGCTTGGTTAGTTTTTATCCTTCTTAGCCTTCGTCTTTTTATAGTAGGAACACTTGTAGAGTTTCTTGGAGGGAGAACCGTTTGAATTTCAAATTCTTTCCAAGACATTTGAATTCCTTCCAAAACTGATCCTTTGTGTGCCTTCCAAGATGTTCCTTCGCCTTTCTTCATGATCAAGTATGATCAACTATGGATCGGTTCTTTCCTTGTATGAAAAGTAAAATCATGAAAGAATATGCATAATGTATCTAGTACATAAAATGGGTTAGATGAGAAACTCATATATATAAATCGAGTAAGTCCAAATCACATCTCATGGTCCAATATAAAGCCCATTATAATTTAGGCCCAAAAAGGTTGGCCTCGAATTCTTTCATGTAAGAGAACAAGTCAAAATAGAGAAATGCATCAGTGATCAAACATTTTAGTCTGGGTTTCAAGACCTTGAAACCCAACCTTTTGTCTTTCATCATCCTTTAGATCACCTGTACGTTAATCCTCAAGATCTTACAATCAAGGTGGAGTCTTCAGTGTCCTTGAAAATAACCATGTAATAAATCGGATGACTAATTTTTCCTTTTTTTGAAGTTGTTTTGTAAAACATTACCATAATATTTTATTATTTTGTATAACTATCGCAATCCTTATGAAACATCCAAAATCAATAACTATAACAGAGAAACATTTTTTTAAGGCATCATTAACACCCTAATTATAGTTTTTTCAACAAATTAAATATCAAATTAAAATAGATTTTTTAAATATTTTCTTAACATATTATATATATTCTAATTAATATATATATATATATATAAACTATAATCTCTGACTAGCTGTTAAAATTAAGAGAATCATTTTTTATTAGATGTGTGATCACCTCCTTAATTATACGTTTTTTAACTAATCAAATTAAAATAAATTTTCTAATCAAGTGTTTCAATTTAAAGTATTGAATCAATGAATTTTGAACCAATTAATTAAAAGATAATACGGAGTATATTTTTTCTTTATTCCTAAACATATTCTACATAATCTAATCAACCGGTTCAATTAATTTAAAACATTTGAATTAAATATAATCTATATTTATATCTAAATATCTATCTATCGACATCTAAAAATTAATGATGTTTAAGAGTAAAGGGGGTAGTAAGATATATATATGATTTGTTTATCTTTATTGGTAAATAGTGAACATTTTAACTAACTAAGCTCATGAGTTCAAACCTTTCTATTTTAGAAAGTAGAAGGATATATATCTCAACGGAGTCTATTGTTTTTGGGCTGTAATCGATTCTATATATTTTGGCAGCGCTCTATCTTAAATTACTTAATTAACATGCCTTTGTGCTTTGATTGGTTATTAGAAGCATTTAGCAGCATCATGCAAGGTGAACATGGAAATATTCTTCAAGGAAAACGTGGTTAATATTGATGATCTGTTGGATCACTATACCTGGGAGCAATGTTTAACTTATATTGGCCCTCGTGGAGACAGTATCCTTCATTTAGCAGCAAGAGATAGCTGCATGAAAATCATTAAGAAAGTCTATGAATCCAATGATGTTCTTCGCACATTGCTCTCGAAACAAAACACCACTCCATTTAGCTGCGCAATATGGAAGGTTGGAAGTAGTGAAATTTATTTTATCACGGTGCACTTCAGCTGACAATCCTTCAACAGTTGTGGCAATAAGAAACGAAGGAGGAAATGATCAGATGGTGGATGATGAGAATCCTCCTTCAACTATTGTGGCCTTAGTTAACAGGGATGAAAATCAGGTAGCAGAGGCCTTGCCATGGAGGATTAGGTCAGCTAATGGAGACACGCCTGCCCACAAAGCTGTCAGAAACCATCATTCCATGATTGCATTGTTTCTATTGGAGAGGGATCCAGAGTTGATTTCTCTCACTAATAATGCCAACGAAAGTCTGCTCTATCTCGCTGCATACAATGAATGTATTCCTGTTTTAAGACACATTCAATCAAAAGACACAGAATTTAATGATTCGACTACAACAGGAAGAGACGATCAAAATGTTCTTCATGTTGCTAAACGGGATGGTGGTAAGTCTCTCCATGTAGCTAGCCAATCTTTATTTAAGTATTACATGGATACCGTACATTCCTATAGGCCTTAATCTTAATAGGCCGGACAAACTCACAAATATATACTATATATAGATTCTTTATAACATGCATATGCACACATGTTCCTTTCTTTTTCTTTCTTTTTTTTTATTACAAAATGTTCCTTTCAAGCCAGTTTAATTTAGTGTCACATATATGTGTGTGTATATATATAGGAACTGGACTTTACAAGAAGTTGGCTAGAATCAAACCAGAGCTCCTAAAAAAGGTAGATGCAAATGGAAAGACACCATTACATTATGCAGTTGAACGCAGGAAGCCATGGGTAGCACGGAAGTTGCTTATGCAAAGAAAAGTCAAGTGCATTTGTGTATGATAATGAAGGCTTTACCCCATTGATGAGAGCAGCCTCTTTCGGTTATTGTAATTGTGTTCAAAGCATACTAGACTTATGCCCACAGTCTGCAGAGCTTCGAGATCTTCACAATGGCAAGATGGTGCTTCATCTTGCACAAATGTCTGGCTTTTTACTAGAAAAGTGCATGAGACATCAAGTTATGTTGAACTTGGTAAATGAAATAGACAAGGATGGAAATACAGCATTGCATCATGCCATTCTCGATGGAGACATAGACAAGGCCTTAATATTACTAGATACCAATGGTCTAAATTGGAGAATTCAAAACAAGCTCCATCAATCGCCAATGGACTTGTGTAGAGAACTAAGGAGACGTGGTAAAACAGAGCAGGTACGTATACGCTCCCTAATATTATTACATCTCTTTCAGTTTACAATACGTTATATATGATCAATTCACATATAGGGAGGAAACTGGACGGGCAAAAACCCTAAACTTCCTTTTAATAGGGACCTTTGTAACATCATCATTCAGGATGATCAATGCGTTTCTCTGCACTGTGTGTAAAGACCGCTTACTATTTGCCCACTGTAAGAAAAAAAAATTTGTTGGCTTGGTAAGAAGCCACATGGGCAAAATATTCATCCTCAAAATCTAGTGTTGCCTTCATTTGCATTGTTTTTTGACTCATCACGTACTTCTCATAACCTCTTATCCATTAGGTTGGTTTACAAACCTTCAGATTAATAAAGAGGTTGTATTTCTTTCATCCAACCCAGTTCATCTAAACGGGTTTTAAAGTACCTAACCTGTTGAAGTGGACAGTGATTCATTTTTAGGATGTTAAAAGATCTTATTTGTCATATTTTTTTTGTCTTCTAATTAACTTGATAGTAAATTTCTTTTTTCGATTTTTGAAATGGATAACTATATTTATATGCTAATTCGGTGCATTACTACACCATCAATTTTGTTTTTTCATCACAAATTTTAATTTTAGAGAAAAAAACAATTAATTAGGTTGAGGGGAACCCATAGGAAGAGGCAATCTTTACCACTCATCTATTTTTTGATGGTTATGATTTTTTTAACCTCACCGTACAATACTTGAAGGGAGTCAAATCTTTATAGGCTGGGGTTAGATTTGTTTTTAATCTTCACCTGCTAACTTCAGACTTATTTGGTTACTTATATTGTTAATGGGTTTGATGTTGTTAGAGTGGTCAAGATCACTTGTCACTTCGACAGTTTAACAAGCTTATTACTTATACTTATCATTAGTCTTTCTAATTTCTTTATTTCTAATTTTAAATCTTCGAGCTAGTTCATCTACAATTGTGGTTATAATTGCTCTAATACATATCATCTAGATAGAGATGGTGCATGAAGATGAGTTTTATGAGGAAAATTTGTTAACACCTTCATATTGACTATCTAAATTAAGATTTGATTTTTAATTAACTATATACCAAAGTACATGATCATATAACAAATTGTCATATTTCAGATATTTAAATGCACAATTATGGCTCGTTTGGTATCCATATACATATATCAGATATCAGATATGAGTATGAGATATCGATATCAGTGATACGAGTATCAATCTGATATCTGATATCCCTGTTTGGTATACTGAGTATATCAGAATAAGATTTTCAAATTGAATTGTCTACGTACTCACGCTCTCCCCGCTCCTTACAAAGTAATTTGCTATTGATCTATTTTTCTTATAATGTGCCAATGTAAATAAAAACATTGCAACAATTTCTTCCACCTCTATATTTTTCATCCTACGCAATCCCCCAATCTCTTGGACCATCTCACAAAGTACTCCAAATGTTTTTCTATTCACCCGAAGCTCGTTCTTACATATAACATCACTTTCTACAATCAGCCTATTCAAATTGGCCAATCTATGGAGATTCTTCTTATCCCTTTCTTGCATTTGCACTTCCCTAATTTGTAGTGATTGTTCTCGATAGTGTGTAACAACAATCAAGATAAATTTCACAAGAAGTGCAATTGTTCTTATAACAATTCTTCGTCGTTCCGCCTTTCTCTTTATCGAATCAAGTTGAAATTCATCCACCTCATCATATGCATCCATTTCTAATAATAAGCAGAACAACAAATCAATCACAAATCCAAACAATGGAAGCGCCTCCAAACAATCAACAAATTTTGTTCGGAAGGGGTCTATTCGGGGGCTATTCAAAGGCGTTGTTCACTCAGTTTGGGGGCTCTTTTGAAGGGGATTGATGCTGCACAAATTTGGAGGGGTTATGGGGCTGGTTAGGGTGTTGTTTCGAAGGGGAAAAAGGCGCTGCGTTGCTCAGAAGCGTTATTCAGAGGCGCTGCGCTATTCGAGGGCTGTTTAAAGGGCTCTTCGAGGGCTGTTCAGAGGGTGTCCGAAGGGACACATAGGGCTGGTCGGAGGTCTGTTGCTGCTCGACATGGAAGAGGGTCGGAAAGGCTCACAAGGGCTAGACGGAGAATAGAAACCCTAACCCTAGATCTTGAAATTTCTATGAATTTTGGAAAATATCAACAAATCGAAGACCGAAGTAGAAAAGAATAGATAAAAAGTGAAGAACATACCTTGATCAGGTTGAGAATCCAAGCTTGAGGGAGAAATTCACAAGCAAACCACTCTACAGAGAAGCGTTGAGGAAGAAAGAAGAGGAGCGTCTGTTTTGATATCCTCGTTAGACAGGTATATCAAAGTGGGGAAAAATACAAAGGAAGGGAAAAAAGGGTATATCGAATTGATATCCATATACCTATTTACCAAACACTAGGTATCACTCATACCCATATCCCATATACGTATATGGATACCTAACATGCCCTTAACTAAAATAAATGTAGAATTTAAAGATATATATATAAATGCAAATTAAATTATTTAAAGAAAGAAATACAATTTATAATCTTTCAGTTTCTATAGACAATTTCAAAAATTGATAAAAGGGTAAGTGAATTAGAGTTTATTACTACCAATATTTCAATAATTATTTATGAGTTTTTTTAATATTTTGACAAACACTCCATATAGATACTTATCCACGTAAAATAGAATCTTATTTAAGAGATTGGAGGATATGGGTCTAGAATCTAGATATATGCATCCTTAATTTGAGCGATTTGCAAAGGTGTTTTCGAAGAAACGAAGTATATATGGAAAATTAAATTTTGTTTGATATTAATGAAGATATAGCAACACTCGTTGATTAATTATATGTTTACTTTTTAATCGTAGCGCCCAGTACATATTGGATTGTTTAGTCTTGAAGGGGTAGATCTACGGTATATGCAACTTGCACCAATGTGGATTTCAGGCGTGGTGAGAAATCTGGTTATGGCCTATGCCAATACGATAATGACAGATGACAATGCAAAGAAACTGGTAGACAATATAGCCGTGGCTGCAGGTCTCTTGCTGACAATCACTGTTGAAAGTGTAGCTTAGACACTTATGATTCAAGCTTAGTTTTATGTTTGTTTGAATTTCTGTTATTTCAGTTAAGTGTCAAGAGCAATGTTACTCGATGTCGATGAAGTCTGTGTGCTGTAGTCGACATAGAGGAGAGTCAGTTAGAGTTGGTTTTTTTGTAGTTGTGTTTAGCTAAGTTAGTGGATGTAGTGGAGCTTAGCCTAGCAGTTATGGAGTCAGTTAGTGTGTGTGTATGTAGTCATGTTTGTAGCAGTTTTTGTTTAATTGAATCAGAGAAGTTATTGGCTCAAGTTTTGCTCTCTCATTCAACACAGTTTTGTCGACTTGGTAGATCACATATTCAAGTATCTGTGCTTGCCTTGTGTTGCTGTGATTGTGGTTGTTTGTGCTCCATTCCAACAATTGGTATCAGAGCTGGGATTAAAAGATCTCATCGGGTTTACCTTTTGGGAATTGAGTGGTGTGAGAGATAAACACAGGGAAACACTTGTGAGAATTCTGTGTTCAGCAATATGCAAAACAATGGAGGTGGAGGGGTTGGCAATCCTCAGTTGCCAATCTTCAAAGGAGTGAATTATCACTTCTGGAGCCTGAAGATGACCACTTTGTTCAAATCACAGGAAGTTTGGAACCTTGTTGATCAAGGATTTGAAGATGCAGATCCTCCAGAGCCAGATCAAGCCTTGAGAGAGAAAAGAAAGAAAGATTCTAAGGCACTTTTCATGATTCAAAGTGCTCTAGATGATGAGGTCTTTCCAAGGATAGCAGCCTCTACAACTGCTCATGATGCTTGGGAAGTTTTGAAGCAAGAATACATGGGAGATGGGAGAGTGGTTACAGTCAAGTTGCAGACCTTAAGAAAAGAGTTTGAGACTCTGGTCATGCAAGAGAAAGAGACTGTTCAGGTATTCTTGTCTCGAGTATCTGGTATTGTCAACCATATGAGGACATATGGAGAGACTATGAGCAGTGAGACCATAGTGAGTAAGGTCTTGAGAAGTCTTACAAAGAGGTATGATCATGTAGTTGCAGCAATTGAAGAATCAAAAGATCTGTCTGTGTACAGATTTGAAGAATTGTCCAGCTCCTTGCAAGCTCACGAAGAGAGAATGAGCAGGTCAAGTGAGCAGAAGGAAGAGAAGGTTTTTCAGGTGAAAGATGAAAATCAGAAGAGTAAGAATGAGGGTTCTTCAAGTAGGGGTGGCTTCAGAGGAGGTCACAGAGGAAGAGGCAACTATAGAGGTGGTCAAAGAGGTAGAGGAGGAAGAGGTTATGGCAGAGGTCAGTATTGTGGCTCAGGTAGAGGAAATGGAGGCGAGCAAGGAAAGGAGCAGTGGAAGGATTCCAATAGGAATCAAAGCAATGACTCAAGGCAACAGAAGAGTGGCATTAGATGCTACTATTGCAAGAAATTCGGGCACAAGGAGGCTTTCTGTTGGGAGAAACAGGAGAATGAGAAAAAGAGAGTGAACTATATAGAGAAGAATGAGCAAGAAGAAAGGTTGTTCATGGCTTTGTCTTCATTTGGAGATACTGCAAGCAGCATGTGGTATCTTGACAATGGTTGTTCAAATCATATGTCAAGTTCAAGAGAAATGTTTAGAGAGCTTGATGAATCTAAGAAGGGAAGTGTCAAGCTAGGAGACAACAAGGTGTTAAAGGTTGAAGGGAGAGGAACCATTGTGATCAAGAGTGAGCAAGGGGGAGAGAAGTCCTTGCAAGATGTTCAGTATGTGCCCGGGCTTGCTCATAATCTGTTGAGTGTTGGTCAGCTCCAAGAGACAGGCTACTCAGTGTTGTTTGATGAGGATGCTTGTGTGATCAGAGACAAGAGAACAGGTGAAGTTGTTGTGAGGGTGAGCATGACTAAAAATAGAATGTTTCCTCTTGATTTGGCAAGAGGTGTGAATAGAGCAATGACAGTGAAAGGAGGTGATGAGTCAAAGCTGTGGCATCACAGGTATGGGCACTTAAACATTCAAAGTTTGAAGATGCTCAGTACAAAATCAATGGTTAATGGTCTACCAAAGGTAGATGAGTTAGATTTATGTGAAGGCTGTGTGTATGGAAAGCAATTTAAGGGACCTTTTCCAACTGGTGAAGCCTGGAGAGCTAGTGAATGTTTAGAATTGGTTCATGCAGATCTCTGTGGACCTATGCAAACAGATTCACTAGGAGGAAGCAAGTATTTCTTTCTCATAACTGATGATTTCAGTTGAATGAGTTGGATTTACTTTATGAGATTGAAGTCTGAAGCTTTTGAGTGCTTCAAGAAGTTTAAAGCTCTTACAGAAAAACAGTCAGGCAAGATGTTGAAGGCTTTGAGGACTGATAGAGGAGGAGAGTTCATGTCATGGTGTGAAGAGAATGGCATAAGGAGAGAACTCACAGCACCCTATACACCAGAGCAAAATGGGGTGGCTGAAAGGAAGAACAGAACTGTAGTTGAGATGGCAAGGTGCATGTTGAAGGCGAGGAGGGTCCTAAACCAGTTTTGGTGTGAGGCAGTGGCTACAGCAGTGTATATTCTCAACATTTCTCCAACAAAAGCTGTTGAGAATAGGACACCTTTTGAGGTGTGGAGAGAAAAGAAGCCATCTGTTGGCCATCTTAAGGTGTTTGGATGTGTGGCCTATGAAATGGTGAACTTAAGAGCAAAGTTAGATGACAAAGCTGAGAAGTGCATTTTTATTGGCTATGCAGTTCAGTCAAAAGCTTACAAATTGTACAATCCAGCGAGTAAGAAAACTATAGTGAGTAGAAATGTAGTTTTCAATGAAGAGGTGAGCTGGGACTGGGAGAAGCCAGAAAGTGATCAAGGTGTTAGAGATGTGGTGAATATTGACAGTTCAAGTGCAGAAACTGGTGAAGAAAATATGTTTGAAGATGATGGTGACAATGATCAGAATGGGAGTACTCTTGGATCACCTGCACAACAGTCTAGCTCATCCAGTAGCCAACATTCATCTCCTTCAAGCTCATCGAGTGAAACTCCACCAAGAAGATTTAGATCACTCTCAGACATCTATGCCAGCTGTGGATTTGCACTTGCAGCAGCAGATCCAGAAAGCTTTGAAGAAGCTAAGGGTGAGGGCAAATGGATGAAAGCTATGAAAGAAGAGATGAATGCTATCCAGAGAAATGAAACTTGGAGTTTGGTTGAATTGCCAGCAGAAAAGAGAGCAATTGGCCTGAAGTGGGTGTTTAGAACCAAGTTTAATATAGATGGAAGTGTTGCAAAGCATAAGGCAAGGCTGGTGGCCAAAGGTTATGCACAACAAGAGGGGATTGAATTTGAAGAAACCTTCTCACCAGTGGTGAGAATTGAGACAGTAAGGGTAGTATTGGCCTTAGCTGCTCAGTGGAAATTGAAGGTGTATCAGTTGGATGTCAAATCTGCATTTTTGAATGGAGAACTTCAAGAAGAAGTGTATGTTGAGCAGCCTATTGGTTTTGTGAAAGCTGGTGAAGAGAGTAAAGTACTAAGGCTCAAGAAAGCCTTGTATGGATTAAAGCAAGCTCCACGAGCTTGGTACAACAGAATTGATTCTTTCTTTGAAAAGAATGGCTTTAGCAGGAGTGAAAATGAACCTACCTTGTATGTGAAAGGTAGAGGAAAGAAGGAGTTTATAGTGGTGTGCTTGTATGTGGATGATATCATCTACTTTAGCACATCACAGAAAATGTTGAGTGAGTTCAAGAGATGCATGATGGAAGAATTTGAGATGACAGATTTGAATGAGTTGAAGTACTTCCTTGGGCTGGAGATAGATCAACAAGGAGATGGTATCTATCTATGTCAGAAGAAATATGCTAAGGATCTTCTGAATAAGTTCCACATGGAGGGATGTGATGTAGCATACACACCCATGAATGTGAATGAGAAGCTGCACAAAGAGGATGGAACTGGAGCTGCAGATGAGAGAATGTATAGAAGTCTGGTGGGAGGCTTGAATTACTTAGCACATACAAGACCAGATATCACCTTTTCTGTGAGTGTGGTGTCAAGGTTTATGCATGGTCCAACAAAGCAGCATATGGGAGCAGCCAAGAGAGTTCTCAAGTACATTGCAGGAACTCTAGATCATGGCCTTTGGTATGGAAGGAAGGAAGAGTTCAAGCTTCAAGGTTTCACTGACAGTGATTGGGCTGGATGTTTGGATGACAGAAAGAGCACCTCAGGTTCTGTCTTCAGCTTTGGTACAGGAGCTGTGACTTGGAGCTCAAAGAAGCAAGAGACAGTTGCTCTATCATCTTCTGAAGCTGAGTATGTAGCTGTAGGAGCAGCAGCAAAACAAGCTATGTGGTTGAAGAAGTTGCTTGATGATCTGGGTTGCAAGCAGGGAGGAGCAACAGAGCTTTGGTGTGACAACAAGTCTGCAATTGCCATGACAAAGAACCCTGCATTCCATGCCAGGACCAAGCATATTGAAGTGCAGCATAACTTCATTCGAGTGTTGGTTGCAAAGGAAGAAATTGTGCTAAGATTTTGTGGCACAAATGATCAGAATGCAGATTTGATGACCAAGGCTTTGAGCATAGCAAAGCATCAGTTCTTCATGGAAAGACTTGGAATGAGAAAGCTCGAATCAAGGGGTGGTGTTGAAAGTGTAGCTTAGACACTTATGATTCAAGATTAGTTTTATGTTTGTTTGAATTTCTGTTATTTCAGTTAAGTGTCAAGAACAATGTTACTCGATGTCGATGAAGTCTGTGTGCTGTAGTCGACATAGAGGAGAGTCAGTTAGAGTTGGTTTTTTTGCAGTTGTGTTTAGCTAAGTTAGTGGATGTAGTGGAGCTTAGCCTAGCAGTTATGGAGTCAGTTAGTGTGTGTGTATGTAGTCATGTTTGTAGCAGTTTTTGTTTAATTGAATCAGAGAAGTTATTGGCTCAAGTTTTGCTCTCTCATTCAACACAGTTTTGTCAACTTGGTAGATCACAGATTCAAGTATCTGTGCTTGCCTTGTGTTGTTGTGATTGTGGTTGTTTGTGCTCCATTCCAACAATCACTTCTGCAGCAACTTTCACTATTCCAGGCGGATATGACCAAACCACTGGTTATGCCTTTACAATGAAGCAAGCTGCTATAAAAGTGTTCATGGTTTCAGATGTTATGTCCATGCTCATGTGTTTAAGCATCTTGGTTAGGTACACACTTGGAGTAGGAAGCAAACGTGACAAATTAAGGAAGTTGGCGGTTCATAGCTTCATAATGCTCCAAATTTCCCTATTAGCTGCAGTTGTGGCTTTCGTATCTGTTGCATATGCCATTGGGTCACCCTTCAAGTCCTTAGTCACTGTTCCCATTATTATCGCTGGATTACTAAATTTAGTTATCTTTTTCTGGCGTGATTTCTTTGAATTTGTCTTTTGATTATTCAACGGCATATATGATATATGTATGTACGTTTATGTATATGGTTTGTATGAAACACTATCTACGTGTGCACTTTAAAGTGTTGATGTATGAAACATTATACTCCCACCGTTAATTAAAACATGTCGTTTTAGACATCTACACATTTTTTAAGAAAGCAACTAAAAGCAAACAAAAATACACTTATACCCCTAATTATTACTTTACTTTTTCACTTTATTGAAAACTACAACTAACAAATACATTACCCTTACAAGGGTAATTTTGAAAAGTAAACACAAAAATATCTAAAACGACATGTTTTTCTTAACGGATGGAGTATATGTTAGACTGCATATATTAAAGAGCATATAATTAAGGTGATTGTTCTATGTAGTGCCTACATTCTTAATTTAAGATTCTGTAAAACCAAAGGGAGTCGGTGAAGATAATTTGTGAGAAACTAAATCTCATTATCATGATTGTTCTGAACACATACTCTCCTATATATATACACAAGATTGACTACTCCTAACTTGCTTAAGCTGTAAACTAACACTAACTAACCAAGTTCACTGCCAGCTCCTAAAACACTTATAGTTCGAGTGTTCATGGTTGAAAATGATTACTGTGACGTCTAGATTAGCTTTACTCGGATCTCCGGTGGGCAAATTGATGCGTGGTTTTTTAGGCCCTAGTAATGCTTTTCTTCAATCTTCATAGACATCTGAATGAGACGGTTTACATATTTTAGCCCTCTGATTTTCATGATATTGCTCGCTCTACACTACACATATATGTGTTTGTTGCAAAAGTCTTTATTTGGTTTCAAACAAGCACCAGTGGCTTGGTTTTTGTCTCAATCAAAACATGCATGCTCGAGAGAGATAGCGTGCCATGTTCTGCTCAAGCTAGTGCTCCATGTTCTGAGGATCAAAACTCATGTCCCTAGCAAATTAGATCGCCCTGCATCTAACTACAATAAATGGAGAGAACCTTTTCTTGTTATCCTTGGCAAGTTCTCATGACTTAAAAGCTACATTGATGGTATCGGCCCTCCCAACCCTATTGATGAAAATTGGCAAACATTTGACTAGGTGGTTCTCTCTTCCATCTATGGGTCTATTTCTAGAATTAATTATCTAAATAGCCAAAATTTCAAAACTATTTTTGAGAATAGTCAAGTTTCCAAACTATTTACGGGAATAGCCAAAAAGTCAACATTTTGACTTTTTAATTAAAGAAAGCTATCTCTATTTATGCTAAATTATGAATATTATCCGAAATTTCTTAAACTTTAAAATATTACACCGGACTTAATATTGATTGTTTATAAAATGACTTTTAGTGGTACTAACTACCATAATCTACTAACTATATTATGAATAATAAGTTTTCTGTGGTTTTAAGCCCACCACGCTCGGCAACTAAAACTTTCAAGCTAAGGAGGTTTGACCCATACCTGAATGTAGTTACTCTGGACCACCGACGTTCCTTAGCTTCCGGCTTTCTAGAGGTGGCTAACCTTCAACCAGGCCTCCCTTAGTCCAGATTGAGCACATATCTGTTTCGTTTCCTACCTTAGACCGTAGTCTCTAGCTTTTGGTTTTGATTTTGATAGGGTGAAGGGATTTGAATCAAGAAAACAAAGTATTCAGAACATAGTGTTCAATTAAGTAGATTTCCCTTTCTTAGAAACAAACTTTATTGAATCTGGGAAATATTACAACACACAAGCACTCTTAACTTAGAACTTAAACACACTTAACCCTCATATCAGAAGATCCATTAAAGGGTTTTGAACCTTAGAGTGATGGAAACACCAATCTACTCAAATTCAAAACGCTTCTACTTCTCTTTCTGATTTACAAGACTCTTTCTCTCTTCTCTTATGGTTTTCTCTCTCTCTGGATTTCTATCTCTTGAGAAGTTGGAGAATGGCTCTATTTATAGAGCTGAGTAGAGAGCATTGGATGCCTTCCAACGTCTCTTTTACAAATGGCCGACATATGGGCCCCTACTCAGAAAGCAATAAAAAGCACTCAGAAATAAAAGCACACGGTGCTGACTCAATAATACCACTCATATGCTGAACCGTAAAAAGAAAAAGACAAAGCCTGTAAAGGCTGACTAGATTCTTCAATAATTTAGCTGCATTCGTCCAGGTTCCAGACTCCTTCTTCACCTATGTTGGCTTCCAGGTGATCATTATTGTAATCTTGAACTAGATCTAGAGTATTATCAAACTCTAGATCTTGATCATTGTCTAGATCGAGATCAAGCATTAATCATTCAGTGTATTCTCGATCCCATGCAATCAGTAAATCGATCATCCTCTCGTGTCCTCTTTTATCTAAAAAGTGACCGGCCTCTATTTATGCTAAGTAAAGATTGATGGATTAGGTCCTGTTTATGGCTTGCTGCATTAATGGATTGAGTTGTGGGGTTACGATGAAGGTTGTATTTCCAACTTTGAATATCCCACAGTCTGTCTGTCTAAACTTGATGATGTTGTAGTAGATGTAAAAGAATCCTTTTGCTCTTGCCTCCCAAGTATGCCTTACTACGTCGATTGTTCCTTCCACTACTGGATCTGTCACGTACCAGTAGTCTTCCCTAATTAGTAGGAAGATTAGGTAATGTGGTAGTTGGGTTTTTCCCTGGTTAACATCCATGCAGGCACTGATAACTCGAAAATAATTTATGTCTTCTATTTTTTTGAATTTTGCTGCTCTGAGGAAGACCTCCTTCTGGAACTTAGTGAAATACTTGTACAAGATGCTCTCTTCTTCTTTATTTGGCCATGGTCGCGTGTAATTGTGGATTCCATTTCACATTCCATATTTCCACGATTTTAAGTAATCTACATCTTCATTTGGCATGATGGGTAATGATAATCCTCCCAATCCGGCGCCATTGGTTACACAAAAATGGTTACACCATTCTCTTATCCTTGTTGGAGTATCGTGATCTCTCAAAGTTACCATCCAGTAGAAGTTGTCGAAATCTCTCATTCTCCGTCTTCTACAGATGTCTTCCTGGAGTTCAGTAGGTAGCTTGAGAACTTTTATAATTATCTCTAGAGCTAACATTCGTATAACCGCTCCGTGTCTCGCTTGTAGGAGTCCACGACGGAATCTATTCTCAGTAAATCTTCCAAAATCAACAGAAATATGAAAACTTGGAGAGGAAACCCATCCTTGGTATCCTTGTATTTCTCCTAAGAGATTAATATCCCATGGGTGGAACACCCATTGCGGATTTTCCCACCGCGTTTGATTTCTCTGATCCATCAACTAACTCTCTCCTTAAGCTGTCAGTTAGACAATTTTTTGATCCCTGCATATGTTCAATGGTAAAAGTGAATTGATTAAGGGCTAATTGCCAACGCATGAGTCTCCCCTGCGCTTTCATATTATTAAGATTGTTATTTATGAAACCCAATATTCCTTTACAATATGTTCTATAGTTTTAGTGAAGATTAAGATATCATCAATGTAAACAAGACATCAATGTTTAAATTCTTTGAAGACATTGTCCATTCTTCTCTGAAATATCTGTGGTGCATTTTTCAAACCAAAGGGCATGACTACCCATTCATAGTGTCCATGTGGATCACTAAATGCAGTAAGTGGAATACTTTTTGCATTCATTCTTACCTGCCAATAACCACTTTTACAATCCATTTTAGAGAACCAAGTGGCTCCCTGTATTCTATTAAATAAAACTGTCTTATTAGGAATATAATACCCATCAAAAACAGTATTATCATTAAGCTTTTTGTAATTGATAACCATTCTACCTTTTTCTCTTTTTTCTTAAGCATGATTCCTAACCATAAAGGCAGGGCTAGAATGAGGACTTTTACTTTCTCGAATTAAACCCTTTTTTAAGAGTTCATCAATTTGTTCTTTAAATTCTTGTTGATCCTTATAAGTGTAAACCATTTGTTTTACTCTAATGACCGTTTTTGGATCTATTAGTTCTATGGTAGCAAATGATTTATCTTTTTCCCAAAACATTAAAGGATTTTCAGAATATAATTCCTTACACATTTTTTCTTGTTGTTTAAGAATTTTATCTTTTAATGTTACTTCACATATAGAGAGTGCAAATTCTCTTTGTGTAGGAAGAATATATTCCTCACCACGCTTAGTGCACGTAAACTCTATTGCTTGGTGTGTATAAGCTTGTTTTATCTTTTAAACCCAAGCATCTTCTCCATTAATGTTGAAGACCATCATATCTAAGTGCTGAGTTACTGGAACATGGAGTCTTTGGAAATTATTTCCAATTAACATATCATGTGAGGGCTGATTAGTAGCCCAGAGTGTAGGAATTACACATTGGACTCCTCCTATCATGATAGGTACATCAGAAGCTAATTCTGAATGAACCATGATACTATCATTAGCTATTCTAACTTGAATTGGTCTACGAGACTTCTGCCAAATTAACTCAGGAAATAATGCCTTTTTACCAAAGCATACTGAACATTCAGTATCTACAAAGGCACATAACTCATATTTATTGAACACTTCTAAGCAAACACTTATCGGGATATAAATGTTATTGGGGTTGGTAATCCTATAGTTTTTCTTTAGCGATTCTTTGCTGACATGTTCAAGGCTTTCTTCTACCCTCATATTATTTCCATACAGATGTCTAAGGTCTATTACTTCCATTCTCATACCCATTTCATCTCCAAAAACTAGGTCTGTGAATGGTTCGTTGATAGGTTCCTTGAAATCCTTAGCTCTTGGATCATTTTCGTAAATAGGTTCACTAAAGGTTTTAGTTTGATATCCTATTATCTTTCCTTTTTGTTCGGAACTAGATGATCCTTCTTGATTTTCTCTAACCTTGTGAACTATTGGAGGAATTGCTGTTATTGTTTTCCTAAATGGACTAGAACCTAGATCTAGACTATGTCTAGCTGGTTCTTTTATAATTTTATTTTCTAACCTCTTGTTTAATGTTGCTACCATGCTCGCTATGTCTTCATCTACCACAAACAATTTGTCTTTTCTACTAGTGGTAGCTCCCTGATTTCTCGGAGTAATACTAAGATTAGGATTGAACCTAAAACTAGTGTTTCTGGATAAGCTTGGACATCTACAGAGACTGACCGGTGGTTTAGCATTCGTATGGATTCTACCTTCTTCATCTATGGTTAAAACCTTATTACTGCTAGTACCCGTAGAATTTTCAAATGCGTTTATCCAAATGGTCTTAAGTCTTATTTGATCAGGTTTTAGCTTAACAGGTACAACTTCTTTGCTTGGACCTACCACCTCGTGTTTCTCAGCTTCTACTATATGGCATTTTTGTGGAGGATTTGTAGTATTCTTAAGTTTATAAACTACCTTCCACTTTAATTGTAAAGGACAAGTTCCCTTATGCATACTAACACCTTATGTTAACAATTTTATAGCTAAGAACTTAGATGCATAATGATCTTCTAGACTAACATAATAGTTAGGCCTACAGATCTAAGAAACTGCTCCTTGACTCAAACTATAGACTATACCACTGATGCATTGATCACTAAACTTTTTATGCCTAATGTCACAAACAAAATTAATGCATTGCACATCTTTTCCATAGTTTTGTAATGGAGTTATAATTACTTGGATGCCACATATGAAAATATATTTAAATTTTTTATCTTTGTTATGTTTCTGAATGTTTGCCCAATTGATTAAGTTTACTTCAGTTGCTTGATTTTCATTATTCTTGACAGTTACATCTCGTGACATTTCTTCGCAAACATATTTAGCATATTTAGATAATAATGATTTTTTAACAAACTGTTCTTTAGCGATGATCGGGAAATCAACCCCTGACCTCGTCATTTCTTCAACTTGTTCTTCATCAATAGAGGTTTCAGCTTGTTGAAGTTGAGCTAAAGTAGTCATTTCATATTCATCAGAGAACTCACTAGGAGATTCTCTTTTCATCATTTCATTAATCTCTTCACCTTCTATTGACTCATTTTCATATTCTATTTCTTCTTCAAACTTTTCTTCTATTATTTCTAATATCCCTTTGTTATTTCTTAGGGCTAAATCTACTGCTTCATCTTTAGATAGCTCAATATAATCCAAACTTCTTAGGGCCTTTGCTAGTCTATTGTTCTTCTTATTTTTGCATTCATTAGCATAATGATCGGATTCTCCACATGCCCAACACTTGCAGTTTTTCTTTTTTCTCATGACAGAACGAGGCTTTCTGGAAAAACCTTATGTTTTTAGAGAATGATTTTTTATAATACTTCTTATAATGTTTTTCACCTCTTTGTTTATTACAACATTTTCTCTTATAGTTTCTTTTTCCTTTGTAATCTCTATTATTACATCCCCATTCTGTTAGCGTCTCCCAACAAGTTAAGAATTGTATTTTCATTCTTTGGGTGCTTCTTACGTCTCGACATTTTTTCTCAACCCATTTCCTAACATAGGAAATTCTGTTACCAAGAGTATCTTTATCTCCATTTTTTATTAACTCTCAATACTCTTCACTTATTTGTTCATTAATTGGGGCAGGAAGTTTATCAAAGAACATTTGCAGGTTAGTGTTGTTTTCCCCTATCTTATAATAATACTTCTCGAATTCTGTTATGTAATTATCAACATATTTCATGTTACAGATTTCAAGATTGTTTAAGGTTCTTTGCCACTTTAAAGCTTCCTTATCTTCATCTTCTTTTTCTCCAATGAATTCGTCTTCTATTAAATCACCTATTAACGTGAACATCGTTACTAGGCTTGGCAAATTCCTAAGCTCTTGTTTTGGGTCATCACCAATAGCTCCATACCAGTTGGCAATACATCCATAGAAACTATGCTTTATGTAATTAAGGACTTGAGAAGGGTTCCAACCTTCATTCATGTTTAATACACTCATCATACTTTTCTTCCAGAACTCTATAATTTCACGCCTATTCCTCACACCATCTAGGTTTAATTTATAACATGTTTCACTTATGGGTTCTAGATTAATTTCTCTTTGATTTGGTCTATGGTTTGGCATGATGCTTACTCCAAATCTTTCCTTCTTTTCCAGAAATTCTTTAGGCTTTAACCTAGGTCTGTAATTGCTGGTAGAACCAAGTTCATATCGTCTGTAATGTCTTCTAGCTTCATTTTGTTTTACAGGTTCATTCTCCCTCAGACTTCTTTGTCTTAAAATTTCATTTAACCTTTTTTGGACTCTAGATATAGGAATATTTTCCATATCTTTTAGGTTAATTAATCCCATTTGTTGATACACAGCTTCTTCATCCGAATTCTTTTCAAACTCGTCGTCGCTCATGACCTCTTGGTTCATAAAGTTGGTTTCAATGGCTTTTTGTTTCTGTAATTTCATCTTCCATTATGGGTCATCCAATTTAGTGCTAAATCCCTTTATTTGTCGAATTGGATGTTGATTCATTTTTAGGGTTTTGATTTTCGTCTTGATCTTCTTCTACCGTTGCCTTATTCTTTATATTATCTAATTTAGTAGAAAACTTCTTTTTGGATTTTTTTAAATGGATAACTATATTTAAAAGGATATCCTTTCTTGATTTCACCACCTGATGTTAGGCTTATCACATGAATAATTTCGCTAATGGCTTTTAAATTTTTTGAGTGATGTACTTTGCCTGTTTCTTTTACAGTCTTAAATATTTTACTGCTAATCTCAATATATAATTGTTCTAATTTTTTAACTTCGAGTTTTAGATCTATAAGTTGGTCTGAAATGACATTTAGAATTGCTCCAATATGCTTATCGTTTATATCTAAATGTAAAGCATGAGGATAAGTCTTATGGGGTCAATTAGTAGACACTTTCAGGTTGTCTTATAGATAAATACAGATTATTTTTAATTAACTAGGCTCTGATACCAAATTGCAGGATCATACAGAAGTAAATAATATTAAAGCGGAAATAAGTAAGATAACAACACAAATTAAGATCACACATAAGTAAATAATATTAAAGCGGAAATAAGTAAGATAACAACACAAATTAAGGATATAATTTAAACTTAATAAAAATAGGGTTTATTTTTATAATTTTTTGGTTTTTATGGGACAAAGGTTACAATTGTACATAAGTGAATAGTTGATTTTGGCTATTTCAGGAATTACTTTTAAAGCTTGGCTATTTCAGGAATTAGTTTTCGTTTTTTGACTAAACTCGTGTTTTATTCCTAATTCCATGGATATCTTTGATATCGTCATGAAGCTGAATGCCACCGCCCAAGTCATCTAGACTGCCATTGAATATCTCTTTCGAGATAACAAAAAGAGTCAGGCCATCCAAGCACGGAACAAGAATTAAAAACTTGGATAGGCTGGATTTACATATAATTTTAAATTTTTTTGCCCTATTTGTCAATATATCTATTAGGTTAAAAAATTAACAATAAATTTTTTTTTATCTATACTACGTATTTAAAAAAAATAGTAATAATAGAGTTAATTAGCTATTTAAGATAATCATGAAAAAAAATAAAGAGTAAAAAGAAAGACAAAAAGGGGGTGGGGGGATAAAGAGTAAAAAGAAAGACGAAAAAAAACAAGTTTAGTGGTATAAGTTACTACGCAAAAAAAAATACAAAAATACAAAAGAAAAAGGAAATCCATCTTGTGGTATAAGTTACTACAAAAGAAAAAGTAAAAAGAAAGAAAATAAGATTCAAACCTCCGTCTCAGCACACACCAGCCCACCCCTAAATCTGTCCCTGAGGCCATCCATCTTGAGGCTAGGTTCTGAAACCTTTCCCAAAGTTAATGTTTCTCATGGAGTACTACCAAAACTTGTAGACCCTTGTTGATGGGTTAGCTAGCGAACATCAATAGCCCGGTCTTTGATGAGATTCTCGTCCTGTAGACCATTCGTGGTTTGAGTGACAAAAATTTTCACCTTTGCTATCATCATACCGATGCAAACACCATTTTCAACCTTCCACCAGTGTCGAAGCATCCTCCTCCTTGAAGAATCCCATAAAGCTCGTAATGCACCCTTTGAGACTGCCTTAACCACCACAATAGTAACCACACCGCCTCCTACAACCCCTCCTCCAACACAAGCCCCACCCTTAGCAACCGACTTGCAGTAAAGTTCGGGTTCTTGTCCTTTATAGTGTTCACAAAGAAAAGAAGCAAATTATCACCCCTCTTCAATAGTAACAGGATATTAGGCTTAAAAATACTAGTAGGAACTTGACGTAATGATGGTTCTTGACGTAATGAGAGTTTTCGACTTAGGTTTAGGCAATCAAATAAATTTGCAAAACCCCACTATAATATAATGGGATTAGGGTCGATCCAATGGGAGTTGGTCAGCGATTCTATCTTAGTTGTCTTTTGGTCAAAGGGTATCAAGAATGGTTGGAGAGGGATTGGTATGGGTGTCGATTGGGGGAGGGGGGGATTTTGCTTCACACGCTTTCACGGCTCAAACAAGGGTAAAAATCAATAGAAAGAATGCTTGTAAAGCTTGGGGTTACCACAACTATAAACACAAGTGCAAATCAATGAATCTCATATAAGTTCGTGTTTTTATCATCAAAAGAAATGACTTTCATCAATCAACAAGTAAACCAATCAACTTGCGTACAACTAACTTACTTGTTTCTACCTTTCCTTAGGATTGTTATTCTCGAGTTATAAAAATCCTAATTACTATCCAAGTTCACAATTCCCTTCCTCAAGTTAATTGCAACAAGAATTCCTTAGACTTGTATCCATGGGTAAGCACATAGGTATATGAAGATAAAAACACCAAACGATATCATAAAACCATTAATTCAACATACATGTCTATAGTTGGGTTCTCTCTAACCCTAGAAGGAAAGGGAATTACTCACTATTCATGATAGAAAACATAAACAAATTCATAAAGGAAAAAAAAAACTTGAGAAATCTCGAAAAACGTCGCAAACCGTCGCCAGAACAACTCTCTCTCTCTCTCTCTTCTATGTTTTGTGTCATGGATGATGTCAAATGGATGGAAGAGGAGTGTATTAATAGTGATAGGGGTCTGCAAAATTAGGGTAAAACAAGGCCGAATGGGCTGGATTCAGACACGTACAAAACCTGCTGAAGATACGGAATCGGCGGGCGCCACTAGGGCATCGGCGGGCACCGACACTGAGAGTGTCGCGGGAGTTTGGGCGGGTGCTGAGGATCGGCGGGCGCCGCTTGGCATCGGCGGGCGTTGACACTACATTTTCAACTTTTTCAGCTCTGTCTTGTAACGAACTTTTCAGAGTCCTCGTTTGCCTTATTGATGCATATGAATATAAGTTGGAAAGCTCTTTTCGAGAACTACAACTTTTATGAAGAGGTCAGAACTTGATTCGAAGTGTACAAATTCGAAAAGAGGGAGTTTCTCCAGCTGCTCCGTCTCATTGACTTTGTTTGCTTCTACTTTAACTTCCTTAGCATTGCCAACATCTTCTTATGTAGACATCCATATCGAAAACCATACAAAAACCTATAAAAGGGACTCGATTCTAACCTAAATGCAATGCAAATGAACTCGAAATAAAGCTATATAACATGCTAGAAAAGTGGACATCGGAACTCAATCATTTAGATCAATATAATATCTAGATAAATATTGAGGAAGCATGTAAAATCTGAGCACTGCAGCTACAGATTGCAGTGAGTGATCACTGTTTCATCAATGAAGAACAAAGTGTATGGCCAAAGATAGAAAATGGTTATTCAAGCCTTCCTTCATTCATTCACACTAATTCCAAAAACCCTACCGGAAAGGATGTCTTCTCACAGCTTATATAGCTAGAGGATCTCGAATGTGATTGGAGGAATACAAGGAGACAAAATATAGCTAGCTGGATTATTACAAAAGGGAATGTTGTGTGTATGCAGAACACACATAAATTTCATATCCCCTCCTCAAGTTGGGACTTCTATGAAGCCAATAAGTCCCAACTTGCAAGAAAGATGAAGGTGTTGTCTTTCTCCCAACGGTTTGGTGACCAAATCTTCTAATTGTGCACCACTTTTGATATGCTTGGGATGTATAATTCCTACTTGCAATGCTTTGTCCTCTCATGAAACACTGGATTCTCAGCTATATGCAAGGCAACTTGGTTATCACAATAGAGAGGAATAGGTAAAGGAACCTGTATTCCCAAAGTGCACAACACACCTTCCACCCATACTATCTTGCTTGAATTCATAGACATATTTCTATACTCTGCTTTAGCTGAGGATTTAGAAACTATCGTTTGCTTCTTTGTTTTCCAAGATACTAAGCACTCTCCAAGGAAAACACAATATCTTGTTAGTAATCTGGCACTGAATCTACATGCTCCCCAATCTGCATCATAGAAGGCCACCACTTCTATACTTGAATTGGAAGGATAGTGCAGGCCAACTCTTACAATGCCTTTCAGATATCTAATGACATGTATAACTGCATCAAAGTGTGACTGCCTCGGCTCACACATAAATTGACTCAAATGCTGCACAACATAAGAGATATCAAGTATTGTGAGATTGAGAAATAACAAACTCCCAATCAACCTTCTATATGACTCTGGATCAGCAAGCGATTGTCCTTCATCAGTGAACAATTTGAGACCTCTTAGAAGGGGAAAAATAGCAGGGGTACAATCAAGCATATTGCAGTTCTGCATGATGTCAGCAATGTATTTTCTTTGATGCAATAATGTACCTGAGGTATCTCTGAAGATCTCAAGGCCTAAGAAATATCTTTCTAAGCCTAGATCCTTTATGGTGAAAGCCTTGTTCAAGGCATCCTTAGTTGCCTTGATGACAATTTCATCATCTCCTGTTAGCAACAAATCATCCACATACACAAATGCAATCACAATTCCTTTCTCAACTTTCATAGTAAATAGAGAATAGTCTTCAATGGACTGCACATAACCAAGTTTGATCAAGAATTCACATAACTTTGCATTCCACTACCTGGATGTCTGCTTCAAACCATAGATAGATTTCTTCAACTTACATACTTGCCCTAGTTTACCCAAGACATAGCCCTCAGAAGGGCTCATGTACACTTCTTCTTCTAAGCTTCCATGTAAGAAAGCATTATTCACATCCAGTTGATGTAAAGACCAGTTCTTAACTATCGCAACTGCTAGCAGAATCCTGACTGTGGCAAACTATACCACTGGTGAGAAGGTGTGCTTGTAATCATTCCCTTTAATTTGATTGTAGCCCTTTGCAACAAATCTAGCTTTGTATCTTTCCACTGAACCATCAGGTCTGTACTTGATCTTATATACCCACTTGCTTCCTATAGGTTTCTTTCCATCAGGCAACTCTGGCATTTCCCAAGTCTGATTATTCTCAAGAGCCTTGAGTTCAAGATCCATTGCATCTATCCACCTTAGATCTTTAATGGCTTGGGAAAATCTATAAGGCTCTGGCACTGCTGCCATATGAGCAAATGAACTTGTAAATCCATTATCAAGCTTTTGCATAGGGCACAAGCAAAAAGAGAGAAAAGACTTAGACACAGACTCATTTCTCTTAGTCCCTTGACAAACAAATTCCTGTAATATTCGTGGGGCCACCATATCTCTAGTAGACGTCCTTAGTGGTGGAAAAGCAACATGATCACTGAGCAACTCTTCTGACATTTGAGGAGCTTGAGTCTCAATACCAGGTGATACATTAACATCATGTGGCACAAATGATGACGACATTGAATCAGGAGCAAATTGGTTTTGTGTAGGCAGGGAAGGGGTGCTAAAGTGATGCATGCATCACTTCTTGGATATCAGGTGCTAGATTAACAAGAGGCAATCTATGCTCAGAATTAGATGATTGAACACTATTTGTTGGCTCAATAACATTGTCATGTCTGAATGGAAAAATATTCTCATGAAAAACAACATCTCTGCAGATCATCATTTTTCTGTTTTGCATATCCCGCACTTTGTAAGCCTTTTGGCCATGAGGGTATCCCATGCATGAAAACACATTTCATGGCCTTTGGTTCCATTTTATCTCTGAACATATGAGGGACTGATGCATAACAAAGGCATCCTAATATCTTTAGTTCATCAAAATTAGCAGGCTTACCAAATAACCTCTCATATGGTGTGATCCACCTAACTGTCTCAGTTGGCAGCTTGTTGATGATATGAGTTGCATCAAGTATACACTTTCCCCAAAATCTAATAGGCAACCCAACATGCAATCTCATTGATCTAGTAGTTTCAACAAGATGTCTATGTTTTCTCTCCACTCTCTCATTCTGTTGAGGAGTATAAGGAACACTTTTCTGAAGAACAATGCCCTCAGAAGCCAAAAACTCAGTGCACTTCCTTTGAACAAACTCAGTCCCACTGTCTGTTCTCAAGCATTTCACACACATCATTGATATTTAAGCCATTTGTCAACTGCAAGCCTCCTGTATCACTGACAGTTTTCACTATGCCATTAGGTAAGCCTATGATGAACTGGATTACATAGCTTTTCTTTGTTCAAGAGCAAATGAGAATCAGAAATCATGTGATCACTAGCACCAATGTCAATGATCCATTCAAGAGATGGCATCGATTTCAGAACAATATTGACATTAGAGGAGGACAATTTACCTACAAAGTTGGCAAAGGAATTTTAACTAGCTCCCTTCCCCTTCATCTTTCTCATGATCTCCTGATAAACTGCATTTACCATAGCTGAATCAAGTTGCCCATCTGCATTGCTTCTGTCTAAGTAATCATCATCAAAAGGAATGTTGTGTGCAGATCCCCCAACCGAGCCACCATTATTAGCAGAGCTTCTCATTCCAGAGTTGCTCCTCTCCTTTTCCTTCAATTCTTTGAACCAATCCGGCACTACATGTATTTTGAAGCATTGATCAACAATATAACCCTTCATGTTGCAATTAGTACATGTAGACATCTTCTTGATCCTCTTGAGCTCATTCCAATATCCTTCTTAAAAGGAGCACTACTAGAAATATTGTTGCTTGGATAGGTGCTTCGTTTTTTAAAGAAATTCCCAATTCTGTTAGCAGTTAGAGCATTAGAATTTGAAACTGAAGACTAAGTTCCCCCTGATGCTTCATTGCCAGTCTCAATCTATTGCAGTATGTAGTAAGCTCTATTGATGTTGGGCAAAGGATCCATTGTAAGGATTTGATTCTTTTCTCCATCATAAGTATCATTGAGACTAACCAAAAATTGAATAACTTTGTTTCTGGATTCTATCTCACTTATCTTCCTCTTGAGATCACAAGTGCAACGAGCTATAGCTCCACAAGTACACTCTGGTATACCTTCTAGAACCTGGAGCTCATCTCAGTTCTTATTGAAGGTGTTATAAAGATCAACAAGAGACATTGAGCCCTGTGAAAATGTAGAAAGCCTCTTCCTCACTTGATAGATAAGAGGTGCATTAGATTGGCAAAACCTCTCTACAATTTCATCTCATAAATGCTTGCTAGAATCCACAACCATTAAACCTTCATCAATGTTTTTGTTCATGGAATTTAATAACCAACAGCGCACCATGAAATCAGCACGAATCCATCTTTGTAAATCAGTTGAATCATCTGTAGGGCGATCATAATTACCATTGATAAAATCCAATTTGCACTTTGCTCCAAGTGCCATGACTCCTCTACTCCAAGTCATGTAATTAGTTCCATCAAACAAAATAGAAACTAGATGCGCCACTTGGTGATCAAAATTAGATAAGTGCAGAGGATCACCCATATTAGCTGGAACAGAAGACTCATCCTGATCTCTAGAGTTTCAAGTCATCGGAATGTGGAACATAAATGATGATGCAATCAAAGACGAAGATGATAATAAAGCAAAGAGCAAAGGATCTCACCTAGCAGCTCTTATACCATGTAAAATCTGAGCACTACAGCTCCAGACTGCAGTGAATGATCACTGTTTCATCAATGAAGAACAAAGTGTATGGCCAAAGATAGAAAACGACATTCAAGTCTTCATTCATTCATTCACACTAATCCCAAAAACCCTACTGAAAAGGATGTTTGCTCACAACTTATGTAGCTAGAGGATCTCGAATATGATTGGAGGATCACAAGGAGACAAAATAGCTAGTTGGATTATCACAAAAGGGAAGCAAATGAAAGCTAAATGACAATGAAATGACATGAAATGCAACATAAACAGAATGATGTGTGTATGCAGAACACAAATACATTTCATAAAGCATTTTGGAGCATAGAGATGAAAGCTACCATCAATAATGGGTGGATATATGAAGAAATCAGCATAAGACAGTTTAATTTCTAAACAGAATGAACCTGGGTTATAGATGAAGCAACATATCATATTATCTGGAATCAGGATTAGGGATAAGCCAACAATATATCATCCTTATGGTTGTATTCTACAACTTCCTCGAAGAAGAAGGCCTTGGAATCAACTCCGTCCCTACGGCGGCAACGACAATGCACTACTAGAATTCTGTTATTTAACATCGGATCATTAACATCAGTCAGAAAAACCTGCCATGTTAAACAGTCTTTTAACATCGGTTTCTAAATTTGAGATGTAAAAAATAACATAGATATCATCCTATATTTTAGACCGATGTTAAATATTTTTTTGAAATTTTTTACAAAAGACGCGGAATCTGTCCTGAATTAATTTTAAACACCCGCCCAATGAGATTTCCCGACTAGAACCCTAAACACCGTCACTTCTCCTTCCCTGTTGTTCCCAGTTCCTTCTCCTCCTAAACACCGCTCTTCACTCTCATCTCTCTCAATATCGCTGCCAGTGCTCTCTTGAATCCTACCATTCATCTTCTTCTCTCTCGCTTGCTTCTCTAAATCTCTTCTCATCCATCTCCTTCTTGACCCTCAGATCCATCCATGGCCGACCTTGGGGTGATTGGCTAGTCGCGACCCTGTTCGTGGAAGGAGAGGATTCGTGGCTAGTTCTCGTGTGTTAGGGTTCGGGATCAGTGCAGAGCGAGGCAAGTAAAGCGAGAACAGATCGATCTAAGAGAGATGGAGGGGGGCTAGGGTTCCTGTGTCCTCAAGATCCTTCGACAATGGCTGAGTTCAGACAAGAGGAGTCGAGAGGCAGATTGATCAGGTGATTTCATTTCTTTCTCCCTTATCATACACTGGATCTTACCTTTTTTGGAATTTCGTTCCTGGATTTGATTTAGCTCTAGATTTGAACTCTACGACTTCGGTTTTTGAAGGTTTCGGATCTTCACTCTATTTAGTGGGAGTAATCTAGGAAAGTGAACAGATTATATCATTGATTTCGCTCTGGATTTGAACCCTACGCTGCCTCTGATTGTGAGTTATGACATTAGCACCAATGGAAAAACTTCCACAAATATTTGTTTATCATTCATATTCATCTTCTTTGGATTCGTTCAACCTTTTTGGTTTACCTTTTTATATATTTGTGCAGGTGACAGAAGTATTCAGCATGATTTAATGACATAAGATATATATACATCCTAGATTGCTGCACTGGTATTTATGTCTGGGTAGGAAACCAAGTGGAAATCAAGACGAAATCAAAGGCTTTAAGTTTTGGGGAGGTATAAACTATTAAATCATGTGGAAAGAATCCTCACCTTCAATTTAACAATCAACATCATTGCCAAAACTTGAAATGTTTACGTGTCGTGGATATGCTAGTATATCAATTTATGCTATGTTCTACTTGATGTAAAAATCTTCGAGATTGCTAACAAAGTTCTTTAGTGTTCCCTTTATAAATACCTTTTTCATGGCAAGTTGCATAAAAAAAGCATCTTTTCCTTTACCAGATTTATATGTGAATATAATTTTTTTTCTTTTGGAGAAGCTCTCTCTTCAAGCTCCAATATATGTTGTCATGGAGGGAAGTGAACCTCCTTTCTTCGCCCGCTTCTTCACTTGGGACGCCACTAAATTTATGGCAAGTTGTATTGTGTTATTACTTATTGTTCTTTTAAACATCAATTGATGGGTTTCATTAGAACTCTGTATTGGATCTAACGGGATTGATGCCTCTTCAGATGCATGGAAACTTGTTCCAAAGAAAACTAGCAATAGTAAAACATGGACAGATGTCAATTCTTGATGTAAGTCTTCTATTATGCTCAGACATTTCCCTGATGCTTTTTTTTTGTCAAAGCCTAAAGGGGCTTCTTAATCTTTTATGTCCCAGTAAAAAGTCTTGTCATGATCATATATTGTCTTGCTGTTAGTGTTTTTTGCCTGACCTGTAAATAGAGGGACTTTATTGCCATTCAAGGAAAGTGTAGTAGATCTTAGAATTAAACAAGTTTCATTTGTGCTTTAGCCTAAGCTCATACCTCTATTATTTGGTCAGAAGAAATTGTTAAGATTACAGGTTTGTTGTTAGGACTTGCCTTGTTGTAGTAGTTGTTTAGCCATGCTTACCTTTCTGTGGCCACATTTCTTCTTTTAAAAGGAGGTATTAATCCACTATTCTTCTGATGCCTTTTCTTTTAATTTTCCAGGTTTCTAATGATCAAGGTGATTATGGTGCATCATCTATACAATAGCAGCCAGTGCTAGGATTACTTGGTCAACTTCTCAATACAGTGACGGGAGCTCTTGAAAGTAGTATTCATGAGAAGTCATCCTTACTCAACAAGGTAAGGCTCGGTTATTGAGTTGTCATTCACAATACTTTACTTTCTTAGCCCTCTTATCCCTGCCCCCTAGTATTGTTGAAAATTGGATGAAGAACCGTAGGGTCCTGTTTGTTTAAGTACAGAATAAACTAGATGAAGTAGTGGAACAATATATAGCTAGATGATTCATGGTAGCAGAACAAGTTGGATAATCTAGCTAGATGGTTCATACATTTTTGCAGGTTTATCTACAAATCTTGTTTTCCTCTTTAGTAACTCAATCGCGCTTAAGAGCGGGATAATATGTTTTTATGATCTCTTGAGTTTGCTTTCTAATTGATGGTTTGATAAATATAAGTCACTTGTTGATGCTACTATAGTTCAGTTTCTTGAGAGAATTAATACTTTGGTACAACACTTTGTGTCGCAAGGGTGTCCTATTACGTCCTTAGGTGACTCTTACTTCACAAAGTAGATCAATAGCTGATTTAGGAAAATGCTTGTTTTTCTGTTATTGAATAATATTTCACCCTTGATTTATTTATTTCCACCATCCTTTTTTTTGGCTTATATTTGCAATAAGGGAACTTACACATCTAAATGGTATGAATCTTGTTAGTGTGTTCAATTACTAATTGAGATGTGAATCATTATGTATATAGATTCTTAATGTAATATGCAACTTATGTATTATTTTGATCAGGAAAATGATGAACAGGTCAAGTGGAGTTGAATAATCCTTTCTAGTTTCTAAGTGTAATCCTATTGAAAATGTCTTCCTGTGGACCTGTGTGTAAATGGTAATTGTGAAATAATTATATATACATCAAGGAATTTGGAGGAGTGGCAAGCCTTTATGTTTAATTTGATTATAATATCAACATGGTTTTCATGTTTGCTCTTTCCAAGGTTTTTATTCATCTTTTCCTTCAACACATGAATTTAGTCTAGGAAAATATGAAAATTAATTGATGCATATTTGACAGGTGAAACAACTTAAAGAGTAACATAAGACTTGTATGCAAGTGCTCGCTGTTATCTGCCTGGAAACCCGCCTTTATTGCTGGAATATCACTTCAATGATGTAATGATCATCATTTACATCTTGCTGAGATTTAGAGGTAGAATTTTATAACTTCATAGTTGGCTCCATCATGATTTTTGGGTCCTTTCACTCTGTTGCTTATCAGTTTTTCTATTTGATTTAATGTTTTGATATACTTGAGCACAGAGAAGTGAAACGTCGATGTTTTTTATTTCTTACTTGGTGAACATTGTGTCCGATTTAAATCCCCCAGGAGGCCATCAACACTTAAGGACCAAGGAAGGGACACTGATGATTTTTCTCATTTATACCAATGCCATGGAAGAGGTGTTTGTTTCTACGCTCATTTTCCTCATCACGTCTCCAACTTGAGAAGCAACTAAGGGTAATGTTTTAGGATCTATTGCATATTCATTCATTCTAACAAGATTTAAATTACAACCAAGCCTTGTATGACCTAAACTCTTCATATTGCTTGCCTAATATATATTGAGAGAGCTTTTTCTGTGTATTGCATGAACAAATTAATCACTTACCTATTTATTGCCTAAATGCCTTAATTTAGTAAATTGGTCCCCTTTCATGAAAAATTGCTTGAAATATTTTGTTTTCTTAATATACAATGCAAGGTTGTCAATTAAATGATAATGAATATGTGGGTTTTTTTTTTCATTTCACCAGCATACTTCTTTAGATACTGAGATGTTGTCTTTGTTATGTATCATATGCATATGAAGGTCTATTATGGGAATAGATGTGTGATGCTAGAGGTAAACTTTTTTGCTAAAATGGAGGGGATAGTTTTCTGAAAAGGAACTAAATTCAGATAGCCAAATTTTGGGATTATCAAGTAGGTGATAAATTCTATCTTATTGATGTTGAGCTTTCTCGCAAGGAAGAGCTCAACCACTTGAGAAAGACCAAATCAGAGGAAAGAGCTTTCACTTCTTATTGAGAAATTCTGGTATTTTTACTGATGGAATTGAACAAGATTCTATTTCATTGATTTTTATGCTTTGAATTAGATGATTATTGCCTTGGAGTTCTTGGATTTTGGATCTGCATCCCGAATCAAGTAATTTTTGTATCTTACTTTCATTTTTGGATCTTGCTATTGTCATGGGGCTTAGATATTCGGCTTTTGGTGATGTTTTGGCTACATTTAGAGGCAGTTGGTTGACTGATTTAGGACTGTTCTGGAGCTTAGGTTGGTAGCTATATTGGCATCCAATTTGTGGATTATTTAAGTTTCAAATGCTCTTTTTGCTATTATATATGTAAGAAAATTCTGTTTAATTTAAAGCCTATTAGCTCAAATGGTAGAGCATTGCGTTCAAACGCAAAGATGCGGATTCTTGGATCTCGCAAAAACCTCCGATCGACTGCATAAGTAACACTCCTGTTGATAATAAAGATGCCCGAGTTAGTGAATTTATCCAGAATGGCGTCTGGAATAAGGAAAAATTATGTACTGTAATTGGTAATGATTGGGTAGAAAAAATCAATAGTGTACCTCTTCCCATACATAGAATGGCGGATAGGTTGTATTGGAGATATGATAAACAAGGATGGTATACCACAGCTAGTGCGGTACGATTTCTTACTAACCAGGAGTCATTCAATGATGACCCAACCAAATGGATATGGAAGGTGAATACAATACCGAAGATTAAGAATTTCCTGTGGAAAATAGCCCAAAATGGGTTACCCACTAGGGATAGGCTAAGTAAGAGAGGAGTATCGATTCCTAATGAATGTTGTTTTTGTGGAGCAAATGGAGAGGATGAAGTCCATCTTTTTGCTAACTGTTCCTTTAGCCAAAATATTTTGTTACATACCACCAAATGCTCAAGGATCATAAATAGCCTAACTACAACAACATCTAAGGGGAGTACTATCTTGGCAAAGGTAGGAGAAGTGTTAACAAATAAAGAGAAGGAAGAGATGGCTATAAAATGGTGGTCTATCTGGTATTTTAGGAATAAAAAAATTTTCAGAGAAGCGGATACGCCAACACAATTAGAGATAAGTGCATTCATCAAATCCGTAAAAGAAGGGTGGGAAAAAGCTGTTAAAGAAGGCAACGATGGTGACAAAGGGAACACAACGGGGTTGGGGGAGAAGAACAAAAAGGTCAGTAGGAAAAATGTGAAATGGAAAAAGCCACCACAGGGCGTTATGAAACTCAATTTTGATGGGGCAGTTAATAATCTAGGGGAAGCCAGTATTGGTTTTATAATTAGGAACTCAGATGGACGAGTGGTTAGTATTGGGAATAAAGGAATTGGACAACATAGCCCGATGATGACAGAAGCGTTAGCTTTAAGAGAAGTAGTTTTGTGCGCAAAAACGAACAACTATAATGAGCTAATTGTAGAGGGTGATTCAAAAATATTAATAAACCACCTATAGAAAAGTGGGACCTGTCCCTGGAAAATTGAATTAATTATGGGCGATGTCAAAGAGATACATATGTCTCTTCTTGATATCTCCTATTCCTTTGTGCCCCGTGAGAGTAATAGGACGGCTGACAAGGTTGCACACCTTGGTCGTCCTATTAACGGGTTGGCACTGGAACAATACTCAGATCTTAATATTCTCATCCGTCTGGATGCAATCGGTTAGGATTATTCCAACCGAATTCTTATCTAATCAAAAAAAAAAAGATGCGGGTTCCAATCCCGCATAGGCTACGATAATTTAAAAAAAACTCAAATATGTCATTTCACATCGGGTAATAGCCGATGTCTTTCAACAAAAAAAATCAATGTCTATGTGGGGATGTAAAAACTCAAAACTTTTTAACATCGGGTAATAGCCGATATCTTTGTATGTTATAACAACGGTTATATTTTATAATCGATGTTATAGGATAACAAAGACATCAGATTTAAAAATATAAACGATGTTATAACATACAAAGACATCGGGTTCTGGCCGATGTGAAAAACTTTTGACTTTTTACCTCCCCACATAGACATCGATTTTTTTTTAAAGACATCGGCTATTATCCGATGTTAAATAACAAATTTCTAGTAGTAGTGATGTAACCTCTTTCAGTCAGAGGCGCCATGGCTTCTTCCGGAGAGCCTCGCAACGATTGACTGAGGTATGCCCTAGTCAATCAAATCTTTTGCTCTCACCGCCAACAATAGCTCCACGTACATATGAGCACGGAAGGTGGGACAAAACTGGGAAAGGGTTACCCGTTGTTGAATAAAAGAGGGACGGAGAGAGGGAACCAAATTGAACAGAGAGAGGGACGAAGAGAAGAAGCCTAACTCAAAATTAATGGGCTGATGTTACTTTTTTACATCTTAAAGACATTTTACACTTGAACCAAAACACACACATACAAGGCAAGAGTTCTAGTGAAACGGAAAATACGCTGTAACAAATTAATATTGTGTAATATATATTAATATGAATATTGAGTTATGTAAATATGCATATGTGAATATTATGGTGTATCAATATGAATATGGTGTTATTCATTTGATGTTATGTGAATATAAATAATACTATCTCTGTTAATTAAAACATGTCGTTTTAGAGATTTTCACATTTTTTAAGAAAACAAATAAAAGCCAACATAAATACACTAATACCCATAATTATTACTTTACTTTTTTCACGTACTTTATTGAAAACTACAACTAATAAATCTATTATCATTAAAAGGGTAATTTTAGAAAGTGAACACCAAAATACCTCAAATGACATGTTTTTCTTAACAAGATTTTACTTCTAAAACGACATATTTTTCTTAACGGAGGGAGTATCATATTTACATACCCATATTTACATTATATTCATATTCACACAACATATATAATATTCATATGTTCATATACATAAAATATAATATTTCTATGAATATAATACAATATTTATTCGTTTCACCGTTGCATCGTAATTTCTATTTTACTAAAACCCTACCCTAAATATATTTCATATTTATTGGCTATATATATTTATATATTTTCCCCGATCGAACTCGTATCTTAACTTTATCTAAAGAGATTCCCAACAGCACCATCGCATTTCCTCTTGATGCAAGCAATGTATCCAACAGAATGAAAGATTGCTTGAATGCTTAGCATTAATTTTTTTTTTTTGTCGCACCTTTTTTTTATTGAAATATATGTACTTTAATACTCTTGTATTTAAAATATAAGGGAGAGTGGAGAGTATTAATTTTCAAGTATTTCGTGCGGAACGACTCGGATTTGTTTCTGATTTCTCAATTCAATCTCACAAAGGCTATCGTTGGAGTAGTATTGTTCCGTGCGTGTATGGCTCGCAATCGGGACTACATGGATGACAAGCTTTACGAAGCAGCACGCTTGCAAGGCGCGGGTATCCCATCTGTTATCGATGATGATGCCTTTCTCCGGCTCACCCCAGGCGACGAAAGCAACGTCCTGCACGTAGCAGCCGAGTGTGGAAACCAAGGGTTCATCTCAGCAGTTTTGGCCCGGGTTCCAGCTGCTGTTCATTATGAGCTTCTATGCAAACAAAACTCCGAAGGAGAGACTCCACTACACATTGCTGCTAAAATTGGGGACAAGGGGACCGTCCAGGCCCTCCTCCTTGCCCATGATAAAGATTGTGCAGGGCCATTCATTACTCAGAAGAAGCTTTGCTGGAGCGAGAGGGATAAGCATGGAGACACACCTCTTCATACTGCTCTCAGATATGGCCACGACGATATCGCCCTTTTGCTGCTGGAAAAGGACGTGAAGTTGCTGGTTTGCATTGACAACAATGTGGGTGAGAGCCCAGCACACCTTGCTGCTGCTTATTCTTGCACGGGGTTTCTCAATAGAGTTTTGGATGCGGATCGTGACGGGGAATGTCGTGCAAGTTTTTCAGGGCCATTTGGCCAGACAGCTTTCTACCCGGCAAGGAAGTTAAATGGTAGGTCCTCTTTATTTATTTATTTATTTAGTTAGTTATTATTGTGTTATAAATTAACCAATTACATAGCTTGTTATTCCATTAATGAAATCACTGGTTACGAAAATATCAATCAACTATATGTACTTTTGCTTCTAATCTTACTCTCCTTAATTCTTTCAATGATAAATAATAATTAAAAAAAATCTTTTTGATTTAATTAATAATTATAAAAAAAAGTGAGTTAAACTTTTCTTCTATAAAAATATATCTCTACTTTATCCACCTACAACTACTTTTATTTAAAATTCTATAAAGGTTATGGGTCATGACCAAAAAAAAAAGTTATGGGTTAAAATTCTATCTATATAAAAGAAAATAGTGTAAATATATTTATCTTTGAATTGATAAATAAAGAGCTGCCATACCAATTGGAATTTGACTAAATATATTTATCCTACTACAACTACTTTTACTTTTTAGTAAAGTAATATATCTCTACTACATCCAATTATGTTTAAACAATACTTAATTTTAAATTAAAATCTATCCTATTAATCAACATATTATATCTCTTTCTTTTCAATGAATAGCAAAATTATTGATAATATATTAATTATAATACAATATTATAATATCCTAATAAATCCATCAGGTATAAGAAAATTTAGTTTATTAAAATAAATAGAGTCTGAGAATAATTTATAAATGTTTTATAATAACATGACAAATGATTACTTTATCGTTTGAATTTTAAAATTACACCGTTCCATTTATTAAAATAAACAGAGCCGGAAGGATTTTCAAATCGAAACTTGGTGCTCTAGGACGGGTTTTTATTTCACTTATACAAATTGAATAAAATAATAATATATTTGATTAAAATAATATTAAAATGATATAAAAATATATTCGGCCTTTACAATCTGTCATTTCAAATTCTTCCATCATTGATTTCTTAAACTCATCTAACATCCTTTGAGATGAGCTACAATAAATGATGTCGTCCACATACAAGCATACAACAATAAATTCCTTATTTCCTTTTCCCTTCACATACAAAGTAGGCTCATTCTCACTTATGTCAAAGCCTTTGCCCACAAAAAAGGAATCAATCCTGCTATACCATACTCTAGGAGCTTGCTTCAAGCCATAAAGAGTTTTTCTCAGTTTGTACACCTTGTGTCTTCTCCCTTTCTCACAAATCCTTAAGGTTGTTCCATATACACTTCCTCGATCTTCTAATTCTCCATTCAGAAAAGTTGATTTAACATCAAGATGATACACATTTAGCTTCTAATGTGCAGCAAGAGCCAAGACTACTCTCACAGTGTCATGTCTCACAACTGGTGAGAATGTCTCTTCAAAGTCAATACCCTCTTGCTGAGCATAACCCTTAGGAACCAATCTTGCTTTATGCTTCTGTATGCTGCCATCTGTGTTGAACTTGGTTTTAAACACCCATTTCAACCCTATGACATTTTTATCTTGAAGAAGCTCAACCAAACTCCATGTCTCATTCTTTTGAATTGCCTACATCTTTTCTGTCATAGTTGTTTGCCACTTGCTCTCATACTTAGCATCTTCAAAGCTTCCTGGATTAGATACTACTAAGGCAAACTCACAATTCTCATAGATATCAGCTAAAGATCTAAACTTCCTTGGAGGAGAGCCACTTGAAGAACTCGTGGGAGATGAACTTTGACTGCTTGAGGAACTACACTGTGGCACTGAAGTTGCAGAAGAATGCACATTTTGATCTTCAACATCATCATTTGTGTCATCTCTAACCTCTTCAATAGAGTTGTCAACTGAGACACCACTCTCTAGCATTGATTTACTGCTCTTATTCTCCCAATCCCAATCAGTTGTCTCGTTGAACACCACATTCCTGCTCACAATTGTTTTCTTACTCACTGGATTATACATCTTATAACCAATGAAGATGCACTTCTCAGCCTTATCATCTAATTTCGATCTCAAATTCACCAATGCATATGCCACACATCCAAAAGCTCTTAAGTGTCCCACAAAAGGTTTTTTTCCCCTCCAAACTTCAAAAGGAGTTATGTTCATAACTGCCTTTGTAGAATAAATGTTCAACACATACACTGCAGTGGCAACTGCATCACACCAAAACTAATTTGGAACTTTTCTGGCTTTCAACATACTCATTGTCATCTCTACAACCGTCCTATTCTTCCTCTCTGCTACTCCATTTTATTCAGGAATGTAGGGTGCAGTTAACTCCATTCTTATGTCTTTCTCTTCACAAAATGTCATGAACTCGAATGACATAAACTCACCTCCTCTATTAGTTCTCAAAGCTCTCACCCTCTTCCCTGATTGATTTTCTGTAAGAGCTTTAAACTTCTTAAAGCAATCAATACTTCTGACTTGAATCTCAGGAAATACACCCAACTCATAAGGCTGTAATCATTAGTAATGAGAAAGAAATACTTACTTCCTCCTAAAGATTCAGTTTGCATTGGACCACATAGATTTGCATGCAATAATTTCAAGCACTCACTTGCTCTCCATGCTTCTCCAGTTGCAAAAGAACCTCCCATCTACTTCCCATATATACAACTCTCACATAACTCTAACTCTCCCATCTTTGGTAGGTCCTCAACCATGTCTCCAAACTTCAACATCTTCAAGCTTTGCACATTGAGATGTCCATATCTCAAGTGTCACAACACGGTATCACCATCAGATTTTGTTGTCATTGCCTTGGTGACATTAGCTGCTAAATCAAGAGGAAACAACTTGTTCTTGGTCATAGAAACATCAACTACAATATGACCACTTTTCTTCTCTCTGATCACACACTTGTCTTCATCAAACAAGAGAGAAAATCTAGTTCGCACTGAGCAAGTTATGAGCAAGGTTGGGCACAACTTACACATCATGCAACATCTTCACACCTCCTTGCACACAATTGATTGCAATTGTGCCTCTTCCTTCTACTTGCAACACCTTGTTGTCTCCAAGCCTAACTCTCCCTTTCTTATACTCATCTAGGTGCTTGAACAATTTTCTTGAATTGGACATATGATTTGAGTAGCCACTGTCCAAATACCACAACTCACTCTCATTCTCTGCGCTTGATGACAATAACATAAATAGCCTATGCTCTTGATCAACTTTCTCTGAATAATTTGCTCCTTTTTGCTCATTTTCCTGTTTCTCCAGCAAAAGGCTTCCTTGTGCCCATACTTCTTACAATAATAACACTTGATATTTCCTCTATGAGATCTAGAGTCATTTCATTGACCTCTTTTGGACTCCTTTAA
Source organism: Persicaria tinctoria (assembly GCA_037127255.1). NCBI lineage: Eukaryota > Viridiplantae > Streptophyta > Magnoliopsida > Caryophyllales > Polygonaceae > Persicaria > Persicaria tinctoria. Next base: position 71,325,157 of record JBANSL010000013.1, read on the forward strand.
CTGATCTCTTCCTTGCTCACTTCTATTACCTCTTCCTGAGCCATTAGCTTGACCTTTGCCATAGCCTCTTCCACCACGACCTCTATGGCTTCCTCGGTAGTTGCCTCTGCCTCTGAAGCAACCTCTAAAGCCACCCTTACTAGATGATCCCTCATATTTGGTCTTTGAGTTCTCATCTTTAACTTGGAAGACCTTCTCTTCTTTTCTCTCATTGTTCTGCTCAACCTATCCTCATGAGCCTACAAGGAGCTTGTCAATTCTTCAAATCTGTACACTGACATATCCTTTGATTCTTCAATGGATGCCACTACATTGTCAAACATCTTTGTAAGGCTCCTCAGTACCTTACTCACAATTGTCTCATTGCTCACATTCTCCCCATATGATCTCATATGGTTTACAATCCCTGATACGCAAGACAGAAACACATGCAATGTCTCTTCTCCTGCATCACTAGAGTCCTTAGTGATTGCAACTTAACTGTGATCACTCTCCTATCTCCCATGTACTCCTTCCTTAGCATCAATCCTTGGAAAGATCTCACCATCTAAGGCACTTTGTATCATGAACACGGCCTTTGAGTCTTTCTTTCTCTTCTCTCTCAGTTGCTGATCAGGCTCAGCAGGTTCTATGTCTTCAAAGCCTTGATCCACCAGGTTCCACATCTCTTGGCTTTTGAAGAGTGTGGTCATTTTTAGACTTCGAAAATGGTAATTTATCCCCTTGAACACAGACAATTGAGGATTGCTTGGGTTACCATTTCCATCGTTCTGCATTTTGTTGAACAATGATTTCTCTCAGTATGTTTCCATGGGTTTAATTCTTACACCACTCGGCCCCAAAACTGAAACCCGACAAAAGCACAACTCTTTGCTCTGATACAAAATGTTAGATTGACTAGGGTGGATCACAATCAAGACAAACACAACTTCTTTAAGTGATCTGTGACACAAAACAGAGAAAGAACAAAGAGGGAGATGATTTTGGGAATCTATGACAGTCAAAACACACACAAACTTCAGCAGGAGATTTTCTAGGAAATGCCACTTCTCCACTTGATTGATTAAGCAAACCGTCCATTACATACAAAAGCTAAGACTCAACTGCATAAACACAATAACTACCACTACCACCACTAACAATTCACCTAGGTAGTGCTTTGATTGAAATCGAAAACTGTAGCTAAACACCTAACTACGTACTGCTATGAACAGTGACACCGAATAACATAACTTGAAGCTAACTAAACCTTTAACATAAAGTTTGAATCATACAAGCTAAATCTTAACATAGGCCATACACTAAAGAGCAACGTCTCTGTCCGAGCCGGATTTGAATGTTTTCAGCTCTCGTTGCAGTTGATCTTGCTTTTCCTTCAGGCCCTTGTTTTCACCTCAAGGGGCAAGCATATTCTCATCAGTCAGTTTCTATACAGGATAAATTCTGGTCAATTATAGTATTATTATTAGGTGTACAAGCTATTCTACGTTAAACCAATATTGACAATATTATTATTAATATTATTCTTGCATTAGGTATAGAAACAAGTCTTCATGAAACCAATTTCTTGAATTTGGTAAATAAAGAGCGGTCATCCGGGGTTCGAACTAAGGATCTTTGGGTATTACCCACAAGTCCTTTCTTGCTGAAACATTCCAGAATGGTTCTTGAAACCAATTTCTATACAAGTAATTTAAAAAAAAACTAATTTTGAGTATAAATTGGATTTTGCGGTTAATTAAATCATCCAATTTTTTTTTTTTTTGGTGAACTTAATCATCCAATTTGTACTCAATATTAGTTTTTTATACCTATTTGTGCATTTCATGATATGACACTATGTCATTAAATTTTGAAATCTTCGATCGCCATGTCAAAAAATTGGTCGATTCATATATTTGTCTGAATTTGTTCAGTGTCAAAATTAGTTTAATGTAGAAATGTTTATATACTTCTTAGTATTTTTCAAAGGTAGTATTATTAATATTTTGTTCATGGTTCATAATATTTTAAGTTTTTTTATTATTATTATTGTTGACTAATTGCTTGACTAAATACGCTAGCTTTTAGTGTCAATTCTTACTTGTTTAGTTTGTTACAAACTAATTGAAATAAATTGATTGATGAATGTGTGAACTATTGAAAAATAAAGTATGAACTGTAGCAGCATAAGGTCCAAGGAAGGCCTTGGCCCATCAAGACAGGCCTAGTTCATTTACAATTCTGTCACGTTGGTTTTTAGGAATACAATTGTTGCTCTTTCACTGTTCTAGAATGCTCCTAGAGGGGTGCAGGATTGTGACACTTGTCCTCTACAGATTGTAGGATCCTAGGGTTTTGAGTGTATATAAGCCATATGTAAATGAATGCTGAAATCAAGGAAAAATGACATAAATGAATGTTCATCAAGATTCTTGTTTTATCATCTTTTCATTCTATGGTATCAGAGCATTCTAAGGACTAATCGTCCAAAAGTAGATCCTTTTCTATTTGCTCAGCAATGAATCCTCCTTCCATGATGCAAATTCCCTCTTCCTCTCAATTACCTACCTTTTCCAGTATTCTTAAACTTTCTGCTGATAATTATCATCTTTGGAAAGCTCAACTCATTCCTTACCTGAGATCCCAGGAGCTGTACGGATATGTGGATGGCTCTATTCCATCGCCCCAGCCCAACGCTGATACATATCCTTCTTGGCTCAAGAAGGATCAGACAGCCATGGCCATCCTCACAACATCTCTCACTCCTCCTATCTTGGTTCAAGTTCTTGAATGCACCACCTCTCAAGAAATCTGGGCGCATCTGAGTGAGACCTTCTCGGCAGCTTCAGCAGCAAATTAATGTGGTGCAGACCCGCCTTCAACTTACTTCCTTGAAGAAGGGCTCAGATTCTATCTCTGTCTACTTCAACAAAGCCAAAGCTTTGGTGTCATCCCTTACTGAAGCGGGTCAAATAATCTCAGATCAGGAATTCATTAGCTACATTCTCTCAGGTCTTGGTCAGGACTATGAGTCTGTCGTTACATCTCTGTGTACGCAACCGGTAGCTCCTAACTCTCGCCTTGTTCTTTCTCACTTGCTCAATCATGAATCTCGTCTTGCTTTCCAAACCCAAAACCTGCTTCAAAAGACAACCCTTTCCTCTCAAAATTCCTTCTCCCAACCCTCTGCTGACAGCACATCTACAAGATCTTCAAACACCAAAGCTAATACCAATTCCAGAGGAGGTTATGAAAGCAATCCCAGGAGCAATTTTGATAATCAGAGAGGTGGTTACCGTGGCTCCTTCAGAGGAAATTTCAGGGGACGCGGTCGCGGTCCCTCGCGTGGTGGACATCAGTTCATGTTCTCCGAAGACACAGACACCCGTCCGGTGTGTCAGATCTGTTCAAAGAGAGGCCACGAAGCCCTTGCCTGTTGGAATCGATTCAATCAGGCATTCTAACAACCTCCACCAACCTCGTTTCAAGCCAACTACACTTCCGCCCCATGTTTCTTTGATACGGCAGCAACGCATCACTTCACTCCTGATGTATCAAACCTCTCGAATGGGGGTCTTCCCTATCGTGGTTCCGAGGAGGTGATGATAGGTGACGGTTCTGGACTCCTTATTCAACACTACGGTTCTGCCCTTCTCTCTTCTCCTTCACATCAATTTCGCTTGAACACTCTCTTACATTCTCCCTCCCTTTCGAAAAATTTAATTTCTGTTCGACAATTCTGCTTGGATAATGATGTTTACTGTCAATTTCATAAACACCATTTCCTTGTCAAAGATCAGGCCACAGATCGGATGCTCCTTCAAGCTCCCGTTGAGAAAGGTCTCTATGCCCTGACCAATAAGACATCGCCGCCATCCTTCCCGCAGGCTTCAGTAACAACCACCACCAATGTCTCACTGTGGCATCATCGTTTTGGCCATCCGGCTGCCGTCACCACCAGAAAGCTCCTTTCCCGGCTTCACCTTCCTATCCCCGCTGCTTACCCTACCCGTTTTGATTGTGTTGCTTGTGAACGGGCTAAGACCCCTAATCTACCCCACCCACCCTCATCTTCTAGGTCCATTGGGCCATTTGATTTAGTGTTTGTGGATGTATGGGGCCCAGCATATCTGATTTCAACTAGATGCTATAAATATTATATTTCCATCTTGGATGATCATTCTAAATTCTTGTGGTTGTTTCCTTTAGCTACCAAAAATCAAGTAACCGGGGTTCTTACAAATTTCATTAATTTTGCCTCAAATTTTTTCAACACCACAATAAAATCTATTCAAACAGATGGGGGGACTGAATTTAAGCCACTGATTCCTTTATTCAACAAATTGGGGATCCAACATCGAATCACTTGTCCCTATTCCCATGAGCAAAATGGGAGCATCGAGACTAGACATCGGCATATTGTCAATACCGGCTTGGCTCTCCTTGCCCACTCATCTCTCCCGCTCATTTATTGGGACTATGCTTTTGAAACAGCAGCATATCTTATCAATCGGCTCCCCTCTACCATTTTGTCCTATAATACCCCGTTTGACATCCTCATGAAAAAATCCCCGTATTACAATTTCCTTAAAGTATTTGGGTGTTTGTGCTTCCCAAACCTCCGCCCTTATAACTCACACAAGCTTGCCTTTCGATCTACACCATGTGTGTTCTTGGGGTATAGTACCAACCATAAGGGCTACCTATGTCTCGCTATTGACACTCATCGAATTTATCTCTCTCGAGATGTAATATTCCATGACCAGACTTTTCCCTTTGCTGGGCTCCCTTCAAACCAAACATCTTCACCAACTAACCTTCCGCCATTATTACCCACTCCTAGCCCGTTTCCTTATATACACCCCTCTAACCAAATATCAGGCCCATATAATACCAGCCCATCACCACCATTAAGTCCAATTCAATCACCCCCTACATCCTCTCAATCTGAGAACACCCTACCACCATCTCCTATTACAGATCCCCCATCGCCACAAATTGTCAACTCTCCTCCGGTTCCCACTCATCCTATGTTGACGAGAGCCAAAGATAACATCCACAAACCTCTACAACGCACAGATGGGACTATTGCCTGGCCCCCTAATGCCCACTCCACCTCAATTGCTCCCATCCAAATCCCAGATGAACCTACCTCTTTCACTGAGGCCAACAAACATCAGGAGTGGCGTCTCGCCATGGACACCGAATTTAAGGCTCTCTTGGCCACCAAAACATGGACTCTAGTTCCCCCACCAGCCCATGCCAATATCCCTGCAGTGAAGTGGATCTACAAGACCAAACGGCAAGCCAATGGAGCCATTGAAAGGCGCAAAGCTCGCCTTGTTGCAAAGGGGTTTCATCAGATGCAGGGACTGGATTTCAATGACACCTTCAGTCCGGTTGTTAAGCCGGCGACGATTAGGCTGCTCCTAACGATTGCGGTGATGTCACATTGGTTTGTGCGGCAATTAGACATTCATAATGCCTTTCTTCATGGGGACCTTGATGAGGAGGTTTACGTCCAACAACCCCCTGGCTTTATTCATCCTCAATTTCCACACTATATTTGTCGTCTTCAGAAATCCTTATATGGTCTTAAACAAGCGCCCCACGCTTGGTTTGCCAAACTCAGTTCTGTTCTGGTGAGCCTCGGTTTCAAACCATCCAAGGCAGACACATCTCTGTTCTCTTTTCGGTATGGTCCTAAAATCATGTTCATTTTGGTATATGTTGATGACATTATTGTCATTGGTTCTACTGATTCTCTTATTGATAAATTTGTTAATTCTCTGTCTCAATCCTTTCCTGTCAAGGATCTCGGAGCTCTTCACTACTTTTTAGGTATTGAAGTTAAACGTTCTCCTTCCGGCTTTGCTTTGTCTCAGTCTAAATACATCATTGATCTTCTTTCCAATCTCAACATGAAATCTTGCAAGCCTGTTTCCACTCTAGTGGCTGCTCATTTCAATTTCCGTGTCTCTTCTCCATCCTTTGATGACATTCCGCTCTACCGTAGTGTTATTGGGAGTTTGCAGTACCTCGCCTTCACCCGCCCCGATATCGCCTTTGCCGTCAACAAGTTGTGTCAATTTATGCACAACCCAACGGTTGCTCATTGGCAAGCAACAAAGCGTCTTCTACGCTATCTTCAGGGGACTCATCATCTTGCCCTTCATCTGTCAGCAACTTCGCCTATGGTCTTGTCCGGATTTTTCGACTCTGATTGGGCCACAGACACAGAAGACAGACACTCTACTGGTACTTATTGTATATACCTTGGTCCGACTCTCATTTCCTGGTCCTCCAAGAAGCAAGCAACTGTTTCGCGATCCTCGACGGAAGCAGAGTATCGCTCAATGGCAACTGGAGCTTGTGAAATTCTCTGGCTGCAATCTCTTATTGTTGAACTTGGGTTCTTTCTTCGGGATCCTCCCACAATCTGGTGTGATAACATTGGGGCGACATATCTTGCGGCCAATCCGGTCTTTCATCAACGAATAAAGCACATCCCACTTGATTATCATTTCGTCAGCGAGAGACTGGCTCATAAGACACTTCAAGTTGCATTCATCTCAACCCGGGATCAAATCGCCGACGTTCTCACAAAACCCCTTGCCGCTCCAAGGTTCACATTACTGCGTTCCAAACTTGCTCTTACCTAAGTTTGGATCGAGGGGGGATAGCAGCATAAGGTCCAAGGAAGGCCTTGGCCCATCAAGACAGGCCTAGTTCATTTACAATTCTGTCACGTTGGTTTTTAGGAATACAGCTGTTGCTCTTTCACTGTTCTAGAATGCTCCTAGAGGGGTGCAGGATTGTGACACTTGTTCTCTACAGATTGTAGGATCCTAGGGTTTTGAGTGTATATAAGCCATATGTAAATGAATGCTGAAATCAAGGAAAAATGACATAAATGAATGTTCATCAAGATTCCTGTTTTATCATCTTTTCATTCTAAACTGTCAAGAATCTGTAAGCTGTTGTTGATTCCAAACCATGCATAAGTTAACATATTATATATATTCGCCAAAGTAATTCAAGTGCAGCATGTAAATTAAAAACTTATTAACGTTGCAGGGGATATACTGTCGAAGTTAATAGAAAGAAGAAAAAATATATTGAAACTCCAAGATAAAAGAGGCAAGACAATCCTTCATTATGCAGTAGAAGAAAAGAGTGTCTCGGTCGTCGAGACATTGCTAAAGGCCGATAGCTCTCTCGCCTACTTAGATGATGGTGATGGTCTTACACCTCTCCATAAAGCAGCTAGCATGGGTTCAATTTCGATGATGCAGACCATTATGGAGTTGTCTCCACAATCAATAAGAATTCGTGACAAACATCATTGTCGAACCGCTCTTCACTTCGCTAAGATGGATGCTTGTTCCTTGGAGGAATTGCTAAGACACACAATAATAAAGGAGCTCGTCAATCAGGTTGACAAGGATGGTAACACGCCCTTGCATCTTGCCCTGATCAACTCTGACCTACTCACTGCCGATAAGCTTCTAGATGTTGATAACATCAATTGGAGGCTGATAAACAAAGAAGGCAATTGTCCTATGGATTTGTGCTCTGACGACAACCACATTGCCCGCAAATTGGTAAGCACTTGGTCAATTTTTTTTCCCTAATAAAGTTTAAATGAGGGATAACCCATCATCGAAACACACCCATCAACAAATATTATTTCTTCATTTTCGTTTTTTTATCATAAAACCAATTGACAATAAATAAAAGTAGTCTTTCAACTTTATATATTAGACTATTTCTTTATTTGCAGTTGATGTAAGCAACCTATCATCTGAACGTGAATAGTGTTAATTCATTACAGTATTTTTCAAGTCATATTAAATTTAATATTGGCCATTATGATATATTATGATAATTAACATATATTGTGTTTGTTTGTTTTCTCACAATCAGAAGTGTTTAGCAACATCATGCAAGCTGAATATGGATATATTCTTCAAAAAAAACGTGATTAAGGTTGATGATGTGTTGGATAACTATACATGGGAACAATGTTTAAGTTATCAAGGCCTAGAAGGAGAGAGTATTCTTCATGTGGCAGCAAGAGATGGTAGTATGAAAATAATTACCAAAGTCCAAGAATCCAACGATGCTTATTGCTCATTGCTCTCAAAACGAAATATCGAAGGGGAGACACCACTCCATCTGGCTGCACAACATGGGCAGTTAGATGTCGTAAAATTTATTTTATCACTGTGCACTTCAGGTGACAGGCTTGGAAATGATGAAAATACTTCAACTATTTTAGCCTTAGAAAATGGGGATGGAAATCGGCTAATAGATGTCATGCCATGGAGGATGAAATCAACTAACGGAGACACACCTGCTCACAAAGCTGTCAAAAACAGACATGCCACCATCACATTGCTTCTACTGGAGCGGGATCCTGAGTTGATTTCTTTCACTAATGATGCCAAGGAAAGTATTCTCTATCTTGCTACAGAGAGTGGTTGTGTTGCTGTTCTAAAACACATACAATCAAATGACGTAGAATATAATGATTCGATTACAAGTGGGAGAGATGGTCAAAATGTTCTTCATGCGGTTGGAAAGACTTTCGGTAAGTCACTCAATATAGACAATATCGATCTTTTGTTTTTTTTTTCCCCAAATTTTTCTTTTTATATAGCTTAAGAATAATAGCGTGAAGACCTTTCTCGATGTACAGACTTGTCAGAAACCTCCTTTTATGATTTTCGACACTATTTCGCAATTGTTCAAGATTTTGAAACTAAAGGTTCAAATTCTATCGTATTAAGTTTTTATGATGGAGGTTCAAGTTTTTATGTTAGAGAGGTTCGAGATTTTACATTGAATATTCAATGTTTAGGGTTCATGATTTTATGTTAAAGGTTCCAAAAAAAAAAATTGGTCCAATTTTCGAGCTAGTAAAGGTTCAAAATTTTAATTTATACTATAGGTTCAATTTTAATCAGGGTTAAAGATTTTGGGTTGAAGGTTAAAATATGAGTAAAATAAACTCTTTATATATACATACACAAATGTCCCTTCCAAGTCGGTTTAATGGTTTAATTTACTATCATATTTTATTCTACATAGGAAGCGGTCTAAATTTGAAGAGATTGATTATGAAGAAACCAGAGCTCCTAAAAAAGGTAGATGTCAATGGCAGGACTCCATTACATTATGCAGGTGAAAGGAATAATCCTATTACAGCACGGTTGATGCTCGAGCAAGATAAATCAGCCGCATTTATCTATGACAATGGTGGCTTTACCCCATTGATGATAGCGGCCTCTTTAGGTAATATTAATTGTTTCAAATGCATGCTCATCTTATGCCCGCAGTCCGCCAAACTTCGAGATCTTCACAACGGCAGGACAGTGCTTCATCTTGCAAATATGACTAGCGTTTTACTAACAGTGTGCATGAGAGATCAGACTATGGTGAAATTGGTAAATGAACCAGACAATGATGGAAATACAGCATTGCATTGTGCCATTCAAGATGGAGATATAGACAAGGCCTTAGTGCTAATAGAAACCAGTGGTTTAAATTGGAATATTAAAAACAAGCTGCATCAATCGCCATGGGATTTATGTAGAGAGCTATGGAAAAATGGTGAAACAAAGCAGGTACGTACCCCCAAAATTAGAGAAAATTTGCGCCGAAGGCGCAAGTTTTCGGCCAAATTAGCCAAATATACACGTTTTTGTAAAATTTGTAAAAGTATACACAATACTACACCTTTGGGAGTATGATAAAACTATATCCTCAACTTTGAAATGTAATTAAAATATCCCAATCTTTAAGGATAGTGGTAAAATATTACCAAGTATGAGGAGTAGGGTGACATTGGAAGATACAGGAGGGGTTTCTTTTGGTATAGAGTGCATTTTGGTTTTACGTAAGACCCGTTGTATGGTCTTACCTTTTTTGTATTTTGGGTTACCTTTTCATCTACATATTTACCAATTCAAGGTAAAATATTACCACGAGTTTTTTCATGGGTCGAAAATTCTGACAAGGCGCGTGGAATTTTTTTTACAAGGGTTTTATTGAACAGTTTCCTTATGAAAAAATAAAGAGTTTGACCGGGTTCATACCCAATACTTTTTTTCCCTCCTATCTTCTTTCGTGACCGCCTCTAGAACTGGTGTGCATTCAAGGAGATTGATCGAGATTCGAGGAGGAGGTTTAAGGTTGATTTTTTCATCATTAAAACTGGAAATCAGTTGTTGGGTATGAACCCGGTTTAACTCTTTATTTTTTTTCTTAAGGAAACCGTTCAATAAAACTCAATTTTATTGTTAATTTGTAAAAAGGCTTCTACATAGTTTGCCTTGTCCAAAAAAAAAATCTATGTAGACTTCCATGTCAGCATTTTGGACTCGTGAGAAAACTCGTGGTAATTTATTACCACTACCCTCAAAGGTCGGGATATTTTTATTACGTTTGAAAGTTGAGGATATATTTTTACCATACCTCCAAAGGTGTGGGTATTTTAATTAGTTTTTCCAAATAAGTATAGATATAATTTCCTTTTTATTTTAACTTTATAACTAGAACAGTACCCGTGCCATGGTGCGATTTTTTTTTTAAAAAATAAAATTTTGTAAGTATAAAAAATTACCACTATAAAATGAAATAAACTATTACCGTACGTTAACATAAAATAGAAAAAAATAGATTTGATAAAGTAAGTAAAAATAATAATATTTATGAAAAATGTGTAAAAATTACATGGGTTTAAGATTTAAGTAGAATGGGTTGATTGAGTGAAAATCCTAAAATAAAAGGTGCTTATAAGTTACAACACCTAATGAAAAAAATACTTACAGTTTATTAGTTACATATAGATAGATTAATTAAAGAAGCTTGTCCAAATTTTAATAGTTGGATTATTTTTCTTCTAGGTTCAGTTGATTGGGAGAAAATTGTAAAATTAAGGTGATTACGACATCTAATTACCAAAAATATTTATCATTTAATAGTTAGAATAAATAAATCCAATAGTTTAAAAAATGGTTGAAAAATTTTTCATGTGACATTTTATGTAGATTGGGTTGGATGAAATTCCAAAAATTAAGGTTATTATAAAAACAAAAATAGTTTTCATAATATATATAGATTGGTTGCTCCAAAAAATCATATATTTGGAAATTAGAATATATATATATATATATATATATATATATATATATATATATATATATATATATATATATATATATATATATATATATATATATATATATATATATATATATATATATATATATATATATATATATATATATATATATATATATAAAGAAAATAGCCTGAAATGATATTGTATAATTAATATAGACTGAAATAATATTGTATAGTTAACATTAACTTTATTTTTTTAAAAAGTTTTGAATTAATCCCATTGTGTGAAAAATATAGTATGAAATGATATTGTGTAATTAATATAAAATGGAATAATATTGAATAGTTAATATTAACTTTATTAAAAGTAAGTTTTGCATTAATCCCATTGGTGAAAAAATGTAGTAGGAAAATATTGTATAATTAATATAAAATGGAACAATATTGTGTAGTTAATATTAACTTTATTTAAAAAATAATTTTTGAATTAATCCCATTGGTTAAAAAATGTATTATGAACTGTTGCCAAAAATTATATTTCTAATTTCTAAATATATTAAATAAAGATGTTGTCAAAAATAACGATGTGCGGGGGGACAACACGTGGTGTCTTTGAATTTCATTAATATATAGATATAGATATTTCATATAGCCATATTATATATGGGTTATTATTGCTAAAAAAATTAGTCATCATAAATTTTTCAAAAGTTTGATGTAGTCAATCGGTTTCCTTTCTACACGGTCAAAATATCGTCAATAATGAGGTATGCTCCTGTTTTAAAAATAGTGAGAATATCTGATATCATGGTTTTGATAATCGTGGAAAATTAACCCAAATATAGTTTCACAAACCGTGAAAAAGGTTAAATTATTTCTCTCTTCAATTACCGGTCGAATAAGGAGTAAAGGTTTCAAAAAAAAAGATCGCCCGTGTATTATACGAGATTTTCACCGCGCCATGACGCGTTTTTAAAAAAATAAAATCTTAATAACAAAATGAATTAATATTATATAATTAAATAAAATATTAATAAAACTTATCATAAAATGAGAAAGGTAGGTTTAATAAAATAAAAAATCATAAAAAAATTACCTTTAAAGTATCATAGAAACCTTTTTTAAAATTATTTTAAAAAATTTGTTATTATCTAAAGTAGTAGTATATATAGATATAGATATGTTATATCACCCCTATTGGTTAGTCAAATAAAGAAATAAATTAATATTATTGTAATTTTGATAGAAATTTTGAATAAATATATATATTAATATATGAATTTTAATTCATTGTTTTGAATCAAACCCAATGATTAGAAAAAAAAATATTTAGGAAATTTAAAATTTTCTCTTATAATTTGATTGGTTGAAACATGTACCATTAATATGGTGATCACACATCATAAAAAATGGTTGTCATTTACAATATTATGTACATATAGATTGTAAGTTGTAACTTTGTTTAAATTTTTTAAATAAATATATAAACATATATATTAATCGGACCTTCTATTCGCACGGCGAAATCTCGCCAAGATGCACGATGGAGGTCCTGTCTTTCTAGATCGACACGGATGGTGATGATGCCAGATTCTTGGATCGGCAGTGGATAGGCAATGGGAGTGGAGACACAGACTTCCTAACTCGGTAGTGGGTAGGCAGTGGGAGTGCAGACACAGATTTCCTAACTCGGTAGTGGGTAGGTAGTGGGATTGCAGACACAGACTTCCTAAGTCGGCTTTGGGTGATTATGGTGGCCAAACGAACCCTTATAGATAGGCCTTGGGTAGGCATGCCAATCTGTAGCCACCTGGATGCCGACACAGGGAGACGGGATCGCCTCATGTGATGGGACGTCGTAGGCATGCCGAGCTGCAGTCTTGTAGTGCATAGGTCCAGTCACCGAGAGATCCACCTGCATGCCAACATAGAGAGTCGACTTTGACTATGACCTTGTCGTCTCATGCGAACTGTGTCGCCAATATATTCGTTGACCTCGGAGGTCGGCATCGACACCGTGCCGATTGTGAGAAATGGTCGTGTATATAACATCCCCATATTAATTTTCATTTTAATTCGATGTTTTGAATTAACCCCATGAATTAGAAAAATACAAATATTTCAAGGAAATAAAAAAATTTCTTTTATAATTTGATTGACTGAAAACCCTATAATTAATATGGTGATAATACATCATAAAAAACGGTTCTCGTTTACAATACTATATAGATATTGACAATAATAGATAAGTTAAATATTTATATTTTGCATTAAATACTAATAATTATAATAATTGAATTGGTATAACTAAGATATTGAAGATGCGTACACTTATTTGCACGTTTTACTCGGGTCCATTAGTTAATATTCTAGTTTTCCTGGCTCTACAACTTATATAGTGAGCACTAGCAATACAATTGAGTTAATATGAACATTAGATTACCTAACTTGTTGATACTTGAAATGGTATAACTAAGCCTAGATCGAGGTTAATATTTGTAGCCACATTTAACCTCCCTCCTCTACACTTTGAACTGTGTCTTGATGTTGAATTCAAGGGCATTTTAGAGGGTAATATGTTTTCGAAGCTACATTTCAGGTTATATTCAAGGTTAGTTTTGAGAGTATAAAAGCGTTTCTAGTAGTGTTAGAGAGATTAAAAAAAAAATAAAGTACATATATGGAAAAATTAAATTTTGATCAATGAAGATATAGCTAGGAACACTGATTATATTTTTACTTTATAATGGTAGCGCCCAGTACACGTTGGATTGATTACTCTTCAATTTGGACGGCAATTTCCAACAAGAGCATCCAAGTTGATTTCATGGGTGATGAAGAGACTGCTTATGCCTTATGCCAATATAATAATGATGGATGACAATGCGAAGAAACTGGTAGACAACATAGCTGTGGCTTCAGGTCTGTTGCTGACCATCACTTCTGCGGCAGCGTTCACCATTCCCGGCGGTTATGACCAGAACACTGGAGATGCAATGCGAGTAAAGGAATATGTTGTACGAGTGTTCATGGCTTCAGATGTTCTGGCCATGCTCATGTGTGTAAGCATCTTGGTTAGGTACACACTTGGAGTAGGCAGCACACGTAACAAATTAAGGAAGTTGGCATTTGATAGCATCATCATGCTCCAAGTTTCCCTCTTAGCCACAGCCGTGGCTTTCATATCTGCTGCATATACCATTGGGTCACCATTCAAGTCCGTCATCAATATTCCCATTATTGTCGTTGGAGTACTAAATTTAGTTAGCTTTTTCAGGCCTGATTTCGTTGAATTTTTTTTTTGATGATTGAACGGCGAATATATATCGTGCGTTTAATTATGTTTTGTATGTTGAGAATATCTGTGATTATGCACATGTGAACATTAGACATTTGCCGATGTATGAAACATTATGCATGTTTGACGACATTGAAGGCCATAACTTGGTAAGGCGATTGTTCTATGTAGTACATCAATTCTTAATTTTATATAAAAGCGAAACTTGGGTTATATATATATATATATATATATATATATATATATATATATATATATATATATATATATATATATATATATATATATATATATATATATATATATATATATATATATATATATATATATATATATATATATATATATATATATATATATATATATATATATATATATATATATATATATATATATATATATGGGATGGTTCCGGAGTACTCACCTCTTATTGTGTATCAAGTATACAAATCTAGGCCCTTGATTAAAGGAAATGGGTGGTTGAGATTAAAAGGTAATTTTACACTTTTTTTAATTGAAAAAATGGTGGGACCCACGTTTTTTCTTGACAACTTGCTGAATTGGGGGCGTGTGTGATGCACTCTCTTAACATTATTCGATGGTATATCTGGATTATTCGATCGTATCGACGGATTATGCGATGGTATATCTGGATTATTCGATCGTATCGACGGATTATGCGATGGTATATCTAGATTATTCAATCGTATCGACGGATTATGCGATGGTAACGATGAATTATTCTAATTGGGTACCACCTTGAAAACGCCCTAAACTTTTAACTAATAATTATTCGGTGATATCGCTTGATTATTCGATGATATCGCTTGATTATTCGATGATGTTACAATATTTTCGGTTATCATTTTAACAAATAACTAAATATTATTCGATGGTATTGCTGGATTATTCAATGGTATCACATGATTATTCGATAGTATATGCATTTTTCATTCATACGAATGCCAACCTAAAAAAAAACTCATATCCTTAAACACAAAATCGGTTCATACACCTAAATAATTCGCTCAATGCACCTGAATAATTCGGCTTTTCTACCGAATACGTCTGACATTGAATAAATTGCAGGCAACTTTAACATCCAACATTCAACCTTCAAAAATAAAATTGCAGGCAACAAAAAGTGACCCAAGAGTGTACTTGATAGTGGGAGATGATCGGAACTGGCGGTGGTCAGGGGGTATCGTTGGTGGCGGCGGGGGCAATTGCGGCTCGGAGATAGTGGGAGATGATCGGAACTGGCGGTGGTCAGAAATCGGTGGAGAGCGAGAGCGGGAGGACCCGGGTGTGCTGAGAGATGGAGGAGGGGTTACGGGTGGGTAGCGAGGGGGCTCAGGGAGGCCGGATCTGGGCTCGGGGAAGGCTGCCGGTGGTTGAAGGAGGCGGTGGGTGGTCGGATCTGGGCGGTGGAGAGGTGGGCGGAGGGTAGGGGCTAGGGAGGGAGGGCGAGAGGTCGAGAGGAGGAAGGCGGAGGCCGGTGCGAGCAGAGCCGGGGAGGGGTTGTGGGGTCGGCGACGGGGGGTCGGCGTAGGCGGGGAGGGGGCGACGCCGGCGACGGGGGATCCCCTGAGGAACTCCGGGAGCAACGAGCAACGGTTGAGGGCGAGATTCAGAGGAGAGAGAAACTACAATTCCAAACACGCGCATCTCCTTCGAACACCGCCTCCGCCATCCTCCATCTCCATCCGCCATCACCATCTCAGCTGCTATCCTCCATGGGAAGGATTTGAGGAGAGGAATCCAGATCTGGCATCAAATTCGTCGATCCGCCACCTGCAGGTCCTAGTTCTCTTCCTCGGCGACTTCGGCGGCCGTCTCCTTCATAGCCTGGGCGGCGCTTACTGGAGACAGGTCGGGGCTTACCGGAGAAGGTTGGGGTTATCGCCATCGTCATCCCCCATCCGCCATCGCCATCGCCATCACCATCTCATTCGCTATCCTCCATGGGAGCAAGAAGGAGGCGGCTCTCTTTTAATTTGGGAACCAGTTAGAGATTTAGGTTTTGTAAACTACTCCCACGCGCTTCACATTTAGGTTGGGTGAAATTGGGGGAAATTTTCCACCTTTTTTTAAAAAGCTATCAATACACGTGGCACTATCTTATCCTTCTATTTTTTATAGATCAACGGCCCAGATTTGTGTACTTGATACACAATAAGGGTTGAGTACATATGATCCATACTCTCTCTCTATATATATATATATATATATATATAGGGTTGGGTTCGGGTGCAAAGGTCACCAACAGTGAGAAGGAAAGAAGGCACGTGATTGGCTGAAAAACGCATCTACCACGCGCTATCAGTTTTTGCCCACTCGCAAAAGAGCGCGTCATCCCACGCGGCTTGTATGAAAGGTGTATTATTTTCCTCTCTTTTTTCTATTTATCTCCTTTCTTGTTTTCCAAGCTACGAAAACCCCGATTTTCGACCTTTCCTCTCAGATCTGCGACTTTGATCTTCGAATTCCCTCTTCGAATCATCGATGACAATCGAAGAACTCAAATCTCAAGATCTGGATCGTGAAATAGAGAACATCTTCTCAAATTCTGGAAATCAAAACATGATTAATGGTATCGACATATCTGCTGCGCCTTCTTCGATTGAAACAGGTATCAGTAACAACAATGATAACTTATATTTATAATTGTTCTTCCTTCTATTAAATTACCTCAATTATGATGAACCCCTTCCTATTACAAACCTAATTGCAGATATGGATTGAGTTATGGTAAACACTATTTGTTGTACATGCTGCACCACATATTATTGTAACTGCTATGTCTACTTACAATGGTGATTGCATTAATCTTTCATTATCGAAATAATTCATCGATGTTTTACGATTCAATTGTAAAGAATCATTACTCATATATACATGCTGATCACTCTCCCGGTGAAAATACTGAACCGTACCATATGCTATTATATACATATATTGCTTTGTTTTTTATTTAATGAACAGTTGAGGGATGCTTGTGTTATCATCATACCTATATTGCTTTACTCTGATGAACCACTATCTGATGTTTATATTGAACTTCTTATTTTCCTGAACTGCTCTGTTTACAGTGAACCAATTCTTGTTGTGGCTGCAAACATCTATCTGCTATTTACAGTGAACCTTTTTTATTTAATGTACAGATGAGGAATGCTTGTGTTATCATCATACATCCTAGTTGTTATAATGAACCACGTGCTGAACCATTCCTTGACCACCTCCTATTATATACACTAAATCAAATTCAATTATATATACTGAACCACTTCATGATATTTACATTGAAACCATTCCATGTTATATTCCTGGACTGCTTTGTTTATATTATTAAATAGTTGGAAGAAGCTTGTGTTGTCGTACCTCCAAGTTACTATGATGTACCACTATATGCTGTGTGAACTGAACCACTCTCTGCTAAGTACACTGAACTATTTCTCCACCGCATTCTGATATGCACACAATCAATTCTCTATTATATATACTGAACCACTTTCTAGTATTTTGCAGTGAAACACTTCATGTTATATTCTTGAACTACTTTGTTTTTTTTTTTAATTATTGAACAGTTGGAAATACATGCTAGTGTTATCATACATCCGAGTTGCACTGATGAACCACTCTCTGCTGTGTAAACTGAACCGTTACTTGACACTTCCTGTTGTATAAGTGAACCGTTTTGTTCTTGTTTATTTAACATTTGAAAAATGCTTGTGTTATTATTCATTCTAGTTAATGTGATGAACCCCTTTTCGCTATTAGTGTTGAACCACTTCCTTATATGTACACTGAACCCCCTCCCTTTTAAATGTGTTCACACAAGATACAAATTACATTGCAAGTCGAGTTGCCATCTTACCACCAGAGGTTGGTTCCCCATCAAAGAAGACTGTTGTTTTGGAGATATCACCTGGGAATTCAAAATATTGGATACCAATATGTGATGATCAGTTGAAACCTACTATAGGGAGCATTTTTAATACTCTTGATGAAGGTTCAAAGGCGTATGAGATGTATGCTTCAATTTGTGGTTTTGACACTTGATACAACACACAGTCCAGATCAGGGGGTATTGTACGGTTGAAGTATATTGTGTGCAACAGAGAGGGTGTGAAAAATGGAAAAAACTCAACAGGAAAAAAGAACACACTGTCAAACAGGTGTGGTTGTAAGGCTAAAATTATTTTCACAAGGACAACAGATGGCAAGTATAGGGTAAGGGCATTTTAAGAACGCCACACACATGAACTTAGAGATAAGTTTACGGGAAAATTTGCACAGTCTAACTTCAAGTTGGAGATGATTCATAGGAAATTTGTGTTAGATTGTGCTCAAACGAAGATTGGTGCTGTTAGAGCTCATAAGCTGTATGAAACAATGATGGGAGGGTATTCAGAGGCTGCTGCGACTGTTGTTCAGTTCAAAATTTTCAAACGAGATTTGATGGCTTACATGAAAGATTCTGATGCTCAGATGTTGATAAACCGTTTGACAACCAAGAAGGAGATGTGCAGTGCATTTTACTTCAACTATGCTGTTGATGAAGAAGACAAATTGAAAATGATATTTTGGGCAAATCCAATATCAAGGAAAAATTTCTCTATATATGGAGATGTTGTCATATTTGATTCTACGTACAGAACAAATAGGTGCGTGTTTCCATTAATTATACATTGAACCACTCTTCTAATTTTACTGAAGCACTTCCTCCATATATTGATGAACCATTATCTCTTTTTTTAAATCAATCATTCTCTCTATCTTAATGAACCATAAACAATGCTATATACTGAACCACTATCTCTTTTATTGATAAACAAATCTCTCTCGTATTATTGAACCATTTTCTTTTCGTAGTGAACCATAAACTCTTATATATGATACAACACTTTTTGATATACATGCTAAGCACTTTTTGATAACTCATGCTAAGGACTATTCATTTATATACATTGAATAAACCTTAAATGTTATGAACAACTATTTGTTGAATGTTTCAGATATAATATGGTGTTTTCCCCATTCAGTGGTGTAGACAACCACAACAAATGCATCACATTTGCAACTGGTTTGATAGTGAATGAAGATATCTCATCATACTCGTGGATGTTTCAAAAATTTAAAGAGGCAATGGGTGCTGAACCCAGGCTTTTGGTGACTGATCAAGACCCATCTATGAAGGCTGCAGCTAAGTCTATATTACCTACCACAGATCACCGATATTGCATGTGGCATATAATGTGTAAGATACCAGAAAGAGTTGGCACCAGTTTAAGCAAATGTTCAGCTTTTAGACAAAAGTTAGATGCTGCAGTGTGGAATGATGAAATTGAACCAGAAGAGTTTGAAGAGATGTGGAAATCTATTATTGAAGAGTACCAATTAAAAGAGAATGATTGGTTGAGAAATATCTTTAGCATCAGAGAGTCCTGGATTCCAGCGTATAGCAAACATATACCGCTAAGTCGAATGGGCAGAACTACGTCAGTTGCAGAATCTCAGAATAAGTTCTTTAAGATGTATACAGATAAGTTCTTCAGCTTGGTTGAGTTACTGATGCATTACGATACTGCTATTGAAAGTCAAAGACACAACCAAACTTTGTTGAATATTACTGATCAGACAAAATCTCCATACATCTTGACTGATTCAGCTATGGAGAAATATTGTGCATCAATATTTACATTGCATGCCTTCCGAAAGATTCAGTTGGAGTTGAAGGGCATGTGTCGTGTTATCAATGTTACAGAAACAGAGGAGAAACATTTGTTTACTTTAAGAGATGTTTCTGGTATAAAATGCTTTCAAGTCGAATACCATACTACTACACGGTTCACAAAATGTAATTGTGTCCTGTTTATGAGAGAAGGTTTACCATGTCGCCATGTTTTCCTAGTATTGAAGGACTTGGGCATAACCAAATTGCCTAAGAATTTGGTTTTACTGAGATGGACAAAGGGCGCGGCCTTATCTCCAATATTCAAAATTGATGATGTAGTTTTCCAGCAATGTGCACAGATTGATGCATGCAAATCTTTAAGAAGTGAAGTTCTTATAAAGGTCCATAATTGCTTGTCATTGATTGATCAAGATGAAGAAAATTTGAAGAAGCTTAGTGATTGGATGGATGTATATATTGATTTAGTGAAAGAGGTGCTTAATCATGTTGGCCAGCTAGCTGATAGACAGAAACTAATGGAAGATTTTGTTGGTGTGAAAGTTCCAGCTGACGTTGTAGTAAAGGACTTAGTAAAAGCAAGTAATAAAGGTAGTGGGAAGAGATTGAAAGGGGGAAAAGAGAAGGCAATGGACAAGAAGAAGAAGACAACAAAAATAATGTGTAAAGAATGCAACAAACTAGCATTCCATGACAGCAGAAACTGCAGGAAGATTCAGGCAGAGAAGCAGAAGATGGAAGAGATTAAAAGGGCTGCTGGTAATATTTCATAAAAAAATTGCAGTTAAGTTTTCCTTACTGGTGTTAACAATTTGTTATTTTCAGTTTCTGAGATGAACGTTTATTTTCCAGTTTGATGAACCACATACTATGCTATCTCTGAACATCATGTTGAGTGATATTCCTGAACCAATTTTTTGAGTCTTTAGCAACACTTGCATGTAGTGTCTGAACCTGTGTTAACTGCGTGAAGTAGAAGATGGAAGAGATCACTTAGTCACTTGTTAGATTACAACTGAACCGTATTCTACTATATCCCTGAACAACAACCAAATAATTGTATAAAGTAAATATACTGTATAATAATATTACTTTTATTAATTTATATGAAATGAAACATTACATTATATTTTAATTTTATAAATTAAGAAAAGTAAAATCAAACTGTAAATATTACATTAAACTAAATATTATATTAAATTTAAAAATGTAAATAATTATTAATTTTTGTGCGCCTGGCTTCCTCTGTACAAACCACTTCTTTCTTAAAGTCCATGTGAATTACTTTCAATTCTTCAATCCGTACATCAATTCTTCCTTTTTCGTTGGCCAACTGCAAAACAGAATTAAACATATGTGTAAAAACCATGTTTTAAATAAACTAAATACCATTTTTTTAATTTTACCATAATGGCTTCGTTTGTGTTGCCATTACGAACATCAACTCCTCGCCTCCTTTCAACATCTGCTTTCTCCCTTAGAGTCATACCAAAATGCATATCATGGACATCAGCAGCAGCAGACAACCTCTCCCTTGTTTCACTAATATTTGTTTCTGCATCTAAATCTAAATAAAACATATGGTATCCAGGATAGAGGAGGTCATCTAGAATATCCATGTGTTCGTAAATGACTTTCACCCAACTGGCCAGTGCACATTTGTAGTCAGGGGCTGCATTGGGAGAAAATGAATTTTGGGTAGAAGTGGTGCTTGAATCACTACTCTCCATTCCAAAAGATGACTTTCCACTAAATCTTTAATATAAGCAAGTGTACTTTACAAATGAAAAAATCAAGGGTTTATATACAAAAAAATTGGAAGTTGAAGGGCAGTTATATACCAGTTACAAAATAGTTTAACACAATAGGTTTAAAAAAAAACAGTTGAATAAGGATATACAGTTGTAGAACAGTTGTAAATAACTTCTAATTCGTAACTGCAAATTAATTCAAAATTGTTAAAAAAGTTATAGTCCCTGAACTTGTTAGAGTATTTACTCTGAACCACCTAACCTAATATATTTGCAACAACCTCTTTTTTTATCGTTCACACAAATTGTTGAACCATCTTCAGTTATATCTCTGAACCACATACTGAAATAACTCTGAACCAAATTCAATAATTCATAATTATAAAATTAGAAACACATGTTGTTGTTAAATATATATTCATCGTTCAAATAAATACTAACCCCATTCTCTATTATATCTCTGAACCACGTGCTAAAATAACTCTGAACCAAACTCAAATTGTTGAACCATCCTCGGTTATATCTCTGAACCACATACTGAAATAACTCTGAACCAAACTCAACAATTCACAATTATAAAATTAGAAACACATGTTGTTGTTAGATAAATATTCATCGTTCAAATAAATGCTGAACCCATTCTCTATTCTATCTCTGAACCACGTGCTATAAATAACTCTGAACCAAACTCAGATTGTTGAACAACCCTCAGTTATATCTCTGAACCACATTATGAAATAACTCTGAACCAAACTCAATAATTCACAATTATAAAATTAGAAACACATGCTGTTGTTAGATCAATATTCGTCGTCCAAAATAAATGTTGAACCCATTCTCTATTATATCTCTGAACCACGTGCTAAAATAACTCTGAACCAAACTCAATAATTCACAGCTGTAAACCCAGGAACACATACTATTAGGTATATATTTACCCCAAAATGTATTTAACATTGTTTGTTGGCTAATATAATGCATTCTTGATATCCAAAACACAACCCAAAAGCCCACATAAAATAGTGCCATTGTTTGAACACATCTACAAGTCAGCCACCGACATATACAGTACCCAAAATGCAGTGTTTTTAAACATTATAGTTTTGGTAACTGTGGGTTGAAGTCCCTAATTTTTGTCAAGATCTCTTCCTTTATCTCATTGATTGAAGACTTGACAATTGCTTCCATATAAAGCTCACGAAGATTAACCAAAGTCTTGGTGGAATTCTTTGAAAATCCACTATTCCAGTCTGATCCATTGCTTCCCATGTATGTCTCCATGTGGCGCATACAGAAGACACCACAGTCGACAAAGTTGTCGGTTGTTGCCCATTTAAGATCCATCACGGATGGTTTGGCTTTGCGAATCAGATCAGCTTTGTGCTTCAAATTCTTCGAATCTAAGTACTTACTTAGGAAATTAACCTACATTTAACAAAAACGGTAAAAAACATATAGTTATGCAATGGTTAAAATAGTGAAATGAGATAGAATTATATATGATTAAAAAACTTACAGCAACTCTGGGTATATTGGCATATTTACTGTAAAAGGACACTGTGAGCTTGATGTTGTCAATAATGAAAACCTCTTTTGCCTTGAAATTGAATGTCATGAGATAAAAGTGCTCCGAGGCTAGGATAGGAAGCATTATCTGTTTATAGGGAATAATAGTATTTTAAATATAATTGACATAAAAAAATATACCCATTTAAAATATAATAGCCATTGTTAAAAATACACATACCAAGTCAACCTCATCCAAATTTGTTGGGAAAACGTCTCTAAGGAACTCATCAAATCTATTGCGAAATACATTAAATCTATCTTCTGGTTCAGTAGCAGAGGTTGAAACAACTGTCTCATTCTGTAAAATAAATAGATTACACCTGATTAAGATCTAAAACTCCATTATTTTAAAATTTCCTAAGAACTAAACAGACTTATAACACAAGAATTAAACTTACGCTGAGAGTGCAAGGGCAAAAATATCTCCTAATAGACCCATAGGCCCTACGTGATTCTTCAAAATTTAGTATTTTAGCCCACACATCAATGATTTGAGCATCAACGTACTGCTCATATTGTAGTGATTGCATTAAGGCTCGAGGGACAGTCACCCCTTTGTATTGAAAAAAAGCTTCCCTATAATAAACATAAAATTGTTATTAAAATTAATAAATTACAATTAAAACAAAATGAAATTAACATCTGACCCACACCGCCACTGACCCCCCCATGCTATAAATCTCTGAACCACTCTCAAACAAGTTGCATCATAAATACCAGAATCTACTCCCAACAGACCACAACCCACTGAAAACACTCGGGATATATTCCATGAACCACTCTCAGATTGTGAAGCTGAACCAAACACCAAATAAAAGTATTAGTACAACTTACATCAAATCGTCTCCACAATCTCCAACATATTTGTACACCTTTATGGTAGACCCAGTCCTCCTCTTGTTGGGGTTAACAAATCTATCATAAAAGGGACTTCTCATTTCTTTTGATGGTAATGCATCCCTTGTTGGCTGAACCCTTTTATCAAAAATTTCTTTTTCTTTTTTGTCCCCCTAAAAATGACAATTTTAACATCAGTAAATGATATAATGTAACCATCTCTATATATAAATGATGTAAGTATTATTGATCACAATCAAACCTTTATCTTCCATCAAATAACCTAATATCCGCATGCTCTATAGAAGTGAATGATTAGTTAATTATTGGGGTGGTATCCACATAGTGCCATACTTTAGTTTCATTCCAATCAGTTTCTTCTTTGTCCTTCTTTCATCATTAACATGTTCCATGTCAAATATTTGGGGTTTTCTACGAACCTTTGGCACTGGAATCTTTATAACTGTTTTTTTCTTTGTTTGAGCAATATCAGCAGGCACATCCTAATACGCAAAATAAAAAAATAAGTATTATTTTCCAGATAAAATATTAATAACAAATAATATGAATAAAAAAATATGATAAATTACCTTGGATTGTTCAGCTTTTGATGGTGCAGAGTATTGTTGTACCACTGGTGCCAGATGTTCTTCAAAAACCTGCTAAATTGAAAAAATGGTATTATAGATTAAATATAAAAACATAAATCCTTAATATATGTATTGAATAAAATCATAAAGATAAATAAATATAAAGAATTACTTGTTTATATGATGTTTGAACAGAAGCAAGAGTAGCTATATCCTTGAGAGTATTTGAAATAACTGGTTTCTCTATAACTGGCAATTGCTCCTCTAAAACTGTCTGAGCAGTGGTGGGATTTGGAATAACAGGGGGGGTCAAACACTGGCAGTTTCTCCTCTAAGACTGGCTGAAAAACGGGATGAATAGGAATAACAGTGTTCTCAACAACCGACAGTTTCTCCTCTAAACCTGGCTGAAAAATAGGAGTAATTTCTTTAACAGGGACCTTCGGATAAGATTTCTCAACAGACTCGAATACTTCTGCAAATGTTGGTATTTTTTCAGGTGGAGTCAGCCCAAGACTCCATGATGGTTGGTCATGCAGTACTCTCTCCATCTCTTGTTTTTTTGCAATAGCAATATCAACAATCTGCATTAGTCTATCTAGCTCGGGATTGTTTGCAAATTCATCTGGTGTTGACCTGACTTCAAGAGATGTAGAACTAACAATTCGTATTGCAGCATGGTTCATGTAGTCGAGTTCAGGATCCTCGTGTTTCTCCGAAACGGATTCAATTGTTAGCTCCACTACATTTGATATGGCTTTCGCCAACGAGCACATTACAGCAATGTATCTCTCTTTTAGATCCTGATCAAAAGGTAAAAATGCTGTAATGTGCTGGCTTGGTTTCATATATACAAAAAAAAAATATACTATTGAAATATTAAAAATACTTACTTTTTTACCAGCACCTTCAAAAAGCGTAGCATGCTTTTTTATAACATCTTCAGAAACCTATTCACCCCACCCAGTTATAAATGATAGCAAAAATATTGTGTTCGAAAACAATCAATAATAACATCCATGAAATCCAAATGATTTGTAGAGCTCAAACAAACTCACTCAATCCACTGAATCAAACTCAATCTCAGATACCATGTTCTGAGCCATTATCTGGTCAGTGTGATGACTGAACCAGACACACACTAAATGCCTGAACAACATAGTATGATTTCGTATATACAACAAAAAATACTATTAAAATATTAAAAACACTTACTTTTTTAATGGAACGTTCAACCAACATAGCCTGCTTCTTTTCAGCATCTTCTTTCCCACCTTCTTCAACTTCAGAACCCTGTGCAACACACACTGTGTTATATGATACACAAATAAGTTGTGTTTCAAAAAAAAAACCATTACTTACACATCCATAAACTCCATAAAACGTCTAAATCTAAAAAAAAAAAAACTCACTCAACCCACTGAACCACACTCGACCTCAGACAACATGTGCTGAACCCTTATTAAGTCAGTATAATGAACCAAATACTGAGAAATTTAATGAACCACTTCATTTCATTAATAAAACTTGAATAACAAAAATGTATTTTACTGAACCATACACAGCATAAATGCGTGAACAACATAGTATAATTTCGTTGATACAAAAAAAAAACTATTAGAATATTAAAACCACTTACTTTTTCGCCAGAGCCTTCAAACAACATATCATGATTCTTTACTGCGCCTTCTTTGCCAAGTTCTTCAACTTCAGAAACCTACGTACCTCACTGTGTTATTTATGATAACAAGAATATTGTGTTCGAAAACAATGAATAATTGCATCCCTGAAGTCCATATACCTTATAAATCTCAACCAAAATCACTCAACCCACTTAACAACTGGATCGCAATCAGTCTCAAAAAACATCACTCTGAACCACATTTTATAATATACAATGACTACTAACTGAACCACATTCTATTAGTTGAATGTGTTGAAGCATTAACTGGTCAATATAATGAATCAATTAATGATGTATTTGATGAACCACTTCGTATTATGTGTACTGAACCAGGCACGCCCTAAATACATGAACACCAATGTATTTTTAAACATCAAAAATATAATATACACAACCAAAATACACTTACTACTTTTGTAGGAGCTCCAAAATCCTTGGCGTGTTCCTCTGTTGCATGCTCTTTGTTAGGTTCTACTTCTTCACAAACCTATAAAAAAGGATTGTAGGTTATATCCTTTACATAGTGTAGCATGTATGAATGAACCAAATAATTATACTATGTTATAACAATTTAAATAATATTGCTTAATCAAACACAAACAACTCATTAAATATATTCTTACTTTTCTGGGCTCATATTCAATTAACCCGAATATCTCTTGTTGACTAATGTTGTCTCCAATAGATAAAGAGACATGTTCTTCAACTGGCTTGATACTTAACCGTGGCAATACAGGCCCATAACCAAACCCCCTGCCTTTCATCTCATCCCCTTCCCTTGCCTTGATGGACCGATTTGTCCAATTGGCAAGAATGGGTATTGATCTCAGTTTCTCTTGCCTTTGAAGGTGGAGCCGATCAAGATAAAATAGCTGTTATAACAGAAAAATAGAAGCAAATATAAGAATATTTAAAGAACATACAAGAATAATAAAATAAAATACTACTTAATTCTCTAACTTACCACCAAAAATGGGAGAGAGCCTGTGAAACTAGAATTTTTGTTACAAGCCCATGTTTTTTTAGTTTCTACAAGCCGGTCAAGCAGAAACCCACACCAATTAAACTGGTTAATGCTCTCTAAGTTTTCAGTTACATTGAAATAACTAACATTTACAGTCCCATTAGAGTTGCATTCAATCAACCCTGAGATTAAAAGTATTATAAAACAAGTTTTGAAAAATTGGCCTCCATCTTTGTCAGCAACCATTCCCTTCACCACATCAGCAAGATGGATTCTATTTTTGTTGAAAGCAACTGAATTCTTCCACATGGATAGGGATGCATCAGTCCTTGTCTTGAATGCCACATCAATAGGGACTTGAAGTGGCCCCATTGGAAATCCAAGAGTAATTGCAACATCAACATCTTCAATGAAAATTGCATCTCCATTTGCCGTAATCAATGTAACCCGATCTGCGTCAAAGTTTTCCACAAGCCAACGTGACAAATACAATGGCATATGCTTCATTTGAAGCTGCAAAATACTACCGAATCCAAGCTCTTTAATGCTTTTTTTCTGGGCATCATTGAGTTGTTTGAATTCGTCAACCAGGGAATATGTATGTGTCCTGGATTCTATCCGAAAATATGTCACTGGTCCATTTGGAGTAACCACGACTTTGGCCTTGACTTTTGTTTCATATTCTTCTTTTACGACAACATCCTCATCACTGTCATGCTCTGGTTGTTTGGAAACCTTCCTCTTCTTTTTAGCTTGACTCTTCACCACCTCACTTTTCTCAGATTTCCGTTTGATTTTTTCCATAATAACAGCCAACGGGATGTCATCTACAGAAACAATTAAAAGGAAAATATATCAATAATATGTTTTACAATATTGAGCCAAAACTATAAGTTACTCCTATCCAACAATCAAATAAGTTACTCCTATCTATTTCACTTATTTAAAACAAATGAAACACTTAGCACAACTTTACATGTTGGACATGTTACTGAGAATCTGATGAACCCCATACTATCTAATTTGATGAACAGATCACTAATACATCAAAATCCACATGCATGATGGCAAATTGAACAAATGTCGCTCTAGAAACAATATTCTAGACAAACTAACGAATAAAAAAAAATATTTAAACAACTATAACCAAATAAAAGTAAAATATAAACACTACCTATACGGGATTCCCATTTTTTTTAAGAACAGTGACAACCTCAGGAAACAGAAAAAAGATCATTCCACCCCTTCGTTCCCGACAAAACGTTGACATACTTTGACTTTTTGAATACTACTAAAACAGAAATCCCAAGAAAAACTAAAGGTTAATGAACTATAATCCATTAAAGAAAGGTATAAACAATAGCGATTGGGGGTTTTCTATTGTTTATCAAAAACAACGACTGAGGAACACAGATAAAATCATGGATGACGAAATGTTCAACTGCTTTGACTCTTGAAGTACTAATAAGCCATTATCAGAAACAAACTGTGAATGAACTAGAACCAAGTAAAGAAAAGTATACTCACCTTCATGAACGCGGATTTCCATTTTTTTATCAAAAGCGACAACTGAACAACGAGAAAAAAACACAAAACAAAAAAGGATAAAATCGTTAATATACGAAGTAATACTGATTAAACATTCGAAAATGAAAACAACGAACACTGATTTAAGCTTACATTACGGCGAAAATGGCGAGATTGGGGAAGGAATTCGAACTGACAGAGAGAATGTCCGGTATGAAGAGAGAGAACGATTTCAGTTTTCAAGGCGATGATACGAAAAGCAAACCCATCGCCACGCAAAGGTCCACCAATGGTCTGACATGTAACAGCAAATACAACAAGCAAAATGACAAAACTACCCCTGCAACCGCTATTGGGCTTTCTATCTTATTTTTTATTCTCTATTGGACTATTAAAAAGGTATTGGGCTTTTATGCCCTGAACCTTCATTTCTATAAAACTGAAAAGTTTTATTCCATTAACCACACGTTATAAAATTTGAATTTAATTTAAGGAAATTTTTTATTACTGTCTAAGAGGAATACTGAACAACACACACTGCAAATGCTGAATCAAATAATAGTACGTAATACTAAACCAATTAAAAATACCCTATTAAACGCCACATGATTTTTTCTCTTAACCAAGTACAATCATAGATACTTAGCCCCTGAACCAATTCTTCGTAAAATACTGAGTCAAGTATTAGATAAAAGTACTGAACCAATTAAAAATATAATACTTAAAAGCCAGTATTTTGTCATGTGAACCAAGTACAATAATAGATGTCGAAACAATTCTTAATAATCTCCTGAACAACACAAGCAGTTATAAACACACATTGATAAATGGAGAAGATAGACTACCTGTTTTCATATTTATGAAAACACAAAAAGTTGCCATTCTCGTTGATACACAAAGTGTTGATGAAATTTATTGATTACAAGTGTTGAGGCACTATTTCTCCACCACATTCTGATAAGCACACAGTCAATCCTCTATTATATATAATGAACAACACACAGTGCAAATGCTGAATCAAATAATAGTAAGTAATACTAAACCAATTAAAAATACACTATTAAACGCCACGTGATTTTTCTCTGAACCTATTACAATCATAGAAACTGAGCCCCTGACCCAATTCTTTGTAAAATACTGAGTCAAGTATTAGATAAAAGTACTGAACCAATTAAAAATAGAATACTTATAAGCTAGTTTTTTTGTCCCTGTGAACCAAATACAATAATAAATGTTGAACCAATTCTTAATAACCTCCTGAACAACACATGCAGTTATAAACACGCATTGATAAATAGACAAGATAGACTACCTGTTATCATGTATATCAAAACACAAAAAGTTGCCATTGTCGTTGATACACAAAGTGTTGATGAAATTTATTGATTACAAGTGTTGAGGCGCTATTTCTCCACCACATTCTGATATGCACACAATCAATTCTCTATTATATATAATGAACAGCACACAAATGCTGAATCAAATAATAGTAAGTAATACTGAACCAATTAAAAATATACTATTAAACGCCACGTGATTTTTTCTCTGAACCAATTACAATCATAGATACTGAGCCCCTGCACCAATTCTTTGTAAAAATACTGAGTCAGGTATTGGATAAAAGTACTGAACCAATTAAAAATAGAATACTTAAAAGCCAGTATTTCGTCCTGTGAACCAAATACAATAATAGATGTTGAACCAATTCTTAATAACATCCTGAACAACACATGCAGTTATGAACACACATTAATAAATAGACAAGATAGACTACATGTTATCATATATATCAAAACACAAAAAGTTGCCATTGTCGTTGATACACGAAATTAACTGTCCCATAATCCAGAATACATCCGCATAATCGACTAATAAAAGTTTCAACAAAAACTACAAATATCACATTAAAATCTTCGATTCCCAGGCTGGTAATCAGTAATTCTCGCAATAACAGACTGCCTTTCTTCATTGATAAGAGACCAAACAATCGCATGCATATACAACCTTCGAAGATCAGATACCGCATTGCCCGGGTTCTTGGATAAGCCACAACTCCAATTATTTATACCCCGGTAAGTCTCCAAATGACGCATGCAGAAAATGCCACAGTCGGTGTAATTGTCAGTAGTCGCCCACGGTAAATCCAAACAGAATGGTTTACATTTGCGAATAAGGTCCGCCTTGCTGGGCAACATCATCTTATCTAGGTAGTGACTCATCAATTTAACCTTAAAAGTTGACAACAAAACAAAACCAAATAGTAGATGTTGATACAGGAAGAATAAATCAAACACACCCATGTGACAAGAAATGTATATACTTATAGCTACTTCTGGGATGTCAGAGTATCTCAAGCCAAAGCCAACTTCCAGCTTCATGTTATCAATAATAACAACTTCCTTTAACTTAAAATTAAAGCATATATTGTAAGAGTGCTCAGATGCAAGGATTGGCAACATGATCTGCATGATGAGAAATTTAATTTAAATTATTTAATTCAAATTTAGTATTAGAATAAATATACAACTCAACACCAACAAAAATATTCAAATTTAATTGAAATTCTTTATATAAACTTACTAATTCAAACCCAGCCAAATTTGAAACAGATGAGTCTCTAAGAAGCTGATCAAATTTAGTATGAAACGTGTAGAATCGCCTTTCAAAGCTTACATTAGGGCTAGCCACAACTGAACCTAACTGAATAATATTAACAACGCTGAATTATATAATGAACGAAAACAAAAATTGACCACTCAATCACATGCATTAAAAATTAAAACTTACACTGAGATTACAAGTGCCCAGGTATCTCTTACAACCATAAAATGTCTCTTGGTAGTTAAGAACTCTCACAAAAGTATCAATCACTTCGGCATCAACATATTCATTGGGGAGTAAGGATTGAAACAACACACGTGGGACAATTCGATCTTTGTACTTAAAAAGAACTTCCCTGTTATAATACCATAAGAATTACAAATTTACTATCAGATTGAAATTAAACAAACTATATTTCTTTCATGCACAACATTACTTGTGTAATCAATAAATTTCATATATATAAGAGCAACTTACATCATATCATACTCAGGTTCAGCAACATAACTGATAAGCTTGCAAAGAAATGGTGAACTTAGAAGACAGGGATTAACGGCTTGGCTTCTCAAAGGGAGGTTTGATTCTTCTGATCCATTCACTTCACCCAACTGTCGATTTTCCCAGATTTTCCTCTGTTTTTCCTGTTCATTCTTTATTTGCCTCTTCAACTGTCCCATTGTTGTTTCATCTACGAAAAAATTAATTAATATCTAGTTCATCTGAATGACATACAATATAGTTACTGAAGCCCACTACAATATAACACTGAATCATACAAACTCCAATAAAGGGGACTGTAGGGATGACCTCCACAGATCTAGATCACTGAACCATATTCAAAATAGGTAAATGAACTAACGTAAAATAAAACACTAAATCATCCACCCTCAAGCTAAAAAGAATTGTTGGAATGAACCCCACATAACTGGAACATCTGAACTACATGCAATATAGGTACTGAACCAAATTCAACAAAAACACTGAATCATCCAAGTCCAGATAAAGGATTGAAGGGATGAACCCCAAAGAGCTAGATCACTGAACCACATTCAACTAAAAAACACTAATTTTGTAAGGCATACTACTTATAGACAACAGAAAAAAAAGGAACATGCAACAAAACACAACGTCGTACCGCTGAAGATGATGTTTTCCATTGTAAGCGAATACAACCAGCAACTTCAAAACTCCGAATATGGATGTAACGTGGAGCAAAATACGACACTACTGGAGATTTTATGTTCAGAAGCAACAAAACAAAACGAACTTTTAGAGAGAAACAGAATACAAAACTCGATTAAACTTTGAGTCCGAAAATCGGGAAGCGTAAAGAGAGAGAAGAGAGCAATCGATTACCTTCAGGCCGCGATGATGCTTTTCTCTGGACGAAATCCCCTAGGGCAGATATAGGATCAAAGATAGTGGAAGTTGAAAAGACATAATCGGCATTCAAAAAGACAAAAATACCCCCAATTTTTTAACACGCGTCACACGCGCCTGCCAATTCCGCGCTATCTCGAGATATTATTATTTTAATCCAAATCACCCAATTACACCTCTTCTTTCCTTCTCACCGGTATATACTATTCTCACTTGAACCCTACCCTATATATATATATATATATATATATATATATATATATATATATATATATATATATATATATATATGGATTGCTTCAAATGTAAAAAGTCCTTAAAGTATAAAATGTGTTTAAAGTGTCAAATTCTCTAATGGGTCTAATTTTTGTAAGTAAATTGCTATTGGGCGTAATTTTATTACTAATGGGCCTAATTTAATTAGTAGAATGTCAGCCCTTGCCCATGCATGTGCCCCCCTTGCCCCCCACAGTGCCCCCCTTCTCGGGCCAGATTTTTTTTTTTTCTTTTGTCCCTGAATTTTTTTTTTCGTGTTAACACTTTCTGCTGTGCAAGTATACCTTGCTTTTGTGCACATATAACATCTTATTGTGCAAATATAACTTTATTTTGTGCAGACATAATAATTCATTATGGGGTAAATAGGTAAATGTGCCTATTTCAATTTTAAAAATTTATAATTGAAATATGTTTAATTTATGGGTAAATTGGTAATATGTCTAATTTTATGGGCAAGTGCACTTTTTCCCGTTTTCGACACCTTTGGTTGAAATATAAAGTGTATAAATAAAATGATAAAGTGCAAGAAGAAAATCACGATGTGTATGAGTAATTGATGCGGGACCATCCAAGACACCTCCGGGCACACCTATACTTGGGGATGGACCTATGATTCGAGCTCATGAGAATGTTGTCATCCTCAAGAGGAAGAAGAAGGCTCCACCATGGGAGAAGATCCAAAGGTGAAAAGCATGATCATCTTGACATTTTTACATTCGTCCAGCAGCTTGACAGCTTTTCGACGTCTCAGTAAAATGAGTCGTACGGATTCAATATTAATCGGATTGGATCGTGTCATACCTTGTCGAAATGAGGACGAAGAGATCTACAACTTTGTGGTTGAAGGTTTTTCCAAATTCGACTTAGAGACTGGCCGAAAATCACATTCTTTGAAGTTGTCACTGTTTTGACGGGAATTTGTTAAGTGTTGGAACTTTCTTTTATTGCTATTTTTTGAGACCTTATTTACTTAAGTTATTTTAGGTAATTTAGGGATTTATTTTAGAAAAAATTTGCAAAATAGGCACTTTATTTGGATGTTTTTACAAAATGGTCGCATACTTGGACAATTTAGCAAAATAGACACTATATAACCCTAATAAACGCTCCCCTCTCTCTCTCTCTCTCTCTCTCTCTCCTTTTTATAGATCTACAGAGGAGGCGCTGGACTACCTCAGACTCCCTCGGCCTTCGACTTCACCGACGACGTCGACTACCTCAGACTCCCTTCGATCTGAGACGTCAGCTCCGATGATGCTCGATTCCGTGCTCTTCCTCCTGGCTTTGGTGCTCCGATGGTGCTCGAACTGGAGAAGTCGAGCGAGCGGCGGATCTCTCAAATTGATTGCAAAATGGATCTCTCAAATTGATATGTGTGTGCTTGGATATCAAAATCGATTGCAAAATCGATCTGTATGTGCTTGGATCTGTGGTGAGGGAGCGGCGGATCAAGCGAGCGAAAGGCTGGATCTGGTCGTCGTCTCCGGATGCTGTGAGCGAGGGGGCGGGCGACGGAGTGATATCGGAGGCGGAGGCGGCGAGGCGCAACGGCGAGGTGGAAGGAGGCCGGAGCGAGCGATGCTTGAGGGAGTGAACGACGCCGGAGCTCGCCGGAGGCAGATCGGGATTCAAGTCCAGATCGGGGGAGGAAGGAGACAATATGTTTTGTTAAATTACAAAAATGACCCAATAAATATGGAAATTATAAAAAATATCTATATTTTATTACAAAAATCACCCAATGAATATGAGAAATTAAAAAAGGAAAAATTTTGCTAAACATGCACTTTTTTTTGACAAATTGTTGAAATGTCCACTTTTTTGACAAATTAGCAAAATGTTCGCTACATTTACTAATTCAATTAGATCCCAATTAACAAACAGATCCCCAATTCTCTCTCCAACTCTCGATCTCTCCGGCTACCTCGATCTCTCCGGCCGCTTCCTCGAGCTCGCTCGCCCTATCGCTCTCTCGTCCTCGCCCTCTCGCTCAGCGCCGGATCTGTAGGCTGTAAAGACCGGGAAATTTTAGAATATTAGATTATTAAAATAGTGATTTATAATCATCCCGATTTCTAAGATTTGGGAGGTTTGAAATTTCCGTCATTGAGCTATTGGTTTTATTCTAAATATTTTAAAACGAGTTCCGGCATTATTTAGTTGAAAATTTAAAATATGCTTTATCTCACTTCCATATGCGAAAATTTAAAATAATATTTAGAGTTCTTTATTAAGTTCGGATTTGGAAATTTTAAAATCTATTTTGATCGAGTCGGGATAAGGACGAGAGAGCGGATTTTAAGATTTATTTTTGGGTATTTTAGGACCACTTGCCTTTACTTCCTTTACTTGGTCTCCTTTCTCCATTGTCTCTCTGATTTCAGCAGTAGTAGCAGCTCAAGCCACCACCCTCTAGCTTTCCCCTTTCCCACTTTGGCTAAGCACACATCTCCTATCCTTCTACCCACACCATTGTTCCCCTGATTTTGGCAAAGTGCCAATACATCCCACGCCAAAATGCCTGCAGCCTGCAACTCCCTCCCGTTGATTTCAGCAGATCACGCCTCCCCTCTGCTTCATTTTGATTTCAAACAACAACCTCCACTCCTTCATTCCGTCTCCTGAGCACCACTCGAGAGTAGCCCCTCAGCTCTGTTTCTTTCCCCAAACCTCAACCTCCAACTCTCTGTTCACCTTAACACCTCCGGCCACCAAGCAGCGCTAGGCCTCCTTCTCTTTCTCTCTTCCTGAAGAAAACCCCGAGAGAACCGCTGAGCGCCTCCGAGAACCACCTGAGCGCCTCCCCAAGCAAGCACCCAACCGCCTTCGAGCACTCCCTGTTTCCTGAAAGCCTGAACAGCCCCATCCTTCGCTCCATTCTCGTTCTAGCAGCAGCAGCAGCGTTGCGAGCCCCGACGACGCCTCCCTTCGATGTCCAGCACCGCCCAGACTCCGCCCCAGAGCCGT
Source organism: Persicaria tinctoria (assembly GCA_037127255.1). NCBI lineage: Eukaryota > Viridiplantae > Streptophyta > Magnoliopsida > Caryophyllales > Polygonaceae > Persicaria > Persicaria tinctoria. Next base: position 71,361,411 of record JBANSL010000013.1, read on the forward strand.
CACCAACGCCGAACAGCCGCTACCCCTTCCTCTCTCCTCGTTCCGCTCGAAAAGGTCGGTTGCTTTCCCCTTCGTTTTCGTTTCGAACCGAAATCGATGTAAAGGTGTTGCCTTTGAACCTTCTATTTCCTTCCTAGGCCGAGCAAGAGCACCCACACCCCCGACGAAGCCAAATCGCTCCTCCGGCGAGGCGAATCGGGCGATTTCGAGCATCCCGAGCCAAGGATTTCGGTGAGCTTCTTCTTCCTTTGTTTTGGTTCGTTTCGAGCCGTTTTGGGTTGTCTGAGGCCGGGCTGAGTCCGTGAGGGAGGTCTGGGTGAGAGTCGCCGGCGAGGAAGCCTTCCTTCTCCTTCTCTATTCTCCTTCCTCCTCCGTTTTCTTTTCCGCAGAGAGCAAAGGTGGGAGACGGTGTTTCTTTTCAATTCTTTGGGCCTATTTTCTTTCCGGGTCGGGTTCAGTATCCGGGTCCCTTTTTCTTTATTTTAATTTGGGTTCGGGTTGGGGCCTGGATCCGGGTTTCAGATTGGGCTGTCCGGACCTTTTCTTCCTCCTTTTCTATTGGGCTCGGCTTGGGGAATAAGAGAGTTCGGCTTGGTTGTTTTAATTAAGAAGAGTTGTGTTTTATAAGTTATGTGTTATAATTTTATTTAAGGTTGGTAGTTATCATGTTATTATATTATATTATGATTTAAATACGAAATTTGAGGATTTTGAAATAATATATTTGATGTTATGTGGGGTCTTAATATATGACTTAGAAATGGTAAAGTAAGTTAGTATTGTTGTTTAAATGTGGGTTATTAAAATGGGTTGATTTTGGGCGATTTCTTATATTTTAATTATTACCTGGAGTATGTTATTAGATGTTGTTTATAAATGGGGTTTCTAAGGATGGATTATTTTAAAATGTTTACCAATGTCTTAAATTACTTGAAACACTAAAGTCAAGATTTCGAAATAAAATGCCGGGATTATTTTTATAATATGATTTTGAGAGATTGATTTTAAGGATTTAATGTCGGGATTCTTGTCTTGGTTTGATGATGTTGGTTTTGAGAAGGAAGTTTGGAAATATGGGTAGTATGATTTTATCAATGGTTTAACTGGAAGAATGATTTTGGTTGATGTTGATCATATCGGAAATGTTTTGGAAAACGGTTTTACTATCGGTTAGTTTGAGCATGTTGAGAACTTGGAGTTCGCGTGAATGAATGATAGACCGGTCGCTTATGAAAATGGCTTGATGATAGGTGTGTATTGCTTTTGGATTGCTTTGGACTTGCACTTGGGCCCTTGCTTGCGTTATTTTGCTATTCTGCATCTTCAGGTAAGTTCCCTAGGGGGCTTACTCAGGTTGGACATTCATGTCTGTTATTGCATTTTATGTTAGGTGTTGCATATGCATAAAAGCATGACATGTAGTATCCTGTTTAGGTTGCACTAATTGAATGAGCATCTGCTTACTTTATGCGTTTGAAACAGAACGGCCGTTATCTGTGATAGTCCTAGAGTCTTTGCTAGGGTCATAGGGTAGCCCAGCCTCATCGGGTACCCTGAGTCAATCGAGTCATGAACTTCCTTATATTATGAGATGCCTGCGGGCTTTATTGTGGAGCGGGTTAGGCATGCGTGCCGCCCGATTATGATGGAATGCATTCACGAGCTGACCAATCTCCGCCCTATCGGAAGGGGGTGGAGGTATGAGAGGGATATGCCACTTGGCATTATCTTGGGCCCTTTACAGTATTTCTGCACATTAATATGAACTAGGAGCATGCTAGTGTGTTTGACTTTCGTACTGCATTAGAGTATCTTTATCAGGTATAGCACATACTATGTGGCCTCAGCGAGGACTGCCGGTCCCGCGTGAGTGGCTCGATCTGACTCTTTTCCCCATTCTTTTTTAAGGTATTTATGCATATCCTGAGTGCTCGATGTCTATATGACGGGGTTTCCTCTTGGCGAATCGAAAAACCTAGCTAATATTCTAACTTGGTAAAATGGTAATCACTCGCTTATGATTTGATTTTGACCAGGCTTTGTCGTGGCATTTCTATCCTAGTTTTGCTTCCTCTTTACTTTCGGTTGAATTGGATTTTGCGACATAGTCTTAGGACAGGTAAAGGGTACCCGATGGCCCTTCGAGGTTTTAATGGGTTCGAAATCACTCCTTCTACTAATCTTAAAATGAGTTGAAACCTCGACCCGTACCTGAATTGCAAGATCCGAACAAGGGATTTCATCCCTTGAAACGTAACCCGGAAATCATAATTCTGGGCCGTTACAAAGATGGTATCAGAGCCGAGGTTGTGCAATTCGGGTACGCAAGGGTCGAGTGTATGTTTTGGAAAACTGCCCATGAATTTCAAAGTATTTGAAAGTGTTTTAAAAGGGCAAAATGAACTTGAGATGCCTAACCTAAATTGGACTAAGTAATGAACTCGACTTGTAATGAAAGAGGAAAACCGACCAGATGGGGAACGAGAGGGTAGAAAGGCGGTAATACCATCCTTATTGGATGTAGTTGGGAATGGGTAGGCAAAATATCAGCTTGTTCTTTACAGATGGGTTGGGAGACTCCAAGAGGATCATTATGAGTGTTATTAACTGATTCTGTGCTGAATGCTTGCTATGTTAGAGATCTGATTTGGATGCCTTAACTATTAAATGTGTCTTGACTGATCTGTGCAAACGGGATAGTGGGAGTACCATTGTTTCTGTGCGGTCAAACCCAGCTTGTGTAGAACAGCTCATTCCACTATGTTAACCCCTTGACGATTCTATCTAGCCTTTTCCTGTATGTAAGTGTCTTCCACGGGGAATTGGGTTTGTAAACACATTGTCTTCGGGAGATACGTGTGGATATGAGGGTTGTCCGAGTGATTATTGGAATATGGTCCTTGACGTAATTCCGAGTTAAAGAGTAAGGTGCTTATGGGGCTGTCCTTCTCTATTCTTATGACGATCAACTAGTGTCTTCTTGCCACAAAGAGTCTTACCAGAGTCCCACAGAAAAGAGGGGTGATGAGTCGGTTGGGAAAAGTCAGTGGATGCCCTTAGGAATTTCTGTCCGGTTGTAATGGTGACTTTTTTTGAATTGCATGACATAATCTTGTAATCTTCCGCATGTAGCTTGCAAATGATCATTAGTAAAAGCTGCTCCTGTTATGCCTTGCTTTCTGTCTTGATTTTATTATTAAGCTCATAATGTGGTTAGTTACATTTCTCAAGTCTCGTGTTGTGTCTTGCCTTCTATCATGATTATATGTTGTTATAGCATGTTTACTTGGCCTATTAATCGTATTATGGATTGGAAACATGAACCATATGGTATGAACCTACATGATCGTTATTTTCTCCTGGATTAGGTTCATGATAGTGTGATTAGCTCCATTTTGTATGAATGCTTATAGATGATTGCATTAACATGCTGGATGATGATGTGTCGATACTATTATTTCTTTTGTGACTAGAATTTATAGCATGCTCATCTGTTTTGTATTAGTCAAATTGACTGTTGATGATTTTGCAAGTTGATACTGTTGTGTGATTGCTTGCGTTGAATGGAGAATATGTGGTATAATTGAGTCTTGATGAATGCATGTTATCTTAGTATGTGTTGGGTTGAGCTTATGTCCTCGTATTCTAGTCATATTACCCATTATTTGGACTTGTGTTAAACTTTTCTCATACTTCTATATCGTGGGAATGTGAGTGAGTGATCTTTTATGCGTCGTCATGATTAGTTGCATGCATGTATCGTACGTCGTGATGAGCCTTTAGCATCATGTAGGACCCTTAGTTGTGACTTGTACGCATTTATATATTGCCGACATTATCGCTGAATTTCTCCCTTGAGTCAGGTCCCTGATAGTGTGATTCTTCCCTCTTTCTACCCTCTTAAGATGTTTTGCCGTCCTGATTAGATTAATGTTGAACTTGATGATCGATTTGCTTCCCGTGATGGTTAATCCTAGCATGTTTACCTGTTATCGCTTGGTGGTATTTCCCTATTATTCTGTGCCATATCCTCGTGCTTACATTAATGTATGACTTGACACCTCGCATGATCACACATCGCGCTATATCATAATTTAACATACGCATGACACATGAATGTTAGAATGGACCTAGTCGAAGTATCTTGATTGTATTCCGGTTCGATATGTGTTGTTAATATCCTATAGAGCTTATGATTTTTAAAATGACCCGCTCAATGGTGACTTGTCATGCTTGTTTATTACGTGAACATTCTTGTCCTGTAATGTGATAATTATTGTACTACTTTATGTGCCTCAATGACTATTCCTTCCTAGCATGCTTAGAATCTATCACGGTGATGTTCTCTTTGTACCTTGTAAGGATGCCTCATCCTTCATGAACATTACGTTGAATTCATTTAAATCACTCTTGACTATGCCTATGTCTTATCATGTATCGCTAGTACCATGTATTACTTATGCTTTTAAATGTATCTCGTCAAGTGATTACATGTCGTTCTCAACGTATTATATGATCCTTGTTGCTAGATGTGATAATTGTCATGCCGCTCTTATGTACCCTCATATGACGCTTAGTTTGATTTTTGTGACGTACCTCGTCATGCTATATTTGGCCTCATCTGTTGCCATGCTCGTGCATTGTTCATATACATGATGTTTGTCATCCTCGTTAAGCCATACATGACCATTACTGGCTCCGCATATCTTACTTGAAATTGCTATACATATCTGCTTCCATGGAATAAAAGGCTATTAGCTTATCTCACATGCATCCGTGTAGAATTCGATTATGTATTTTGGATCAAATATGCATGTCGTTCTCCTTGAGATAGGTACATGTTAGTGTGGATGAATATGATTGATATGCCCCAAGATGAATTTGTGTCTGCTTGTCACAATTGCAACCTAATAGACCTTCATAAGGGCGTTGTTGCTATTCTCGGGTCAGAGTCTTGTCTCTAGTATTGTCGTCTTTAGTTGATTCTGTGTTTGTCCCCAAAAGAAATTTGGGTTGTCTTCTCTCATCACTCCCCTATCTCCCCTAACTTGGACTCTTGGGCGATATACTGGACGAGCGATTGCATGGAAGAGGGAATGGAAAGTTGGATAGCGATAGAGAGGCGCGGCGGAAGCGTGGGCCCATAACCCACGAGTCTCAAGATCAGCGATTTCGGCAGGACAAGCACGATTTGAGGATGGTGATTACTGTGTACGATATGACTTGCAAGCGGAATTGTTCTCCGTTCGAATTGCTAACCCTTTTGAATTTATTGACGACGATATTGCACTGACCTAGCGATGAGATTTATGTGTTGATGTGCTGACTTGATAATGACCGTTGCCTGATTGTCTGTTATCTATGATGATAGATCTCATGTACCATGATGTCTTGACGTGTTGCTACTCTAAGTGGCTAAGCATGCTATGAATTCCTTTGCCTGTAAAATGTGAACTACATATGTTAAGAAGCATGAATTGTATCGGATAAGGTTATAATGCAACATGTTAGCTTGACTTCATTATGTTCATATATGATGGTTGCAATGATTATTGAGCATGATGGTAAACTGAGACTTGTTGAACCCATGGTGTTATGTTTATAAATTCTAGTTGATATGCTGCAGACCTTATGTTTGATGATTTTCATGACTGCTTCTTACTTAAATAGTTAATCCTGTGGGTGAGGTCATTTGGTAGCGTGGTTGGAGAGTGGTGAAAGAATCTTGGGTAGTTGGGATGATCGATGGTATTAGGAGGTGAGTCGCAAGAAAGGGGTGTTGGCTTAGGTAAGACTGAGAGAGCTTTGGGATTTATGAGAGGCAATGTTGGTGGTTCTGATGAGCTTCTAGGTGATGCTGGTAGTGCTTTGGGTAGTACGAGAAGTGTAGGAAAGGGCTCGTGAATATTGAGGACATGGTATTAGAGGTACTTGGGTGTGAAGTTATAGATAAGAGTTGGATTCTTAGAGGTGGATGGTGTGGTAGTGCTTAGCGGAAGGAGGGGCGAGATTTGAGCATCGAGATGAATTGGGATTCTCTGGGGAATTTGTCTGGGTTGACGTTGGCGAGTTTAGAAGAGGATTAACCTTGACTTGAGAGTGAAGATGGGCGAGTGGGGATTGTGTTTCATTTTGACTGGTATGATGTGAGGATTTTCTTGATTATGTGATTTATTTATATCTGCTGGCATGATGTTAGATAACGACTATGATGAACCTGATATGGAATTAATTAAAATGTTGATATGCAATATTAAAATCTAGTTGGTAGTGACAAGTGTTATCATGATATATTACTGCTTTGCTATCCTGTTTTGTTGTTTTAAAAGCATGTTAGGATGTGCTATGACATGATACATGAAGTAATTATGAGTATGAACTATGGGATAATGATGTGCTATTAGATGAAAGCATGATGTTTTATTATGTTTTAGTAAGCATGATGATGTATTATATGGTTGACTAGCATGATTATTGATTATGTAAATGATGAATTTGAGTTGAAGTATGGACATGACTTGTATATATGAGATAATGGGGCATGATTTCTAAATAGTCATTATATGGTTTTGTGACGAGTTAAGGTGATGTCTTTTAGGGCATATTGACATTGTGATGATTTATGTATTGCTTGATCTTCCTTTTTCTGAATCTTAATAGCATGACCTTGTTGTGTTGATATGTTAACGTGATGAATTTGTTCTACTTGTGTTGTTAGATCGATATGCGATTGTGAGATTTGGTGTGTACTGACGCACTAACCCCATAACATCTAACCCGTTGATTTCTGGACATCTGTGCCTACGTGATGAGTGATGAGCATCCGATTATGTACTTGTGATGCCTTCAGTATGATATAGATATACCTTATGATTCGTAGTATGTTGAGGCTTGTTGTTCATTCGTTACGTGAGACTTGTTGGCATATTTATGTTTCTGTTAAACTGTTATGTGATGAATTGTGACTATGATATGATGTGGCACTTGCCCTGTGTGAGATAGCTTATGATATTATGCTTATATTGATGAGACTTTTGGTTATGGTACTTGTTGAGTTGTGAATGATATTGCATAATCTGGAAACTAGGAAGAGAATATGGGATTAGCCCTTAGAGGTGGATGATTCCACCTCCGAGCTTTTGAATTTGATTGATTGTTATGCGAGAAACTGATTTGGTTTTAGATGATTTTGACGAAACTTTGGTCGAAAGAATTTTACTTGTTTTGGTGTAAAGTTGCTTGGTTAAACGTCTTATTTGAAGATTTTAAGCGGTTTGAAAAGGGATTACTTGGAATTTTAAAGAATAAACGTTACCGAGAATTTCAACGATTTTGAGGCCAATCTTTTCCAATTGTGGAGTCCCTTTTGAGAAATTTCACACCCGGGCTTATATTATAACGCCTCACGAAGTGGATACAAGCATTTTATAGGGGCGCATATAGAATGCTTGCTAAGACCTAGTAGGGACGCTATAGTTGTTTTTGAGTTATGATACGACCGAAAGGTCGGGGTGAGGGTGTGATAGGGGCCCATATCACATACTTGCTACGACCAATTGGGAATGTTATGATCACGTCAAGGGTGCTGTGATGATCTCATACGGGCCCCTATGAGATGCTTACAAAATCAATGGCATGATCATTGGACTCACCAATTTAAAACTTCATCCCCATGTTTTAGAGTGATTTTAGTCTCGGGGACGAGACTTATTTTTAGAGGTGGATGATGTAAAGACCGGGAAATTTTAGAATATTAGATTATTAAAATAGTGATTTATAATCATCCCGATTTCTAAGATTTGGGAGGTTTGGAATTTCCGTCATTGAGCTATTGGTTTTATTCTAAATATTTTAAAACGAGTTCCGGCATTATTTAGTTGAAAATTTAAAATATGCTTTATCTCGCTTCCATATGCGAAAATTTAAAATAATATTTAGAGTTCTTTATTAAGTTCGGATTTGGAAATTTTAAAATCTATTTTGATCGAGTCGGGATAAGGACGAGAGAGCGGATTTTAAGATTTATTTTTGGGTATTTTAGGACCACTTGCCTTTACTTCCTTGACCTGGTCTCCTTTCTCCATTGTCTCTCTGATTTCAGCAGTAGTAGCAGCTCAAGCCACCACCCTCTAGCTTTCCCCTTTCCCACTTTGGCTAAGCACACATCTCCTATCCTTCTACCCACACCATTGTTCCCCTGATTTTGGCAAAGTGCCAATACATCCCACGCCAAAATGCCTGCAGCCTGCAACTCCCTCCCGTTGATTTCAGCAGATCACGCCTCCCCTCTGCTTCATTTTGATTTCAAACAACAACCTCCACTCCTTCATTCCGCCTCCTGAGCACTACTCGAGAGTAGCCCCTCAGCTCTGTTTCTTTCCCCAAACCTCAACCTCCAACTCTCTGTTCACCTTAACACCTCCGACCACCAAGCAACGCTAGGCCTCCTTCTCTTTCTCTCTTCCTGAAGAAGACCCCGAGAGCACCGCTGAGCGCCTCTGAGAACCACCTGAGCGCCTCCCCGAGCAAGCACCCAACCGCCTTCGAGCACTCCCCGTTTCCTGAAAGCCTGAACAGCCCCATCCTTCGCTCCATTCTCGTTCTAGCAGCAGCAACAGCGTTGCGAGCCCCTACGACGCCTCCCTCCGATGTCCAGCACCGCCCAGACTCCGCCCCAGAGCCGTCACCAACGCCGAACAGCCGCTACCCCTTCCTCTCTCCTCGTTCCGCTCGAAAAGGTCGGTTCCTTTCCCCTTCGTTTTCGTTTCGAACCGAAATCGATGTAAAGGTGTTACCTTTAAACCTTCTAATTTCCTTCCTAGGCCGAGCAAGAGCACCCACACCCCCGACGAAGCCAAATCGCTCCTCCGGTGAGGCGAATCGGGCGATTTCGAGCATCCCGAGCCAAGGATTTCGGTGAGCTTCTTCTTCCTTTATTTTGGTTCGTTTCGAGCCGTTTTGGGTTGTCTGAGGCCGGGCTGAGTCCGTGAGGGAGGTCTGGGTGAGAGTCGCCGGCGAGGAAGCCCTCCTTCTCCTTCTCTCTTCTCCTTCGTTTCCGTCGGAGCCCTGGGTTTCCTTCCTCCTCCGTTTGCTTTTCCGCAGAGAGCAAAGGTGGGAGACGGCGTTTCTTTTCATTTCTTTGGGCCTATTTTCTTTCCGGATCGGGTTCAGTATCCGGGTCCCCTTTTCTTCTTTTTAATTTGGGTTCGGGTTGGGGCTTGGATCCGGGTTTCAGATTGGGCTGTCCAGGCCTTTTCTTCCTCCTTTTCTATTGGGCTCGGCTTAGGGAATAAGAGAGTTGGGCTTGGTTGTTTTAATTAAGAAGAGTTGTGTTTTATAAGTTATGTGTTATAATTTTATTTAAGGTTGGTAGGTATCATGTTATTATATTATATTATGATTTAAATACGAAATTTGAGGATTTTGAAATAATATATTTGATGTTATGTGGGGTCTTTATATATGACTTAGAAATGGTAAAGTAAGTTAGTATTGTTGTTTAAATGTGGGTTATTAAAATGGGTTGATTTTGGGCGATTTCTTATATTTTAATTATTACCTGGAGTATGTTATTAGATGTTGTTTATAAATGGGGTTTCTAAGGATGGATTATTTTAAAATGTTTACCAATGTCTTAAATTACTTGAAACACTAAAGTCAAGATTTCGAAATAAAATGACGAGATTATTTTTATAATATGATTTTGAGAGATTGATTTTAAGGATTTAATGTCGGGATTCTTGTCTTGGTTTGATGATGTTGGTTTTGAGAAGGAAGTTTGGAAATATGGGTAGTATGATTTTATCAATGGTTTTACTGGAAGAATGATTTTGGTTGATGTTGATCATATCGGAAATGTTTTGGAAAACGGTTTTACTATCGGTTAGTTTGAGCATGTTGAGAACTTGGAGTTCGTGTGAATGAATGATAGACCGATAGCTTATGAAAATGGCTTGATGATAGGTGTATATTGCTTTTGGATTGCTTTGGACTTGCACTTGGGCCCTTGGTTGCGTTATTTTGCTGTTCTGCATCTTCAGGTAAGTTCCCTAGGGGGCTTACTCAGGTTGGACATTCATGCCTGTTGTTGCATTTTATGTTAGGTGTTGCATATGCATAAAAGCATGCCATGTAGTATCCGGTTTAGGTTGCACTAATTGAATGAGCATCTGCTTACTTTATGCGTTTGAAACAGAACGGCCGTTATCTGTGATAGTCCTAGAGTCTTTGCTAGGGTCATAGGGTAGCCCAGCCTCATCGGGTACCCTGAGTCAATCGAGTCATGAACTTCCTTATATTATGAGATGCCTGCGGGCTTTATTGTGGAGCGGGTTAGGCATGCGTTCCGCCCGATTATGATGGAATGCATTCACGAGCTGGCCAATCTCCGCCCTATCGGAAGGGGGTGGAGGTATGAGAGGGATATGCCACTTGGTATTGTCTTGGGCCCTTTGCAGTATTTCTGCACATTAATATGAACTAGAAGCATGCTAGTGTGTTTGACTTTCGTACTGCATTAGAGCATCTTTATTAGGTATAGCACATACTATGTGGCCTCAGCGAGGACTGCCGGTCCCGCGTGAGTGGCTCGATCTGACTCCTTTCCCCGTTCTTTTTTTTAAGGTATTTATGCAGATCCTGAGTGCTCGATGTCTATATGACGGGGTTTCCTCTTGGCGGATCGAAGAACCTAGCTAATATTCTAACTTGGTAAAATGGTAATCACTCGCTTATGATTTGATTTTGACCAGGCTTTGTCGTGGCATTTCTATCCTAGTTTTGCTTCCGCTTTACTTTCGGTTGAATTGGATTTTGCGACATAGTCTTAGGACAGGTAAAGGGTACCCAATGGCCCTTCGAGATTTTAATGGGTTTGAAATCCCTCCTTCTACTAATTTTAAAATGAGTTGAAACCTTGACCCGTACTTGGATTGCAAGATACGAACAAGGGATTTCATCCCTTGAAACGTAACCCGGAAATCATAATTCTGGGCCGTTACATAGGCGAAGCTCCTTTGGCGCGGGATATGAAGAATTGGAATGGATCGTCGTCATTCTTGCTTTCAGATTCAATTCGAAGAACAGATCCCCAAATCATATCCCCAAATCTCTCTATAGTTCTCCAGAACTAGATCTCTCTATCCCTCTCCCGTTCATCTTTCCCGTTTAGTTGTGTAATGAGTTGGGCCTTTTATATACATAATGTCATATTTGCACAACATACGGTTATATTTGCTCAACATGATCTTATATTTGCACAACTTATGGTTAAATTTGCACAACGTACTCTTATATTTGCACGACGAAATGTTTAAAAAAAAAACAAAAACAAAAACAACTAGACTTGGGTCATATTTACACAACTTCCTCTTATTTTTGCTCAACAATAGGTTATTTTTTGCACAACAATCGAGACTTGTGAAATGTAAAGACGGGGAAAATTTTATAATATTAAATTATTAAAATATGATTTATAATCATTCCGATTTCTAAGATTTGAGAGGTTTGGAATTTCCGTCCTTAAGCTATTGGTTTTATTCTAAATACTTCAAAACGAGTTACGACATTATTTAGTTTGAAAATTTAAATTATGTTTATCTCGCTCCCATATGCGAAAACTGAAAATAATAATTGGAGTTCGTTATTAAACTCGGATTTGAAAATTTGAAAATCGTTTTGAAAATTATTTGAGTCGGGTCGGGATAATATCGAGAGAGCGGATGTAGGGATTTATTTCATGGGTATCTTGAGAATTCGTTTTGGATATTCACAACTCCTTACCTTTGTCTTCTTCTCGGAGCACGCCTCTACTGCAACGTCCGCTCCTCCAGCTCATTTCTTGTCTTCTTGCCAAAACTAGCACAACAGCTCCCATGTTCATCCACTCCTCACAACCTCTGTTTCCCCAAATTTGGCAAGTGCCAAGCGGACCCTTGTTTGAAATTGCAGCAAAAACACTCCCTCCCTCTCTCTTATTATCCGGATGCAGCCCAGGACTCCTCTTTGTCCTCTTTTAATTGGAACCCAGCTCTATATTGTTTCCTTTACTCAAACCCAAGAAACCCTTATCCTCATTTCACCATCTCCATCCGTTCTTCTTCCCAAAGCTACAACCTTTTCTCCCCCTTGCAGTTGCCCAGCATCACCGACCACCTCCCTCCTCCATCTTTCACTGTTCACTCCGTCGAGCACCAACTAGAGCACCCTGCTCTCCGCGTTTGAAGCCCCAAAGCGCCTAACACCACCTCATCCTCTGACGTCTGTCTGAGCAAGTGGAAGCTCCGAGCCGCGCCGACGCCGTCGAGCCGAGCGCGCCAACCAGGAGCCGATAGCAGCTCCTCCCCTGAGCCCTTCTTCTCTCCTCCCCTCTGTTTTCCGTCCATGGATCCGGGTGAGCTTCTCCCCTTCTCCTTCCCCTCCATAATTGTGTAAAAATTCCACCTTTTTTATCTCTTCTCTCGACCCAGGCCAAGCAAAATCAGTTCGGGTCTCCAACAAGGCCGAATCGAGCTCCGATCAAATGTTTCCGGCGAGTCGACGCCCTCGGTGAGCTCGTCTTTCTTTCCTCCTTTTAATCGCACCTGTGTCCATTCATGCGTGTTGAGTTAGGGTCGGAGCAATGTCGCCGGCGGGAGGGCCTCCTCTCCCTCCTTTTCTTCCTCCCATCAATTACAGTAGATTTGGAAGGGAGATGAACAGTAATTGGTCCGATTTTGACTGTTTTGTTTTGGTTCGGTTCAGGGTATTAAAATAAAAGAAAACCGGTTCACTTTTAAAAGAGAAATGGGCTGGGCTTATGGATCCGAATTTTCATGGGTTCTGGGCTGATGCTTGGGCCTATTTTGGACAAAATATGATATAGATGTATATTATGTGGTATGCCTTATAAAATACTTTCGATATAAACCTTAGCTAATTGGAGTATATAAATATTATATAAGATTTTGTGATATAAAATAAGTTTTGAGACATATATATTTGAATATTTAAATGGGAAAAAATATTATATTATTGCTGAGATTTAAAATATATATTTGGTCTTGGATTTGAGAAAGAATTTGGAGAAGGCTTTGAAATGTTGGATTTGTTTGATCTTTTGAGTTGATTTAAATTGGGATTTAAGAGTTTGGAAAATATGGTTGGTACGATTTTATCATTGGGTTTGATTTGAAGTAAATGACTTTTTGTTGATGTTGATCAAATCAGAAAGATTTTGGAAAACGGTTTTATCGTCGATTGGTTTTGAGGATATTGAGAACTTGGGTTCGTGTGTGTGAGAATGTTGGTCAGTAGCTTATGGAAATGGTTTGATGCTGATAGGTGTGTATTGCTTTTGGACTGCTTTGGACTTGCATTTGGGCCCTTGCTTGTATTATCTTGCTGACCTGCATCTTCAGGTAAGTTCCCTAGGGAGCTTACTCAGGTTGGACATTCATGCCTGTTGTTGCATTTTATGTTACGTGTTGCATATGCATAAAATCATGCCATGTAGTATCCTGTTTAGGTTGCACTAATTGAATGAGCATCTGCTTACTTTATGCGTTTGAAACAGAACGGCCGTTATCTGTGATAGTCCTAGAGTCTTTGCTAGGGTCATAGGGTAGCCCAACCTCATCGGGTACCCTGAGTCAATTGAGTCATGAACTTCCTTATATTATGAGATGCATGCGGGCTTTATTGTGGAGCGGGTTAGGCATGCGTGCCGCCCGATTATGATGGAATGCATTCACGAGCTGGCCAGTCTCCGCCCTATCGGAAGGGGGCGGAGGTAGGAGAGGGATATGCCACTTGGCATTGTCTTGGGCCCTTTACAGTATTTTTACACATTATTATAACTAGGAGCATGCAAGTTTGTTTGAATTTCGTACTGCATTAGAGCATCTTTATTAGGTATAGCACATACTATGTGGCCTCAGCGAGGACTGCCGGTCCCGCATGAGTGGCTCGATCTGACTCCTTTCCCCGTTCTTTTTTTTAAGGTATTTTCTGCAGATTCTGAGTACTCGATGTCTATATGACGGGGTTTCCTTTTGGCGAATTGAAGAACCTAGCTAATTCTCTAACTTGGTATAAATGGTAATCATTCGCTTACGTTTTGGTTTTGACCCGGCTCTGCCGTGACACTTTGTATCTTAACTTTGTTTCCGCTTTACTTTCATTCGAACTGAATTTCGCGACATAGTCTTAGGACACGTTAAGGGTACCCAATGGCCATTCGAGGTTTTTAAGGTTTGAAATCCCTCTTTTTACTAATCTTAAATGAGTTTGAAACCTCGACCCGTACCTGGATTGCAAGATCCGAACAAGGGGTTTTATCCCTTGAAACGTAACCCGGAAATCATAATTCTGGGCCGTTACATGAAATTGTTCTCAACATGATTTTATTTTCTCTCAATATTATTTTAAGAGTTGCACGACTCTGTTGTAAGAGTTGCACGACTATGTTGCAAGAGTTGCACGACTATGTTGCAAGAGTTGCACGACTCTGTTTTAAGATTTGCACGACTCTGTTTTAAGAGTTGCACGACTCTGTTTTAATAGTTGCACGACTCTGTTGTAAGAGTTGCACGACTCTCGTTTTAAGAGTTGCACGATTCTCTTGTAAGAGTTGCACGATTCTCTTGTAAGAGTTACATGGGGGATTGGTGAAATTTTGCTCAACATTATCTTATTTTTACTCAACTATATGTTATTTTTGCACAACAATCGAGACTTGTGAATTTATACTCACCATGATCTTATTTTATCTCAATATATTTTCATACTTTCTCAATAAATTATTGCTCAACATGCTCTTATTTTGGCACAACAGGGTCTTATTTTTTGCTCATCAATAGACAATAATTGCACAACATGAGGGATTGGTGAAATTTTGCTCAACATCATCTTATTTTTGCTCAACTATATGTTATTTTTGCACAACAATCGAGACTTGTGAATTTATAGTCAACATTATCTTATTTTATCTCAATATAATTTTATACTTTCTCAATAAACTATAAGTGATTCAGAATAAATTGAAACAAGTCTATTTTTATTTTTTTATTTTTTTTAACATTTTGTCGTGCAAATATTACCGTAAATTGTGTAAATATAATAGTGTGTTATGCAAAAATAAAAATAAAAATATGATTATGGATCACATAATAAAATATAGATAGTTTTTTTAATTTCTCATATTTGTAGGGTGATTTTTGTAATTTTCACAAGTCTATTTTTTGTAATTTTCACAAATCCGGCCTCGCTCCCTCGCTCCGGCCTCCGCCTCCGCGTCGCCGCTCCCTCGCCTTGCCGCCTCCGTGTCGCCGCTACCTCCGCCTCGCTCGCTCACGACGCCGCAACCAGATCTGGAGGAAATTCAATCGATCATAAAGAGCATAGATAGAAATACCTACCAAAATTATATCTATCCTAGATCATAAAGAGCATAGATAGAAATACCTACCAAAATTAGCCAAAGAATCAACTATATATATTTCATGAGGGCTACATAAATTTTATTTTTCTTTCACCATAATTTAAATTTTCAAGAGTCCTTTTATTTCATAGATAGTTTCTTGTAAAAAAAAAGAGTCCGGAAAAAATTCAAAAAAAAAAAAAGATTACATTCAAAGGTTAGTCCCAGGAGGATAAAATTCACTAGGGGCAAAAGTAAACTTTCAAAAAAAATAAAATAAAATAAAAGAAGGATTGTATCTAGTGCAAGAAAGCTTAAGGACCAAATTTGGTGAATTTGTTATAGCCCTAGTTGACAACCTTCAAACACATACCTCCCAAACCATAAATTTTTTTTTAAGCCCTACCTTGCAACTACAACATCCATACTAAGGGTTTAAATCAAAAAGAGGTAAAAATCCAAGTTTTTCTTTCTTTTCTTTCATTTTCTTTTCCTATTTTTGTGTGTCGAATTTTGCAGTGCCCATACCAGCGAGTCAGTTTGGTCGATTTCGACCTTGTGTCCAGCCTTTGTCGAGTGGTTCTTGCCTTGTTGAGTACCTTATTTGGTGTTTCTTTGTCCTTTCTCTTGATTACTCTCTTTTGATTCTTAAGTCCTTGCTTGAGTGTTGATTTTCCCAAAGCGGGTTGCCCCAACAAGCTTGTCATAACCAATTAGAGAGAAGTGTGTGAGCGAAACACATTGTGATGTTGTTTATATTTTATCTAACATTTCACATAGTTCTTTGTTTGTCTTTATTTGCAATGTCTAATAACCAGGGCAATGACTAGTACACTACCTACATGGAGAACATGGCTAAGATAAATGCAAACATAGCTAAGATAAATGAAGGAAATCAAAGGCGTGACGAGCCGCCTCGCGATGAAAGGGAAGTCAATAATCCTAATCCTAATCCTAATCTTAATTTAAATAACCCTTTATTTCATGACAACAAGTCTCCACGAGGTGAGAGAAATGATAGGAATAATGGGTTTGCTAATGTGCAGGGACAAGGACAAAGAAGGGGGAGAGGCCAAGACTTCCAAGAGGAGTTCTACTATTCGGAGCGTGGCGACGACTTCCAAGAAGAGGAGTATTGGGAGCAACGCTCAAGGCGGAACATCAGAGGAGGTCGATACCACTATCGAGCACCTAGAGAGCCTGCGCAAGATGGCATAGGTAAGGTAAAGGTAAAGATCCCTCAATTTGATGGTAACACCGATCCAGATGCATATATTGATTGGGAAACTAAAATGGATCAAATCTGGAATTGTTATAATTTCTCTAGTGCTAAAAAGGTGCAACTAGCTTCCTTAGAATTTCAAAGTTCTGCTTTAATTTGGTGGGATAGTCTGAATAAAGAAAGAAGAAGAGCCCTTGATGCGTCTATCGCTTCTTGGACTCAATTAAAAGCACTTATGAGAAGTAGGTTTGTTCCCCAACACTATGCTATAGAGCTTACACAACGATTAGAAAATCTTAAGCAAGGTAGCAAAACTGTTGAGGAAATCTTTAATGCAATGCAAGAAACCATGGCTAGAGCTAATGTAGTTGAACATGATAAAGATACAAATGCTAGGTTTCTTAGAATATTGCACCCCACCTTAGCTCGTGAAATTGATTACTTTCCTTATTCTACGCCTACTGAACTTTTACATTTAGCTATGACAGTGGAAATGAATGTTAGATACAGGAGCCAAGGTGGTAGAATATCGAGTGGGCAACCCCATAGGCTGCACCAAGGCCATGTGCAGCAGCCCAAAAGGAGGTTTGATGCCGGCTCAAGGGAGAGAGCAAGCCAACCCCAAGGGAGGAGTGAAGGCCGAATGCCTCAGGAGCTCATCGACAAAGGCAAAGTGCCTTGGAACGGATGTGATTCGCCTGGGACATCTACTGGCCCTAAAGGGAGTAATCCTAACTCTTCTACTCTTAAACCTATGTACATTCCTTGCTTTATATGCCAAGGTAGAGTGATGCGGGAACATCCAAGACACCTTCGGATGATGTCTTTGTAAAAAGGAAGAAGAAGGCTCCACCATGGGAGAAGGTCCAAAGGTGGAAGCTTGGCGTTTTTACATTCGTTCAGCAACTTGACAGCTTTTCGACGTCTCTGTAAAATGGGTCGTACGGATTCAATATTGATCGGATTGAGGCGCGCCATACCTTGTTGGAACGAGGACGAAGAGATCTACAACTTTGCTGTTGAAGGTTTTTCCAGATTCGTCCTATAGCTTGGCCAAAATCCACATTCTTTGAGCTGCTGCTGGTTTTGACGGGATTTTGTTAAGTTTTGGAATATTATATTTATTTCCTATTTAGTATTTCTTTTACTTAAGTTATTTTAGGAAACTTTAAGGTTATTTTAATTAATTCCTATAGTTGTTAGTTTTATTAAAATCAGCCCATTCGGCCCTAGTTAGGTCTATATAAGCCGAATGTCTTATTTGTAATCATTAACGTTGAATTTTTATGAGAAAAGCTCTCTTTTTGTGTGAAACACAATGAGTGTTTGTCTATTGAATAGAGTTGTGCTCTTCAATTGAAACTATTGGTATTGATCTAGCTTGGTTTGCTTTGCTGTTCATCAACT
Organism: Persicaria tinctoria; assembly: GCA_037127255.1. Taxonomy (NCBI): domain Eukaryota; kingdom Viridiplantae; phylum Streptophyta; class Magnoliopsida; order Caryophyllales; family Polygonaceae; genus Persicaria; species Persicaria tinctoria. The sequence goes on from JBANSL010000013.1 coordinate 71,379,437, forward strand.
TCGCAAGACTTGGTGAATCTAGTATCCACAAGCCCCCTCCTTGTGCCTTCAAGTTGTCGTTGTGTAAGGTTGTAGAGGCGGGCTTAGGAGGCCTGAGGTCTTTGCCTCGTTCTATTTTAGTTCGAATCAGTCCACTAACGGTCGAGTCTTTGTTATCAATTTCGAGTCTTGCATATTGTTCATCTAGTCTTTGAGTCTTTTGCTTCCGTTCTTGTTATTTCTTGTTTGATTGTCGAAGATCGGGCCATCCTACGGCCAACCCTGTATCATAGAGGACATGTTATGAAGGATTGCCCAAATAAGAATACTCTCATGATTAATCACCTAGGTGATAATGAATCTGAAAATTCTAGTGGTGAAAATGATGAGCATGTTAATAATGATCAAGATCTTTGTTTACTTGCCTCTAAAGATGATTGCATTGAATATGAGCATGATGATTCTTTGATTGATAGTAAAGTTTTAAGTGTTCAACCTAGTCCTTGTGAGGATAATCAAAGAGAAGATTTGTTTCATACTAATTGCTTAGAAAAAGGCAAAGTTTCTACTATGATCATTGATGGTGAAAATTGTTGTAATATTGCTAGCCTTGAACTGATTGAAATTCCAACCTTGAAAAAAGAAGAAAACTTGCTAGCTTTTGATGGAAACTTAAAAATAAATGAACAAGCTAAGGTGCATATTAAGTTAGAACATAATGAAAATGATGTGAAATTTGATTTGTGCACTAATAAGGCTTCCTTTCTTGGTGTTGTAGTGACCTCTAATGGTCTTGAGAGGAGTTTCCATGGGCATGAGGTATTCGATCCAGGAGCTCGTGTGGATGCATTTGCGGAATCTTATGCAATCTTGGATTCGAGGTCGAATCCTTTTCAAGAAAGGGGGAATGATGCGGGACCATCCAAGACACCTCCGGGCACACCTATACTTGGGGATGGACCTATGATTCGAGCTCGTGAGAATGTTGTCATCCTCAAGAGGAAGAAGAAGGCTCCACCATGGGAGAAGATCCAAAGGTGCAAAGCTTGATCATCTTGACATTTTTACATTCGTCCAGCAGCTTGACAGCTTTTCGATGTCTCAGTAAAATGAGTCGTACGGATTCAATATTAATCGGATTGGATCGTGTCATACCTTGTCGAAACGAGGACGAAGAGGTCTACAACTTTTCTATTGAAGGTTTTTCCAAATTCGACTTAGAGACTGGCCGAAAATCACATTCTTTGAAGCTATCACTGTTTTGACGGGAATTTGTTAAGTGTTGGAAGTTTCTTTTATTGCTATTTTTAGAGACCTTATTTACTTAAGTTAGGTAATTTAGGGATTTATTTTAATCTCCATTATATTAATTATTTTCATTAAAAATGAGCCCTAGGTTTTCTATATTAGAACGGCTGGTTCCTCCATTGTAAATTAGACGTCTCTTTTATGAAAATTTCAGTTTGTGTCAAACACAATTGAGGGAAAGTCAATCGATTCGAAGCGTGGCTCATCAATTGCAAATTGGTAATTGATCTTCCTTGGTTTGCTTTGAGTTCATCAACCTCACGAGAGCTTGGTGATCCAGGTAATCACAAGTCCCCTCCTTGTGCCTCCAAGTTGTCCGCTTGGTTGTGTAAGGTTGTAGAGGCGGGCTTTATAGTCGTTGGTATTTGATTCCTACCCTCTTAGGAGGCCTGGGGTCTTTGCCTCGTTCTATTTTAGTTCGAATCACTCATCTATCGGTCTTTAATTCATTATTTTGTTGAGTCTAAGTTGCTGCGTTTTGTTTCTTTCGTGTCGATATCGAGTCGTCGTTTAAGTTTCTTGAGTCGTTTGCTTCCGTTCTTGTCTTTGAGTCTTGATTGTCGAAGATCGGGCCATCCTACGGCTAACCTCGTATCAGTAATAATATGAAGTGCATAATTAAGGTTATTGTTAATGTGTTTTGAATCATTTTTCATCAGCGTCCCATCGGGAGGTCCGAGGGGCGGACTTATCGTCTATTTGTTTGAGGGGAATAAGAGGGCTGAGATGCCCAACTCCTATTCGCAGGAGGGTGCTGCTTGTTATTTTATCTTCGTTTTTTGCTACTAACATCTATTTCCCTCGCTTCCAATGTGTCATATGTGTCATTAAAAGCCTATTAGCTCAAAATGAGAGAGCAATGTGGATACGCACAAAGATGCGGGTTCAAACCCCGTATAGGCTATCTATGTGGTATCTCTTATTATGTTTCTCTTCGTGAATAGTATAAGGTGCAAAAATAAAATTATAATGTGCACTTATGCAACTGTGAAGTGCATTTGTGCAACTGTGAAGTATATTTGTGCAACTTTAAAGTGCATTTGTGCAACTTTAAAGTGCAAATATAAGAACATAAAGTGTGAAAATAAAATTGCAATATGCAAATTTAGAATACAAGTGTGCAAAAGTAGGATACAATTGTGCAAATTTAAACTACAATTGTGCAAAAGTAAGATACAATTGTGCAGATTTAGAATACAATTGTGCAAATGTAAGATCACAATGTGCATTAATAAGACAAAAGATGTGCTTTTGAAATCGATGTTTTAATTTTATTTTATTTTTTACTTTTGAGAGTTTGGGTTCACCTCTCGGATAATTTAGGTTGATAGATGTGAGTTTGAAATCGATTTTTTTACGTATAAGCTTTTAAAATTAAAGTGCATAAATAAGATTAAAATGTGCATAATTAAGGTTAAAAAGTGCATAACTAAGATTATAATGTGCATGATTAACAATTTGCGATTGTTGCGCTCTTGTCTATTATGTAACCTATGTGGGATTTGAACCCACATCTTTGTGCAAACGCACATTGCTCTACCAATTGAGCTAATAGGCTAAATTATGATTTTCATGCTAAAATAGAAGAATCTAATCGACCTAAAGCATATTGCAATAAAATTCTAAAATTCAATTAGCTCATGATTCACAAACAATTTGACAATGCTATGAACATGAAATTAGCTCCAAATCAACCCAACATTACAACCATATCATCAATTTCAATCAATTTGGATGTTGGCAAAAAAACCCCAAATTCTAAAATATATCGCAATAAAATTCTAAAATCCAATTAGATCATGATCCATAAACAATTTGACAATGCTATGAACATGAAATTAGCTCCAAATCAACCCAACAACACAACCATATCATCAATTTCAGTCAATTTGGCTTTTGGCAAAAAAAACCCAAATTCTAAAGCATATCGCAATATAAAATTCTAAAATTCAATTAGCTCGTGATACATAAACAATTTGACAATGCTATGAACATGAAATTAGATCAAAATCAACCCAACAACACAACCATATCATCAATTTCAATTAATTTGGCTGTTGGCAAAAAGCCCCATATTCCGCTCCTAAATCAAACCCTAGGTTTTCAATCTCAATCTAAATCATTCAAACAATCTAAATAATTGTAATAAACAAGTTTAGGGTTAGAAATCATACCAAATTCGAGTTGAAACAAAGAGAAAATCGTGTTTTCGAAGGTATATCGAGCAAAAAATGTCGAACAGGACTCTCGGGAGAGATGGGCTCGGTGTGAGCTCGGCTGGGCACGAACCAAGGGGGTTCCGGTCTCAGGGGGTGCGCCTTAGGAGGGGGTTCGAGCTGGTGTGGGCTGGTGGCTGGAGGTGGCTCGTGGGTGGCGTGGGAGGCCGAAAAGCGAAGCTGCTGGTGGCTCGACCGTGCAACGATGAGGTGGGCGCGTCAAGGCAGCAGGTGGCTCGAACAGGGCCACATCTGGACTCGGGGGTGCGCACAGGTGTAAAGAGTTGCAACAGCAACTATAATCCTGCACTTACAGTGCTGAGATTTGATCAATTTGGGAAATAAAAGAGGTGCTTTTACTGTTCTATTGGAAGAGCTAGAATATTGATGAAATGGGAGGTCTGCCGCCTCTCTTCATTGATGGGAGCTGATCCCCAAAACCCTACTAATCAGGAAATGCAAGAGCATGTTCCTTAAATACTAGCACATCACACACATGATCAATCACGTGATGGAGAGGTGTCCCTACTGAGCATGACAGCTCATTTACAGCAACAAAAGCAGTGTAATAAGAAAAGGAAAAGAAAACTAGAGTGTGTGTGCAACACTTAGGGGAGGAGCTGAAACAGCTAAGCAAAACATAAACAAGAGCTTATAGAAATCATAAGCCTATAGTCTTCATATCCCCTCCTCAAGTTGGGCATGATGGCAAACCAATCAGGCCTAACTTGGAAGCAAGGAAGAAATGATGTCTTTCTCCCAATGGTTTAGTCAAAATATCAGCCACTTGGACACCAGTCTTGATGTGTTGTGGTTGAACAAAACCATCTTGCAGCCTTTCTCTAACAAAGTGACAGTCAATCTTTAGATGCTTTGTTATCTCATGGAAAACAGGGTTCTCAGCAATGTGAATGTCAGCTTTGTTGTCACAATACAGAGGGATTGGTAGGGGAATTTGTATCTGCAAGGCCTTTAGCATGCCTTCTACCTAGACTAGTTCACTTGTAGTGTTGGACATACTTCTGTATTCAGCCTCAGCTGATGATTTGGAAACAGTTTTCTGTTTCTTTGTCTTCCAGGAAACTAATGAACTGCCAATGTACACACAAAAGCCAGTTAGAGATCGGGCACTGAATTGGCAAGCTCCCCAATCTGCATCACAAAAAGCTGTAATCTGCAATGGTGTAGAAGCTGAGTAGAATAAACCCACAGCAACTGTGCCCTTCAGGTATTTTACCACATGCAAGGCTGCTTGGTAATGAGTGTCCTTTGGATCAGTCATAAATTGACTAAGATGCTGGACTGCATAAGAGATATCTGGTCTGGTCAAGTTCAGAAACAAGAGTCTTCCAATCAATCTTCTGTACACCTCAGGATCAAGTAATGACTCTCCACTGTCTGTAGAAAGCTTGAGACCCCTGGGCAAGGGAAAAGGAGATGCTTTGCAATCTAGCATGGAGCAATCCTTAAGTATATCATGCACATACTTCTTCTGGTGTAAGTAAATGCCTGATTGATTTCTTTCAATCTCAAGCCCAAGAAAGTATCTAGCTTCTCCTAGATCCTTAATAGTGAAGGCTCTATGCAGTGCCTTCTTAGTTGCTTCAATCTCTTCTAAGTCATCTCCTGTCAGAAGCAGATCATCAACATAGATGAGAGCTACCACAATTCCAGTGGGAACTTTCTTGACAAACATAGAGTAATCTTCTATGGTTCTGGTGTAACCAGCTTGAGTTAGGAACATGCAGAGCTCTACATTCCACTGCCTTGAAGCCTGCTTGAGACCATAAAGGGATTTTTTTAGTCGACAAACCTGACCTGGTCTAGCCAACTGGTATCCTTCAAGAGGTTTCATGTAAACCTCTTCCTCTAAATGCCCATGTAAGAAGGCATTGTTGACATCAAGTTGATGGAGAGGCCAGTTCTTTGCTGTAGCTACTGCAATCACAATTCTCACTGATGTGAACTTTGCTACAGGTGAGAATGTGTGTTTATAGTCTTTCCCTTTAATCTGGTTGTATCCCTTTGCCACTAGTCTAGCTTTGAATCTTTCCACAGATCCATCTGGTTTATATTTTACTTTGTAAACCCATTTACTTCCAATGGCTTTCTTCCCAGGAGGTAAATCTGTAAGATCCCAAGTTCTATTGCTTTCCAAGGCTTGGATCTCAAGCTGCATTGCTTGTATCCAACTTGGATTATTGCAGGCTTGCTTATAGTGTGATGGCTCATACACATTTGCCATACAGATAAAAGAATGAGGAAATGATGGATCTTGATCATGGACATCAGTTAGGCATGTGGCTAAGAAGGAGTTGGACATAGAGGAATTGTTTTGATTAAAAGGGCCAACAAAGTCTTCAAACCTTCTTGGTCTGACATTTACCCTCTCAGATCTTCTGAGAGGTGGAAAAGCTATGGGATCATTTAGGAAATTGACTGGTGAATGATCAATAGAGCTTGAATGGCTCTGATTGATGGTTGGATTAGAGGTAGGGGAGGTTGATGAGCTTTTTGATGTGGTGTTTGGGACAAAGTCATTATTTGGTGGAGGATTTGTGTTTGAGGAAGTGCTATAATGTGGACTGTTTTGTGGAGTTGGGAAAGGGAATGTCTGAAATGGATAATCATTAGGAGGGTTGACAAGAGGTAAAGTAGGTTGAGTGGGATTTGGTTTTGAATGTGAGGATGGTCTGTCACCTTCTTTGAAGGGAAATGTATGTTCATGAAAAATGACATCTCTGCTCAGATAAGTGCAGTTTGTTTCTAAGTCCCAGACTTTATAGGCCTTTTGACCATGAGGGTATCCAAGAAAGACACATCTTCTTCCCCTTGCTTTCATTTTATCTTTCATGCTATGAGGAACACTGGCATAACATAAGCATCCAAAAACTCTCATCTCATCATAATTGACCTGCTTCTGAAACAACCTTTCAAAAGGTGTATCCCAGTTGAGAACAGCAGATGGGAGCTTGTTGATGATATGAGTAGTTGTTAAAATGCAATCTCCCTAGAACTTGAGAGGCAAACCTGCATGAAGCCTCAATGCCCTTGCTATTTCCACCAGATGCCTGTGTTTCCTCTCCACCCTCCCATTCTGTTGGGGAGTGTAAGGCACACTTTTTTGATGTATAATACCCTATGTAGCACAAAACTCTGTACACTGCTTGGAAACAAATTCTGTTCCATTATCTGTCCTTAGACATTTAATCTTTCTATTGAACTGTGTCTTCACATAAGCTGCAAAATCACAGATGATCTTGAACACACGAGTTTTCTCTTTAACCAGAAAGGTCCAAGTTGTTCTAGTATTGTCATCTAGAACTGTAAGGAAATAGTGAAAACCCATTATAGGTAGACACTTTATAAGGCCCCCATAAATCCATATGAATCAGATCAAATGGATTCTCAGAAATGCTGTTACTTCTTTCAAAAGGCAGCCTATGATGTTTAGACAAAGAGCAAATGTCACAATTTAAGTCTAAAAAATTCAACTGATTAGCAAACTGAAGATGTCTCATCTTAGACAGAGAACTGTGACCTAGTCTTGCATGAACAACTGTCAACTCAGTACTAACTTTATTACAACTGCCTTGGCAGTAGTCAAAACATTTCTTGATGCTCTTGTCCATTTTCTTCAACTGCTCCCATTCTTGAACTTGATCCTCTGTCAGCATTCTATACAGCCCATGTCTTCTGATTCCCTTTAGCACAATTCTCTCAGTCCCAGGGTCCTGAATCAGACAAGACAACCGAGTAAAGTGAGCTATCATGTCATGTTCATCAAGCAGCCTACCTACAGACAATAATCTGTGTTGAAAATCAGGAACAAGTAAGACATGATCAAGAACAAGAGTGTCTGTCAGTTGTAGCACAACCATTTCATCTACAACTTTGATGGATCCATCAGGTAGACCAATGTGCACAGGTCTATCCAGCTTTCTCTTTCTGGGAAAATTGTCACAAGCTGGCATCATATGATCACTAGCTCTAGTGTCTATGATCCAATCTTTGACACAGTTGTCTGCCATTACTATATTAGCAGAATAAGGTAGTATTTTACCTGCAAAATTGGCAAATGATGCATCTGATTTGCCTTTCATCTTCTTCATTATCTCTTGGTAGACAGCATTCACCATGCTTGAATCCAGATTGCTTCCATCTGACCCATCATAGTCATCCATGGGACTATTTTGCATACCTCCACTCATTGAGCCTGCAGCATTCACAGACCCCCTCTGAGCATTCCCATTCCTTTCTCTTTCTTTAGTTCCTTTGAACCATTCTGGATATCCATGTATCCTGAAGCACTCTTCAACAGTATGACCTCTCATATTGCAATGAGTGCAATTTTTCTGAAGCTTTAATTGTCTCTTGATCTCTTTCCAATCTTTGGTGGATGACTGACTACCACCTGAAGTAGAAGAGGATGATCTCTGTTGCTGGTTTCCTCCATAACTTTTACTCCCCTGTTGGCTTGAACTCCCTTTCATAGCAGTAAAGGCACTGATCTCTGACATCCCAGACTGCCCTCCAGTAGTAGGATTGTTCCCTGTTTCCACTTGCTGCAAAATGTAGAATGCTTTGCCAATTGTAGGAAGAGGATCAGTGGCGAGAATCTGATTCTTGGCTGCATCAAATCCATCATTCAAGCTCGTGAGCAACTGCATTAACCTGTTTCTCTGCTCTATTTCTTCAAACTTTCTGGCTAGATTGCACTTGCAGCTTACCATAGCTCCACAAGTACACACAGGGATTCCCTCCAAGGCTTGGAGTTCATCCTAGTACTTCTTCAGTGTGTTGTAGAGATCAGACAAGGTCATGTTTCCCTGAGAAATATTCCCAAGCTTCCTCTTGATCTGATAGATCTTAGGTGCATTTGTCTGGCTGTATCTCTCTATTAGCTCATCCCATAACTGCTTTGTAGAACTCACAAGCATCAGCCCCTCTTCTATATTCTTTGCCATAGAATTTAAGATCCAACAACGAACCATAAAATTAGCTCTTATCCATTTTTGTAAGTTTTCAGCTCCATCAGCAGGTCTTAGACAAGTACCCTCTATAAAACCCAACTTACATTTTGCTCCTAGAGCCATGGTTACTCCTCTACTCCAAGTCATGAAGTTTGTTCCATCAAATGGAACTGCAACCAGTTGAGCTCCTGGGTGATCAGAATTTGACAAAAAAAGTGGGTCATTAGGATTACCTTGGTTGGCCATTTCTACCTCTGTTGATTGCTGCTCTTCACCAGGTCTAGGTGGACTGAACATCAACGATTGTAAGCACCTTGAGCACGAGTCTTGAAGCTATCAAACCGTCAAGCTCTGATACCATGTAAAGAGTTGCAACAACAACTATAATCCTGCACTTACAGTGCTGAGATTTGATCAATTTGGGAAATAAAAGAGGTGCTTTTACTATTCTATTGGATGAGCTAGAATATTGATGAAATGGGAGGTCTGCCGCCTCTCTTCATTGATGGGAGCTGATCCCCAAAACCCTACTAATCAGGAAATGCAAGAGCATGTTCCTTAAATACTAGCACATCACACACATGATCAATCACGTGATGGAGAGGTGTCCCTACTGAGCATGACAGCTCATTTACAGCAACAAAAGCAGTGTAATAAGAAAAGGAAAAGAAAACTAGAGTGTGTGTGCAACACTTAGGGGAAGAGCTAAAACAGCTAAGCAAAACATAAACAAGAGCTTATAGAAATCATAAGCCTATAGTCTTCATAACAGGGGTGGGCTCGAGTGCGGCTAGGGGTTGGTGGCCGGAGGTGGCTCGAGGTGGGTGTGGGAGTCCGAGAGAGAAGGCCAGCTTGTGGTCTCCGTTTGAAAACCGATGGGCGAGCGCGCCTTTTGATTAAAATAAATAAATTTTACACCTTAAGCAATTTTACACGTTAAGGATGTTTTACATTTTAAAGTTTCCCTACATATATATATATATATATATATGCGCTCCGGTGAAAACCAAAATTGTGGTAGAAACCCGTGAGGACCGGCTATTTAGCTCGGTTCACTTGCTTTATAGCCCGGTTATGAATAAAACCGATCTATAAAGGCATAAATTTTAGCCCGGTTTTGAATAAAACCGAGCTATAAAGTCACTGTGTAATTTTTAAACATGAGTTTTTTAACACGATTTTTAGGCTTGACTGAGCTATAAAGTCATGTGTTATTTTAAAATTGGAGTTTTTAGCACGGTTTTTAGGTTGAACCGAGTTATAAAGTCACCGTGTGATTGAGGTTTTTAGCACGGATTTCAAATAAACCAAGATATAAAGTAGTCCTCACGGGTTTTTACCACAATTTGAAGTTTTCACCGGAGTCAATCCCTATATATATATATATATATATATATATATATATGGTATAAAAGTGAAACTTGTGTTATATATATGGTAGAAACACTTACAAAGATATAACTCTCACTGTGATATGACTGCAGAAACACCGACACCGACCGGGTGTCTGACCTCCAATGTGGGCGTAGACTCCAACCCCGATGTGTATGGACTTTGGCCCCGACGTGGGTACAGATTGAAAGATTGGGGACATGCCACTACGCATTCTGTGCGGGCCCTTTACTGCATTCCATTATTATACATGAATTGTCAACATACTTTGTATGTTTAATTCCCGTAAGCATCTTTATTAGGTATAGTGTGTACTATGTGATCGTAGTAGGGACCGAGGCCCGTGTGTGAGTTTCAATCTGATTCCTTTCCCCTATTCTTTTTTTTCTAAGGTTTGTCTGCAGACGTTTGAGTGCTTTGTGCTGCATGGACGAGGGTGTTCCTTTAGCGATATCTATATAGATTAGTGAGAGACTGACTAGACTCCACTTACTTTTTGAGACTTAGTATTTTACTACTCTCGTTTTGGTTTTGATCCGGCTCCGCCGTGACAACTCTATATTGCATTTATGGTTTGTTTGCGTCCTTTTGAACTAAAACCCGTTTTCCGCGACTTAGACTATTAGGATAGGTTGGTCTCCAATGGGCTATTCGCGAGTTTTAGGGTTCCGAAATCCCTTCTTTCCAACTAACGCTTTGATTTTGAAACCTCGACCCGTACTTAGATTACAAGATCAGAACGAAGGTATCCGACATTCGAAACGTAACTCAGATATTTATATTCGGGTCGTTACAAAGTTAGTATTAAAGCTGGGTATTTAGTGAAAGAACATAGCAGAGGAGTGAAGGAGAGAACATAAAAGGGGATGAGAGGATTGGGTATATGAGGTGTGTAATTAGGTGGGTTGTTTTGGATAAGGAATGAGAGTTGGCTTCGATTCAAAAAGAAAAAGGGTGATGGAGTTGAAGTCTTGAAGAGAAAAATCGAGGAGGGGACCATTTCCCAAGATCAGACAGAAGGGGGAGAGGTGGCGGTGGGGATAATAGCTGCCAAGGCATGGGTTTAGTTTGGCTTCTTGCCAAGAGAGGTAAGACCAAGCCATGAGGGACAGAGGGAGGCAGAGGGAAGAAAGTGTTGCTTGCCCCAATTTGCGTTGTCACTTACAAATCCGGAAAGGAGGGAGCGAGAGAAAGAGCAAAGTGGTACCCAACTAAATTTCCAATTCCCCGAAAATATAATTTGAAACCCGCTCACTCGATCTTATTCCGATTCGATCAAAATCAAATCAATTTTTCAAATCCGAAGTAATTAATGAAACCCGAACAATATTCCCAATTCTCGGTATAGGAAGCAGAATAAAATCCGTTTTTAAATCTCACTCAAAAGTTTAAAATTCAACCGGAATCCGCTTTAAGCATTTTTAATAGGATTATTAGATTGAGGACGAGAATTTTCGAAATATTCGAATTTTTCGATTTAAATCCATTTTTGTGAAAATATTATTCAAATTTATTTTTTAAAACCAAGGTCCTTACATATTTAAATAACATAAATTCTAAATAAAACACCTTATAAATTATAACAATTAAACATCGACTGATAGGTAAAGTTTAGAATTACATTATAAATTTTATATAATATATTGACATAATCTAAACTGTATTTTATTTTAAACTTATATTATTTTACACAGATTGTAAAATGAGTTGATAAACACTATTTAAGTGTTTATAATTTATACTCTCCGTTGAGCAAAATATGTCGTTTACTATCCACAAACGCTTCTTTAGAATGATAAAAACTATATAAAATTTTTATTTTTTTATAAATTTTTTTAACAAAACTCACCGAGGCACCGCGTAACCCACTAACCCTATTTACAGTACTCCAAGCCTCCAAATGGTCTCATCATGCACACCAACTTGCAATTGAAATGCCCATAATTTTTTAGACAAATCCACCGACTTAAACAACAACAACAACAAAATCCGGAGAGTGCTTGTTGCCTTGTACTATATTTTTCTAGAATATGGCCCCTGATTTCAATTTGTAATCCATTTTAGCCCAAATGTGGGAGTGGCTTGTCAAATTATTTACAAAATATAAAATATTTACCAAATTATTGAGGGTTTGAAAGTATTTACCAAAATATTCAATAGGGTCCTACTTGTCTTTTATAATTTCTCATAAAAAGCAAAAATCATATATAAGCACCGTATCTTTTTATAATTTGCAGTAATATCCCTGTATATTATTTGTTTAGTTTGTATTTTGCGTCAAAAATTTATAATTAGAACATTGATCCTGCAAAATTGGTATCAGAGCTTTGTAAATTAAAAATAATCCGAATTTATCTATAAGATAATCTGGAGGTATCTACTAATTGCCCTCACAAGACTTATCCCCATGCTTTACATTTAGATGTAAGTGATAACCATTTTGGAGCAATTTTAAATGCCATTTCAGACCAACTTATAGATCTAAAACTCGAAGTTAGAAAATTAGAACAATTATATATTGATATGAGCAGTAAAATATTTAAGATTGTAAAAGAAATAGGTGAAGTACATCACTCAACCAACCTAAAAGCCATTAACGAAATTAGTCATTAGATAGGCCTAACATCAGGTGGTGAAATCAAGAAAGATGATCCTTTTAAATACAGTTATCCATTTAAAAAATCCAAAAAGAAGTTTTCTACTAAAATAGATAATATTATGAAGAAAAAAGCGAATGTAGAAGAACAAAACCAAGACGAAAATCAAATTCTTAAAAATGAATCAACATCCACTTCGACAAACAAGGAGATTTAGCACTAAGTTGGATGACCCAGAATGGAAGTTGAAATTACAGAATTTAAAAACCATTGAAACCAACTTTATGAACCAAGAACTTATGAGCGACGATGAATCTGAAAAGAACTCAGATGAAGAGGCTGTGTATCAACAAATGGGATTAATTAACCTAAAAGACATGAAAAAACATTCCCAATTCCAACAAAGGTTAAATGAAATATTAAGACAAAGAAGGCTAAGGGAGAATGAATCAGTAGAGCATAACGAAGCTAGAAGACATTACAGACGCTATGAACATGGTTCAACTAGTAATTACAGACCTAGGTTAAAGCCTAAAGAGTTTCTAAAGAAGAAGGAAAGATTTGGAGAAAGGATTAGGCCAAACCATAATTAAAGAGAAATTACTCTAGAACCCATAAGTGAAACATGTTATAAATTAAACCTAGACGGTGTAAGGAATAGACGTGATATAATAGAGTTCTGGAAGAAAAGTATGATGAGTGTATTAAACATGAATGTAGGATGGAACTCTTCTCAATTCCTTAATTACATAAAACATAGTTTCTATAAATGTATTGTCGACTGGAATGGAGCTATTGGTGATGAAGTAAAACAAGAACTTAGGAATTAGGCAAGTCCATTGACCATGTTCACATTAATATGTGAATTAATAGAAGACGAATTCATTGGAGAAAAAGAATAAGAAGATAAGAAAGCTTTAAAATGGAAAAGAACCTTAAACAATCTTGAAATTTGTAACATGAAATATGTTGATAATTACGTAACCAAATTCGAGAAGTGTTACTACAAGATAGGAGAAAACAACACTAATTTACAAATGTTCTTTGATAAACTTCTTGCCTCAATTAATGAACAAATAAGTGAAGAATATCGAGAGTTACTAAAAAATGGTGGAAAAGATTATCTTGGTAACAGAATTTCCTATGTTAGGAAATGGGTCGGGAAAAAATGTCGAGGCGTAAAAAGCACCCAACGAATGAAAAAAACAATTCTTAACTTGTTGGGAGACGCCAACAGAGTGGGGATGTAACAATAGAGGTTATCAGGAAAGACGAAACTATAAGAGGAAAATTTTCAACAAACAAAGAGGTGAAAAATACTATAAGAAGTATTATAAAAAACCATTCTCTAAAAACAGAAGTTTTTTTCAAAAATCCTAGTTTTGTCTTGAGAAAAAGAAAAACTGCAAATGTTGGGCATGTGGAGAATCCGGTCATTATGCTAAAGAATGCAAAAACAAGAATAACAATATATTAGCAGAAGCCCTATGGAGTTTGGATTACATTGAGCTATCTGAAGATGAAGCAGTAGATCTAGCCCTAAGAAATAATAAAGGGATAGTAGAAATTATATAAGAAAAGCTTGAAGAAGATGTAGAATATGAAAATGAGTCAATAAAAGGTGAATAGATTAATGAAATGATGGAAGGAGAATCTCCTAGTGAGTTCTCTGATGAAGATGAAATGACCACCTTATCTCAACTTCAGCAAGTTGAAACCTCTATTGATGAGGAACAAGTTGAAGAAATTACTAGATTAGGGGTTGATTTCCCGGTCATCGCTAAAGAACAGTTTGTCAAAAAATCACTGTTCTCTAAATTAATATTCTAAGTATGTTTACGAAGAAATGTCTGGAGATTTACCTGTCAAGAACAATGAAAATCAAGCAATTGAAGTTAAACTTAATCAATTGGGCAAATATTCAAAAACATAACAAAGATAAAATAAAAAAAAATTCATATGTGGCATCCAAGTAATTATAACTCCATTACAAGACTATGGTAAAGATGCGCAATGCATTAATTTTGTTTGTGACATTAGGTATAAAAAATTTAGTGATAAATGCATCAGTGGAATAGTCTGTAATTTGAGTCAAGGGGCAGTTTCTTGGATCTGTGGACATTACTATTATGTTAGTCAAAAGGATCATTATACCTCTAAATTCTTTGCCATAAAATTGTTAACAGAAGGTATTAGTATGCAAAAGGGAACTTGTCCTGTACAATTAAAATGGAAGGTAGTTTATAAACTTGAGAATACTACAAATCCTCCACGAAAATGCCACATAGTGGAAGATGAGAAACACGAAGTTGTAGGTTCAAGTAAAGAGGCTGTGCCTGTCAAGCTAAGACCTGATCAGATAAGACTTAAGACCATTTGGGTAAACGCATTTGAGAATTCTGCATCCACTAGTAATGATAAAGTATTAACCATAGATGAGGAAGGTAGAATCCATACGAATGCCAAACCACCAGTCATTCACTCTTGATGTCCAAGACTAACCATAGATGAGGAAGGTAGAGATTAATGGTTCATAATACTGAAAACAGAAACTCCAACATCAAGTATATCAAATTCTCAGTTAAGTAGAACTTGAAATGCATGACATAAAACTAATAAAATTGGCAAACCTTTGGAAGTTTGGACATATATTCTGGTTCAACATTCAATGAGAGCTCTACTAGATGCAACAGGTGGAAGTACTTTTAATCTATACAGATGGTGGAGATTGTTCTGGAGATTTCAGTCAAAAAAAGGGAGATGAATCCAACTAACACCATTGCTACACAACCAATTTCCAAAGAAAAACTCGACAGTAGCGGCTCCACATTCTTTGTTGTCCTACCTCTTCTGTTTTGGCACCCAATCATCTGATTGTTCTTGACCTCAGCCCTTTTCCCTTTGCTGCACTGCTCTTGTCCATGTCCAAAAGAAACACATGAACCACTAATTCTAGGTAGCCATTCAAACACCACCTCCACCTTCGGTACCTCTAACCCTTAAATCCCCAAACCCCTAACACCTAAATCATCACCCATAATCCCTAAATCCCCAAAAATCTAGATTAAACTGAGAAATACTCACCTCCGCCTTCAGCATCAACTGAGCTCCATTGGCGTCAATCTGGTCAGCGTCGTGTACCAGACCCCTCGCCTCGCTCTCTGCCTCTCTCGCGACCTCCCTCTTCGCTCTTCGCTTTTCGCCCTCGTCTTCTCGCTCGCGACCTGCAATTTTCTTAAATTCATTTCATTTTATTTTTTAAAAACAAAAACGTTAACAGGATGGACGGAGGGGAACGACAAGAAAAAATTACAAACCTTAGGGGCATTTCGCGAATTATGTAAAACTTTCGTACATCTGGCGAATTTGGCCTTACCTCAGGGGCACCAGGTGAAAATTCCGTATTTTTTTCTTATATCAACTACACAATTAAAATATACTCTTCCCAATATTAAATTCATAATTGTTTTGAAATTAAACATATGTGATTCAATAATTCATAATCTTTCAAAAATTACTTGATTTAGAACATCTTCAACAGCTCTTGTAAAAGAGAGAAAATGGACAATTGTAGAGGAATTATGAGTTTTTTTAAACCAAACAGCTCCTCTAAAACAATATGTAAAATAGAGAAATAGAAGGAGAGAAAAAAATCTCTAAATTTAGAGGAAGGGTTAGAATCTGTAAAATTTAATATGTTCACCCCATTCAATGTTCACCTATTTGTTCATTGATTATTGCTATTGATCGATTTAATGAAGTTATTGGAATTTTATTTATTAAATTATGAATTTTCACTTCTATTATAGTGTATAATAAATGTAGCAATTTGTATAATAGAGAATTTGTTGATCGATTTAATGAGGAGTCGTTGGGAATGCTCTTAGAAGATATGTATATAAATTTATTAAAAATAATCGATTAAAATAGGTGATATCATATAATTATATGGCAAAGCTATAATTCGATAAAAAAAAATTTCTTTATTTACCAAAAGATGACACTTATCACATGTTAACAAATGTTAACAAGCCTTATTGTGTTTTGTGTTAACAAATCTGGGCCCTTGATTGAGAAAAGAAGGATGGCCAAGATTTTGTCAAAATTCAAATTAATTATTTATTTATCAAGATGGGCCCACAAAAAAATTGTGTTACTCTCAAATGTTGGAGCGTGTATTTTAATTCCCTATAAATTCTAGGTTTACCCTAATCGATCCCAGTAAACCTCCTAGATCGACGTCTCCTTCTTCTTGCTTCTTGCTCCCATGGTGGATTCATGAATTCTTTTGCCCCCAAATTCACCATCCTATGCGATCCAATTGAAGCCATCACCGTCATCGTCACCGCAATCGCCGAAGTCATCCTTCTTCGCCGCCATCGACTCCGCCTCCGCCATCTCCTTCGAGTTTCCTTTGTCTTCGATTGGAGGTGGCGAATTCCATCGACCAACATCCTCTACGATCCAATTAAAGCCATCGCCATGTTCGTCCCCTTCGCCAGAGTCATCACCTTCTTCGCCCGCCATCGCCTCCATCGGCCTTTGCACACGGAGCGCCCGATACCGGACTTTGCTCCTCTGCCGATTGCTTCAAATCGCCCCCCCCCCCCACTCCTTCAAATCCCCATTGAGTACTCCAATTGAAGCCATCACCATCGCCATCGCCATGTTCGATCGGCGACGACAGGGAGGAAATTCTTCTATGATGGCGGAGCGGAGCGCGATTTGCTGGCGCAGTACCCGTCGATGACCTTCGGTGGCGATGAATGATGTTGGTGATGACCCTTGGTGGCGATTTGTTGGCGCAGTACTTTTTCTCCTTTCTTTTTTTGCCGATGGAAATGATTTCAGTGGCGATGACCTTGAATTTGAGTAAGCCTTTGTTTTTAATCCATCACTTACTCACTTAGTGGATTAACTCATCTGTGTATTGTAATTTGTGGATTAGTGGATTAACTCCATGTAGTGCAATTAACTCCAGTTTGTTAATTTTGTGTATTTGTCAATTTTGTGTTAACTTACTAGTGAATAATAGCAATCAATTTAGCGAATAATTACTATCAACTAGCGAATAATTGTAAAATTGACCAAACCCTTTTGCCCATTCAATTTATAACTATTCGACCCATTCAATTTATAACTATTCGGCAAGTTCAGAGGCACTATTCCTTGATAATAAGGAATTATTCAGTTGTATGTGGTTAATTAGATGTGGAAAATCAAGAATTATATTTACATATTTTTTCAACCTAGCGAATAATTACTATCAACCTAGCGAATAGTTGCAAAATTGACAACGCTTTGCTATTATCTAAATGATAACTTCTCTTTTCAGACGAATAATAACGATCAATTTACAGAATAATTACTATTAACATAGCGAATAGTTGCAAAATTGACCAACCCTTTTGATATTATCTAAACGAAGACGAATAATAACGATCAATTTATATATATATATATATATATATATATATATATATATATATATATATATATATATATATATATATATATATATATATATATATATATATATATATAAGAGAGAGAGAGAGAGAGAGAGAGAGAAAGAGAGAGAGAGAATGGATCAAATGTTTGTCTTAACATGTTTTGTGTTAACAAATAATGACCGTTGGATGAATGAAGATGGATGGCCTAGATTTTGTCAAAATTCAAATTAATTATTTATTTATTAAGATGGGCTCACTAAAAAATTGGATTACTCTCAGTTGTTGGAGCGTGTATTTTAATTCCCTATAAATTCTATATTTACCCTAATCGATCCTATCAAACCTCCCAGATCGCCGTCTCCTTCTTGCTCCTTCTTGCTCCCATGGTGGATTCATGAATTCCTTTGACCCAAAATTCACCATCCTCTGCTATCCAACTGAAGCCATCGTCGTCGTTGTCGCCGCAATCGTCGGAGTCATCCTTCTTCGCCCGCCATCTCCTTCGCCTTCGCCATCTCCTTCGAGTTTCCTTTGTCTTTGATTGGAGGCGGCGAATTACACTGGCCGCAGCCTTTGAATTCCGGCGGCCTTTGATTCATCCGAAGGTGATTCCGGTGGAGGCGGCCTTTGAATTCCGATCAAGAGGCAATATTAGTTGTTTATCAAATTTACGGTGAGTAATTGAATTCCGATCAAGTTGTTCCACTCGAGGCTCACTACTATTCGTTGTGTAATTGATTTCCCATTCGTTGTGTAATTTATTTCCTCATCTTTGAATTCCGATCAGATTGAATTATAGTGAGTAATTGATTTCCTCATCTTTGAGTAATTGATTTCCCCAACTTTGAATTCAAGAGGCATTATCCATTGATTAATTGATATTTAGATTTGAGGTTTGTATTCATCAAATTTAAACACTTCGGATGGGTTTGATTCATTAATATTTAGATTCATTGATATATTTAGATTTATAATTTATTAAATATTCGGCAATTTCAGAGTAATTATTCGTTGACAATTAGAAATTGTTCATATATATGGGACAATTAGATATAGGTTTTTTGAAATTCAAACTCATGAATTTATCGACTATTCGGCAAGTTCAAAGTCACTATTCGTTGATAATTAGAAATTATTCATATGTATAGGGACAATTATATGTAGTCTTGTTGAAATTCAAACTCAGTCTAAAATTGTTTATAAATTGATCGACTATTCGAATGGTTGCATAATTGACAACTTTTGACGAATAATTACTATCAACCCAGCGAATAGTTGCATAATTGACAACTCTGTGCTATTATATAACTTCTCTTTTCAAACAAATAATTACTATCAACCTAGCGAATAGTTGCATAATTGAAAACTCTGTGATATTATATAACTTCTCTTTTCAAACAAATAATTACTATCAACCTAGCGAATAGCTTTACATGTTCTTTCAACCTAGCGAATAATTACTATCAACTTGACGAATAATTACTATCAACCTAGCGAATGGTTGCATAATTGACACTCTTGACGAATAATTACTATCAACCTAGCGAATAATATAACTTCTCTTTTCAGACGAATAATAACGATTAATTTACCGAATAATTACTATTAACCTAGCGAATAATTGCAAAATTGACCAACCCTTTTTGCTATTATTTAACCGATAACTTCTCCTTACACATGAATAATAACTATAAGTTAGCGAATAATTAATATCACCTTATCGAATAGTTCAAATAGTGCACCACACACAAATCCACGTAACCCCAAAAAAAAAAACGTTACGCCAAAAAAAAAAAATACAACACACGCGCACGTAATTTAGCAAGTGAGCAAGGAAAGAGATGGGTCCCATTGATTTTTAATTAAAGAAAAAAATCAAAATTGTCAAATAATCCCAGCCACTCATTTTATTCAATCAATGGCCTATATTTGTTAACATAAAAACACAATAAGAGATGATTACACCTGACCCAACCTATATATATATGGTGTGGTTCGGGTGTGCATTGTGCACAGATATTATTCGGTGAGATGTGAAACATTATTCGGTGAAATTTGAAGCATTATTCGGTGAAATGTGAAACGTTCTACCGAATACTGTTATGTTTTTTTTCCGTTCAGTTCAGATGAAAACGTATCAATTCCACTGAATAATTTATAACATTCTACCGAATAATGTTTAGTTTTTTTATTTATCCATTTCAAATAAAAGAAACCTCAATTCCATAAACAATAATTACAATTTATATAAAATGCCTCAAATTTCACCAAATAATGTTTCACATTCCCCTAAACAATACTCCCATTTCACCGAATAATGCTTCAAATTTCACTGAATAATGTTTCACATTTCACAGAATAATATTTTGTGCACAATGCACATCCTAAGGCAGTTTATCCAAAAGACACGTAGAATGAGCTCATTGGTGAGAATTCAATCCTCCCCTAATTTTAATCCCTATATAAAACGTTATATACTCGAAGTCTCGAACACTAGTTCAACATTACCTAAGGCAGTTTTCCTCCACACATATATTCGGGTTACGGCTTTCATCTTTGACCAACTCAATTATTTTTGAAGTCTCTATTGTTTATATATATTTCCACTGATTTCGCAACAAATTTCTGATGCTAACTGTTATTGGATGCATAAAATTGAATGTACTCCATCCGTCCAAAAATACATTGCCTTTTAGACTCGTGCACGCGAATTAAAGAACCTATTTTACCTCTTAATTTTCCCCATCATTAGTACTATTAAAGGTTAAATGTTAAAACCTTTGATTATCCATAGGTAAAAAAATGTACTTTAGAGGTAATAATTACTACCTACACATCTACAAGTTTATGTATTTCCGAGAAAATTTCGAGGCCTAAAAGATCATATATTCTTTGGACGGAGGGAGTATTATTCTGGTACCTTGATCTGTGTTCAGAATCAAACTCAGAAATCACAGTTCACTCCATGGTAGTTGTTTTAAAGTAGCAGTTCTAGCTCTTTCTTCAAAAGTCTCTCGCCCCCAATTCGAGCATCAGCCGGTCAACTGCCCATTCTTCTCCCCATCAGTACGTTTTGCCTTTTCCGATTTATCAGCCCTCTTAATTTCTCTAATTTAAATTTTATGGATTGATGTGATTGTCGTCATTAGTAGGGTAGTTTATTCAAATCATTCAAATACTTTCAAATTCATTACTCCGTATTTACCAATTAACAAAATAACCGAAGGCAGGCACTGCTCAACAACAAAACAACATCGATCTATCCAAATGCTCTTTCCGAGCCCAAAAGAACACGCCTGGCTTTTGGCTCACGAGCCCCCAATCCGGGTCATGTTCTTCCTCTGGATGGCTCTCGCGCCATCATCTTATCACCCATCACCTTTATCCTCGTTTGTTTGTCCACACCCATTCCTGTCCAATATCCTCCAAATTGGCCTTGATTCCGGCCCGTTTTGGCCTTATCGTGGTCAATTTGCTCCACCGCCCCACTGGCCGACCCGATTTTTGCCGTCTCCTGTCTCCTCTTTGGCTTCTGCTCTGGGCGAGTCGGCCACTGTGCGGTTGCCCTCGTGCCGCCGACGAGTCATCTCCGGTGTCGCTCACAATTACGTACCTTTTTCTAGATAACCCGCTTCCACGCCTTCTTCTCCTCTTTCCCTTCGCCCTCCTCGTCGCCCCCTTCCCAGGTATCCACTTTCTCCGTTGCTTCCAACCCTCGATCCTGTCCTCCCTAGCCTTCACCGTCGCCGCCAGTCTCGGACACACCACCAATTTCGTCCCCAAGGGTTTGGAACTGGCACCTCCTCCTTGGCGTCCCCTTGCACGCCAAGTTTTGCAAACAACAACAACAACAAAAAAGAACACGGAAGTCATATGCTTGTATTTTGGGAAATTGAGTCAAAATAATACTGCGAACAAAAAAGTCTCAAAATAATACTCCGTACAAACTTTAAAATCAACTAAAAATAATACAAAATATGAACTTTTAACTTAAATTAATACAAACTATAAACTTTTGAAGTTGAACTAGGACAAAATCAAAACAAAACATTATTTACCAAAATTACAAACATATGTGTATATAGTCACACTTTGCACAAATACATCCCCTTTATTTTTAAATACACCAAAACCACAATTTATTTATTCAACTTTACAAAAAAAACACTTTTTATTTTAAAAGTAAATAAAATCATATCCACTTTATTCATAATTATTAAAAAAAAAAGTAGAATCATATCTTAGAATTCATGTAATTTTTTGTAATTTCTAAAAATTGGGGTTGTATAATACAAAGTTGGACAACCAAATAGTGGGTTTGATGTATTTAAAATATAAAAGGTAGATTTGTGCAAAGTATGAATAATTATAGATTTTTTTATAAATTTGATAAATAAAATTTTTGTTTTGAATCTTATCCTAATTTAAGTTCAAAAGTTTGTATTATTTGAAGTTAAATTTTCATTGATTGTATTATTTTTGGTTGATTTGAAAGTTTGTATTATTTTTTGTTTATACGTGGGTACGTAGTTTGTACAATATTAATTTAAGACTTTTTTAGTTCGTATTATTTTTTGGTTCATATCTCATATGTGGATAGTTCGTATTATTTTTTGTTCATATCAGATCCTCTGAACACACGCAACTTTCCACCATAACCTGTGTAATTGAACCCCTTATCATCTAACACTGTTAGGCATATCAGATTCTTTGTCATGGATGACACGTGCTTGACATCCTCCAACGTGCAAAATTTCCCATCATCTGCCCGAAGCCTGACTGAGCCAGTCCCAACAACCTTGCAGAGAGCATCATTCCCCATGGATACATTGCTACCGTCAGCACGGCTAGATGTTGCGAACAACTCCCTTTTAGGACATATTTGACAGGATGCCCTACAGTCAAGATACCACACATCATCCCGGTGTGTGTAATCATCAGCTAACAGCTCAGAAGTATTGCCACGATCAGCTACTGTTGCGGACCCGGATTTCTCCTCCTCTTGCTTCTTCTTCTTCGGACAGTCATTCTTCCAATGACCTTTCTCCTTGCAGTAGTTACAGACATCGTTTGGTCTAAAGTCTGATTTGGGATCTTGCCAATGCTTCTTCTTATTGCCCTTTCTACCACCATATTTGCCTCCGTTTGCCACAAGCCCGGAAGCCTGATTGTCTTTAACCGAAACGGTTGCCTTCAGATGCAACTCTCTATTGTGAAGCGACGATCTAACCTATCCCAACGTGATGGTATCCTTCCTAATGACGAACGACTGATCGAAGTTCTCGTAGGTGGGGGGTATGGATACCAGTAGAATTAAGGTAGCATCTTCGTCCTCCCCCTTAACATTGATATTACGCAGTTCAAGTAATAGAGTGTTAAGTTGATCAAGATGATCTCTGAGTTGTGTACCTTCCTGCATACGCAGCCCGAACAACCGTTGGTTCAGAAGCAACTTGTTCGTCAGAGAATTTGTCATGTACAAACTCTCCAACTTCAACAACAAGCCATCTGCGGTTTCCTGATCAGCAACTTCTGTTATGACATCATCTGCGAGACACAACATAATTGTCGAATGAGCCTTCTCCTCTAGAAGGTCGTACTCAGCGGTAGTTGTATCTGCCTCCTTCTTGTCGGCGGTTAACGGTGCCCATAAACTTTGCTGCTTCAGCAAAGCCCGCATCTTGATCTGTTACAGACTGAAAGAATTTCTTCCAATAAACTTGTCGATCTTCAACACAGAACTAAACATCATTCTCGGCGGAAATCAACAACCAAAGCTCTGATACCAGTTTGTTATAGCGAGAATGATAAAAGCGAAGAAAGACACATCTAGAGATTTACGTGGTTCGACAATGGTGTGTTACCTACGTCCACGGGTAGAGAGCCAGTCAATGTTCTAAAAGGCTCTAGGCGGTGGGTGGTCGCCTAGCGCCTAGGCGGCTAGGCGGGTGCCCAGGCGGACATGGAACAAACTTAATAATTTTCTTGTATTTTAACGCATAATACATGTAAATAATTCATATAATGTAATAATAATCCATAATATCACTCATAAACCCAAAATTTGTCGTGTTTAACTAACATTAAAGTAAATAAATGCAAAAGTAGGCGTCCGATTAACGATTCTAAACCTTCTAAAATCCAAAACTATAGGTTCGACTCAAAAACAATTTATCCCAACATGGGGATAACAAAACCCTAAGTTGATTAATCACATGCCTAAAAGCTAAAATTGGATAATCATCGGGTTAGGCGGGACTAGGCGTCCCCTAGACGGGACTAAGCGAGCCTAGGCGGGATTAAGCGAGCCTAGGCGGGACTAGGTCGTGCCTAGACGGATTACCGCCTAGAGGCCCGCCTAGGCTTAAAAATTCCTAGGTGCCCTGCCGCCTAGCGCCTAGGCGCCGCCAGAACACTGGAGCCAGAGTTTTGTATTAGGGAGACGAAAACAAATTAACAAATTAGGGTTACAAGGGTCGGCGTTTCATGAGTATATGAAGAGATTCATGAAACCCTAAACATACAATGGACAGAAAGCCCAAAACAGACAGACGATATGTCCGTTTACAATAAACATCGCTTATAGTAAAGGCGGAGTGACGCTGACCCCCCCCCCCCCCCAGCCCCCGCTAGGGGCACGTCGCCTTTGGACCCCCGAATCACTGATCGGTTAGCGAGATCACAGTCGGGGGACCTGATGTATCACCGATCAACAATGATTCAAGGCACATTAACAGACCCATCAACCGTTTTGACCAATTTCTATAAATGTTGACTTTATATTTTGTAAGAGCAAATTGCAGCTTGAACAAAGCATTATGTGGATTAAATTAACTTCATTTTGTTAAATGAATTGTCTGCAGAAATTAAGGCGGTTGATTTTTATCCCTATAAATTGGTTATATACACTCGAGCACTAGTTCATTGATATAATATCATACCAAAAGAAGGCTAGTTTTGGTCTATGCATTCGACCATCAACCATCAATATATTGTAAGCTCTTTCATCTTTATACCAATTCAGTTATATATTTTTAATTCTCTAAAATTAATTTATATCTCCACTGATTTTGAAAGTTTCATCTCACCCCGTAATTTATTTTTCATGTATCCTATTTTTAGTTCCTAAAACGGCGTCAATACATAAAATCGAATCTTATTCTGATGCATTTATTAGTCTTTGTTAATTAGAAGCTTATCGATCGATGATGTTCTCATCTATTATTATTATTATTATTATTATTATATACTCTAAAAAGGACGTCGTTTGACTTTTTAGCACGTATTTTAAAGAGGTAAAAACTATATAAAATATCAATTTTTTTTAAATTATTTTTTTACAACTTAATATTTGTTGGTAATAAGTATTAGATTATAAAAAAATAATAATAAAAAATTTATTATATTATATAGTTTTTAGCTCCTTAAAATACGTGTTAAAAAATCAAACGACATTCTTTTTGGATCGGAGGTAGAATAATAAATGAGAAGTCAACTGAGACACATGTCGCTTTCTCCTCAATTGTAGTCGTATGAACCCATCAATTTTTTTTTGAAATAATCAATATATGCATAAGATAAAATTTGACACAATTTCATTAGATATGGATATTAGTCGTATTAATCAATCACAAAAATTATAAATAAGCAATATATGCATAAGATAAAACTTTATTCTAACTCTATTTAATCAATATATCTATATATGCATAAGATAAAATTTGACCCAATTTCATTAGATATGAATATATTTTTTTAGAAGATATTAAAGATCAATATAGTGATATATGTTTAAGATAACACTTTATTCAATTTCGTTAGATATAAATATATTTTTACAATATTTAACAATATAATTATAAAACTTCTAAATCAAACAAACCTTTGGCTTCGATTCTTTCGGCTATGGGACATGTCTCCACTCAATTAATTTTATTAAATAATCAATTCGTTTGTACCTATAAAAATTAAATAATCAATTTAATTATTTAAGAGTTAACCTTTGGTTTATTTTAGAATCGTTTATAGAATTAGAAGAATGGGAATCGATAATAATTTTTTTAATTTAAAAAAAAAATTAAATAATATATATGTATATGTTATAATAATTTCTTTTAATTATATCTTAATTATGTAACAATTAAGAAGTATTGAAGAAAACTTATTAGTTGATTAAACGGGTATTAATATCAAATTTATTTAAATTAAAAAATCGCACACAGTGCGGGTACTAAACTAGTGACTAGATATATTTATGTACGATATTGCTCGAGTGGAGATGCTCTACTTCACTTCCTACTTCACAAAAATATTTCAACATATATTTAATCTTAAAAAAAAATTATAAAAAATATATTTGTATTACTAATATCTATTTTTATATATTCATAAAATTTTATTTTGAAAAATCATGTTTTAAAATTTTTAATAATTACAATTTGTTAAATATTGGCTTTTTAATTTTTAAAAATTGTAAAACATGAAATTTCAAAATATAATTTTATAAATATGTAAAAATAGATGTTAATAACATAAATATAATTTTGATAATTTTTTTTAAGATTAAATATATGCCAAAATATTTTTGTGTTGTAGGGAGTGGTGTAGGAAGTGAAATAGGAGATCTCAATTCACGGTTTCAAAATTACTTAGAATTCTAGTTGATTAAGGTTTTTAAAACAGTAAAAATATCACAAACTACGATTTTGAAAACCGTAAAACTCAATGTGGTTATAGTTTTGAAAACGGTGAGAAGCTTATCTTATTTCATTGCGCTGAGCCTCCATCTCTAAGCTTGTAATACACCATCCTGTCAACCTAACACATCAGCCGACCATAGTTTTGAAAACCGTATGTGGGAGCAGATTTTCACCCGGTTTTGAAAATTATATCAGCCATCTTGTGCTTGGCGAGATTTCCACCGAACTTTTTTACATGGTTTATAAAGTTGGAGCATGAGATTTGTTTTACAATTTTGAAAATTATAGTGGCCACTGTCTATATGTCGAGATTTAATTTCACAGTGCAAATAGCAAGTTTGAAACGAAAAGAGGCTCTCACTGGACCTGCTTAATTACAATGTTAGCTAGCTAGTACACAATTCTCAAAAGTATAGCAATAGAGTTGAGTAAATTTATCTCATCCTCTTGCAACAATTTCTTTCAAAAAAATATAATCAATTGCTCTTCATAAATCTGCAGGTACGTACTGTGTCAGTCATATATCATCAAACTATTGCACTGTTCGTTTGATACACGAATTGAATCGGCATCTCAGGAATCTCAGTTTACTAGCTCCGTGTACTTGATGTGAGTTAGGAAGCAGCAGCTCGACCTCTCTCTAATTAAACCTTTTGGTCAACACAGGCAATCATCGTTCAAGTATCCGCCGGTTAACTACCAACTCCGCGCTCTCCAATTCGTACCTGTTGCTTGTTCAGTAGGTGTATGGCTCACAATCGGGACTACATGAATGATAAGCTCTACGAAGCAGCACGCTTGCAAGGCGCGGGTATCCCATCTGCTATCGATGATGATGATGATGATGCCTTTCTCCTACTCACCCCAGGCGACGAAAGCAACGTCCTGCACATAGCAGCCGAGTGCGGCAACCATGGGTTCATCTCAGCAGTTTTGGACCGGGTTCCAGCCGCTGTTCATTATGAGCTTCTATGCAAACACAACTCGGAAGGAGAGACTCCACTGCACCTCGCTGCTAAAATCGGGGACAAGGGGATCACCGTCCAGGCCCTCCTTCTTGCACATGAAGGTGCATGGCCGAGGAAGCGTTGCTGGAGCGAGAAGGATAAGCATGGAGACACACCTCTTCACACGGCTCTCAGGTATGGCCACGACGATATTGCCTTGTTGCTGCTGGAAAACGACGTGGAGTTGCTGGTTTCCATGGACAACGATGTGGGTGAGAGCCCAGCATACCTTGCCGCTGCTAATTCTTGCATGGGGTTTCTCAATAGAGTTTTGGACGCGGATCGTGACGGAGAATGTCGTGCAAGTTTTTCAGGGCCATTTGGTCAGACAGCATTCTACCCGGCAAGGAAGTTGAATGGTAAGTCCAGGAGCGAACTGGTGTCCGCTCCAACCCGCTCCATTTTTACAAAAATAAAATACTCCATATGTTGATTAAAATTTATCATTTTAGAAATTTGCATGATTTTTAATAAAACAAAATAAATACACTTATACCCCTAATTATTATTATACTTTTTTATTTCTTGAAAACTACAACTAACACTTATCTACTCATTAATTATAAAGGTAATTTTGTTAAGTGAATGACAAAATACCTAAATGACATATTTTTCTTAACAAGATTTACATCCTAAAACGATATGTTTTTCTTAACGGATGGAGTAATAGGTAAAAAAAATTAAGAAAAAATAATTAAAAAATTATCAATTTATTTATTGAATAAGGGTTTTGTTATTAAATTTTAATTTCTTATTCCGTGGCTAGGTAAGTCCTATTTATTTATTATTTTGTTATATAGCTAGTACTTTATTAACTAAAATATTTAAATATCGATAGATTGTGCCTAGGGATAGGTTTTCCTAAATTGCAACTACATATATATTATTTTAATAATTTTTTATGAGAGAAAGTTCTCCCATAATCGGTTCAACCACATGATACTTTGTAGGATTTTATATATCGGTTTTAGTTATATACTAATGCAAATCTCCTCCCGTCCCTGGAAAAATGCTAACATAATATTATAAAAGTATATTAATTTTATCTAATTTTAAAAAAAAATTTGGCAATAAACATAACAAATCGAAATTATAATGTGAGAATTAAAACTATATATGTGTTCGTGCAGACTATAACATACGTCAAACTTCTACATCATGTGTTTAAGGAACCCGTGATATATACTTCTTTTCCTCCTCTGATTGAGGAGAAAAACAGTAGAGAGATAAAAATTAGTAGTACTAGGAGTTTCAATAGGTTTGGAAGAGGTTATACCAATTCAAACATAGCCAACACATTCTGGATAGATGTAGCTTTTCTGTGATGATAAAAGCTTCTTCTGATCACTATCTATTAAAATCTCCATCCCTAGTATCTTCCACGCTGCCCCTAGATCTTTCATCTCAAACTCGGTATTGAGAGAGTCCTTCAGCTTCTTAAGGTTCTCCTTCCTCTGGCAGCAATTAGCATGTCGTCTACATATAATACAAGATATAAGATTGAACCATCTTACAACTTGTTGTACGAAGTAGGCACAAAGGTCATTTTCTTCGCTCCTGATGAAGCCCATCATCGTCTTCATATAATTGTCAAACTTCTTGTACCACTGTCTAGGAGGCTGTTTAAGTCCATAAAAGGACTTCTTCAACTTGTAAACTTGGTTTTTCTTTCCAGGAATCTGAAAACCATCAAGTTGGATCATGTATACGTCTTCTTCCAACTCATCATGTAGGAAAGTTGTCTTCCCATCAAGTTGTTCAAGCTTCAAATCCTTGTGTGTCATTATTGCTACCAACACTCTAATACAAGTCTATATGTCCACTAGTGGAAAATCTCATTATTTTCCAGCCCTTCTTTCTAATTGAAACCTCTAATTATTAACAACTCGTGCCTTATACTTGATTCCCTCGGCAAGTGATGCTCCTTCTTTCTTCTTGAACAGCGACTTGCAAGTTATAGTTTTTCTCCAAGGAGGTTGTATAACCAAAGCCCATGTTTGGTTCTTGTGAAGCGACTCCATGTCATATCCCATTGCAACAAGCCATTTCTCAGACTCGGTCTTTAAAACGACATCTTTGAAAGTAGATGATTCTTGAGTATCTACCTGACTACCTGAAGATCTTATAAAACTTGTAGTGCATAACCCACCATATCCTCAAAACTATACATCTTAGCTGGGCCAACTCCAACCCTCCTAGGTTGGTCCAAAACGATACTTGGTGATCTAATGGTTGACTCTATAGATTCTACTTGTAGCTCTTGATTTACCTCTAATGGAAGCAAATCGTTGTCTCCCCAAATAACTTGCAGCTCAACCTGTTCACCAACGCTACTATTCTCTACTATAAATGTAGGCTTCTACATGGCTTTAAGCATGGATTTCTCATCAAAGACTACATTCATGCTCAGAATCACCCACTTCTCTGACACAGACCATGCTCTAAATACCTTAACTCCATCTCCATAACCCACAAATAATAGCTCTCTTCTTAGCTCTTGGCTCTAACTTACCCTCATTGACATGATAATAAGCTATGCAACCAAAAAAATCAAATTTGAGTAATCAATTGGTTTACTGACCACATCTCCATAGAAGTCTTGCACCGTTGTACAACCTCCTCCCATAATCTTCTATCTAGACTAGTGTTAAATAACATGCACCTCGCTCTCTCTAGTAGTTTCTGGTTCATCCGTTTAGCTAAATCATTATGTTGTAGTTGTAGTGTATCCCTGAGTGTATGAGGTCGAGCAATCCCTTCATCTTTACAAAACTGTTCAAACTCAGATGAGCAGAACTCTAGACAATTATTAGGACACAGTTGTTTCATCTTCTTTCCTATCTAGTTTTCCACCAATGCCTTTTATTGCTGGAAGCTTTTAAAGGCCTCTCTGTTGGTTTACTGAAACTATAACTATATATGGAACCTTGCAAGAGATACAAGATACCATACTTTACACCCCATAGAATTACGTACACCAGAACCCTTGCAGACCTTCAGAACTCAATCTTTACCATTGACCCTAAAACCTGTCCAACAAACTTAGAGATGGCATACTCTTTGTCATCGACAGAACATGTTTGACCTCTTCTAATGTGCAAAACCTCCTATCATAATTCATGATCTAGATCGAGCCAATTCCAACTGCATTGCAGACAAAATCACTAGCCATTGAAACATTGCCCACATTCACTTGCTTATATGTTGAAAACCATTCTCTCCAAGGAAAAATATGTTAAGATGTTATGTAGGAGGAAATCAAATTAAATTTCTAATCGAAACCTAGTTAAAACAAATAAATTCAATACTTCCTCCCGCTGTAGTGGAAGGATCAGGATCGATCCATGAGGAAGGGGGTCAGCGGATCCTAATCAGCGAGAAAATCACGTTCTGTTTCGACTCTGAGGATGAATCGATATTGACCCAAATGACTCGATATTGACCCAACGCTATCGATTCTGCCTGAGTTCCTCCAGCAGCAAAAGCAACAGAAATCGATCTCGAGTTGTTAGCTCGATTTCGACCGGTTAGTACTCGATATCGACTAGCTCAGAAGACCGCCAGTCGATACAGTGGCTCGATTTCAACTCAGATAAGTCGATTTCGAGTGGTTGCGCAGAAACCTAAAAACTTCGGCAAAGATGACCGAAGAATAAAAGGATGAAAATGAATGATGGAAAGAAACAACCAAGGGTGTTGAGTTTTTTTATTACGCAACGAACGACAGAATATCAATGTAAACAAATATGAATAAATCTTCCAAGGGTAGGGCTTACCGCAACGACAACCATGCAAGTGAATTCATAAATCGCAAAAGACAGAAACTTTATCGATAAAAGACAAGACTTTTACCAAATTCGGTAAGTAGGAATATAAACCTTTCAAAAAATGACCCTAATTGCATCTATGCTTTTCATAATTAGAGTTTATAAACTTTCGAATAGAAACCCTAATTACTACCCAAGTTTCAAAACATGAGTTCTCTAATTTTCCAATTAAAGAAGAAGCACAAAGGATAGAGCGGAATAAAGTACCTTTCTTTCACGACTCATAAATCCACTGGCATGGCTATCGTCGGGCTCACCCCGGCCCTAGAAGTAAGGCGACTACTCGCTCATCGTGACAAGAGACATGATTGATGAAAGGTAAATAACTTGCATTAAACTAAATTCGCAACATTTATAATCCCGGCACACCAACTTTCATAAGAACGCCAAAACTGTAAAAGCCTTGAACTCTTAAACTCTCTACTTGTAATTGGAACTAGAACCATGAAATTGAATGAATAAAATTCAAGCTCCTAAGGCTTTATTTATAGGGCTTAATC
The DNA here is from genome assembly GCA_037127255.1 of Persicaria tinctoria. Lineage (NCBI taxonomy): Eukaryota > Viridiplantae > Streptophyta > Magnoliopsida > Caryophyllales > Polygonaceae > Persicaria > Persicaria tinctoria. The sequence continues at coordinate 71,411,388 of JBANSL010000013.1, forward strand.
CTAGCTATTCTAGGAAAGCAATATCTATCCACTGTCTATATCTATCTAAAGATATATATATATTCTAGATAAAAGAAAATAAATCTAAATTGGTAAAAATAGATAAATCCTTCGGGTAATTAATTGTCCAACCCATAAGGATAGAAAATAGATAAAATATTTTTTTCTTCATGTGCCAGTACTTCCTTTTCGAACTAGGACTTCCAAATGCGTCGGATCGCTTCTGTGGACTCACTCGATATCAACTCAGTTGGTCCATATCGAGTCATGTGTTGTCTTGAGTGATGCTTCTAGTCGATGTCGGGTATGCTCCTTCATTTTGAGTGGCACCTCACTCGATACCGACTCAGGGGTTAGATATCGAGTGGTCTTGATCTTCTGGCTCCTAGTGTGCTACCCGATCTCGAGTGGGATTATGTGGTATCGAGTAATTTCACTGGATATCGACTCCAAATGGTCGATATCGACTCCTTTGCTTCAACTCTCCAAGTGTTGCTCGATATCAGCTGCTCTTTAGTAGACATCGAGCCAGTCAGTCGATGTGGAGTCCCTTGGTAGATATCGAGTGTATTTCCAGTGCTTCTTGGTTTTGCTCCGAATTCGCTCCAAATTCTGCAAAATTAAACAGAAACTTGTGTAGACCTCTACTTCTTGCAAATAAGCTTACACTACACAAATTTACTATATTCCCAACCCAGAATTTATAAATTAATAGAATAAGAAGCTAAAATAAGTACAAAAACATGGTATAAAACATGGACATCAAATCACTCCAGAAAGTGCAAAACAAGTTGAGCATGTCTAGCAATAACTTTTGCATACTTGTTCTTCGTTTAGGCTCACTTCTTCTTCTCAGGACCTCTTTAGATCTTCATGTAAGCTTCTTCGATCAACTAGACAATCTCATCAAATGCGTTATCGACTCATGTCTCCTCCTCGGATCCACGGTTACCTGAAATAATCAATAAAGGGGTGTAGATTCCGACTCCAACAACATAGAGAACAAATATGCAAATTATACATAAACCATGAACGATATGCATCATAACTAAGCTAAATACGACCTATTATGACCATCTAAATCCGTTCTATCATAGTCTTTGGAGGTAGTGCAAAGGAGTCGACGTCGACTGGGGGCGACGTCCACTGGGGGCGACGTCGACTGGGAGTGACTCGATATCGAGTGCATCTCGGTCTATATCGATTGGGTTTGAGTCGATTTTGGGTGGATCTCCAGTGTCGCCATTCTCTTCTTCAATCTCTGGTTCGTGCAGTTTGTGACCGCTTCTTAGTTGGACAACGGTGATATGTCTGTCCTGCCCATTGGGATTTGGATCTGTGTGCCCAGGGAGCTTTTCGGATTGTCGTGGAATTTGTGCCGCTAGTTGACCCATTTGGGTCTCCATGTTTCGCTTACAGATGTCCATCTCTCCAAACCTCGCGGTAAGGCTATGAAGTTGAGATTCGATGGCGTTGTTGGCTTTCTCATTCTTTGTTTGGTTCGTTCTTAGCTTATCAAGGACGATTTGAAGATCATCCTTTTGCTGGTCTCTTTTCGGATATCTCGGAGCTCGATAACGTGGGGGGATCCTAGGGTTACCTTGGTTTCGTTGTGGTTGATAGAACCGTTGATCACCCCAATAGCGACTGGGACCCCCTGTGTATGTTGCTTCCTCATGAGTCTCTGCCAATAGAGCTTGCTTCGCATGTGGGCACTCAGAAGTTGTGTGCCGCTGTGATCCGCATTCAATGCAGGGTTGGTTCACTGAGAGGAACTTTACCTGCTTGAGGAGCTTTCGGTTTTGATCCCTGTAGAATTGTTCCTTTATGTCTGGATCTATCTCTCTGAAGGGCTCATACAGGGGCATGGATGGGGTTGGCCTCGCATATGTATTGTGGGAGGCCACAGGAGTCCCATAGAAAATGTCAAAGTTGATTAAACTTTCAATAGTTGCCCAAGCTTCCGTCGGCGTTTGCTCGATGTATTGGTAGTTGGTGTATGAGTTGATCCGCTCCTTGCTGGGTAAGTCAAGAGAATTGTAGAAAATCTCCTGAATTATGTAGGGTGGCTGCCCATGAGTAGGGAAAGATCACAAGAGGTCCTTGAACTGCTCCAATGCTTGCGACAACGTCTTCCTAGGCTTTTGTTTGAAAGTCGTGATCTTCTGTCACAGCATCGCCATCTTGGAAGGCGGAAAGAATTTGTTGAAGAACGCATCCTTAATCATCGTCCATGTCGTGAGTGATTGTGGGGTCAGTCCCTCGAGCCATTGTAATGCCTTCCCTGTAAGAGACCAACGAAACGTTTTTAGTTTGACATATTCTAAATTTTTGCCATCGACGATAGTTTCACACAAGTCAACAAACATCGTTATATGAGTAAGAGGGCATTCATTAACTCGTCCTTCAAAGGTATGCCTCTTAATTTTAGATAAAAAGGAAGTTCGAATTTCAAAATCAGAGTGAGGGATAAGAATGGCCGATTTAGGCATGGTGAGCGTCGGGTGCATGTATTGCTTAGTCGTAGCATCTGATTGATTCATGGCTCGAAGTGCCTCCTTTTTTGTTCCTCCCGATCGCCTCGTGCATTGGCCTCCTCGAGTTGTCTCTACAGCCTCTCAATCTGCTGAGCCCGAGTTTCAGCAGTCACCATGATGCCTTTTAGTTTGGAATGGATGTGTAGAAACTGTTCATGCTCGTCTAGCTGTTCAAATTTTGTTGGGCGACCAGCGCGTCACATACACCTGTAAAGTAAGCACTAGAAAAGAATGTGAAAACAGCTACCTAAGGCGCGAATGACCGCTTCCCCGAAAACGGCGCTAAAATTTGATGTAGGGGGAAATCGAATTAAATAAATATAAAATATAAATTCAAATCAAAACCTAGTCCACGCAAATAAATTCAAGACTTCCTCCCGATGTAGTGGAAGGGTCAGGATCGATCCAGGAGGAACCGGGTTAGTGGATCCTAAGCAGCGAGAAAATCACGTTTTGTTTCGTCTCTAAGGATGACTCGATATCGACCCAAATGACTCGATATCGACCCAACGCTGTCGATTTCGAGTGAGTTCCTACAACAGCAAAAGCAACATAAATCGATCTCGAGTTGTTGACTCGATTTCGACCGGTTAGTACTCGATATCGACCGGCTCAAAAGACCGCCAGTCGATACAGTGGCTCGATTTCAACTCAAATAAGTTGATTTCTAGTGGTTGCGCAGAAACCAAGGGTGTTGAGTTTTTCGAATACCCAATGAACGACATAATATCGATGTAAACAAATATGAAATAAAACTTCCAAGACGAGAGCTTACCACAACGACAACCATGCAAGTGAAAGCATAACTCGCAAAGACATAAAATTTATCGATAAAGGGCCAGGCTCTCACCAAATCGGCAGGTAGGATTATAAACCTTTCGATAAATAACCCTAATTGCGTCTATCCTTTTCATAATTAGAGTTTATAAACTTCCGAATAGAAACCCTAATGACTACCCAAGTTTCACAACATGAGTTTTTTTATTTTCTAATTAAAGATGAAGCACAAAGGATAGAGCGGAATAAAGTACCTTTCTTTCGCAACTCGTAGATCCATCGGCATGGCTATCGTCTGGCTCACCCTGACCCTAGAAGTAGGGCGACTACTCGCTCATCGTGACAAGAGACATGATTGATGAAAAGTAAATAATTTGCATTAAACTAAATTCGCAACCTTTACAATCCCGGCACTCTAACTTTCGTAAGAACGCCAAAACTCTAAAAGCCTTGAACTCCTAAACTCTCTACTTGTAATTGGAACTAGAACCATGAAATTGAATGAATAAAATTCTAGCCACTAAGGCTTTATTTATAGGGCTTAATCCTAACTATTCTAGGAAAGCAATATCTATCCTCTATCTATATCTATCTAAAGATATAATTTTAGATAAAAGGAAATAAATCCAAATTGGTAAAATAGATAAATCCTTAGAGTAATTAATTGTCCAACCCATAAGGATAGAAAATAGATAAAAATATCTTTTCTTCATCTGCAAGTAACTTCCTCTTCGAACTAGGACTTCCAAATGTGTTGGATCGCTTCTGTGGACTCACTCGATATCGACTCACATGGTCAATATCAAGTCATGTACGTGTTGTCTCGAGTGATGCTTCTAGTCGATGTCGGGTCTGCTCCTTCATTTCGAGTGGTACCTCACTCGATATCGACTCATGGGGTAGATATCGAGTGGTCTTGATCTTCTGGCTCCGAGTGTGCTACCTGATCTCGAGTGGTATTCTGTGGTATCGAGTAACTTCACTCGATATCAACTCAAAATGGTCGATATCGACTCCTTTGCTCCAGCTCTCCAAGTGTTGCTCGATATCTGGTGCTCTTCAGTAGACATCAAGTCAGTAAGTAGATGTCGAGTCCCTTGGTAGATATCGAGTGTATTTCCAGTTCTTCTTGGTTTTGCTCCGAATTCGCTCCAAATTCTGCAAAATTAAATAGAAACTTGTGTAGACCTCTATTTCTTGCAAATAAGCTTAAACTACACAAATTTACTATATTCCCAACCCAGAATTTATAAAATAATAGAATAAGGAGCTAAAATAAGTACAAAAACATGGTGTCAAACATGGACATCAGGATGCCCTAGAATCCTAAACCCATACATTAGAGTGATGAGTGTGTGATAGGGGATAAACCTACACCCACAAGCTTATGAGGTACAATTGTATTATATCGAGTGTCATAGAGACTATTTAGTGTCGATTGTAATTTCAAACTGATTAAACTAAGTCAAGAAAATAAAGGAAGATTATTTATATGGATGAAAAGTAACCAACTAATAATAAAATAACTATACAAAATGTGGTATTAAAACACAATAGATACGAAGCAAATCTAAAGTAAAGGATTACCACAACAATTCTTTACTATATTAATACCGATATTTGTGTCACATTGCCTGAGTTTGCTGAAGGTAGCTATTTAATGTAATTACTATCTCATTTCGGTCTCAATGAACCAATTTAAACTCTGTAGGCTCTTAGAACCTAGACCTCAATTGCATCAATATCCACTTTCGTACTCAATCAAATACAACCTCAACCTAGAGTTCCTACGATAGCTATTAATCCACAAGAAATTCTATAAAGCTTTCACAATAATAAAATTACTGGTTCAAATCTAAGGTTCTTCCAATAGTAAGTTATCGTCTTTCGGTCTCAAATCCTTATCTAATTGCCCTATTAGTTTTATCTCATTTCGGTCTCAAATTCTAACAAGACTAATTAATTATGAAATCAATTAGATCAAGCAAATTAGGATTGAATCTAACAAATTATAAGACAATCAAATATCAATACTAACACTACCAAATAATCATTGGGATCACCCAAACCCTAGAACGGAGAAATAAACCAATGAAATAGATTATAGACAGAAATAAATCAAAGTTTACAATAATATGCATACCAAAATCTTTCCCCTAGCAACTAGGCTAAGATCTTCTTCAGACTTGGTGTCACCCCCTGCTACAACAGTAGACCCTAACTGCTTCTTACTAGGATAATTGATCTTCCAATGATCCTTCTCTTTGTAGAAGTTACAAACATCTTATGGCTTTGGACCCATATTGAGAATGTCTTCTTCTTACCATTCCCTTGGTCATTGCCTGAACTGACTATTAGTCCAGCGATTTGACTTTCTACACTCCCACTAGATGCCTTCATGCGCAACTCTCTACTGTTCCAGTGTGATAGCATTTTTTCCCAACAACAAACGACTGAACAAAGTTTTCATATATTTGGGGTAGAGACACCAGCATAATCAAAGTAGCATATTTGTCCTCCGCCTTAACATTGATATTACGTAACTTGAGTAATAAGATGTTAAGTTGATCAATATGATCTTTGAGTTGTGCACCTTCCTACATGTGCAACCCAAATAGACATTGTTTCAAAAACAACTTGTTCGTCAAAGATTTTGTCATCTACAAACTCTCAAACTTTAGCTACAAAGCAGCGGCACGATAGTCTTAACATCGAAGACCTCAGTGATCACTTCATGAACAAGACACAACACGATCGTTGAGTGTTTCTTCTCCTCCAAATTCGTCATCTCAGCAGCGTTGCCGAGCTTGAAATCTTTCATCAATGACGCCCACAAGCCTTGTTGTTTCAACAAAGCTCGCATCATTATTTGCCACAAACTAAAATTGTTTGTCCCAGTGAAGTTATCGATCTACGTTCAAAGACGACATCTTTCATGTGGATTCCAAGTGAAAACCCTAACCCACTCTGATACTATTTTGTCGCAACATACTGCAAAGATTCGAGAACAAGAATAATAAGAACACACGGATTTATGTGGTTCGCCAACAATGTGTTGGCTACCTCCACGACAAAAGAGATCAATTTTATTAGGAGACAAATAGGGTTTCTAGAGGATACAACTAGGTTGTGCTGAATAATGTTTAGTTTTTGTATTCATCCATTTCAAATAAAAGAAACCTCAATTCCCTAAACAATACGTACAATTCACACACACACACAAATTACATTTAAAAAAATCTATACGATTATATTTATTATTTTAAAAAATAATTTAAATTTTTCTAAAATATAAATTTAAGATAAAAGTTTATAAATGCTTGCTTTTTCATGAAAAAATTTGATACACACGAAAAATAGTACTCCCTCCGTTCCATAATACATGTCCATTTCCTTTTCGGCACGCTTTTTAATGAGAGAATAATTCTATAAAATATTAATTTTTTAATTATTTTTTTTATATAATTTGATACTTATTACTAATAACTATCAAATTATATAAAAATATTAATTAAAAAATTAATATTTTATAAAGTTTTTCGCTTATTAAAAAACGTGCCGAAAAGCAAAGGGACATGTATTATGGAACGGAGGGAGTAATATATTTATTTATTTTTTTAAAAAAAAAGATTTGAATAGGCTAAAATAGTAGTAATATTACTACATATTATGAATATTTTTTCCGATGCCGATTGATGATAAAATACACACACACACCAAGTGCATTGTAAATTAAAAATTTATTAACGTTGCAGGGGATATACTGTCGAAGCTAATAGAAAGAAGAAAAAATATATTGAAATTCCAAGATAAAAGAGGGAAGACGGTCCTTCATTATGCGGTAGAAGAAAAGAGTGTCTCAGTTGTCAAGACATTGCTAAAGGCCGATAGCTCCCTCGCCTACTTAGATGACGATGATGGTCTGACACCTCTCCATAAAGTAGCTAGCATGGGTTCAATTTCGATGATGCAGACCATCATGGAGTTATCTCCACAATCAATAAGAATTCGTGACAAACATCGTGGTCGAACTGCTCTGCACTTAACTAAGATGGATGCTTGTTCCTTGGAGGAATTGCTAAGAAATACGATAATAAAGGAGCTCATCAATCAGGTTGATAATGATGGCAACACGCCCTTGCATCTTGCCTTGATCAACTGTGACCTACTCACTGCTGATAAGCTTTTAGATGTTGATAACATCAATTGGAGGCTGATAAACAAAGAAGGCAATTGTCCTACGGATTTATGCTCTAACAACAACCACATTACCCGCAAATTGGTGAGCACTTTGTCAATTTTTTTTCCCTTATACTTTAAATGTGGGACAATCCATCATCGAAACACACCCCTCATAAGAGATTACTTTTTATTTTTGTTTTTATCTTAAAACCAATTCACAATCGAAAAAGTTGTCTTTGAAGTTTATATACTAGACTATTTCTTTATTTGCAATTTATGTAAGTAACCTATCATTTGAAGAGTGTTAATTCATTATTTTTCAAGTCATATTAAATCTTATATTGGCCATTGTGATATATTGTGATAACATATATTGTGTTTGTTTGTTTTGTCACAATCAGAAGCGTTTAGCAACAACATCCAAGGTGAATATGGAAATATTCTTCAAAAAAAACGTGATTAATGTTGATGATGTGTTGGATAACTATTCATGGGAACAATGTTTAAGGTATCGAGGCCTAGAAGGAGAGAGTATTCTTCATGTAGCAGCAAGAGATGGTAGTATAAAAATAATTAACAAACTCCATGAATCCAACGATGATTATTGCTCGTTGCTCTCAGCACGAAATGTCGAAGGGGAGACGCCACTCCATTTGGCTGCACAACATGGGCAGTTAGAAGTAGTAAAATTTATTTTATCACAGTGCACTTCAGGTGAGAGGCTTGGAAATGATGAAAATATGTCAACTATTGTAGCCTTAGAAAATGGGGATGGAAATCGGCTAATAGATGTCATGCCATGGAGGATGAAATCAACTAACGGAGACACACCTGCTCACAAAGCTGTCAAAAACAGACATGCCACCATCACATTGCTTCTACTGGAGCGGGATCCTGAGTTGATTTCTTTCACTAATGATGCCAAGGAAAGTATTCTCTATCTTGCTACAGAGAGTGGTTGTGTTGCTGTTCTAAAACACATACAATCAAATGACGTAGAATATAATGATTCGATTACAAGTGGGAGAGATGGTCAAAATGTTCTTCATGCGGTTGGAAAGACTTACGGTAAGTCTATCAATATAGAAAATCAATCTTTTTTTTTTTCCACCAAAAATTTCTTTTTATATAGCTTAAGAATAATAGTGTACGTGAAGACCTTTCTCAATGTACAGACTTGTCAGAATCTTCCTTTTATGATTTTCAACTATTTTCGCAATTGTTCAAGATTTTGACATTAAAGGTTAAAATTTTATGACCGAGGTTCAAGGTTTTATGTTAATTAGAGAGATTTGAGATTTTACATTGAAGGTTCAATTTTTAGGGTACGTTCATGATTTTATGTTAAAGGTTCAAATTTGTTTTGGTCCAAGTTTTGGAGTAAAGGTTCAAAATTTTAATTTGTACTATATATAGGTTCAATTTTTAGGGTTAAAGATTTTGTATTGATAGTTAAAATATGAGTAACATAAACTCTTTATATATACATACACAAATGTCCCTTCCAAGTCGGTTTAATGGTTTAATTTACTATCATATTTTATGCTACATAGGAAGCGGTCTAAATTTGAAGAGATTGATTATGAAGAAACCAGAGCTCCTCAAAAAGGTAGATGTCAATGGCAAGACTCCATTACATTATGCAGGTGAAAGCAATAATCGTAATACCCCACGGTTGATGCTCGAGCAAGATAAATCAGCCGCATTTATGTATGACAATGATGGTTTTACCCCATTGATGATAGCGGCCTCTTTAGGTAATATTAATTGTTTCAAACGCATGCTCAAGTTATGCCTGCCAAGCTTCGAGATCTTCACAACGGCAGGACAGTGCTTCCTCTTGCAAAAATGAGTAGCTTTTTTCTAAAAATGTGCATGAGAGATCAGACTATGGTGAAATTGGTAAATGAAACGGACAATGATGGAAATACAGCACTGCATCGTGCCATTCTGGAAGGAGATACAGACAAGGCCTTAGTCCTACTAGAAACCAATGGTTTAAATTGGAAAATTAAAAACAAGCTGCATCAATCGCCATGGGATTTATGTAGAGAGCTATGGAGAAATGGTGAAACAAAGCAGGTATGTACCCCAAAATTATTCCTTCTCCCTCTAACCCTCCAAAATTTTCTCGTATTAATCATTATGAGAATTATGAAAGATAATATAGACAAAATTTAAATCCTCCGTTCAATGTTTTTCTGATAGATCTATATATGTTCCGTTCAAATTTTTTTTTTTAAAAAAGCAACAAATTAAAGTTACAAATTAAATTAAAAAATAGCAATAAAGCTGCTTTTTTTAATTAAAAAATTACATATACGTTATATTAATTTTAGATGTATAACACACTTAAGTTACAACAACTTAAAAAAATGTTCACCCAGTCTGGGTCACACTCCAAGCAATTCTCTCTCTGTCTTATCCAAGCTGCTTTTTCTCTCTCTCTCTCCTCGAGGTAAGACAGACATTTTCCCTCCTCTCTCTCTATCCTTTTCTCTCCCTCTCTGCCTCTCTCCTATGAGGTGTCACACAATGGAAGGTTGCCTTACCTGCTACCGGCTTAGAAGGTTGCCCAAATAACCGGTTTCACCTAATTAAAAACCGGGTTGGATTAACCTTGCAATAAATCCGGATTTTTGGGTTACTTTGTGCAATTCTCTCTAAAAAAAATCTTATAATATCTTTTAAATTTGACTACTAGATATTTGCTAATTTAAATAAATTCGGTATTAAAACTAATTAATTATTTTCAATATATATATAAACTTAAAAATGACAATCAAAGAAGAATAAATAAATATATATTTAATTATTCTTTTTTGAATAAATTAAGTATCAACGCCATTATACTAATTAATTTGTTCCAATATGTTTTAATTATTATATCGGTTTTTGTAACTTAATTCTTTTTGTAGATTAAGAAACAAGATTGAAAAGTTTTTTCTTATTTAATTAACTAGCTTTATGTTTTTTTTTTAATGATAGGGTTTGTCTATTTAAACATTTCCCTCCCTGCTTGCATGTTTGCCTACCTACCTACTTTATAGCTTGATTGATTTCCCTCTCTCAAATTGTGGTAAAAATCGTGATGACTATTTTATAGCTTGATCTATTTAAAACTTGTGCTAAAAATCTCAATCACAAGGTGATTTACAACTCGATTCAACCTAAAAATCGTGCTAATTAAAAACTCCAGTTTTAAAATAACACACGACTTTATAGTTTGATCAAGCCTAAAAATAATGCTAAAAAACACATGTTTTAAAATTACATAGTGACTTTATAGATCGGTTTTATTCAGAACCGGGCTCAAATTTGTGACTTTATAGATCGGTTCTATTTAGAACCGAGCTATAAAGCAAGTGAACTGGGTTAAAAAGCCATATATATATATAGGGGTACGCTCCGGTGAAAACAAAAATTGCGGTAAAAACCTATGAGGGCCGACTTTTAGCCCGGTTCACTTGCTTTATAGCCCAGTTCTAAATAGAACTGATCTACAAAGTCACATATTTTAGCCCGGTTCTGAATAAAACCGAGTTATAAAGTCATATATATATATCCGCCGCCTTGCTTCCCCACCGAATCTCCTCCTCGATCGCCTCCTCCACCACTGCCTATTCGAATTAGCTTCCTCCTGCAACTCCCCTGGGCTCCTCGACTCCATCTCCAATTCGCCTCCTCGACTCCATCTCGCCTGGGCTCACGCCTCCGCCTCACCTGGGTTCGCTTTGGCTTCACGGGTCAACATCGACGAAGAAGAAGAAGGCCATCGTTCCGTCGTCCACTCGAACTCGCTTCCTTCTGCAACCGTCGTCGCGCTTTCGAACTCGATTCCTCCTGCAACTACCGCCGCTCTCTTCGTTGCCGGAATGCCAATATAACCATCTTCCTCTGTGTTCAGCCGATTCAAGAAGCCCCATGGATACCGATTTGGATCTCTCTGGCCGATTGAAGAATAAATTAAATAGGGATTTAGGGTTTCTTCACACGCGCCACACAACATCTATAAGAGAGTGGATCTGAATTGGCTCTTTTGTCCGCGGGCCCCACCATAATTTAGTTTTAAAAAAAAAGGAAAATATCCTTTTAATCTCATCCATCCATCCACAACCGATCAATGGTTCACAATTGTGCACAAAGTACACCCTTAGGGTGTGCACAATTGATCTATTCCCTATATATATATATATATATATATATATATATATATATAGGGGAGATATCTAATGAGAAGTGACATTTGGGTGAGAAGATGAGAAGTAAGCCTTATACCCTTTAGATTAAAATAATTTTTTTTATATGGATATAGGGGACATATGTAATGATAAATATATCATTACAGAATTTACATCTCCATCGGTAATTACCACCTCCTTTATTTGATTTTTCAACTTTCACAACATATCTCCACAAAGGATGCTTATCATCTTCTTCATTTGGAATACTATCAGCCTCAGGTTGAGAGTTTGAGGAAGCCATAGAAACAAAGAATCATATAGCAATCTGATTTCAGAATAAAACACCATAAATAAGTCTTCAAAATTCTAAAGAAAAAAACATTGTAAAGATAAAGACAGTTTGATAATCTAAGATAGAAGAAACAAACATTGTAAAGATGAACAACTTACCTGGAGTCTCTGAAAGGGTTGCGAGATGAGCAGGGAGCATACAATGGAGAAAGGAGGGGACTAATGACTATGACTCTGTCGCTGAATACTTATTTGAGAGGAGGAGGAAGTCAAGAAGCCGGTCAAACTCAAACATCCTCCCATCCTTTTAATTTGAACCATGTGACATTCACGTGACCTTTTAATTTGATCTTTAACATCTTATTTTTGGTCACGTGAGACTCACATGTCACCTTCTTCCCCTTAGGGTTTGGAAAAAAACAAGTCCCGCCGCTAGAAACAATTCGACCACGTCTTCCCCGTCTCGGAAACGTTTTAGCCCCGTCCTCAAGCAGCGTCGTGTCCGTTTCTTCCCAGTCTCCGACACATTGACCGTGTCCGACACAGATCAGTCGTGTCGCCGGTGTGTCGCACCGTGTCGCCGTGTCGTCCGGTGTCGGACACATAATACGGCTGGCCCTGGCGTGTCCGTGCAACATAGTATTCTAGAGCTTGTTATATTCAACTTTCCTCTGGGAAAGAGGAAATGACTTATCTAGTTGACACTTGGACAACTGGTATCCCAGACCAGGATCGAAAGACGGGCCATTAGGCTAACCACTCTGATACCATATCAAAGTCCGACTCGAACCGATAACTGAGGATCGTGTGCATAGGCGCACATGCGCTTGTTATATTCAACTTTCCGATGTGGTACACTTATTGGTCTCATTCACATCTCAACAATGTGCGAGCTGCGAGCCAGGAGCAAGTCGATTGCAAATCACCAGTGAGTGACAAATCCGAATTTGTTCTTGGCAAGTAAAGAAACTTCAACTGCACGATGCCAATGGTGAAAATTCCGCATTGAGTTTGTTAGTAGCAAGAACATAGGTAGGGTGATCTGAATGATGAAGGTACAATTCGTCAGAAGCATTGATTTGATCAAGAAACCGATGTGGATCATCGGCCGCTTCAAACGCCATAGAACAAAAAACTTGAGAACTGGAAAAGGAACGGAAGTAGGGTCGAAAATCAAGCTGATACCATGTTATTTTGTGAAGATGTGTTGTTGCCTAGCAATTTGCAAGTAGAATTAGGTGGAAGAGAAATCAAGAAACTCCATTGATGGAGCTTGAGGAAGAACAGAGAAAAGAGACGTGTTTGTTGCAAACTACTCAAATTATCAAATTATCAACCGAGTTTACAACATTAACAATTTATACGGTAAGCCCAAAGTAGGGTCGAAAATCAAGCTGATACTATTTATACGGTAAGCCCAAAGTCGGCCCAATCCATATATCAACATGAAATTGCGCGGGAACTGAATACGAATCAGTTACAACTGATCAATATCCAAACATAAAGGTTGAACGCTGAACTTAGTTGATTGATTGATTTGATTCATAGAGTTACACACTTGTGCATGGATATATATAACTTTTAGCAATATATAGCATACATGTACGCAATCATACTCAAAACCTCATTGATAGATCGATCTCATCCCCTAAACCCCAAGTAAAAATCTACAATCTCATGCCAAAAATCATGCTCGATCCAATGCCCAAAAAGAACACCTTACATGTCACACACTTTATAATGATACTAAGACTTGATGAAAAAACTTAGTAACCAGTTTACGATAGCTCGATCAACTGGCAATTAGATCACTAGGAGCGGCTAAAAATCCCCTTTGGGATCACCAATTCAACCCTCGTTGCTGAAGATGGAGAGATTCCGATCGATCTCAAACTTACTGAGCCGGCGCCGGCACAGTTTCAGTCTGATGATTCATATGAGCAACATACCCCACACGCTTCAACAACACCCTGTTCTTGAACGCCCAGTACCAATTCTGAAACAGCGGCAACCCAGCACACCACATCGTCACGATCGAAGCCAAGACTGCTATCCAAATCGTGTTACTCGAAGTCACCGAATACACCCCGAAGATGAACGCAATAGCCGTGACAGCCAAGCATATATGCAGCTGGATCGCCATGTCGTGTGCTATCTTCGACAAGGTATCCGGCTTGGCGAAGAAAGCCCCCAACGGGTAGTTGATGATGACGGTTATGGATGCCAACAACGCGACGATGATGGAGAAGTAGAACACCTGGAAGGCCAGCTTGTTCCTCAGCATGATTTTGCCGCTGCTGCTGTCGTAGCCACCGGGGACTGTGAAGGCTGCGGCGAAGGTGAGGGTGACGATAAGCGTCGCCACCAACGCCATGTTGTTGATGATTTGGCGGAGCTCTCCCTCCTTGTACTTCCGGAAGCGCTCTCTGAGCATGTGGATGTGCTTCACTGTCCTGTGTTTCTTTGCTCCTCTGTGAAGCCATGCTTTTTCGTGAGTCTTCAGTGCAAGGCTCACTATGTGCTGCGTTTTGTGCAAACTTGTGATAAGTAAATGTTCAATCCATTCTTTAAAAAAATTATTCATATTTTATGCCCCACATAAAACTTTTAGGCAAAATTACAGAAAACCACCCTTTAAATATAGGTTTTTTCATTTAACCACCCTTTAAATTCAAAATTACATAAAACCACCCTTTAAAAGATATTTGTTTACAACTCACCACCCATTCTACTATTTTCGTTACTTTATCATTAAATATATTATATTTTAATATTTTTAAACTCAAATTTGATTGTAAATATATTCAAATTTTGAATTTAAGGGGTTGATCATATTTTAGGGATTATTTTATTTATTTTAAAAAAATAAAATAAATATAGCCTATAATTATTATCTTAATTTATGGTTGAAAATGTTTATAGAATTTTAAAATATTATGGAAATTCCTCTTATTTATTTATATTTTAAATAAGAGTAATTTACATAATGTTTTAAACATTTATAAACATTTTCAAACATAAATTAAGATAATAATTCCAGGCCTTATTGATTATTATTTTTAAAAATAAACGCAATGATCCCTAAAATATAACTGGGCCCTTAAATCCAAAATTTGAATATATTTACAATCAAATTTGAGTTTAAAAATATTAAAATATAATATATTTAATGATAAAGTAACAAAAATAGTTAAATGGGTGGTGAGTTGTAAACAAATACCATTTAAAGGGTGGTTTTATGTAATTTTGAATTTAAGGGGTGGTTAAGTGAAAACACCCATATTTAAAGGGTGGTTTTCTGTAATTTTGCCTTTTTTATTTCAAAAACTTTCGAAGTTTTAAAAAAAATGGCATCAACTATGGAATGGGTTGTAAATAGAGGTGGCAATCGGGTTGTTCATGTCGGGTTTAGGTATACCTATTTGGGTTCAATCATATGTTGTATTGTATGTTCGGTCGGGTTCAAGTCAAATCGGGTAAATTTTCAGGCTGGGTAAGTTCGAGTCAAATGGATTTTGGATTGGGTGGGGTCGGATTGGATAGTCAGGTCACATTTAGTTTTCTTATAAAATATTTTTTATTTTTTATTTATCTTAATTATTGACTATTAAATATCATTTATTTAGTTATATTATGTCTCATTATATGTAATTCATAGTATTTGAATGTTTAAAAATAAGATAATTAAAGTAATTATAAGAATGAGTCGAATCTTATTCGGATCAGGTCAAGGATGAGTCTAGTATGGGTCAGGTCAAGTTTGTCTATGTTTGTGTTCATTCGGGTATCAGGTCAAAATGTATCGGGCTCGTGTTATAACTTATAACTAATCAAATTTAGGCTATTTCTTCACATCTACCCTCAAAGTTGGGGTTATTTGGTTCCAAATTGGTGTTTCTTAATAGAAACTGAAAGTAAATATACCCTCAAATGAATCATATATACATACCAGTTTCTTGCACACCTCTTCATCTTGGGAGTGGCACAAATCCAAGGGTGTTTGCTTATTTTGGTTCCTACTCCTCCAGTTTACACCCGGAGTCGAAAGCAATGCAAGCGCCTTCGGCTCATCAAGCTCCATGATAGCCAAATGCAGAGGTGTGTTTCCCTTATGATCCGGCTGGTTCAGTAGAGTACTCAAAACCGTCTTTCTCAGGCACTTCCTGAGCAATGGGCCCTTGATCTTCGCCAAGTGAAGCACCGTCTTTCCGTCCTTAACATCAAGAAACTCTATCGAGTGAGGGGAGTGCTTCATTATGGCTTTCATGATGGAATTAAAGCCCGCCATTGCAGCTCTATGTAGCGGAGTGAAGCCGTCTTTGTCATGTAAGCAAGCCGCAGTGGGATCGGCTTTGAGTAGGATCTTGACAATCTTCTTGTGGCTTTCTTCGGCTGCGTAGTGTACTGGCGTTCTCTTCTTGTGGTCTCCTCTGTTGATGAGGTCCGGTCGCTTCTCTGCTATTGATGCCACTGCAACTCCTGCAATGTTCAACAGGCCAAGACAAGATCCAAACAATTAATCAAAACATATTCACCTTTTCTTCAATCAGATATTGAAAAGGTCTTGAACCGTAGAACATAGGCATTAGGGGATCATGTTATCGCTGCAACAATGATGGGTTTTAAGATGTTGTCAGATAGTTACCTTACAAGAGTTCTTTCTTTTCAAAAATCAAATGGACACAATGGATTTGAAAAGATTTATGGGCATAGATTGGTGCCTCTTGAAACCCCAAATCTTAGATACACTATTAGGAGCGAACTTCAGAATAAGAGGAACACATTTGACACACATCATTTCTCACCATTCTTATACAAAATAGCCCTCATCCTTTCTCCTTTTTTTCATGAAATCAATCATCTTTTCTCCTTGAAAGTAATAAACATGTTGAATTGGATGTGAAAAAACAACCACTTATCATTCACATTCCTATTTTGTAGGCATGAGGATAGGACTAAAAAAAAATTGTCCTTATCTCCATATAACAAAATTGGTCGGCCATGGCATGAGAATGGACCACAAAAACTGGACTCCAAAACAGGCCTTGATGATCCACAAAACGGATCTGCCCCAATGGGGCTCCAAACGGATCCAACACTCTCCCTTGTCAAAAATATTACTACACATAAATATTTGATGGGTGTTATTTTATTTGTATTTAAATTATTTTTATTAGAAAGAATTATTTTTATTAAAATTAATTATTTAATAATTGTTCTCTTATTTATACCTATATTTTTTTGGGTAGAATGAGTTATGTATATATAGCTTAATTTGTACTATTTTGTATTTCTAACCCACTTTAATTTTATTAGGTTATTTCTCATATTATAATTTATACGGAGTATTTATTATTGATATCATATTTTCAATAGATTTCTTTTAATAAATAATATATGTAAATGTAATTTTAAAATACTGCGTTAACTATTCTCGTAAGGACACACACTACGTGCTTAACCATATATATAGAAGGGACAATGGATTGCAACGCTGGATTAGCTTACGACTGGTTCTGACGGCTGCGTGCAATGGATTCCGACCGAGCGGTCCGGAATCGCTGTACCGATCAACCTTCAACATCAAGATAACCTCCATGACATGGTCACAGCGGCTCTCGGCGGCCAAATAGAGGGGACTCTCCTCGCAGTGGTTGACCATGGTGAGCACCTCCTTATCCAGGCCCAGCAAGAACGCCGCCACGTCCTCGTGGCCGTTCCTCAGCGCCTTATGCAGCGGCGTGTCGCCGTTCTCCTTGCTCTGGACCCTCCACGGCCGGAGGAGGTCATCGCCGCCCCCGGCCGCGGACGCCGGGATGGGGTGCGCCTTGGGGTCGGCCTCGGCCTCGGCACAGCCCTCGGCGATGGCGCGGACGGCGGCGAAGTGGCCGCGGTCGGCGGCGAGGTGCAAGGGGATCTCGCCGCGGGAGTTCTTGAGGAAGAGGAGGGGGTGGGGCCCGGAGCTGAAGGCGAAGCGGAGGAGGGAGTCGTGGCCGTGGCGGGCGGCGAGGTGGAGGATGTGGTCGCCATTTGGGGTGCGGAAGTGGGAGCAGCGGTCGAGGGAGGAGCGGAGGAGGAGGTCGCCGCCGCGGGCGAAGGTGTAGATGGAGACGTTGGAGAGGAGGGGATCCATGTGGGGCCCATAGCGAAGGGGGATGTCTAAGAGAGGAGAGTGGGGGTGTGGGAATGGAGGATGTCAGCCATGGATGAGTGGAGAAAGAGGAGGCTGCTGCTTCGTTTCAGGCTCTCCACCCGCCTAACGATAATTAAGCTCCATTGTAACCACGCCCTCGGTCAATTTTTTTTTATTTTTTTTCTTTTGTCATTGTTCAATTTTTTTTATTTTTTTTTTATTTTTTATTTTTTACAGTGGGCAAAAATTAGAACGTCTTCTAAAGAGAAGAACGATCTTGATCATCCTTGCAGATGATGTTACAAAGGGAGGGAATTAAGATTACAATCAGATTCAAATCTAGCAATAAAATCTGCTGCTGCATTTGTTTCCCTGTAGATATGTCTGAAACTGACGGTGTTAATTTGAGTCTTCATTCTTCTAATGCTCTCAATAATTCTCAGAATTTCCCATGGTATGTTTGCATCTCCTGTGATAGCTTTGATCACTGATAAGCTGTCTCCTTCAATGATAACATTCTGCCATCCTCTACTACAAGCTAGCTCGATCCCCTTGTACACAGCCAAGGCTTCGGTGAAAATTACTGATCCCTTAGCAGTCTTTTCTTGGAAGACTTCGACTACTTCTCCATTCCAATTTCTGGCAATACCCCCTATTTTGCACATTCCATCTTTGTTTACTGCTCCATCTACATTGATTTTGTAAACTCCATGAGCCGGTCTCGTCCATTTTATATGCTTTCCTCTTCGTTTCTTACCTTCCGTCTTTGTTATATGGCTTGCTTCATTCCACTCAGCCTTGGATTTTAAAATTTTTTGTATAATTCTTACCATGTCCTCCATTCTACCATTCTTAAAAATGATAGAATTTCTAATTTCCCAAATGTTCTACCAGATTATACATAGATCTTCAAAGTAGACATTATTTTTTCTAATCTGGCACAGGTCATCCTGTAATGAGTTTGAGTTTCCCAAACCCAAGAAGCACTTGCCAGTGGTTAGTTCATAATTTCTTATTATGGTTTTAGAGACTGGACATTTAAGAAATAGATGTGTGTCATCCTCGTTTTCCATTTCGCAAAGACAACATTGGGAGGGCACCCTATTGTAAAATCTGTTAAGTCTCATCTTAGTTGCTAAAGCATCCATGTTGATTTCCCAAATAAGATTATGGGTTCTAGGGGGAAGTCGCAGATTCCATATCCAGTCATGATTGGTATTCGAGAGGTTATTGTTCCTTAAAAGGTCATAGGCTGATTTAGTAGTGAATTCACCATCTTTATTAATTTTCCAGATGAGCTTATCAGGTGTATTAAAATTAAGGATAGGAATTTCTAATATTTGTTTGACTATTGACAGAGGGAAAATTTGAGTAAGTAATTGTACATTCCAGTTTTTATTGGTATTTATTAATTCTGAAACCCTCATGTTAGGATCAAGATTTTGCTGATAAGATTGGAGAGGGATATTGTTTACCCATGGATCCTTCCAAACATTTATATTGTCTCCATTGCCCACTATCCAAAGAAGGCCATTCTAAAAAGTATTTCTAAGCTGAAGGAGTCGGCCAAACTGCCAGGAGGTATTGTGGATATGTAGATCCATAAAATCATTAAGGAGTCTGGTCGGGTGTTCAATTTCCAAAGTAGTTTCATTTGGAGGGTAATGTTTCTTTCTTCAGCAGTTCTAAAACCAAGGCCACCCGCCTCTTTTGGGGAGCATATTTTATCCCAGCTAATGAGAGGGCTATATCTTTCTGTCCTTAATTTATTCCAGAAGAAATTTTTATTGATTTGGTCGATTTGGTTGAGTATTCCTTTGGGTAATAGGAAACTTTGCATTAGGTAGTTTATTTTTTAGCTAAGGTTTGCCCTAATTAGTGTGGCTCTTCCGGCTTGTGAGAGAGAGGATGCTTTCCATTTGGACAACTGTTTGTTTAGGCTTTGTAACGCTTCCTCAAAAACACTGTTCTTTATTCTACCCCTGATGATAGGGATACCTAGATACTTTTCTAACCCATGCGTTATTGGAATGTTCATTTGTTGTGCTAGTGATCGCGCCAAGTTTTGATTGACATTCTTTGAAAGTTGGATCGAGCTTTTCTGGTAATTAATAGTTAGACCTGATAGATTTGAGAAGTTGTTAATCATATTTTTGATAGTATCTAGACTAGTGTGAGAAGCTTTAGCAAAAACCAATGTATCATCTGCAAATGTTAAGAGCGGAATGGGAGTTCCATTAGGAGTTAGTTTTATTCCCACTAGTGCATCCTCTAGGGTTGCTTCAACTATGAGTTCTCTGGCTAGACTTTCCATAACTATAACAAAGATATAAGGGGCTAATGGGTCTCCTTGTCTTATACCTCTTTCTGGTTTGAAGATTTTCCCAGGGCTATTATTGACCAACACAGAGAAGGTGGTTGTAGTTAGGCATTTCATAACCCAGTGAATCCATTGAGAATGAAAGCCAAATTTTGTGAGAGTTGCTTTAATAAAGCTCCAATTAATTTTGTCATAGGCTTTCTCCATATCTAATTTTAAGGCCATCCAACCCTTTTTTCCTTTTTGCTTATGAAAAGAGTGGAATATTTCGTGAGCTATCAGCGTGTTATCTTGAATGGATCTACCTTCAACAAAGGCTCCTTGAAAAGGGTTTATGATGTTGGGGAGTATCGGTTTAGGTCTATTGGCAAGGATCTTTGCAATTATTTTGTAAATTGTATTACAGAGGCTTATAGGTCTAAAGTGGTGGATAGTAATTGGGCTATCCACTTTTGGTATAAGAGCTAGGAAGGTTTGATTGATGTCTGTCAGTAGAGATCCAGAATGGAAAAAAGCTTTAACAGCTTTACAAACTGACTTGCCCACAATGTGCCAATATTTGGTATAAAATTCTGGAGGGAAGCCATCTGGTCCAGGAGATTTTCCTTCTGCCATATTTGATACCGTATCTTTGATTTCTCGATCAGTTGGAGAAATAATTAACTGTGAGTTTTGCTCCTCAGTAATTTCAGATTTTATATATACAAGGTCATTAGGGTTGACCGGACCCCTCTTTCTTTCCGTGAATCTGTTAGCCATTTCGGTTGTAATTTGATTCCTAATAAGATTTTTGTCCGTTGTAGAAGTTCCATCCCTAGCTGTAAAATTGGAAATGGTTGATCTATAATTTTTTATTTTAACCGATGTTTGGTAGTATTTGGTATTTTTATCTGTTTGTTGGAGGTGGTTCACTCTTGCTCTTTGTTTCCAGAATCTTTGGTCAAAAGATAGTAACTGAACTCGTTTGTTCTCCAATCTTTTTAGTTTATTAGTATCTAAAATGGATAAAGTCCCCCAAGGGAGGGAATTTTGGAAATCTGCTATTTGTTCTTCTACAGTAATGAGTTGTTTCTGAATATTATTTGTGTGTGTTTTGCACCAAACTTTGGTATTTGTCTTTAGGAGTTTCTGTTTTTGAGTAAGTTTGAAGCCAAAGGAACCAGCCATGTTGTTTTGCCAAACGTTTCTAACCATATTCTCGTAACTAGGAAAAGTGGTCCATGCCATCTCAAATCTGAATGGAGAACATTTATCATTCAGTGGGATACCTATTTCGGTTGTAATTAGGCAGTGGTCAGAGAATGAAAATGGGTGATGACGCATCTTTATATCTTTGAATTTGGTTATAATGTCTTGGTGAATTAGACATTTATCTAGTCTTTCATAAGTATTCAATTGGCTATTGCGATTCTTCCTCCAAGTGAACTGGGATCCAATGAAGGGAATAGTTTGAAGATTAAGAGTATCTTTAACCTCTCTAATACGTCTAAATCTACTTAGACTTGGGGTGCAACCTCCAACTTTTTCATTATCGTTTTCAATATCATTTAGATCCCCTATAATTATAATTGGGAGATTGTGCTTAACAACTTTGGAATATACTTCCTGCCAAAATTGATGTTTTTCATTTTCATAACTAGGGGCATAAACGAAGAGGATAGCAAGCTTAAGATGGTTAATAATAAACTCTATCATGACAAATCTTTCATTTAGTTCCAAAATGGCTTTATCCTCAATAGTTTTAGCACTACGAATAAGGATCCAAATTCCGCCTTTGTGTCCTAAGGACGGGATTGTGATGCATTTCTGGAACTCAGCTTCCTTCATATCGGAGTCCAGAGGAGGAGTCACAGATTTAGTTTCAGTCAGAGCTAGAATGTCCAATTTGTTTTTTTTCCGATTGTGTTTGATCTCTGGCCAAAACAAGGGTCTTTTCGAACCCCTAATATTCCAATAACCGATCTTAATCATGTAATCCTTTCATTTTTGCTTAAGGAGCAGTTACTGGTCACATCTATATTTTGATATGTAAGTTGTAACTTGTATTTAAGACAATGGTATGTTATTTGATGCAAAAGATGGTTCATTTGTATGATTCTGAGTCTGCAACCAGCAAAACACAGCAGACAGCAAGAGTGAATCTCAAACAGTCCACCAATAGAGCTTGCTTTCCAAGACTCGCTCTTGGGTTTACTTTCCTTACTGTATTTAAAGTTCACAGCACTTTGTTTACTTTTGCATTGATCTTTGTATTTGTATTTGTATTTGTGTAACAAAGGTTTGATAGAAGTTTTGATGAAGCTCATCACCACACAAAGCAAGGGAGCTATGGTGGGAATCCGCTTGATGTTTTCCAAGCAATAAAAAACAGAAACAATTACCTTAACCGCAAACACAATGGCTCGGATTCTCTCTATAGAAAACCATAGCCAGTTCATCCATTTCAACCCAAGCATAGAAAGCATAATACTCAAGACCACATCTTCAAGACCGAGAGAGGTTAACCTGAGCATCAGAGTTTTGAAAGAACACAAGGGGTAATATTTAAATTTAGTTCTAATATTATAACCACCATAGGAAACATTCAGCCAGAAAGTCCCATCATAAGGAGAGAAAACTTGGGGGTTCCTGCAATAAATCATCTTAACAAAGTTGAAAATAAACTTGACACTAGTACTAACCATAGAGACACCGGTAGAATTATAAATAAACTTCAAAACAACACTAGTAAGGCTGAGATTATTTAGATTGATAGTTGCTGTAATCAGCTCCCAACCCATCAGATGATTCACCGGCTTACTGATCATCCACTCTTCTTCTTTTTGGACCTCTTGGTGGCCGAGAACGAAATTTCAGCTTGTTCATCATCATCTTTGCGCTTACTAGCTTCATGGTTGTTGCCATTGTCTTCATCTTGATGAGTGATGATTATTCCTCCCATCTTTCTAACCACTGAGTGGTCAGATTTCAGAGACAGCTGGGAACCTTCAGACTCAGTGTTATTCTCAATTTGTTTGCCTTTTGCCTGAGCAATCAAAATGGCCTCCAGCGAGCCCTCAAAGGGCTGGTGAGAAGAGGAGGCATTCGAGTTACCCGGGGCCATTATGGTGTGCAGAACAGAGGGAGCAATGGCATAGGGAGGGATCGAGCAATCATTGGTAATTCTGGACACATGAGCATTATTGAGAGTAATCAGATGGTTTATCAGCTCAGGGGAGTAATTGAGACCAACATTCGGAATAGGAGGGAGCCTGGTGTTTATCATGGGGAGGGTGTTGATAGGAAGGAGACCAAAGTCCCCAGCCCTCGGCTGCATAGTCTGGGTGGGAGAGAAATCAATCTCAGCTTGACAGTAGGGAACAAAAGCACTGGGGTGGTTGGGAACTCTAGCCTCAGTGGTGGATCTGGACACATTGAAATGTTGGGTAGGGGCTAGGAGATCAACAAGGGGATTTTCTTCTAGGATGAGATTGAACTTTCTTGGTCTAGGGGCATTAAGAGGGCACTCCTCGTAAGGGTGATCATAGGCTCCACAACAACAACACCCTACCGAGAAGTCCTCGTACCACACCCTGAGCTTAAGCATCTCATTATCATTCTTTCGAAACTGGACAAAGGTAGTAAGTTTGGACAAGAGAGAGACATGCACACATGCTCTTGCGAACCTGTACTTGTTGCGGGAGTTGGAGGCTTGGTCGATGCGGATGACCGGCCATAAGAATATGGCCAATGGCATCAGCTGTGTAAAATTGATGGGGCAATCCGGGGATTCTGACCCACATGTCCGCTGATCTAGTATCTTTTTCCATAGGGTTAAAAGTTTCCGACCATGGATAAAGAGCGAGGAGAGACCCTTGGACGTGGTACGGCATGTTGCTCCAGACAAAGGCTCGGTCTTCAGCATTGGAAAACTTGAAGATGAACCAATCGTTCCCGATTGTATCCACCCCTCAGCTTCCTTTTAAGGTCTTCCATTCCGCCTTCATTTTGTCGATGACTTGTTTGATATCTATGAAGTTCTGGACAAATCTTCCCACTAAGCTAAAATCAGCAAGCTTGTGGTGAGGGTCTTTGGCTCCTGGGATGGTGAAGGGATCAGCATTCCTACCCTGCTCCAAAGGATTGGAATCCATAGGAGGAACAGAGTTAAGAGGTGAAACAGGGAGAGCTTGCCTTGAATTTCAGTGGGGAGAGACACAAGAGTTGTGTTCTCAATGGACAAGGCAGAGTTGAGATTAGTAGTAGGGGTGGTGTTTGACGTCTCCAGGGGAGCCCTTTGCTGGGTGGTACTGATGAGAGCTTCCATTGAAAGCAAGGAAATCACAGTCAGAGGGAAGTTGAGATGAGGGGAAGAAAGGCGTGGTTTGAACTTTGGGAGGGAGGTAGAATTTATAGAGGAATCCATGGTATTACCGGTATACATAAAGAGATAAGGGGAAGTCTAAATTAGTAGGTGTACTCAAATTACTAGATACAATCATACCTGGATCACCGGGTGTAGTGTAATGCTTCTTGGGGGAAACAAAGCTCCTCCCTTGGTTCATTGCTCTTTGTACACAATTCTCTTCTGGATTGTAATGATAGTGATGCGAGACCATCCAAGACACCACCTGCGGACGCACATATCTTACATGAGGATGGACCTATGATTCAAGGAAGGGAGGATGATATCATTCTCAAGAGGAAGAAGAAGGCTCCACCTTGGGAGAAGATCCAAAATGCAAATGACGTTTTACATTCGTTCAACAGTTTGACAGCTTTTCGACGTCTCTGTAAAATGGGTCGTACGGATTCAATATTGATCGGATTGAAGCGTGTCATACCTTGTTGGAACAAGGACGAAGAGATCTACAACTTTGCTGTTGAAGGTTTTTCCAGATTCGTCCTATAGCTTGGCCGAAATCCACATTCTTTGAGCTGCTGCTGGTTTTGACGGGATTTTGTTAAGTTTTGGAACATTATGTTTATTTCCTATTTTTAGTATTTCTTTTACTTAAGTTATTTTAGAAAACTTTAAGGTTATTTTTATTATTTCCATTAGATGTTAGTTTTATCTTATTCTATCATCTAACTCGGCCCAACAGGCCTGCGTGGCCTATATATTCCGAGTTCTCCTATTGTAATTCAATTAGAACATAATGAATAGAATTTAGATCTCTCAAATTGTATGAAACACATGGAGTGTCTTGTTGATCCAACTAGAGCTGTGCTCATTGATCACCGAATTGGTTTGTTTTAGCTTGGTTTGCTTTGCCGTTCATCAACTTCGCAAGACTTGGTGAATCTAGTATCCACAAGCCCCCTCCTTGTGCCTTCAAGTTGTCCGCTTGATTGTGTAGGGTTGTAGAGGCGGGTTGTGTAGTCATTGGTATTGGTTCCTACCCTCTGAGGAGGCCTGGGGTCTTTATCTTGTTCTGCATAGATCGACTCAGTCCATATCAGGTCGTGTCTTTTCAATTCTTGCAATTCAATTTCGAGTCTTTATTCATCTTTGTCGAGTCTTGCTGCGTTTCTTGAGAATCTTGATCGATCTTGATTGATTCTTGATCGAATCTTGCTGATCTTGTTGAGTCTTTATTCGTTCTTGCTTCCGTTCTTTAACTTCTTGATTGATCTTGCAGATTTCTTGATCGATTCTTGAAGCATCCTTGCTGCGTCGGTTTGAGTCTTGTTATTTCTTTGAGTCTTTCTTTAGTTTCTTGCTTGTTTTGTTTCTCCGATACATTTCCCATGCTCCAAGGGGTTTCTAGCAGGAAGGAGGGGGATTAGCCGTTCCACCGACTCCCAACACCCAATAGAATTGCCTGCATGCTCATAATTAACACTATAATTAGGATTAGAGTAAATAATATTCAGATTTTTGGGGTTTATTTGTTTGATAATGGTTGAGATTTGCTCTGTATAATGAGATTCTGAAATAAAAAAGAAAGGCTCGGCACTCTCCACATTTGCATTTAATTTTTTATCGGTACCAATAAAAGCCTTGGAAAGTGGAAGTGTTTGGGTTGAAGAGTGAGTTTGGATTTGATCTTGTTTGAGAGATTGGTTAAGGCTAAATTAAGATCAGATCTAGTAGAAAGCAATCTGGGATTGCTCCTACTAGATCGATCCCACCCATCCCCACCCCTTTGCTGCACACTTGAGACCCAGGAAGAACACGCAAACTAGGAAGAAAGAAAAATCAGAGCGTTTTTCTCGTATCCGTCAAATCGGTGTTTGTCATTGTTCAATTAACTTAATCTAAAATGGGTCCACCAACTCAAAAGAGTGTTTTTCCGCAAAACTAGTGTTTAAAAAATAATTGGCTACTTAAAATTGAAGTGGAAACAACCATAATAAGATTAACTAGTACGATTCCCGCGTCATGGCGCACTTTTTTAAAACTAAAATATTATATGTAAAATATTAATAAATGTTAAGTTAAAAATCATATAAAAAACTTTACAATAAATGTATTTTATAATTATCTCATAAATTTTTTTAAAAAAAATCTTATGTAAAGTATAATACATGCATAAATGTAGATATTTTAAATTACTCAGTAATAATAATATCAATAATATTATAATATTATTTAAATGTGATGTGTCATAATCAGTAGTTATATTCAATGTTTTGAATTAAGCCCAACAGTTAGCAAATAAATGTGATTAGGCACAATAGTTATATTAGATTGAATTCAGTGTTTTGAATTAAGCCCAATAGTTAGTAAAATTAAAGGGAAAAAAAAAATTAAAAGAAAAAGAAGAAAAAAGGAGAATTAAAAAAATCAAAGAAAAATGGCAAAAAAAAAATGATTAGTTAAGATTCCTAAAATGGCTCTAAGATTGAAATATCATCCTAAACTCTTCTAAATTAAGAGTTTATATAGATTTTTATGTGAAGAGTTTTGATCAAAAGCCCCAATTTTTTTTGTTCAAAATAGGCTTAGGAGAGTCATAAAGTGTTGTTGGCTCACATTCTTACTAATGCTAATGTGAAGTTGCACTTGGTCCAAGAGACACCCATAACTCCATAAGAGAATGTGATGGGCCAACCTTAGACAAACCCAATACTAGAGTGGTCGTGTCTTCACGAGCGAGCTAAGCAACTCAACCATGGCGGTTATCGTTGATTGATCTAACATTTTCAAAACACAACGGGTGTGTTTGGATTCCAAATGCATTATGTTTATAATGCAAAATGATAAGGCGGTGTTTGGTCAACACAATTTTTAAGGTGTTTAAATTATGCTGTTCTTGGATACAACCATGTATTAATTATAATACAATTATTTTTTTCGATTTATGTGATTATTTGGTTAAATTACGGTTTTACCTCGATTTTTACTAGATTTTTAAATTTTAAAACAAATGCACACATAAAACGATGTAGAATAATTACATTTTTTATAATTAAAATGCAATGAAATCCAAACACACCCAGCATATTTTATACCAATTTAATGTGATGCAAATTCAATTTCTAACTTCATATTACTTTACATTAACGTTAGTAATATTTTTTCTTCAATAGTAATACTTCTTATTATCTTTTGTCCCTTTTCCTTAATGTAAAAAAGCGCATAAAAATCCTTAATGTGTTGATTGTCAGTGGTTCAACACATAGTTTCGTGGATCCCTTGATTGCTAAGGAAGCGGGATTCAGATTATGTCCAGCAAATTTGATGATAATGGAGGGACTGAACAAGGGTAAATTGTACTGTCGCCAAGAATGCAAAGGATTCAAATGGATGATGTAGGGAGGTGAGTATTCATTTGATATTCATGCATTGAAAGTGGGGGAATTTGAATTGCTCTTAGGAGTTAATTGGATGAAAAAGTATAGCCCAGTTCAGTTTGACTATAATAGGATTACAATTGCCTTTTCTAAAGATGGTAAGATAATTAATGGAATTGCAAGGTGTAGTGGACCACAAGGAAGGACCTAAACTGAGGCATCTCACTGGCAAAGAGTTGCAGGTCCTGGTGACAAAGCACGATTTGGCATCTATGACAAAAGTGGTCCAAGTACTGCAATTGAGTGCAAAAGAGGGTGACCGACCAGAGATGGTGCAGCAGGTTTTGGACCAGTTCAACGATGTGTTTGAGGAACCCAAGAGTTTACCATCAAAGAGGGGGTGTGAGCATAGCATACCACTGAAACCAGGCACCCAAGCAGTCTGTTCAAGGCCTTACAGGTACCCTCATGGTCAAAAGGATGAGATTGAGAAGCAGATTAAGGACATGTTAGTTGTTGGGCTTATTAGACCAAGCCAAAGCCCTTTTGCATCTTCAACTCTATTGGTTAAGAAGAAAGATGGGACATGGAGGTTCTGTGTGGATTACAGGAAGCTCGATGAAGCCACCATCAAAGACAAATTTCCAATCCCTAATATTGAAAAGCTACTGGATGAACTACATGGAATTGATGTCTTTTCTAAACTTGATCTTCGAGCTGGTTATCACCAGGTGCGTGTATCTGAAATACACATACACAAAACTGCATTTAGGACTCACAACGGGCATTATGAGTTCAATGTAATGCCATTTGGGTTGACAAATGCCCCGACTACATTTCAGTCATTAATGAATGTTGTGTTTGCTGAATTCCTGCAAAAATTTTGTGTTGGTCTTCTTTGACGACATTCTCATATACAGTTACAATTTAGAGGAAGACATTCACCGTCTGAAATCTGTATTGTTGTGTATGAGGATACATCAACTATATGCCAAGATGTCCAAATGCAGCTTTGCAGTTGCTCAAGTGGAGTATCTGGACCATGTAATCTCAGTAGAGGGAGTAGCTACAGATCAGAGTAAGATCAAGGCCATTTTGGATTGGCCAGTGCCTGAGAATGAAAAGGAGTTGAGGAGCTTCTTAGGATTAGTTGGGTACTACAAAAGATTCATCAGGAATTTTGGTACCATTTGCATGCCATTGAATGAGTTGTTAAAAAAGGATGTCTTCTATTGGAATTCTGCAAGCACTGATGCCTTCCATCAGGTGAGAAAAATGTTGCCTACACCACCAGTACTAGCT
Organism: Persicaria tinctoria; assembly: GCA_037127255.1. Lineage (NCBI taxonomy): Eukaryota > Viridiplantae > Streptophyta > Magnoliopsida > Caryophyllales > Polygonaceae > Persicaria > Persicaria tinctoria. The sequence goes on from JBANSL010000013.1 coordinate 71,440,833, forward strand.
CTCTCGGATTTTGCTCTTCCATTCCAAATTGAAGTCGATGCTTGTGAGGATGGAATTGGAGCAGTGTTGATGCAGCATGGAAGACCACTTGCCTTCATCTGCAAACCCTTTCATGGCCAGCACCTGCTACTTTCAACTTATGAGAAGGAGCTTCTTGCAACTTTGTATGCAGTTGATAAATGGAGGCATTACTTGGAGCCTGCACATTTTGTGATTATTACTGATCATCAAAGTCTCAGATATTTGCTTGATCAGTAGGTCACTACTCATTTACAAAAGAAGGCAATAAGGAAGCACATGGGTCTATCTTACTCCATCCAGTATAGAATGGGTAAGTGTAATGTTGTGGCAGATGCTTTATCATGAAGAGGGTTACCAGTTCACCATCCAGAGAAGAGTAGCTATCTAGCCCTTACTGTGATCAAACCATCTTGGATTAAGGAGGTCATAGAGAGCTATTTGGGAGATCCTGATATCAAGAAGTTGGGACCACCTGCAGCAATTGATCTCCATTCCAAATTCAAGTGGCAAGGGGAGGTCTTGAGGTATAAAGGCAAAGTTTTGATTGGCCATAGTCAAGAGCTAAGAACTAGAATCACCTTGGCTTTTCATACTAAGAGTTTAGGTGGGCATTCAGGTGTAAGAGCTACTTACTATCGCATTAAGGCATTGTTTTACTAGGCTCAAATGAAGGCTTTTATCGAGCAATTTGTCAAGGAATGTGACGTTTTCCAGAGACATAAACATGAAACCATTGCTTATCCAGGGCTCCTGCAACCTCTTCCCATTCCAGAAGCTCCATGGTTTTCAATTGGTATGGATTTCGTGGAAGGTTTGCCTAAATCAAGGGAATTCGATGTTATCTTAGTGGTGGTGGATAGACTAACCAAGTGCGCTCACTTTTTGTTGCTCAGTCATCCATTTTCAGCTAGCTAGGTAGCTCACCTCTTCATGGATAACATCTTCAAACTTTATGGTATTCCTCGTGACATTATTTCAGATCGAGACAAGGTGTTTACCAGCCTTATGTGGAAAGAATTTTTCACCAAATTGGGATCATCCTTGAGAATGTCCACTGCTTACCACCCTCACACTGATGGGCAGACCGAAAGGGTAAATCAATGTTTGGAATCTTACTTGAGATGTATGTCGTCGGCCATGCCTAAGCAGTTGGCTAAATGGATCACCTTGGCAGAATGGTGGTACAACACCGCCTTCCATACAGCTCTGAAAATGTCCCCATTTCAGGCATTTTATGGGTACTCCCCACCACAGATGGGTCTCAGGGCAAGCAGTGTAACTACAACTACTGTAGAAGATTAGTTCCAGGAACGGGAAGGGGCACTTCAATTGTT